>CM033329.1:17453901-18711401 GCA_019359835.1 Pharus latifolius | reverse complement strand
ACGAATTGCCATGGCTCCCGCAACAACCAGAGCTCGAGCCCTCTCATCTCCCGATGGCGCTGGCCCTAGCAACCCGGCTCCACCTCCGCGAGGTGATGCCTCGGTGGCCCTGCCGCTCGAGGGCGTCCTGGGGGAGGACCCGCCTCCTCCACCCGCGGCCTCCGGTTGAAGGGTCCCCGTTTTCGACCCGGTGACCGCCACCGAGCTCGCGAGGCCTAGCGCGCCCCAACTCTCCGTTCCGGTCTCCGGAGATTCCATGCTGGGAGCTCTGATCCAGGGCCAGCTTCGCAGCCAGCACACCCTGGAGGACTGCGCGTCCTGGCGCGACCGCCGGCTCCCGTCTACCTGCCCCCATATCTGTTTATGGGAGCACCGCCCCAATTCTTCATGGGGCACCCCACCTTTACCGGGCAAGGGATGTTCCCCGCTCCAGGTGGCGCGCTCGGGCCATACCCAGTCCCGGGAATGCTTCCCCCGCCGGGGGGTCAACTCGTTCCCGAGCCCTCCCCTGCCTCGGGGAGTCGCCCGGCCCCGAGTCCGGAACCCCCGCGAGTGGCTACCGACGAGCCGGGGACAACCTCCGCTCCTGGGCCCGAGAGCCTTCGGGAGCCGACGCTCGGAGCCGGTACAATGCCCGCTCCTGCGGACACCCCGGAGACTCGAGCCGCGACTGCTCCCGCCGCCGCACTGAGCACGGACCCGGCGCGTCGCCCGTTCCGCGCGCCGGCGGTGTGCACTGGGACGATGGCGAACGCGCATCAGCTCCCTCCCCCTCCGAGGCCGCCCCCGCGGTCACCCCCAGCGGATCAGACTCGCTTCACCAGGGAGGAGGTTGAGTGAATGCGTACCGCCAAGTCTGGGGAAACCACCTCCCGTCATCGGTCAGGACTCCCCCGAACCCGCGGGCGCGTGGAGATGCGCTCCCAACTTGCCCGGGGAAAGAGACCGTTTAGGGAAGCTGCTACCCTCCCCGCGGAATATCTCGGTGCTCTAGAGGTCAGCTCAACCAACCCCGAGGAAAAGAGGCGATACCGTCGCACCGGTGGACCGCTGGCACCCCTCCCAGACTCCGACAATGAGCATGCGTCCCCGGCGAGGGAAGACAGCGACCATGGATCCCCCAAGGAAGTTGAGGGGGCCAATCAACCGCTGTGCAGTCGCCTCCGTTGCATCCACTGGCCGCGGCCTTACCGCCCACCGTACATCGAGCATTACAACGGTGAGGCCGATCCTTACGAGTTCGTGCAGGTGTACTCCACGGCCATCTCGGCGGTTGGGGCGGACGAGACAGTGCAATGCAATGTCTTCCCCCTCTACCTCACGGGCATCGCCCGCTCATGGTTCTACAACCTGAACGCTAGGTCCATCAAGTCCTTCGTGCAGCTGAAGCACGAATTTTGGGCGAACTTCCTGGGGAGCTATGTGCGCCCCTTAGACTCATCCCAGCTCTACACCATCCGGCAAAGAACAGGAGAGACTATCCGCAGCTTCTTTAAGCGCTTCGCTCAGGTGAAGAGCAAAGTGGCACATATCCCTGACTCCACAGTGATCGAAGCATGCAAGAGTGGGATACTCCCCGGGGTGCTCCAGCGGAGGCTCTCTCAGAGCTGCCCCACCTCCGCCGACGAACTCTTCACCGTACTCGAGAAACTAGGGCGCGGAGGAGGACGATCTTTGGAAGAAGAACAAGGGGGCTCCCGCCCCCACCGACCAGGAGGCTAGAGATCCCCCCAACAAACGTCCCCAAAGAAACGATCGCCACGAGCCACGGCCTCGGGACGCTTTCGTCCTCGAGGGCGGAGGTGGCTCACGCGACGGCGGCAAAGGCAGTCGTGCCCCCCCAAGTCAAAAGGCTACGGGGGAGGACAATCCTCCCGCTGGCGCGAGGGCCACCCCAAGGAAGGCAAGGAGTGCACAGCCAACGTGTGGAGCACCTTCCACAAGTCGAGTACCCACGCTACTCGAGAATGCCATCAACTTTTGCAACACTTCGTGGCTTTTCTCGACCAGCGCGGCTAGGGGGGAGGGGGCCCTACCTCTTTGCCTCCCTCGACGGCCTTGCCAGCACTTCCTGCTCCCACGGGCGTGCAGCAAAAATAGACGCGAGAAGGGGGCTCAGCCCAGGAGCTCCCCTTCCAAACCTCCCAAAGACGTATAAACCTCATTACGAGGGGATCCGCCTCGAGACGGGACTCCAAGCGTCAGCGCAAGGAGTATACGCGAGAGGTGAAGGTTGTGGGGGTGCTGCGTGTAACATCCCTATTTTTGGCTATCTTTTCTGCTTACGAGTCAGCATATCTTCTTTGGAATCCCTGATGTCTCAACCCTATCTTGATCTTAGGTATGCCACTACCTTAACCTAAAAAGTTGGCAGCTAAACTTCATCCCCCAGATCGTTTTTACATTTCAGTCCAAAAGTGCTTTAATTTAGTCCTTTCAAAATTTTCAAAAAGCCCGAAAAAGCTAAAAGTCCCAGATCATCTCCAAATTCAAATCTGATCAAGTGATTACCTTTCTTTCATTTTTCTGAACATTTTCCCCTTTTGGAAGAGTTCCAGAATCTCAACCGAAACCCTAGTTTCAGCCTCGACAAAAGTTTCAGACCCTAATTACCCTGTTTACCCTAATTACCCTGTTTTCGATTTTTGTCAAAACCACCAGATCTTATCGGATTTTACCATTTTTCCTGCTAGATGAGTCTAAGACATTTAGTAACACTCATCTGCAAAGTCGAAATCCAAATCAGCCCTTCAGATCTTCAGAATTGCAAATAGGCCCAAATTCCCGAGCCAAAACCCTCGCAGTTTAGTCCAAATCTTCGTACATCAGTCCAGAACCTTGCAAACAAGCCTCTGGCCTTTTCCTCAACCACGACCAGGAGACCGCGTGCACGACCGCGACCAGCATTCGTTCGACCAGCGCCCCGCCGTTTTGCCTCGCCGTTGAACTCGCCGCCGGCGAAGTTCCCCGCGCTGCCACCTTCACAGCCACGTAGCCACCAACCGCGCACATCTGTACCGCCACCGTGGAGCAGTTCACCACGCGCGTGCCTGCTGTTGTCAGGAGCTCCACGCCACATGGCTACCATCCCGAAGATCATCATCTCGCCGTCCTGACGAAATCCTGATTTCGTGCGATGCTCCGCCTCTGGCAGAGCACCACCATGTCTCGACGTGCCTCGTTGACCGCTCCAGCGCCAGAAGAAAATCTCACCGGCGATTGCTGCAACTCCCGAGAGCCCAATCCCGTGGCTATATAAAGCCCCCCTTGCCCAGCGTTTCTTCACACACCACCGCAGTTGAACACCTTAGCCTCCACCACCAGAGAGCAACTGAGTTCTCCAGCGCCGCCGCGAAGGCCTTCTTCCCCGGCGAGCAACCTTTGAAGCTCACGGCGCCAGCTTCGCCCGTAGCTTCCCCCTCCAAACCAACACCACCAGTAAGGTCACCTTATGCCCCTGTATGTTTCATAGCCATTAATTGACCCCCGGCGAACCTCAACGCCGGCAATCACCTGAAAAGCCGTGATCCCCTATTCCCGTAATGCCGAGTGATTCAAGCCAAATTGATCCTCGTGCCAGTAGGGGATAATGACCAGTAAGCTAGGAGGAATGAGCCTGTAAGCTTAGAATCGCCAATTTTGCCCCGAGCGTCGAAATCCCATGTTCGAGCCTCGGCATTTCGCCGGAGAACGCCGCCGTGCTTCTCCAGCCATTCTCTGGCAAAATTGAGTGCGCCAATAGCTTCGTGACAGCCCCTAGATGCTTCCCGAGCGTGGAATTAAGTTCAAACGCCTTGGATTGAAAACGCCCAAATCGGTGCCTTCGTCTTCGGCCCCGATCGCCGGAGTTCGTTTTCCGGCCAAACCAGCCGATGAAACTTTGTCATCTAGCTAGGCCTCAACCCCCTGAGCAATTTACTCCACTGGCTCGAACCCCTGAATCAGCCTAGACCAAAAGTTATGATCATGCCAAGATTGCTGTCCAGTGGTTCAGTCCATGTCCAGACCACCGTGTTTGCTTACTGGATTTGGCCACCCTCCGGCCACTTTCTGCCCTTGAGCCTGTTGAGAGTTTCATAGCTGTTATCAAGGCCTAAACCCCAGACAAAGTTGTGCATCAATTGGAGTCCCGAGTCAAAAGTTATCCAACGCCCTAGTTTCTGGCCATGTCTAGCACTATGTCAGTGCATGTCCACCAGTGGCATTAGATGATTTAGACTTGTTACATTTGAGCAATTGAAATGCCACTTTGTCCACTAAGCCTTTTGAACCATGCTCTACAATATTCCTTATTGCCACATCTCCAGAAAATAGACCTAGAACCAATTTAGGGCTATGTCAAGCCATGAGCCGAATGTCAGCCTTTCGACATTCAAGTCCTTTTGAGCCCATCTCTTCGATCAATGTCAAGTGACCTTGTCCAAACCCTTACCCCTGCATGCATGATGTATTTACATAATATTTTCTAGTGCTTGTATGCTTATATAGTGTGTATGTGTTGTTTGTGTCCGCCGTGGAATCAGACGTTGAAGGAACAGAAGAGATCTTCGAGGATTCATCTGAGCAGCTAGACCCATCACTGCAAGGCAAGTCTCAAACCCTTGATCATGTCTAGCCTACTATTTTGAAATGAAATATGTTAACTGTTTTCAAGTATATGCATGCCTTAAGTTCAAATAAGAACTATGTTTCAATAAAGTGATTAGATATGACCTAAAAGATTGTAAAGCCCCTTTTTACATTGAATATTCCTGCACCCTTGTCACCCTAGATTATCATGCTTAGGCTATGCTATGCTCAAGATTATATGATAAATGTTGAATGGTCACATATGAGAAAAGTATATTCAAAAACCCTTTTGTGAAAGAAAATGTGATTGCAATCGATAGTGAGGATGGTTTGAGTGGATGGTGCTGTGTGCGCACTGGGAATGTGAAAGACTCCTCACTAGAGATTCATAAGGACTAGAACCTTGTGTTGTGCTTCTATGCGGCATGAAAAACGTACCAACCACTTGCCTGTTTATGGGACGGGCGCAACTTAGTAGCTTTCTTTAGTATTAGCTTTTCCCTGCAATGGTTGTCGATCCAGTGTCTTGCGAGAACTGGTGGGCCGCAGAAGGCCATGAGTGATGTGAGTTCAGAAAAATCATGAGAGGAAAAGGTGGAAAGAAGGAAGACGCCCTATGCCAGATTAAGTCGTGCGCGACTGTAATCAAGAGAGGCTATGTGTCTTGCGAGAACATAGACCCAGGCTAGGAAGTAAGGCAGTGGGGAGGACCCACAACGGTACTTGAGACTTGACTGTCTATTTACCGGGCAGGGAATAGTCAATGCTAGGACTGTAAACTGTTGTGTCATCTCGGCCTTGTCACATGCGTGAGAGTCGCATGGAGAGGTACCGACTTGAAAGCCGAATGATCGGTGGATTAAGGTGGTACACCTTTTCAAAGTTTAAAAAGTATCGGATACTCTGAGCTCCCAGGTTATGGAGTCTGCGCACTGTGGATTCTATTCACGTCGATGCAGCACAAGTAGCTTTTGGAAAGTTTTCACAAAATCTGAATAAAGTGGTGACTCATGAAAGACCGCCACACACAACATTTTCTGAGAATTTAGCTTAGGGTTTCAAAAGGACCGCTTTCGAAAATAAAGATCTTTTCTTCAAAACCAAGTGTGAAAATCTATCCTATATACATATACAAAGCCAAAGAGCTATTCTTTGAGAAATTTCCCCCTCATCTATGTATGCTTGCATTCTTATTCGGGACTTGTTGAGCACCATGTGGACAATGTGCTCACCCTTGCTTTTACAAACAAATTTAGAAGAAGGATTCGTCGACCCTGAAGCTTACGGTCTTGAAGCCAATGTGGAACAAGAAGAAGAAACTGAAGGCCCGTACACTGCTACTGCAGAAGAAGAAGACTGATGAAGTCCTTTTGCTTATTATTGTTGTTTCATTTTGTGCCGACCTTTGTGTCGAAAACTCCTTAATTTGTATCAACATTTAAATGCGTCATTTTGGCGCTAAGTTATTGTAATGTTGGTCCTTGTGATCAGCACTTGTTTTTAATTACTCGCATTTTTATATAATGCATCTTGTTGTTGTGAGCTGCAATGTACCTTTTCTGAGTGCAACCCACCTGGGCGGTTGCCACCGAATTCCTCAAATGAGGGTCCCACACTGCGTACGTCTCCGCCACCGAAATGGTCAGACCTCCCCCTCACCTTCACAGCGGAAGACACGCGCGGGGTTCGCTTCCCGCACGACGACGCGCTCATCGTCTCGGCTACAGTCTACAACTGCCAACTAGTGCGCATCCTCGTCGACGGCAGAAGCTCTGCCGATATCTTATACCTGAAGGCGTTCAGGGAGATGCAAGTCGACGAGAAGCTGCTGCAGCCCGCACTCGGGCCGCTACAAGGCTTCGTTCCTGGGAAGACCATCCAATCGGTGGGGAAGGTCGACCTACCGATGACCTTCGGCACCCCGAAAAACTGCCGGACGGAGATGGTCCAGTTTGATGTTGTGGACCTCCCCTCGTCATACAACGCCATTATGGGGAGGACCACGATCAACCGTCTAGGGGCGGCAATTCACCAGAACTACCTCTGCGTGAAGATCCCTGGGCCTCACGGTGCGATCACCGTTCGAGGCGACCAGAATGTGGCCTGCGCTCTTTACGAGCATGCCGTCGTTGCCATTGGAAACGTCAACATGATGAAGACTCCGGGGGGAGAGAACCCCCCCGAGTTTAATACCGCCCCGGCCGCTCCTTCCGGAAGGCCACTCCCGAGGCCACGCCCCGAGGGGGACCTCCGGAAAGTCCAACTGTCCTCGGGAGACGGAGAGAGGACCGTCAGGATCGGGGCAGACCTCCTCGAGGAGCATGCCGAGCAACTCACGGCCTTCCTTCGTGAAAACTCAGACGTTTTCGCGTGGGAACCCTCGGCCTTCCTTCGTGAAAACTCATATATCATTGCGCATAACCTCGTAGTGACCCCCGGCCGCTCCCCGGTCAAACAAAAGTTGAGGAAGCTATCCCTTGAGCGCCAGGACGCCATCGTGGTCGAGATCGCCAAGCTTTTAGGGGCGGGGTTTGTGCAGGAAGTCCTCCATCCCGAATGGTTGGCAAACCCCGTCCTCGTGAAGAAATCAAGTGGCAAGTGGAGGATGTGTGTGGACTTCACCGACCTTAACCGCGCTTGCCCGAAGGATAACTACCCACTCCCGCGAATTGACCAACTGGTCGATTCGACCGCGGGGTGTGAATTGATGAGTTTCCTCGATGCATACTCGGGGTACCATCTGGTTCGAATGGCAATGGAGGACGAGGAAAAGACGAGTTTTATAACTCCCCTCGGCACCTTCTGCTATCTCCACATGCCTTTCGGGTTGAAGAACGCCATGGCAACCTTCCAGTGCCTCATGACGCTGTTCCTGAAGGACCAAATCAGCCGCAACATCGAGGTCTACGTCAACGACGCGGTAGTCAAAAGCCTTCGCGCGGCCACCCACATCGACGACCTGGCGGAGACCTTCCGCAGCCTCCGCAAGTACGGGTTGAAACTCAACCCGAAAAATGCGCCTTTGGCGTACGCGGTGGGAGGCTGCTTGCCTTCCTGGTGTCCCAGCGGGGCATTGAGGCGAACCCTAAAAAAATTCGGGCCCTGCTGGACATGCCTCCTCCGCGTTCTGTCAAAGATGTGCAGAAGCTTGCCGGCCGCTTAGCCGCGTTGGGTCGCTTCGTCTCGCAGTCCGGGGAACGCGGACTCCAGTTCTTCAAAATCCTCCGGGGCCTCGAGGGGTTCAGGTGGACCCCCGAGGCCCAGACGGCGTTCGATGCGCTGAAGAAGTACCTCGTGAGTCCTCCAATGCTCGTGAGCTCATCTCCGGAGGAACCTTCACTCCTCTACCTTGCTGCGACCCCAGTCGCGGTGAGAGAGCAAGATGGGCAACAACGCCCTGTGTACTACGTAAGCGAGGCCCTTCAAGGGGCCAAGACGCGGTACACGAAGGTGGAGAAACTGTGCTATGCCCTCCTCATGGCGTCCCGGAAGCTCCGCCACTATTTCCTCGGACACCCAATTACGGTCCCATCATCTCTCCCACTGGGGGAAGTGGTGAGAAACAAGGAGGCCACCGGCCGAATTGGCAAGTGGGGGGCCGAGCTTGCTCCTTTCTCCCTCACCTACACCGGCCGCTGCGCCATTAAGTCGTAAGTCCTCGCTAACTTCGTGGTGGAATGGACCCAACCGCTGAGGCGGGCGGAGAGACCCCCCTCGCCCCTCCCCAGTGCCAGGACCACTGGACACTCATGTTCGATTGCTCCTTGTGCCTTGTCGGGGCCGGCGCGGGGGTGGTTCTCCGGAGTCCCGAGGGGAAGATGCTAGAGTACGCTGCCAGGCTCAAGTTCCCGGCTACGAACAATGTTGCCGAGTACAAGGCCTTACTCCTGGGATTGCGCCTCGCACGCTCCTTGGGAATCCGCCGCCTCTTGGTGAAAGGAGATTCCCAGCTTGTGGTCAACCAAATGGACAAGTCCTACTTGTGCCATGACGCGAACCTGAGTCTTTACTTGGGGGAGGTGCGGAAGATGGAAAAACACTTCGAGGACCTGGAGGCCCGACATATCCCCCGGCGGGATAACGACCGGGCTGATGCCCTAGCCCAGGCAGCCAGCGCCCGAGAATCCCTTCCCAAGGGCGCTTTTCTGGAAATCATCACGAAGCCCTCGATAACTCTCCCGGACGGGAACCCTGAGGTTTGCGTCCCGTAAATTTCCGAAATCACTCGGACCGCATCATGGATGGGTCCCCTCATCTCCTGCATAAGGGACGAAGGGCAACCTTTCGGTGATGCCGAGGCGAAGCGTCTCCGCGCCAAGGCCAGGGCATACATTCTGCTAGAAGGAAAGCTTTACAAGCAGGGAGCCTCTGCCCTTCTCCGCTGCCTCCCGCGGACGGAGGGACTCCAGCTCCTCGAGGACATACACTCGGGAGCTGCGGATCCCACTTGGCTCCGCGGGCGGTCATGGCCCACACTGGTCCGCGACGCACCGGATTTGATCTTCGCATGCGAGGCCTGCCAAAAGATGGCGAAGGGCACCAGGCTCCCCTCCGCGATACTACAGACCATCCCTGTTACTTGGCCCTTCGTGCGCTGGGGGATGGATCTCCTTGGTCCCTTCCCCCCAGCGCCTGGGGGCTACAAGTACGCGGTGGTCGCCGTGGATTATTTCTCCAAGTAGGTGGAGGCTGAGCCCTTGGCCAGCATCACTTCCCGCGCAGTGCAACATTTTTTCTGGAAAAATGTCGTATGTCGCTCCGGGGTCCCCCAAGAAATCACCGTCGACAATGGGACCCAGTTCGACTCGGCATATTTTCGGGAATTCTGTGAAGGCTTAGGCACCACCCTCCGTTTTGCCTCCGTGGCTGATCCTCAGAGCAACAGAGCCGTTGAAAGGGTCAACGGCGTGATCCTACAAGGCCTGCGTCGACGGCTTGAACAGACCGCCTCCAGGTGAGGCGCATGGGCAGAAGAGCTTCCAAGCATCCTCTCTTCCATGCGCACAACCCCCAGCTGAGCGACAGGGCGCACGCCTTTTTCGCTCGTCTACGGGGCCGAAGCAGTTCTCCCTTCGGAAATTGGTTTTCGATCGCTGCGGGTCGAGCTCCTAGACGGAGCTACGACTGCGGCACACCAAACCAACGAGGCCAATCAATGGCTGGAAGTCGACCTCGTTCTAGAAGAACGCGACAGAGCGCTCCTCCACCACACCATCTACGAGCGCGAGATGGCCCGCTCGAATAACCAGCACGTGCGCGAAAGGGCCTTCCGCCTTGGGGACCTGGTCCTCAAGCCCGTGACCGACCCCCAAGCCCAGGGCAAACAATCCCCCAAGTGGGAGGGCCCGTACAAGATCTCCGCGGTCCTGGGCTCAGGAGCCTACAAACTCTCCACACTTGAAGACCAGGAGCTGACGCACACTTGGAACATGTCGTGGTATTATGGATACCCCGGCAGGTTTGGACATGCGCAACACGAGTATAGCGGCGCGAGCAGACCGAGTTACTGGTCTCCTCCCCCCGGGCAACACAGAAAGTGACACAGGGGTTTATACAGGTTCGGGTCCCAGTGGGGGCCCTAGTCCTGTTGGCTCTCTCCGGACGCGAGTCCGTTGGGGAGGTGTGCTCTCGGGGAGAGGTCTCCAAGAGAGCCGGATATTGCGTTAATATAAATGAATTGGAATCCCTGAAAAAGGGTACAAGAGGGGTACAAGAGGGGTGTCACCGGGGTCCCGGAGACCCTCCGGGTCTCACCGGGTCTCACCGGGGGCCGGGATCTTTTTAGGGTTTGCCTCGATGCCCCGCTGAGACACCAAGAAGCCAAGCAGTCTCCCGCCACGTACGCCGAAGGCACATATTTCCAGGTTGAGTTTCAACCCGTACTTGCGGAGACTGCGGAAGGTCTCCGCCAGGTTGTCGATGTGTGCGGCCGCGCGAAGGCTTTTGACGACCGCGTCGTCAATGTAGACCTCGACGTTACGGTCGATTTGGTCCTTTAGGACCAGCGTCATGAGACGCTGCAAAGTTGCCCCGGCGTTTTTCAACCCGAAGGGCATATGGAGATAGCAGAAGGTGCCGAGGGGAGTTATAAAACTCGTCTTCTCCTCGTCCTCCGTCGCCATTCGAACCTGATGGTACCCCGAGTATGTATCGAGGAAACTCATCAGTTCGTATCCCGCGGTCGAATCGACCAGTTGGTCGATCTGCGGGAGTGGGTAGTTATCCTTTGGGCAAGCGCGGTTGAGGTCGGTGAAGTCCACGCACATCCTCCACTTGCCACTTAACTTCTTTACGAGGAAGGGGTTTGCCAACCATTCGGGGTGTTGGACTTCCCGCACAAACCCCGCCTCTAGAAGCTTGGCGACCTCTACCTTGATGGCGTCTTGGCGCTCGAGAGATAGCTTTCTCAGCTTTTGCTTGACCGGCGAGCGGCCGGGGATCACTGCGAGCTTATGCTCAATGATGTCCCGGGCGATGCCTTGCATGTCCGAGGGCTCCACGCGAAAACATCTGAGTTCTCGCGGAGAAAGGCCGCGAGTTGCTCGACGTGCGCCTCGAGGAGGTCCACTCCGATCTTGACGGTCTTCCCGTCGCCTCCCGCGGATAGTTGGACCTTCCGGAGATCTCCCTCGGGGCGTGGCATCGGGAATGGCCCCCCGGAAGAAGCGGCTGGGACAGTATGAGGTCCGGGGGGATTTTCTCCCCCCGGAGTTTTGATCACGTTGATGCTTCCCATGGCGGCGGTGGTGTGCTCGTAGAGGGCGCGGGCCACGCTCTGGTTACCTCGAACGGTGATCGCACCTTGAGGCCCAGGAATGTTCACGCAGAGGTAATTCTGGTCAATTGCCGCCCCCAGGTGGTTGATCGTCGTCCTCCCCATAATGGCATTGTACGAAGAGGGGAGGTCCACGACATCAAAACGGACCATCTCCGTCCGGTAGTTTTTCGGGGTGCCGAAGGTCATCGGCAGGTTGACCTTCCCCACTGGGTGGATGGTCTTTCCAGGGACGAAGCCTTGCAACGGCCCGAGTGCTGGCTGCAGTAACTTCTCGTCGACTTGCATTTCTATGAACGCCTTCAGGTATAGGATATCGGCGGAGCTTCCGCCGTCGACAAGGATGCGCTCTAGCTGGTAGTTGTAGACTATAGCTGAGACGATGAGTGCGTCGTCGTGCGGGAAGCGAACCCCGCGCGCATCTTCTGCCGTGAAGGTGAGGGGGACGTCCGACCACTTCGGTGGCGGAGACGCTTGCAGCACCCCCACTACCTTCACCTCTCGCGCATACTCCTTGCGCTGGTGCTTGGAGTCCCGTCTCGCTGCAGATCCCCCCGTAATGACGTTTATGCGTCTTTGGGAGGTTTGGAAGGGGAGTTCCTGAGCTGGGCTCCCTTCTTACGTTTGTCTTTGCTGCTCACCCGCGGGAGCGGGGAGCGCGGGCAAAGCTGTCGGGGGAGGCAAGGAGGCAGGGCCCCCTCCCCCCTGGCCGTGCTGGTTGAGGAACGCCGCGAAGTGTTGTAGAAGCTGATGGCATTCTCGAGTAGCATGGGTACTCGACTTGTGGAAGGTGCACCACACGTCGGCTGTGCCCTCCTTGCTCTCCTTGGCGCGGCTTTCGCGCCCGCGGGAGGATTGTCCTCCCACGTAACCCTTTGACTTAGGAGGGGCACGATTGCCTTTGCTGCGGTCGCGCGAGCTGCCTCCGCCCTCAAGGACGAAAGCGTCCCGAGGCCGTGGCTCGCGGCGATCGTTTCTTCGGGGGCGTTTGCTGGGAGGATCTCTGGCCTCTCGCTCGGCGGGTCAGGAGCCCCCTGGTTCATCTTCCAAAGGTCGTCCTCCTCCGCGCGGGCGTACTTCTCAAGTACGGTGAAGAGTTCGTCGGCAGAGGTGGGGCAGCTCCGGGAGAGCCTCCGGTGGAGCCCCCCGGGGAGTATCCCGCTCTTGCATGCTTCTATGACCGTGGAGTCAGGGACATACGCCACTTTGCTCTTCACCTGAGTGAAGCGTTTAAAGAAGCTGCGGATAGTCTCCCTAGTCTTTTGCCGGACGGTGTAGAGTTGGGACGAGTCTAAGGGGCGCACATAGTTGCCCTGGAAGTTCACGCAAAATTTGCGCTTCAGCTGCGCGAAGGACTTGATGGACCCAGCCTTCAGGTTGTAGAACCACGAGCGCGCGATGCCCGTGAGGTAGAGGGGAAAGACATTGCATTGCACTATCTCATCCCCCCCAGCCGCCGAGATGGCCGTTGAGTACACCTGCACAAACTCGTAAGGGTCGGCCTCACCATTGTAGTGCTCGATGTGCGGTGGGCGGTAAGGCCGCGGCCAGTGGATGCAGCGGAGGCGACTGCACAGCGGTTGGTTGGTCCCCTCAACTTCCTTAGGGGATCCGCGGTCGCCGTCTTCTCTTGTCGGGGACGCATGCTCATTGTCGGAGTCTGGAAGAGGTGGCAGCGGTCCGCCGGTTTGGCAGTGCCGTCTCTTTTCTTCCGGGTTGGTAGAGCTGACCTCTTGGGCGTCAAGGTATTCCGCAGGAATGGTGGCAGCTTCTTTGAACGGTCTTTTCCCCCGGGCGATTTGGGAGCGCGTCTCCGCGTGCCCGCGGGTTCGGGGGAGTCCTGACCGATGACGGGAGGTGGTTTCTCCGGACTTGGCGGTACGCATTCGCTCGACCTCCTCCCTTGTGAAGCGGGTCTGATCCGCTGGGGGCGCCCGTGTCAGACCCCCATTTGAGGATCACCTTGGTAACCGCCCAGGTAGGTTACACACAGCAGGATGACACATGAGCTCCAAACCAGACAAGCATAATAATAACATTAAACAGGTAGCAGGCCAGCCTGGCCAATATTACATACCCAAAGCACCGAAAATGGCGCTAAGTAGAGTTGCTAAGAAAATAACAAGTTTATCAGAACCAGAGTCGGTATCTAAGTACCGAACACACAGCATAAAACACAAAGCAACGACGAAAAGTTTGATTTCCATCCGCAGCGGGGTTGAAGTGGCTCTTCCCACATCTGACTTGACTTGGTGCGCAATCCTTCTAGAACGTGGGCTCGTCCGGGGCACTTCCATCTTCTGCCGGGAACTCATAACTGAAGGAATCGGGATCCTCGAATCCCTCTTCTACAGTTGGAAGTAAATTGCAAGGGTGAGCACTTGGTGCTCAGCAACACTCATTCCGGGGATTATTGTAATTGTATGTACATGAGAGTGAAATATATGATTCCGGGGTTTATGGTTCATATGGATAGAAATATATAGATTTCCAAGTCATTTGTTTAACGAAACAGTACTTTGTCACTAAAATGTTACTTTAAACATTAAACAGGTTTTCAACAAAACATTAGATGTAGTGGTCTCCCATGAGTCACTACTTTGTTAACCGCATTATTAAAATATTCCGAAACATTACTTGTGCTATAACCCATGGATAACATCCACTACGAAAAGACTCCTGAACCTGGGAGTACAGAGTATCTGACACTTCTTTTACGCTTTTGCAAAGGCGTACCTCTTTTTAAATCCACTGGTTCACTCGGCTTTCAAGTCGGATCAGCTCCATGTGACTTATACACATGTGACAAGGCCGAGATCACACAACACTTTACAATTCAGTATTAACAGTATCCCTGCCCGGTAAATAGACAATTAAGTCTCAAGTACCGTTGTGGGTCTTACCCACTGCCTTACTTCCTAGCCTCTCTGGTCTATGTTCCCTCAGGACACATAGCCTTGGTCTATGTCCACGCGAGACATACGACCATTTAAGATTACAGCCGCTCACGGCTTAATCAGGTCTAGGGCGCCTTCCTTCATTTACGCCTTTTTCTCTCATCATTTTTCTGACTCACATCACTCATGGCCGAACCTTGGCCTTCCAGTTTCCACGCGAGAAACCAGATCGTCAAACCATGCAGGGAACTGCTAATACCAAAAAGCTACTGAGTTGTGCCTGTCCCATACCAGGCAAGTGGTTGGTACGTTTACAATTCGTATAGAGACACAGCACAAGGTTCTCGTCCTTATGAACCACTAGTGAGGAACATTCACATACCCTGGTGCGCACCGCACCCTCTCCATACAATCCAATCCTCACTACTGATCCCTTTTATCAGTTTTCTTGTTAAAACGGTTTTCATTATAACTTCTCATGCGTTTGACCATTTCAAGTTTGATGTGGATATTCAATACATGAGTCCTAGGGTGACAAGAGCATATATACACGAAGGTTCAATAACAAAAAGGGTTTCATGATCCATTAGGTAATATCTACTCATGTCATTCAAACATAACTTGTATCTCAATTAAGCATGCATAGTAAGAAACAGTGAATATATTTCATATGAAAATATTGGGTGAGACATGATCAAAGGAATGAGGCTTGCCTTGCAATGTTGGGTCTAAAAACTCAGACGGCTCTTCAAAGACTTCTTCCGTTCCTTCCGTTTCTGACTCTGCGGCAAACAATTAACACACAAACACATACCACATAAGCATACTGAAAATAGTTTCTAAAGAAAGTGTTAAGTAAATAAGTCATGCATGCAGGGGAAAAAGTTAGGGCAAGGTCACAAGGGCTCTGGTCGAAGAAACGGCTAAAAAGGATTGAACGTCGAAGGGTCGACATTCAGTTCATGGCTTTGGCATAGCTGGAAACTAGTCTTAGGATGGTTTTCTGGAGAAGTGACAGTAGAGAAAGTTGTAGATCTCAACTCCAGGAATCTAAAGGACAAGGTGGCATTTCAATTGCTCAACCAGAAGGGGTCAAACAAAGCTAATGCCAGTGGCTGACATGTACTGACATAGTGCTGGACATGGCCAGAAACTAGGGCATGGCTTAACTTTTGATCCAGGGCTCCAATTGATGCACCACTTTGTCTGGGAGGTAGGCATTACTAACAGGAACAATATGCTCAACAGGCACAAGGGCTGAAAGTGGCCGGAGGGTGGCCAAATCCGGTGATGAACTACGGTGACCTGGACATGAACTGAGTTACTGGACAGTGATCTTGGCATAGGCATAACTCGCAATCTAGGCAGATCCAGGTGTCGAGCTAGTGGACAATATTGCTCAGGGAGGTGAGGCGAAGCTAAGGGACAAGGTGGTGTCGGCTGGATCGGCCGGGAACAAATTCCGGCGACCGGCGCTGGAGAAGACGACACTGGAGCTTGGGTATTTTCGGTACAGGGCGAAAGAGCTCAATTCCAAGCTTGGGGATGATCTCTAGGGCACAACAAAGCTACTGGGGAGGTTAATTTCATTGGATATCGGCCGGAGAAGCTTGGCGCCGAAGTCCGGCGAACGGCCGAGGTTCAAATTTGGGATTTCTTCGATTTGAGCTTAATTGGGGATTCTGGTTCTACAGGCTTGCTCTACTAGGCTTACTGATCAACTTCTTCTACAGGATTGAGGGTTAATTTGGGCTGAATCGAGTGGCATTGGGGGAACAGGGCAAATCGGGAATCCGGCGATCACCGGCGATGGGGATCGATCTAGTGCAATTGGTTGCTATGACACAGAGAGGGGAACGAGGGGGACTCACTGGTGAACTTGGATTGGAGAGATGGGCTATGGTTTGCTCTGGCGACGGTGGCTCCAGAAACAGCTCGCCGGAGAAGAAAGGGAAACAGTGAAGAACCGGGAATTTGGCTAAGTCCTGGCGTTGTATTTCTTCACAGTGCTGAAGGGGTTTATATAGGCATTGAGGCGAAGCTTGCGAGGGGGAACGGCGAGAGAACTTGTGCCGGGGACGAGACCGGCCGGGTGCAGTTGCGACAGCGGTGACCGGCGATGTGATTGCGCTCAGGCGGTGCTGCAGCTTTGCCAGCGATGCTAAGGCGTCTTGGAACTTCGTCCGGGAAGGCGCAGATGCGGAGGCGACAACGTAGCTCCGGCAATCGACACGTACGCGCATGCAATGCCACGGCAATGGGAGCGCGCGCGAAAACGAGGCTCGGGAGCGCGGCCGTTTATCCGCTGGGCGAGGCGATGCTACGGTGGCTATCACGTGCGCACGGGGTGGCTCAGCAACTCACGGGCACAGGTGACAGAAACGGTGGCCGGCGGCGAGCAAGCACGGCGAGAAATCCACGGCGCTGCAACGGGCTCGTGCACTGGTCGTGGCAACGACCAGGGTTGGTCGAAAGGGCCTGAAAAGAATGTTTGGGCCGATTTGCTATTTCTGAAACTTACTCCAGGGGCTGTTCTGCGAAGAAAACTTGAATAGGACTTGGGCCTGTTTGCAAATTTGGAGATCTAAGAGTCCGATCTGAAATCTGATTTGGCAGCTAGGTTGCAAAAGATTTTTAGAACTTGTCTGGCCAAAGTTTGGTAAGATCGGGCAAGATCTGAAGGGTTTCGACAAAATTGGGGAAAACAGTTTAGGGTAAAATAGGGTAATTAGGGTTTTAGAATGGCAAAGGCTTGAAACTCGGCTTTAGGGTGAGATTTTGGGGATGGTCCCGAAGGGAAAAATGCTCTGAACAACATTTAGAAGGGAATGGCTGAAGCAGATTAGGTTTTGGGGTCCGGATGTGGATTTTGGCTATTTTAGGGTTTAGCAAAAACAGGGGTGTTACATTTCGCTTCATGAAGTCTTGATAGCCTTGCTTTACCTTTCCTCGATGCTTTCTCCTTGATTTTCCTGAGGCTCATATACAAAGGTTAGTCGCAAATCTCACGGATGTCATTAATCACCAAAACCCTAATTAGGGCTCAAGATTCAACAATTAGAATATCACAGACGGTTCTGAGCTCAAAACCGTCCGCTTTACTATCACAGTTGGTGTTTACTTCATAACCGCCTGTGATAATTATAAAATCAATAGTCTGCTCTACTATCACAGACGGTGATAAGGTCCGAACCGTCTATAATATCCTGGATTGCTTGCAGTCGAACCGTTCGACTAGTTGAATTGTTCCACTTGTTTTTCATATTTGGTTTTATTAGTATTTCAAAAAATGAACGTTGAGACTATTTGGTTTTATCTTGTTTTTCATATTTGGTGTATATATATGTTGTAACACCCTGAGTTTAGGGGTAAAATCTTTCTTTTCATGAATACCATGTATCTGTAATAGTAGCCAGATTAGTATCTATCTCAAACCCTAAAATCTCAAAATTTTCCCTGTGAATCCAAATCAAGATCAGATTACTCAGATATGATCTATCAGTTACTCTGAACATAAAAGTCTTCAGAAGCTAGATTCAATTCCATCTCTAACTTTCAAATTTATTAATTTCTTTCTGTTTTCGAAAATAGAAATTCTAATTACTATTCTAATTACCCTAATTACTCTGAATTCAGATTTAGCTAAATCTTGACCTATGTCAGACCAGATTACTATTGGACTATGATCATGGGTATGCCAATACCTTAATCCAGAAAGTTGGTAGCCAAATCATATCATCTAAGTCTTTTTCACATATCAGTCCAAATTATTTCGCAAATCAGTCCTTTATCTGATATCTGGAAACCCGAAAAGGCTAAAATCTTTAGATTAACTCCAAATTCAGAGTTTCTTCAGCAAATATTTTCCAAATGCTATTTGATACAAATTTCCCTTCTGTCCAGATTACAAAATCTCATCCTAGATGCCAGAACTCGAAATCGACAAAACTCAGAACTTATTTTACCCTAAAGTACCCTATTTTCAGTTTATATCGAAAAACATCAAATCATGCCAGATTTTACCAAATCTCTCACTAGACGAGTATAAGGTATAAGTTTATACTCAGCTGTGAAATCAGATTGCATATTACCCCTCTCTAAATCAGAAATTACAATTCAGTCCACAGCCAATTTTCAGAATTTGCAAATCAGTCCAAATGGTTGTTTCGATCATCAGCCACCAGCTGCTGCGACCAGGGAAGCTGTAGTTTGACCAGTGCTTGCCATCGACCTCGACCACAGTCGGCACAGTGCACAGTGTGGCTTCGATCACGACCTCGGCTAGCGTTGAACAGTGCCGTGCCTTGCGACCGTGACCACGCCGTGTTTCGCCGCTGATCAGCGCCGCTCAAGCCCGAGTTGTTTGCAACCGTGTTTGCATGTACACACGTGTTTGCACCTCAGTTGTTGCCGTGGCCATCTCTACCCAGCTCACCAGCTGCTGCACGCCAGAGAGGAGCTTCGCTGTTCGCCGTTGCTGCAACTCGAAGCTTCCTACTTCACCAGCGCAAGCAAGCAGTGAACTTTGTTGTACCTTGCTTCGCCCATAAATAGCAACCCCAGAGCAACCTATTCACCTTTAGCAAAGCTCTCCAAAGCACTTAAGCAATTAAGCATAAACAGTACTTTTCCTTGCTGCAATCGTCTTCTCCGGCGAGCTCAGCACGAAGGCTCACGGTGCCAGCACACCTCACTGCACCAATCCCAAAATTGATAGCACCAGTAGGTATATCTCATCTCCCTTATTATGTGTTAGCAATCAATTGAGCTCCGGTGATCTCTAGCGCCGGCGATCACCGAAGTTCTCTAATGCCCTGTTCCAGCAATTGCATCTATTCCAGTTCGAAGTAGTTTTTGTGATAGTAGAATAAAATGATCAGTGGACTAATCCTAGTAAGCCTGTGCATCGAGATTTCAAAATTAACTACAATTGGAAATTTCCCCCTTTTTCGCGCGCCACCGGTGACCGGCTCACGTCGCCAGGCCGCACCACCATTTCTCCGGCCAAATTGATGTAACCAGAAGTTTCACCTCAGCTCCCTACTGCTCTCACAGCGAGTAATTGAACTCTAAGGCCGTGAATCAGTTTCGCCCAATTTAGCCGCCTTCTCCTCCGGCCACAGTGTTGATCTTCTCACCGGCGTTGTTTTAGGCCAATTCCTTTGATCCAAACTATCTGAAGCTATCCAGGAACTCAACTGTGCCTTCAATTTGGAGCTTAATTCACTACATCGCTCTGTTGCCGTTGAAGCCGTCTTCTTCTCCGGCGCAGCTCGTCGCCGTTCACTGCCGTGCCATCTCCAGTCGAGCCCAATGCTTCAAACAGTATTATTTAGCCCTAGCTAGCTCCAGCAATGCCAAGTTTCAGCACCACAGCACCAGATTGCAATTTGAATGTTTTACCTTTCACTGCCGCGCCGCCAGTGTGCCGCCCGGTCATCGCCGGCCATCACCGTCGATGCCACCTTGTCCAGAATCTTCGCCCTGATTCCCTGAACATTTTCCTCCATTAGCTCCACCCCTGAATCTACACAGAAATGCTAGTTATTGCTATGCCAAGATATTGTCCAGTGACTTCACTGTGCCGTGTCGCCACAGTACTTCTCTACTGATTTTCATCATCATCCAGCCATCTTCAACCTTAGAACCTATTGAATCATTTGTTCTTGTTACTGAGGCCTACCTCCTAGACAAAGTGGTGCATCAATAGGAGCCCTAGATCAAAAGTTATGGCAAGCCCTAGTTTCTGGCCATGCCAGTTCAATGCCAGACTATGTCAGTCAGTGGCATTAGCCCATTTCACTTCCTTCCAGATGTGTATTTTGAGCATGACTTTGTCCCTTAGACTCCTGAGGTTGTGATCTACAATTTCTTCTTCTATCACAACTTGATTTGAGCCCTTGAACTGCATTTTATGCTTAGCCCTAGATTATGACATTGTCAGCCCTATGTCAAAGCATGTTAGTCAGTGGCATTAACTCATTTCACCTCTTTCCAGTTATGCAAATTGAAAATAACTTTGTCCATTAGACTTGTGGAGTTGTAATCTACATTTCATTCTACTGCCACAAGTTGAGATAATCCTTCTACCATTCATTAACCCTATGTCGATGCCTCGAACCGAATGTCGACCTAAAGACATTCATCGATTTTGGGCAAACCAGCCGCGGACTTAATGTCAATTCCCATATCCTGGAACCCTAGAAGTTCCTAACACTCATTTTCAGTCCTAATTCTATGATTTAACCCTAATCAGCTTCTATGGTACCTAAATCTAATCATTTCAGAATCATTAAGACATTCATCTTTGCATTATTGCATATAGTATAGTAATGTATTGAAAAGATTGTAATTCTTGGTTGTTTGTTTGATTGGAGAGTAGATCAAGAGCCAGAGTTCGAGGACTTCACTGCTGACCCGACGTCAACTACTGTCTCTTACGACGCGGAAGGCAAGTCATATCCTTGGTCATCTTGAACCTATATTTTAAATGTTGCTATAATATAACCTTGAATATAGGCAATATTGCATGTGAAAGATTGAGAATGGTTGATTTATGAATTGGCAGTACTAGACTGGTTATCTGTGAAATGTGAAATAAACAAGTTTTGAGCCATGAACTATTATATGTATTTATATACTTATATTCATGAAATAAAACCCTTAGCCGTGACCAGAAAAATGGTGTGGATGGCTGTAGCACTGGAGGTGCTAGACTGCAAAGGAATGCAGGCACTGAAGGTGCAGGGTTGTGGATGGTCTGGTCACTGGCATATAAGGACTAGAACCTTGTGTTGTGCGTCTAGTGGCATGAACAACGTGCTAACCGCAAGCCTGGTATGGGACAGGCCTGAACAAGTACTTATGTGGATCGTACATGAAACCCCTGCATGAGATGTGTTGTGATGATTGATTTGGAGGCTGACTCCCACTATCACTGAAGGTGATCTGGTATTTGACCCAGCAATGGGGACATGAGGTAGGGTGGGGGTATAGCCCGCCACAACTGTGTTTCGCGAGAGATCCACAGGGTCAGGGGTGAATTGTAAGTGATGCATAACAAAAGTTCTTGTTATCTCCACCTTGCCACTCACACATGGTTGTGAGGAGGGGTCTAATCATTTTGATAGGATGGGCTTGAAAGTGGAATATCTTGCGGGTAAATTGGTACCTCTCTGCAGAGTTAAAAACGTATTCGAATACTCCGAGCTCCCGGGTTTATAGGAGTCTGCTGCGGTGGATTAAATCCACGGGGTGTAACACAAGTATTATTTTCTAAATAAAATATGTTTAAATCAAGATTACCCAAATGACATGTGTTGTCATGATAAGGAGTGCTGCCGTGGGCTGTCGTGTGTCGACGTGTCGTGGTAGTGCTATAATCTAGTGAACATGAATGATGATGTATATTATGAAAAGTGCTGCCATGAGATGAGGTATGAAAGAAAAAGATTATTTTATAAACATCCATAATTCTTGACTAGTCTAGGGTCATGTCATCACTACTATAGGTATCTACTCTTACCTATGACTTGTTGAGTACGTAAGTGCTCACTCTTGCAACCTACAAATCAATAGACGGAGCGATCAACAATCAAGATGAAGGCGTGGAGAACTTATTGGATCCAGAAGGAGGAGCGTCAGTCCCGTCATTTCCCTGATGTGTGTTGTTCTGCTGTTCACTTCTCTTTTGTGGGTGGGTCACCTATCTTCTGCTGTGTAGATGATATTTTGCTAAACCATGTATGCCGTGAAGGCATTGTAATCTCCTTATGTAATATCAAGGCCAGCAGGCCACACTGCTTAACTATTTTGTAAGTTACTCTGTTGCAATGTGAATATACTCCTGTGCTTGACTTATCCTGGGACGTCAAGGGTATGTGTATGCTATGCATATATGGGACTAGCTGCAGCGAGCTAGGTCTCTACAGGAGTAGTCGTAGTCCCAGTTTCGGGGCGCGACATATGTCTGTGGATGTTCAAAGAATGTTGAGACTATTACAGTCGGTCCTGACATTAAAACCGTCTGTAATGTTACTATCAGAGACAGTTTTGAGTTAAAAATCGTCTTGATCGCAACAATATTTTCTTGTTAACATTTTGACACAGAGAACATCATTTGGTGATTATCAGTTATACATAATCAATCGAAAAGCCAGATATATAAGGAAAAGAAATTTCTTATTTCTTACAATCTTTGCATATATAAGGGATACAAGCGACCAAAGCGTCGACCTGATCCAAAAGTAATTTACAAAGTTCTCCTAGGGACGTATTGGCATCAGTAGGATCTACACTGGCCACCCCCAAGAGAACTAGCAATGGCTCTAAGCCTATCTACATCATCTCTCAGCAAAGGAGTGCAGCTGTTCCTTATTGTATCGGAGAGTTCTCGCTGCTGCCGAGCGTAATCTCTCTCTCTGACCGGAACCTGTGCGCTTCTTCGCGAGAACCCTCATAGCACTCTACCAAGTGCAGAATGGTAGAAGACATCTCCTCAGAATGCTTCTCCAGCGCCTCTTTTTCTTCTTGGAGAGTTCTGCACAAGGCAGCTTTCTCCTCCTGCACATGCATGGGTTAGTTTTGAAAGACATAACGACCAGCAGAGAGGGTGAAGATGATTGCCAAGCTTTGGAGTGGATTTGGACGTGGAAGTGTGCGACTTATCCCAGAAAGTTGATCATCCAAGAAAAGCTGATGATCCAAAGGTGTTGAAGAGGGGATATTGGAAAGATTGTTGTGGATCTCCAAAGGTGGAGTCGATGCAACTGGAGGGGTTGCAAGGGACAATGTGGCAACATAGGCCTCAGCACCCTCTAGAGACTTCGCTGCAGCTCCACTGGAGGATCTTTCATCATTTCTGAGTCTCTTCTTTGGAGGGAGCATTTCCTCAGGCACCTGTGGATTTAGAAATGCATTTGTTTGGAGGTAATCAAGTCATGATAGAAAGATCTGCATTGGAGTTTCAGAGAGGACTTACTTTCTGAAGATCCTGATCGAGTTCATTCCTTATCTCTTCCTCATCACTCTCAATTTCAATAACCTCATTGCAATCTCGGCTCGCCATCAAGGTGGGAGTTGAGGAGGGAATAAAGACAAGGATTTAGGAGCAGAATTCCTAAAAGACTTAGCCAAGAATTTGTAAGTCTTAAAGATTGAAGAGCCTCGCTATTTATAGAACCAGAATGTGATGGTTCATATATGCGGGTGCCTCGAGTTTTAAAAAGTGCACTACTGGTTTTCAAGGTCAATAAATTCATGATTATTTCTCGGGAGATAAACTGCAACACGGCAGAACAGTGCCTACTTAAGAAGTTGAAGCGTCAGATTACATAATTCAATGCAAATTAAATTTGAAGTAAATAATTAAGTCTCTTCATCTGCACAGTTATTATGTGCAGTTATCCACGATTGCATGTTGAGAATTGGAAGCATCGGACACTATTGGGACTATCACAGATGGTTGGGAGATCAAAACCGCCTGCTTTACGATTGCAGACGGTTCTGATGTCTGAACCGTCTGTAATATGCTTGGAATTTTGAACCGTTCGACTTCTACAAATACTTGTTCCCTCCCTGGAGTTTTGCTTCTAGTCAAACCGTTCCACTTCTGTTTCTCCTTGGGCACGACAAGCCTTAACCCGTAACCTCCATTGATGGCCGCCGCACCTCCATCGACGGCCACTAGTTTCTCTGGTGAATCAAGTCCAAAATCGATCGTATCTTCAACTCCCTCGGCTAGATTTCGGCATTGCAAGTAAGGCAAGTAAAATTTCGGTATTGTTAGATTATCCTAATCCTATGATGGCAATTATCCTGCGATTCCTATATCTTCCATTTTTATATGTCTTCTTTTCAACATGATTCTGTGCAGGTCCTTGGACGATGTTCACGAGGGCCAACGTAGTTCACGGTTCTTCGTCACAGTACGCTGCGTACGTTAGCTTGTTGGTGAAAGAAAGGGTGAATATCACTGTCGAGAGCTGGAAGTTAGTGAAGGGCGAGATCTTAGTTGGCTCGGTCGAGAAGATCCTCAAGCCTGGCGTGTTTCTCAAATCAGGACCTATAGAAAGTATCTTACATTTGTATTAGTGATTTCCTCAGGCTCCAACTCAACTCAACTCAACTCAACTCAACTGAGTTGAGTTGATTTGCATTGATGAGTTGAGTTTGAGCCAGAAGAGATCACCAAGACAAATGTAACTCAACGCCAGTTCCAGCTCCTCGGGTGTCTCTGAACTGAACTCCTATGGTTAAGTTAAACGTGGTTCATATATTTGCTGTTTCAGATGAATGGATTTGTGATGTATCAGGTCTAACTTGTAGTCGGTAGTTACATTAATTTGTTGTTTGATTGCAAAGGTTCTCTTTCAGATGTGACTTTTGTAATATACGTCGAATGTGTGAATTGGTGTATTTGTATTGGCGTATATTTGTATTTGTATTGCTATTTGGAACATGTACTTGAATGTGTGAATTGGTATATTTGTATATTTGTATTGGTGTATATTTGTGTATTTGTATTGCTGTTTCAGACATATACTTCAATGTGTGAACTGGCGTATGAAGATCACAGAGAGTTATCATATCAGAACCGTGTGTAATACAACACTATTACAGACAGTTTTGTGGTGAAAACCGTCTGTGATAGAACTATCATAGACGGTTTTTAAATCAGAACCGTGTGTGATATTCCAAAATGTGCGGGAAAATTGAAAAATTGACATAAGAACAAATTTTTAATTAATTTTTTTATCAATAATGAAAAACAAGCTATTCATAGAATTTTCAAGGCGACGCTTCATGTTCCCAGGCTAGTGCGCCGCGCGAACATCAGAACCCGAAATGACACAACACACTGTTGACAATTTGAAGCGTCGATCACTGTTGGGACTATCACAGTCCGTCCTTACATAAAAACCATCTGTAATGTGACTATCATAGACGGTTTTGAGTTAAAAATCGTCTGCGATATTGAAAGAACGTTGAGAATTCGAAGCGTTGGTCACTGTTGGGACATCACAGTCGGTCCTTACATAAAAACCGTCTGTAATGTGACTATCACAGACGTTTTTTACCTCAAAACCGTCTGTGATATTCAAAGCACGTTGATAACTCGAAGCGTTCGGCATGCCACAATGCCATCCAGCCAAATAAGCCCAACTTATATATTCTTCCTATATTATTTGCATGGGACCTGCAACTTCTATATTGTTTCTATATTATTTGCAGGGCTCCGATGGATTGCCCTCATGCGCCAAAGATTGCCGCTTCTATGTATATGATCGTGATAGTCGTTCCTTGATCGTACACAGTGCACATACCTTTGTATGGTCGAATGTTCGCCAAAAGCTAAAGAAAGATAAAAAAGGGGGAAGATATCATGCAGTCCAAGAACGTGCTGAAAAATTGGAAAATTGACATAAGAACAAAGTTTTCATTAATTTTTTTCATCACTTACAAAAAAAAGTAAAAATACAGAATGCTAGGTCAAGGAGTGGTCTTAGCCCTGGCTGCATCTAGAATAAAGTCAGTTTGTTGCATCTAGGCCTTTTATGCCTAATCCTAATTTTGATGATTAATGAAAACAAAGTGTTTCAGACTAACTGTGCTTCTGAGATTTTTGATACAGCGCATGTTCGGAAAGAATGCAAGATGATCAAGATGAACCCAACTAAAATGAAAAAGCACAAGTCACAAACAACAAGGTCGAGACGCAAATCAAGAAACGCAAAGGACCTAAGGTAATAAGGCTTTTATTTCTTTTCCGATTTCAGCGTTTGGAGTTAGATCGGTTAAGGACTTTGTTGCTTAGATTTAACCGTACTATAAAGAGGGGTTGCAAAGTCCTCTCTGCACTTCCAACATGAACCGAGAAACTTAGGTCATTGCATTGCATCTTTTCGGTTGGATTTGATTTGAATTTGGTTATGAAAGATTTGGATTTTCAGTTGAGTTTTTGACAGCAGAAGAGTTTTTCAAGTTTCTAGAAAGATCTAGGCAGATCTGGCTTTTGCTTTGTTGACAAAAATGTAGCCCTTAAAATTATATTTCAAACAAGCTATTAAACTCTCAATTTGGACTTCTAGATTTAAAGTTATAACTATTTTTGTTCATACTGACTGTCAGTTTGCTATACTGACTGTCAGTTTGAATGTCAGTTTGTATTAACCGACAATTGTCTAGAGAGTGTGTTTTTTGGGCCAAAATTTTTGTACTAAACTAACTGTCAGTATGCCCATGCTGACTGTCAGTTTGTGTTTCGACCACAGCTGTTTTTATCTGAGATTCTTTTAAAACTGGTCGATGTTTTGGTCGAACTGACTGTCAGTTTGCATAACTGACTGTCAGTTTGGGGTTTCAAGTTTCCATATACGACCACAAACGGCTAGCTATTTTTTATCATCCATAAATTTTGTCGGCCGTTGTGTATGTAACTGACTGTCAGTTAGGTGAACTGATTGTCAGTTTGTGTTGTTGATTTTCAGCCCTAACTCCAACGGTTCTTTTGATCCTTGAGACTATAAATAGAGGCTTTGAGCTCGTATTTTACACAACAAGCAGCCTCCTCTCATACATATTCTTGAGCTTTAGTTTCTTATACAAAATCTTGATCTTTTGATCAAGTCGAGTGCTTTTCAGATCCACCGAGTGCTTTCTGTTCGCATCATTTGCATCCTATTAGTTTCTCGGTGTTTGTTAGAGGTCTAGAGAAGTCCTTTCTGCCTATTACTCTTGGTGAGCGCCCTCACCTAGATGGTTTGGAGGCGTGGCCGTTGATATCTCCGTTCGAAGATTATTGGAGAGACTCGGCGCATTTGTACAAGGCATCGGTGCTCGCTTTTCCGGAGTGGACAAGGAGCAACCATTAGTGGATAATATCCTTCGTGGATATTGGAGCAAGACTCAATTTATTTGAGTGCTTCAATGAGGATTAGGGGAGACTGGGCGAGTCTTGGAGACCTTGGTAAAAATCGTTGTGTTCATTCTCTCTTCCTCTTTCTCATATTATTATTTGTTCTTGATTTCTTTTTTTGCAAATATTTGTTTTAAATTGAAGTTTTTAAAAGCCTCCTATTCACCCTCTTCTAGTCGTCATCCTTGATCCTACAAGTTTGACTTGCAGCCAAGACGCAGGACTCCTTCAATGACAAGTTGTCCTTCTTAGGATCAACTACTACTGCATCGAGAAGGCCTGTGATCTCCCTCAGCTTCGCGATGGTATCCTTCATAGTTAAACCACAGCCAGCGACGGTCATATCCGCGAGTTGCTTCTCCTTGCGAAGACGCCTCATCCTCGCCCAAGCATTGTCACCATCCGTCTTCATGCGCTGGAAGAGATCGTCCAGGTCAAGCCGTAGATGAGTGTGCTTCTTCGTTAGGAGCTTGTGCTCCTCCTGGAGGGCCCTCAGCTTGGCTTTCACCTTGCCCGAGTCTGCCACGGCTCCCCTTACCTGTGCAAATAAATAGGTCAAGAATGTACTGAACAGGGATTAATAATACAGGGGTAAGTCCAAAAGATTGAGAGTTCTTACAGGGGAGGGTGAGGCTGACAATGCCATTGAGGATGCCATTAGTGCAGAGAAGCTAAGGAGTCAAACAGTTTGAGAATTATAAAAACTTGTAAAGTAAATGGCAATTATTCCACTGTCAAGCTATTTATAGAATTTCCAAAGCGATGCTTCGTGTTCGCCTAGGCGCCGTGCGAAGATCGGAGACCGAAATGAACACAGTTGAGAATTTGAAGCGCCGCACTGTTTAGATCAGTTGGTTCTGATATTAGTACCGTCTCTAATACTACACTATCACAGTCGGTTCTGAGTTCAGAACCGATTGTATATATCACAGCCAGTTTTGATAACGGAACCGTCTGTGATATTCTAGTTATCACAGACGGTTCTAAGTTGAGAACCGATTGTATCTATCACAGTCGGGTGTTAGTTTAAAACTGTCTGTGATAAGTAGACTATTACAGACGGTTTTGTGTTTAGAACCGTCTGGTTGACTATCACAGTTGGTTTTGACATCAGAACCGATTGTGATAACTTAACAAATTCTCCTGACAGGCCTTCGCAGATGGTGTTCCATTGAAAAGTTCATAACCGTCTGTGATGTGCCATCCTGGATGTCTGTTTCTGTGGTAGTGTTTCTTGCAAAGCTAAAACAAACTATTGTGAAGGATAGACGGAATGTGTGCGTAATCCATGATAGACACAATGACCTATTGAGTGCCATTGAGTTCATGTTATCCATTGAGGACCTGCAGTACAAATGGAATGACTTAATCAGTTGGTCGTGTAAATGACATCTTGCGGCAAATTTCTTCACCCATTACAAAAGCGCACGCTTGATGAAGAAGTTTAAGCAGTTGTGTGATCAGAACCAGGGCCATAAGTTCCAACGAATTTGGGACGAGCTAGAAAAAGATACTTCAGATCTAGCTAAAGCTCAAAGGTTAGAGGCAAGAAGTTCGCAACAGGTGAACGATGAAGAAAATGTCGTGGGAAGTTCAGATTTGCTGAGATGATGCAGCCAGAGATCAAGAACTAAGAAATTTAGTGAATAGATCAGTGAAAAAGCTCCTGAGAAGTGGTCGCTACTGCACGATGAGGGAGGTGCCAGGTATGGCATAATGACAACTATATGGCGGAGGTGTACAACTTTTTGTTGAGTTGGGGTGCAAGGTCTTCCGCTCATTGGAATTATGGAATTTATATGGCATAGCATGGCTAAATACTTCCACGAGAGGGTACAGCTACAAGAGCATTACTTCGGCTCACACCATCAAAATTTCCTCACGAAATACAGAGATACTTAGAAATGAAAGCCGCGGCCACTCAGAAACATTCAGCTGAGTGCATTCCTAACAGCAGAAGGAAAAGATGGGTCGTTTATCTGAGGAGTAAGAACATGGGGGGTGGATACATGCAGCAGATCAAGAAGCAAGGTGTGATTTTTGAAGACAGCGTCAAGTGCACTTGTAACAAGCCAACTCTATTGCATAAACCGTGCTCCCATGTGATGGCAGTGTGTACACATGACAACAAGTCGAGCGAGACATACCTATCACTTTACTATGGCTCACGGTACCTTGCTAAACCATGGACTGCAAAATTTGAGATTTGGGGGACTCAGCACCATTATAGAGAGCTGTCGTGTAGGGCAGGCGAGATCCAATATGTTCCACCACCACACTTGGAGCGGAAAGGCCTTGGACGATGACAGACACTTTGAATTGGCAATGCAATGGATAACACAGAACGCGATGAACTACGAAAGTGTGCCTTTTGTCAACAGCCTGACCACACGTGGAGGACATGTTCTGATGCATCTAGACGTCATCACACTTGATTCAGTAATGTTGTGGAATACTTATTCATTCCTCTCACGTATTTGATTTGAAATTCATTTTACATGACGTACTAACTTAATGTTCGTACTTGTAGACATGGCTCACGATTGTCGGCAACTTCATGAGTTACTTGACCAGTACTACGATGATCGCCCTTCTAATTGCAATTGCTTGGCATGGCATGGCCTCTCGATGGGAGATACATCGCATGACTGAGGGCGGTGGGACTGCTTCCTTTCTCCAGGACTTTCACCAGAGCGGGGAGTCTTTCAGGCATGACAGATCATTGCTCTCTGCTCTGATGGACAGATGGAGGCTCGAGACACACACATTTCACTTCCGGTGGGGGGAGATGACCATTACCCTCGAGGATGTGGTGATGCTGTTCGGTCTGCTGATTCATGGACAGGACTGGGTACCACCACCCACTCCTACTGGATGGGATGCCACGTTCACACAGAGGTTTCATCCACTGCCTCTGGGGTAGGAGCCCTTCTACCATGACATCAGAGTTCCTGCGGCTTGGCTCGCTCACTTCAGGACGTGCCCAGCGAATGCTGATGAGTGGACAATCAGTCGACACTTTGAGGCATATCTGCTGCATCTGTTTGGTGGCTTCATGTTCACTAGTATGCTTAGACATGGTATAGCTATAGCTCTTTCAATTATTGCATTTAATTATATCTTTGTGCTTGTTTGCAAGTACGCATGGCGACACGATGGATCGTTGGCTTGTTCCACTGGCGTGGATGCTCACTGACATGTCGATCGAGCAGATCCGATCCCACACAACACCTTCTCACCGTTTCCGTTTCAGCAAGACCGGAGGCATCGTCCGAAGAGGGAGTGACATTAGTTTTTTTTGTGTGCAAATGTCTTCCTGTAAGAAACAGGATTTATGTTTTCATGTATGTATTACTTTGGTCTTTTCGAAGTTATGCAACTGTGTTACATTTTAGCACAGTTCATGGAAAACCCTAACTTTTGTACTTTTTTGCTTTTCTATGATTCAGCCTTTCTACTTTCCAGCTTTTCAGCTTTTCAACTTTCCAGCTTTTCAGCTTTTGTACAACTAAGTCCAAAAAATGTTTGAACTGTTCAAAACTTTCACTTCTATAAATTAGGTTTTTTAGTTCCAAACACACAACTCACACTTTCCTCACTAGCCTATCCGAATATGGTGGGAGAGAATAGCCGTGGCTGGAGAAGAAGATGCATCAAGGTGAATACATAATCAACTCGCCTAAAATAAATGGCTCTCTATGCGTTACTTTCTTGGATATTCTCTTTCATTCCTAGGATGAAGGAAAAAGTTCAGGGCCATGCTGTTGCAACTGCAGTTTGTTGCCAAAGACTACTACATCCTTTGTTCAGGGTGACTACGGGAGAAGATTTTTAGAGTGTCCGAGAGAAGATGCTCGTAAGTGCACTTTCCTGCTTTGGCTCGACCCTGAGTGGAGCGCAAAGGTTGCATGTACGATACTCTATCTTCTTTGTAGGTGGAAGAGACTCCATGAGCAGTTCGACTTCATGGAGGATCTGTCGATCAACATGCATGATGTTCAACACATGTGTTGTTGCAGGCGTCCTTGTTATTGCTCTTGCCATGGAGACACATACCCAACAACGCGTCCTGCAGAGGAGTTCAACTAGCCCGATGATTCCTATGACACAGATTACTTCATGTGTAGATGTCGAGGTGGTGTTACAGTCAGTACGTCTTGGGCCTATGACACTGTGGGTAGAAACTACATACATTGTGGCCACGAAAAGAGGAGGGATAAATGCAATTACATGTTGTGGCTCGATCTGAAGTGGAATGAAGTAGAGGAAAACACTATAAATACTCTTCTAGGCGAGCTGGAATTTTTCTACTCGGATCAAGTGGCGCATCGAAGTTTGATCACCTTTGTTGATGTAGATGTAGCTCCAAATGTTTTTGCAACTATCGCAGACGCGTGTAACTGTCTACTTTATTTACACCAGCAATAATTAGGGTTTTTTTTATGTTCAGTTGCTTTTTGATTGCATTATTTTTTTTATAACCCTAACATTTTATAGCCTGGAAAGAAAACTCATTTCTGCTATTTCTCTTACGTTTCAGTCCCTGTTTGACGTACATTTTTCTTTTTGGTAACCCGACAAATTAAACCAATTACGAAATGTACGAATCAATCAACCCAACCAATCATGGCTCTTTTTCTCCTTGGCTGGCTGGGCGGTGGTGCTTCGACAACCCTTTCTTGGTTTCATCTGGAATTCTTCTTTTTTTGGGGTTATTCATACAAAAACACACTTTCATGCTGTTTTTGATGTTCAATTTTTTGTTATTTTATAAATAAAAAACCACATTTCCCAGCTGTTTTCTTAATTTCTTTGAAAATTCGATTAGTTGACAAGAAAATCGACCAGTCGCCATCCCGATTGATGACTGGTCGTGGCAACTGATGAGATGGCTTGAGTCGCCAGACTAACTGTCGACTAGTCGAATTGCCTGAAAGTCGCTAGTCGGGTTGGCGACATTTGTTGGTTTTGCATATACTTTCTGTTCTGCATTATTTTTGACTTTTTTTATATGTACATTATCAGTACGAAAAATTCTTATAATGAAATGGAAATTAAGCAGGCCTTCATCTTCCTTTCAAGGAAAAAACAATGGACATGGTGTAAGTTTGTACATGTAGCAATAGCTATCTTCATGTGATTGGTTCGTTTTACAATAATGAATGAAAGTAATGTTTGTATGACTACAAGAGAAGTAATATGATACATATGTTGCTTTTCGCTTGAGCTTATAGCATAGTTTTTTTATTTCCAAATAGATATCATTTTATGATTTCATGACAAATTTGTATAGCATTTTTCTTATATAATCTTCTTATTATAATATAATCAATGAAGGAAATTTAATTTCCCAAGAGGTTTGTCTACAGTACTAAGGTATAGACATCTTGTATTAAGATGTACAAGTAAGTGGGAAACATGCCTTGCCTGGTGCTCGAAGTGCACACTGATATAGGGATATAGAAATCTTGCTTTTAGAAAAATATTTACTAGAAATTAAGCTATCATTTAGTACTTGAAAACTAATTGTAGATAATGTGATGGAGGTGGTGCCAAGCCAGTGATGGTGCAAGCATCCGTGGTGGGTGAGGGGCATTGGGTGGGGGCAGGCGGGGCTAGGAGATTTGGAGACTTGAAAGGATCTTGTTGGAACATATGTCATCCGCTAAATTTTTCCTAGATGGCATTAACTAAAAATTAGTTTTAAATTAATGGAAGGAAGTTCAAGATCCAAAAATCCATCTTTATTATGCAAATCAATGAAATATGGATGTTCCGCACAGCATTAACTATAAATTAAGCCCTAAAATATGCCACATGACTTGCTTACTAATTATAAGCAATTCTTGCTTCTTAGGAGAATTTGACTTTTGATTGATAATAGGAAGGTATGACATGAAACATATTTTCTTCATTTAGGTCCTGTTTGGTTTCTAGAAAAACTTTCTTAGTCGAGATAAAATCTCCTTAAAAAAATACTCACCACATAAAATCCCCCATATATAGATCACACCAGGATTAAGATTCTGGGTGGTGTTTGAATCCCACCAGGATCTTAATTCTAGGGATGTTTGGATGCAAGTTTTGGAGATGTTTTCATGTTTTCTATTTGTCAATTGAAAGACATACAAATATGAAATGATATAGCATCATATATTGCAAACTTTCTCATAACCTAATTATCATAATGTTTCCCAATAGAGCATGAATAATTAAGCATCAGAGTTTCACTTCACACACTGACTAAACACAGATATCACAAAAGAATTTATATGGTCCATGAGTCAACTACTACATGGATCACAAAACAAACTAGGAATCACAAAAAATAGCAGATACAACACTACCTAAAATTTAAATTTGTATGGTACATGCAAGTCTCGAACTTGCAGATATAGCACTACCTAATTAACAAGTAGTCAAACTGGAGTAATTAAGCAATCTCACACATGACTGCATATGACACATTGGAGCAAAGACGCCCATAGTATCACTGTTCTTCTAAGACATGCACATTATCAAGTAACTCTTCATCAAAAGAACAGTAAATGCATATGATCCTAACTATAACATTCAGCTACCTAGCAACTATGTTGGTAAACCAATAGGCACCTACTTACTTTTATGAACAAGCAATATTAAGTGCATCTCTTAGACTGCAGTACAAATCAGTATATAAGCTACAAAACAGCTTCGGTTATGAGCTTTTCAGAGTTTTCAAAACATGCTGAACAGAATATTACAGGTGAGCATTGAAAACTCCAAGTTTGGGCTCCAATCGAGCAATGAAATTCCATATCTTAGGCCCTAAAATCAGAAGCTTACAAACATCCATGTCAACAGTATAAACAAATTGAGGTTCTTTCATAAACTGTAAATAAAAAACATGGATGATTAGAATAAGCACCTCTGACTAGTAGCAAACAACATCAGGGCACATAAAAACATCATAATAGATAATAACATTGTGCGCTGTTAATCATGTTGCATGTTTATTTATTTATTTATGAATTTATTTATTGCAATGATGATATATGATTGGAGCAATGAACAGCCATAAGTGATTGGAGCAAGAAGGCTAAACAATAAGAAATTACATTAAAATAAGAAATGGTATTAATCGTACCTAAATAGTGTGATTTGTGTAATAACTGCAAGTGAACAATTGAATGTTGAGTACTCGAGGGTCGAATTCCACGAGAAATAAGCGTATTTATCTTTCTAGCTTAATGGATCACTGATTAAGTCCAAATGAGTTGGAGGTTTGTATTTATACAACTAATTCTACTATTAAAGCTATCAATCTAGGGTTTTAAAGCAGTAAAGAGCAGATATGAAATCTAGGGTTTATAAGTAGGAATTAAAATCAAGGGTTTTGGGAGTTCCATAACCATCTGGCATAATTCTATCTAAGGTCTGAGGATTGTAAGTTAATTTCAATTGTTTTCCAAGACAGATTAAGTTGCTAGTACGGTTGGTGGTACAACGATCAGAGGATCACTTCCATTGTTACGTTTGGCGAGAGCCTCTCTCCTGTTCAGGATCTTGTGTCAAGGCGCTAAGGAGTCAAGAACTCTCCTAAATTCTTGCTAAGGCTCAACTGTTACGTTTGTTGCCGAAACAAGAATTTAGGGTTTAGAGGAAAAACACCAGGAAATAACTCCAAAACTTGAGATCAAAACCGAGGAAGAATCATGCCTTTCAGATTATGTCCCTAACCCTAGGAGTGATCTACTCACAAAAAGTCATAAGAATGAAAAAATAATAATAAGAATTAAATAAAAACTCATATGATTGCTTGAGAATTGAATTAGCCATCCTTGCCGGCTTACAAAAGTAGAAAAAATAGAGAAGGGGGCTCTTCTAAGAAAAACTACTCAAAACTACCTAAAAATCACCTACTAATTAAGCCAAAAACTTCTCTATTTATAGTACATGGGTTAACGTGCCTAAAAATAACTCCTTGATGTGCAAGCGACGACGTTTGGCTTCGAACAGCACCAGAATGGATAAATCTAAGTCAAAACTGACCAGATTCTACCAGTTCTGATCAACTATAGCTAAAACTGACCAAATCTGGCTAAAATCGACCAAATCCGACCATTCTTGGTCAAACTTGACCAAAACCGACCAGTCCTGGTCAAAATTGATTAAAATCGACCATATGTGACTAGTAAAAGCCAAAGAAACCGAGTCAAACACGACCAGGATACGTGGCGCAATTCCGGTAAAACACGTGTCATAAACAAATTACCAAGCCATTGTCGTGGTCGATCAGGACTCTTTTTGACCACGTGCTCGTATTCAACTGGGAGTCTTTTCGAGCAGTCGTCTTCAAGTACAACTCCTTTTTTTGTCGTCACATGTTTGAACAGCTCTCTTTTTCGCCCAGCCATGTACGAATAAGGTATTTTGCCGCCAAAACATGTTCGACCAGGTCTTTTGTCTGAAGAATACTCGAGCATGACCTTTTTGCTTCTAGTTTTGGTTTTCTTGGTCGAATTGGGTCCAAATGTGGTCGAAATCCTCTCAAATTTGGCAGGTTTGATCCCTGAAACATGGCGAACACAACCGTGAAAGCAATTTGTAAAAATAATGAAAAATTACGCATGAAATTTCACATCAATAGAGTTTTAAGCATGATTTTGCACGTTTTCAATACTAAACCTAGAGTAAAAAATGCTACCAATTTGCACTTATCAAATTCCCCCATGCTAGCACTTTCCTTGTCCTCAAGCAAAGAATGTGAATGATTTTTCCAAAAATTGGGATGCCTTGATTTATCTGATTTTCAATAAACAACTTCTGGTTATTCACATCACATTTATACATATGAGGCAATTGATCTAAGCAATTTAAACTCTCCAAATGCAAATATCCAGATTATCAAATTTCAACCTTAGAAAAGAGAGCTTGATCAATTAAATCATCTTGACAACTTCTTTCATATAGGATTTAGAATAAACCATAGCTAAAGAAAACACTCGTTATGCTACAATTTATACAAAGTTTGCTAGATTGCCCTTTTTATAGAGAAATTAAAACACTTTTATTTCTGGTTTTCTTTTATTTTTCTTCTTCAACTTTTTCGTGCTCTTGGCCAGAATGTCTTTACTGGATCATTCCGTCATGGCTAGAAGAGACACAGTTGAAGACGCTTACTTAAGTGCACTTAAAGAAAGGCAGCTTTGTCAGTTTCCCGAGCCACTGTAAGCAATCTCAATGCTCCGTATACCTTCCCTTCACCAGCTAGTTGACGATTCAACACCGCCTCCCCCCAGCGGGTCGCATATATGTTACACGAGACTAGATAAAGCTGCATCTTAAGCAACCATTTTATTGAAAATATAATTTTTTTTGTGTGCATTAGTTAAGTAAATCTTCCCTTCCCCAGCTGGTCGATGATTCACCACCGCCTCCCCCTAGTGGGTCGATTATACTTTACTCTTACACATTTTTTATTTTTAAAGAGTAGGACAATTAGCAATCTAGGCATAAAAAGTGACATAAGAGAGTTAATTTTAGATAATAGTTTATTAGAAACCATCAATTTGAAAGAAGTCAATAACAATTTAAAAGACAATTTCAAACTTTAATGGTCAATTTAAGATAAAACTGAACATAAGCAATTGAAATTTTTAAGAGAGCTAAGTTTGATGGATCATATGCAAAGATGTGATAGAATAGTCATCTAATTGATTAAAGATCATCTTCAAAACTAGGCATTCTGAGTGAAAACCTGAAAATAAAAACAAAAATAAACAAAAAAGAAAAGAAAAGGAAAAATAAAAAGAAATACTTATGTACCTTGGAGATCACTCGTCGGAAGCCGGTGGAGGAGAATGGTAGAAATGTGGTGATGTATAGGATGGATAGGGTCACTTTGAACAAAACAGTCACTTTGAACAACAAAAAGAAAACTGCTTCAGAACTTAGTAGACTATCATTTCAATACAACTCAGTATAATTCGTCTCAGAACAAACTATCCAGGCAATCACAGCACAGATTCACTTTGGTTCAACTCAGAAATTGGAAATTGAGAATTCAATTCAACAATTACATACAAGCATTCATCTCATACATTGAATCCATTTCAGTTCATTAGAATTCAAGGACAAAGAAGGTGAGAAGAATTGAACCAATAATGATAGCCGCTGGAGTTGCTGGAGCTCAATGGTGGCCATGGAAGTGGACGAGGAGCTAGGGTCGGTGATGAAGTCGGCCAAGGCAGCAGCTCATGTGTGTTGAGGTCGTATGCTCGATGGAGTGGTCGAGGAGCCCGATGAAGTTGAGGTCGTGGTCGAGCTCGAGGAAGATGCACTGGTTGTGGTGGAAGCTGCTTGAGGTCGCCGTCGATGGAGTAGATGCGGTCAAGCTCACCATCGGCACTGGAAAGCTGATCAGATCCAGACGGCCAGGGCTGGATACGATGGAGAAAAGCAAGGTGTAGAGAGAGGGAGAGCCAGCGGCGGCGAAGTGGGTAGATCTGGCACAGGCCGGCGGAAATCAACGGCGGAAGAAGGTGAAGATGAGTGGTGGATTTGGGGGAAGAAGAGGGAAGAGAGGGAGAAGATGGGCTGAGGTGGAGCAAATGGTGGTTGCGGCCATGGAGAGGAAGCGGACGGCGGCGGCGAGACACGGCATGGAGGTGGCGCAGCACACGGGAGGCGGCTGGCACAGGAGCGGCGGTGGTGGATTGGCCAGATTCGGCGGATCTGGCGGCGGTGGCGTGAGGCAGCGCGGGCACGAGATGGTGGCGGTGCGAGATCGGGCGGATCCGGCGTGGGAGAGCGGTGCAAATGAGAGGCGGTGGGAGCTTTGGGGATGAGAGAAAAAGAGGAGGCGGCACGAGCCAGGGGAGAGGAAGAAGAAACCAGGAAGCAGAGAGAGAGGAGAGGAATAAGAAACCGGCTAGGGCTGGGGGTGGACGGAGGTGTGGTTCTGAGTTTGGGGGGAGGTAGAAGAAGAGGCTACAGGTGAGGAGAAGAGGAGGAGACGACAGCCGCCACTGTCATTGTCACTACGGCGGCGAACGGCGCCGGAGAAGAAGAAGCAGAAGTGGTGGCTACTGGAAAAGAGGATGAAAAACAATGAAGAAAGGAGAGGGAAAGAAGAAGGAGGAAGGAGAAGAAGCTGCACTGCGGCATATGGCCTGGCCGCCGGCGGTGAGGTGGGACGAAGGTGTGGAAACGGTGAGGGGGAAGAAGAGAAGGAGAAGAAAAAAAGAAAAACCAGGCTCAAAGAGGAACTGTGGCCGGCGGTTGGGTTTAGAGAAGAAAGACAATTTTGCAAAAAGGCCCTCAGGATTTTAGAAATCACAAAAAGGTCCTTCCCGAGTTAGGGTTTAGATTTCTGAGTGTAGGCTGTTTTGCAAAAGGGTGCTTGAGGTTTAGGAAATTACAAGAAGGTTCTCGGCTGAAAGGAATTGAGATTCCGGGCCCCAAGAGACTCCAATTTCAGCACAGTCAGTTTCTATGCATCCATAGAATCATGTGCTTCTATCCAGAATCGACTGAGGGTTAGGTAAAGTCAAAGAAATACGTTCCATCAGCCAAAATCCACCCAAATCGCGTCAACCTGCAATAAAATCACACAACAAATAATACGGTCGATTTGGCAAAAAAATGTATATGATTAATGCAAATGCCGCCTTATATGACTAAATATGCACGATCAGGGGGTTGAACATATGAAAAATATACAAATATGACAATTATCAACACCCCCAAGCTTAAATCTTTGCTTGTCCTCAAGCAATGAGATAACAATTAAATCCAAGCAGGCAAGCAAGCATACAAATGATTTGAATGAGTTGAATGCAGCATATAGTAAGCTCGGCAAACTAAGATATGTATCAAGCACTCAACCATCTAATAATTGCACAGAAATTGCAGGTAACTAGCTTAGTTCTGGGTACGGAGGAAATAAGAATGTTTAGATCTACCGAATTTCAAAGTGAGTGTAAACAATGCACAATCATGAGAGAACTATGGTCTCCATAGACATCAAATAATCCATTTCAACCTTATGAATTTTTGAGCTCTTTTTATTTCAAAAACAAAATCTGTTGCTCATGCAAGTCTCTACCCTTCGACTTATTAGGGTGGATCTCTTCGTACTTCACTCTAGGCTCACTAGTCCCCTAGAGTGTTTTAAAAACATTCTCATGAATCAAAAGAGGTAGCAAGAAGGCTTATGCACTTATTAGATTTGAAAATGTGCGAACCATGCTTTCATACCGAAGACTCAGAGGAGCAATGAAGCATAAGAGTTTCTATTCAAAATAAAAGAAAGAGTTGGCTGTGCCTACAAGGTAGAGAACATGCAATTGCGACCTTATTAGCAAGATTTTTCAAATTTGGTTTACATAGGTTAAATGATTGTTTAGGAGACTCGTGTTCTAGGCATGTGTGTAGAGATTAGGCTCAACAATTGATATTTCAATATACATGATAGAATGTGACAATATAGATATCAATAAACATTCAAATTTCCATGAAATCCACAATGAAACTAATTACAAGCAATTTTAGTATCATTAGAAGATGGTTAATCACAATTCAACCTACAATAGATTGTCGAGCCACTAATGCATGCATATAACTCAACACGACATGCAAAGGGCTCTTAGAAGCCAAATATCAACGATAAAATGCACAAGTCTAAGATTTTTTTTTGAAAATTTTGACATGACCTCTCTAGAATTACCTTGCGGTACAACAGTTCAACATGAAGCAGGTCATATCAACACACAACAAAGCCCACAAGACTGGATATAAAACAATCACAAGCTCAAATAAGCACAAATAGTCATACAACTCAACATAGCACAGATATAGAATTTAAGCACAAGAATGGCCACATGAATCACAAATGCTATCAATTCATCCATATTTTCAAAAAAATTTGACCAAAAAATGCAAACAATGAAGGACAAAGGGAGTCCCATATAACACCCCCAAGCTTAAATGATGCATAGTCCACAATGCATACAAGAGGTGATAAAATGAATGAGGTGGAAGCACAAAGTAAATTTCGCACAAATAAGTCACATGGGGTCTGAGACAGCTCACCGGGTATGATTGAAGTCAATATCGTCACGGTGAAGCATATCGAAGTCCCACGCACATGTATGGATGAAGACATAGCAACAGCCTGGAAAAACAGAACAAAAGAAACTAAAAACAATCCTACAAAACAAAGGAAGATAAATAACGAAAGGAAAGAAAAAGAGAAAACACTCGGGTTGCCTCCCGAGAAGCGCTTCTTTTAGGTCAGAAGCTCAACCCTCAAAGGATATAGCATTGAAGCGCGAGTGGAGAGGCAAGTATGGGACATGATAGAAGCTCTACGTCCACCCTCCTGTCAGAAGCAGCATGCCTGAGAATCCACCAGGATCCCAAAGAATGTTGACTTGGAGCAAGTCTGCTCGCGGTCGAGAGGCCACACGTGCTAACCGGCAAATAAGATCAAGAAAGAACAAGCACGTTTGTATGGTAGGGACAAGGCACTCCAGAAAGTCAGCTGATGAAAGTCCTTTCACGTAGATCAATTGATAATACATATCATGAGGATGGCATATGTTGATACAGGGTGAATGACAACTCAAAGAGATATGACTAGTCTCATCAGAATTAAATAGCTCAGAATGATACGAGAGGGGTTTCAAATCTACTTGAATAGTAGATGGCGTGATGTCTGGGGTAGGAAGAACCTCCACGAGGGTCGTATCTGGTAGATGAGGATGAACGGACTCCCCTACGTTAGAAAGAAGTCCCTCAAAATCAAATGAGAATGTCTCCCTCTCGATCTCGTGGCTCAAGGAATTGTCCATAAGGTTTGCAGCCTCAAAACTGACACTCTCCATCTTTGGTCCGTCTGCCAATGGATCATCAAAAGAAAACTATTGGAGGAAAATCCCGGACGCTTCCAGGGAAAAGTCCCAGAGGGCTCCCATGGGAAATCCCGGAGGGCTACTGGGAAAAATCCCAGAGGGCTATTGGGCAATGTCCCGGAGGCCTTCCGTGGAAAATCCTGGAAGGCTACCAGGCAAAACCTCGGAGGGCTACTGGGCATAGTCCTGGAGGCCTTCTGTGGAAAATCCCAAAGGGCTACCGGGCAAAGTCTCGGAGGCCTTATGTAGAAAATCCCGGAAGGCTATCGAGCAAAACCCCAGAGGGCTACCGGGCAATGTCCCGGAGGCCTTCCGTGGAAAATCCCGGAGGGCTACTAGGCAAAGTCCTGGGCGCCTCCCAGGAAGAGCCATGGGGGCCTCTTGAAGGCCACAGACATCTCTCTAAGCCCCGGACACCTCTTGTGGCAAACCCCGGATGCCTCCCAGGAAAAGCCACGGAGAGTTGTCGTAGAAGACAACAGGCTCCCTTGGAGACCTCTCTCCCCGAGAGAGTATCGCCCTAGCGGACTCGCATCCGGAGAGTGCCGACAGGACTAGGGCCCCCATCGGGACTGAACCTGTATAAAAATCACTGTGTCAATTGCTGTGTTGCCCGGTGGGAAGTGACCGGTCACTCAGTCAATTCGCATCGTCGTTCCCGTTTCAAGTCTTTCCGTGAAACTTTCCAGTGGTGTATTTTATGCCACGATAATTGGCGTCGTCCGTGGGAACTAGTGACGAATCGCCATGGCTCCCCCAAGAATGGGAGCTAAAGCCCTCTCCCTTTTCGGTGGTGCCGATCCTAGCGACCCCGCGCCACCTCCACAAGAAGATGCTGCTGTAACGTCCCTACCCCCCGGGGACACCCGGGGAGAGGTGCCACCTCCTCCCCCCGAAATCTCCGGTGGAGGTGTCCCCGCTACCAACCCAGCGATCGCGACTACGCTTGCGGGGCCTAGCACCGCTCAACCGACAGCCCCGGTCTCCGGGGATCCCTTGCTCGGGCTTTGGTCGAGGGCCAACTCCGTGCCTAGCATACCTTGGAGGAGTTATTGCGCGTCTTAGAACAGCCCCCGGGTCCTTTGTACCCGCCTCCGCACCCATTCATGGGGGGTGCCACCTCCATTCTTCATGGGGCACCCGACAGCCTTCCCCGCGCCGGGGGGCTTGCCCATGCCCAGAGCCTTCCTCGCGCTAGGGATGTTTCCCGCGCCGGGAGGCTGGCCCTTGCTCGGAACCTTCGCCGTCCCGGGAGGCTATCCGGCATCCGTCCTGGAACCTCCGTAGGCGGCCGCTGTAGCACTGGGAACCTTCCCAGCACCGGGAGCCTTGCCCACGCCCGCGGTCGTGCATGCGTTTGGGGGTCTCCGCGGGCCAACCCCTAGAGACGCTCTGGCTCCAGGGCTGGTAGTCGCTCTGGGGATTCTCTTCGCACCCGCTCCTGTCGCCGCCCGAGACAGTCACTCGGCACTAGGCCCTTCCCGTGTGCTGATGGCATCCTCTGGGCCGGCGACCGATGCGCATCAGCTCCCCCCTCCCCCGGGGCCGCCCTTGAAGGCTCCTCCGGTGGACCAGACTCGCTTCACCTGGGAGGAGCTCGAGTGAATGCGTACTGCAAAGTTTGGGAAGGCTCCTTCCCGTTACCGATCAGAACTCCCCCCGGCTCACGACCGTGGCGAGCCACGCTCCTGGCCCGACTGGGGGAAGCGACCGGTCAAAGAAGCCACCGCCACCTCCGGGGGGTACCCAGATATCCAAGAGGTTAGCTCGACTAACCCCGAGGAGATGAGACGGTACCGTCACACCGGCGGGCTGCTGGGACCCCTCCCCGACTCCAACAACGAGCGCGTGTCCCCTGTCAAAGGGGATAGCGACCGGGACTCTCCCCGGGAGGTTGATGGGGCCAACCAGCCTTGTGTCGCCGCCTCTGGTGCATCCGCTGGCCGCGGCCCTATCGTCCGCCACACATCGAGCACTACAACGGTAAGGCCAATCCTTACGAGTTTGTGTAGGTATACTCCACGGTCATCTCAGCGGCTGGGGGGGACGAGACGGTGCAGTGCAACATCTTCGCCCTCTATCTCACCGGGATCGCCCGCTCATGGTTTTACAACTTGAGGGCCGGTTCCATCAAGTCCTTCGCGCAGCTCAAGGGCGAGTTCTGCGCAAACTTCCAGAGGAACTACGAGTGTCCCTTGGACTCATCGCAGCTCTACACCATCCGACAGAGGACGGGGGAGACAATCCACAGCTTCTTCAAGCGCTTCGCTCAGATCAAGAGCAAAGTGGCTCACATCCCTGACTCTACAGTCATCTAAGTGTGCAAGAGTGGGATTCTCCCCAGAGAGCTCCATCGGAGACTCTGCTGGAGCTGTCCCTCCTCTGCCGACGAGCTCTTCATCATGCTTGACAAATATGGTCGGGCAAAGAAGGATGACCTCTGGAAGAAGAACCAGGGGGCCCTTGCCCCCACTGATCGGGAGGCTAGGGACCCCCTAGCAAGCGTGCTAGCGTCCCAAGAGGGGCAACCGCAGTGAGCCATGGCCTTGGGACACCTTTGTCCTCGAGGGCGGAGACGGCTCACACGATGGCAGCAAGGGAAACCGCCCCTTCCCCAAGCCCAAGGGCCATGGGGGGGGGGGGACAATTGTCTCGCGGCCAGGAAGGTCTCGCGATGGGAGGCTAGGAGGGCACAGCCAACGTGTAGTGTGCCTTCCACAAGTCCAATACCCACGCTATTCTGGAATGCCACCAACTTCTGCAACACTTCACCGTAATCCTCGACCAGCGTGGGCAGGGGGAGGGAGCCCTGCCTCCTTGCCCCCTCCGCTGGTTTTTCCCACTCTCCCTACTCCTTCGGGGGAGCAACAGAGATAGGCACAGGATGGGGGCTCAGCCGAAGAGCTCCCCTTACAAACCTCCCAAAGGTGTATAAACGTCACTACGGGGGATTCTGCCTCGGGGCGAGACTCCAAGCGCCAGCACAAGGAGTATGCGCGGGAGGTAAAAGTTGTGGGGGTGCTACACATGTCTCGTCGACCAAAGTGGTCGGACGTCCCCCTCACCTTCACAGTGGAAGACGCGCGGGGTTCGCTTCCATCATGTTACAATTATATTCCCCTAGCCCCCTCCTACGATCGATGATACTGGAGACATAGTATCATGATCGCAGGATCAGGACTTTATGGATAAAATGATTGTTGACAAACTAGTAAATGTCATACAACAGGATCTGTTAACTAGACGTCATCGATTGATCGGCGTACAGCGCACGTTAATACAAAGTCATAAGGTTATTGCTAATTGACAGCCACCCGAATGATCAGGAACATGCTAGTAAGTTTCTACGGCATTGAGAAACGGCTTACAGAGAAATGTCTTATCTAGATGTGACCATGAGATCGGCCAGCGAATCCACTTAATCATCATAGTAAGGTGCACAGGGCGATCAACCCCCGGGCGTGACCCAGAAAAGGTAAAATGGGAATGTAACCAGAACATGAAAAATGTATATAACAATGGAAAAAAGGAAAGGTAAACTTACACATAAAACTTACACAGTTGGTCGATGTTCCAAGTATTGGACAGAACTCTGCCATATTCCATAGCCAATCGAGTCGATCCAAGTTGCGGCATTGAGACCACAGTGTAGGAACCTTCCCATTGGGGGGAAAGTTTATTGCGATTAGACTGATTTTGGATCTTTCTCACAACTAAGTCTCCCACGTGAAGGCTACATGGTCGCACCCTTTTTCTGTGATATTTATGCAGGGCTTGTAAATATGCTGCAGATCTAATCAATGCTTGATTGCACTTTTCTTCCAAAAGGGAGAGTTCATCTTCGCGTGTTTCAGTTGAATGTGCAGTATCAAAATTTGTCACGTGAGGAGATCCAAGGTGTATTTCACTTGGTAACATGGCGTTGGCACCAAAAACCAGTTGGAAAGGCGTGTCACCCGTTGCTCTACTAGGTGTGGTGCGAATTGCCCATAGAACAGAGTAGAGTTCGTCTACCCAAGCTCCCGAGCGTATCTTAAGGCGGTCGAACACAAGCTTCTTAACCCCTTGAATTATTTTCCCGTTGGCACGTTCAACTCCCCCGTTGCTTTGCGGATGGGCAACGGAGGTGAAAGAAACTTTGGTACCAATATCGTCGCAATAGTTGAGGAAAAGACCACTCACAAATTGGGAAACATTGTTTGTTATGAGGCGATTTGGGACGCCAAATTGCATCATGATGTTCTTGTGAAAGAACTTGTGTGCCGCAGCAGTGGTAACTAACGAGGATTATAACCCGAATTAGTCACCTTTGCCGTTCTATAGTCGCAAGGGCTAAATAATGAGATTTTTTACCTCTCTATGGTCTTAGATGCCCAAGAGGGAGACAATAGAATAGTCCAAGATATTTTGGACATAGTCCATTCCATGGTCTCATTCTATGATGTCACAAGGTTTGTAGTCTCTAGATATCCACTATACCGAAGTCGCAGAAATCATGGTCTCACATACCCACGACTACAGTGCATGTGGAGATATTTTCCCGCGATCGCCCAGGTCGTGAAGGACAAAAAGATAGCCATGTATTGTTGTAGTTAATACGCGACCTTGGCTTACTAAAGAGTTAAAATATCCAACGGTTATATGATTAGCCTCATTCAATCATATATAGTAGTGGAGCCTATTTTATCGCCGCCTGGATGTTTCAACTCCTTAAGTTCCTTGTAACTGACAAGAAGGTGAAAATGCAATCATAAATTGGCATAATTACACATTATGGCCGAAGCACGTCTGCCTCTTAGTGACCCTTCAATCCCATAATGGACGACTTGCAACGAGCTGTAAAAGGAGGATCGCCGGGAGAGATCAGGGGACTAAGTGAGAGATTCAATACACAATACTCTAGAACTAGACACAGTAGATCAATATTGACTGTAAGCCTAAGAGGACAAGATTGTTCTTAATCCATTTAAGAACATTCTTGGTTCTCTTCTTGTAATCCTCAATTTACATAGTGAAATCCCAATAAGAAGTAGGGTTATTACTCACCATCAGAGGGTTCGAACTTGTATAAACTCCTCTCTTCCTTTGACATAGATACCGAGATTTACTTGAACTACACCTTAGATTGGCTTCATATTCTTCCTTAATATTTATGTAAGTTCGACTAAGGACCAAAGTTCCAATCGTCGACAGCTGGCGCCCACCATGGGGCCTATTTCATGGTGTCTTTCTTCATCAGGAATTTTGGTAAGCCATGTTAGGAGTTTACGATTCCAAAAATGAATTTGATCTTGCAGATTATGCTGATCTCAACATGGAGGATGAAACTCTTTACATGGAAGAGAACGAAGTTCCCTCAGAACCCCGTACTGAGGAGTATCCTCAGGACTTGACCCATGATCAAGAACCTGAACAGGTAGTACGTTCACCTTCTGTGAGTCCTACCACATCAAATGGTGAATATGTGCCAAAACCCATTGTTCTAGATGATGCGGGAGATGAGGACCTTGAGTTCAGTCTGGAAGGCTTTGCTCCAGAGAACTTAAATTCTATCTTCGATTTTGAGTCTGAATCATATGAGGAGATGCTCTCCCCGTCTGCGAACTTAGTTCCCCGGAGGTCGCCGTACTTCTGAGGAGACTCCCGAGCAACGTGCTGTCAGGGAGGAAGAAGAACGCAATCGGGAAGAAGATGCAGCGAGAGACAGAGGTTCGTAAAGTTACCGAGCAAGCTCTACAACTTGTGCAATCTTTCCATGATACCGCAGCTCGCGACCTGGCCCTTGGAACCTCTCGTATGTGACATCATCATGGTCACAGGCGGGATCAAACTCCTTCATCAGCTCCAGCCTGTTCTCTAATGGATGAAGTTATGATAACTCCCATGGCACCCCGAAGGAGCACACAAGAGCGCATTCGTGTGATTGCAAATACTCTTCGCAATCCTCCTTCTGATTTGGCGAATGATGACAAAATTCTGTTTGCAAGGATTTTGGCGGACAACCTCGATGAGGTAGCAACTGTTGTGACTCCAACATCATCCTTGCGATCAGCAACTCGTTCTCGTGAACGGGGCAGTTATCAATCGAGCCAAGAGCATTCCCGTGGACACACACGATCGGCCCGGTATCGTAAAACCAGATGGACAGGTAAATCTAGTGACCTTCGTCGTGAGCTAGTACATTCGCGATTAGGGCTGCGAGTAGATTCTTCTCGCGATCGTAATCGTGGACCAGTGCGTTCACGCTTGGGGCCACAGATTAATTCATTCTGCGACCTTGATGGAGGTCGTGAGGAACAGCAAGCCACGTCCTTCATACGTAGGTTGCAAGGCTTTTTCGCCAGATAAGTTTAAACCCGAAACAATCGAGCAATTTGATGGGACCAAAAATCCTTCCGAATTCTACAAATTTACATTACTGCCATCCAAGTGGCTGGTGGTGATGAAAGGGTTATGGCGAATTATTTGCCGACTATTATGGAAGGTTCAGCACGGACTTGGTTGTTTAATCAGCTTGAAGGATCCATTTACAATTGGGAAATATTGTGTGATGCAATCTTCAACAATTTTCAAAATTGTTATCAAAAGCCTGGCAAGGAAGATGATCTCCATCGCTTGCGCAAGACATCTACAGAAACTCTTCACCGATTTGTCAAACGATTTGTGGGGGTAAGAAATACTATTCCCAACATTTCTGACAGCTTCGTCATCAGGGCATTTAAACATACCGTTCGATATCGGAGATTTACCTAAGATTTGCTCATTCAACCACCACGATCAGTCGCAGATCTCTTCGACATGGTTGGTCGTTATTGCGACGCAGTTGAGGCCATTGAATAGAATAAGATGGTGGATAAGGGAAATTTGCCACCTCAACCAGGTCTCGAGGCCAACAAGAAGGATGATTCACACAAGAAACCTGAGTCATCTGCGGGCGGGAAATCAAAAAAGGTAAAGAAAGCCAGAACCAGACAATTCTGAGGGGTGACAAACAGCCTCAAGGGAAAGGTAAGAATGTTCCATATAAAACTAACAAGGTTTCTCCTACTGGTCACAACGACCAAGCATAAAAACAAGTTAAACCGCAGGGATCGAAGAAATGGTGTCTGTTCCACAACATTTCAGCACATGATCTTCAGAATTGTCGGACTTGGTTAAAGAAGCTATATGATTTTTATCAAGGTAAAACTCCTATGCCTATAGTACTAGGTCAAGGACAAACCAGCGGAGACAAAGTCGCTAATGCGGATGAGGACATGCCATATCAGGTACCTAATAATCATGTTAATGTTATTTTTGGTGGTTCTTCATCTTATTTTTCTAAGCGTCAGTATAAAAACGTTTGCCGTAGGTAAACAGTACTGAAGTTCCTTTGGGGGAGCCTTAGTTTCCCCGATGGTCGGCGGTTTCCCTGACCTTTAGTCGGGAAGATTGCCCTAAGGGATTGACGTGACCTCGGCGCCTCCCTTTGGTGATATTCCCTACCATTAGTAATGCTAAGGTAGGGTGAGTATTGGTTGATGGAGGGAGTTCGCTTGATCTCCTATTTGGCAAGGCTCTCGATGAGATGCAAATTCCTTGTTCGAAGATAAAGCCAGTGGCTCAACCATTTTTCAGGATAATTCCAGGTTCCTCTATGTTACCAATCGGGTAGATTGTGCTGCTAGTGACACTTGGGGAACCAACGAATTTTCGAACGGAATTAATTACTTTTGATGTAATTGATTTTGATTCAGCTTATAATGCCATTTTTTGGCAGGCCTTCTCTCACTAAAATTTATGGTGGCGACGCATTGTGCTTATCAATGCGTCAAGGTCCCAGGTCCTCATGGCGTGATCACAGTAAGGGGCAGTCAGCGTACGGCCTTAACTTGTGATCGAATTTCCCTAGAATTGATCAATCAACTTCCTTTACGAGATGTCAAGGTTGTGACCTCAGCACCAGATGCGGTCAAGATCCCTGCGACCAGAAGAAAAAATCAAACAGTTTGGATTGGATCAACTCTGGATGACAAATAGGAACTAGAGCTCGTTGCTTTCCTCTAGGCTAATGTGAATGTGTTTATGTGGAAACCTCAGACATGCCTGGAGTCTCAAGGGAAGTAATTGAGCACAGGCTAGCCATTCGGCCTGGACAACGACCAATAAAGCAAAAACTCAGACGTTTTTCTCCTGATCGCCAAGAAGCTATCCATTCAGAGTTAGAAGGCTGGTTTCATTTGTGAGGTCGACCACCCAGAATGGCTCGCGAATCCGGTCATGGTCCTGAAATCAAATGGTAAGTGGCGCATGTGTGTCGATTACACCAGTTTGAACAATGCCTGCCCGAAGGATGATTTTCCTCTTCCCTGCATCGATCAATTGATTGATTCCACAATGGGTTGTGAAATGATGAGCTTCCTGGATGCTTACTCAGGCTACCATTAAATTAGCATGGCAGAATAAGTGAAGAGAAGACTGCCTTCATTACCCCATTTGGCACTTACTGTTACGTCAGAATGCCATTTGGGCTCAAGAATGCTGGTTCCACGTACCAGCGCTTGATGCAAAAGACCTTTCTTTCTTAGATAGGGCGTAATTTAGAAGCTTATGTTGATGATTTGGTTGTAAAGAACCTTAAGAGCTCTAGTCATATAGATGATCTTACTGAAACTTTTTGTAATTTGAATAAACATGGAATAAAGTTGAATCTTGAAAAGTGCTATTTTGGGGTTTCTTTAGGTAAGTTTTTGGGTTTTCTTGTTTGTTCAAGAAGCATTGGGGTTAATCCCAAAAAAATTCAGGCCATTGAACAAATGCGATCCCCTTCGACCACAAAGGAAGTGCAAAGTCTAACTGGTCGAATGGCGGTTTTGAGTCGTTTCATCTCGAGGTTAGGTGAACGTTGTTTACCTTTATTTAAGGTTCTACGCAAGCACAATGGTTTTCGATGGTCGGATGAAGCCGAAATGGCCTTTCAAGAAGTGAAAGCATACCTCACAAGTGCTCCGGTGTTGGTTTCCCCTATTAAAGGAGAATCATTAATCATGTATTTGGCTGCTACCCCTCGTGCGGTTAGTGCAGTGTTGGTCACAGAATGGGATGGAGTGCAATGACCAGATTATTACGTAAGTGAAGTGCTTAATGGACCGAAGGAGTGTTACCCTGAAGTCCAAAAGCTCCTGTATGCTCTTTTAATGGCTTCTAGAAAGCTTCGACATTACTTTCAAGCACACACGATTTCTGTGCCATTGTCTTTTCCTTTAGGGGACATTCTCTATAACTCAAAAGTTTTTGGTCGAATTGCGAAGTGGGCAGTTGAACTTGGAGCGTTCGATCTCTGTTTTACTGCTTGAGTAGCAATCAAATCCCAAGTTCTTGCTGATTTCGTGGTCGAATGGTCTAATCCTGAACCATAGGAACAAGACACGATGGATTTGGATAATTCCAACTATTGGACGATGTATTTTGATGGTTCTCGTAGTTATCAACACTTAGGGGCTAGAGCAGTTTTAATAACACCTCAGGGTGATAAACTTCGATATGTCATACAATTACACTTTGCTGCTACCAATAATGCAGCAGAGTATGAAGGTCTTCTTGCTGGGCTTCGAGCAACCAAATCCTTTGGAGTCCATCGATTAGCGGTGAGGGGGGACTCACAGCTAGTCGTAAACCAAGTAAACAATGAGTACAACATCTTCGATGAGACAATGGGTCATTACCTGGACGAGGTGAGGAAATTGGAAAAATACTTCAGTAATTTCGAAGTCCAATTTGTTCCACGAAGAGACAATATTCTCGCAGACCAATTGTCAAAAATTAGGTGCTCACATACATCCACTCTAGCAGGAGTGTTCGTTGAACACTTAAAATCCCCTTCTATCAAAGAAGGGCTAGAAGTGATGACTAACGTCGTGACCTTAGAGCAAGAAGCGGATTTGATTCATCCATTGAGAATCTATCTTGCGCATGGGACCTTGCCAGAGGATGAAACCGATAGTGATCGGTTAGTTAGAAAAGCGTGCATGTATAGACTCATTGAGGGAACTTTATATATAAAGGGCACTCAAGGAGTATATGCGGTGTATTTCTCAAGAAGATGAAAAATCCCTTCTGAGAGAAATACATGGGGGCATATGTGGAACACATGCTTCTTATTGCACACTGGTTAGAAAAGCTTTTCGATAGGGTTATTATTGGCCTACGACACTTAATGATGCCATGCAATTGGTCAAGACTTGCCCATAGTGTCAATTCCATGCTCGGCAAGTTCATCAGCCAGCATATGCTTTGCAAGTCATTCCCATAACTTGGCCATTTGTTGTTTGGGAAATAGATATTGTAGGACCAATGCCTCAAGCTGTCAATGGGTACAAGTTTTTATTCGTAGCCATTGATATATTCACTAAGTGGATTGAAGGTGAGCCAGTTCGCAATATTACTGCTGCTGCTACTGCAAAGAAGTTCTTTCATAAGAACATAGTGACACGATTTGGAGTCCCATGTCGTCTCATTACCGACAATGGTTCACAATTTGTCAGTGGTCTTTTCTTAGACTATTGAGATGACATTGGAACTAAAGTTTGTTTCGCATCCGTGGCTCGTCCGCAGAGCAATGGTGCAGTAGAACGTGCCAACGGGCAGATATTATAGGGTGTCAAGAAATGTGTTTTCGACCATCTTAAGTTATGCTCGAGGGCTTGGGTAGATGAGCTCTACTCAGTTTTATGGGCATTACGTACCACATCCAGTCGAGCTACAGGCGAAAAGCCTTTCCAACTGGTTTTTGGTGCCGAAACTATCTTACCAGTTGAAATTCAACTTGGTTTAGCTCACCTAGGTCACTTAGATATTGATAATCAAAGTGATGCTCGAGAAGATGAACTTTCTCTTCTCGAAGAAAAGCATGGTCGAGCATTGATTAGGTCTGTTGCTTATTTACAAGCTTTGCGTAAATATCACAGTAAGAAGGTGCGACCACGTAGTCTTCATGTGGGCGACCTGGTTTTAAGAAAAATCCAAAACCAGTCCAATCACAATAAGTTCTCCCCTCAGTGTGAAGGTCCTTACACTGTTGTCTCAATCCCGCGACCAAGATCGGCTTGATAAACTATGGAAGATGGAAGGATCTTATCCAATTCATGGAATATAGATCAATTGCAGAAATTTTATGTGTAAGTTTTTTACCATTTCCCAGTTCAATTAGCATGTTTTCTTTCATAATAAAATGCTTCTTTCACTCTATGTTATGGTTGTGTTCTCATTTTCTGTCCTTTGTTTTTCTTCAAGCTAAGCTTGCGGGTGATCAAAAAATAATCATCTCATTAGAGTGTTCAAAGTGGATTCCTTGACCGATCTCATGGTCACATCTAGATAAGACATCTCTAAATAAGCCGTTTCTTAATGCATACGAGACTTACTAGCATGTTTCTGATCATTCGGTTGGCTTTCAGTTCGTAAAAATCTTTGACATTTATTTTGAGTTGTTTATTCTTGAGATCTCATAAAAAACTCTAGTTGAGGCCTTTCTTTTTAAATCGTTTCTCAACGCATAAGAGACTCCATATGCATATTCTTTATCCTGAAATTACTATATTGTATTCTCAATTTTAGTAATCTTAGGAGGGGGCTAGGAGAATATAACTATAGCATTTAGATGAAAGTATATTTTTAAATTCTATTAAATCATGCATTCACATTTTCTATTATAAATATCTGCTTGCAGGTTATAAACAATGAGATACATCAAAGATTTCTATTTGCCATTGTCAAAATAATTATTTACAATGAGAAGGAAAGTCTTACCTAAGCTTGAGGTTTTCTTATAGTTTGTCAACTATGGGCTTAATCTCAGCTATGGTCGCACTCATTTGATCTTCATGATAAAAAATCACATTTTTCGCCACTGGATTCAGATCTAAGTTCGGACCATGGCGATGTTTTAGTTTGCACAAGATAGAAGAGGCAGCAGTACCAACATCGGTCCTGACTGTTTCCTTGTACCGCTTTGCAAACTTTGGGATATTGTCAATCAGAGAATCAGCTTGAGCTGCGACCAAGGCACATGACTCTTTGAGAGATAGGTTATCCTTCTCAGGATCAATCATTGTTGCCTCGACAGAGTCAGCGACATCTCTCAATATCTCGAGAGTAGCTTTTTCAATGATGCTGCAATTATTGATGATCTTTTCCAGATTATTCTTTGCTTCCTCCGCAATCTTTGTATCATTTTTGGCTCTCTCCGTTGTCCTTTGATTGAGACTATGAAGCTTTTCGAGATCGTGTCCTCGCCGGATACATTTCTCTTCAAAGTCATTCCTCTCTTTGGCCAACTTAGAGTTCATTTCTCTTTGATCTGGTCAGAAGAAAAGATAGAGATGATTTGATCAACTCATAATAAATTATAAATGCAATGACTAGTTCTGTGAGAATGAACTTACGATCTAAATCAATTTGTAGTTCTCTTTTCCCCTTGGAGAGCAGCATATGAACTTTTATTTTCCTCCAAGGATGATAGAGCTTCAGCAAGATTTTTGCTGTTTTCTTCTAGAGCTTTTGCTAGCACTGTCTCCTTCTCGTAGCGCTCCTTAGCAACCTCACTCATCAAACTAGAGTTCTCCCTGCAACAATAAAAAGTGTCATTCTAATTTACATTAGATTAAGATTACAGCAAGTTACTTACTGCTCTAGTTGGTTGCACCTTGCTTGAACGATCTTGAACTGATTTATCAAAGAGTTTACCATGGTTATGTGTAGGGTAGAATTCTACAAGAAATAAACATCTGAAGATATTGCTTAGGTAAAACATTAAAATACACTAGGTGAGGATGTTACCTACCTCCATAAGATCTTTGAGAAAGGTCTCAGATATTGAATCATCTCACACATGCTCAGTAATTAGTAGATTCAATTCTGGAGCAGGATGTGAAAGATCAGCAGATTGATCCGCTGTTTCAATATTATCCTCTCCTTGATGAGGGGAATGAAGGTTTTCTTCGATCAAAGGAGGAGCAGAAGTTCTAGCTTGTTCACTTGTCTCCATGGTCAAGGCCGCAGCTGTGACATTGGTCCTTCATCATGACAAGGATTGTTACACGAGCTAGTTCAGAATAAATGCACGTCTGGTTCAAGACAGGTTCGAACAAGGTAAGTGTCCATTGGTATGATCTCAGATGGCTTGAGAAGCACGGACACATGGTCGCAGGCATTGCGCGATCAGGCCACAGACAGTACGCGGTGAGGAGCCCGTAGGTGATGCGCAGACAAAAGATTGCAGACAATATGTGGTCAGTAGATCATGTAATACTCTCGACTAGGAGACACGGGGTTGCTTAGGCTCCACAACGAGCATATCCCGAGTACCCCAGAGATTCTTCCACGTGCGAAGACAACTACCAGGAGGTTAATATGTGTGGTTATCCCTTAATTGCACGTGTTAAACCTGCATGGAAGTTAAGTGCAGTTGCCAAAACTGCACCCGAGCAACCGTTCGAAGCCGTTGTGCATTGGCGCCCTTTCGACCGGTATAAAAGGATGAGCAAATGCACCAGACGAGGATATGACACATTGGGAACAGATCGACATCAACAAGTTTTCATAGGCTAGTTTAGTCATTTTTTAGATAATCATACGGAAAAGATCTTCGCCTGTGATGATCTTTTCCACAACTTTGTAACTCTTTTTTCCTGCACATAGTGAAATCACAACAGGACGTAGGGCTATTACTCCCACCATTGAGGGCCCGAACCTGTATAAATCCTTCTGTGTTCCAACTGACCTTGGCTCATCATCCCTTCTCGGAGGGACACTCTGAAAGGCCTCATAACTCACAAATTCTGCATCAGTTCGACTAAGGACCCTGAGTCTGAATCGTCGACAGCTGGCGCCCACCGTGGGGCCTTTCTCAAGGCGTTCTTATTTCTATCCGGAGGTTCGGTGAGCCATGTCTGGAGCATATGATTCTGAGAACGACTTCGATCTCACGATTATGCCCATATCCAGATGCCTTCACCTAATGATCCTGTTCCAATGGAGGAAACCAGAGGCGAAGACGCCCTAGAGGTCGATTTGACCACTCAAGTCATGTCCATCGACCAGGAAGCGACCGACGTAGAACTAGAGCCCAGTGAGGTTCTTAATGCGTTAGAGGTTGAATCCGGTCCATCGTACGACCCTGCTGAGGGTAAATATGATGTCGACTAGGAGGTTAGCCCGGGGAGGTTTGATCCTGATAACCTCCATCGTCTCTTTTATTTCGAGTCTGACTCGGAACAAACGGAGATGTTTTATCCGTCGGCGACCTCGCTCCCTAGACAGTTCACTGCCTTGTCAAAAGAAACTCCCGACCAACGGGCTGCTAGGGAAGAACAGGAACACAAACAAAAAGAAGATCAGGATCGTGAGCAACAAGATAACGAAATTCGCAGAACAACCCTAGAGGCTCTTCAAAACGTGCAAGCTCGTTACGACGCTGCTCCGAGTTCCTCTCGTCGGTCACGTGGTCGCAGACGCTACCAGACACCATCTTTACCCCCGAAGTGTTTCCCAACGGATGAAGAAACGGTGACACCTGGTGCCCCTAGGAGAAGTACGTATGGCCGGCTTCGATCTATCGTAGAGGTCCTACGTAATTTTCCTCCTATGGTCACAGATGCGCAGAAACCGGCTTTCGCTAGAATCCTGGCGGAGAGGTTGGACGAGGTCGCATCTGAGGCGACCCCAACGGCCTCTTCCCGGTCAGTGACACGTTCCCATAACCGGGAATACTCTAATTCTGGTTCTGGCAGACGGAATCGTCCACCACCAGTAATGTCTCGGCATGACAAAGCCCGACGGGCGGGTGATTCTCAGGATCGGGAACAAATTCTTGTCCATTCTTGCCTGGGACCACGAGTGACCTCTCCCTCGCATGAGGTCGCCCGAGGTCAGGTCGAGAGTCGCAGGTTTATTCATGGTCCTTATGTCGGCTGTAAAGCTTTCTCACCCGACCTTCATGCGGTCGTTTGGCCAGACAAGTTTAAACCAGGGGCCATAGAGAGATTTGATGGAACTCAGAATCCGTCCGAATTCCTTCAAATCTACATCACTGCTATTCAAGCAGTGGGTGACGATGATCGGGTCATGGCCAACTACCTGCCTACAGTCCTCGAAGGACCGGCAAGAGCCTGGTTGTTCAATCAGCCCGAAGGTTCAATCTATAACTGGGAAATGTTGTGCAATGCCATCCTCAATAATTTCCAAAACTGTTATCAGAAGCCAGGTAAAGAGGACGATCTCCATCGACTACGACAAACTTTGACTGAAACTCTTCGCCAGTTTGTCAAGAGATTTGTCAGGGTGAGAAATACGATCCCGAACATATCTGATAACTCTGTTATCAGGGCGTTTAAGCACGCCGTTCGATATCAGAGATTCACCAAAGATTTGCTCATCCATCCTCCTCGATCAGTAGCCGATCTCTTTGATATGGCTGATCGATATTCCGACGCGGCTGAGGCCGTTGAATGGAATCGGATGGTGGATAAAGGTAACTTGCCGCCTCAACCAGGTCTCAAAGATGTGAAGAGAGAGGATTCGAGCAAGAAGCCAGAATCCTCATCAGGCGGGAAGTCAAAGAAATCAAAAAGGAGTCGATCGGGACAATACCGAGAGGTCGCGGTCGCAGAGAAGCCTCCATCGACCAAAGGTAACAAACCTTCGTTTAAAAATAAAACTGCTTTTGGTGGTCGCAGTGCCGACCAGCCAGAGAAGTCGACTAACCTGTAGGAAGGCGAGAAATGGTGTCCGCTCCACAACTCCGCAGGCCACGACCTCAAGAATTGTAGGAGTTGGTTGAAGCAGTTGGATGACTTCTACCAGGGGATCGGACCTATGCCGACCTTACCAACAAAGGAACAAACTTGCGGGTTAAGAGACGCTAGCGGGGAAGAAGAGATGTCTTACCAGGTACCTCGTAATCATATCAATGTTATTTTTGGAGGTTCCTCCTCTTTTGTTTCTAAGAGGCAATTTAAAGCTTTTATCGAGAGGTTAACTAAACGGAGACTCCCCTTGGTGAACCTCAGTACCCCTGTTGGTCGGATACACCTTTGATGTTTGATCGCTCTGATTGTCCTGTGGGGCTTACTCGACCATTGAGGCTGCCTCTGGTCATTACCCCGATTATCAGCAATGCGAGAGTCGAAAGGGTCCTGATCGACGGAGGTAGCTCCTTGGACATCTTATTGGTCAAGGTGCTCGACGAGATGCAGATTCTTCGTTTGAAAATCAAGGCCATAATCCATTCATTTTATGGGATAATTCCTGGTCCCTCTATGATGCCATTGGGACAGGTGGTGCTCCCGGTCACGCTGGGAGAACCAGATAACTTCCGAACAGAATTAGTTACTTTTGATGTAATTGATTGTGATTCGACTTACAACGCAATCTTTGGCAGGCCAACTCTTGCTAAGTTCATGATGGCTACGCACTATGCTTACCAGTGCGGTAAGTTGCCTGGCCCCAAGGGTGTTATTTCGGTCCGAGGTATTCGTAACGTGGCATTGACGTGTGATCGGCTGTAACACCCCGATTTTTCCCAAATCCTGGCGTGTCTTGTCCCTTTCTATTTCAGAACGAGATCCCTGTTGTGCCAGCAGCTTACCCCAAAAAGGTTGGCAATCAAACTCTTGTCATTCATACCTTTTCACAAATCAGCCCTTTTCAGATTTGTCAGAAGCCCAAAAAGACTAAAAGTCTCAGACCACCTCCAAACTTTGATCTGATTCAGTGAATATCTCCCATTCACTATTCTGAACATTTTTCCCTTCTGGAAGAATTTCCAAATCCTGCCCTAAACCTGAGTTTCGACCCTCACCGTTTTTGAAACCCTAATTACCCTGTTTTACCCTAAATCGTTTTCCCCAACTTTTGTCGAAACCCTTCAGATCTTGCCCGATCTTGTCAAACTTTGGCCGGATAAGTTCTAATAATCTTTTGCAACTTATCTGCGAAATCAGATTTCAGATCGGACCCTTAGATCTCCAGATTTGCAATCAAGCCCAATTCTATTTCAAACTTTCCTTGCAGATCAGTCCTTTTTATTGCAATTAGGCCCCTGGCTGTGTTTCAACAGAAACCGCCGCAAAGCTTCGCCGCGTTCTTCGCCGCCGGTGAACTTCCAGAGCTGCCACCACCTTTGCCACGTACCTGACACCCGTGCGCATTCGTGGCACCGCCGTGGACGCCACCTCGGCCGCGCCAGCACAACCAATTTCTTCCCCGCGCGCGAGCCCGCGAACCAGCAAGTCCAGCTTCGCCCGTTCGACACATCTCGGCCACGCGTCGATGGAGCTTTCACTTCACCGTTCTCTCGTCGCTCGCGCCAGTGCCATCCACTGCCAAAATCCTGCACCGCTGCACGCCAGTGCCTCGCCATCATCGCCGGCACAAGTTCCCGCTGTGTCCGGTCGCTTCGCGGTCGATTTCGTCACCGCTGTTCCCTGAATTGTCGACCAGCAGATGGCTTCAGCAGCTATAAATACCTCCACAGTGCATTGCTTCAGTTTCCAGTACCAGAAAACCACCAACTCTCCAGCGCCGCCGCGAACAGCTTCTTCCCCGGTGAGCTGTTTTTGAGGCCACCGTCGCCAGAGCTCTCCACAGCCCCAATCTCCAATCCAAGGCCACCAGTAAGCGTCCCTTACCTCCCTCTCTGTGTCCTACCAGTTAATTGCACCAGATTGAACCCCATCGCCGGTGATCGCCGTAAACGGCCGTTTGCCCTGTTCCGGCAATGCTGGCCAATCTATCTCGAATTAGCCCTCGAGCCTGTGAAGAGAAATGATCAGTGAGTTATTTCAAGCAAGCCTGTGTACTTAGATTTCCAGATTGAGCTTAAATTGATGGTTTCCCCAAATCCGGATTTCACCAGTCGCCGGCGATCGTCGCCAGGCTTCTCCGGTGATTATCTGACCAAACTAACCGTGCCAACAGCTTCCTTATACCTCCTAGATGCTCTCCAAGCTTGGATTAGAGTTCTTTCGGCCTGTAGCAGAAACCCACAGCTGGCAGTGCTTCTTCTCCGGCGCCGATGACCGGAAAAGTGTTCCCGGCCGTTTCAGCCCAAATCACCTTGTCATTTAGATGTGCCTTAGCCTCCTGAGCATTATTGTCCACTAGCTCGATCCCTGAATCGACCTGAATCAAAAGTTATTCCAATGCCAAGATCACTGTCCAGAAGCCCAGTTCATGTCCAAGTCACCACAGTTCATCACTGAATTTCATCACCTCCAGCCACTTTCAGCCCTAGATCCTATTGACTTAATTGCTCCTGTTATCAATGCCTACCTCCCAGACAAAGTTGTGCATCAATTGGAGCCCTGTATCAAAAGTTATGTCAAGCCCTAGATTTTGACAATGTCTGCACTATGTCAGTGCATGTCAGCCACTGGCATTAGCCTTGTTTGACCCCTTCTGGTTGAGCAATGGAAAATGTCACTTTGTCCCCTAGATTCCTGGAGTTGTGTTCTACATCTTTTCCTTCTGTCACTTCTCCAGAAAACCATCCTAATACCAGTTTAAAGCTATGCCAAAGACGTGAACTGAATGTCGACCCTTTGACGTTCAATCCTTTTTAGCCGTTTCTTCGACCAGAACCCTTGTGACCTTGCCCTAACCTTTTCCCCTGCATGCATGTCTTATTTACTCAATATTTTCTATGGAAACTATTTTATGTATGCTTATGTAGTGTGTGTATTGTATTGCTTGTGTCCGCCGCAGTGCCCGAAGCTGAAGGAGCGGAAGAAGTCTTTGAAGATTCGTCCGAGTAATTAGACCTAGCAGTGCAAGGCAAGTCTCAACCCCTTGATCATGTTTCACCTAGTATTTTGATATAAAGTAGATTAACTGTTTTCAAGATATATGCATGCTGAGTATTTGATAAAACTATGTTTAGAAACATGTGAATAGATATGACCCAAGTCTTATGTGGAAACCCCCTTTTGAGATTGAATCATCATGCAACCTTGTCACCCTAGGATGCTATGCTTAAACTCTAATCTTATTTAAACATACATGTTAAGTGTGAAATGGCTAATATGTGAGAAATGAATTTGAAACTCTTTTTGTGAAAGAACATGTGAAATTAGAATTGATAGTGAGGATTGGATTGTATGGAGAGGGTGCGGTGCGCACCAGGGAATGTGAATGCTCCTCACTATTGGTTCATAAGGACGAGAACCTTGTGCTGTGTCTCTATGCGAATTGTAAACGTACCAACCACTTGCCTGGTATGGGACGGGCACAACTTAGTAGCTTTTTGGTATTAGCAGTTCCCTGCATGGTTTGACGATCTGGTTTCTCGTGTGGAAACTGGAAGGCCAAGGTTCGGCCATGAGTGATGTGAGTCAGAAAAATGATGAGAGAAAAAGGCGTAAATGAAGGAAGGCGCCCTAGACCTGATTAAGCCGTGAGCGGCTGTAATCTTAAATGGTCGTATGTCTCGCGTGGACATAGACCAAGGCTATGTGTCCTGCGGGAACATAGACCAGAGAGGCTAGGAAGTAAGGCAGTGGGGAAGACCCACAACGGTACTTGAGACTTAATTGTCTATTTACCGGGCGGGGATACTGTTAATACTAAACTGCAAAAGCGTTGTGTGATCTCGGCCTTGTCACATGTGTATAAGTCACATGGAGCTGTACCGACTTGAAAGCCGAGTGAACCAGTGGATTTAAAAAGAGGTACACCTTTGCAAAGTGTAAAAGAAGTATCAGATACTCTGTACTCCCAGGTTCAGGAGTCTTTTCGTAGTGGATGATATCCACGGGTTATAGCACAAGTAATGATTTGGAATGTTTTCATAATACGGTTGATAAAAGTGATGACTCATGGGAGACCATCACACATAACGATTTCCAAAGTATAACTTAAGATTTACAAAACCCCGTTGCTGAAAACAAAACCCTCATTTGAGAGATCAAAGAATTGAAATCTATACTATTTATAATTATAAGTCTTAAACCCTTTTCTTGATCACTCCTCATCTATATACCTACTTTTTTGTAATGAGACTTGCTGAGCATTGTGTAAAAACATGCTCACCCTTGCCTTTGCAAACAAATTCAGAAGAAGACTTGGAGAATTCCGATTCCCCTGGCCTTGAGCACCAAGAAGAGGAAAGAGTCTTTCCAGACGATTTGAGCTTCTAGGAGGGTCATGAGCCAAGTTGAGTCCGATGTGGAGGAAGCCCTTCCAGAGCCGCTGCAGAAGGAAGTGAAGACCCTTGTGGTTGCTTTTTGTGTTGTTTTTCTGTGTTCGGTACTTCCATACCGATTCTTGATTTTGAAAAACTCTCTACTTTTTGTATCAACTTTAATTAGTGCCACCCTTGGCATTATGATATTGTAGTAGTGGTCCTCGTGACCTTGTACTTGCTTTATCTACCAGCTTTATTATTGGAAGTGAATCCTGTTGTTGTGAGCTTGTGTTGTACCTTTCTGTGCGCAATCTACCTGGGCGGTTGCCAAGGTGACCCTCAAATGGGGGTCTCACAGCGAATGGTATCAGAGCAAAGGCTCGACTGTAGGTCGTGACCCTATAGACATTGGCGTCCCTAGAAAGAAAATCGTTAGTTTATTCGACTAAAATCTAATTACGAAAATCTAATTTGTCTAAGAAAAATATATTATGTAGTTATCCTTTTTGATTATTTGAAAAAGCTTTAAATATTATTTCCAACTTTTAGGTGTTTTTGTGTTATGTCTCCTTAGATAGCTTTCGTGCTGCGTGGTAGTCTACGAAATCCCAGAACTTGGAATTGAACCTGATGGGCGCATATGAAGATCAGGAGGAGGACTCAGAGGAAGTAGAGCCTCACGGTTCTTCCAATACCGACGTGTGATCCCAGACTTTCCCCTGGTTTAACCTTTTGTGCCTAACCACAGCAGACGTTAGATCTTTTGTGTAGTAGTTACTTGTCTTGATGTGTGTTGGTTGCTGAATATTCTTGTAAGCCATAGAGGCAAAACTATGTATTTTATAAAAATTTAATTTATGAAAAACATCTTGCACTTTCCAATCCTTGTCTCACGGATTGATCCCAGCTTTCCGCTTGTACACTATCTGCGTTTCCCTTTGAATCAGCAATCTTTTCTTTGACCGCCTGTTAGAGTAGATGGGTTAACTCAAGAGGAAGATCTCATGGAATAGAACCCGAGGAAGATACCAGTGACATGAGGAACACATCTGAAAGAAGAGCCCGTACCAATTAAGATCAACCCGGATCACCAACCCCCATGTCATAAGGAGGAAATATCAATGATATGTTAATATGGATGCAGTGAGAATCCCAATCAAATCCAGCTGTAGAAATATTGCCTTTTTGTATCGGCAACCTAGGATTCCTAGCAGTTTTGCTAGTTTTGAATCTTAAAGAGTTAGACATCATCCTTGGAATGGACCGGATAGCCAAAAACACAAAGGTCAGATAGATTGTAAGAAGAAGACCGTCATTCTAACCAACGTCAAAGGAGAATAAGTCACATTCTGTGCAGAATGGAAAAGAAAAGAACAGAACAGAGCAGAACAGAACAGAAAAGAAGAGAAGAAGAAAAGAAAAGAAAGATCTCCATTAATTGACCATATGGACAGCTTGAACAGTGTTGAAGAGATCAAAGAAAAGAATATCCCAAAGACTGTATTCATGACAACATATGGATTATATGAGTTTACAGTGATGTCATCCGGATAAATGAATGCACCGGCAATGTTCATGAATTTAATGGAAAAAGTTCTCATGGAATACTTATGCAAGTACATTATCGTGTTTGTGGACGATATTTCCATCTTTTCCCCGAGAACGAGGAGGAGCATAATTAGCATCTAAGTTTAGTGCTAAGGAGGTTAGCAGATCACCAATTGTACGCCAAGATTGATAAGTGTACTCTCTGGTTGAAAAAGATTCTTTCTTAGACCACATTATATCAAGTGAAGGAATATTCATGCATTCATCAAAGACTCAAGCAGCACCACAATATCAGTTAAGTCTACAGTACCCAAGACCCATGACAGCCAAGTGCCTGGCTTGTCACAAAAGCCACTGTTAACGTAATTGTCCCTACACTGCTACCATCAGGGACAAATTGGTCATTGTCAAGAGAAATCCCCTAGAGGAATCTGTCAAATCCAATAGCCAAGAGAAGAAGTGAAGGTCAACAACAGCCTGCAGTTCAGACACTAATCCCAATGCCTGCCCCGATACAACAGTATGGATAAGAAACTCCAGCTGCAAGAGAAAGATTTCCAACTAACCATAGAAGAAGTTGAGGAAACCCAGTACCAACTCAAGGCAGACTCAACTATGTCACATCAGAAGAAGAAAGAGGATCATCAGACAAAAATCTTTACTATTTAAAGTGGACTGAATATGACGTATCTAGAGTACCCTATCACTACTCAGTTTCCCGACTCTAGGATGCCAGTAAAGTCAGTGTGCAAAGGAGTAAAATTTAATATAAGTGAAAGGAGTTCTCTGCTAAACTACTGGCACTAGAACTACAAGGATTGAGAGGTTACACCTAGAATGGACTGGTTGTCGGAGCATGAAGGACAAATGGATTGTGAGTGTAAGGCCGTTGCCCTTACTAGTCCTAATGGAAAAGAAGTTTTGTTCCAACCCTGAGAGGATGTTAGTAGAACACCCAGCCCAAAATCCGCACAGTTCGAAGAAAGAGGTAAACCAGATCCCTGAAGTTGGAAGATACCCAAGCGTGTTTCCAAAAGAGTTACCAGAAGTGCCCTGATTAAGGTTTTGAACTCAATGTTGAACTGAAACCTAGAACAGCAACCGTATCAAAAATACCATATCGGATGTCATTCAAGGACCAAGAGGAGTATCCTGACCACCTACGAAAAGTCTTGGATAAACTAAGGGAGCAACAATTTAATGCTAAGCCGGATAAGTGTGAATTTGGACACAGGAAGTTTCGTTTTTAGGTCACCTGACGACAGCCGAAGGAGTGCAAGTGAATCAAGTTAAAAGTCGAGACCGTGAAAGAGTGGTAACAACCAGAATCAGCGACAGATATCAGAAGTTTTCTTGGATCAGCTGAGCACTATCACCGATTCATTGAAGGATTTTTCCAAGCTAGCCAAACCGCCCACTAGTTTGTTGAAAAAGGATGTCCAATTTGAGTGGACAGAAGATTGTCAGAAGAGCTTCGAAGAAGTTGAAACGAAGGCTAACAACCACACCGATCCCAGTACTCCCTGATGATAGGAAGAATTATGAGATGTAGCGTGATGCATCTAGGCATAAACTGAGTTGTGTCTTAATGCAAGGAAGAAGAACAGTCGCATCTGCATCGAGATAACTGCAGTCTCATGAGAAGAATTACCCGAACCGTGATGTGAAGTTAGCACCAATGATTCACGCACTCAAGATTTGGAGACATTATCTACTAAGGAATCGATGTGCAATCCACTTAGACCACAAGAACTTGAAGTATGTCTTGCCTAGCAGAATTTGAACATGAGGCAACATCGATGGCTAGAGTTAATAAAGAACCATGGCCTAGACATGCGTTACCATTTTGGTAAAGTTAATGTCATTGCAGACGCCTTGAGCAGAAAGGTTTACTGCAGCACCATTGTTACACCAAAGTTAATGGAGGACTGCATCGGCAGATGATTAAATCAGTAGATCAAGGTTCTGTGACCATGTATGTTGTCAGTTACACCTACTTTAGAAGAAGAGATTCGAAAATCACAAGGAAGTGATGAAGGAACTCGGAGGATCAAAGAGGATATGAGGATCAGAAAGATAGTGAAATTTCGGGAAGATGAGCAAGGTGCAATTTGGCAAGATAAGAGGATGTGTGTTCCAGAGGTTAAGGAGATCAAGACACTAATTTTGAAAGAAGCTCATAACACTCCATACTATATTCACCCCGGAAGTACTCGGATGTGTTAGGACTCGAAGAATCAATTTTGGTGAAGTCACATGGATAGAGATTGCCGAGTAAGCGGTAAAGTGTGACACATGTCAAGAGGATGAAGATCAAGCATCAAAGGCTAGCAGGATTGTTACAGCCACTAGCCATACTGGAATGGAAATGAGAAGAAGATGGAATAAACTTTATCACAGGACTTCCGAAGACTAAGAATGGATATAACTCCGTGTGGATGATCGTGGACAGACTGGCGAAAGTAGCGCACATCGTACTAGCGCAGATGACTTATGATGGCGCCAAATCAGCAGGAGTTTACATGACTAGGACTGTGACTCTACATGGTATAACCAAGAGGATTGTATCAGATCACGGAGCACAACCCACTTCAAGATTTTGGAAAAGTCTGCATGAAGCCCCAACAACAAGGTTGAACTTCAGCACAGCCTCGAACTTCAGCACAGCTTACCACCCTTAGACTAGAGAATGGACGGAACTAGTGAATCAAATACCGGAGGATAAGTTGCAAACCTGTGTGCTCAAATATAGAATTTCAGGAGAATTATACTGCCATACACAGAATTCACCCACAGCAGTAGCTACCATACAAGTTTACAGATGTTCCCACTTGAAGCTCTATACAGCCGCAAGTGCAGAATGCCTTTACATTAGTCAGAAATTGGAGAAAGGCAACTAATCAGCTCGGAAATAGCTCAAGACGTAGAAGCTCATGTACGAATCATTAGGAAGAAGCCGAAGACTGCACAGTCCAGACAAGAAGAGTTATGCTGATAACTGACCGAACAGACATCTCCCAAGGAAGTAGAGGTCCAATCAGACTCATTCTACCAAGAATACCCCATCAAGATATTTGAGGTCAGGAGAATGAAATCAAGGACCATTTGATTCTGCAGAATTCAATGGAACAACCACCCAGAAGATGAGTCGATATGGAAAAAGGGAAGAAGGACTGCATCAAGATTTCCCTTATCAATTTTCAGACCTATCAGAATCTCGAGGACGAGATTGTTTTTAAGGAGGTTAGATTTGTAACACCCCGATTTTTCCCAAATCCTGGCGTGTCTTGTCCCTTTCTATTTCAGAACGAGATCCCTGTTGTGCCAGCAGCTTACCCCAAAAAGGTTGGCAATCAAACTCTTGTCATTCATACCTTTTCACAAATCAGCCCTTTTCAGATTTGTCAGAAGCCCAAAAAGACTAAAAGTCTCAGACCACCTCCAAACTTTGATCTGATTCAGTGAATATCTCCCATTCACTATTCTGAACATTTTTCCCTTCTGGAAGAATTTCCAAATCCTGCCCTAAACCTGAGTTTCGACCCTCACCGTTTTTGAAACCCTAATTACCCTGTTTTACCCTAAAGTCGTTTTCCCCAACTTTTGTCGAAACCCTTCAGATCTTGCCCGATCTTGTCAAACTTTGGCCGGATAAGTTCTAATAATCTTTTGCAACTTATCTGCGAAATCAGATTTCAGATCGGACCCTTAGATCTCCAGATTTGCAATCAAGCCCAATTCTATTTCAAACTTTCCTTGCAGATCAGTCCTTTTTATTGCAATTAGGCCCCTGGCTGTGTTTCAACAGAAACCGCCGCAAAGCTTCGCCGCGTTCTTCGCCGCCGGTGAACTTCCAGAGCTGCCACCACCTTTGCCACGTACCTGACACCCGTGCGCATTCGTGGCACCGCCGTGGACGCCACCTCGGCCGCGCCAGCACAACCAATTTCTTCCCCGCGCGCGAGCCCGCGAACCAGCAAGTCCAGCTTCGCCCGTTCGACACGTCTCGGCCACGCGTCGATGGAGCTTTCACTTCACCGTTCTCTCGTCGCTCGCGCCAGTGCCATCCACTGCCAAAATCCTGCACCGCTGCACGCCAGTGCCTCGCCATCATCGCCGGCACAAGTTCCCGCTGTGTCCGGTCGCTTCGCGGTCGATTTCGTCACCGCTGTTCCCTGAATTGTCGACCAGCAGATGGCTTCAGCAGCTATAAATACCTCCACAGTGCATTGCTTCAGTTTCCAGTACCAGAAAACCACCAACTCTCCAGCGCCGCCGCGAACAGCTTCTTCCCCGGTGAGCTGTTTTTGAGGCCACCGTCGCCAGAGCTCTCCACAGCCCCAATCTCCAATCCAAGGCCACCAGTAAGCGTCCCTTACCTCCCTCTCTGTGTCCTACCAGTTAATTGCACCAGATTGAACCCCATCGCCGGTGATCGCCGTAAACGGCCGTTTGCCCTGTTCCGGCAATGCTGGCCAATCTATCTCGAATTAGCCCTCGAGCCTGTGAAGAGAAATGATCAGTGAGTTATTTCAAGCAAGCCTGTGTACTTAGATTTCCAGATTGAGCTTAAATTGATGGTTTCCCCAAATCCGGATTTCACCAGTCGCCGGCGATCGTCGCCAGGCTTCTCCGGTGATTATCTGACCAAACTAACCGTGCCAACAGCTTCCTTATACCTCCTAGATGCTCTCCAAGCTTGGATTAGAGTTCTTTCGGCCTGTAGCAGAAACCCACAGCTGGCAGTGCTTCTTCTCCGGCGCCGATGACCGGAAAAGTGTTCCCGGCCGTTTCAGCCCAAATCACCTTGTCATTTAGATGTGCCTTAGCCTCCTGAGCATTATTGTCCACTAGCTCGATCCCTGAATCGACCTGAATCAAAAGTTATTCCAATGCCAAGATCACTGTCCAGAAGCCCAGTTCATGTCCAAGTCACCACAGTTCATCACTGAATTTCATCACCTCCAGCCACTTTCAGCCCTAGATCCTGTTGACTTAATTGCTCCTGTTATCAATGCCTACCTCCCAGACAAAGTTGTGCATCAATTGGAGCCCTGTATCAAAAGTTATGTCAAGCCCTAGATTTTGACAATGTCTGCACTATGTCAGTGCATGTCAGCCACTGGCATTAGCCTTGTTTGACCCCTTCTGGTTGAGCAATGGAAAATGTCACTTTGTCCCCTAGATTCCTGGAGTTGTGTTCTACATCTTTTCCTTCTGTCACTTCTCCAGAAAACCATCCTAATACCAGTTTAAAGCTATGCCAAAGACGTGAACTGAATGTCGACCCTTTGACGTTCAATCCTTTTTAGCCGTTTCTTCGACCAGAACCCTTGTGACCTTGCCCTAACCTTTTCCCCTGCATGCATGTCTTATTTACTCAATATTTTCTATGGAAACTATTTTATGTATGCTTATGTAGTGTGTGTATTGTATTGCTTGTGTCCGCCGCAGTGCCCGAAGCTGAAGGAGCGGAAGAAGTCTTTGAAGATTCGTCCGAGTAATTAGACCTAGCAGTGCAAGGCAAGTCTCAACCCCTTGATCATGTTTCACCTAGTATTTTGATATAAAGTAGATTAACTGTTTTCAAGATATATGCATGCTGAGTATTTGATAAAACTATGTTTAGAAACATGTGAATAGATATGACCCAAGTCTTATGTGGAAACCCCCTTTTGAGATTGAATCATCATGCAACCTTGTCACCCTAGGATGCTATGCTTAAACTCTAATCTTATTTAAACATACATGTTAAGTGTGAAATGGCTAATATGTGAGAAATGAATTTGAAACTCTTTTTGTGAAAGAACATGTGAAATTAGAATTGATAGTGAGGATTGGATTGTATGGAGAGGGTGCGGTGCGCACCAGGGAATGTGAATGCTCCTCACTATTGGTTCATAAGGACGAGAACCTTGTGCTGTGTCTCTATGCGAATTGTAAACGTACCAACCACTTGCCTGGTATGGGACGGGCACAACTTAGTAGCTTTTTGGTATTAGCAGTTCCCTGCATGGTTTGACGATCTGGTTTCTCGTGTGGAAACTGGAAGGCCAAGGTTCGGCCATGAGTGATGTGAGTCAGAAAAATGATGAGAGAAAAAGGCGTAAATGAAGGAAGGCGCCCTAGACCTGATTAAGCCGTGAGCGGCTGTAATCTTAAATGGTCGTATGTCTCGCGTGGACATAGACCAAGGCTATGTGTCCTGCGGGAACATAGACCAGAGAGGCTAGGAAGTAAGGCAGTGGGGAAGACCCACAACGGTACTTGAGACTTAATTGTCTATTTACCGGGCGGGGATACTGTTAATACTAAACTGCAAAAGCGTTGTGTGATCTCGGCCTTGTCACATGTGTATAAGTCACATGGAGCTGTACCGACTTGAAAGCCGAGTGAACCAGTGGATTTAAAAAGAGGTACACCTTTGCAAAGTGTAAAAGAAGTATCAGATACTCTGTACTCCCAGGTTCAGGAGTCTTTTCGTAGTGGATGATATCCACGGGTTATAGCACAAGTAATGATTTGGAATGTTTTCATAATACGGTTGATAAAAGTGATGACTCATGGGAGACCATCACACATAACGATTTCCAAAGTATAACTTAAGATTTACAAAACCCCGTTGCTGAAAACAAAACCCTCATTTGAGAGATCAAAGAATTGAAATCTATACTATTTATAATTATAAGTCTTAAACCCTTTTCTTGATCACTCCTCATCTATATACCTACTTTTTTGTAATGAGACTTGCTGAGCATTGTGTAAAAACATGCTCACCCTTGCCTTTGCAAACAAATTCAGAAGAAGACTTGGAGAATTCCGATTCCCCTGGCCTTGAGCACCAAGAAGAGGAAAGAGTCTTTCCAGACGATTTGAGCTTCTAGGAGGGTCATGAGCCAAGTTGAGTCCGATGTGGAGGAAGCCCTTCCAGAGCCGCTGCAGAAGGAAGTGAAGACCCTTGTGGTTGCTTTTTGTGTTGTTTTTCTGTGTTCGGTACTTCCATACCGATTCTTGATTTTGAAAAACTCTCTACTTTTTGTATCAACTTTAATTAGTGCCACCCTTGGCATTATGATATTGTAGTAGTGGTCCTCGTGACCTTGTACTTGCTTTATCTACCAGCTTTATTATTGGAAGTGAATCCTGTTGTTGTGAGCTTGTGTTGTACCTTTCTGTGCGCAATCTACCTGGGCGGTTGCCAAGGTGACCCTCAAATGGGGGTCTCACATCGGCTATCCCAGGAGATGGTGGACCAACTTCCCCTCCAAGAAGCCCAGATCGCCACAGTGTCCACTGATACGATCAAAGCTGCTCCTCGACCAGATGAAACACTAAAACTGGTTCCATTGTACCCAGATGATCCGTCCAAGACGATTCCAGTCGGATCAAGCCTGGATGAAAAATAGGAACTCGAGCTCATTGCTTTCCTCCCGGCTAACGCATATGTGTTTGCGTGGAAACCATCCGACATGCCCGGTGTCCCAAGGGAAGTAATTGAGCACAGGTTAGCAATTCGACCTTGACAGTGACCAATAAAGCAGAAGCTCAGGAGTTTTGCTGTTGATCGGCAGGAAGCCATCCGAGAGGAGTTGGCTAAACTCCAAAAGGCCGGATATAAGCCCTTGTAACCCCTCATGTGAAGAGGACAATTCATTTTTACTCTAATAGACAATCAAACAGGTGTGCTTTGGAGCCATCTCTCCCCCAAGAGAGAGCTCACCTAGCCAACTCCGGTTGGGATCACGTCGACAGGACTAGGGCCTCCACAGAGGCCCGAACCTGTATAAACCCTTGTGTCACTCGCTGTGTTTGCCCGACGGGAGAGGACCGGTCGCGCGGTCAGCTCACGTCATCTTTTCTTCTCTAGGATCGTCCACAAAACCTGCCGGGGTATTTGCAATACCACGACAGTTGGCACCGACCGTGGGGACTCATGACGAATCACCATGGCTCCCCCAAGAACGAGGGCTCGCACCCTTCCCGGTGACGCCTGTCCCAGTGACCCGGCATCACCCGTTTGAAGCATGGCCGTTCCGGCGCCGACGTCCGGACACGGCCAGACCCAGGTACCGCCCCCCACCTTTCCTGTTAATTTCTATGGTTCGACCTCCAGGTCAATCCCGGTGACCGCGGCCGCCTCGGCCGGGACCAGTCTCCCCCCATACGGCTTCCCCGGCTCCCCGGGACACCTTGCTTGAGGTCTTAGTGGAGGGCCAGCTCCGCGCCCAGTGCTCTATGGATGAGCTGCTCCGTGTCTTGGCACGGCTGCCGGCCCCCATTGATCAGCCGCAGTACCCGTTCCTGGGTGCTATGGCCCCGTTTATGGGTCACCCGGCGGCCCTTCTGGCCCCCGGAGGGCCGGTTCCTCCGTACGACCCCACCGGAGGATATCCTCCCCTGGCGGGTCCTCCGTCTGGAGCCCTCCTGACGCCGGGAGTCTTCCCGATGCCGGGGGGTTATCTCAGGCCCTGGGGCCTTCGCTGTATCGGGGGGTCACCCTGCTCCGGGTCTCTTCCCGAGACCGGGGGCCCACTTCATGCCAGGGGCTTTCCCTGCACGGGGAGCCAGTCCCATCCCTCGGGTTGTGTTTAACGCACCGGGGGCGGTCGACACAGCAGCTACCGTGTCGCAGCAGGCCTCCCCCCGCAACGGCGCCCCGGTTCCGGACGTCGCCACGGGGGTTTCCCCCTTTCAGGTTCCGGACGTCGCCACAGGGGTTTCGCCCTCACCGGCCCCGGTAGCACCTAAGCCGGTAGCTGCAGCGCATGAGCTCCCTCCTCCCCTGGGGCCGCCCCCAAGGGCTCCCCCGGCGGATCAAGTCCGCTTCACCTGGGAGGACATTGAGCAAATGCGTACCACCAAGTCTGGGGAGGAGCCTCCCTCGGGTCGTGGACGCGGGGAGCCCTGCTCCCGCTCTGGCCGGGGGAAGAGACCCACCGAAGAACTAACCGCTCCTGGGGAGCGCCCGGACGTCCTGGAGGTCAGCTCCACCAACCCGGAGGAAAAGCGGCGCTACTGCCGTGCCGGCGGACCACTGGGGCCCCTCCCCGACTCCAACAACCAGCGCGCGTCCCCTGTCGAAGGGGACATCGACTGGGACTCCCCCCGAGAAGTGGAAGGGGCTAACCAGCCGCTGTGTCACAGACTCCGGTGCATTCGATGGCCGCGGCCTTACCGCCCGCCGCACATCGAACACTACAACGGTGAGGCCGACTCTTATGAATTTGTGTAGTTGTATTCCACAGCCATCTCGGTGGCTGGGGGGGACGAGACAGTTCAGTGCAACGTCTTCCCCCTATACCTGACCGGGATCGCCCGCTCGTGGTTCTACAACCTGAAGGCCGACTCCATTAAGTCCTTCGCGCAGCTCAAACACGAGTTTTGTGCAAACTTCCAGGGGAACTATGTGCATCCCCTGGATTCCTCGCAGCTGTACACCGTCTGACAGAGGATGGGGGAGACCATCCGCAGCTTCTTCAAGTGCTTTGCTTAGGTCAAGAGCAAAGTAGCCCACGTCCCTGACTCCGCAGTCATTGAGGCATGTAAGAGTGGGATCCTCCTGGGGGAGCTCCACCAGAGACTCTCCGAAGCTGCTCCTCCTCTGCCGACGAGCTCTTCAATGTACTTGAGAGGTACGCTCGGGCGGAGGAGGACGACCTCTGGAAGAAGAGCCAGGGGGCCCCCTAAAACGCCCCAAGGGGGGCTAGGGACCCCCTAAAACGCCCCAAGGGGGGCAATCGTAGTGAGCCACGCCTTGGGACACCTTTGTCCTCGATGGCGGAGGCGGCTCTCGCGATGCCTCCAAGGGCAACCGCCCCGTCCCCAAGACGAAAGGCCGTGGGGGAGGGCAGTCGTCCCGCGGTCGCGAAAGCCCCACTGCAGGAGCCAAGGAAGGCCTGTGGTGTACCTTCCACAAGTCCAATACCCATGCCACCTGGGAATGCCGCCAACTGCTCCAACAATTCACCGCATTCCTCGACCAGCTTGGGCAGGGGGGGACTCCTGCCTCCTTGCCCCCCTCAGCCGGCCTTACCGGCCCTTCCTGCCCCCGCAGGGGGACAACAGGGATAGGTGCTGGAAGGGGAGCCGTCAGAGACCCTCCCTTTCCAAACCTCCCAAAGATGTGTCAACGTCATCACGGGAGGATCCGCCTCTGGGTGGGACTCTAAGCGCCAGCGCAAGGAATACGCGCCGAAGTAAAGATGGTGGGGGTGCTGCATATGTCCCGGCCACCCAAGTGGTCGGACGTCCCCCTCACTTTTATGACAGAAGACGCGCGTGGGGTTCGCTTCTCCCATGATGACGCGCTTATCGTCTCCGCTACCGTCTACAACTGCCATCTGGCTCGCATCCTCGTGGATGGCGGGAGCTCCGCTGACATCCTCTACCTAAAGGCATTTAGGGAGATGCAGGTGGGTGAGAAGCTACTGCAGCCCGCAGCAGGGCTCCTGCAGGGATTCATCCCGGGGAAGACGATCCACCCCGTGGGGAAGGTGGATCTCCGCATGACCTTCGGCACCCCGGACAACTACCGGACAGAGATGGTCCAGTTCGATATGGTAGACCTCCCCTCTTCATACAACGCAATCATGGGGAGGACTACAATCAATCACTTGGGGGCCGCAATCCACCAGAGCTACCTCTGTGTGAAGATCCCAGGGCCTCATGGTGTGATCATTGCCCGGGGAGACCAAGACGTAGGCCTCTCCCCTTGTATCAGACGCCGCAGCAATACCTTCCGGGAGGTTCCTTCCCAAGCCGCGTCCGGAAGGGGACCTCTGGAAAATCCCGCTGTCCTCGGACGACGGGGACAAGACCGTCAGGATCGGGGCAGATCTCCACGAAGAGCACGCGGAGCAACTCGCGGCTTTCCTGTGCAAAAATTCCGACATTTTTGCCTGGAAGCCTTCCGACATGCGAGGCGTCGCCTAGGACGTCATCGAGCACAAGCTCGCGGTGACCCCTGGCCACCCCCCGGTCAAGCAGAAGCTGATGAAACTCTCCCTTGAACGCCAAGAGGCGATCAAGGTCGAGATTGCCAGGCTCCGAGAGGCTGCGTTTATTCGGGAGGTCTTGCACCCCGAGTGGCTTGCGAATCCCGTCCTCACGAAGAAGTCAAACGGTAAGTGGCGGATGTGCGTGGACTTCACCGACCTCAACAGCGCTTGCCCCAAAGACAACCTCCCGCTCCCACGAATTGACTAGCTGGTCGACTCGATCGTGGGGTGCGAGTTGATGAGCTTCCTGGACGCGTATTCGAGCTATCACCAAGTCCGGATGGCAGAAGGGGACTGTAACACCCTGGTTTTGGGGGTGAAAAGTTTTTGCATAAAATCCTGCATGCATGTATCTCTGTAGTTGTAGCCAAATCAGCTGAACTCTAATCTCCCTCAAACCCTAAAAATCTCCAAATCTATTCTCTAGATCCAGATCAAGATCTGACCATCCAGATTTAACCTACCAGTTATTCTGAAGATAAAAGTCTTCAGGAGCCAGATTGAATTCTAACCCTAACTCCCAGTATCTAAGTCTCTTTCTGTTTTTGAAAACAGGAAATTCAGATTTACCCTAAGTACCCCAGTTTCCAGATAACTGAGTTATCATGGTTTAACCCTATCCAGACTCAAGTATCTTTTGGAATATGTTCCTAGATGCATCCTCAACTTGCTCCAAAAAGTAGGAAACCAGATTGTTTCATCTAAGTACTTTTCGCAGTTTAGTCCAAATTTTACTGCGAATAAGTCCTTTCTCTGTTTACCTGGAAGCCTGAAAAGGCTAAAATCCACGAATCAACTCCAACCTCAGAATTTCTTCAGGGAACACCTCCCAAATGCTTTTTATTACAGATTTCCCTTCTGTTTAAACTTCAAAATGTCACTCCAATTACCAGAATTCGAGATCGACAAAATCCAGATCTATTTTACCCTAATTTTACCCTATTTTCGAAAATAGGTGAAATCCCTCAAATATTATCAAACTTTCTCCAGATTTGAGCTAAATGAGTATTAATAGAAATATTATACTCAGCCATGAAATCAAATTCCAAATTAAACCTCTTTAAAGCCAGATTTACAAATCAGTCCAGATTCCAACTAAAACTGTCACACTTATACCCCTGATTCGACCAAAACCTGCTGTTCACGACCAAATGGGCTATTTCGACTTCGACCAAAGCAGTGCAATCGACCAGCTACTGTTGCTTCGACCTTGAGCTACTGCCATCGACCACGACCTGGAGCAAGCGCACGAGCACGGGAGCTTCGGTCTGTACATTGCTGTGCTCGTGTTTTCTTCGACCTGCTGCACTGCTACAGTAGCCACGTGGTTGCCACCTTCGCCAGTACCTCGACGCCGCGTGTGTGCTCGCCATTTGCCACTGTGGATCTTCCCCGACGCGACTTACAGCCACTGTTTTCTCCCGTTTGCATGCCACCAGCAACGGTCGACGCAGGAGCTTTGCGCCACGTGGAGAACTCGCCGCGGCCAGCCATCAACTTGCCCTCACATCACTTGCAAAAGCCTTCACGACCGCTGAACCAAGTCACCTTGACGCCAGCTCGCCGTGAAGTCGCAATCCAGTCTTTTCCTTGCCGGCTTCAACTTCCCGTGCACTTCTAGCCGTTGCATCGCCTCCAAAACCTCTATAAATAGCCTCTGGCCTCAGTGAAACACCACACACCCACCCGAAGCACCTCAGTCCTCAAACTCGCCGTCTTCTTCTTCTTCCCCGGTGAGCAGCAAAGGGAGCTTCGGTGCCAAGCTTCTCCACTGCTTCCTACTTCGATCCAACACCCCCAGTGAGCTTCTCTCATCTCCCTCATGCTTCTCAAGCTTGGAATTTAGTTCAAATGCTTTCTGTCACCGGCAATCGCCTTGTTTCATCTAGAACTCCGGTGAGCAATTAATCCTTAACTAAATAGAATTAGCTCTCGAGCCAGTGATCAAATATGCTCAATAGATCATTCTTATCATCCTTAAGCAACCAAAATCGACAGATTTGCTGATATGTGAAAATCCCCAAATTGGAACCTTGCATGTTCACTGAACTTACTGTTTAAGCTTTCCTGGTGCATCTCTAGCCAATCTAACTTCACCAGTATGTTTCTAATGCCCTAGAGACCATCCACAAGCAAGGAATTAAGCTCAATCACTTTAAATCAGAAATACCGAAATCAGATTTGAGTTCATCTTTTCTCCAGCCAGTATCTTCCAAATCCAGCCACTCCAGCTCAAACCACTTTGCCATTTAGATGTTTTGAACCATTCTGAGCAACTTTGTCCTCTATCACGACTACCAATTCGGCCTAGATTGTGAGATATAGCTATGCCCTAGTTGCTGTACTGTTTATGTTGCATGTGCTCCAGACCAATCAACTTCTTTGCCGATTTTCATCACTTTCCGGCCATCTCCTGCCCTATATCTTGTTGAGACATTTGTTCCTGTTACAAATGCCTAACTACCAGACAAAGTGGTGCATCATTTGGAGCTCTAGATAAAAAGTTATGGCAAACCCTAGTTTCTGGCCATGACAACTCTATGTCAAACTATGCCAGTCAGTGGCATTAGCCCTGTTCACCCACCTCTGGTCATGCAAAACAAAAACTACTTTGTCAAATAGTTGCCTCACTACTTTTTGCACCATATGCTTGAATCAAAACTCATTTTGGCCACTGGGAACTATTCAAACCATGTCAATGCCATTCTTCGGCATTGTCAGCCATTGTCAGCCTATGTCAGCCAATGGCATTGGGCCAGTTTGACCCCTTTTGGGTATGCAAACTAAACATAACCTTGTCCCTTAGACTCCTGATGTTGTGATCTACATTTTATTCTACTGTCATAACTTGAGTTGAGCCCTCTATCATCCATCGACCCTATGTCGATGCCCTGAACCGAATGTCGACCTAAAGACGTTCGCTGTTTTTGAGCGAACCAGCCGCAACCTTGATATCACTATGATATTTTGGAACCTTTGGAACCTTGTAAACCTTTGACAACTAATCTTAACCCTAGTTTCCATATTTTAACCCTAATCGTTTCCCAGAATTCTCAAATCTTGTATCGCCTAAGTGTTTCTCCTTGCATTATCGCATATAGTGGAATAGTAAGAGTAGGATTGATTGTAATGCCTGTTTGCTTGTTTGATCCTTGTTCAGAGCAAGAGTCCGAGTTCGAAGACTTCATCGCAAACCCAACATCAACTGCTGTTTCTTACGACGTGGAAGGCAAGTCATATTCTTGAACATCTTGAACCTATATTTTATGAATTGCTAGAATATACCTTGATTATAAAATAATAATATTGCATGAGAAAGATTGAGAATAGTTGAATTATGAAATGGCAGCATCAGGATGATGCCTGTGAAATGTGAATTGATCAAATAATGAGCCATGAACTAATATATTAAGTATATTTATATTCATGAAATAAAACCCTTAGCCGTGACCAGTATTTTGGTATGGAATGGTGAAAGCACTGGAGGTGCTTGGTCGCACAGGATGTGCCAGCACTGGAAGTGCATGGATTGTGGTATGATCTGGTCACTGGCATATAAGGACCTAGAACCTTGTGTTGTGCGTCTAGTGGCATGATTAACGTGCCGACCGCAAGCCTGGTATGGGACAGGCCTGAACAAGTAGTATGTGGATCACACATGAAACCCCTATATGACAAACTCACGATTAAACACGGGGTGCGCTCCAACACATATCACAGGATGTGATCATGCACGCTGACCTTGAGGGGAAGATGCCAATTTAGTGGGGGTTGTGAAACCCTGCCACAACTGTGGTTTGCGTGAAGAAAACCACGGGGTCTGGGGTGAATTGTGTGTGAAAAATGGCAAAAGTTCTTGTTATCTCCACCTTGCCGCTCACAGTATGAAGTGAGTCAGGGGTCCAATCCTTGTGATAGGAAGGGCATGAAAGTGGATATATCTTGCGGGTAAATTGGTACCCCTCTGCAGAGTTAAAAATGTATTCGAATACTTCGTGCTCCCGAGTTTTAGGAGTATGCCGCGGTGGATTAAATCCACGGGGTGTGACACAAGTATTGTTTTATAAATTAAAATTTGTTAAGTCAAGATTACCCAAATGACATGTGTTGTCATGATAAGGGGTGCTGCCGTGGGCTTGGGCTGTCATGTGTTGACGTGTCGCGGTAGTACCATAATTTAGTGATCATGTGATATCTATGAGGCATGTGGATTGTGCCCTAAGTATATGAAATGCTGCCATGAGCATGAGATTTGAAAAGCTTGAAAGAAAAGTATTTTTGGAAAAACCCTCTCACCTCTTTTCCCACAATAGCATAGGATCATGTCATCTCTACTATACGTATCTCTACTCTTACCTATGACTTGTTGAGTACGTAAGTGCTCACCCTTGCAACTCATCAACAATAGATGGAGTGCTACAATACCAAGACGAAGGCTTGGAAGATTTCGTGGATCCAGAAGGAAGAGAGCCAATTCTGCCAGAGCCCTGAAGTGTGCTGTTCTGCTGTCAACTTCTTACGACTGTGGGGGTTTCGCCTAGCTTCCGCCGAGTAGTTGTCTTTTTGTTTTAATTAGACCATTTGTGCCGTGAAGGCATTGTATTACTCTTTTATTGTACCAGGCCAGCAGGCCATACTGTTTATGAATGATATTTTGTAAGTTACTCTGCTGAATGAACTCCTGTGCTTGACTTATCCTGGGAAGTCAGTGGTATGTATGTATGAGGCCAGCTGCAGTGAGTTGGGTCTCCACGGGAGTAGTAGCGGTACCCTGTGCGGGGCGCGACAGGGACGAGGAAAAGATGAGTTTTATAACTCCCCTCGGGACCTTCTGCTACGTCCACATAATCTTCCAGTGACTCATGACGCTGGTCCTCAAGGACCAGATCGGTCGCAACGTCGAAGTCTATGTCGACGACGTGGTCGTCAAAAGTCCCCGCGCGACTGCCCACATCGACGACTTAGCGGAGACCTTCCGCAACCTCCGTGCATACGGGTTGAAGCTCAACCGGAGAAATGCGCCTTCGGCGTGTGTTGAGGGAAGCTCCTGGACATGCCTCCGCCGCTCTCGGTCAAAGACGTCCAACGACTCACCGGCCGCTTGGCCGCGCTGAGCCGCTTCGTCTCGCGGTCGGGGGAAAGCGGCCTCCAATTCCTCAAAATCCTCTGGGGGCTCGAGTTCCCTGCCACAAACAACATTGCCGAATACGAGGCCTTGCTCCTTGGGTTGCGCCTCACGCGCTCCCTGGGGATTCGACGCCTCCTAGTGAAAGGAGACTCCTAGCTCGTAGTTTGCCAAATGGACAATTCCTACTTGTGCAATGACGCAAACTTGAGCCTCTACTTGCAGGAAGTACGCAAGATGGAGAAGCACTTCGATGGCCTAGAGGCCCGGCACATCCCGCGGATGGACAATGATCAGGACAACGCCCTAGCCCGGGCAGCCAGCACCCGGGAACCACTCCCCAAAGGGGCTTTTTTGGAGATCATCGCGAAGCCTTTGGTGACCGCCCTGGACGCGGGTGATGAGTCCTGTGTCCCTGGAGTCGCCAAAATCACCCGGACTTCATCCTGGATGGATCCCCGTCTCCTTCATTAAGGGGGAGGGACGCACCCCCTTCTCCCTTGTATACGGGGCTGAGGCAGTCCTTCCCTAGGAGATTGGCTTCCGGTCACTGCGGGTCGAGCTCCTAGACGGAGCCACTACCACGACATACCAAGCCAACGGCGCAAATCATCGACTGGAGGTCGACCTCGTGGAGGAGGAAAGCGACCGAGCGCTCCTCCGCCACACCATCTACGAGTGCGAAATGGCGCGCGCCTACAACCAGCACGTCCGCGAGAGGGCTTTTCGCCTCGGGGACCTCATCCTCAAGCGCGTCACAGACCCCCAAGCCCAGGGCAAGCTCTCGGCAGTCCTGGGCTCGGGGGCTTACAAGCTCTCCAACCTTCAAGAGCAGGAGCTGAAGCACATGTGGAACGTACGCTTGTTTTGCAAGTTCTACGTCTAGCCTATAGGCTCGTCCCCTCCCCCAGAGTGATTATGCTGAAGGGGAGGGGGACATTGTACTCACCATTCTCTCCCCCGTCGTGATCATGCGGGGGGAGGCGTTGTATCTTAACTCATTATCAATACAAATGGTTTTTTCCTCAGCTCTGGCTCACTGTAGGTTTTTACATTACCGTCTCTCACGGTGATGCCCTCCCCGTGAGGATGCCCTCTTAGCAAGAATGCCCTCCCCGCGAGGAAGTGGGTTATCACGACCCAACAAGTCCCTACAACGGGCGTCCCACTCCCGTAGGGCGGCTTATGATCACCCCTCGTGGACTGAGGGTGTAAGCGGCAACCCTGTCCTCAAGGACCGCGGTAACGAGTCAATTTGGGAGAATAGTCCCCTACTCAAACACTTAGACCTGTCAACGGGAGCATCCTCCTCCGGGATTCGATTGTCTCCTTAGTGAGACAGAATTCTCGGATATTCTTTCTTGGAGATTTCGTTCCCGGCTCCCCGTTTTCATGGCGACCGGAGGGTTTTCTCTCAGAAAAATTATCCCCGGGAATTCCACTTTCTTGGATATCCTCTTGGAGATCTCGTTCCCGGCTCCCCGTTTTCACGGCGACCGGAGGGTTTTCTCCTAGAAAGATTATTTCTGGGAATCTCGGATTTTCTTGGATGTTCTTCCCCAGAGACCTTATTCCCGGCTCTCCGTAGAGCTTTCTCCCGGAAAATTCCTGGAAATCTTGGGTCTCCCGGACAGCTCTTTCCCAGCTCCCCGTTTTCACGGCGACTGGATGATCTCACCGGGAACTTTGAAAAATTGTTCCCGGAAGTTTTTCCCGGCCCCCCGTGCTCACGGCGACCAGAAAAATTTCTTACCGGAACCTTTGGAAAACTTGAAAAAAACTTAATTGAAGGGTTCTTACCCCGGGGCTTCGTCACCTCCACAGTGCGCAGAGCTACCCTCCGGCCTGCTACAGAGGGGGGGATAATCTGTACCTAACCTGTACTTGGGAATCACCCTGTTCCGGACTATTCAAAAATTCATATACACAAGCAAGCTTAGCTTTATTGAAAACATTTAACCGGAGGACATCTTCCCCCTCTGGTGGGCATCATTACATTAAACGCGATACAACCCGGAAGGCTCCTACAACTAATAATCCTGGAGGCCCTCTGATAACTCCCGGGCCAAGTCTCGATACAAGCTTCGTATACGACGCTGGGCCTCCCGGAGCACATCTTCGAGCCAATATTCATAGCCCACCGGATGAAGTATTCGAAGCGGAGGAACCCTCCGGGATCCCGGTTGCGGAGGGGACAATTCAGCGCGGTGGTTGTCGAAATTGTCCTGGTGCCACTCCGGATGCCACCGCAACCGGATTGGCTCCCGGGAAACACCCCTGCCGTATCCTCTGGAAAAGAGACTTAACAAGATGAAGGCGGCCTGGGCATCTCTCGGGTGACACCCGCTGAAGCTCGGAGGCTCCACCTCCGGAGAGGCTCCCTGCAACATTGGGATGCCCCTAAGGTTGTGCCCCAACCTCGGGGACCTTCGCCCGGGAGTAACCTCCCAGGAAACCTGGTAAATTTAATTCGAAGACTTAGCAAAAAATTTCATTTCTATTGCATCAAAATATTTATGTACAAGTGTCCGGGGCTTCTTCTAAGAAGCTACCAGGAGCAAAAACCCTAAGAAAAAAAAATATGGGTCCTATCTAAAGGCCTGGGGGGAGGCTCATACTTGTTCGTTGGTGTCCTCCCCCGAGGAGGCTCCCGCCGGAGCCATAGCGTCCGCCCCCGGAGGAGCCGACGCCGAGAATCGCACCCGAACTATCCGGTGGTCAAAGCTGCCGGCGAGCTGCTCGACTTCTCGCCGAGATGGCTCGAAGAACTCCGGGAAGCTCCGGGGGATTCGGCCCCCAATCGCCCGGGCGCCAATCTCCCGGTGCTCCACTAGCCCGGCCGCTGTAGCCACCACCGGGATCGCTCGGCCCCGTGCCCGGGCATCGGCGGCCTCCGGGATCACGGAGACTTGTGCGTTGAGAAAACGCACAACCTCTGTGAGCGTCGCCGGCACCGCCTCAGAGCTGCCTCCCGGGCCAAGGCTCACTCCGAGCCCCTCGAGGGATGAGCGGACGGAGCGGCCCGCATCCGTCACCGCCCGGATGCTGGAGCCCTCGAGCTCCTGGAGGGCATCCTCCTTGGCCTTTGCCTCCCTCCAGAGCCGGTCGTTGGCGTTCTCGGAGGCGTGGAGCAGGGCCCGGACTTGGGCCAACTCCTGGAGCGCGCCGTCGCTCTCCTCTAGGTAGGCGGCGGCCTTCCCCTCCGCCTCCTTTAGCGCTTTATCGAAGCGCCCTTCAATCCCCCAGGCGATGGCCACCCCTGCGAACGCGAGAGTTAGTCAAAATTCAGATTGGGATCTTGAAGAAAACAAGCTAATGGTTCGAGGATGAACCTAGATATGGAGAGATTGAAGCTCCCTGCAGCGTTCGCGGAGTGTCCCTTGCGAGACGTAGTCCTGGACCTTTTGGGTCTGCAGGCCCTCCGCGAACCGGAAGACCTCCCCCGCGGACAGCAGGGGGGTCTCCCTCCCGACGACTCCGGTCCCATCGGGACCGGCAGCGGGCCCCCTCGCGAAGGTCGCGGGGGTGATGAGGACCGGAGTGGTGGTGGCAGGCGTCCTTGCCACCGAAGAGGTGTCTGAAGAGGAGGCCGACGAGCTCTCTGAGGGGGTACCTCCCCGGGGGGGGGGGGGGGGGGGGGGGGGGGATAAGGAGCCCTTTCCCCTTTCCGGGCCGCGGGGCCCCTAGGACCTCCATCGTCGGGGGGACCTCATAGACCGAGGGGCTCCCGCCCTCATCTACCGGCCATTCAACGTGCGGAGGGGTAGCCTCTGTGAACAGAACCTCCGGCCTCTCCGGCTCCAGCGGCGCCGAGGCCGTGGGTAGAGCGATCGCCGAAGGGGGCGAGGGGGCATAATCCTCCGAGTTGGATCCCCCCCGTCATCAGCTGGCCCTTTTCCCTGAGCCTCTCCGGAGGCCTTGGGGAGGCGCGTGAGCTCCTGCGCCTCCATGACCCCTGGAGTTCTCCGGGAGGACCGGCTTTACTTCGCGCCGGTGAGGTACCCGCGCGCGCCCTAACCAGGGGACTGTGTCCCGGGCCTTCACGGGCATAGAGCCCGGCGTCGTTGATGGACCGGGGGCCTTCTAAGCCTTGGCCCGCTTTGGCTCAGAACCCCCGGCGACCTCCTTCCCCCTCTTATGGGAACCGGGGGTGGGGAGAGGCGTCCTCGCCGGTAGCCTCAGCCCGAAGGCCTCGGCCACCAAGTTCCGGGGAGGACCCTCCCCGATGACGCGCACGATCCGCTCGTGCTCGTCGGCGTAATACCTCCCGAGGAGGTTTTCTGCCTTCTCCCGGGTGGCTGGATACTACCAGACTACAAAAGGTAAGAGTTAGAAAAATTAACGAAAGTGAGCAAAGTAACAAGGGACTTACGTCGGGTCATCAGCTTTTGCGGGGGCCGCTGTGCCAGGCACATCCCGATCCCCCTCCTCCCGTGCGAGAGGGGGGAGATCTTCAGCAGCGTCAGCTCCTCGGCGGCGTCCCTCATGGAACGGACGCCCCGGGAGCCCACCACTTTGCTGAGGAGCGTCAGGTCCTCATCGGTCCACACCGGGGGCTTGCGGCGGACGATCGGCTATAGGAGGGGGGCTCCAGTGAGTACGGCACCTCGTCGTCCCGGACCTGGAGGTAGAACCACCTCCGGACCCAATCCCCCCAGTGATCCCGGGAGGTTGCCACTGGGTACTCCGCTACCCGGGATGGCAGGAGCTGGATCATCACAGAGCCGAACAGGGACTTCGGCCCTCCCTTCACCAGGTGGGTGCTCCTCGCCGCCGGCTCGTAAAAGTACCGGAACAACCGAAGCGTCGGCTCTCGTCCGGTGGCTGTCTTGAACAGCCATATGAAGAGGCCTATCCGAACGAAGGCATTCAGCGTCAGGTGGTTCAGTGCCACCCCATACTCCCGGAGGAACTCCCGGAGCAACGGATGCACCGGGAGTTGGAGTTCGGCTTCGAGGAAGGCCTCGAAGACCAACACCTCCCCGGGCCTGGGGCGGGGGGCACCATCTTTCTTCAAGGGGATCCGTACGTCCCCGTCCGCGACCACCCCCCGGTCCACGAGGGACTCCAAGTCCCCTGATGTGAACTCGGAGGCCCAGAGGACGTCCGCAGTGACTTCCTCCGGAGGTACCTCAGCTGCCTTAGCGCGGCCCTTGGGTCCCAAGGGTCTCTCCCGTGGCTTAGGCTCTAAAGAAAAGGGGCTTGGGCTTCTAGGACTGAGCTTCCGGGAGAGGGCTACCAGGAGAGCTAGTAGCGCCAGTGGAGTTTGAGGATTGAGGGTTGGAGTGACTTTGCCGGGCCCCACAAGGCCCTATTTATAGGGCCCAAACGTGGCCCCGATGAGTGCCACGTGGCTCCTCGTGGCGCATCCATGCCACCCAATTCAAACGGCGCACGGGAAACGAAGGGATGAGCGTGTGAAACGAGGCATCACCGGTTCAAACCGCGAGCGGCCATAATGGCTGAACGCCGCGCTCCCATCGAGACGAGGCCTTAATGAATGACGGCGTGGCCATAAATGCTTGGCGCGGGGATCGAAGCGTCACGATTTTGGAGATCCGTCACGGAGGAGATGTTCCTAGTAACATGGACCATCCCCTCTGGGGACTCGAGCATCGCCCCCGGAGGGCATGGGGGGCTGATGTTGGGGAAATCTCCATGAGACCAAGTCCAGGTAAGAGGCCGTCCAATTTGGCCGGGGACAAGGCCCCGGTGGCTTGTCCCGGGCGCCGCCTTTTGCCCGGGGACGAGACCCCCCAGTGGCTTGTCTTGGGCGCCACCATTTGCCTGGGGACGAGGCCCCCCAGTGGCTTGTCCCGGGTGCCGCCGCTCTTCCAAAGACAAGGGTCCCCGGTCTCGGGTCACGTGAGTATCATGCGAGGAGCACATCGAGAAATGGCGGACACTTGTCAAACATCCAAGGCTCCTGACCAGAAGAAGGACGCTAGTGCCCCTCGATCCAACGGTGGCTAGTGGGGTAGTTTAGTCTTTTTGCATCTTTTGGGCCTATATAAGCCCTTGTAACCCCTCATGTGAATAGGACAATTCATTTTTACTCTAATAGACAATCAAACAGGTGTGCTTTGGAGCCATCTCTCCCCCGAGAGAGATCTCCCCTAGCCAACTCCAGTTGGGAGCACGCCGACAGGACTAGGGCCTCCACAGAGGCTCGAACCTGTATAAACCCTTGTGTCACTCACTGTGTTTTCCCAACAGGAGAGGACCGGTCGCGCGGTCAGCTTGCGTCGTCTTTTCTTCGCTAGGATCGTCCACAAAACCTGCCGGGGTATTCATAATACGATGACAATCTTATTCCATTCAACGGCCTCGACCATGTCGGAATAACGATCAGCCATGTTGAAGAGATCCGCGACTGATCGCAGTGGATGAATGAGCAAATCTTCAGTAAATCTCCGATATCGAATGACATTTTTAAATGCCTTGATGATGAAGCTGTCAAAAATGTTGGGAATAGTATTTCTTACCCCAAAAAATCGTTTGACAAATTGGTGAAGAGTTTCTGTATAAGTCTGGCGCAAGCGATGTAGATCATCTTCCTCGCCAGGTTTTTGATAACAATTTTGGATATTGTTGAGGATTGTATCACACAACATTTCCCAATTGTAAATGGATCCTTCAGGCTAATTATGTAGCCAGGTCCATGCCAGACCTTCCATAACAGTCGGCAAATAATTCACCATAACCCGTTCATCACCTCCAGCTGCTTGGATGGCAGTAATGTAAATCTGTAGAAATTTAGAAGGATTTTTGGTCCCATCGAATCGCTCGATTGTTCTGGGTTTAAACTTATTTGGCCAGATTACTGCACATAATCTTGGTGAAAAAGCCTTGCAACCGATATATGAAGGACGTGGCTGCTGTTCCTCACCACCTCCATCAAGGTCGCGGAATGAATTAATCTGTGGCCCCAAGCGCGAACGCACTAGTTCAGGATTATGATTGCGAGAAGAATCTACTCGCGGTCCTAATCGCGAATGTACTGGCTCACGACGAAGGTCACTGAATTACCTGTACGCCTGGTTTTATGATACCGTGCCGATGGTGTGTGTCCACGGGAATGCTCTTGGCTCGAGTGATAACTGCCCTATTCATGACAACGAGTTGCTGATCGTGAGGATGATTTTGGAGTCACAATAGTTGCTACCTCATCAAGGTTGTCTGCCAACATCCTTGCAAATAGAATTCTGTCATCATTAGCCAAATCAGAAGGGGGATTGCGAAGAGTATCTGCAATCACATGAATACGCTCTCGTGTGCTCCTTCGGGGTGCCATGGGAATTATCGTAACTTCATCCATCGGAGAACAGGCTGGAGCTGATGAAGGGGTTTGGTCCTGCCTGTGACCATGATGATGTCGCAGACGAGAGGTTCTAGGGGCCAGATCGCAAGCTGCGATATCATGGCGAGATTGCGCAAGTTGTAGAGCTTGCTCTGTGACCTTGTGAACCTCTGCCTCTCACTGCTCACAAGCTGCATCTTCTTCCCTCTTGAGTTCTTCTTCCTCCCTAGCAGCACGTTGCTCAGGGGTCTCCTCAGAAAGTACAGCGACCTCTGGGGAATTGAGTCACAGACGGGGAGAGCATCTCCTCATTTGATTCAGACTCAAAATCGAAGATAGAATTTAAGTTCTCTGGAGCAAAACCTTCTAGACTGAACTCAAGGTCCCCATCCCCCACATCATCTGGGATAATTGGTTTTGGCACATATTCACCATTTCATGTGGTAGGACTCACAGAAGGTGAATGTACTACTGCCTGTTTAGGTTTTCAGGGAACTTCGTTCTCTTGCATATAAAGAGTTTCATCCTCCATGTTGAGATCAGCGTAATCTGCAAGATCAAAATCATTTTTGGAATCGTAAACTCCTGACATGGCTTACCGAAATTCCTGATGAAGAAAGACACCTTGGAATAGTCCCCACGGTGGGTGCCAGCTGTCGACGATTCGGACTCTGGTCCTTAGTTGAACTAATGTAAAATATTAAAGGGAAATGTGAAGCCAATCTAAGGTGAAGCTCAAGTAAATTACGGTATCTATGTTAAAGGAAGAAAGGAATTTATACAGGTTCGGGTCCTTCGATGGTGAGTAATAACCCTACTTCCAGTTGGGATTTCATTATGTAAATTGAGGATTACAAGAAGAGAACCAAGAATGTTCTTAGATGGACTAAGAACAATCTTGTACTCTTTAGCTTACAGTCAATATTGACATACTGTGTCTAGTTCTAAAGTATTGTGTCTTGAATCTCTTGCTTGGTCCCCTGATCTCTCCCGGCGATCCTCCTTTTATAGCTTGTTGCCAATCGTTGGTTACAGGATTGAAGGGTCACTAAGAGGTAGACGTGCTCCGGCCATAATGTGCAATTATGCCCATTTATGATTTCATTTTCGGTTACAAGGAACTTAAGGAGTTGAAATATCCAGGCGGCAGTAGTGCTAAAATAGGCTCAACTACTATATATGATTTAATGAGGCTAATCATATAACCATTGGATGTTTTAACTCTTTAGTAAGCCAAGGTCGCGTATTAACTACAACAATACATGGCTATCTATGTGTCCTCCACGACTTGGGCGATCACGGGAAAATATCTCCACGTGCACAGTATTCATGAGTATGTGAGACCATGGTTTATGCGACTTCGGTATTGTGGATATCTGGAGACTACAAACCTTGCGACATCACAGAATGAGACCATAGAATGGATTATGTCCAGAATATCTTGGACTATTCTATTGTCTCCCTTTTGGGTTCCTGAGACCATAGAGAGGTAAAAAATCTCGTTCTGTAGCCCTTGTGACTATATAATGGCAAAGGTGACTAACTCGGGTTATAATCCGCGTTAGCGACTAGGTCTTCTTTTCGAGTAAAAATCCTTTTTTCTCCCAGTTTCGTACAAATTGTATCTTTTACCCACCAATTCGACTTCGACCAGGACTCTTTTGCTTCTTTAGATGGTTTTCTTGGTCGTTGGAGGCTTAAATGTGGTCGAATGTCGCGCCCCGAGACTGGGACAACGACTACTCCTGTAGAGACCTAGCTCGCTGCAGCTAGTCCCATTCTCACAAACCTTTGACTTCCCAGGATGAGTCAAACACAGGAGTATATTACATTGCAACAGAGTACTCACAAAATATTAAGCAGTGTGGCCTGCAGGCCTTAATATTACATAAAGAGGATTACAATGCCCACAAGGCATTCAGGGTTTAACAAAATATTTAACTACGCAGCAAAAGATAGGTGACCCTCCCACAAAAGAAGTTGGCGGCAGAACAACACACTTCAGGGCTCTGGCGGAACTGATTCTCCTCCTTCTGGATCCACGTAATACTCCGTGCCATCGTCTTGATCAAAGTAGGTTCCATATATTGAGTTGAATGTTGCAAGGGTGAGCACTTACGTACTCAGCAAGTCATAGGTAAGAGTAGATACATATAGTAGTGATGATATGAACCTAGACTAGTCAAGAATTATGGATATTTGTAAAATAATCTTTTCCTTTCTCATCTCATCTTATGGCAGCACTTTTCATAATATAACATCATCAATCATGTTCACTAGATTATAGTACTACCGCGACACGTCGACACACGACAGCCCACGGCAGCACTCCTTATCATGACAACACATGTCATTTGGGTAATCTTGATTTAAACATATTTTATTTAGAAAATAGTACTTGTGTCACACCTCGTGGATTTAATCCACCGCAGCAGACTCCTATAAAACCCGGGAGCTCGGAGTATTCGAATACGTTTTTAACTCTGCAGAGAGGTACCAATTTACCCGCAAGATATTCCACTTTCAAGCCCATCCTATCAAAATGATTAGACCCCTCCTCACAACCATGTGTGAGTGGCAAGGTGGAGATAACAAGAACTTTTGTTATGCATCACTTACAATTCACCCCCGACCCTGTGGCTCTCAGCGAGGCACAGTTGTGGCAGGTTGTATCCAAACCTCCACCCCTTTGCTTATTCCCATTACTGGGTCAGCGTGCTTGATCACCTTCAGTGATATGTGTGGGAGCCGCGCTCCATGTTTATCGTGCATCACTACACATCTCATGCAGGGGTTCCATGTGCGATCCACATAATTACTTGTTCAGGCCTGTCCCATACCAGGCTTGCGGTTAGCACGTTGTTCATGCCACTAGACGCACAACACAAGGTTCTAGTCCTTATATGCCAGTGACCAGACCATCCACAACCCTGCACCTTCAGTGCCTGCATTCCTTTGCAGTCTAGCACCTCCAGTGCTACAGCCATCCATACCATTTTTCTGGTCACGGCTAGGGGTTTTATTTCATGAATATAAGTATATAAATACATATAATAGTTCATGGCTCAAAACTTGTTTATTTCACAGATAACCAGTCTAGTACTGCCAATTGATAAACCAACCATTCTCAATCTTTCACATGCAATATTGCCTATATTCAAGGTTATGTTTTAGCAACATTTAAAATATAGGTTCAAGATGACCAAGGATATGACTTGCCTTCCGCGTCGTAAAATACAGCAGTCGATGACGGGTCAACAGCAAAATCTTCAAAGTCAGCTTCTGAATCTGCTCGACGACAAACAAGCACACAATGATTACTTATAATATTAAAATGTTTTATGACTTATATGCAGAAATGCTTAACAAGAATGATTGAACTAAACTGGAGATAAGTTGAACTGCAAACTGAACTGAGATTCTAGGGTTCAAGGAATTTGGGCTAAGGGTGGTGATTAGATAATCTTAGGGTTTCAGGATTGCAATAGGGATAACAATTTTGTGGCTGGTTTAATCAAAACAGCGAATGTCAACAGATCGACATTCGGATCAAAGCTTGGACATAGCTTTAAGAAAAGCTAGGATGTTTATCTCAAGTTGTGGTAGTAGAAGAAAATGTAGATCACAGCTCTACAAATTCAGTGGACAAAGTGGTTTTCAAATTGCACAACCAGAAGTGGGTAAACAAGGTCAATGCCACTGGCTGACAAGCTCTGGCATAGAGCTGACAATGCCAAAAACTAGGGCTTAGCATAACTTTTGATATGGAGCTCCAAATGATGCACCACTTTGTCTGGGAGGTAGGCTTGAGTAACAGGAACAATTAAGTCAACAGGATCTAGGGCAAGAAATGGCTGGAAAGCAAGAAATTTGATGATGAACAGAGATGAACTGGCTGCACTGGAGCAGTTCTGGACACAAACTTGGCATGGCTATAACTTCCAATCTAGGCCGATCTAGGTGTCGGGCTAGAAGACAAAAATGTTCAGGAAGTTAGGGCACACACAGTGGACAAAGTGATTTGAGCTGAAACGGCCGGGAACACTTTTCCGATCATCGGCGCCGGAGAAGAAAACGCTGCTGATTGGGGGTTTCTGCTACAGGCAACAAGAACTTAATTCCTTGCTTGGAGAGCATCTAGGAGGTATAGGGAAGCTTCTGGTAACATCAAATTGACCGGAGGATCACCAGAAAAGCCTGGCGACGATCGCCGGTTTCTAGTGAAGCTCAGGTTAGGGGAAAACTTTGATTCTTGCTCAAACTGGAAATCTAAATACACAGGCTTGCTTGAATTAGTTTACTGATCAATTTTTATTACAGAATCGAGAGCTAATTTGGAGTAATTCGAGCTACATTGCCGGAACAGGGCAATCTTCGACTTTCAGCCATTTCCGGCGATCACCGGTGTTAGAGTCCACCGGAGAGCAATTAGATGATATCACACAGAGAGAATGAGTAGGGAAACTCACTGGTGTTGTTAATTTGGCAGGAGATGATCTGTAGAGTGCTGGCACCGTGAGCTTCCTCGACGGCTCGCCGGAGAAGAAAACGAAAAGGGCAAATTCTGGAACTTGGCTGGTTTCTGGTGAAGTATGGAGGGAGCTACTGAGCACAGGAGTGCTTAAATAGGCCAGGCGAAGCTTGCAAGGAGGAGACAACGAAGTAATTGGCAGTTGAGATGAGATGGATTGCGTGCTGAGCATCAGCGGCGAAGACACAGCGAAGAACAGTGATTGCGACGGCGACAGGACTGCAACTGTCCACATTGTCGTTCATCGGGACTTTGCAAAGATGGAGCAAGCGGTGGCGACAACAATTGGCGCGGCAAGGCAACGTGGCGATGGATTGCTGACAAAAGCCAGTGATCGCGCGCGGGAGCAAGCGCTTGTCGTCGACGTAGCAGCGGCCTTGCCACGGTGACGGCTGAGGCGAGGACACGTGCGCAACAGCATGCACGATCAAGTTGCAGGCGAAGCTTCACCGGCGGCAAGCAACCACGGCGCAAGGAAACCACGGTGAGCCCTGGTCGTGCGCACAGTAAAACGGCCTGGTCGAATGCTTGCTGCTGTCCTGGTCGAAAATGGACTGAACTGCAGTTTCAATTCTTTGAGTTTTGGACTGAAATGTAAATCTGGAGATTTAGAAGGTTTAAACTGAAATTGATTTCACTAATCTGGTATATTATATTCAACAGGATATTTGGCAAAGATAAATGATAAGATTTTACACAGTTGAATAGTTTTCGATACAAACTGAAAATAGGGTAATTTAGGGTAATTGAAATCTGAATTTCATTTGATTTTGAATTCTGGCACTTAGGATGAGATTTTGGAATTTGAACAGAAGAGAAACTTGTGACAAATAGCATTTTGAGAAGGTTTGCTGAAGAAATTCTGAATTTGGAGTTAATCTGGAGATTTTAGCCTTTCTGGGTTTTCAGATATCAGATAAGGACTAATTTGCGATAACTCTTGGACTGATTTGTGAAAAGAGTCTAGATGATGAAATCTGGCTGTCAACTTTTTAGATTAAGGTATTGACATACCCATGATCATATTCCAGAAATAATCTGGTCTGAACTTGGTCAAGATTTTGATTAAATCTGTATTTCTGAAACTTAGGGTATTTGGGTAATATAAGGTATTTCTGTTTTCGAAAACAGAAGAAGTTAATAAATCTGGAATTTAGAGATAGAATTGGATCTAGGTTCTGAAGACTTTTAAGTTCAGAGTAACTGATAGATCACATCTGAACAATTTGATCTTGATTTGAGGTCACAGGATAAATTTTGGAGATTTTAGGGCTTGAGATAGAAACTGATCTGGCTAATACTACAGATACATGCATGCACGCTATTGATGAAAAAGGAAGTTTTCACCCCTAACTCAGGGTGTTACATCGAAGTTGCTTCAAATTTGGAGGGTTTAACCCCTGAAGCATGATGAACAGAACCGTGAAAGCAATTTGTGAAAATAATTAAATTTTACACATAAAATGTCGCATCAAAGGAGTTTTAAGCATGATTTTGCATGTTTTTGATACAAAACCTAGGGTAAAAGTGCTACCAAGTTAGCACTTATCACCTTGATGAATGGGTGTGTCAGAATGGCAAGATCAAGGACTTATTGGGACTTGCCATCATGAGGGAATTCTGGAGGCGCCATTCTACCAAGCGAGCAAGAATGCCCAGTTCGATGGCTTCTTTCACCCTCGAGTTAAGGTAGCTGGTTGGGAGTCATGCTTCAACGTTTCTGCGGAAGTTGACCCATTGATCTGGGAGGATCTTCAGGTCCTTCAGGTTGAATAATTCAGTTCGAGTTCGAAAGGCTTGTGACTTCGGAAGGCTCTGCGACCTCGGAAGGCTTCGCGACCTCGGGAAGGATTCGATCTCTGGTCGGATTGTATTCTGATCAATCTATATATAACTAAATCTTATCTGTTATGTTTAGTTGTCTGAGTCTAATACGTTTAGTCAGTTATCTAGTCTGATACGTATTCATACGATTGGACTATAAATACCTTGTGATAGGATAGATAGATTATCTACCTAAGTATCTACTTTTGCATAGATTAGATCAAATAGTCCTTCGACGTAGGTGAGTGCGTCCTAACGTTCGACGTGTACAAGATCCCTCTTTTCAATAAAAATTGTGCTATCTTTTGAACTATGATTTTTATCAACATGGGTTTCGGTAATTTCAAGTAAGATCTCATTACTCCGCATATTAGCATCTGATTGAGTATAGTCGAAGCCTGTCTATACTTCAATCAGAGCAAAGCAGCATCTGGTCGAGGCTAGATCAAAACCCGGTCCAGCTCGTAATCAGATTAAGTTGGTATCAGAGCAACTATCCTATCCTGTGGATGGTGAAGACTTGCCAGGGTTACAAAACCTCCGGCGAAACTCCAGGCGATCATTTGACAGTTCCTATAGTCGCGTCTCCAAAGAAGTCTGACGATACCTCTGTTTAAGCGTAGACAACGCGGTCGTCAAGAGCCCCCGCGCAGCCTCCCACATCGACGACCTGGCTGAAACCTTCCGCAACCTCCGCGCGTTCGGGCTCAAACTCAACCCGGAGAAGTGCGCCTTCAGGGTGTGCGGGGGGAAGCTCCTAGGTTTCCTCGTGTCCCAACGGGGCATTGAGGCAAACCCCGAGAAGATCTGGGCATTCCTACACAAGCCCCCGCCGCGCTCCGTCAAGGATGTCTAGCGGCTCTCCGGCCGCCTAGCCGCGCTAAGCCGCTTCGTCTCCTGTAACGCCCTGAGTTAAGGGTGAAAAATTTCCTTTTTCTTCAATAGCATGCATGCATGTATCAGTAATAATAGCCAGATCAGTATCTATCCTAAACCCTAAAACCTCCAAAATCTATCCTATGACCTCAAATTAAGATCAGATTGTTTAGATGTGATCTATTAGTTATCCTGAATCTAAAAGTCTTCAGAACCTAGATCCAATTCTATCTCTAACTCCCAGAATTATCAACTCCTTCTGTTTTCGAAAACAGAATTACCTTATATTACTTAAATACCCTAAGTTTCAGAATCCAGATTTAATCCGAATCTTGATCAAGTTCAGACCAGATTATTTCTGGAATATGATCATGGGTATGTCAATACCTTAATCTAAAAAGTTGACAGTCATATTTCACCATCTAGACTCTTTTCACAAATCAGTCCAAAAGTTATCGCAAATTAGTCCTTATCTGATATCTGAAAACCTAAAAAGACTAAAATCTCCAGATTAACTCTAAATTCAGAATTTCTTCAGCAGATCTTTCCTAATTGCTATTTGCCACAAGTTTCTCTTCTGTGCAGATATCAAAATCGAACCCTAAATGCCAGAATTCGAAATCGACAAAACTTAAATCTTGTTGTACCCTAATTTACCCTATTTTCAATTGTATCAAAAGCTATCCAAATGTGCCAAGTTTTATTTTCAATCCCTGCCAAATCATCTGTGGAATAAAGATTGCCAAAATAGCAGAATCAAATTCAGAACAAACCTTCCAGAATTCCAGATTTGCAATTCAGTCCAAAATTCAAGATTTGAAACTGCAGTTCAGTCCAAATTTGACCAGAGGACTTAGCTGTTTTCGACCAGGTCAACAGCAGCATTCGACCAGGGACCGCCATGCTTGTGCGCTGTGGTTGCTCATCGCCGGTGAGGCTTCGCCTGCGCTGGTGACCGTGCATGCCGGTGCGCACGTGTCCCCACTCCAGCTAGTGCCGTGGCAAGGCCGCTGCTACGTCGACGACCAACGCTACTCCCGCGCGCGATCAGCAGCAACTTTGTCAGCAATCCATCGCCACGTAGCCTCGCCGCGCCAGTACTTGTCGCCACCGCTTGCTACAAGCTTTGCCAGGTCCCGATGAAGCGACATTGTGATCAGCTGAAGGCTTGTCGCCGTCGCATCACCGTTCTTCGCTGTGTCTTCGCCGCTGTTGCTCCAGCACGCAACCAGTCAAGTCACCAGCAGCCAATCTCTTCATTGTTTCCTCTTCGCATGCTTCGCCTGCCTATTTAAGCATCCTTGTGCTCAGCAGCTCCCTCAAACCTCACTGGAAATCATCCACGTCTCAGATTTTCTGTCTTAGTCTTCTTCTCCGGCGAGACCAGTTCGAGGCCTCACGGTGACAGCCTCAACCGCAGCCTCAACCACCAAATTGACAGCACTAGTAAGTTCCACTCGCCTCCCTCATCGTGCTGTACCATCTAATTGGTTTACATTGCATCTAGTCGCCGGCGATCACCGGAAATGGCTGAAAATCGAAGATTGCCCTGTTCCGGCAATGCAGGCCGATTCAATTCGAATTAGCCCTCAAACCTGTGAAGCAAATCGATCAGTGAGCCAAATCAAGCAAGCCTGTGAAGTTGGATTTCGAATTTAAACAAGAATCGAAGCTTTTCCCTAAATCGAGCTTCACCAGAAAACCGGCGATCGTCGCCAGGCTTCTCCGGTGATCCTCCGGTCAATTTGATGTTACCAGAAGCTTCCCTATACCTCCTAGATACTCTCCAAGCAAGGAATTTAGTTCTCTTGGCCTGTAGCGGAAACCCCCAACTGGCAGTGTCTCTTCTCCGGCGACGATGATCGGAAAAGTGATTCCGGCCATTTCAGCCCTCGAAACCTTGTCATTTAGATGTGCCCTAGTCTCCTGAGTATTTTTGTCTTCTAGCACGACACCTAGATCGGCCTAGATTGGAAGTTACAGCCATGCCAAGTTTGTGTCCAGAACTGCTCCAGTGCAACCAGTTCATCTCTGTTCATCATCAAATTTCTTGCTTTCCAGCCATTTTCAGCCCTAGATCCTATTGAATGATTTATTCCTGTTATCAATGCCTACCTCCCAGACAAAGTGGTGCATCATTTGGGGCTCTAGATCAAAAGTTATGCTAAGCCCTAGTTTCTGGCCATGTCAAGATTAATGCCAGGCTATGTCAGTCAGTGGCATTAGCCCTTTTCACTGTCTTCCAGATGTGCATCTTGAGCATAACTTTGTCCCTTAGATTCCTGAAGTTGTGATCCACAATTTCTTCTTCTACCACAACTTGAGCTAAGCACTCTAGCTTTTCTTAAAGCTATGTCGATGCTTTGAACCGAATGTCGACCTAAAGACGTTCGCTGTTTTTGAGCGAACCAGTCGCAATCTTGATATCATTCTGATATTTTGAGACATTTGGAACCTTGTAAACCTTTGACAGCTAATCTTAATATTGGTTTCCTTAACTTAACCCTAATCAGCCTCTAAACCAAATCATTTCAGAATCATCAAGACTTCATCTTGCATTATTGCATATAGTATAATAATGTATGGAAAAGATTATGATTATTGGTTGTTTGTTTGATTGGAGAGCAGATCAAGAGCCCGAGTTCGAGGACTTCATTGCGAATCCGACGTCAACTGCTGTATTTTACGACGCGGAAGGCAAGTCATATCCTTGGTCATCTTGAACCTATATTTTAAATGTTGCTAAAACATAACCTTGAATATAGGCAATATTGCATGTGAAAGATTGAGAATGGTTGATCTATGAATTGGCAGTACTAGACTGGTTATCTGTGAAATGTGAAATAAACAAGTTTTGAGCCATGAACTATTATATGTATTTATATACTTATATTCATGAAATAAAACCCCTAGCCGTGACCAGAAAAATGGTGTGGATGGCTGTAGCACTGGAGGTGCTAGACTGCAAAGGAATGCAGGCACTGAAGGTGCAGGGTTGTGGATGGTCTGGTCATTGGCATATAAGGACTAGAACCTTGTGTTGTGCGTCTAGTGGCATGAACAACGTGCTAACCGCAAGCCTGGTATGGGACAGGCCTGAACAAGTAATTATGTGGATCGCACATGAAACCCCTGCATGAGATGTGTAGTGATGCACGATAAACACGGAGCGCGGCTCCCACACATATCACTGAAGGTGATCAAGCACGCTGACCCAGTAATGGGAATAAGCAAAGGGGTGGAGGTTTGGATACAACCTGCCACAACTGTGCCTCGCTGAGAGCCACAGGGTCGGGGGTGAATTGTAAGTGATGCATAACAAAAGTTCTTGTTATCTCCACCTTGCCACTCACACATGGTTGTGAGGAGGGGTCTAATCATTTTGATAGGATGGGCTTGAAAGTGGAATATCTTGCGGGTAAATTGGTACCTCTCTGCAGAGTTAAAAACGTATTCGAATACTCCGAGCTTCCGGGTTTATAGGAGTCTGCTGCGGTGGATTAAATCCACGGGGTGTGACACAAGTACTATTTTCTAAATAAAATATGTTTAAATCAAGATTACCCAAATGACATGTGTTGTCATGATAAGGAGTGCTGCCGTGGGCTGTCGTGTGTCGACGTGTCGCGGTAGTGCTATAATCTAGTGAACATGAATGATGATGTTACTTTATGAAAAGTGCTGCCATAAGATGAAATGAGAAAGGAAAAGATTATTTTACAAATATCCATAATTCTTGACTAGTCTAGGTTCATATCATCACTACTATATGTATTTACTCTTACCCATGACTTGCTGAGTACGTAAGTGCTCACCCTTGCAACATTCAACTCAATAGATGGAGCCTACCTTGATCAAGATGATGGCACGGAGTATTACGTGGATCCAGAAGGAGGAGAATCAGTTCCGCCAGAGCCCTGAAGTGTGTTGTTCTGCCGCCAACTTCTTTTGTGGGAGGGTCACCTATCTTCTGCTGCGTAGTTAAATATTTTGCTAAACTCTGAATGCCTTGTAGGCATTGTAATCCTCTTATGTAATATTAAGGCCAGCAGGCCACACTGCTTAATATTTTGTGAGTACTCTGTTGCAATGTAATATACTCCTGTGTTTGACTCATCCTGGGAAGTCAAAGGTTTGTAGTTTGGGACTAGCTGCAGCGAGCTAGGTCTCTACAGGAGTAGTCGTTGTCCCAGTCTCGGGGCGCGACATCTCCTGGTCGAGGGAGCGAGGCCTCCAGTTCTTCAAGATCCTCCGAGGGCTCAAGGGGTTCCGCTACTGCCCCCCAGGAGGCGTTCGACGACGTCAAGAAGTACCTCACGAGCCCTCCAATGCTTGTGAGTCCGTTTCGAGAAGAGCCCTTGCTCGTCTACCTCGCAGCGACCCCCGTCGCCGTCAGCGCGGTCTTGGTGAAGGAGCAAGGGGGGCAGTAGCGTCCCGTGTACTACGTGAGTGAGGCCCTCCAAGGGGCCAAAACTCGGTACACGGAAATGGAGAAGATCTGCTACGCCCTCCTGATGGCGTCTCTGAAGCTTCGCCATTACTTCCAGGGGCACCCCATCACCGTCCCGTCGTCCCTCCCCCTGGGGTAGGTGCTGCAGAACAAAGAAGCCATCGGCCGGATTGGGAAGTGGGGGGCGGAGCTCGCCCCCTTCTCCCTGTCCCTTACCGGCCGCTCCGCCATCAAGTCGCAGGCCCTCGCCGACTTCGTCGTAGAGTGGACTCCCTCCTCTGGGTCCGGGGACGAAGACCTCCCTGTGCCGCCCTGACGCAGTGATCATTGGACTCTCATGTTCGATGGGTCGCTGTGTCTCGCCGGGGCTGGTGCGGGAGTAGTCCTCCAGAGCCCCGAGGGGAAGGAACTCGAGTACGCCGCGAGGCTCGAGTTCCCTGCAACTAACAACGTCGCCGAATACGAGGCTTTGCTCCTCGGGATGCGCCTTGCGTGCTCCCTGGGGATCCGGTGCCTCCTAGTCAAGGGAGATTCTCAGCTCGTAGTTTGCCAAATGGACAAGTCTTACCTGTGCCATGACGCAAACTTAAGTCTTTATTTGCAGGAGGTGCGAAAGATGGAGAGGCATTTCGACGGCCTCGAGGCCCAGCATATCCCGCGAAGGGACAATGACCGGGCAGAAGCCTTGGCCCGGGCCGCAAGCGCCCGGGAATCACACCCCAAGGGGGCTTTCTTGGAAATCATCACGAAGCCCTCGGTGGCCTCCCCGGACATGGGCGACGAGCCTCATGTCCCGGAGGTCGCTGAGATCACCCGGACTCCGTCTTGGATGGACCCCCTCATCTCCTTCATCATGGGGGAGGGGGACCCTCCTAGTGAGACCGAGGCTAAACGCCTCCGGGCTAAAACCTGGGCATATCTCCTGCTGGAGGGGAGGCTCTACAAGCGGGGGGCTTCCGCACTCCTGCGCTGCCTCCCCCGGTCGGAAGGACTTCAACTTCTCAAAGACATCGACGTGGGGAGCTGTGGTTCTCACCTAGCCCCGCGTGCCATCGCGGCCAAGGCCCTCCGACAAGGTTTCTACTGGCCCACGGTCATGCGCGACGCGCGAGACCTTGTCTCCGCGTGCGAAGCATGCCAGAAGATGGCCAAGGGCTCGAACCTCCCCCCTATAGCGCTGCAGACAATCCCCATCACTTGGCCCTTCGTGCGCTGGGGAATGGACCTCTTTGGGCCCTTCCCCCCAGTGCCCGGAGGATACAAGTATGCGGTAGTCGCGGTCGACTATTTTACAAAGTGGGTTGAGGCGGAGCCTTTGCCCAGCATCACGTCCCGGGCCATCCAGCGGTTTTTCTGGAAAAACGTCGTATGTCGTTTTGGTGTCCCCTGGGAAATCACCGTGGACAACGGGACCCAATTCGACTCGGCTTATTTCCGGGAATTCTGCGAAGGCCTGGGGCTCGTCATCCACTTCGCCTCAGTGGCCCATCCCCGGAGCAATGGGGCTGTCGAGAGGGTCAACGGTGTGATCCTACAGGGGTTGCGCCGGAGACTCGAGCAAACCGCTTCTAAGCGGGGTGCATGGGCAGAGGAGCTCCCTAGCATTCTCTGCTCCATGCGCACGACCCCGTCCCGGGCGACGGGGCGTACTCCCTTCGCCCTGGTCTACGGGGCGGAGGCAGTCCTCCCCCCGGAGATCGGCTTCTGGTCACTGCGGGTCGAGCTCCCGGAGGGAGCCACGCCCGCAGCGTACCAGGCCAACGAGGCCAACCAGCGCCTGGAGATCGACCTCGTGGAGGAGGAACGCGACCGAGCGCTCCTCCGCCACGCCATCTACGAGCAAGAGATGGCGCGCGCGTACAACCAGCGCGTGCGCGAGAGAGCTTTCCGCCTTGGGGACCTTGTCCTCAAGCGCGTCACAGACCCCCAAGCCCAGGGGAAGCTCTTCCCCAAGTGGGAGGGCCCCTACAGGATCTCCACGGTCCTAGGCTCGGGGGCTTACAAGCTCTCCAACCTTCAAGAGCAGGAGCTGAAGCACACGTGGAACTTGCGTTTACTTCGCAAGTTCTATGTTTAGCCTTACGGGCCTGTCCCCTCCCCCGGAGCGATCACGCCGGAGGGGGAGGAGGGACACTGTACTTACCTTTTCCTCCCCTTTCGCGACTTCGCAGGGGGAGGCACTGTACTTCATTTTGTTAGCAATACATAGGTCTTGCTCTTCAACTGTCTCATTGCAGGTTCTCCTCATTACCGCCCCTAGCGGCGATGCCCTCCCCGTGAGGAAGTGGGCCCAGACCCAGCAAGTCCCTCCTGTAGGGCGGCTTACGATCAGCCCTCGTGGACTGAGGGTGTAAGCGGCAACCCGGTCCCCAGTGGCAGCGGTAACAAGTCACATTGGGAGACTAGTCCCCTGCCCAAACACTCAAGACCCGTCATCGGGCACTTCCTCCTCCGGGACTAGACGCTCTCCCCAGTGGGACGTCTAATGGCTTTCTTGGATATCTCTTCCTCCTCCGGGAGTAGACGCTCTCCCCAGTGGGACGTCTAATGGCATTCTTGGGTATTTTGTCCCCGGCGACCTTATTCTCGGCTCCCCGTTCTCACGGCGACCGGATGATTGCCTCCCGGTGAGTTTATTCCCAGCTCTTCATTCTCACGGCGACCGGATGATTGCCTCCCGGAGACCTTATTCCCGGCTCCCCGTTCTCACGGCGACTGGATGATTGCCTCCTGGCGACTTTATTCCAGGCTCCCCGTTCTCATGGCGACTAGATGATTGCCTCCCAGAGATCTTATTCCCGGCTCCCCGTTCTCATGGCGACCGGATGATTGCCTCCTGGAGACCCTATTCCCGGCTCCCCGTCCTCACGGCGACCGGACGATTGTCTCCCGGAGAAGTTACGGATTTCTCGGACATTTCTTCCCCGGAGCCCCTATTCCCGGCTCCCCGTTCTCACGGCCACCGGACGATCATCTCCTAGGAAGCTCGTCTCCGGAAATCTCATCGGGTTTTCTTGGTTGTTTCTTCCACACGAGGCCTTATTCCCGGCTCCTCGTTCTCACGGCGACCGGACGATTGTCTCCCGGAAGGTCTTTCCCTTGGAAACCTCGTTTTAAAATTTTCTAACTTAGAAAAATTCCTATGCTACAGGTCACTTCCACCCCGGGGGCCTTGCTACACCCACAGCGCGCGGAGCTACCCTCCGGCCCGCTGTGGGCCGGGGGGATAAGGAATCCCCGGGTGTCGACAGCATCGCCCACGAGCAAACTTAGCTCATTCTTTTGAAAAGGAGTCGTCCAGACCATCCAAGAAGAAAAAATAAAAAGACAACGAAAGAAGAAGCAAGCAAACAGCTTTATTGATTGTCAAACCCGGAAGACATCTTCCCCCTCCAGTGGGCTTCAGAAACGGTACAACCCGGGCTCTAACCTGGGGATCCTCTACATCCTAAGGCTCCTACGCCTAATACTCCCGAAGGCTCTCCGCTAGCTCCCGGGCCAAGTCCCGGTACAATGTGCGCACGCGGCGCCGAGCGTCCCGGAGCACATCTCCGGGCCAGAACTCGTATCCCACAGGTGGAAGTATCCGAAGAGGAGGTATCATCCGACACCCCGGACGCGGGGGGGGGGGGGGACAATTCGGCGCGATGATTGTCAAAATTGTCCAAGTGCCACTCCGGATGCCACCTTAACCGGACGGGCTCCCGGACGGCATCCCCGCTGCACACCCCGGAGACGAGGCTTAGCAATATTAAAGCCGCTTGGGCGTCCCCCGGAGAGCCCCTCCCGGACCTGCTCCCGGGAGTAACCTCCCGGGAACCCTGCTAGCATCGCATCCAATTCAAAGACTTAGAAAAATTTCTAACTCTATTGCATTCAATATATCATTTTACAAGTGTCCGGGGCTTCTTCTAAAAAGCTACCGGGATCAAAAGTCCTAAGAAACGAAAAGGGTCCTAACTAAGACCCGGGGGGAGGCTCATACTTTTTCATTGGCGTCCTCCCCACGGGGGGCTTCCACCGGTGTCGGGGCTGGGGCGTCTGCAGCCGAAGGTGCCGGTGCCGGGAACCTCACCCGGATGATCCGGTCGTAGATGCCCCCGGCGAGCTGCTCCACCTCCCGACGCGAGGGCTCGAAGAACTCAGGGAAGCTCCGCGGGATGCGGCCCCCGATCACCCGGGCGCCCACTCCCCGGTGCTCGACGAGCCCGGCCGCGGCTGCGACGACGGGGATCGCCCGGCCTCACGCCCGGGCATCCGCTGCCTCCGGGATCACGGAGACTTGTGCGTTAAGAAAACGCACAGCCTCCGCGAGTGTGGCCGGGGGCACCTCCGAGCCGCCCCTGGAGCCTAGGCTTACGCCAAGGCTCTCGAGGGCCGAGCGGACGGAGTGGCCCGCGCCCACCACCGCCCGGACGCTCGACCCCTCGAGCTCTCGGAAGGCCTCCTCCTTCGCCTTCGCCTCCTCCCGGAGACGGCCATTGACAGTCTCCGAGATGTGGACCTGGGCTCGAACCCGGGCCAACTCCTGGAGAGCTTCATCCCGCTGGCTCAAGAAGGAGGTGGCCCTGTCCTCTGCGTCCTTGAGCAGCCGGATGATGCGCTGCTCGACGCCCCAGGTAATTGCTGCTCCCTACAAATTCCAGAGTTAGAAAAATTTTGGATGCAGTGAGCCAAAAGAAAGCGACAACCGCTTCGGGTGAATACCTGGGCTTGGAGGGACCGAAGCTCCACGAAGCGATCGTGGAGCATCCCCCCCGCGACGAAGGCCTGGACCATCGGGGTCTGCAGGCCTTCCGCGTAGCGCTCGACCTGCCTTGCGGAAAGCAGGGGGGTCTCCCGCCCGACGCTGGTCCCGCCGCGGCGGGTAGTGGGCTCCCGGACCTGGGCGCCCGGCACGACCTCGGTCGGGGTGGCGGTCGTCGTAGTCTTCGTTGCGGAGGTGCCCCCCGAGGAAGTGGCCGAGGAAGCCCCGGAAGGGGTCCCTCGCCGGGGGGGGGATCATCAACCCTTTCCCCTTCCCGGGCGGGAGGGCCTCCGAGGCCCCCACTTCCGGCGGTACCTCGTAGACCGAGGGGCTCCCCCCTTCGTCCACGGGCCACTCCATCCGCGGAGGCGAGGCCTCCGCGAACCTCACCTCCAGCTTCTCCGGCTCCAAGGGGGCCGGGGGTGCTGGCGGGGCTGCTATCGAAGGCGGCGATGGGGCGTAGTTCGCCGAGTCGGAGGCCGCCCCGTCCGCGGCCGGTTCCTTCCCCCGAGCCTCAACGGGGCTCTTCGGGGGAGGGGGTGTTGCTTCCTTCCGGGGCGGCGCTCGGGCGCGCTCGGTCCCGGGGGTCTCACCCCGGGGCTTCGCCGGTGTCGCCGCCGGCGTCGTCGACTGGCCGGGGGCTTTTTGGACTCTGGCCTTCTTAGGCTCAGAGCCCCCGGCGGCGTCCTTCCCCCGCTTGTGTGACCCGGGGGTGGGGAGGGGCTTCCTCTCCGGGAGCTTCAGCCCGTAGGCCTCAGCCACCACGTCCCCAGGAGGTTCTCCACCTTCTCCCGCGCCGCAGGGTACGGTCGGACTACAAGAGGTAAAGAGTTAGTTAAATTTTGAAAAATTTGTAAGTGCAATGAAGCAGGTTACCAGGACTTACGTTGGGTCACCGGCTTGACTGGGGGCCGCTGCTCCGGGCCCATGCCGATCCCCCTTCTCCCGCGTGCGATGGGGGAGATCCTCAGGAGCATCATCTCCTCGGCGGCGTCCCGCATAGAGCGGGTCTTCCGGGAGATGATCACCTTGCCGAGGAGCTCGAGCTCCTCGTCCGTCCACACCGGAGGCTTCGGTGCGGACGACCTGCTATAAGAGGCGGGCTCCGGGGCGTACGTCGCCTCGTCGTCTCGGACCCGGAGGTAGAACCACCTCCGGATCCAGTCGCCCCAATGGTCCCGAGAGGCTGCCGCCAGGTAGTCAGCCACCCGGGACGGCAGCATCTGCACCATCACCAAGCCAAAGGGGGACTTGGGTGCCCCCTTCACCAGGTGGGAGCTCCGCCCCGCCGGTTCTTAGAAGTACCGGAAGACGCGTAGGGTGGGCTCCCTCCCGGTCGCCGTCTTGAAGAACCAGATGAAGAGGCCCATCCGGACGATGGCGTTCGGGGTGAGGTGGTTGAGCGCCACCCCGTACTCCTTCAAAAACTCCCGGAGCATGGGATGCACTGGGAGCCGGAGCCCCGCCTCCAGGAAGGCCTCTAAGTCCACGACCTCTCCGGGCCTGGGGCGGGGGGCTCCGTCTTTCTTCCCGGGGACCCGGATGTCCCCGTCTTCCACGACTCCGCGCTCCACCAAGGACTCCGCGTCCTCGGCTGTGAACTCGGACGCCCAGAGGAAGTCCGGAGCGACCTCCTCCGGGGGCACCTTGGTCGTCTTCGCTCGACCCTTCGGTGCCATCAGGTTAGTTTTTTCCGGAGGCTAACTTTTCAGGAGGCCACGTCTAAGAAGTTCCGGATGCTTGCTACCAGGAGCTAGTTACCGGAAGAGGGTTACCGGGAGAGAGCTACCGGGAGAGCTAAACGCGCTAAGGATGAGAAGCTTGGAATGAAGTTCCCGGATCCCCAAGGCCCTATTTATAGGGGCGAGCCGTGGTCCAGATGGGCGCCACGTGGCACCCCGCGGAGCAATCTGGACCGTTGAAGTTCAAACTGTGCACGGGAAACGAAGGGACTGGCGCATTAATCGAGGCGCATTTACGGCGAAGCGGCACGGCCTTAAGCGCGGGGCACAGAAACCGAAGCGTCACGGCTCCGTTGACTTGGTCCGGAGATTTTCCCGGTAACATGTACCATACCCACCGGGGACTCGAGCATCATCCCCGGGGGGCATGGGGGGCTCTTGTTGGGGGAAATCTCCGTGAGGCTAAGTCCAGGTAAGTTGCGTCACGTTCGCCCGTGACTTGGCCGCCGGGACCTGGCCTCCGGTGCCGTCCCGGGCACCGCCATTTGCCCGGGGACCTGGCCTCCGGGGCCTCCCCGGGCGCCGCCTTTTGGCCCCCGGGACCTGGCCTCCAGCGTCGTCCCGGGCGCCGCCATTTGCCCGGGGACCTGGCCTCCGGGGCCTCCCCGGGCGCCGCCTTTTGGCCCCCGGGACCTGGCCTTCGGCGCCGTCCCGGGCGCCGCCATTTGCCCGGGGACCTGGCCTCTGGGACCTCCCCGGGCGCCTCCTTTTGGCCCCCGGGACCTGGCCTTCGGCGCCGTCCCGGCCACCGCCATTTGCCCAGGGACCTGGCCTCCGGGGCCTCCCCGGGCGCCGCCTTTTGGCCCTCGGGACCTGGCCTCCAGCGCCGTCCCGGGCGCCGCCATTTGCCCGGGGACATGGCCGCCGGGGCCTCCCCGGGGGCCGCCTTTTGGCCCCCGGGACCTGGCCTCCGGTGCCTCCCCGGGCGCCGCCTTTTGGCCCTCGGGCCTTGGCCTCCGGCGCCGTCCCGGGCGCCGTCATTTGCCGGGGACCTGGCCTCCGGGGCCTCCCCGGGCGCCGCCTTTTGGCCCCTGGCACCTGGCCTCCAGCGCCGTCCCGGGCGCCACCATTTTCCCAGGGACCGGGCCTCCGGGGCCTCCCCGGGCACTGCCTTTTGGCCCCCGGTACCTGGCCTCCGGCGCCGTCCCGGGTGCCACCATTTGCCCGGGGACCAGGCCTCCGGGGCCTCCCCGGGGGCCGCCTTTTGGCTCCTGGGACCTGGCCTCCGGCACCGTCCCGGGCGCCGCCATTTGCCCGGGGACCTGGCCTCCAGGACCTCCTCGGGCGCCTCCTTTTGGCCCCCGGGACCTTGCCTCCGGCGCCGTCCCGGGAACCGCCATTTGCCCGGGGACCTGCCCTCCGGGGCCTCCCCGGGCGCCGCCTTTTGGCCCCCGGGACCTGGCCTCCGGCGCCGTCCCGGGCGCCGCCATTTGCCCGGGGACATGGCCGCCGGGGCCTCCCCGGGCGCCGCCTTTTGGCCCCTGGGACCTGGCCTCCGGTGCCTCCCCGAGCGCCGCCTTTTGGCCCCCGGGCCCTGGCCTCCGGCTCCATCCCGGGCGCCGTTATTTGCCCGGGGACGTGGCCTCCGGGAACTCCCCGGGCGCTGCCTTTTGGCCCCCGGGACCTGGCGTCCGGCGCCATCCCGGGCGCCGCCTTTCGGCCCCCGGGACCTTGTCTCCAGCGCCGGTCTCGGGCGCCGCCATTTGCCCGGGGACCTGGCCTCCGGTGCCTCCCCGGGCGCCGCCCTTTGGCTCCCGGGGCCTGGCCTCCGCCGCCGGTCCCGGGCCTCATCGCCCTTCTAAAGGTAAAGTCTCAAGTTGTTTATCACGTGCAGGTCACGCGAGGAGCGCCTCGGGAATCAGCGACCACCTATCAAGCATCCAAGGCGTTTGACCGGGAGAAGGACGTTCCTGCCCCTCAATCCGACGGTGGCTTCCGGGGTAGTTTAGGTTTTTTGTTTCTTTTTGGGCTATAAATAGCCCTTGTACCCCTCAGTTGTAAGCAGGTGATTCATATTGATTGGAATAGCTAAACTCACAGGTGTGCTCCGGAAGCCTCTCCCCCGGAGAGAGCCTCCCCAGCCGACTCCGGTCGGAAGCACGCCGACAGGACTAGGGCCCCCATCGGGACCCGAACCTGTATAAATCCTCGTGTCAATTCTTGTGTTTGTCCGGCGGGGGAGGACCGGTCACCCGGTCAGCCCGCGTCGCGTAATCTTCGCTTGGATCGTTCACAAAACCTGCCGGGGTATTCGCAATACCACGACAAATAGCATTTGGGAGGTGTTCTCTGAAGAATTCTGGATTTGGAGTTGATTTGTAGATTTTAGCCTTTTCAGGCTTCCAGGTAAACAGAAAAGGACTTATTCGCAGTAAATTTTTTACTAAACTGCAAAAAGTGCTTAGATGAAACAATCTGGTTCCCAACTTTTTGGAGTAAGTTGAGGATATATCTAGGAACATATTCCAGAAGACACTTGAGTCTGGATAGGGTTAAATCTGGAAACTGGGGTACTTAGGGTAAATCTGAATTTCCTGTTTTCGAAAACAGAAAGAGACTTAGATACTGGGAGTTAGGGTCAGAATTCGATCTGGCTCCTGAAGACTTTTATCTTCAGGGTAACTGGTAGGTCAAATCTGGATGGGCAAATCTTAATCTGGATCTAGAGAATAGATTTGAAGTTTTTTAGGGTTTGAGAGAGATTAGGGTTCAACTGATCTGGCTACACTACAGAGATACATGCATGCAGGATTTTTATGCAAAAACTTTTCACCCCCAAAACCAAGGTGTTACAATAGTACAATACAATGGCACTAGTACTTAGGGTTTTTCCTAAGAATAGTTACAGGTGTGTTTCAGTAAATCATTTTGCACTTGTAAAGACCCCTGAAAATCCATGCAATTGACTTCCAATAATTTTGAAATAAATTAATAGTAAAGACCAATCATGGACCATAAAGAATCATGCATATAGAAACTTTCTTCGAATAGCCAATCAAGATGGAGATATGAAAATGACAAATCAGCCAAAAACCACGAGGAATCTGAACTTTGCAGTTTTCATATTGATTTGTGAAAAGAATCAATTATTGCTCAAATCAAGTCCAATTAAAATGAAAATTTGCAGAAATGATTGTCAATGCCTCACGTATGTTTTCCCAAATAATTTTTGAAAAATGATTTGACAATGAACAAGCACATGACTGGGTGCATAACCACAGTAATCACAATTTTCACAACATGGTGGTCAGTATTTATATTTATTCTTCAATTAAAGTTCCAAGTAATATACGTCACTTACATATTGCAAATTAGTCAAGGATGGTTGTCCACCCATAATCCTTCTTCGTGGTCGTCTCGCATGTAACTTGTTTCGTCAATATCTTCGGTAGGGACAGATTGAAGAATTCCATCTAAAAATGGAGGTAGTTCGTCAAACTGATTATACTATTCTTCATCCACAACGTTTTCGACCCCAACAATACATCTCTTACTATGAAGGACAACGTGCAACTTTGGATTGGCCAGGTCAACGATGTAGAACACCTGTGTGGCTTGCTCAGCAAGTATAAATGGATCGTCTTGGTGTGCGACTCTACTGAGATCGACGAGAGTTAACCCATAATTGTCGACTTTAACACCTTGAGGGATTTCGACCCATTGGCATCGAAATAAAGGAATCTTAAGTAATACGTAATCGAGCTCCCATATTTCCTCAATAACACCGTAATATGAGTTGAGTACCCTTACTGCTCTGGCATCCTTTGAAATAGCAAGTAGTGTCACTCCACTGCATTGCATAGTACTCTTCTCATCTTGAGTTCTTGTGTAAAATGAATAGCTGTTGATTTCATACCCCTGCCAAGTCCCTACAGTAAATCTAGGTCCTCTGGACAACCATGTAACAACTTCATCTATGTTGCCCTTAGAAGCTCGCAGGACTATTTTTTATCCACCCAGCAAACTTCCTGTTATGTTCTCTGGTGACCCAAATCTCTGGTTTTGAAGGATTCTGTTTTCATAACATTTCCTTGTGCTCGTGTATGTATGGCTCCACCTCCATCATGTGCTGTAAGACCCAAAAATGGGCTTTTGCATACAGATCACTAGAGGGGACGACTGCTTTGAATCCAATCGTTCCAATGCCCTGAAGGCTGCCCTCATGCGGGGACGTAGGAACACCAATTGGGTCAACCCCGGCCATATAGTTGGTGCAAAATTCAATCACCTCATCGGCGGCATAACCTTCAATGATACCGCCCTCAGGCCGATGTCGATTCCTTACATATCCCTTCAAGATACCCATAAATCTCTCAAATGGATACATGTGGTGAAGGAACATGGGTCCACAAAACTTTATTTCTCTGACAAGGTGAACAATTAGATGGAGCATAACATCAAAAAAAGATGGAGGGAAATACATCTCCAGCTGACAAAGAGTTGTAGTTACATCGCGTTGCAAATCATCCAATCCATCCAGATCAATTACCTGTAAGGACACAGTTGCAGCAAATATTCAGATCCAAAAAATCTGGCAAGTTCCATGAATGGAGCTAATTAACTTGCTAGGAGTACACACTTACCTTGCCAGATATTGTGTTGAAGATATAACATAGCTTTGTAATTGTCTCTCTGACTTTGACTGGGAGAATGCCTCTGATAGCAATGGGAAGAATTTGTGACATCAGTACATGACAATCATGGGATTTCATACCAACCAGTTTCAAGTCTTTCATGGACACAAGTTTTTTCAAGTTCGCAGAATACCTGCATGGAACTTTGACACCATATAGGCACTGACAGAGTTCTGTTTTTTTCTCTTTTTGACAAAGTATAGCAGGCCGAGGGGAGGTACGTATGCTTTCCCTTCTCCAACAGTGCAAGCTCAGTCCTTATGCCCATTTCGAGCATGTCACGGCGAACGTTGATGCCATCTTTTGTCTTTCCCGGAATGTTCAACAACAAACCAATCAAACTGTCACAAACATTTTTCTCTACGTGCATGACATCAATGCAATGTCGAACTTGTAAGTGCTCCCAATATGGCAGATCCCAAAGAATCGATCTCTTCTTCCAAACTTTTTTTCCTGGAGGTTTAGAACATTTACCAAACTCAACTTTGATGTCCTTCACGCGCAAGTAAAGCTCCTTACCAGTCACAAACATTGGGGCTGATCCTTTCTCAGGCTTCCCAGTAAATGACTTCCTCTTCTTACGGTAGGCGTGATGCATCGGAAGAAATCTGCGGTGACCCATGTACATTGTTTTTCTGCAGTTTGGTAACCACATGCTTTCAGTTTCATCCAGGCAAATAGATAAGCCTTGCCTCCTTTCGTACTATACCCCAACAAATTTCTGTAGGCCGGGAAATCATTTATGGTGCAAAATATCATGGCCCGCAACATGAAATTCTCTCGCTTATGTGCATCCCACACCTGCACCCCTTCGCTCCTCAATTTATGTAAGTCCTCGACTAACGGTGATAGAAACACGTCAATATCATTCCCGGGTTGTCTGGGTCGCGAAATTAGTAACGACATCATGATGTACTTGCGCTTCATACATAACCAGGGAGGAAGATTGTAGATGCATGAAAGAACCGACCAAGTGCTACGCCAATTGCTCATATTTTCGTGTGGATTCATACCATCCGTACTCAGCCCAAACCTTATATTCCTCACTTCGCCGCCAAACTCACCGAATGTTCTGTTAATGTTTCTCCATTGAATAGAATCAGCTGGATGTCTTAGTTTTCCGTCTTGTTTCTGACCTTCAACATGCCAACGCAAGTACTTCGCATCTTTCGGATTGCAAACAGCCGTTTCAATCTAGGAATCACAGGCAAATACCACACAGTTTTGGTCGGAGGCCCTTTCTTTACCTCATCACATCCATTGTGATAAATTCGGTCCCCATGCTTATACCACGATGCACCGCATCTTGGACAAACATGCAAATACTCGTAACGGTACAGAACACAATCATTTGGGCATGCATGTATTCTTTCAATTTCCATTCCCAACGAATACAATAGTTTTTTGGCCTGGTAAACCAATCTTGGCAACTCATTTCCCTCTGAAAGCATGTCCGCTAAAAGATCTAATAGCGTCGTGAAACTCTTATCATTCCAACCATTGCTTGCCTTCAAGTTATATAATCTCTACACATAAGACAACTTTGTAAATTTTGCACATCCGGGGAACAAAGGCTTCTCAGAATCAACAATTAATTTCTCAAATTTAACAAAATCGTTTTCGTTGTAATCTTCTTCTACATCACGTAACATTTCATCTAAATTGTCGTCATCTACATGCACATCCGAATGAACATTATCAATGTTCTGATGATCATCATTATTGTAATCCACTTCTAGGTCCTGCTGAGTGGTAGCGGCGCTCGTTTCCTCAAGATCTTCACCATGCCATATCCAACAGGTATAGCGTGCATTAAAACTACGACAAATCAAATGACTCCTAATCTGATCAGAGTTGCCGAACCTCTTTAAGTTCATACAATCTATACAAGGACAATGCATATCTTTCTCTCCCTTCTTCGCCTTTTCTTGCTCAGCAAATTTAATAAATCCATTCACACCCTCCAAATACTCAACAGTAGTACGTTTTATTCCATACATCCAATATTCTCAGTCCATCTACAATTATTTCACAAAATTGACAAATTGAAATAAATAATTAATGACTCAGGACATGCATGCATGAAACATCATCAATTAGGTCATCTGTATAAGCTATTTAATTACATTAATGGATATATGAAACCCTAACTTGATGCATTAATTGGAAGAGCCAGCTAGCTAGCTTATTAACTTCAACCATAAATCATTCCTAGCTTAACTTCAGCAAGCTATAGCTAGCTAGCCAACCTAGCCTCCTAGTTTGGAGCTACATGCATCTAGTTTAATGAATTGGTAGAGAGAGAGAGAGAGGTGATGAGAACATGACAATACCGAGGGGGATCGAATTATCAACCTCCCAGCTAGCTTCTCTAGATCACTCTACCTTGGAGCGTGGATACACGTACAGTAGAAATGATCGAGGATGCAGAGCAGGGGTCGAGATAAGTTGTGCAATTTTACTATCTATTCAAAACCACAACCGATAGTAAACTTTCTCTCTTCTAAAGGTCCCTACTGTCATAACCATTAGTTTATATGACGTCATTTTACTATCGGTTATATAAAACAAACTGATAGTAAAATTTACTCTATTATATCGGTTGGTACAGTAGTAACCGATAGTAAAAATTTCGTAATTTCACTATCAGTTACAAAAGACAAACCAATAGTACAATTTCCTGTATTATATCGGTTGGTACAGTATTAACCGATAGTAATAATTGTTTGCTATTCACTAACGGTACACCAGAACATAACCGATAGTACAAAGTCTCTTCTCCACCGCTATCGTCGTACCCTATCGGATTTTTCCCAGATTGCTTATAACCGTTAGAAGATATGTGTTAGTGGATTGCATTTCTGTAGAAGTGGGAAGAGGAAGACATGCAAGAAGACATTCAGTCTGTTGACACCATCTCAAGGTACTACCATAATTCTTTAACAACAGGACTCCATAATCAGAGGATTTGGTAGTAGTAAAATCTCATACTCAACCTTCAAAACGCAAGTTCATGTAGGACTATCAAATTGCAAGTTCATTTAGGACTACTTTTCTTTCAATAAATTTCAAAATTTTTCTCTTAGCCTTGCATTTACTACAACTCCTAAATTAGGGTATCCTTTCTTTTCCACACATAGAATCTATTCATAGTTCTTTAATCAAACCTCATTCATGATTTATTACTTGTAGATTACACTTACATCCATGAAGAGGTGTGATGCAAGTATGCACTCATTATCATCATAATTATTCTCGAGGGTCACAATTAAGAGAAGTACAACTTGTTGTAAAGAGCTTAAACCCAAAGACAGAGGGAGTGTATGCAACGTATGACTGCTGCATGATTGTGTAAATTTACTTCAAATAAAATGCCAAACAAGTGTTTAATTGATGTATCCAGAAAATGATTGTCTTATGGCCAATTTGCCACAATTAACTTGTTGTTTAAACATATTCTAATGGTTTGACCCTTCTTGATCACTTTTGATACAAACTACTGTGCATCTTAGAATATGTACCTATTCTAACGGTTCACTACTAAGCACCGTCAGAATATAGTCATCTATTCTAAGGTACCTATTCTAACGGTTCTTAGTAGTGAACAGTTAGAATATAGTCATCTTTTCTATCGGTTCACTACTAAGAACTGATAGAAAAGAATACCTTTTTCTAATGGTTCTTATTAGTGAACCGTTAGAAAAAAGTATTCTTTTCTATCAGTTTGAAACCATTAGAAAAGAGTTAGCTTTGTTCTATCGTGCCGATCACTAACGGTATAAGAACCATTAGTAGATATATGTTTTGAACTGTTAGAAGAAAGCATTTTTGTAGTAGTGTGTTGAGGATTGCATCACACAACATTTCCCAGTTGTAAATGGATCCTTCAAGCTGATTAAACAGCCAGGTTCGTGCCGGACCTCCATAATAGTTGGTAAATAATTCGCCATAACCCGTTCATCACCTCCAGCAGCTCAGATGGCGGTGATGTAAATATGGAGAAGTTCAGAGGGATTTTTGGTCCCATCAAATCGTTCGATTGTGCCGGTTTAAACTTATCTGGCCCGATTACCACATGTAATCCTAGAGAGAAAGCCTTACAACCTACGTACGAAGGACGTGGTTGCTGTTCCTCGTGACCTCCATCAAGGTCACGGAATGAACCAACCTGTGGTCCTAAACATGAACGCACCGGTTCATGATTACAATTGCGAGAAGAATCATTCGCGGTCCTAATCGTGAATGCACTGGCTCACGACGGAGGTCACTAGCATCACCTGTACGCCTGGTTTTATGATACCAGACCGATGGAGTGTGTCCACGGGAATGCTCCTAGCTCAAATGATAACTGTCCCTCTCACGAGAATGAGTCGCTGATCGCGAGGACGATGTTGGAGTCACAACAGTTGCCACCTTGTTGAGGTTATCCGCCAAGATCCTTGCAAACTAAACTCTGTTCTCATTCGCCAAATCTGAAGGAGGATTGCGAAGAGTCTTTGCGATCACACGAATACGCTCCTGTGTGCTCCTTCGAGGTGCCATGGGAGTTATCGTTTCTTCATCCATTAGAGGACAAGATGGAGCTAATGATGGAGTTTGATCTCCTGCAATCATAATGATGTCGCGGGTGTGACGTTCCAGGCACCAGGTTGCAAGCTACGGCATCATGGCGAGATTGCACAAGTTGCAGAGCTTTCTCTGTGGCCTTACGAACCTTTGCCTCTCGCTGCTCACGGGCTGCATCTTCTTCCCGCTTGCATTCTTCTTCTTCTCTGGTAGCATGTTGCTCAGGGGTTTCCTTAGAAAGAGCAACAACTTCCCGAGGAACCGAAGTCACAGACGGGGAGGGCATATCATCTGAGTTAGACTCAAAATCAAAGATAGAATTCAAGTTTTCTGGAGTAAAATCTTCCAGACATAATTCAAGGTTCTCATATGCCGCATCATCTGGGACAATGGGTTCTGGCACATATTCACCATTTGATGTGGTAGGACTCACAGAAGGTGAACGTACTGCCTGTTTAGGTTCTTGACCATGGATCAAGTCCTGTGGATACTCCTCAGTAGTAGGCTCTGAGGGGACTTCATTTTCTTCCATGTAGAGAGTCTCATCCTCCATGCTAAGATCAGTGTAATCTGCAAGATCATAATCATTTTCGGAACCGAAAACTCCTAACATGGCTTACCAAAAATCCTGATGACGAAATACACCTTGAAATAAGGCCCCATGGTGGGTGCCAGCTGTCGACGATTGAGACTCTCGTCCTTAGTCGAACTTACGTAAATGTCAAAGAAGAATGTGAAGCCAATCTAAGGTGAATCTCAGGTAAATTATGGTATCTATGTCAAAGGAAGAAAGGAATTTATACAGGTTCGGATCCTCTGGTGATGAGTAATAGTCCTACATCTTGTTGGGATTTCATTATGTAAAATGTGGATTACAAGAAGAGAATCAAGGTTGTTCTTAGGTAAACTAAGAACAATCTTGTATTCTTTAGCTTACAGTCAATGTAAATCTATTGTGGCTAGTTCTATAGAGTTGTGTCTTGAATCTCTTGCCTCTCTTGATCTCTCCCAGCGATCCTCTTTTTATAGCTCATCGCCGGTCTTCAGTTACGGGAATGAAGGATCGTCGAGAGGTAATCGTGCACCAGCCATAATGTGTAATTATGTTGGGTCATTAGCGCTTCATTACTTTCTTAACGATTATAAGGAACTTAAAACATTCAGATGGCGGTAGTAGAAAAATAGCTCATCTACTATTTATATGATTGAATGAGACTAATCATATAACTGCCATCGTCTTAACTCTCTAGTAAATCGTGGTCACGTATTAACTATGAGAATGCACAGTCTTCACGACTTGGGCGACAACAGGAAAATATCACCATGTCTGCAGTATTTGTGAGACCATAGTCTCTTGTGACTTCGGGGCTTGTGATTATCTAAAGACTACAAATCCCGCAACATCACAAGTCGAGACCATGGAATGGGTGGTGTCCAGTACATCTTGGACTATTCTATTGTCTCTCTCTTAGGTGCCTCAGACCATAGACAGGTAATAATCTCATTTTGTAGCCCTGGAGACTATAGAACAGCAAAGGTGACTAACTCGGGTTATAATCTTCGTCACCTACCTTTTCTATCCTTGGAGTAAGTTTTCTTACTCGTCAAATTTTTATGTTTGTAGAACTTGGAATTATCTCATGTTTGTACAGAGGGACAAAGATGACGCTTGGAAGGTGATCAGCGAAGAACTTGCTGAAGCCCAAGCATCTCTGAAGGAGAAGGATGCATTATGCAACTTCCTTCAAGAGGAGAATGAACGCCTTGAAGAGAAGTACATCAGGCAAGGATACGACCTCGAGACTCTCTAAAATGCTATTGAACACTTAAAGGCGAACATCGACAGGGCTAGGGAGTCTACAAAGCACGCTCAAGAAGCCAAAAAGCATGTTCGAGAAGAGAAGCACGCCTTGGATGTAATTATCGCGGGCTGTGGTCTCACTGTGAAGGCTTCTTTGGAAAAACTGAGGGAGGTCGCAGGTTCTCTTAAAGCTGACATTGTTGATCCTAAGAAGGACAACTTGTCTCTTGATAGTCCTACATTTTGCTTTCGAATCAAGCTCACTCATTAGTTGCCCAATGTTCCAAATCAGAGCCGAAGTCGAACCCCTAGTATGATGTAGCTATCTTCATTGTAACTCATAATTGAAATGAAATTTTTGTTTGGCTTACTAAAATTTCTCAGATTGTGTTAAATAATAACATGGTCGTGTATGACTTGCGGTTATGTATTAATATTAGTATTTATCTCTGCGATGAAAGCAGGTAAATATCTCCGCGATCACGATGTTCGGAGGTAATATGATACCACGAATTCTCATGACAACAATATTGAAGCTGTAGAGTTTCGCAAACATAGATTTGTACGGGTGACTAACTTCGGTAATAACCTCCACCAGCTAGCCCCCGAATCCAAAATGATATGGCTCTTTTTTTATAAAAAAAAAAAGCAACACTTCGCATTCCAAAAAAGTGCCTTTTTGTTTCAAATTCAAACAGGTCCCAAGGAAAATATTGGGTGCACCCGTCAAATCCATCATGGAGGGCATTAAATGTTCGAGACGTGCATAGTAGGTTAAAAGCTGTTTACCTATCGAAGAAAACTCACAGAAGAAACTCCAAAACCCTCTTTTGCTTCCTAGCACTCTCCGCCTTCCAGTTTCCCAAAACCCTCTTTTTCCTTTGATCTCAGACCAATGGCGTTTTGGAGTTGTTCACTGCACCGCAGCATTGAGAGTCTAGTTGCTCTAGAGAAGGAGGAAATGCTACCTTCAAGATCGCTAATTTCATGGCACCCGGCTGGAGAAGAAGAAACCCCAGTTGTGAAAGAGGATGAACTGGTGGTGTTTGAGGACTTCTTGTGTTATGGATTTCGTCTACCCGAAAGTGAATTTCTTTTGAGCATCTTGGGGCATTTTGGCCTAGAATTGGTAAATCTCCATCCCAATTTTGTTTTGATCCTTGCCATTTTCCAGCATCTGTGTGAGGCATATGTTGGGGTTTTGCCCAGCATTCCTCTTTTTGGCCGCTTTTATTTCTTGGCTTGGTCAAAAAGCTACAATGCTTCTGGGTGTGTCTACTTCTGCCTAAGGAAGAAAAAAGACTACCCATTTCTTCCACTTCGTGACTCCGTATATGGATGTAGCCAGCGATGGTTCTACTGTGTGGCTCCTGAAGAGAGCCATCTCTGGTTTGAAAATCGTCAGCCAGAGAGACACAATGAAAAAGATTCTGCCTCTGATCTCAGTGATGAGTTACAGAAGCAGGCCCAGGCGATCCTTCACCTGGTGAGTGAGGGTTTGACGACCCGGGATGTGATTCGCGATTTTGTGAAGAACCGAATTAGTCTATTGAAGAGGCGAGAGCACCCCGCCTAGGAGGTGCGTTCAATAGAAGATGGCACGTTGGATTACAACCAAGGTAATAACTCCTTCACAGATTGGTATGTTTTCTTCAATCTGTTTTATATGCTGTTTGCTAATTTTTTTCTGCAATAGCTTTGCCAACTTCTGAGGTCAACAGGAGGACAAATGCTCTCCTAAAATTGTACAATGCAACCTTAGAAGGCGATATTAGCACACTGAGACCACACAGTATGTCGGCAGCGGTGACGACCTGATACAAGAACGTTTAAAGGTAACACTCTTCTTGGAAAACTTGTACATGTCTCATTTTTGAACAGCAACAATCAAAGAAGATCATTTTGATTTGTGCAGTTGCTCGAGGGCCAAATGGTTAGGATAAAAGGATCCATTGATGATGTAGGATCTTCTGGTGGTCTTTGAAAGAAATTGAAGAAAACTCCAAAATTCAAAGGACCAACCACATCCAAAGTCAAAAAATTGAAGGCTCCAACACCTACTAAGGCCAAGTTGAAAATGACCACAGGGGCGGCTTCATCCAAAGCCACTAGAACTGGTCTGAAGGTGGCATCAGTAAAAATTCTTACCTCTCGAGAATTACTCCTTGCTTGTATAGGGAGAAGGGAGCGATGAGGAGGAAGATGAGACCCCCCTGATCCTTCGGAGGAAAAGATCAGTAGAACCTCTGAAGAGATCCACACCAAAAGTACTATCGTCACTTTTGTCTCCCAAAAGTGGGGTATCGAGTTCCAGAAATCTCTTGGGACTCAGTATCAGGTAAATATTTTTCTAACTAAGTTACATTATAGTTAAGAATAACTTATTCAACTATAAACTAGATGCATAGGACTCTTTCGATTTTGGCAATGTCTACTCCAATAAGTGAAACTGAACCAGCTGTGGTCAATGAAGAAGAACTACTATGGTAGAAGTACCTACCATGAGTAAAGTTGCAGCTTTGCAAGACAGTGAAGAAAACCCTGCGACCATCATTGATGAAGTACTTCCAGACGTTCAATCTACTGAACCTACCAATGATGGTGAAGCTGAGTTCGCAATTGCAACTGCGACCATGGGAACGAATGAACAAGCATACACATATGCTGTCCCATTGGTCGAAGAAACTGTTTAGTCTACTGATCCTCCATGCCCTGCTTTGGAAATGATTCCTGAAGCACACAACATTAGGCAGGTGCGCAATGGCTTGGCCTCTTCAAGCCAAGCCATTGGATCTGAAAAATTTCTTGAAGATCTCATGGAAGTAAGTAAAATTTTTACCCCATATCGCTCAGTATTTATCTGGGATTTGTCTTCAAATATCTTATTTTGGTCTTTTTCAGAACTAGGCTCGCAGCGCGACCATGGTGTGATTGCTGATAGAGCAATTTAAGGTCGCTCAAGCAGAGTGCGACTGTGTGAAGCAGTAAGTATTTTTCTTTAACTTCAGTCCTTTTTAATGAACTGAGATAATAACTTTTTGTTGTCGCAGGGAAAACTCTAATTTAACAAAAGAACTTGCCAAAGAGTGCAACAATAAAGAAGTTGCAATGGCTGAAGCCCTGAGGGTAAACAAAGAAGAACTTTCTGAAGCCCTCGCATCCTTGGAGGAGAAAACATGATCATATGATTCTCTTCAAGGGGAAAAACAAAATCTCACATTAGTTTGCAACCAATTGCAAGCGGATGTTGATTGTAAGTTCACTTTAGCAGAATTTTGTCATTGCTATTCTGAACTGTTTAAGAGCAAATTATACTGAACTTGTTTCTTTCTTCAATCAGATGAAAAAGAAATAAATCTTAAATTGACCGAGGAAAGGGATCAATTTGAGAAGAAATTTATCAAGTGAGGAATCAACCTTGATAAACTCCATCATATCATCAATGACCTTGATTTGGCCAAGAATAAAGCCAAAGAGGCTGCAAGGCTAACTCTCAACGAGAAGAAAAATTTGGGGGAAATCATCAAAAACTGCAATCTCGTTGAGAAGAATGCCTTTGCAAAATTAAAGGAAGTTGCGGACTCATTTGATGGAGAAATTATCAATACTGAGAAGGATGATTTATCACTTGCTAAGTCCTGTAGCCTAGTCGCATCTCAATTTGATTCTCGTCGCCAACATTCTAGAGTTTGTGAGGAAACGGTAGGAGGCACTAAAGACCAATGTTAGTGAAATGACCTCTGCCATACTCTGAAAACTAAGACATCACCATGGTCCGAATTTGGACTTGAACCCAGTGGTGGAAGACATAGTTCTTGACAGCGAGGATCAATTGAATGCGATCAGGGGCGAGATGTAACACCCTGGGTTTGGGGTGAAAATTCTTTTCATAAAAAGTCATGCATGAATATGTCTCTTCAAGATCAGCAAAATCAGCCTAGACTTATTCTATCCTAAGCTCTAAAATCTCAAAATATTTCCTGTGAACCCAAATACTCTGAACTCCCAGATTTGTCAAACCTTTCTATTTTTTAAAACAAAAATCAATTAAGTATCCTAATTACCCTAAATACTCTGAACTCTGATTTAATCACATCTTGACTTAATCCAAACCAGATTATTCTTGGATTATGATCAAGGGTATGCCAATACCTTAATCTAAAAGTTGGCAGTTAGATTCCACCATTAGGACCATTTTCACAAATCAGTCCAAGAAATATAGCGTATTAGTCCTTTTCCTGATTTTCCAGAAACCTGAAAAGGCTAAATGTTGCAAATCAACTCTAAATTTAAATCTGTTTCAGGGAACACCTCCCAAAAGTTATTCAATACAAAATCTTCTTTTGTGAGGATATCAAAACCTCATCCTAAATCCCAGAATTTCAATTTTGACAAAGTCCAGATTTCAAATACCCTAATTACCCTATTGTCATTTACATTCAAAAACTATTCAAATACCTCAAATCTTATCAAATGACTTTGCCAAATTACTTCTAAGTTAATTGTTCTTCAGCAACAAAAATCAAATCCATTTCTATCTAAGTATTTCTCTGGATTTGCAAATCAGTCGAAAACCAAACTTTCAGAAATTTCAATCGGGTCCATATTTCTTTTCTAGCCCTTTTCGACCAGCAGTGCTAGCACGTTCGACTAGCGCCAGCTTCTTCGTGCTTCTCGCCGTGTTTTCTCACCCCCGTTCGTGTGTTCGTTTGTGGTTGCATGTGTGCACATGTCCACGCCAAAAGCATCATCGTGGCAGTACCAGCGACCAGCAACAACCGCGCGCGCGACCACACTCCAACAGCAACAGCCCTTTTGTCAAGAGCTTCGCACCACGTCGCCACGCCGTGCCAGCATTCTCGCCTACGCTTTGCACTGGCCAGCACTATGTCCTGATGAGCCGACCAAACACAGTTGCAGAGCCGACTACTCACCGTCCCGTCGCTGCCACTATTGCTTCGATCAGTTACTTGTGGCCAGCACAATTTTCACTACTTCAGCCTCGCCATCTCCGTCCTATGCCTATAAATAGCAGCCCCAGATCAGCTTTGTATTCACCACTTCACTCCAGAGTTTCCTTAGCCATTTAAACAAGAATTTCTTCGTTTTCGTCTCCTTCTCCAGCGAGACGCCGAGGAGGAGCTCGACGCCAGATCGTTTTGCTGCACCAGCACCCAATTTGACTCGATCAGTAAGTTCCTCTTGTTCACCTCATCGTGCTGTAATATTTAATTGAACTCTGGTGGACCCTAACGCCGGTGGTTGCCGGAAATCCAGTTTGCCCTGTTCTAGCAATTAAATCCACTCCAGTCCAAATTAGCCTATCAAACCTGAATTTGAATTGAAGCTGTCTCGTGAGTGAGTTCTTCATTTCTTCGTGCGCCGCCGTGAACGCCTCACATCGCCGACGAGCTCTACCTCATCTTCGACCAAACCAACTGCACCAAATCATTCCTTGTATCCCGTAGATGGTGTAGCCAAGTTTAATTGTCCAGCACTGCTTTGTAGCAGTTGCGCCCTCTTCGCTGTCTTCTTCAACTCCGGTGTCAAGATTAATTTCAAGTTTCATCTTTTGTAGCTCGCTGTCACCATTGCCCGCTTCTGGTCTTCAAAGCCGATGACTTCGATCTTGTTGTTCGCCATCGTCTCACCGCCATTGTTCAATCCACTTTGTCCAGTAGATTCGCCTTGACCTCTTGAGTATATCTCTCCACTACATCGACCTTTGGTTCTGTACAAATCTCAAGTTATTGTTGTACCAAGATTGTGTACAGTAGCTATACTGTGCCGTATCGCCACCGTGTTTCTTCGCCGTTGTTCGTCGTCGTCCAGCCACTCCACTGATCGAAAGTACCACCATTGGATTCCATTTGCTTTCGCCTACCTCCTAGACATAGTTGGCGAAGTAGTCGAAGCCCTAGATCAATCAAATGCTTAAACCCTAGTTTTTGACAGTGCACAGACACTCAGTTCACTGTGCACAGGGGTCTTTTGCAAATTCTTTGATCTTCTAGACTTTTTTGTGAAAACCTTATTCTCAAACAAATGCCTTGTTCAATTATGCACCCAATGCCTTGATCCAAATCTGTTTTTTTCCACTGGACACCTCCTAAAACATGTCAATGCCATTCTTGCACATTGTCAACCCTTGTCAATCTATGTCAGCCAGTGGCATCTGCTTAGTTTGACCACTTCTGTGTGTTCAAATTAAAATACACTTTGTCTACCAAATTTGTAGAACCATGTTCTACGTCTCCTTCAACTATCAAATCATGAGAAGAGCCTTCTAAAGCCAACAAAAGCCATGTCAGGCCGTGAACTGAATGTCGATCTGTTGGCATTCGTCGTTTTTGAGCAAACCAGCCGTGAACTCAATGTCAATTTTGATGTCTTGAAACTCTAGTAACCTTCAGTACTCAATCTTAGCCCAGATTCCTTGAAACCCTAGAATCTCGACTCAGTTCAGCTTGCAGTCTCAATTATCTTCATCATCGTTCAGTTATTCTTTTCAAAGCATATTTGCATGTAGATCATAAAACATTTTAATATAATTAGTAATCATTGTGTGTTTGTTTATCACCGAGTAGATCCAGAAGCTGAGTTCGAGGACTGCACTGTCGACCCAACACCAACTACTGATTTTTACAATGCGGAAGGCAAGTCATATTCGTAAACATCTTGAACCTATATTTTAAGAGTTGCTATAATATAACCTTGAATATAAGTAGTATTGCATGTGAAAGAATGACTGAGATTTGAAATGGCAGTACTAGGCTGGATGCCTGTGAAATGTGAAATGATCAAGTAATGAGCCGTGAACTAATATATGTGTATTAATGTATATTCATGAAATAAAACCCCTAGCCGTGACCAGAGTTTGGTATGGAATGGTGGTGGCACTGGACGTGCGTGGCTGTGGATGGTCTGGTCACTAGCATATAAGGACTAGAACCTAGTGTTGTGCGTCTAGTGGCATGAAAAACGTACTAACCGCAAGCCTAGTATGGGACAGGCCTGAACAAGTAACTATGCGGATCGCACATGAAACCCCTGCATGAGGTGGAAAGTGGTGCATGATTGGCACAGAGTGCGGCTCCTACACATATCACTGGATGTGATTGCACGCTGACCTAGTAATGGGAAGAGGCATTCGGGGTGGGGGTATAGCCCACCACAACTATGGAAGGTCTGGTAGTCCGACCACAGGGTCAGGGGTGAATTGTGAGTGAAACATAACAAAAGTTTTTGTTATCTCCACCTTGCCACTCACACTATGCAGTGAGGAAGGGTCTAATCATCTTGATAGGATGGGCATGAAAGTGGAATATCTTGCGGGTAAATTGGTACTCCTCTGTAGAGTTAAAAACGTATTCGAATACTCCGAGCTCCCGGGTTTATAGGAGTCTGTTGCGGTGGATTAAATCCATGGGGTGTGGCACAAGTATGTTTTCTTAATAGAATTTGATAAGTCAAGATTACCCAAATGATATGTGTTGTCATGATAAGGGGTGCTGCTGTGGGCTGTCGTGTGTCGACATGTCGCGGTAGTACTATGATTTGAAAAATACTGCCATGAGATGAAACATAAAGGAAAAGACTATTTTACAACCATCCACACTTCTTTACTAACATAGGTTCATATCATCACTATTATACGTAAATACTCTTACCTATGACTTGCTGCGCACGTAAGTACTCACTCTTGCAACCTATCATCCAGTAGATGGAGCGTTCCATGATCAAGATGAAGGTGTGGAGAACTTCTTGGATCCAGAAGGAGGAGAGCCAGTTCCGCCAGAGCCCTAATGCGTGTTGTTCTGCCATCAACTTCTTGTTGTGGGGGTTCACCTAATTTCCGCTGTGTAGTTGTTATTTTGCTAGACCATGTATGCCACGAAGGAATTGTAATCTCTTTATGTTGTATTAAGGCTAGCAGGCCACAGTGCTTAAATATTTTGTAAGTTACTCTACTGTAATGTAAATATACTCCTGTGCTTGACTTATCCTGGGAAGTCAATGGTATGCATGCATGGGATTAGCTGCAGCGAGCTGGGTCCCCACGGGAGTAGTCGTTGTCTCCAAGGCGAGGGCGCAACACGAGATCAACCCACTTATAGAAAAACTATTGCGTGATGTCGACCTTCCTTGATGTATTGCTTTTGATTGTAACTTTTGAAAGATTAACAATGATTAACATAAATTGTAAGAGATAAATACTATGCAAAAATCTATTGACTGAATGTTATAGTTATATTTCCCTAGTCCCCTCCTGTGATCATTGATACTAAAAATATAGTATCATGGTCGCAGGATAAGAATATCACAACTAACATGATCAGAGACATACTAGTAAGTCCTTTATGCATTAAGAAACGGCTTATAAAATGATGGCGTAACTAGATGCTATCATATGATCGCAATAAGAAACATCTTAATTCAAATGCATAAGCTTTTTACTAACTGACAGCCACCCAAATGATCAAAAACATGCTAGTAAGTATCTTATGCGTTATGAAAAGGATTATAAAGAGATGTCTTATCGAGATGCGACGATGAGATAGGTCAGCGAATCGACTTAAACATTATAGTAAGGTGTTTATTGCAACTAGCCCCCAGGCATGACCCGAAGAAAGAAAAAAGGATGAAAAATGGGAATGTAAGCATAACATAGAGTAAAAAGGTATTTTATCAATATAAAGATATGGACAATGGAAATGGAAAAAACTTACACATAGAATTTATGCAGTTGGTCTATATTCTAGGTATTAGATAAGATTCTTCCGTCTTCTCGAGCAGATCCAGGTCGCGGCATTGAGACCACAGTGTAAGGAACTTCCCACTATGGGGAGAATTTATTGTGACCAGACTGGTTTTGAATTTTTCTTAAAACCAAGTCGTCTACATGAAGTCTACGTGGTCCCACCCTTTTACTGTGATACTTACGCAAAGCCTGTAAATATATTGCTGACCTAACCAGTGTTCGATTGCATTTTTCTTTGAGAAGAGTAAGATCTTCTTCCCGTTTCTCACTCTGATTTATAGTATCAAAGCGATCCACACAAGTAGAGCCAATTTGGATTTCAATTGGCAATATGGCTTATGCACTGAAAACCAGTTGGAAAGGCGTCTGGCCAGTAGCTCAACTGGTTGTTGTGCGTAATGCCCATAGAACGGAGTAGAGTTCATCTACCCAAGCCCCTGAATGCAATTTAAGGAGGTCAAAACCATGTTTCTTAACCCCTTGTATGATCTACCTGTTGGCACGTTCAACTGCACCATTACTTTGTGGATGAGAGACAGATGCGAAACAGACTTTGGTCTCAATATTGTCACAATAGTCTAGGAAAAGACCACTAACAAATTGGGATTCATTATCAGTAATAAGATGATTTGGAACACCAAATCGTGTCACTATATTCTTATGAAAGAATTTCTTCGCTGTAGCGGCAGTAATATTGCAGACTGGTTTAGCTTCAATCCATTTGGTAAATGTGTCAATAACTATGAACAAAAACTTGTATCCATTGACCGCTTGCGGCATAGAACCCACTATATCTATTCCCCATACAGCAAATGGCCAGGTTAAGGGAACATTCTATAATGCATATGCTAGTTGATGAACTTGCCGAGCATGAAATTGACACTGTAGGCATGTCTTGACCAATTGCATGGCATCATTAAGTGCCGAAGGCCAGTAATAACCTTGTCGGAAGGCTTTTCCAACCAGTTTCTGATGAGATGAGTGTGCACCACACATTCCTCCATGAATGTCTCTCAAAAGGGATTTTCCCTCTTCTTGAGGTATACAACGCATTAATACTCCTGGAGTACCTTTTCTAAATAAGGTTCCTTAGACCAATCTATACAGTCGCGCTTTTCTAACTAACCGATCACTTTCGGTTTCATCCTCAGGCAAAGTCCCATGTTCGACATAGATCCTTAATGGTTGGATCCAATCTGCTTCATGCTCGAGGTTGGCAATGTTAATCCTCGCCTCATCATCCTCGATAGAGGTCATAATCGAGGGGTATTTTAAGTTTTCAACAAACACTCCTGCTGGAGCAGATGCACGTGAGGAACTAATTTTTGACAATTGGTCTGCGAGAATGTTGTCTCTTCGCGGAACAAATTGGATTTTGAAATTACTGAAGTGTTTTTCCAATTTCCTCACTTCGTCCAGGTAATGAGCCATTGTCTCATGGGAAGTACTATACTCCTTGTTTACCTGGTTTATAACTAGCTGTGAGTCTCTCCTCACTACTAACTGATGGACTCCATGGGATTTGGCTGCTCGAAGCCTAGCTAGAAGACCTTCATACTTTGCTGCATTATTGGTTGCAACAAAGTGTAGTTGTATGACACATTGAAGTTGGTCCCCCTGAGGTGTGATTAAGACCACTCCAGCCACCGAGTGTTGGAAACTTCGAGAGCCATCAAAATACATCATCCAATGGTCGGTACTTTCTGAATTCACTAGTTCCTGCACTGGTGGTTCGGGATTAGTCAATTCGACCACAATGATTTAATTGCTATTCGAGCAGTGAAATGAAGATCAAATGCTCTTAGTTCTACTGCCCACTTCGCAACTCAACTAGTTACTTCCGGATTTTCGAGAATGTCTCCTAAGGGAAAGGACGAGGGCATGAAAATCCTGTGCGCTTGAAAGTAATGTCATAGCTCACTAGAAGCCATTAAGAGAGCATAAAGTAGCTTTTGGACTTCAGGGTAACGCTCCTTAGGTCCATGAAGCACTTCACTGACGTAATAAATTGATCATTGCACACCTTCCCTCTCCGTGAATAGAACTACACAGACCGTGTGAGGGGTACTAGCCAAATTGATAATTAATGATTCTCCCTTGATAGGGGAAACCAACACCGAAGCACTAGTGAGGTATACTTTTACTTCCTTAAAGGCTTTTTTGACTTCATCCAACCAGGAAAAACCATTATGCTTACGCAGAATCTTAAAGAAAGGTGAACCACGTTCGCCCAACCGAGAGATGAAATGGCTCAAAACCACCATGCGCCCTGTGAGGCTTTGTACCTCCTTCGTGGTCGAAGGAGATCGCATTTGCTCAATGGCCCAGATTTTCTTGGGATTAACCTCAATTCCTCTTGAACAAACAAGGAAACCTAAAAGTTTAGAAGAAACTCCAAAGAGCACTTTTTGGGATTCAACTTTATTCCATTTTTATTCAAATTACAGAAAGTTTCAGCGAGATCATCTATATGACTAGACCACTTAAAACTCTTAACAACCAGATCATCAACATAAGCCTCTAAATTACTCCCCAATTGAGAAATAAAGGTCTTCTGCATCAAGCACTGGTACGTGGAACCAGCATTCTTGAGCCCAAATGGCATTCTGACTTAGCAATAGGTGCCAAATGGTGTGATGAAGGTAGTTTTCTCTTCATCTTCTCTTGCCATGTTAATTTGATGGTACCCTGAATATGCATCCAAGAAGCTCATTAATTCACAACCCTCTGTTGAGTCAACCAACTGATCCATGCGGGGAAGGGGAAAATCGTCCTTCTGGTAGGCATTGTTAAGACTGGTGTAATCAACGCACATGCACCACTTACCATTTGATTTTAGGATTGATGAGGATTGTTACCCAAGCTAGTTCGGAGTAATGTACATCTGGTTTAAGACAGCTTCAAACCAGACAAGTGTCCGGAGGTCCGTTGCTACGATCTCAGACAACCTGAGAAGCGCGGACACATGGTCGCAGGCTTTGCGCGATCAGGAGGCCGCAGACAGTGCGCGGTCAGGGGATCGCAGACGTTGTGCGGTCAGAAGGTCGTCAATGATACGCGATCAGAAGGTCGTGGACTACTCTCGACCAGGATGATTCGGGATTGTTTAAGCTCTACAACAGGCATATCTCGAGTATCACGAAGATCCTTCCACGTATGAAGACAACTGCCAGGAGGTTAACTCATGGGGTTATCCCTTAATTGCACGTGTTAAGCCTGCATGGGAGTTAAGTGCGGTTATCACAACTACACCCGAGCAACAGTTCAAAGTCGTTGTGCATTGGCGCCCTTTCGACCAGTATAAAAGGGTAAGCATATGCACCAGGAGGGGACGGATTCAGGGAATTGAAGAGACATCAAGATCTAACTGTTCGAACAGATCCCAGAGATCGAACAGATCTGAGAGATCAACATCAACAAGCTTCTATAGGCTAGTTTAGTCATTTCCTAGACAATCACATGGAAAAGATCTTCACCTGTGATGATCTTTTCCACAACTTTGTAATCTTTTTTCCCATACATAGTGAAATCACAACAGGACGTAGGGCTAATACTCCCACCATCGAGGGCCCGAACCTGTATAAATCTCTCTGTGCCCCATCCGACATTGCTCATCATCCCTTTCCGGAGGGACACCCTGAAAGGCCTCATGACTCACAAATTCTGCATAAGTTCGACTAAGGACCCTGAGTCTGAATCGTCAACAGCTAGCACCCACCGTGGGGCCTTTCTCAAGGAGTTCTTATTTCTATCTGGAGGTTCGGTGAGCCATGTCAGGAGCATATGATTCCGAGAACGACTTTGATCTCGGGGATTATGCCCACATCCAGATGCCTTCACCTAGTGATCCTGTTCCAATGGAGGAAGCCGGAGGCGAAGACGTCCCGGAGGTCGATTCGACCACTCAGGTCATGTCTATCGACCAGGAGACAACAGATGCAGAACCAGAGCCCACTGTGGTTCTTACTGCGTTAGAGGTTGAATCCGGTCCATCACACGACCATGCTGAGGGTAAGGGCGATGTTGATCAGGAATTTAGCCCGGGGAGGTTTGACCCTGGTAACCTCCACCGTCTCTTTGATTTCGAGTCCGACTCAGAACAAACAGAGATGTTCTCTTCTTCAGTGACCTCATTCCCTAAGCAATTCGCTGCCTTATCGGAAGAAACTCCCGATCAGCGGGATACTAGGAAAGAACAGGAACGCAAACGAAAGGAGGATCAAGATCATGAGCAACAAGATAACGAACTTCACAGAACAGCCCTAGAGGCTCTTCAAAATGCGCAAGCTCGTTACGACGCTACTCCGAGTTCCTCCCATTGCCCACGTGGTCGCAGACTCGACCAGACACCGTCTTTACCCCCGGAACATTTACTGGCGGACGAGGAGACAGTGACACCTGGCGCGCCCAGGAGGAGCACACATAGCCGACTTCGATCCATCGCAGAGGTCCTGCGCAATTTCCCTCCTACTGTCACAGATGCGCAGAAACCGGCGTTCGCCAGAATCTTGGCAGACAGGTTGGATCTGAGGCGACCCCTATAGCCTCTTCCCGGTCGGCAATACGTTCCCATGATCGAGAATACTCTAACTCTAGTTCTGGTAGACGGAATCGTCCACCACTAGTACCGTCTCGGCATGACAAAGCCAAACGGGCAGGAAATTCTCATGATCGGGAATGAATATGTGGGACCCTCATTTAAGGATTCCGGTGGCAACCGCCCAGGTGGGTTGCACGCAGAAATGGTACATTGCAGCTCAAACAGGAAGATGCATTATATAAAAAAATGCGAGTAATTAAAAACAAGTGCTGATCACAGGGACCAACATTACAATAACTTAGCGCCAAAATGACGCACTTAAATGTTGATACAAAATTAAGGACTTTTCGACAAAAAGGTCGGCACAAAATGAAACAGTAATAATAAGCAAAAGGACTTCATCAGTCTTGTTCTTCAGCAGTAGCGGTGTTGCACGGGCCTTCTCCACATCGGACTCCACTTTGGTACATAACCCTCTAACAAGCTGGGTCTTCAGTTTCTTCTTCTTGTTCCACATTGGGTTCAAGATCGTAAGATTCAGGGTCGATGAATCATTCTTCTAAATTTGTTTGTAAAAGCAAGGGTGAGCACATTGTCCACATGGTGCTCAACAAGTCCCAAATAAGAATGCAAGTGTATATAGATGAGGGGGAAATTTCTCAAGGAATAGCCCTTTGGCTTTATATATGTATATAGAATAGATTTTCTCACACAGTTTTGAAGAAAAGGTCTTTATTTTTGCAAGCGAGGCTTTTAAAACCCTAAGCTAGATTTTCAGAACATGTTGTGTGTGGCGGTCTTTCATGAGTCACCACTTTATTCAGATTTTGTGAAAAACTTTCCAAAAGCTACTTGTGCTGCATCGACGTGGATAGAATCCACCGCGCGCAGACTTCATAACCTGGGAGCTCAGAGTATCCGATACTTTTTAAACTTCGCAAAGGTGTACCACCTTAATCCACCGATCATTCGGCTTTCAAGTCGGTACCTCTCAATGCGACTTTTACGCATGTGACAAGGCCGAGATGACACAACAGTTTACAGTCCTAGCATTAAAAATTCCCTGCCCGGTAAATAGACAGTTAAGTCTCAAGTACCGTTGTGGGTCCTCCCCACTACCTTACTTCCTAGCCTGGGTCTATGTTCTCACAAGACACATAGCCTCTCTTGATTACAGCCGCGCACGACATAATCTGGCATAGGGCGTCTTCCTTCTTTCCACCTTTCCCTCTCATAATTTTTCTGAACTCACATCACTCATGGCCCTCAGTGGCCCACCAGTTCTCGCAAGAAACCGGATCGACAACCATTGCAGGGAAAAGCTAATACTAAAGAAAGCTACTAAGTTGCGCCCGTCCCATAACCGGGCAAGTGGTTGGTACGTTTTTCATGCCGCATGGAAGTACAACACAAGGTTCTAGTCCTTATGAATCTCTAGTGAGGAGTCTTTCACATTCCCAGTGCGCACACAGCACCATCCAATCAAACCATCCTCACTATCGATTCCAATCACATTTTCTTTCACAAAAAGGGGTTTTGAATATGCTTTTCTCCCATGTGACCATTCAACATTTAACATATAATCTTGAGCAGAGCATAGCCTAAGCATGATATTCTAGGGTGACAAGGGTGCATGGATAATCAATGTCAAAAGGGGCTTTACAATTATTCAGGTCATATCTACCACTTTATTTGAACATAGCTCTTACTTGAAACTAAGGCGTGCATATACTTGAAAACAGTTAACATACTTCATTTCAAAATAATAGGCGAGACATGATCAAGGGTTTGAGACTTGCCTTGCAGTGATGGGTCTAGCTGCTCAGATGAATACTCGAAGTTCTCTTCTGTTCCTTCAACTTCTGGTTCCACGGCGGACACAAACAACACATACACACTATATAAGCACACAAGTACTAGAAAATAATGCGTAAATATATCATGCATGTAGGGGAAAAGGATTGGACAAGGTCACTTGGTGCTGATTGAAGAGATAGGCTCAAAAGGATTTGAATGTCGAAGGGCTGACATTCGGCTCATGGCTTGACATAGCCCTAAATTGGTTCTATGTCTGTTTTCTGAAGATGTGACAGTAGGAAATATTGTAGAACATGGCTCAAAAGGCTTTGTGGACAAAGTGGCATTTCAATAGCTCAAATGTAATAGGTCCAAATCACTCAATGCCACTGGTGGACATGCACTGACATAGTGCTGGACATGGCCAGAAACTAGGGCATTGCATAACTTTTGACCAAGGGCACCGATTGATGAACATCTTTGTCTGGGGTTAGGCCTTGATGACAAGAACAAATCACTCAACAGGCTCAAGGGCAGAAAGTGGTCAGATGGCGATGAACGGCGTTGATGAACCACGGTGGCGACACGGCACAGACATGGTTCTGGACAAAACTGGGCATGATCATAACTTTTGATCTAGGCCGATTCAGGGTTCGAGCCAGTGGAGTAAAATGCTCAGGGGGTTGAGGCCTAGCTAGATGATAAGGTTGCATCAGCTGGTTCGGCCGGAAAACAAACTCCGGTGATCGGAGCCATAGACGAAGGCACCGATTTGGGCATTTTTTATCTTGGGCGTTTGAACTCAATTCCTCGCTCGGGAAGCATCTAGGGGATAACACGAAGCTACTGGTGTGCTCAATTTTGCCAGGGAATGGCTGGAGAAGCACGGCGGCGTTCTCCGGCGAACTACCGAAGCTCGAATTTGGGGATTCGACGCTCGGGGAAAAATTGGGGATTCTAATCTTGCAGGCTTACTCCTCCTAGCTCACTGATCAACTTTCTCTACTGGCACGAGGATCAATTTGACTTGAATCACTCGGCATTAGGGGAACAGGGCAACAGACGATTTCGGTGATCGCCGGCGCTAGGTCTCGTCGAAGTTCAAGTAAAAGCTATGAAATGGACAGGGTGGTGAGAGGAACTCACCGGTCGCTTTGGATGGGAGAGAGGTGTTGCGGTTGAGGCTGGCACCGTGAGCTCCAGAAGCGGCTCGTCGGGGAAGAAGACGAAGGCGCGGTAATGGCAAGCTCTAGAGCTAAGTCTCGGTTTGTTGGTGAAGTGTGGGTGTGGAGTGAAGCATTGGCGAGAGGGGGCTTTATATAGCCGTGGGGTTGGGTTCTCGGGAGTGGCAGCAAATCGATGGGGAGATGCTCTCTGGTGTCGGAGCGGTCAGCGAGGCACATTGGGACACGGCGGGAGCTCTGCCAGAGACGGAGTACCGCACGAAATCTGGATTCGGCAGAACGACGGGATGGCGAGTCTCGGCATGGCAGCCATGTGGCAGTAAAGCTCTGACAATGGCAGGCACGCGCGCACGAACGATGAAGCTGCGGTCTCCGGTCATTGCCACGGTGGAGCTTCTTGGCGCGACGTGAGCACGTGCGGTACACGTAGGATTCGGCCGTTGGCGGCGGCGAATCTGGCCGGCGGTGAAGGCTACGGTGGTTCACGGCGAACAGTGGCAGCAACCGCGGTCGAACGTCCTCAGGTCGTGGTCGTGCACGTGGGCTCTGGTCGTGGTCGAAGAAAAGAAGCCAGGGGCTTGTTTGTGAGGCAAAGGGCTGATTTGTGAGGGTTTGGACTGAATTGCGAAGGTTCTTCTCGTAATTTAGGACCTGATTGCAAATTTGGGATTCTGAAGGGCTGATTTGGAATCTGATTTAGCGGATGAGTATTACCAAAACACTTGGACTCATCCAGCAGGGAAAATGGCAAAATCTGATAAGATCTGAGGGTTTCGACAAAAATCGAAAACAGGGTAAAATAGGGTAATTAGGGTTTGACTTTTTTGTTGGGGCTGAAACTAGGGTTTCGGTTGAGATTTTTGAGTTCTTCCAGAAGGGAAAAATGTTCAGAAAAGTGAAAGAAAGATAATCATTTGATCGGATTTGAATTTGGAGATGTTATGAGACTTTTACCCTTTTTGGGCTTTTTGAAAATTCTGAGAAGAACTAAACTGAAATACTTTTGGACTGAAAGGTGAAAATGATCTGGGAGATGAAGTTTAGCTGCCAACTTTTTAGGTTAAGGTAGTGGCATACCTAAGATCAAAATAGGGTTGAGACATCAGGGATTCCAAAGAAGATATGCTGACTCGTGAGCAGAAAAGATAGCCAAAAACTAGGATGTTACAGAATACCTGTCCACTCTCGCCTGGGACCATGCGTGGCCTCTCTTTCACGCGAGGTTGCCCGAGATCAAGTCGAGAGTTGCAGATCCATTCATGGTCCTTATGTTGGTTGTAAAGCTTTCTCGCCTGGCCTTCGTGCGGTCGTTTCGCCAGATAAGTTTAAACCACGGGCCATAGAGAGGTTTGACGGAACTCAGAATCCATCGGAGTTCCTTCAAATTTACATCACTACTATTCAGGCAGCAGGTGGCGATGACCAGGTCATGGACAACTATTTGCCTATAGTCCTTGAGGGATCGGCGAGAACCTGGTTGTTCAATCAGCCTGAGGGTTCAATCTATAACTGGGAAATGTTGTGCGATGCCATCCTCAACAATTTCCAAAATTGTTATAAAAGCCAGGAAAAGAGGATGACCTCCATCAACTACGACAAACATCGACTGAAACTCTTCGTCGGTTTGTCAAGAGATTCGTCGGGGTGAGAAATACCATCCCAAACAAATGTGATAATTCCGTTATCAGGGCGTTTAAACACGCCGTTCGATATCAGAGGTTCACGGAGGATTTGCTCATCCACCCTCCTCGATCAGTAGCCGACCTTTTTGATATGGCAGACCGATATTCCGACACTGCCGAGGCCATTGAATGGAATCGGATGGTGGACAAAGGAAACTTACCGCCTCAACCAGGTCTCAAGGATGTGAAGAGGGAGAATTTGAACAAGAAGCCAGAATCTTCATCAGCTGGGAAGTCGAAGAAATAAAAAAGGAGTCGATCTGGACAGTACCGAGAGGTCACAGTCGCAGAGAAACCTCCATCGACCAAAGGTAACAAACCTTCGTTCAAAAATAAAACTGCTTCTGGTGGTCGCAGTGCCGACCAGCCAGAGAAGTCGACTAACCAGCAGGAAGGCAAGAGATGGTGTCCACTCCATAACTCTGCAGGCCATGACCTCAAGAATTGCCGGTGCTGGTTGAAACAGTTGGATGACTTCTACCAAGGGATCGGACCTATGCCGACCTTGCCACCAAAAGAACGGACTTGCGGGCTAAGAGACACTAGCGGGGACGAAGAGATGTCTTACCAGGCACCTCGTAATCATGTCAATGTTATTTTCGGAGGTTCCTCCTCTTTTGTTCCTAAACGACAATTTGAAGGATTCTATCGAGAGGTGAACCAAGCAAAGACTCCCCTTGGTGAACCTCAATACCCCGTTGGTCGGATACTCCTTTGACGTTTGATCGCTCTGATTGCCTTGGGGGGCTTACTCGACCATTAAGGCTACCACTGGTCATAACCCCAATTATCAGCAATGTGAGAGTCGAAAGGGTCCTGATCGACGGAGGTAGCTCCTTGGACATTTTATTGGTCAAGCCACTCAACGAGATGCAAATTCCTCATTCGAAAATCAAACTCATAATTCATCCGTTTTATATGATAATTCCTGGTCCCTTTATGATGCCATTGGGACAAGTGGTGCTCTCGGTCACGCTGGATGAACCAGATAACTTCCGAATAGGATTGGTTACTTTTAATGTAATTGATTGTGATTCGGCTTATAACGCGATCTGTGGCAGGCCAACTCTTGCTAAATTCATGATGGCTACGCACTACGCTTATCAGTGCGGCAAGTTGCCTGGCCCCAAGGGCGTTATTTCGGTCTGTGACAGTTGCAATGTGGCATTGACATGTGATCGGTTATCCCTGGAGATGGTAGATCAGCTTCCCCTCCGAGAAGCCCAGATCGCCACAATGTCTACTGATATGATCAAAGCCGCTCCTCGACCAGATGAAACATTAAAATTGGTTCCATTGTACCCAGATGATCCGTCCAAGACAATTCGGGTTGGATCAAGCCTGGATGACAAATAGGAACTTGAGCTCGTTACTTTCCTCTGAGCTAATGCAGATGTGTTTGCGTGGAAACCATCCGACATGCCCAGTGTCCCAAGGGAGGTAATTGAGCACAGGTTAGCAATTCGACCTGGACAGCGACCAATAAAGCAGAAGCTCAGGCGTTTTGCTGTTGATCGGTAGGAAGCCATCAGAGTGGAGTTAGATAAACTCCAAATGGCTGGATTTATTCGAGAAGTCGATCATCCGGAATGGCTTGCAAATCCGGTCATGGTCTGCAAGTCAAATGGCAAGTGGCGCATGTGCGTCGACTACACCAGCCTAAATAGTGCCTATCCGAAGGATGACTTTCCCCTTCCCCGCATCGACCAGCTGGTCGATTCTACTGCGGGTTGCGAACTGATGAGTTTCCTAGACGCTTACTCGGGATATCATCAAATTAGCATGGCAGAAGAAGATGAAGAGAAGACTGCCTTCATCACACCATTCGGCACCTACTGCTACGCCAGAATGCCGATTGGTCTCAAGAACGCCAGTTCCACGTACCAGCGCTTGATGCAAAAGACCTTTCTTTCCCAGATGGGGCGTAATCTTGAAGCTTATGTAGACGACCTGGTTGTAAAAAGTTTAAAAATTTCGTCTCATTTAGACGATCTTGCTGAAACCTTCTGTAATTTGAATCGATATGGAATAAAGTTAAACCCAGAGAAATGCTCTTTTGGGGTTTCATCTGGAAAACTTCTTGGTTTTCTTGTTTGTTCTAGAGGAATCGAAGTTAATCCTGAAAAAATCAGGGCTATCAAACAGATGAGGTCTCCCTCGACCATCAAAGATGTTCAGCGCCTAGCAGGTTGCATGGCGGCGTTGAGCCGGTTCATCTCGCGATTAGGCGAAAAGGGATTACCTTTTCTCAAAGCCCTGCGCAAACACCATAATTTTACTTGGTCCGATGAGGCCGAGAAAGCATTCCAGGAGGTCAAAGCATACTTGTCCAGTCCGCCGGTCTTGGTTTCTCCCAATAAGGAGGAACCATTACTCCTTTATGTGGCGGCCACAGCTTGCGTGGTCAGCGCTGTCCTGATCGCAGAAAGAGAAGGTGTGCACAAACCCGTCTACTACGTAAGTGAAGTACTTCATGGCCCTAAGGAGCGTTACCTTGAGGTCCAGAAGATACTTTATGCGCTACTGATGGCTTCTCGTAAGCTACGACACTACTTCCAAGCACATAAGATCACAGTGCCCTCATCTTTTCCTTTGGGGGACATTGTCTGGAACCCGAAGAAATCTGGTCAGATCGCCAAATGGGCCGTCGAACTCAGAGAGTTCGACATCCATTTCACACCTCGCACCGCTGCCAAGTCTCAGGTCCTGGCCGACTTCGTGGTCGAATGGACTAATCCTAAACCGCCCGTACAGGCGCCTGAAGAATTGGAATGCCCCTATCACTGGACAATGTACTATGATGGCTCTCGCAGTTTTCAACAGTCGGGGGCTGGTGTGGTCCTAGTTACGCCTCAGGGCGAACAGCTAAAGTATGTCATTCAACTTCACTTTGTTGCGACCAACAGCGCGGTAGAGTATGAGGGTCTTATTGCAGGGCTCCGGGCAACAAAATTCCTCGGAGTCCATCGATTAGTGGTGAGGGGAGACTCACAGCTGGTCGTAAACCAGGTAAACAACACTAGTACAAAAATGAAGTCTACTAACCCCTATCTTCTATCGGTTATTAGAGATTTAGTAGAAAACCGTTAGAAAATGTGACTCGAGGTCATGAAAGGTCAATCGGAAGTATTTTTCCTATCGGTTTGTAAGAAACTTACCGTTAGAAGAAGCAGTATGATTTACTCTAGCGGTGATGAACATATTTGCCGTTAGAAGAGATGCATAAGTACTGTCGTGGTATTGCGAATACCCCGGCAGGTTTTGAGAGTGTTCCTAGCGAAGATTACGCGGCGCGGGTTGACCGGATGACCGGTCCTCCCCCGCCGGACAAGCACAAAAAATGACACACGGGTTTATACAGGTTCGGGTCCCGGTGGGGGCCCTAGTCCTGTCGACGCGCTCCCGACCGGAGTCGGCTGGGGAGGCTCTCTCCGGGGGAGAGGCTTCCGGAGCACGTCTGTGAGTTTAGCTATTCCAATAAAAGAGAACCGATCCCTTACAACAGAGGGGTACAAGGGCTATTTATAGCCCCAAAAAGAAGCAAAAAACCTAAACTACCCCGGAAGCCACCGTCGGATTGAAGCGTAGGACCGTCCTTCTCCCGGTCAAACGCCTTGGATGCTTGACAGGTGGTCGCTAGTTCCCGAGGCACTCCTCGCGTGACCTGCACGTGATAAACAGCTCAAGACTTTACCTTTAGGAGGGCGATGAGGCCCAGGACGGCATCGGAGGCCAGGTCCCGGGGGCCAAAAGGCGGCGCCCGGGGAGGCCCCGGAAGCCACGTCCCCGGGCCAATGGCGGCACCCGGGGAGGCCCCGAAGGTGACGTCCCCGGGCCAATGGCGGCGCCCGGGGAGGGGCCGGAGGCCACGTCCCCGGGCAAATGGCGGCGCCCGGGACGGCACCGGAGGCCGCGTCCCGGGAGCCAAATGGTGGCGCCCGGGAGGGCACCGGAGGCCGCGCCGCGGGAGTCAAATGGCGGCGCCCGGGAGGGCACCGGAGGCCGCGTCCCGGGAGTCAAATGGCGGCGCCCGGGAGGGCACCGGAGGCCGCATCCCGGGGGCCGAAAGGCGGCGCCCGGGGAGGGGCCGGAGGCCGCGTCCCCGGGCAAATGGCGGCGCCCTGGACGGCACCAGAGGCCGCGTCCCGGGGGCCAAAAGGCGGCGCTCGGGGAGGGGCCGGAGGCCGCGTCCCCGGGAAAATGGTGGCGCCCGGGAGGGCACCGGAGGCCGCGTCCCGGGAGCCAAAAGGCGGCGCCCGGGGAGGGGCCGGAAACCGCGTCCCCGGGGGCCAAAAGGCGGCGCCCGGGGAGGCGCCGGAGGCCGCGTCCCCGGGCAAATGGCGGCGCCCGGGAGGGCACCGGAGGCCGCGTCCCGGGAGCCAAATGGCGGCGCCCGGGAGGGCACCGGAGGCCGCGTCCCATGAGTCAAATGGCGGCGCCCGGGAGGGCACCGGAGGCCGCGTCCCTGGAGTCAAATGGCGGCGCCCGGGAGGGCACCGGAGGCCGCGTCCCGGGGGCCGAAAGGCGGCGCCCGGGGAGGGGCCGGAGGCCGTGTCCCCGGGCAAATGGCGGTGCCCTGGACGGCACCAGAGGCCGCGTCCCGGGGGCCAAAAGGCGGCGCTCGGGGAGGGGCCGGAGGCCGCGTCCCTGGGAAAATGGTGGCTCCCAGGCTGCGTCCCCGGGCAAATGGCGGCGCCCGGGAGGGCACCGGAGGCCGCGTCCCGGGGGCCAAAAGGCGGCACCCTGGGAGGGGCCGGAGGCCGCGTCCCCGGGCAAATGGCGGCGCCCGGGAGGGCACCGGAGGCCGCGTCCCGGGAGCCAAATGGCGGCGCCCGGGACGGCACCGGAGGCCGCGTCCCGGGAGCCAAATGGCGGCGCCCGGGTGGGCACCGGAGGCCACGTCCCTGGGGGCAAAAGGCGGCGCCCGGGGAGGCCCCGGAGGCCAGGTCCCCGGGCAATCGTGACACAACTCACCTGGACTTAGTCCCGCGGAGATTTCCCCCGACAGCACCCCCCCATGCATGCCGGGGACGATGCTGGAGTCCCCGGTGGGTATGTCCCACGTCACCGGGAAGATCTCTGGGCCAAGTCACCGGGAAGATCTCTGGGCCAAGTCACCGGAGCCGCGGCGCCTCGATTCACGCACCACGCTTAAGGCCGCGCCGTTTCGCCATAAATGCGCGCGCGGTTCGAACCGGCGCCTCGATTCACGCACCCGTCCCTTCGTTTCCCGCGCACGGTTTGAACTTCTACAGCCCAGATTGATCCGCAGGTGCCACGTGGCGTGCATCTAGACCACGTCCCGCCCCTATAAATAGGACCTTGGGGGGCCCGGAAGCTCATTCCAAATTTTCAGCCTCAACGATTTTTGCTCTCCCGGTAGCTCTTTCCGGTAACCCTTTCCGGTAGCAGACGTCCGGGAGTTTTTAGTAGTAGCCTCCTGCAAAGTTAGCCACCAAAAAAGAAGACTAACCTCATGGCACCCAAGTGTCGAGCGAAGACCACGGAAGTGCCCCTGGAGGAAATCCCCTCGGATTTCCTCTGGGCGTCGGAGTTCACGGCCGAGGACGCTGAGTCCTTGGTCGAAAGATGCGTCGTCGCGGACGGGGACATCCCGGTCCCCGTGAAGAAGGACGGAGCCCCCCGCCCCAGGCCCGGAGAGGTCGTGGCCTTTGAGGCTTTCCTGGAGGAGGGGCTCCGGCTCCCGGTGCATCCCATGCTCCGGGAGTTTCTCAAGGAGTACGGGGTGGCTCTCAACCACCTCACCCCGAACGCGCTCGTCCGGATGGGCCTCTTCATCTGGCTCTACGAGACAGTGACCGGGCGGGAGCCCACCCTTCGCGCCTTCCGGTATTTCTACGAACCGGCAGCGCGGACCTCCCACCTGGTGAAGGGGGGCCCCAAGTCCCCCTTTGGTTCGGTGATGGTCCAGATGTTGCCGTCCCGGGTGATCGACTACCCTGCGGCGGCCTCCCGGGACCACTGGGGGGACTGGGTCCGGAGGTGGTTTTACCTCCGGGTCCGGGATGAGGCGGTGGTGTCCGCCCCGGAGCCTCCCACCTACAGCCGGTCGTCTGCGCCGAAGCCCCCGGTGTGGACGGACGAGGAGTTCGAGCTCCTCGGCAAGGTGATCCTCTCCAAGAAGACCCGCTCGATGCGGGACGCCGCCGAGGAGATGGCTCTCCTCTGGATCTCCCCCTTCACCGGTGGGAAGAGGGGGATCGGCATGGGCCCCGAGCAGCGGCCCCCGGTGAAGCCGGTGACGCGACGTAAGCTCCGGGAACCTACATTGCATTTACAAATCTGGTAATTTGACTAACTCTTTACCTCTTGCAGTCCGGCCGTACCCGGCGGCGCGGGAGAAGGCGGAGAACCTCCTGGGGAGGTACTTCGCCGATGAGCACGAGCGCGTTGTGCGCGCCGTTGGGGAGGGCCCTCCCAAGAACTTGGTAGCAGCGGCCTACGGGCTAAAGTTGCCGGAGAGGAAGCCTCTCCCCACCCCCGGGTCGCACAAACGGGGGAAGGAGGCGGCCGGGGGCTCGGAGCCCAAGAAGGCCCGGGTTCAAAAGACCCCCGGCCCATCGACGACGCCGGCGACAACACCGGTGAAGCCCCGGGACGAGACCCTCGGGAGCGAGCCTGCCCGGGCACCGGCCCGGAAGGAAGCAACACCTCCTCCCTCGAAGGGCCCCGTCGAGGCGCGGGGGAAGGAGGCGACCGCGGGCGGGGCGGCGTCCGACTCATCGAACTACGCCCCGTCGCCGCTCTTGGTGGATCCCCTCCTGCCCCTTCCGGCTTCTTTGGAGCCGGAGAGGCTGGAGGTGAGATTCGCGGAGGCCTCGCCTCCGCGGGTTTGGCCGGTGGACAAGGGGGGAGCCCCTCGGTCTACGAAGTCCCTCCGGAGGAGGAGGCCCCGAGGACCTTCCGGCCCAGGGCGAGGAAAGGCCTGATGGTTCCCCCCCGGGCGGGGGCTCCCACCGAGAGCTCCTCGGCCACGTCTTCGGGGGGCACTTCCTCATCGACGAAGACGCCGGTGACGCCAGCCGCGTTACCAGACCTTGAGGTCCGGGGACCCCCCACCGGCCGCGCTGGCGGCACCGGGCGGGAGACCCCTTTGCTTCCCGCGAGGGAGGTCGCCCGCTACTCGGAGGGCCTGCATACCCGGAAGGTGCAGTCCTTCGTCGCGGGAGGGACGCTCCATGAGCGTTTCGAGGGGCTTCAGTCCCTCGGGGCCCAAGTAACCCGAGGCGATGACATCTTTATTCATCCCCTGCACTTTGAGATTTTTCTAACTCTATATATTTTGTAGGTGGCAGCTGTTACCTGGGGCCTTGAGCAGCGGGTCGCCCGGTTGCTTAAGGAGGCAGAGGGCCGGGCCGCGGCCTCCGTAGGGCAACGCGAGGAGGCCCTCCGGGAACGCAACGAAGCCCTCGCGGAATTGACCCGGGCCCGGGCCCAGGTTCATATTTCCAAGGCCGTCAACGGCCGCCTCCGGGAGGAGGCCAAGGCGAGGGAGGATGCGCTCCGGGAGCTCGAGAGTTCGAGCATCCGGGCAGTGGCGGACGCGGGCTGCTCCGTCCGGTCGGCCCTCGAGGGCCTTGGCGTAAGCCTAGGCTCCAGGAGCAGGGAGGTGCCGCCGGCGACCCTCGCGGAGGCTGTGCGTTTTCTCAATGCACAGGTCTCCGCCATCCCGGAGGCTGCCGACGTTCGGGCGTGAGGCCGGGCCTGAGGCCTCTGACTGTCCCGTGCTCCAAGAAATTGCAGCATCATCCACAGCAACAGTGCCCACGATCCAAGCTCGTCTCCGTGAAGGTATCTCCTGTCGGAAGCCATCTGAAGACAGAACGAAAGGCATCTATAAGAGAAGTCCAAAATCTTTTTCCAAAAATCAAAAATAACATTTTTCTTAAGGAAAATAGGTTTTCGTAAACAAATTTTGACAAAGAACTAGCGAACTTTTCTTCTAGGGACGCCAAAGTCTATCTAAGGGTTACGACCTACAGTCGAGTCTTCTGCTCTGATACCAAGTTCTGTGGGACCCTCATTTGAGGATTCCAGTGGCAACCGCCCAGGTGGATTGCACTCAGAAAAGGCACATTGCAGCTCACAACAACAAGATGTATTATATAAAAATGCGAGTAATTAAAAACAAGTGCTGATCACAAGGACCAACATTACAATAACTTAGCGCCGAAATGACGCATTTAATTGTTAATACAAATTAAGGAGTTTTCGACACAAAGGTCGGCACAAAATAAAACAGCTATGATAAACAAAAGGACTTCATCAGTCTTCTTTCTCTGCAGCAGCGGTATTGCATGGGCTTTCTCCACATCGAACTCCACCTTGGTACATAACCCTTTAACCGGATGGGTCCTCAGTTTCTTCTTCTTGTTCCACATTGGGTTCAAGACCGTAAGATTCAGGGTCGACGAATTCTTCCTCTAAATTTGTTTGTAAAAGCAAGAGTGAGCACATTGTCCACATGGTGCTCAACAAGTCCCAAGTAACAATGCATATGTATAGATGATGGGGAATTTCTCAAGAAATAGCTCTTTGGCTTTGTATATACATATATAATAGATTTTCACATACAGCTTTGAAGAATGGTCTTTATTTTCGAAAGCGAGGCTTTTGAAATCCTAACTAGATTTTCAGAAAATGTTGTGTGTGGCGGTCTTTCATGAGTCACCACTTTACTCAGATTTTGTGAAGAACTTCCAAAAGCTACTTGTGCTGTATCGACGTGAATAGAATTCACAGCGCGCAGACTCCATGACCTGGGAGCTCAGAGTATCTGATACTTTTTAAACTTTGCAAAGGTGTACCACCTTAATCCACCAATCATTCGGCTTTCAAGTCGGATCAGCTTCATGCGACTTTTACGCATGTGACAAGGCCGAGATGACACAACAATTTACAGTCCTAGTATTAACTATTTCCCTGCCCGGTAAATAGACAGTTAAGTCTCAAGTACCGTTGTGGGTCCTCCCCACTGCCTTACTTCCTAGCCTGGGCCTATGTTCTCGCAAGACACATAGCCCCTCTTGATTACAGTCGCGCACGACTTAATCTGGCATAGGGCGTCTTCCTTCTTTCCACCTTTTCCTCTCATGATTTTTCTGAACTCACATCACTCATGGCCTTCTGCGGCCCACCAGTTCTCGCAAGAAACTGGACCGACAACCATTGCAGGGAAAAGCTAACACTAAAGAAAGCTACTAAGTTGCGCCCGTCCCATAAACAGGCAGGTGGTTGGTACGTTTTTCATGCCGCATAGAAGCACAACACAAGGTTCTAGTCCTTATGAATCTTTAGTGAGGAGTCTTTCACATTCCCAGTGCGCACACAGCACCATCCAATCAAACCATCCTCACTATCGATTCCAATCACATTTTCTTTCACAAAAAGGGGTTTTGAACATGCTTTTCTCATATGTGACCATTCAACATTTATCATATAATCATCGAGCATAGCCTAAGCATGATAATCTAGGGTAACAAGGGTGCAGGGATATTCAATGTCAAAAGGGGCTTTACAATCATTTAGGTCATTTCTAGTCATTTTATTGAAACATAATTCTTATTTGAATCTAAGGCATGCATATACTGGAAAACAGTTAACATACTTCATTTCAAAATAGTAGGTGAGACATGATCAAGGGTTTGAGACTTGCCTTGCAGTGACGGGTCTAGCTGCTCAAATGAATCTTCAGGGATCTCCTCTGCTCCTTCAACGTCTGGTTCCACGACGGGTACAAACAACACATACATACTATATAAGCACACAAGCACTAGAAAATAATACGTAAATACATCATGCATGCAGGGGAATTGGTTTAGACAAGGTCACTTGACATTGGTCGAAGAGATGGGTTCAAAGGGCTTGAATGTCGAAGGGCTGACATTCGACTCATGGCTTGACATTGCCCTAAATCGGTTCTAGGTTTGTTTTCTGGAGATGAGATAGTAGGGAATATTGTAGAACATGGCTCAAAAGGCTTAGTGGACAAAGTGGCATTTCAATTGCTCAAAAGAAACAAGTCTAAATCATCCAATGCCACAGGTGGACATGCACTGACATAGTGTTAGACATGGGCAGAAACTAGGGCATTGCATAACTTTTGACTCAGAGCTCCAATTGATGCACAACTTTGTCTGGGGTTTAGGCATTGATAACAGCTACAAAACTCTCAACAGGCTCAAGGGCTGAAAGTGGCCGGAGGGTGGCCAAATCCGGTGAGCAAACACGGTGGCCTGGACATGAACTGAGCCGCTGGACAGCAACCTTGGCATGGCTATAACTTCTGATTCAGGTCGATTCAGAGGTCGGGCTCGTAGACAAAATTGCTCAGGGGGTTGAGATCTATCTAAGTGACAAGGTGAGCGAGGCTAGATCGGCCGGGGATAAATTCCGGCGACCGGCGCTGGAGAAGACAACCTCCAGATTGGGCGTTTCTGTTTTAAAAGGCTTGAGCTCGATTCCTTGCTTAGGGAGTGAGAGGGTGAGGTGAGGGGTCTATTTGCGGGGTTGAATCGGCCGGAGAGTGGCCGGAGAAGCTTGGGTTAAAATATCAGGGTTTCCAAAGAAGGTATGCTGATTCGTAAGCAGAAAAGATAGTCAAAAACTGGGGTGTTACACGTTGTCCACGATGATTTCCCGGGGGACACCAAAACGACATATGACGTTTTTCCAGAAAAACCGCTGAACGGCCCGGGACGTGATGCTGGCCAAAAGCTCCGCCTCAACCCACTTTGTAAAATAGTCGACTGCGATTACCGCATACTTGTATCCTCCGGGCGCTGGGGGGAAGGGCCCTAAGAGGTCCATCCCCCAGCGCACAAAGGGCCAAGTGATGGGCATCGTCTGCAGCGCTATATGGGGGAGGTTCGAGCCCTTGGCCATCTTCTGGCATGCCTCGCACGCGGAGACAAGGTCTCGCGCGTCGCGCATGACCGTGGGCCAGTAGAAGCCCTGCCGGAGGGCCTTGGCCGCGATGGCACGCGGGGCTAGGTGAGAACCACAGCTCCCCGCGGGGATGTCTTCGAGAAGTTGAAGTCCCTCCGGCCGGGGGAGGCAGCGCAGGAGGGCGGAAGCCCTCGGCTTGTAGAGCCTCCCCTCCAGCAGGAGATATGCCCGGGCTTTAGCCCGGAGGCGTTTAGCCTCGGTCTCACTAGGAGGGTCCCCCTCCCCCTTGATGAAGGAGATGAGGGGGTCCATCCAAGACGGAGTCCGAGCGATCTCGGCGACCTCCGGGACATGAGGCTCGTCGCCCGTGTCCGGGGAGGCCACCGAGGGCTGCGTGATGATCTCCAGGAAAGCCCCCTTGGGGAGCGGTTCCCGGGCGCTTGCCGCCCGGGCCAAGGCGTCAGCCCGGTCATTGTCCCTACGTGGGATATGCCGGGCCTCGAGGCCGTCGAAATGCCTCTCCATCTTTCGCACTTCCTGCAAATAAAGACTTAAGTTTGCGTCATGGCACAGGTAAGATTTGTCCACTTGGCAAACTACGAGCTGAGAATCTCCCTTGACTAGGAGGCGCCGGATCCCCAGGGCGCGCGCGAGGCCCATCCCGAGGAGCAAGGCCTCGTATTCGGCGACGTTGTTGGTTGCGGGGAACTCGAGCCGCGCGGCGTACTTGAGTTCCTTCCCCTCGGGGCTCCGGAGGACTACTCCCGCACCAGCCCCGGCGAGACACAGCGACCCATCGAACATAAGGGTCCAATGATCACTGCGTCGGGGCGGCATAGGGAGATCTTCGTCCCCGGACCCAGAGGCGGGAGTCCACTCTGCGACGAAGTCGGCGAGGACCTGCGACTTGATGGCGGAGCGGCCGGTAAGGGACAGGGAGAAGGGGGCGAGCTCGGCCCCCCACTTCCCGATCCGGCCGGTGGCTTCCTTGTTCCGCAGTACCTCCCCGAGGGGGAGGGACGACGGGACGGTGATGGGGTGCCCCAGGAAGTAATGCCGAAGCTTCCGGGACGCCATGAGGAGGGCGTAGCAGATTTTCTCCATCTCCGTGTACCGAGTTTTGGCCCCTTGGAGGGCCTCACTTACGTAGTGCACGGGACGCTGCTGCCCCCCTTGCTCCTTCACCAAGACCGCGCTGACGGCGACTGGGGTCGCGGTGAGGTAGAGGAGCAAGGGTTCTTCCGGAGACGGACTCACGAGCATTGGGGGGCTCGTGAGGTACTTTTTGAGGTCGTTGAAGGCTTCCTGGGCCTCGGGGGTCCAGCGGAACCCCTCGAGCCCTCGGAGGATCTTGAAGAACTGGAGGCCCCGCTCCCCCGACCGGGAGACAAAGCGGCTGAGTGCGACTAGGCGGCCAGAGAGCTGCTGGACATCCTTGACGGAGCGCGGCGGGGGCATATCTAGGAACGCCCGGATCTTCTCGGGGTTTGCCTCAATGCCCCGCTGGGACACGAGGAAACCTAGGAGCTTCCCCCCGCGCACCCCGAAGGCGCACTTCTCTGGGTTGAGTTTGAGCCCGAACACGCGGAGGTTGCGGAAGGTTTCAGCCAGGTCGTCGATGTGGGAGGCTGCGCGGGGACTCTTGACAACCGCGTCGTCTACGTAGACTTCAACGTTGCGGCCGACTTGCTCTTTGAAAACCAACGTCATGAGGCGCTGGAAGGTCGCCCCCGCATTCTTGAGCCCAAAGGGCATATGGACGTAGTAGAAGGTTCCGAGGGGAGTAATAAAACTCGTCTTTTCCTCGTCCCCTTCCGCCATCCGGACTTGATGGTAGCCAGAGTAGGCGTCTAGGAAGCTCATGAGTTCGCACCCCGCAGTGGAGTCTACAAGCTGATCAATCCACGGGAGCGGGAAGTTGTCTTTGGGGCAGGCGCGGTTAAGGTCGGTGAAGTCCACGCACATCCGCCACCTGCCGGTTGATTTCTTGACGAGGACGGGGTTCGCGAGCCACTCGGGGTGCAAGACCTCCCGAATGAACCCCGCCTCTCGGAGCCGGGTGATCTCCGCCTTGATTTCCTCTTGGCGCTCGAGGGAGAGTTTCCTCAGCTTCTGTTTGACCGGGGGGTGACCGGGGGCCACTGCAAGCTTGTGCTCAATGACCTCCCGGGCGACGCCCCGCATGTCTGAAGGCTTCCACGCAAAAACATCGAAGTTTTCGCGCAGAAAAGCCGCAAGTTGCGCTGCGTGTTCCTCGGGGAGCTCCGCCCCGATCCGGACGGTTTTGTCTTCGTTGCCCGGGGACAGCAGGACCTTCCGGAGGCCCCCTTCCGGACGCGATTTGAGGAGGGGCCTCCCGCGCGGCGGCACAGCAGCATCTAGCTCCGGGGGAGAAGCCTCCCCCCCAGGCGTCTTTATGAGGTTGACGCTGCCGATTGTGGCCGCAGCGCGCTCGTATAGAGCACGGGCCATGTCTTGGTCTCCCCGGACGTTGATCACACCATGCGGCCCGGGGATCTTCATGCAGAGATAGTTTTGATGGGTGGCAGCCCCCAGTCGGTTGATTGTCGTCCTCCCCATAATCGCGTTGTAGGAGGAGGGGAGGTCCACTACGTCGAAGCGGACCAGCTCGGTCCGGTAGTTCTCCGGGGTGCCGAAGGTAATTGGAAGATCAACTTTGCCCACGGGATGGATCGCCTTCCCCGAGACAAAACCTTGCAGGGGCCCGGCAGCGGGCTGCAGGAGCTTCTCATCCACCTGCATTTCTTTGAAGGCCTTCAGGAATAGGACATCGGCGGAGCTCCCACCGTCTACCAGGATACGGGCCGGATGGCAATTGTAGATGGTCGCGGAGACAATGAGCGCGTCGTCGTGGGGGAAGCGAACCCCCCGCGCGTCTTCTGCCGTGAAGGTGAGGGGGACGTCCAACCACTTTGGTGGCGGGGACTTGTGTAGCACCCCCACAACCTTGACCTCGCGCGCGTACTCCTTACGCTGGCACTTAGAGTCCCGCCCGGAGGCAGATCCTCCCACGATGACGTTGATGTGCCACTGCGAAGTTTGAAAGGGGAGAGCTTCTGAAGGCTCCCCCTCCTGCGTCTGCTGACCCCCCGTGGGAGCGGGAAGGGCCGGAACAGCTGGCCGAGGGGGCAAGGAGGCTGGAGTCCCCCCCCTGCCCGCGCTGGTCGAGGAAGTCCACGAAGTGCTGCAGCAGCTGGCTACAATCTTGTGTACCGTGGGTATTGGACCTGTGGATGTTGCACCACGGTCCTTCCCGCCTTCTCCCCTTGGGGCCTTCCCGGCCGCGCGAAGACTGTCCTCCCCCATGGCCCTTCGGTTTGGGGAAGGGGTGGTTGGCCCTCGGGGGGTCGCGCGAGCCGCCTCCGCCCTCGAGGACAAAGGTGTCCCGAGGCCGTGGCTCGCTACGCCCCCCTTGCCTGGAGCGTTTGGGGGGATCCCTGGCCCCCCGGTCGACGGGGGCGGGAGCCCCCTGGGTTTTCTTCCAGATATCGTCTTCCTCCGCCCGAGCGTACTTTTCGAGCACGTTGAAGAGCTCGTCGGCGGAAGAGGGGCAGCTCCGGGAGAGCCTTCGGTGGAGCTCCCCCGGGAGGATGCCGCTTTTGCAGGCTTCGATGACCGTAGAGTCGGGGACGTGGGCCACTTTGCTCTTCACCTGAGCAAAGCGCTTGAAGAAGCTTGTGATGGTTTCCCCAGTCCTCTGCCAGACAGTGTACAGCTACGAGGAGTCCAGGGGACGCACGTAGTTCCCCTGGAAGTTGGCACAGAACTCCCGCTTGAGCTGCGAGAAAGACTTGATGGAGCCGGCCTTCAGGTTGTAGAACCAGGAGCGGGCAATGCCGGAGAGGTAGAGGGGGAAGACGTTGCACTGTACTGTCTCGTCCCCCCCGGCCGCGGAGATGGCAGTGGAGTACTCCTGCACAAACTCGTAAGGGTCTGCCTCACCGTTATAGTGCTCGATGTGCGGAGGGCGGTAGGGCCGCGGCCACCGGATGCTGCGGAGTCTTCGGCACAGGGGCTGGTTAGCCCCCTGTACTTCCCGGGGAGAGCCCCGGTCGCTGTCTTCTTTCACGGGACCTTCGTTGTCTGAGTCTGGGAGCGGTCCAAGAGGTCCGCCCGAATGGCGGTGGCGACGCTTTTCCTCCGGACCGGGACTGAGTTCCCGGACGTCCAGGCTCTCCGCCGGAGAGGTTGGCTCTTCGGCGGGTCTCTTCCCCCGATCGGAGCGAGAGCGAGGCTCCCCGCGCCCGCGGCCGGGGGGAAGTTCTTCCCCGCGCTCTGGTGAACGCATTCGCTCGACCCCCCCGGGGCGAAATGGACCTGTCCCGCCGAGGGAGGGAGCTCGTGCGCTGTAGCTTCCGGAGCCGGTTGGGGGGAGCCCCCTGCGACGACCCCTGGGACCAGAAAGGGGGGAGCCCCTGTATCATCCAGAACCGGGGAGGGGGCGCCCACGACGACGCCTAGAATTGAAGTGGAGGGGGCCCCAGTGGCCACGACCGGAACCGGGAAGGGGGCAGGCCCTGTAACACCCGGAACCGGCGAGGGGGGAGCCCCCGCGGCGACGTCCGGAACCGGGGAGCCCATGCGGGGGGAAGTCCGCTGCGGCACGGGGGCTGCTCTGTCAACCGCCCCCGGCACGGTAAACGCGACGCGGGGGGCGGGACTGGCTCCCGGCGTAGGGTAAACCCCCGGCATGAAGTGGGCTCCCGGCCCCGGGAATAGGCCAGGAACGGGGTACCCCCTGGTGCCAGAAAGGGCCCCGGCATGAAATAACCTCCCGGCAGCAGGACGGGCCCGGGTGCCGGGAAAGGTCCGGACGTATATCCCGCAGGGGGAGGGAGCCCCCCGGCAGGATCATACGGGGCGGACAACCCCCCGGAGGCCGGAGGGGCCGCCGGGTAACCCATAAACGGGGGCATGTTCCCCTGATACGGGTGTGACGCAAATGTGGGGGCCGGAGGCCGCGCCAACACGCTAAGGAGCTCGTCCATAGAGCGCTGAGCGCAGAGCTGGCCTTCCACGAGAGCTTCGAGCAGGGCGTCCCGGGGAGCCGGGGGAGCCATCGGGGGGAGACTGGTCCCGGCCGAGGTCCCCGCGGTCACCGGGAACGACCTGGAGGTGGAAGCACCTAAGTTAAGAGGAAAGGAGGGAGGCGGTACCTGGGGCAGGTCGCCTCCGGAAGGGACCGCCGGGACAGCAGTGTCCCAGGCGGACAGCGCCGGGTCTCCGAGACCTGGATCACCGGGAAGGGTGCGAGCCCTTGTTCTTGGGGGAGCCATGGCGTCTTGTCACGAGTCCCCACGGACGGCGCCAACTGTCGTGGTATTGCGAATACCCCGGCAGGTTATGAGAATGTTCCTAGCGAAGATTACGCGGCGCGGGTTGACCGGATGACCGGTCCTCCCCCGCCGGACAAGCACAAAAAATGACACACGGGTTTATACAGGTTCGGGTCCCGGTGGGGGCCCTAGTCCTGTCGACGCGCTTCCGACCGGAGTCGGCTGGGGAGGCTCTCTCCGGGGAAGAGGCTTCCGGAGCACGTCTGTGAGTTTAGCTATTCCAATAAAAGAGAACCGATCCCTTACAACAGAGGGGTACAAGGCCTATTTATAGCCCCAAAAAGAAGCAAAAAACCTAAACTACCCCGGAAGCCACCGTCGGATTGAAGGGTAGGACCGTCCTTCTCCCGGTCAAACGCCTTGGATGCTTGACAGGTGGTCGCTAGTTCCCGAGGCACTCCTCGCGTGACCTGCACGTGAAAAACAGCTCGAGACTTTACCTTTAGGAGGGCGATGAGGCCCGGGACGGCGCCGGAGGCCAGGTCCCGGGGGCCAAAAGGCGGCGCCCGGGGAGGCCTCGAAGGTGACGTCCCCGGGCCAATGGCGGCGCCCGGGGAGGGGCCGGAGGCCACGTCCCCGGGCAAATGGCGGCGCCCGGGACGGCACCAGAGGCCGCTTCCCGGGAGCCAAATGGCGGCGCCCGGGAGGGCAACGGAGGCCCCGTCTGGGAGCCAAAAGGCGGCGCCTGGGGAGGCCAGAGGCCACGTCCCCGGGCAAATGGCGGCGCCCGGGAGGGCACCGGAGGCTGCGTCCCGGGAGTCAAATGGCGGCGCCCGGGAGGGCACCGGAGGCCGCGTCCCGGGGGCCAAAAGGCGGCGCCCGGGGAGGGGCCGAAGGCCGCGTCCCCGGGCAAATGGCGGCGCCCGGGACGGCACCGGAGGCCGCGTCCCGGGGGCCAAAAGCGGCGCCCGGGAGGGCACCGGAGGCCGCGCCCCGGGAGCCAAAAGGCGGCGCCCGGGAGGGCACCGGAGGCCGCGTCCCCGGAGCCAAATGGCGGCGCCCGGGGAGGGGCGGGAGGCCGCGTCCCCGGTCAAATGGCGGCTCCCGGGACGGCACCGGAGGCCGCGTCCCGGGAGCCAAATGGCGGCGCCCGGGCGGGCACCGGAGGCCACGTCCCGGGGGGCAAAAGGCGGCGCCCGGGGAGGCCCCGGAGGCCAGGTTCCCGGGCAATCGTGACACAACTCACCTGGACTTAGTCCCGCGGAGATTTCCGCCAACAAGTACTGACGGGAGAATGTTGTGCGCCGATAGGACTGGCCAACTTCTACAACTAGTCTTATTCTATCGGTACTGTATGTATATATCGACAGAATATGTACAAAAATTCCTATCGGCAATATGTAGTGTGCCGATAGAACCGTTTGCCTTCTACAAATATTTTTATTCTATCGGTAATGGATGCTTGTACCGTTAGAATATATCGAAAATTGTTTATAACTGTTCGTCGTCAAATAGCTTTATTCTATTGGTAATGTATGTTTATACCGTTAGAATATATATGAAATATCTTTGAACTGTTCGCTTTCTATAACTAGTCTTATTCTATCGGCAATGTATGTATATACCGACAGAGTATGTACAAAAATTCCTATTGGCAATATGTAATGTGCCGATAGATCCGTTCGCCTTCTACCAATATTTTTATTCTATCGGTAATAGATTCTTGTACCGTTAGAATATATCGAAAATTGCTTAGAACTGTTCGTCTTCAAATAGTTTTATTCTATTGGTAATGCATTGGATTCTCGGATGCCTCAACCCCATTTTTGATCCTTATCTCAGAATTATGATCTCAGGTATGCTACTACCTTAATTTAAAAAGTTGGCAGTTAAACTCCACCTTTCAGACCACTTTCGCTTTTTAGTCCAGAGGTATCGCGGATCAATTCTTTTCAGATTTGTCAGAAGCCCAAAAATACTAAAAGTCTCAGACCATCTCCAAACTTTGATTTGATTCAGTGAACATCTCCCATTCACTATTTTGAACATTTTTCCCTTCTGGAAGAATTCCAAAAGCTCAACCGAAACCCTAGTTTCAGCCTCGCCAAAGTTTCAAACCCTAATTACCCTGTTTTCGATTTTTGTCAAAACTACCAGATCTTATTGGATCTTACCGTTTTTCCTGCTGGATGAGTCCAAGTGAACTAGTAGTACTCATCTGCAAAACCAGATCTCAGATCAGCCCTTCAAATCTCCAGATTCGCAAATAGGCCCAAGTTCCCAAAGAAATCCTTGCAGAACAGTCCCTGGTGAAGGTTTCTGAAATTACAAATCAGCCCTAGCTTTCTTTTTCAGCCCTTTTCGACCAGCCCCTGGTCGTTGCTCTCGACCAGAGCTCTAGCCGTTGCGACCAGCGCCCCGCCACTTTGCCTCGCCGCAGACCTCGCTGCCGATGAAGTTTCCCGCGCTGCCACCGTCACCGCTACGTAGCACCACCTGTGCCCAACCGTGCCGCCACCGTGGAGCACCTCACCCGCGCTGTGCCGTGATTTTCCCCGCATGCGCGTGTGCTCCAGCAGCAGCAAAGTAGCGCCACGTTGCAGCCATGCTGAAGCCAGTGATCCCGTCGCCCTGCTCCAGCCGGATTTGCCGTGATTCCCCTCGCCTGGCACAGTCGTTGCCGCGTCCCAACACCATCTTGATTCCACCTCCGGTGTCAGCCGCGAATCCCGTTTGATATGCCTCAACTCCCGAGAGCCCAACCCTTCGCCTATATAATGCTCCCCCTCAACCGCAGCATCCCTTCACACCACACCCCGCAGCTGCATTACTTCAGCCCTAGCACCAGAGAGCAGCAAATTCCCCGGCGCCGCCGTGAACGTCTTCTTGCCCAGCGAGCCACTTCTGGAGCTCAAGGTGCCAGCCTCAACCGTAGCTTCTCACTCCAAACTAAGGCCACCAGTGAGTTACTCTCATCCCCCTCTCCGTATCATAGCATCCAATTGGCCCCCGGTGAACCTCAACACCGGCGATCACCGGAAAATCCCAAATCCCCTGTTTCCTCAATGCTGCCCGATTCAATCCAAATCAGCCCTCATGCCAGTGGAAGAAATTGTTCAGCACTCTCCCTTTAGCAAGCCTACGAATTTGGATTTTGAAATTGAGCCAAGATTTCAGTTTTCCCTAATTTGCGCGCCACCAGTGAACTGGCCCTCGTCACCAGGCCACTCCGGTCATCATCCGGCCGAATTAACCCCACCAGTAGTCTTCACACTTCACCCTCTCACTCCCTGAGCAAGCGATCGAGTTCAAACTCTCTGAATCGAAAACCCCCAATTCACATGCCGTCTTCTCCAGCGCCGGTCGCCGGAATCGTTCCCCGGCCGATCTAGCTCCGATCACTTTGTCCCTTAGATAGACTCCAGTACCCTGAGAAATATTGTCTACTAGCTCGACTCCTGAATCGACCTGAATCAAGAGATATTCCAATGCCAAGATCACTGTCCTATAACTCAGACCACCGTGTTTACTCGCCTGATTTAGCCACCCTCCGGCCACTTTCTGCCCTTGAGCCTATTGAGTACTTTGTTCCTATTATCAAGGCCTAACTCCTAGACAAAGTGGTTCATCAATTGGAGCCCTGAGTCAAAAGTTATGCCATGCCCTAGTTTCTGGCCATGTCCAGCACTATGTCAGTGCATGTCCACCAGTGTCATTGAATGATTTAGACCTGTTACACTTGAGCAATTGAAATGCCACCTTCTCCAATCGAAAACCTATCTAAGACCAATTTAAGGCTATGTCTAGCCGTGGACCGAATGTCAGCCTTTCGACATTCAACCCCTTTTGAGCCCATCTCTTCAATCAGCACCCAAGTGACTTTATCCAAACCTTTCCCCTGCATGCATGATATATTTTACGTATAATTTCCCATAAAGACTATCTTCTGTATGCTTATATAGTGTATGTGTGTATTATCTATATCCGCTGTGGAACCAGAGATTGAAGGACCGGAAGAAATCTTCGAAGAATCGCCTAAGTAACTAGACCCAACATTGCAAGGCAAGTATCAATCCCTTGATCATGTCTCGCCTATTATTTTGAAATGAAGTATGTTAACTGTTTTCAAGTATATGCATGCCTTATATTCAAAGAAGAACTATATTCAAATAAAGTGATTAGATATGACCAAATGATTGTAAAGCCCCTCTTGACATTGAATATCCCTGCACCCTTGTCACCCTAGAAAATCATGCTTAGGCTATGCTATGCTCAAGATTATATGTTAAATGTTGAATGGCCACATATGAGAAAAGCATATTCAAAACCCCTTCTTGTGAAAGAAAATGTGATTGGAATCGATAGTGAGGATGGTTTGATTGGATGGTGCTGTGTGCGCACTGGGAATGTGAAAGACTCCTCACTAAAGATTCATAAGGACTAGAACCTTGTGTTGTACTTCTATGTGGCATGAAAGACGTACCAACCACTTGCCCAGTTATGGGACGGGCGCAACTTAATAGCTTTCTTTAGTATTAGCTTTTCCCTGCAATGGTTGTCGATCCGGTTTCTTGCGAGAACTGGTGGGCCACTGAGGGCCATGAGTGATGTGAGTTCAGAAATATTATGTGAGGAAAAGGTGGAAAGAAGGAAGACGCCCTATGCCAGATTAAGTCGTGCGCGGCTGTAATCAAGAGAGGCTATGTGTCTTGCGAGAACATAGACCCAGGCTAGGAAGTAAGGCAGTGGAGAGGACCCACAACAGTACTTGAGACTTAACTATCTATTTACCGGGTAGGGAATTGTTAATGCTAGGACTGTAAACTGTTATGTCATCTCAGCCTTGTCACATGCGTAAAAGTCCCGTGGAGTTGGCCTGACTTAAAAGCTGAGTGATCGGTGGATTAAGGTGGTACACCTTTGCAAAGTTTAAAAAGTATCGGATATTCTGAGCTCCCAGGTTATGGAGTCTGCGCACTGTGGATTCTATCCACGTCGATGCAGCACAAGTAGCTTTTGGAAAGTTTTCACAAAATCTGAGTAAAGTGGTGACTCATGGAAGACCGCCACACATAACATTTTCTGAAAATCTAGCTTAGGATTTTAAAAGCCTCGCTTTTGAAAACAAAAACCTTTTCTTCAAAACTGAGTGTGAAAATCTATTCTATTCCTATATATATATATATATATATATATATATATATATATATATATATATAAACTATGACCCCTTTCCTTGAAAACCCCTCATCTATATATCTGCATTCTCACAACGAGACATGCTGAGCATCATGTAAAAACATGCTCACCCTTGCCTTTTCACACAAATTCAGAAGAAAAGATTCAAGGACCTTGATTCCTTTAGCCTGGAGCACCAAGAAGAGGAAGGAACCTGTCTAGATGATTTGAGCTTCTAGGAGGGTCATGCGCCAAGTTGAGTCCGATGTGGTAAAGGCCCGAGCCGAACCGCTGCAGAAGGAAGTGGAGACCCTTTTGGTTGCTTTTTGTGTTGTTTTCTGTGTCCGGTACTTCGATACCGATTCTTTTTTATTCTTGATCTTGAAAAACTCCCTACTTTTGGATCAACTTTAATTAATGCCATTCTTGGCATTATGATAATGTAATAGTGGTCCTCATGACCTTGTACTTGTTTTATCTACCTGCTTTACTGTTTAAAAGTAAATCCTGTTGTTGTGAGCTTGTGATGTACCTTTCTAAGTGCAACCCACCTGGGCGGTTGCCACCGGATTCCTCAAATGAGGGTCCCACAGTTTATACCATTAGAATATAGCACAAATATCTTAGAACTGTTCGCCTTCTACAACTAGTCTTATTCTATCGGCAATGTATGTATATGCCGACAGAGTATGTACAGAAATTCGTATCGGCAATATGTAGTGTGCCGATAGAACCGTTCGCTTTCTACAAATATTTTTATTCTATCGGTAATTTATGTTTATACCGTTAGAAGATATATCAAATTACTAACGGTATGAGGTTGTGTACCGATAGAACTTATCTAGTACTATAAATACCCGGGTATGTCTCTTTCATTCTCACAGTTCATCTGGCGCTCGTAGTCCTAACCCGTAAGCTCCATGGACGGCCAGCGCAGCTCTACTGGCGACCGCTGCACCTCCGCACCTCCATCGACGCCCTCTAGATTTCGGCATCACAAGCAAGGTACGTAAAATTTCGGCAATATTGTTAGATTATTCTAATCCGATTATGGCAATTATTCTGCAATTTTTGTATCCTTCATTTTGATGTGTCTTCTTTTCAATATGATTATGATCTGTGCAGGTCCTTGGATGTAAAATGTATGGGCCACTGTGTCCTCGTCGTGATCTATTGTTAATTTCAGATGTGGCTTTTCTAGTATACATCGAATGTGTGAATTGTTGTATTTGTATATTGTTGTATATTTGTGTATCATGTATTGCTATTTGGGACATGAACTTGAATGTATAGGGAGTATTTGTGTATTTAATTGTATTAGTAGGTAGGTGTGTATTTGTACTACTGTTTCAGACATGCACTTGAATTTGTGAACTGGCATGTGTATGTTTGTACTTGAATTTGTATTGGTGAACTGGCATGTGTATGTTTGTACCTGAATTTGTGAACTGGCATGTGTAATTTCTTTGGCAAGATGAAGTACCAAGTACCTAAGAAAAGTATTTTTGTGTCTCCTAGTTAATCTACAAATTAGCATTTCTTGAAATATTGCTTTATCTTCTAGTTAAGATCTGTTTGATGTAAGATCTGTTTGATGTTACATTGTGTTTAGATATGATTCTTTGGATGTGAGAACTGGTGTCATGTGTGTCATGCAATACCCAGTTTGGTACCAGTACCTCCTCTAACGGTAAATACACATATTTACCGATAGAACAACACATGTATTTGCTCAGTCGTGCATCATCTAACGATAAATACACATATTTACCGATAGAAAAACACATGTATTTGCTGTGTGATGCATTACCCAGTTTGATTGTGTTTCAGCCATGTATCCGTACCTTTTCTAACAGTAAATACACATATTTACCGATAGAAAAACTCATGTATTTGCTGTGTCATGCATCATCTAACGGTCAATACACATATTTACTGATAGAACAAGACCTGTACCTGCACAGCAATGTACATTCTCTAACGGTATATGTGTGTTTTTACCGATAGAATATGTGAGCACAAAATTACCTTACTTAGTCTAACGGTTATTTCATATATTTACCGTTAGAAAAAGGTCCAGTATAAGTAAAACCCCACTCAACCATTGCTGAGCTGCTCTTTTGTTCTGTTGCACTCTGTGTCCCTCTGTTTGTGATGAAAGTTCCACGCTCGCAGCTACACTGCTAGGGTGATTAGGGCAAGCTGGAGGGAAGTTGATTGCACCCCTCTCTTTAAGGTATGCTTAATTTTCATTAGGGCAAGCTAGATGTATTGTGTAGTTCCAAGTTTGTAGCTCCAAGCTTGGGAGCTAGCTAGCTGGAAATGCTTCATGTTTTAGGAGCTCACTAACTTGTATTGTGTAGTTAGCTAGGTTAATTAGTGTTAATTTCGTCAGGCTAGGGTTTAACACATCAGTTTTAAGAGGCTGTACATGTACATATACATAACTTAATCGGGTAGGTTTCATGCATGGCTGACTCATTAAATTTTGTTAATTGTAGATGGACAGGAAATATTGGATGTATGGAATAAAACGTACTACTCTTGAATATTTGGATGGTGTGAATGAGTTTATTAAATTTGTTGAGCAACAAAAGGAGAGGAAGGGAGAGAAAAATATGGTTTGTCCTTGTATAGATTGTATGAACTTGAAGAGGTTTAGCAACTCTGGACAAATTAAGAGTCATTTGATTCGTCGTGGTTTTAACACGTGATACACCTGTTGGATATGGCATGGCGAAGATCTTGAGGAAACAAGCACCACTACTACCAATCAGCAAGACTCGGATGTGGATTGCAATAATATCGATGATCATCCAAATTTTGATAATGTTTATTCCGATGTGCACGTAGATGATGATGATGACAATCTAGATGAGATGTTACGTGATGTAGAGGAAGATTACAACGAAAATGACTTCTGTGGATTTGAGAAACTGATTGCTGACTCTGAGACGCCTCTGTTCCCTGGATGTGCAACATTTACAAAACTGTCTTCTGGGCTGAGATTATATAACTTGAAGGCAAGCAACGGTTGGAGTGATAAGAGTTTCACGGCACTATTAGATCTTCTAGCGGACATGCTTCCAGAGGGAAATGAGTTGCCAAGATCTACTTACCAAGCCAAAAAACTGTTGTGTCCGTTGGGAATGGAAATCAAAAGAATACACGCATGCCCAAATGATTGTGTGTTGTACCGTAACGAGTACTCCAGTTTGCATGTTTGCCCAAGATGCGGCGCATCGAGGTATACGCGTAGGGATCGGATTGACAGTGAACGTCACGAGGTAAAGAAAGGACCTCCGGCGAAAACTGTGTGGTACTTGCCTGTGATACCTAGATTGAAGCGGCTGTTTGCAAATCCGAAAGTCACGAAGCACTTGCATTGGCATGCTGAAGCCCGGAAACAAGACAGAAAACTGAGACACCCAACTGATTCTATTCGAGAAACATCAACAGAACATTCGCTGAGTTCGGCGACGAAGTTAGGCATATAAGGTTCGGGTTGAGTACAGATGGTATGAACCCACATGGTAATATGAGCAGTCGGCATAGCACTTGGCCGGTTCTTTTATGCATCTACAATCTTCCTCCTTGGTTATGCATGAAGCGCAAGTACATCATGATGGCGTTACTAATCTCAGGACCCAGACAACCCGGAAATGATATTGACGTGTTTCTAGCGCCTTTAATCGAGGACTTACAGAAATTGTGGAGCGAGGGGCTCCAGGTGTGGGATGCATACAAGAAAGAGAATTTCATCTTGCGGGCCCTGACATTTTGCACCATAAATGATTTTTTGGCCTACGGCAATTTGTCGAGGTATAGTACGAAAGGAGCCAAGGCTTGCCCTATTTGCCTAGATGAAACTGAGAGCATGAGGGTGCGAAACTGCCAGAAAATAGTGTACATGGGTCACCGCAGGTTTCTTCCGGTGCATTGCACGTACCGTAAGAACAGGAAATCATTTAACAGGAAGCCTGAGAAGGGATCAGCTCCAGTGTTTCTTACCGGTAAGGAGATTTACTCGCGCGTGAAGGATATCAAAGCTGAGTTCGGTAAGTATTCTAAACCTCGAGAGCTGGGAGCACTTACAAGTTCGACATTGCATTGACGTCATGCATGTAGAGAAAAATGTCTGTGACAGTTTGATTGGTTTGTTGTTGAACATTCCGGGAAAGACAAAGGATGGTGTGAAAGCTCGTCGTGACATGGTGGAAATGGGGATGAGGACTGAGCTTGCACCTTTAGAGAATGTAAAGCGTACATACCTCCCCCCCGGCCTGCTATACGTTGTCCAAGAGCGAAAAAACAGAACTCTATCGGTGCCTGCACGGTGTTAAAGTTCCATGTGGGTAATCCGCGAACTTGAAAAAACTTGTGGCCATGAAGGACCTAAGACTGGTTGGTACGAATTCCCACGACTGTCATGTGTTGATGTCACAAATGCTTCCCATTGCTATCAGAGGCATCTCCTAGTTAAAGTCAGATAGACAATCACAAACCTATGTTATTTCTTCAACACAATATCTTGCAAGCTAAATACGTGCACTCGTACTATAAGTTCATTACCTCCATCTGTGGAGCTTAATTAGAAGATTTTTTTGATATGAATATTTGGCGCAACTGTGTCCTCGTAGGTAATTGATCCGGATGGACTGGACGCTTTGCAACGTGACGTGGTTACAACTGTTCGTCGACTCGAGATGTATTTCTCTCCATCCTTTTTTGATGTTATGGTCCATGTGATTGTTCACCTTATTAGAGAAATTAAGTTTTGTGGACCCGTGTGCCTGCGCTACATGTATCCATTTGAGAGATTTATGGGTGTATTGAAGGGATACATAAGGACTCGTCGTCGACCCGAGGGGAGTATCATGGAAGGTTATGCCGCCGAGGAGGTGATTGAATTTTGCACAGATTATATGGCCGGGGTTGACCCAATTGGCGTTCCTAGGTCCCGACACGAGGGTAGGCTTCAGGGCATCGGAACGATTGGATTCAAAGCTATCGTCTCCGCTCGTGATGTGTACGCAAAATCACATTTTTGGGTCTTGCAACACATGACGGAGGTCGAGCCATACATACATGAGCACAAGGTAATGTTACGGTCACAGAATCCTTCGAAGTCAGACATTTGGCTCACCAGAGAACATAACAGGAAATTTGCTGGGTGGATCCAAGAAAGAGTCACGCGAGCTGCCGAGGGCTCTGTAAGTGAAATTGTGACATCGTTGGCTAGAGGCCCAAGATTCACTGTAGGGACTTGGCAGGGGTACGACATCTATGGGTGTTCATTTTACACAAGAGCTCAAGACGCCAAGAGTAGCATGCAATGTACCGGAGTGACACTGTTTGCTATTTCCGAGGATGCCAGGTCAGTAAGGGCGCTGAACTCATATTACGGTGCTATTGACGAAATATGGGAGGTCGATTATGGATTACTTAAGATTCCCCTGTTTCGATGCCAATGGGTCGAAATCCCTCGAGGTGTTCAAGTTGACAGTTACGGGTTTACTCTCGTCGATCTCGATAGAGTCGGACACCAAGATGATTGTCGGGGGAAATCTCCGCGGGACTAAGTCCAGGTAAGATGTGTCACGATTACCCGGGGACCTGGCCTCCGGCCTCGTCCCGGGCGCCGCCTTTGACCCGGGGACGTGGCCTCCGGTGCCCTCCTAGGCGCTGCCTTTTGGTTCCCGGGACGTGGCCTCCGGTGCCCTCCTAGGCGCCGCCATTTGCCCGGGGACGTGGTGTAACACCCTAGTTTTGGGGGTGAAAAGTTTTGCATAAAAACCCTGCATGCATGTATCTCTGTAGTAGTAGCCAGATCAGCTGATCTCTAATCTCTCCCAAACCCTAAAAATCTCAAAATCTATTCCCTAGATCCAGATCAAGATCTGACCATCCAGATTTAACCTATCAGTTACCCTGAAGATAAAAGTCTTCAGGAGCCAGATCAAATTCTGACCCTAACTCCCAGTACCTAAGCCTCTCTCTGTTTTCGAAAACAGGAAAATTCAGATTTACCCTAAGTACCCCAGTTTCCAGATGATTGAATTATTCTGATTTAACCTTATCAAGACTCAAGTAACCCCTGGAATATGTTCCTAGGTTTACCCTCACCTCACTTCAAAAAGTTGGGAGCCAAATTAATTCATCTAAACACTTTTCGCAGTTTAGTCCAAATTTTACTGCGAATAAGTCCTTTTCTGTTTACCTGGAAGCCTGAAAAGGCTAAAATCTGCAAATCAATTCCAACTCCAGAATTTCTTCAGGAAACACCTTCCAAATACTATTTGATACAGATCTCCCTTTTGATCAGACTTCAAAATCTCTCTCCAATCACCAGAATTCGAAATCGACAAAATCCAGATTTATTTTACCCTAATTTTACCCTATTTTCGAAAATAGGTGAAATCCCTCAAATCTTATCAAATTTTCTCTAAATTTGAGTTGAATGAGTACTAATAGAAATGTTATACTCAGCCATGAAATCAAATCTCAAATTAACCATCTCTAAGACAGAAATTGCAAATCAGTCCAGATTTCAAATAAGAATCCTTGCAATTTGGTCCCTGGTTCGACCAGAGGCACTGTTTCTTTCAATGTTTGCTTGCCGTAACTCTTCGTACTCATTCGCATAACTCCATTATTTCTTCCTCTTGTGTTTTGCATCTTTACGGCTACAATAAAATTTTATAATATTAGAAGAAAAAATAAAAGAACATAGACATAAACAACACATTCAATGAATAGCATCTTACTTCCCCATTTGAGGTGGAGATTTCTCAACAAGTATGCCATCAATGTTTGTTCTAACACAATTATTGTTGCCATCTGGAAGATTTATTTCAGCACCAACATTCAACTCAGAGATTTCGCTAACTTTGTCAGTTACCACTGTATTTTCAATTTCTTCCTCCGCAGACATGTCATAGAGGTCTCTTGGCCTTGACTCAATGATAGCTTTCCAGTCTTTATCAATAGGATCCTCAACATAATAGACTTGAGTAGCTTGTGATGCTAAAATATATGGCTCATCTGATAATTTTTGCCCCGTATTAATTAAATGCTTGAAGTTCACTGTCGTAATCCCAAATCTATCTTTCTTAACCCATTTGTCCTTTCTGAGAACATCAACCCAATCACATTTGAAGAGAACAACATTACCCTTTCGACGATAATGTAACTCAAGTATCTCAGTTATGACACCGTAGTATGTTATATCTCCTATTTGTGGATTTTGATCCTTTGAACTAGAAAAACTAAAAGTTTTTGCAACAATAGCTACCCCACTATTCTGAACTGATCTGCCCTCATCATAAGATATTGTGTGAAAATTGTATCCATTTATTGAATAACTGTTATATTTTGTTGCGACCACAAAAGGCTCACTTGCTAGTATCTGAATCTCTTCTCCTACATCTTCCCCAGTTGATAGTAACTCATTCACCTAGAAAAATTTATTTATACGATTAATACAAAAACATTGCAATATGTATTTAGCTAAAATTGTTGTTTATGAACTTACATGCAATCTAAACCACTCAAGAAATGTTGCATGATGTATACGCTCTCTCTCATGAATCCACTAGTACAGAAATGCAGTCTACTAACCCCTATCTTCTATTGGTTATTAGCGATTTAGTTGAAAACCGATAGAAAATGTACCTCGAGGTCATAAAAGGCCATTGGGTGTATTTTTCCTATCGGTTTGTAACAAACTTCCCGATAGAAGAAGCAGTATGATTTACTCTAGCGGTGATGAACAAATTTGCCGTTAGAAGAGATGCATAAGTACTGACGGGAGAATGTTGTGCGCTGATAGGACTGGTCAACTTCTACAACTAGACTTATTCTATCGGTACTGTATGAATATACCGACAGAGTATATTAAAAATTCCTATCGGCAATATGTAGTGCGCCGATAGAACCGTTGGCCTTCTACAAATATTTTTATTCTATCGGTAATGGATTCTTGTACCGTTAGAATATATAAAAAATTGCTTAGAACTGTTCGTCTCAAATAGTTTTATTCTATCGGTAATGAATGTTTATACCGTTAGAATATAGCAAAAATCTCTTAGAACTATTGGCCTTCTACAACTTGTAATATTCTATCAGTAATGAATGTTTATACCGTTAGAATATAGAAAACATATCTTACAACTGTTGGCCTTCTACAACTTGTAATATTCTATCGGGAATGTACCGATATAGTATGTACAAAAATTCCTATCGGTAATATGTATTGTGCCGATAGAACCATTCGCCTTCTACAGATGTTTTTATTACTAACGGTATGCTGTTTTTGTACCGATAGAAAATATATAGTTGTATAAATACACGGGTATGTCTCTTTCATTCTCATAGTTCATCTGGGGCTCGTAGTCCTAACCCGTAAGCTCCATGGACGGCCGGCGCACCTCTACAGGGGACCGCTGCACCTCCGCACCTCCATCGACGCCCTCTAGACTTCGGCATCCCAAGGAAGGTGATGAGACCATGTACATCATGGTTATGACCAAGACGACATCAACATGGTGGTCATCAAGATGTCATCGTCCGCCACCTTGGCCAGGACGCGAAAGCTGGCAGCACGTACGTCGTCTGGATTTTGTGCTGTCGCTGCCACAAGTTCGGCCTCCACCTTGGCCACCTCCCCAATCACAAGACGTGCTCAAGAAAGGCGCCTCTACACCTCTAAGGTCGCACAAGCCACGTCGCTCCAAGGCCAGCCCACAAGTGAGCTCAATTCATCCGCGAGTCCGGTTCGGCCATCTGCGCGTAGTCCAACTTCAAACGGACGTACAGGCCACATACGAAGTCCGTTTTCGACGGTCTTGGACTCTACGGACAAGAGAACGACGAGAGATTTCCAACAGATCCAGTCCCATGTCCAAATTCCTTACGGATCAACAGGAATCGTGAAAACAAGATTACGACCAGAATCTGACGTGCGCTGCGACGCTCCACTTTGGGCCCAAATTAAGAGTCATTTGATTAAGAGTCATTTGATTCGTCGTGGTTTTAACGCGCGATACACCCGTTGGATATGGCATGGCGAAGATCTTGAGGAAACAAGCACCACTACTACCAATCAGCACGACTCGGATGTGGATTGCAATAATATCGATGATCATCCGAATTTTGGTAATGTTCATTCCGATGTGCACGTAGATGATGATGATGACAATCTAGATGAGATGTTACGTGATGTAGAGGAAGATTACAACGAAAATGACTTCTGTGAATTTGAGAAACTGATTGCTGACTCTGAGAAGCCTCTGTTCCCTGGATGTGCAACATTTACAAAACTGTCTTCTGTGCTGAGATTATATAACTTGAAGGCAGGAAACGGTTGGAGTGATAAGAGTTTCACGGCACTATTAGATCTTCTAGCGGACATGCTTCCAGAGGGAAATGAGTTGCCAAGATCTACTTACCAAGCCAAAAAACTGTTGTGTCCGTTGGGAATGGAAATCAAAAGAATACACGCATGCCCAAATGATTGTGTGTTGTACCGTAACGAGTACTCCAGTTTGCATGTTTTTCCAAGATGCGGCGCATCGAGGTATACGCGTAGGGACCGGATTGACAGTGAACGTCACGAGGTAAAGAAAGGACCCCCGGCAAAAACTGTGTGGTACTTGCCTGTGATACCTAGATTGAAGCGGTTGTTTGCAAATCCGAAAGTCGCGAAGCACTTGCGTTGGCATGCTGAAGCCCGGAAACAAGACGAAAAATTGAGACACCCAGCTGATTCTATTCAATGGAGAAACATCAACAGAACATTTGCTGAGTTCGGCGGTGAACTTAGGAATGTAAGGTTCAGGCTGAGTACAGATGGTATGAACCCACATGGTAATATGAGCAGCCGGCACAGCACTTGGCCGGTTCTTTTATGCATCTACAATCTTCCTCCTTGGTTATGCATGAAGCGCAAGTACATCATGATGGCGTTACTAATCTCAGGACCCAGACAACCCGAAAATGATATTGATGTGTTTCTAGCGCCTTTAATCGAGGACTTACAGAAATTGTGGTGCGAGGGTGTGCAGGTGTGGGATGCATACAAGAAAGAGAATTTCATCTTGCGGGCCCTGATATTTTGCACCATAAATGATTTTCCGGCCTACGGTAATTTGTCGGGGTATAGTACGAAAGGAGCCAAGGCTTGCCCTATTTGCCTAGATGAAACTGAGAGCATGTGGCTGCGAAACTGCCGGAAAACAGTGTACATGGGTCACCGCAGGTTTCTTCCGGTGCATCACACGTACCGTAAGAAGAGGAAATCATTTAACGGGAAGCCTAAGAAGGGATCAGCTCTAGTGTTTCTGACCGGTATGGAGATTTACTCTCGCGTGAACGACATCAAAGTTGAGTTCGGTAAGCATTCTAAACCTCGAGAAAAAATGTTTGGAAGAAGAGATCGATTCTCTGGGATCTACCGTACTGGGAGCACTTACAAGTTCGACATTGCATTGACGTCATGCATGTAGAGAAAAATGTCTGTGACAGTTTGATTGGTTTGTTGTTGAACATTCCGGGAAAGACAAAGGATGGTGTGAAAGCTCGTCGTGACATGGTGGAAATGGGGATAAGCACTGAGCTTGCACCTTTAGAGAATGGAAAGCGTACATACCTCCCTCCGGCCTGCTATACGTTGTCCAAGAGCGAAAAAACAGATCTCTGTCGGTGCCTGCACGGTGTTAAAGTTCCATGTGGGTACTCCGCGAACTTGAAAAAACTTGTGTCCATGAAGGACCTAAGACTGGTTGGCACGAAGTCCCACGACTGTCATGTCCTGATGTCACAAATACTTCCCATTGCTATCAGAGGCATTCTCCCAGTTAAAGTCAGAGAGACAATCACAAACCTATGTTATTTCTTCAACGCAATATCTTGCAAGGTAAGTACGTGCACTCGTACTATAAGTTCATTACCTCCATCTGTGGAGCTTAATTAGAAGATTTTTTTGATATGAATATTTGGCGCAACTGTGTCCTCGTAGGTAATTAATCCGGAAGGACTGGACGCTTTGCAACGCGACGTGGTTACAACTCTTTGTCAGCTCGAGATGTATTTCCCTCCATCCTTTTTTGATGTTATGGTCCATCTGATTGTTCACCTTATCAGAGAAATTAAGTTTTGTGGACCCGTGTGCCTGCGCTACATGTATCCATTTGAGAGATTTATAGGTGTATTGAAGGGATACGTAAGGACTCGTCGTCGACCCGAGGGGAGTATCATGGAAGGTTATGCCGCCGAGGAGGTGATTGAATTTTGCACAGATTATATGGCCGGGGTTGACCCAATTGGCGTTCCTAGGTCCCGACACGAGGGTAGGCTTCATGGCATCGGAACGATTGGATTCAAAGCTATCGTCCCCGCTCGTGATGTGTACGCAAAATCACATTTTTGGGTCTTACAAAACATGACGGAGGTTGAGCCATACATACACGAGCACAAGGTAATGTTACGGTCACAGAATCCTTCGAAGTCAGACGTTTGGGTCAGCAGAGAACATAACAGGAAATTTGCTGAGTGTATCCAAGAAAGAGTCACGCGAGCTGCCGAGAGCTCCGTAAGTGAAACTGTGACATGGTTGGCTAGAGGCCCAAGATTCACTGTAGGTACTTGGCAGGGGTACGACATCAATGGGTATTCATTTTACACAAGAGCTCAAGACGCCAAGAGTAGCACGCAATGTAGCGGAGTGACACTGTTTGCTATTTCCGAGGATGCCAGGTCAGTAAGGGCGCTGAACTCATATTACGGTGCTATTGACGAAATATGGGAGCTCGATTACGGATTACTTAAGATTCCCCTGTTTCGATGCCAATGGGTCGAAATCCCTCGAGGTGTTCAAGTTGACAGTTACGGGTTTACTCTCGTCGATCTTGGTAGAGTCGGACACCAAGACGATCCATTCATACTTGCAAAGCAAGCCACACAGGTATTCTACATCGTTGACCTGGCCAATCCAAACTTGCATGTTGTCCTCCACAGCAAGAGACGTATTGTTGGGGTCGAAGATGTTGTTGACGAAGAGGAGTATAACCAATTCGATGAAATACCTCCATTTTTAGAGGACATTCAATCTATCTGTACTGAAGATATCGACGAAACAACGTATCTGCGAGATGACCACGAAGAAGGATTATGGGTTGAGAACCATTGATGATTAATTTCTATTTCAGGGATAAATGCCAAGCAAACAGCCCACAAGTTCTGCGCAAGGTGAGGAACTTATCATTAATACATCAGGCAGTACATTTTTCTTTAGAACTTAATGATAAGCTAGTTCACAGCATTAATATATCTCAATTTTACTCCACAGCATGAGTTCTAACATGTACAGTACCTTCATCCTGTAAATACTTAATTCTTCCCTTCAAATAGCACTTGCAAAAATCTCATCGCAGCCTCTTGCTTCTTCAAATTAAGCTCTCCAAAAATCACTTTTTTTCTGACGGTATTTTGTTATTTCTACCGATAGAAAAGGACATCCGCTACTTTCATGTGTCTCAGGCACTTCTCTCAGGCACTTCAAAAGTTTTCGAAAAGTTTACTTTTTCTATCGGTATTATTCTATTTTACCGTTAGAATAAATTCGTTAGTCTCACGGTATTTGTTGTCTGACAGTTTTTTCCTGTTTTTACTGATAGAAGAATACTCTGGCGCTTTGAATTCTCAACTGTGTCGCCATGCGTCGCCTTGGAAACTCTATAAGTACCTCGCCATGCGTCGCGGTATTTTGTTGTTTTTCTAATTCTCGAACGATTCGACTCCTCATCTTCTCTTTCACAATGGCAACCTCCATGGGATCGTCAGCCACGCCCTCCCCGGTAAGAACTCTAAATCTCCTCAGTTTACCCCTGTATTGTTAATCCATGTTCAGTTCATTCTTGACCTGTTGATTTGCACAGAGAATGGGAGCCGTGGAAGACATTGCCAAAGTGAAGGCCGACCTAAGGGCCCACCAGGAGGAGCACAAGCTCCTTACAGACAAGCACACTCAGCTACGGCTTGACCTTGACGATCTCTTCCAGCGCATTAAGCATATGAAGACGGATGGAGACAATGCTAGGGCGAAGACGAGGCGTCTTCGCGAGGAGAAGAAAGCCGCGGATATGACCATCGCTGGCTGCGGTTTGACTATGAAGGATACCATAGCGAAGCTGAGGGAGGTCGCAGGCCTTCTCGACGCGGTAGTAGTTGATCCTAGGGACAACTTGTCGCTAGAGGAGTCCTGCGTCCTGGCTGCAAGTCTAACTGACTCTATTCTACATGCAGCCAGGGCTAAGACCACCCCTTGACCTAGCATTTTGGGTTTTATTTTTTTTTTGTAAGTGATAAAACAACAATGAATGAACAATTTCTTTTTATGTCAATTTTCTAATTTTTCGGCTATCTTCCCTCTGTCTTTATCATTCTACAGCTTTCAACCACAGTCTGTTTGATGTTAAATTGTGTGTACCTTTTCATTACTCTGACGGTATTTTGTTGTTTTTACCGATATAAAAAGGGCACCCAATACTATAATCTCAAGCACTTAATTAAAAAAATTTTCTGGGGAAAATTGGTCTCACGGGATTTTATTGTTTATACCGATAGAAAAAGGCATCCATTACTTCAAATATTTTTTCGGGAAATTTACTTGTTCTATCGGTACTATTTTATTGTACCGATAGAAAATTACATAATTCTATCTGTATCATTTTGTTGTACCGATAGAAAAGTTCCTCCACTACTTTATTACTCGTACACGGCCCTTTAGTTTCCCTCCACTCGAATAGTTCCACCTTAAAGCACTGCGTCTCTTCGAGAGCGAAGAAAACCACAACCTCCGCCGTGACCACTCACTTCCTCTCTCCCACACGACGATCACCGGCTGGACACTGGTTCGCCACTGCCACCGGTTCTTATTTTCGTCCTTCGCCGGCTGCCGCTGCGTTCTACACCGCCTCTCCATCACCAAAACTGATCGCCGCCGTAAATACCCTAATTCGTCGTTCTATTTCCAGCATCTTCCTTATTTGATCCTAGTGTTTTGCACGTACTAATTCTTCGAGTTTTGCAATTACACTAGGGTTCCCTATTGTGTTGGATTATGTACATTCCGCAGGCAATGTTGATTTAAATTAGGGTTTACATAATATGTTCCAGTGCTGTAATGAACCTGTTTTGAGATTTTAACTTATCTATACTGCTGTATGTGTGATCAATTGTATCCAACTGCCATGTAATGCACATTATATGTTGGAGGTGTTCTTACACATATTCTATCGGCAGCTCATGTGTTTACCGATAGAAAATATTTTTGCACAAGTAGTAAAACTTAATTTGGATCTGGAAGGACATGAGCCATGCAATGTACTAGTTTGGTTGAGAATTTTTACTCACTTGGTATGAATATATGGCAATGTGGATGGGTCTTCGATGTATATGTTTCAAATGCCTATACATGACTTTTCCCAACCTAATAGATGTGAAGTCCTGATGACTCACATACAGGCTAAAGATTATGCACAGTGGCACTTAGATGCTTGTGTGCATATTTACGTGTGAAATAATAATGCTAGCCCATGAATATTAGTATAGCAAATCATCGAGAATGTTATGTGATGACAGTGAATGGTGGCTTGTCAACAAAATTCCATATATAGAGAACATCGTTATGTTCTATCGGTATCTCACGGGTTTGCCGATAGAAAAATTGTCTTCTGTGGATGTAATTGTTATGGTCTATCGGCAGCTCATGTGTTTACCGATAGAAAATATTTCTGAACAGTTCAAGAAGTAATTTATGCATGTCTTTCTTTCTGTATTATTTTCCCTTTTGCTGCCCTAGTTAGTCTCCAGTCCTGGGCTGAGTTATGGAACTCCAAGGCGAATTAATTGCCATATGGTTTGTTGATGGTTTTGTAGGGGAAGACATGTCGTCGTCTTCATCGGATGGTACTAGTGGTTCGACTAGGGCCAACCCCATCGTAACTACTGAAGATGCAGCTGTTACATCCCAGCGCAACAGGGTGGGGTGACGCGCGACGACGTTGGGGCGTTTGGCCAAACGCACGGATCTTTCTTGTGAGTTCAACCAATTTGGGAGGCCGATTGGAAAGAATGCTGGGAGGTACGCGGCCTACGTTGGGCTGTTGGCGAAAGAAAGGGTGAAGATCACCATCCAGAGCTGGAAGGACGTGACGGCGGACGAGAGGGATAGGTTGTGGGCGGAAGTGAAGGTTTAATTAACTGAAATCGCTGAACTCTTTCGTAATCACGTTCTCTTGGCTTATACTAAAGTTTAACTAACTCGTGATTAATTGTATGCATTTTTCGGAAACAGGCTAAGTGGAACATCCCCGATGATACACCTAGGACTGCCTGCTTGAAGGACATGAACGGAACATGGAAAACCTTTAAGATCTGGCTCGTCAGAAACTTCCTCGCTGCGGGGAAATCTCCTTGCGAGAAGTACCCCTTCATATCGGAGGAGGTATGGGAGGAATTCACCAAGCAGAAGGGGACTGAGGAGTTCAAGGCCCTTAGCGAGAAGAATAGGGCGATCCAGAAGAGGAACGACCACCCGCATCGGCTCGGATCCCGGGGCTATGCGGGGAAGGAGGAGCAGTGGAAGAAGGAAGACGAGCAAAATCCTGTCATCGACACCCCTGAGTTGCCGCTCTCCGAGATCCGGGATGAGAGGTGCAAGTGATGGTGGAGGGGGAGGGGGTCCGTGTCGTCCACGGGGTCTGTGCAGTTCGCAACCCCTGGGGACGCCGACGTTGTGAGGCGAATGGTAAGTTGGCTAACCTCGTAAACTATGTGCGCACAAGTGTATATAAGGCAATTTGTCTCACAAGGTACCTTTAAATGTAACAGATCTCTTTTGAGAAGGAGGCAGCGGAGGGATTGTTTACCCCGCAGAGGGAGAACGACATCCTCACCCGGGCTCTAGGAAATAAGGAGTACCCCGGGCGGACACGGGCCATGGGAGCCATTGTGTCGTGGAAGGCCGGTTTCGTAGATCCGGCTCCACCGAGGAAGAAGGCCCGCTCCTGGAAGGAAAAGGAAGCTGACCTCTCTAATAAGATACAGGCGGAGATACGGGCGGAGATACGGGCGGAGATGCGGGCTGAGATACGGGTTGAGGTGCAGTCTGAGGTGCAGTCCGAGGTCGCACAACTGAGGGAAGAGTTTGCACGGTTGAGAGAAGCATTGCTGGCCAAGAGTGCAGATGCGGATCCCCAGGACGACGGTACCCCGCGGGGTCGGATAAGCAGTTGTGCTTCGAAGGTAGAGTTGTTTCGCTAACCTATTTTAATTGTTACAAATTTGCAGAAGCCGGAGGGCTGCATCCTACAGAATCACGTAGGCGCCGGGCAGGAAGTGGTTGGACACGGCTTCGTATATCCGTCTGGGCCGGATGTCCAGGTCCACTGTGTACCTCTGCGGTTGGGGTTCGCAAAGGTACAGGTGGACATGGCCATGCCGGGCTACAACGATTCTCCGTTGCCAGTCCCAACAGAGGAACTGCAGACACTTGCTGAGGCAGTGGGCTCCTACGTACAGTGGCCCAAGAAGGTAAATCCTACACATTTTAGATTACATCCTACTCAGTACACTCAACTTGCATAATCTAACATACGTGCTCATTAATTGAAGTGGCCTGCCGTTGGGCTACCAAGCGACTGCGCCCCCAGCTCGGGGCATGAGGCCCGGTCTCGTGCGACCCTGGACACATCAAAGACGGCCTCGACCCCACCCAGCGCATCCACGCCTTCACCTCGGAAGAAAGCCGCCATCACCTCGCCCTTGCCTTCGAAGGTACGCGCTCAGTCCCCGGCAAAAGGCAAGGGCAAAGGCAAGGGAAAAGGGCGACAGGGACAGCCGGAGAGGTTCTGGAACGGGTTCCCACTCATGTCGGAGGCAGCTTTGCGCAAATTGGATCAATCAACCAGAGACCTCCACGAGTGGTACCTACACCAATCTCGGCGCAATCTGAACTTCTTAGTTCCCTACAGGCCTGGGCAGTTCCACCGTGAGCCCGGGAGTATATCCGTGGCACACGAGGATCTGTTCGACCTCTACAACTGGCGGGAGCTCGATATGTCCATCATACGGACTGGAGTCCTGTGAGTTTGCTGATGCTATGTATTGCTGTTTTCTAACTCTGTTTGCTAACTCTGCATTGTTGTAGTTCATTTGAAATGTAGTAACTTTCTGTGCAATACTAATGTCGTCCTTTGCATGCAGGTGCATGTACAGGCTAGCATCGGAGGCTGCGTGTGACAAGGTGGGTTTCCTCGACCCAGAGAAAATAAGCCTCACGATGCTAGAGCACGACGCCGCGCACGCTGAGCAGTACATATCCAAGGCGCTGATGGCGCAGCAGGACAGGGAGTTCATTCTGGTGCCGTACCACCAAAGGTTAGTGCATTTCGTACTAATTTAACTCAATCTTGTATGTTACACCTGAGATATACTTTGAGCTAGCGGTCCTCTTTTACGTACAATGCAGGGGCCACTGGATCCTCATCGTGATCTGTCCACCGAGGAACGAGGTGTACTACCTCGATTCGATGCGTGACAGATTATCAATCGAATATGTGGTCAAGGGGAATATGAAGGCGTAAGTAACTTATATGTTTGATTTAAATTTTCACCTCACTAGCTAATGATAATACATTAACCGGCAATACTAACTGAAATGCAGGGCTTTTGATAAATATGTGTCCGCTGGAGGGAGGCATCCCGCACCGCAGGACTCCCTACTAGCTTGGAAAGAATATGAGGTACTCACGAGACTTTTTGTTTATGCTTAATTAGTTTATGGAAACAATAGCTAACATGTCTTCGCATATGCAACTATCTCAGTGCCATCAGCAGCCGCAATCGTGGGAATGCGGGTTTTATGTGTTGCGCTACATGTACGACCTAGTGCAGACAAACTTTGCCCGATTCCCCCAGGTAAGCATCGATAGCTAACTCAAATTTGAAAATTGGGTGTCACGTTCTAAATTAGGAAGTTAGTTACTAAGTATTCACACATGCTTGCAGATCGCCATGTCGAAAGACTCATACGAAAATGCAAAGCTTAGAGATCTTCGACAAATTTGGGCTCAATATGTCATGGAGGAAGTTGCTCCCAACCATCCGCCATGGTAATTTTCTCTTTTTCGTGTACTCTGTGCATAGACTGTTTATATACATATGAATAAATATATATGTCAATAAATGTCTACATTGGATTGCAATTTGTATTTGTCCATATATATGTGAATAAATGTGAATAACTATCTAATGTGTCAATCTGTTCTGTGAATTTACCCTTCTTTGCATCTGTACCGTATTGTGTATCCAATCTATAATGTATTGCATCTGTACTGTATATGTGAATGTACTGTATTGTGAATGTAAATAACGTACTGTATTTGTGAATGTTCTATCGGTAAATTCATTCACAGCCGACAGACTACTACAAATTTTCTATCGGTAAACTCATCCACAACCGAGGCTACTACCACTTTTTCTATCGGTAAACTTGAAATTAACCGTCAGAATAGTGTGACTTTTCCTGCCGGTGAACTCATCCACAACCGAGAGACTACTGTAGTTTTTTCTATCGGTAAACTTATAATTAACCGTTAGAAGAGTGTGATTTTTCCTGCCGGTGAACTCATACACAACCGAGAGAGTACTAAGCTTTTTTCTATCGGTAATCTCATTTCCAACAGAGAGAGTGCTAAACTTTTTTCTGTAGGTAAACTTGTAATTAACCGTTAGAATATCGGTATTTTTCCCAACGTAAACGTCAGACGACGACGGGTTTTATATCGGTACAATCATAAGGTGCCGATAGAATAGTAATATTTTCCTGTCGGTAATCATGTAATTAACCGTTAGAATAGTGGTACTTTTCCCACCGTTAATCGTCAGACTACGACGGGTTTGCTATCGGTACACTCCTATGATGCCGATAGAATTATTAATTTCTTCTGTCGGTTATTTACCGATAGAAAATGTTCTGTCTTGTTCTATCGTGTCTATCTCTATTGGTACAAAAACCGATAGTAGAAAGGTTTTTTTTACCGATAGAAGAAAGCTTTTCTGTACTAGTGATCCTTTGATGACCAATAGATGAAAGATACCCCAAATGTTTTCTGCAAATATTTTTTGAATGTAAGATATTATAAAATATATATTTGAACTAATTTAATAACATTTAATAAAAAATTAGCTAGAGAACATACATCTAATATGGCTCAATATGCTCATAATTAAATAAGACATATCTGTGAGCTTGAATCCATGTTTTATGGTCCAACGTAATAGTGCACTTGCCAGTCAAACCGCGATCTATGTTGTTCAAGTATGTGGTACCAGTTGACAAGGTATTGAATTGTGCATCATCATTTCGACTCGGCCGACTAAATCTAGTCTCACAACCATGCAAATAACGAGAGCAAAATGCCATAGTCTCATCAAATATATAACCTTCCGCAATTGATCCTTCTGGGTGACTTCTAGTTCGAACATAGCTCTTCAACCTCATAAAAAATCTATAAAAGTTTTGAAAAAATTAATTAATGAAAATATTAATAACATTCTAATGAAATTGAGCCTTCTACTATGGAATTAATATACCTTTCTATGGGATACATATTGCGGTACTGGACAGTGCCAGCAATCCTTGCCTCAGTAGGAAGATGGACCATTAAATGCACCATAACATCAAAAAATGATGGCGGAAATATTTTTTCAAGAAGGCACAAGGTTTCAGAAATTTCAGACTCTAATCTCTCCATATCAGTTACATTGATTACAGGAGAAAATATTTTCTTGAAGAAGTTGCTTACACGAATCAATGCAATACTAACATTTTCTGGTAGTATCCTTCTAACAACCAATGGAAGCAAGTGTTCAAAAAGAATATGACTGTCATGGCTTTTTAACCCAATTATCTTCTTATCATGAACATTTACATGACTTCATATATCAGCTGCATATCCATCTGGAAATTTAACTCCTTTTAATACTTCACAAAACATTCTTTTCTCTGCAAAACTCAATGAGTAAGATGCAGGAGGTAAATAGAACTTGTCCCCTATTGAGATAGGATGCAGATCCTTCTTGATACCTAACAGTTGGAGGTCCAAGCGAGTGTTCAAATTTTCTTTCGATTTGCCATCAATATCCAAAAGTGTGTTAATTATATTGTCACAAACATTTTTCTCGATATGCATCACATCAAGATTATGCCACAACAAAATATCCTTCCAATAGGGCAATTGCACCCATATTGGTTGTTTTTTCCAAATAGTTTTTGGTTCACCATCCTTACCCTTACACTTTCGGGATGGTCTTTTCCCTGTTGGGTCCTTCCCAAAATCATTTTTTATATTTTTTGTTTGTTCTATAACATCATATCCAGAAAGAGAAACTGGGGCTTCCCTATACTCTTTGGTACCATCAAATGACTCACTATCATTTCTAAATTCATGACAAGAATGCAAGAATCGACGATGTCCCATGAAGCAATGTTTTTTACCATTTTTAAGACGAAGTGAGCAAGTATTTGCATGGTAAACAACACATCCAACCTCACCAGAAGTAACTTGTCCAGATACATATCCATATCCTGGATAATCAGTAATAGTCCAGAACAAGGCGGCACGCAATTGAAACCATTGACCAGATGATGCATCACGAGTTTTGACACCCTGCCACATCTCTAACAAATCATCGATCAAAGGTTGAAGGTAGACGTCAATATTAGTTCCAGGAGCTTTAGGACCAGGAATAAGCAGAGAGAGGATAAAATTTGGTTGCTTCATACACATCCATGGTAGAAGGTTGTAGGGAATCAAGACAACAGGCCGTATGCTATGTAATGAACTTAGGCTTCGGAAAGGATTAAAACCATCTGTTGCCAAACACAGCCTAATATTGCGACAGTCAGAACTGAAGTCTGGGTACCTATGGTCGAAATCCTTCCAAGCGGGAGAATCAGCTGGATGGCGTATCAACCCATCTCTAGTGCGCCCTTCACTATGCCATCTCATATCAGCTGCTATCTTTGATGACATATACAGTCTCTGGAGCCTCTTTTTAAGTGGAAAATATCGAAGAACCTTTCTAGGAATTTTGTGTATTCGCTTCCCATCAGGGCTCTTCTTTTCTATCTTCCATCTGGAAGTTCCACATTTTGGGCATGAGTCTATATTTGCAAGCTCTTTCCAAAATAGTATACAGTCATGTTCACATGCATCAATATTCTCATAACCCAACCCGAGACTTCTCACCATCTTCTTTGCATCATGGAAGTTTTTTGGCATTGTGGCATTCTTTGGAAATGCTTCCTTCAGTAAGTCTAATAACAAATCAAAGCTACTGTTACTCCATCCACCTAGGAATTTTATGTGAAGGAGCCTCACAATAAATTGTAGCTTTGTGAGTTTGCACCTAGGGTAGAGCTCTTGAGTAGCATCACTTGCTAACCTATAGAATGTCTTTCTACATCTTGATCCTCCGAATCGGAACCATCACCACCTATATCACCAACATCTTGGTATCCACATCCTATGTCATGGATCATTTCAGTGATCTCATCTAGCTACGGCTCACTATCCATATTAGGAACATTTTCTATATTAGATTTCTTGTTTGTCCTGTGCAATGATGTTTGTTCACCATGAAATATCCACTTGGTGTATCCTTCTAAAAACCCATCACAAATCAAGTGTTCATAAACAACTTCGGCTTCTCTCCAAACACAGTTCACACATTTTCTACAAGGGCAGAGAATTTCATTTGCTTTTGCAGAATTTGCAAAAGCAAACTCTATGAAGTCCTTTATGCCTTGGTTATATTCAGTTGAGTACCTACATTTAATTATCATTAGTTTTAATCAAAAGAATCACATAAAGTAGCTTTGTATTTGATTTAGTGACTGAGTGTTTGTTTTCTACCTAGCCGCACTCATCCAACGCTTGTCCATAATAAATGCCAAAGACCTTAAAATCCTCGTAGTCTTTCCTTATTATATGGTTTACTGTAAGAATCAGCTAGTATATCTGAAATAAAATCAGCTAGTATCATTACTAGTTTAATACGGATTTTAGTCTGAAATGAGTTTATAAACAAGAACACAAATAGACGAGGGAGGGAGGGTTAACAAATACTTCCTATTTAGAAAGAAGTAATAGCTTACTGCAAAAATTTCTCTCTCCAAAGTTATTTGAAATTACTAGGTTAATTTTGATAATATCTCAGCTAACTACAAAAATTGACTAGCAAAATACAATTTGATAGGATAAGTATTGTCCCATCACACCATGTTATTGTTCATGTAAGCAAGCAATAACATCATTCTATATAGTCATTCATTCATTGTTGAAATACTTCTTTTGATTCATAATATAAGTTTACTTCTTATTCACATGCGAATTAAGAGTATTGAATGAGAGAAAATAATCATAATAAATTAATGATGCCTCTATTATATAAAGTTTGGATGTGTGAGGAAAAAATGTTAATGGAGGTGTGAGAGGATACCATAGAGGATAAAGGAGTCAAACATGTACTAAATAATATATTGGAATTACAATAAGGTTTATATTGTGAAATATAGACAAATAAAAATAGTCTTAAATTGTGAAAAGGAAAGTGTATGACACAAAGGCATAATTACAACCTGCAAACAAATATAAGTACTTAAATGGAAAAATATAGATCTACCAGGAAAATTGAAAAATATGGGATTAGGGGTAAAAATTACTTTTCCAAAAACCATAAAAAATTCAAATTAAGGCACACAATTGGTGAGACTTTCTTCCTACTTGTCCAATTTTTCTCACCAAAGTGAAAATAGAAACCCATTTGACATTTAACTTCTCCAATTAAGAGTCTAAAGACTTATATGATTAACATTGTATGCCAAAAAAAATATACTATTGGTCCCTCTAAATCATTGATTTCCAAGTTAAATGATAATTCCAAAAAAAAATTAAATGCTAGTTTTAAAGAATTGATGTTCAAGACTTAGTTTGGTCAAGTTTTGGATTCAACTTCTATCATAGAGAAACTAAAGTCATATATGATATAACTCTAGTTCGACATATACTAAAAACTAGAGTTTTGATAGTGTTTGACAAAAGACTATTATTTTGTTGTTTTAAATAAAATTTACATCTTATAATAGAAGGTAATTGTAGTTGTAATCAATGACATAGCCATATAAATAATTCTAACTTTATGAGTATTTGCAAACTTGAAGTTAGAGCTGTTAAAGCACATCAAATTCTTTAGTGTAAAAGTGGTTTCAACTTCATGCAGAAGCACCAACACCACAATGGATCTAACCTGCGGATTCTGTAGGAGCATATATATGCACAAACACAGTCACATAACTAGGAGTATTTCCATACATTTCGCATCTATGCACCAAAATTATAAAAAATTCACTAATGTCTATCTAAAGAGATAGATACAAAATTGTTAAATAGTTATGACTATATAACATAAGACTACTATTTTTTATGTTTAGTGGATACATTGTGTAACACCTATAAATTAAAGGGCATGCATGCCTTTTAGAATACAATGATTGATTCTGTCCAGCCTTCCTGACATATAGAACTTTTTAAGGGTGATAAGTGATGGAAACTACTCAAAATATAGCATTATTAGTGTGCACATTATCCATACTCAAATCCCTTGTTCTTTAGGACCATGTGCACCAACTATTATAGAATCCACTTTGTTGCTGATCATTGAGCACTTGAGTCCTTGCACTTTATTATTTTGCTCAAAATAGTCCTGAACATTCATCCACCTATGCAACATGGGAATAGAAGAGCCTATTAACAAGAATTTGATCAATATAAGACTAGAAAGTATAGAAATTTGGTGTTACAATTTGAATTTATAAATATCATATCTAAATCACTAACTCTTGTTGATACTATATTACTCCAAATAAACTAAAATCTTTATACAATAGCCAGTTACAAAAATTTGGAGTTACAATTTGAATCTCTAAATATCATATCTAAATCACTAGCTCATACCAATGCTATATTACTCCAAATGAACTAAAATATTTGCACAATAACCACTAGTTAGCTCCTCTCTTTGACATACTTCTCAAAGAATCTATAGCAAACAAAATCCTTGTTCATATACAAATAGCACAAACAAGAATCATATAGCAGTAAAACTAATAATAATATTATCTGATTGCAACTAATTTTTCCAAAGATAAAACCTAACAGGAACAATCTCCAAGTTGGAAGTCCAATCTATGAAATCTAAAATTATGCAAACAGAAAGTAAATTGAAGAAACAACTTTCAAGGCAAAAAAAATACAAATGCAATTTAAGAACAAAAAAAATAAGTTAGGGGAGGTGTGGTTAGAGGCATCGTGGTGGGTAATCGTAGCAATTAATTTCCATAATCATGTTTCTCATCCCCAAATAAACTAAAATGCTGAAATTTTCTTGGAACATAAACTACTTCTCTGTAATGTGAGGGAGTGGTGTCACTAAAATTTAAATACACACACACACAAAAGATCTTCACCAAAATGCAGGAGTAATATATCACCACACAAAGACGAAATTTCAATCGCAAAGCGTGAGAACAAAATATGATAATATGTTTCAGAAACTTCAATGGTAATTGCTGGCAGTTTTACTACTGCTACTAGATTGAAAATGACCGCCCAGTAAAGAAAATAATATCAAGGATATGCAGCAGCAGTACATTATAGCAACTTTCGCTGCAAACGCCCGTCAAAAATATTTCCAAACTAACATAACAAAGATCTGATGAACCTTTTCATAACAAACTAACATAACAAAGATCTAGATGTATTCATCTATGAATTATATAAACATTTTTTACCAGTTTTCAAGCAAGATCTGATGAACCTTTTCAATGACTTCTATGAACACAAGCTAAATTTGGAAGTAACAAGTTCAGCATTCATCATTCCCATGTCTAGAAAAGAGAACCCAACTCTAGTCAGTGAATTCAGACCAATCTCTCTGATTCACAACATGGTAAAGATTAGTAGCAAGGTGTTCACTAACATAACAAAGCATATGATGCCACACAATGATAGATCTAGGGGTGTAAATACAGTGCATATAATCTAAAAAAATCCGAGATCTGAAACTGAAAATTGTCATTTTGGTATAGTTGGTTGGTTTTCATGCGCTGGAAGAGATCGTCCAGGTCAAGGCATAGCTGAGTGTGCTCCTCCGTAAGGAGCTTGTGCTCCTCCTGGAGGGCCCTCAGCTTGGCTTTCACCTTGCACGAGTCTTCCACGGCTCCCCTTCCCTGTGCAAATCAACAGGTCAAGAATGTACTGAATAGGGATTAACAATACAGGGGTAAGTCCAAAAGATTGAGAGTTCTTACCGGGGAGGGTGAGGCTGACGATGCCATTGAGGATGCCATTGGCACAAAGAAGCTAAGGAGTCAAACAGTTTGAGAATTATAAAAACTTGTAAAGTAAATGGCAATTATTCCACTGTCAAGCTATTTATAGAATTTTCAAGGCGACGCTTCGTGTTCGCCTAGGCGCTGCGTGAAGATTGGAGACCGAAATGAACACATTTGAGAATTTGAAGCACCAGCACTGTTTAGAACAGTCGGTTCTGATATTAGTATCGTCTCTAATACTACATTATCACAGTCGGTTCTGAGTTCAGAATCGATTGTATATATCACAGTCGGTTTTGATAACGGAACCGTCTGTGATATTCTAGTTATCACAGACGGTTCTCAATTGAGAACCGATTGTATCTATCATAGTCGGGTTTTAGTTTAAAACCGTCTGTGATAAGTAGACTATTACAGACGATTTTGTGTTCAAAACCGTCTGCTTGACTATCACAGTTGGTTTTGACATCAGAATTGACTGTGATAACTTAACATATTCTCCCGACAGGCCTTCGTAGACGTTGTTCCATTGAAAAGTTCATAACCGTCTGTGATGTGCGCGCCGTCTTGGATGTCTGTTTCTGTGGTAGTGTTCTTTTCTAAATGAGCATTTTTGTTTGCTAAGAATAAGATCAAGAGATACTTTTCCTTTGTAGCAATTTTCTAATCCTTTTCCAAGCTTCTAAATTTGTGCCTTAAGTTCATTATTTTCATTTAAAATTATTTCGTTTGAAGTACATAGTATATCAAGAGAATTATGGCAACTAGTAGTCATATTAATATGAGGGATAACATTAGAAGCTAGATCACAAGAAGTGGCTACATCTACCTTAGATAGTGCATTAGTGATATCTTTAATGAGAAGATTTTCATATGAATCTTTTAACTCTGAGTATTGAGTAGGCGCAAAGAAGAATGTTCTTCTTTAAGTGCTCTATACTTTTTCTTTGTGATTCCAAAAGCCTCATTTAATTCAGTGATCATTTCAACAAGTTCATCATATGAAGGATCATGAGAATATACCTTTTCATCACCTTTAGTCATAAGACAAAGAGATGGACTAGTCGATGTGTTAATGTTGTCGAGAGCTGGTCCGGCTAGCTTCTTGGAACCGCCTCCTTCATCATCGGAGCCGGAATCGGAGCTCTCTCCTCCGGACATCCATTCTCTGAAACAGGCTTCTTTGGATGCACCATTGTTCTTCTTCAAGCATTTCTTCTTCTTGTCCCAAGTCTTGTTTTTGTTTGGACATCTTGAGGCTATATGTCCCTTTTCGTGACATCTATAGCATATGATGCCCTTGAAGTTTGGTTGCTTTGACTCCTTTGGTTGTGTGTCGATGTTGACTCCCTTCTTGTGCAACCTGCAAAGAAGTTTTTGAGTGTTCTTTAACATAAGGGCTAGATCCTCATCGGAGAAGCCATCGCTTGAGTCATCTTTGGAGCCAGCTTTGAAAGCCAACGCCTTCTTTTTCGTCTCCAATGGTTCGGCCGCTTCCTTCTTCTCCTTTTGATGCATCTCATGGGTGATGAGATTCCCATAGAGATCAATAGGTGTTGTGGTCAACAGGTCGGAGTTGGTGAGTATCTTCACGAGAGTGTCGAAACTTTCTGGAAGAGCCCTCAGCATTTTTCTCACAATTTCGATGTTAGTAAAAACAACTCCTAGCCCCTTGAATTCATTCACAATATTGTTCAACCGAGTAAACATGGAATCCACGGACTCGGTTGGCGACATGGTGAATGTTTCATATCGTTGCCTTACCATGAGCAACTTTGCCTCTTTGACTTTACTAGTGCCCTCGTATATTTCTTCGAGGGTGGTCCAAACCTTGTGAGCGGTGGAAAGATTGCTCACACGATTGAACTCATTTAAGGACAAACCGACAAAGAGAGAATTTTTGGCACGGGCGTTTAAGTGGAGTTTTCTCCTATCATCATCAGAGTGACTTGCAGGATCATCCGGAGGAGTAAACCCAAGCTTAACTATGTCCCAAACATCAAGCCCTATGGCCTCTAGAAATATCGACATGCGCACTTTCCAATAAGGATAGTTAGTCCCATCAAAGATATGCGCACATCCGGTATGACCGAGATGAAAGCCCTCATTTGACGTCATCCTCTCTCTAGGCGGTGAAGCCTACTCAAAGAGAGACCACGCTCTAATACCACGTGTAGGATCGAGGATGCCGACTAGAGGGGGGTGAATAGGAGGCTTTGAAACTTTTCAAATAAAAATGTTTTTGCAAAGAAAACAAGAACTAAAACCAAAAAAAAATAATATATTGCAGAACTAAAAGAGGAAGAGAAGACAAACACAAAGATTTTTCCCGATGTCTCGGAGACACACCCGGTCTCCCCTACTCCTCGTTGAAGCACTCAAATGAATGAGTCTTGCTTCAATATCCACGAAAGATATTTCTCACACTAGTGGTTGCTCCTTGTCTGCTCCGGAAAGGCGAGCACCGATGCCTTTTACAATCACGCTGAGCCTCTCCAACAATCTTCGAACAGGAGAGATCAACAGCTACGCCACCAAACCATCTAGCTGAGGGCATTCACCAAGAGTAATAAGTTGCAAGGTCTCTTCTAGACCTCCAACAAGCACCGAGAAACTCTAGGTATGCAAATGATGCAAACAGAACACTTGGTGGATCACAAAACTCAAGACTTGATCAAAAGATCAAGATTTTTATGCTAAGAACTAAAGCTCAAATGTGTATAAGAGAATGAGGCTGCTCGGTGTATGAACCATTTGCTTAAAGCCTCTATTTACAGCCCAAATGAACACAAGAGCCATTGTGCTCGAGCTGAGAAGAAACAGTACACGCTGACAGTCAGCATAGCATGTTGACAGTCAGCATATATAGGTCACGACTAGTAAGAAGCAATTTACGGAGAAAACTCAACTAGCCGTTTGAGGTTGAAAAAGGAAACAAAACAACAGATACTTGTAGGATCAAGGATGCCGACTAGAGGGGGGGTGAATAGGAGGCTTTTAAAATTTCTTTTCAATTAAGCAATTTTAAAGAATAATTGAGAGACCTAAATTATACAATGAGGCTTAAAAGGAATTTAATCAACTAGTTGCATTCAATCAAATGAACTATTCAATAAGACATGCAACAATGGTAAATATACCAATTGTGTCAAGATGAATGTAAAGCAAATATGAAATACGCAATTTGACACAATATTTTTACCGAGGTCTCGGAGACTCGCCCGGTCTCCCCTACTCCTCATTGAAGCGCTCACTCGGAGCCTCGCTTCTATATCCACGAAGGATATCTCACTAGGGTTGCTCCTTCTCCACACCGGATAGGCGAGCACCACACCTTTCACAATCTTTTGCCGGCCTCTCCGACAAACTTCAATTGGAGAGATCTCGGCTCTCCGGCACCGTCTAGGCGAAGGCGATCGCCAAGAGTAACAAGCCGGATGCACTTTCACTTGAATCAACCACGTGCTAGAAGCTCAATGATGCAAATGAGATGCTCAACACTCTAGCACTAGCAATCTAATGGAGATGAAGTGCACTAAACACTCACAAACTCTCCCTCAAGCTTTCTCTCAAATCTACTCAAGATTTGGGCTCAATTCTAGCCTCTAAATGGAATAACTCAAATGCAAATCAATTGGCTAGGTTTTCAGCTGAAGAATGAACTCTTTGAGCACCCAAAAATGAAGCCAAACACGAAGTATTTATAGCCTCAACGAAAAACTAGCCGTTTGCAAGAAACCGGGCCAAAAGTTGTACAGGCCGGACATTGTCCGGTCACTTCAGACACTGTCCGGTCAGTACAAAAATTTCAGCCGTTGCAAACGTGTCAGTGACCGTTGGGCGAAAATTGTGAAGGCCGGACGGATACTATTTGTCCGGACAAAACGTCCGGACAAATGGATATGTCTCTGTTAACTCTCAGCTCAAAAAACTTGTACAGGCCGGACATTGTCCGGTCACTTCAGACACTGTCCGGCCACTTCGGACAAATAGCTCCGGACGGATGCATTTGTCCGTTTCATTTTTCGGCTCAAAAAAATTGTACTGGCCGGACAATGTCCGGTCACTTCAGACACTGTCCGGCCACTTCGGACAAATAGCTCCGGACGGATGCATTTGTCCGGCCAGTGCACACTGACTGACAGTAAAACAAGCATAACGTTTGATCCAGAGATCCGATTGAGATGATTTTTGGCTTGTTAGAAAGATAATTCGGAGATCTACAATTTGGTCAACAGGAGCAAGACCTAGAAAGGTCTAGAAACTTCTAGAAATCTCAGAAACTTTCCTACTGTCAAAATGTCCAATCCAAAAACCATCTCAAATGCAATTTTAGAATATTTGCACATACGGATTTACCGTTTTCTCGCGGATGTGATTTGTGTCACTTAGCAACGACCACGACCACACAGGTCTTGACATCCGATCAAAAACAGGTGGTCGATAGGGTTTGGTCGAGTGTACGAAAGCGAGTCGAAAACTGGTACGACCAGTCCGAACTTCTACGACCACGCCCAAACCCTAAACATAAAGCCGCCAAACAAGCGACACGACCACGACCACGACCACGTATCAACACTGATACGATCAGAGTATGCAAATACGACCACGACCAGCTCTAGATAAATAAACCAATTTAAACAGCTGGCGATCACGACTAAGTGCAGTTTTCAAAACATTTAATCTAATGCACATGAACTACACTTAGACTCACTAGCAATGCAAGACACTAGTGCAAGATGATATGAATGCATCTGAGCTTCCGCACTAGATAGATTCAAGCTACTAGTTTCTGACCCCTCTTAATAGTACGGTCAAACTAGTAAAAAGAAACATATCAACCCGGTCTGTCTCCAAACACCGAGACCGGTAAAATCCTAAGAAAACAATCCTTAATCTTGGATTTTACCTTAGGTGAAGTTCGACCTCGTGAAGTTCGACCGCTAGACGCTTGTCCCCGCAAGGCTCGACCTTGCTAAGCTTGACCTCGCGAAGCTCGACCGTTTGACACTTGTCCTCGCAAAGCTCGACCTTGCTAAGCTCGACCTCGCTCGAGATGTCTCATATCGACTTCATCCTCTTCACACCCTTGCTCGCTTTTATCCTGTAATCAAACTGAGATTACAATACGTACACTCAATGCACAACATTAGTCTCATATATAAGTCGTCATTAATCACCTCCAGAGAAGCTACTCCACACAGGAGTTAGCTCAACGGTTTCTCTTTCAAATGACATGACAAATTATATTCAACGAGTAGCAAATGAGTATAAGATAAAATACAATCATATAGATCGTAGATGATAAACACATACGCACACGATCTATACTACTCATATCATGATATCAATCAACCTAGATGACCAAAGTGATGAGCTCGCCCTCAACATGTGCATCGATATAAAATCCACAACTGGAGTCATCAGTCTCAGATTTAACGTATTACATTTTGATCAATCAATCAGCACAAGCTTGATGTAACCACTGAGCTCATCCTCTACATATGCATCAATATCAAACCCGCAATCGAGAAAAACATCCAATTCAGGGTTTACCGATAATCAATTCAATTTACTTGTACTAAATCAGGATTTATCTAAATTGTCATTTAATAATCAAATCTGATATTTGCATATTAACTTTAATCATCATGGATTTATCCAAAACGTCATTAATCATCAAAACCTAGATACTAAGATCTACCTAGATCCAAAAATCTCCCCCTTTTTGATGATTGATGACAACACCTTTTATAATCTTAATAAATCCAAAACAGATTATTCAGCTCCCCCTCAATATATGCAATAGTATATCGGAACTGAACACAATATATAATTATATGAGTTTAGAGATATAAATGACAATTGAGCACAAGTTCAATCAAGTCATTTTCCAAAATATCAACTATCTCAATTTTCTCTAACTCAAATATCTCTTCCAAAGATTGATGTTAATGATATCAAATAATATCTCTCCCCAAATATCATTATTAATCTCAATTTTGTCCTATCATCTTTCTCAGATATCAATATCAAATCTATCAAATACCAATCTGTACCAATTTGATATCTATCTCTCCCCCTTTGTCAATTAACTCAACTGGCTCTAATGTCTCCCAAATTCTCTCTAAATCTCTTCCCCTAAGGCTTTCTCTAAAGCTTATCTCTAAAACATTCTCTCTCAAATACTATCTCTCCCCCTTTGTCATCAAGCACAAAAAGGAAGTATTGAGAACTTAAATTTGGAGAAACGATATTTTCTAGGGCATGAGATTTTATATGAAATGGTTTTTATGCAAAAGCATGATTCAAGAAGGTTTGTTTCAAGGGATTTTGAAACCACATTCAAAATATGGAGAAGATATCAAAACAATCAACATACAATGAATATATCGATGCCATTTATCTCTATGGCATTTGATCCATTTTCAATCATTCAAAGTCTTGATGCATTTAATAGTTTGATGTGAACATATCCGCTAGATGCATATTTTCCATATCATGATTGATCTCTAAATCTCTTTAAGCCACAAAGTCTCTTAGACAATGATGTCGTATATCAATATACTCTAATCAAGAGTTTTGAATCAAATTGTTCACCATTTTTACGGCACTTTCAATATTTCATAAGTGGCATCAATTCGAAGGCAATTCTATAATCCAATGTTTTGTTTCATCCATAAGAATTTAAGCATAACAACCATCGGATGTACTCTTTTGATTTTTCTTGCAAATCATAGGATCCGAATCTAAATAATCAAGTAAATCCAAATAATCAAATAATCCGGATCCACTAAATGCACTATTCATACTCTTTGGATATCAAGGATCTATCTAGGATTGCATTTCAATTATCTAAGAATGCATTTCATGGCAATCATATGACATAGTTTCGGAAATGATCAATTCTAGTACATTTGCAATCACTAAATATGATGATGGGTTAAAATGCGGAAAAAGAAAGCAAAACTATCAATCAAGGATCATAGAGTTTAGAATTGACCGCTTTTTCGTGTTTGTCCATGTCGAGATGTTCATTAGTAGGCTTGAGAGTTGTAATAGCTTCATCATCTTGCATCTCGACGCTTTTGAGCGATTGCTTCACATGCTTGAATTTACTCTTGAACATCGTGTTCTTGAGTTGCTTGATTTGTCGTGCATGGAAGTGACTTTGCTCTTGGATCATCTTGCTTTCCCTAAGTATCATCTTTGAAACAACTTCTTGACAGAGGGATTCATTAGTGGTAATGATAATAATGTCATCAATATATTTGATTCACAAGAGAATATAATGTTTTGATTGAATGTTTGATGATGATTGCTTCAAACTTCTCATTTTGAAAATCATTTGATATAAGAGAGGATTTTGAGCTTTTAAAACCACTCAATTGGAAACAATAGATTCAATCCTCAAAATTCACTTCTTTTGGCATTTAACTCAAAAAAAACATACAAATGAAGGATATGCCAAACTAAGGTTTGTCGAAACATTTTTAGGTCACAAGGTGAGAGAAAATGCATATGACCTAGTGAAATTTCAAATTTTCACAAAAACACTCAAATCTCAAATTCATGCGAATCATGCTTCAAATTCATAAGAACCATATTTGTTTTGGATATGCAAAAACACAATCACAAGGCCTTTCCAAAATCCCATCATAGGAACAATGCCGAGTTGCAAATATAGGAAAAATGGGAGCAAAGATGTAACCAAAACAGGAAAGGAGAAGAACCAGCTGAAACTTCTGAAATTTATGATTTTTGCAATTTTGCTTCAACCATTGATTCAAATTCCATAAGAGGTTTGAATATCATGACATGAACTTAGTTGACTACCAATTGAATGAATTTTATTTGAAGGAGATCATGAAATCAATTTTCGAAAAGTGAGTTTTGGGTAAAAGAGTAAAACAAAAATGATTTTCATGAAAAGCTTCAATTCTTGAAGAATCTCGGATTTTTCTGAAGTTTTGGACTTAGATGAGTTTGAAATACCATTTCAAACCAAGACATGGAAGAAAGTTTAGTCCAAATAGTCAAAATCACAAAAATGCACTTTTGGGTATTTTCGGGTCGATAGCCATTTTCGGGCGACCTAGGATATGTGATAATTTGAAAACCATAGTCCTTTTGAGAATAAGTTCAATATGAACTATCTTCGGGTGAGTGAGTTCTAAATGTTTCATGTAGAAAGCTTTTATCAAATCTCAACACATCTTGTTTTATGAAAATAAATCTTTTTAGGCCAAAACAAGATCCCGAAGACTTCAATTTTGTCCAAATTTTGCATTTTAGCTCGAAACTCTTTTGTTTCACTTTCAAAACCTTTGAAATCATATTTGAAACATATTTATGAAGGTTTTGAAGTAATTTTGAACATTTTGAAAGTTTTGAGCTCTTTTTACATTTTTGCTCGTAAAAGACTCTTCTTACCAAAAGCATGCACTCTTTGATACATATGCACAATTAGGGTATGCAAGGATTCAATAACTTTGAATTTGCTCCCCCTAAATGTGTCAACCAAGTTTTGTCATGAAAAATATGCAAGAGATGAAAGTGATACATTTGAAAATCAAGAACTCAACAATAATCCAAAAGGACTCAAATCGAGAAGACATTCAAATAAGCACTAAAACACATGAAAGGTTTCATAGAGATAGAACACATCAACACAAGAACTTTCCATGAAGATCTAAGATTCAAATATTTTAGTCATTTGAAAGAATTGAGAGATTAACATCCAAATAGACTAAAATTTTCTTAAACATGTTGGCTTCTTTATAATCATCAAAACATATGCAAACAAGTTCCAAAAATACCAAAATAAATTTTGGAGATAGATAATGCAATGAGGAACAATATTGTCTTTTATAGTGAAGCCAAATTCTGATCCAACAAATAGATATGAAAAAGACAAAATTTGATCAGATTAAAGATTCAGATTTCAGGTTTCAGGTTTCAGAAATTTATTTTACACTTTTAAACATACCTGAAAATCTATGAAAATGACTTCCAATAATTTTGAAATAAATTTTCAAGAAAGACCAATCATAGAGGATAAAATGTCATATAGAAACATTCTTCAAATAGTCAACCAATAAAGAGATATGAAAAAGACAAATGTTGGTCAGGTTTAAAGTTTCAGATTTCAGGTTTTCAGAGATTCATTTTACACTTTTAAACGCACCTGGAAATCCATGAAGATGACTTTCAATAATTTTGAAATAAATAATCAAGAAAGACCAATCATAGAGGATAAAATTTCATATAGAAACTTTCTTCAAATAGTCAACCAATAAAGAGATATGAAAATGACAATTCAGCCCAAAACCACGAGAAAACTGAATTTTGCAGATTTCTTTTTCAATTTGTGAAAAGTGTCAATTTTGCTCAAATCAAGTCCAATTGGGATGAAAATTTGCAGGAATGAATTTCAATGCATCAAAAACATTTTCCAAAAAGAATTTTCCAAAAAGGATTTTTTAATTGAGAGTTATGGTCAAATGAATCTTGTGTTAAGCAAAAAGGTTGAAAATCGATAAACTTTTGCAAATTGAGTTCAAATTTGATTTTCATTGGATTTTTGACATGAAAGGGCTTACATGAGTTAAACATATCATTTTGAACCAACATTCGCAAATATGGACCATCAAAATAGCTAAACTCATGTTTTGCATATTTAGGGTATTTCGTGTCAATTCAAATTTTTCGATGAGATTCAAATACCCATAACTTTCAAATGATAACTCTTTTGAGAAAGTTTTCAATTTCAAACTTCTTCGGATTAAGAGTATCTAGGAGTTTTGTAAAGTAAGTTTTTGCAAATTCCAAATAGATTGTGATTTGCGTTTGAAAACGATTTTGTTGAAAAACAAGATACTCGAAGATCCTTTTGAGGCTAATTTTCAATAGAAATACTTTTTAACATCATTTCTTCATCCAAAGCCTCTAAAAACCTTTTAAATACGTTTTGAAGACCATTTAGATAGAAAATGACGATTTTGGGCCTTTTGAATGAAAATTTGCCATTTTGACCAAATGAGCTCATTTTAAAACTTATAATTGTAATTTTGAAATATTTCACATAAAGGGTTGTGATGAGCAACGGAAGCATTTTAAATTACAACCCTTAGAGATGCAACAATGTAAGATTTAAATTTTCATTCTTTTGCAAAATTTGCCATATGGATTAAAACAACAAAGAATAGAAGAGAAGATGCAATGCAAAAGATTTTATTAAACACATAAAAAAGATTTAAGCTCTTTTTGGTACCCAAACCATACGAGGCCCTCTAGCCTTGTCGCATAATTCTTTTGGTACCCAAATTGCTTTATCTTTAGGTTTTTGAAAATGGCAATTTATTGGTTTTGCAACTAAACCCTTTTTAGAGCAAGAAATTAAATAAGAGCCAAAAGATACATTTCTAAAAGAGCTAGATGCATACTCATATGAATGTTTCCCTTTCACATGATATGAAGAACATGAAGGTCGAGAGGGCTTTTTAAAAGAGTTTGTATGAGTGTAATGAGGAATTTGATATCTCTTACTAGTTGAGTATGCATGATTTAATTTTCCCTTTCTAAACGATTTTTATGATCTAAAGGGGGTTTTGCAAGCATGGTACAAACCAAACGATTTCTAGTAAGATTTTTACTCAATCTATTTACTTTACTTCTAAGTTCATCATTTTTAGTTTTAGATGTTTGATATGATCCCGTATTAATATATGAATAAGAACAAGACGGCATATCATCACAAGTAAATGTACTTGAGGGCATAGCACAAAAATCACTAGATGAGTTAGGCATATCAAATGTGGAACCACTAGTACTATCACCGTGGCATAAAGATGTATCACTAGATGAATCATGGTATGAGTTACTAGTATCGTCCGTACAAGCATGTGAATCTATAAAAGAATCATTTGACAACTTATCACATGAAGTACTAGTGTTCAAAAAGCTAGCATGTGAAGTAGAAGTGTGTGACTCTAGAGATGGATCAATAGGGGAGTCACAAGAAACTCTAACATCTAATACACATGTTGAGCTAATGGAATTCTTGGCAAGCAAGGAGTCATAAGAATTTTTCAATTCTTGATGCTTCACTTTCAAAGATGAGTAATCATTCCTTAAAGTACTAAGATTTTTAGTCATATCGCCAAGCAAGTTTTTTAACTCTATAATTATATCCATGAGCTCATTATTAGAGAGGTTAGAATTTGATACCGTCGAGTCGGATGCCGAAGGGCATATAGAATCGTCTTGAGATGAAGATTCCGACTTTGATCCTTTCTTTCTACCTTTTCTTGAGCTCTTCTTGCTTGGTTTCGCCTTTGTCTTGCTAGGGCAAACCTCATCTTTTATGTTCTTGAGCTCGCTCGAAGATTCTTGATCCTCCGCATTTAAATCATTGTCCTCAATATGCTCGGAGGTGGAACACTTGTCCTTTTCTTTGGACATTGCCTCATTTGACATAAGCATGTCAATGAGTTCGCTCGGTGAAGTGTTGGAAAGGTCACCATTTTCAAGATCGGTGATGAAGTCTCCATAGCAACCCTCCGGCAACACTTGGAGCAATTTTCTGCAAATCTCTAGATCGGAAATATTAGCACCATGGGCTTTGAGCTCATTTGTGACGTTGATCAATCGACCATATGTGGTGGAGATTGTGTCATGCTCCAACATCACAAATGCCTCATAGTCCCGCAATAATATACGCATCTTAACATGCTCATAGCTAGATGTGCCCACAAATAAGGACTCAAGGGTGATCCAAACATCGTGAGCGGTCGAACAATCACTTACTAATTTGAGCACATCTTGGCTAAGTGATTCGAGAAGCATATCTTTTGCCTTTGTATATAAAATAAGAGTATGCTTATCCGAAGATAATGAGCTATCCATACCCTTTTGCACTAATCTCCATAATTTCAAATTTAATGCCTCAAGATGAGTACTCATCATGATTTTCCAACGTGTATAATTTGAGCCATCAAATTTAGGAGCAATCAATCCAAATTTCTCTAGCGAATTCATCCTTTCTCTCTAGCGGTTAAGCCGATAAATGAGAGACCTTGCTCTGATACCAATTGTAGGATCAAGGATGCCGACTAGAGGGGGGTGAATAGGAGGCTTTTAAAATTTCTTTTCAATTAAGCAATTTTAAAGAATAATTGAGAGACCTAAATTATACAATGAGGCTTAAAAGGAATTTAATCAACTAGTTGCATTCAATCAAATGAACTATTCAATAAGACATGCAACAATGGTAAATATAGCAATTGTGTCAAGATGAATGTAAAGCAAATATGAAATACGCAATTTGACACAATATTTTTACCGAGGTCTCGGAGACTCGCCCGGTCTCCCCTACTCCTCGTTGAAGCGCTCACTCGGAGCCTCGCTTCTATATCCACGAAGGATATCTCACTAGGGTTGCTCCTTCTCCACACCGGATAGGCGAACACCACACCTTTCACAATCTTTTGCCGGCCTCTCCGACAAACTTCAATTGGAGAGATCTCGGCTCTCCGGCACCGTCTAGGCGAAGGCGATCGCCAAGAGTAACAAGCCAGATGCACTTTCACTTGAATCAACCACGTGCCAGAAGCTCAATGATGCAAATGAGATGCTCAACACTCTAGCACTAGCAATCTAATGGAGATGAAGTGCACTAAACACTCACAAACTCTCCCTCAAGCTTTCTCTCAAATCTACTCAAGATTTGGGCTCAATTCTAGCCTCTAAATGCAATAACTCAAATGCAAATCAATTGGCTAGGTTTTCAGCTGAAGAATGAACTCTTTGAGCACCCAAAAATGAAGCCAAACACGAAGTATTTATAGCCTCAACGAAAAACTAGCCGTTTGCAAGAAACCGGGCCAAAAGTTGTACAGGCCGGACATTGTCCGGTCACTTCAGACACTGTCCGGTCAGTACAAAAATTTCAGCCGTTGCAAACGTGTCAGTGACCGTTGGGTGAAAATTGTGAAGGCCGGACGGATACTATTTGTCCGGACAAATGGATATGTCTCTGTTAACTCTCAGCTCAAAAAACTTGTACAGGCCGGACATTGTCCGGTCACTTCAGACACTGTCCGGCCACTTCGGACAAATAGCTCCGGACGGATGCATTTGTCCGTTTCATTTTTCGGCTCAAAAAAATTGTACTGGCCGGACAATGTCCGGTCACTTCAGACACTGTCCGGCCACTTCGGACAAATAGCTCCGGACGGATGCATTTGTCCGGCCAGTGCACACTGACTGACAGTAAAACAAGCATAACTTTTGATCCAGAGATCCGATTGAGGTGATTTTTGGCTTGTTAGAAAGATAATTCAGAGATCTACAATTTTGTCAACAAAAGCAAGACCTAGAAAGGTCTAGAAACTTCTAGAAATCTCAGAAACTTTCCTGCTGTCAAAATGTCCAATCCAAAAACCATCTCAAATGCAATTTTAGAATATTTGCACATACGGATTTGCCGTTTTCTCGCGGATGTGATTTGTGTCACTTAGCAACGACCACGACCACACAGGTCTTGACATCCGATCAAAAATAGGTGGTCGATAGGGTTTGGTCGAGTGTACGAAAGCGAGCCGAAAACTGGTACGACCAGTCCGAACTTCTACGACCACGCCCAAACCCTAAACATAAAGCCGCCAAACAAGCGACACGACCACGACCACGACCACGTATCAACACTGATACGATCAGAGTATGCAAATATGACCACGACCAGCTCTAGATAAATAAACCAATTTAAACAGCTGGCGATCACGACTAAGTGCAGTTTTCAAAACATTTAATCTAATGCACATGAACTACACTTAGACTCACTAGCAATGCAAGACACTAGTGCAAGATGATATGAATGCATCTGAGCTTCCGCACTAGATAGATTCAAGCTACTAGTTTCCGACCCCTCTTAATAGTACGGTCAAACTAGTAAAAAGAAACATATCAACCCGGTCTGTCTCCAAACACCGAGACCAGTAAAATCCTAAGAAAACAATCCTTAATCTTGGATTTTACCTTAGGTGAAGTTCGACCTCGTGAAGTTCGACCGCTAGACGCTTGTCCCCGCAAGGCTCGACCTTGCTAAGCTCGACCTCGCGAAGCTCGACCGTTTGACACTTGTCCTCGCAAAGCTCGACCTTGCTAAGCTCGACCTCGCTCGAGATGTCTCATATCGACTTCATCCTCTTCACACCCTTGCTCGCTTTTATCCTGTAATCAAACTGAGACTACAATACGTACACTCAATGCACAACATTAGTCTCATATATAAGTCGTCATTAATCACCTCCAGAGAAGCTACTCCACACAGGAGTTAGCTCAACGGTTTCTCTTTCAAATGACATGACAAATTATATTCAACGAGTAGCAAATGAGTATAAGATAAAATACAATCATATAGATCGTAGATGATAAACACATACGCACACGATCTATACTACTCATATCATGATATCAATCAACCTAGATGACCAAAGTGATGAGCTCGCCCTCAACATGTGCATCGATATAAAATCCACAACTGGAGTCATCAGTCTCAGATTTAACGTATTACATTTTGATCAATCAATCAGCACAAGCTTGATGTAACCACCGAGCTCATCCTCTACATATGCATCAATATCAAACCCGCAATCGAGAAAAACATCCAATTCAGGGTTTACCGATAATCAATTCAATTTACTTGTACTAAATCGGGATTTATCTAAATTGTCATTTAATAATCAAATCTGATATTTGCATATTAACTTTAATCATCATGGATTTATCCAAAACGTCATTAATCATCAAAACCTAGATACTAAGATCTACCTAGATCCAACAATACTGACAGTCAGCAACACATGCTGGCAATCAGCATCCACAACCACAGCTCGACATAAACTTAGCTAGCCGTTTGTGGTCGCATATGAAAAGAAATTACTCATGCTGACAGTCAGTGTCGACCACTAAAACGACCAGTTAAATAAAATTCACAAAACAAACAGCTCGAGGTCAAAACTCATGCTGACAGTCAGCAACACATGCTGACAGTCAGTATAGGCAAAAAAAATTTGGCTCAAAAAACACGCTCTCTGGACAAATGGCAGTTAAACAAACTGACATTCAGGCTGATTGTCAGCATCACATGTTGACTGTCAGCATAGATAAAAACAGCCATAACTTTTGATCCAGAGATCCAATTTAAGATTTTTTTTTTATAGCTCATTTGAAAGATAATTTAAGTGGCTATATTTTTGTCAACAGAAGAAAAAATCGGATCAGCCCAGATCTTTCTAGAAAATGCAAAAACACTTCTTCTACCAAAAAGATCAGAACCCAAATCATTTGAAAGGCAAAACCGACCGAGATGAACGAATGCAATGACCTAACAGTTTCTCAGTTTATGCTGGACATGTAGAGACGACCTATAACCCCTCTTTATAGTATGGTTGAAACTAAGAAACAAATTTCCTATAAACCGATCAACCTCCAAACACCGAGATCGGTAAACAAAATATTTTACCTTAGGTTCTTCGCAACTTTAACCTTGCGACTTGTGTTTCATCTTTTTCATGTTGGGTTCACCTGAGTTTCTATCTTGATCATCTTGCATCTCTTTGCCAAAAGAACTCTGTATCCAAATATCTCAAAAACACAATTAGTCTGAAATGCTTGTTTTCATTAATCATCAAAATCAGGCATAATGGCCTAGATGTAACAGAAGCAACTGGTCGAGTTTCATAATGGGCAGTAGAACTAGGAGCATTCGATCTCCACTTCACTGCTCGCGTAGCAATCAAATCTCAAATCCTTGCAGATTTCGTGGTCGAATGGACTAATCCTGAACCACTTCCGCAAGAACCGGCAGATTTGTCTACTAACGACCTTTGGACGATGTACTTCGATGGTTCTCGCGGTTTTTCGAACTCGGGGGCTAGAGTGGTGTTAATCACACCCCATGGCGACCAACTCCAGTGCATCATACAACTCCACTTTGTCGCAACAAATAACGCGGCAGAGTATGAAGGTCTTCTAGCTGGGCTTTGAGTAGCCAAATGCCTTGGAGTCCATCGACTAGTGGTGAGGGGAGACTCATAGCTAGTCGTAAACCAAGTAAACAAGGAGTACAGCACCTCCGATGAGACAATGGCTCATTATCTGAACAAAGTGATGAAATTGGAAAAATACTTCAGAAATTTTGAATTCCAATTCATTCCATGAAGAGACAATATTCTCACAGGCCAGTTATCAAAACATGGGTCGTCACGGTGCATCTGCTCTGGCAGGAGTGTTCATTGAGCATTTAAAACATCCCTCGATCTCCGAGAAGACCAAGGTGATGACTAACGTCGCCACCCTCGATTAGGAAGCAGATTGGATCCAACCATTGTGGATCTATCTTGCGCATGGGACCTTGTCCGAGGATGAAACCGAAGCTGAACAGTTAGTTAGGAAAGAATGCCTATATAGACTGGTTGAAGGAACCCTGTACAAAAAGAGCACACAAGACATACTCATGCGTAGCATCCCTCATGAAGAAGGCCAAAACCTTCCAAGAGGAATCCACGGAGGCGTATGTGGCACACATGCATCCTATAGAACATTACTGGCCTACGGCACTCAATGATGCCAGACACTTGGTCAACACATGCCACTAGTGTCAATTTCATGCTCGGCAAGTTCATGAGCTGGCATATGCACTACAAACTATTCCCTTAGCATGGCCATTTGCCGTATGGGGAATAGACATTCTAGGACCAATGCCCCGAGCCATCAATGGATACAAGTTCCTGTTCTTAGCATTGATACATTCATCAAATGGGTCGAGAAAAGGTAAGGAAAGGCTTGCTGCAAATCTGACTCCTTCTCCCAGGTTGATTCACTCTGCTTCTGAGCTGATGTTCTGCCTGCAGCTGTAGGTAAGGAAAGGCTTGCTGCAAATCTGACTCCTTCTCCCACCATTGAACACGATAGAATTTGATCACTCTGCTTCTGAGCTGATGTTCTGCAATTTCTATCATTCTGGCCAGCTTCTCTTCGTAAGTTAGGTCTGGCTGAATTGAGATATCATCTGCCTGCAGCTGATCTTCTGGCTTTCTCAAACTCTTGCGCAGTTGCAATACATGGAAAACATCATGGACACCTTGCATCTCTGGTGGCAACTCAAGCTGATAAGCCACTTCTCCTCTTCTTTCTATTACTCTGTAGGGTCCAATATACCTGGGGCTCAGTTTCTGCCTCTTTTGAAATCTAGAGATACCTTTCTGAGGTGATACCTTGAGATACACATGATCATCTGGTTCAAAAGATTAGTCACGACGTCGGTGATCAGCGTAACACTTCTGTCTTGACAGCGTAACACTTCTGTCTTGACTACGCAGCTTCTCTCTAATGATTCGAACATGAGCTTTTGCGTCTCGAGCGGCCTCTGGGCCGATCAGTTGCCTTTCTCTGACTTTTGACCAATGTAATGGCGTCCTGCACTTGCGACCATACAGGGCTTCAAATGGAGCTATCTGCAAGCTAGACTGATAGCTATTATTGTACGTAAACTCTGTGTACGGCAGGCACAACTCCCATGAAATCCCATATTCGATCACACAAGCTCGCAACATATCCTCCAGTATTTGATTCACTCGTTCTATTTGTCCTCCAGTCTGAGGGTGGTAAGCTGTGCTGAAGCTTAACTTTGTGCCAAGGGCTTCATGCAGACTTTTCCAGAATCTTGATATGAATTGTGCTCCACGATCCGATACAATTCTCTTTGGTACACCATGTAGAGTAACAATCTTAGTCATGTAGATCTCTGCTAACTTGGCACCATCATAAGTTGTCTTCATTAGTACAAAGTGTGCTACCTTCGTCAATCTATCCACGATTACCCATACGGAGTCATACCCATTCTTAGTCTTCGGGAGTCCTGTGATAAAATCCATTCCAACTTCTTCCCATTTCCATTCTAGGATGGGTAGTGGCTGTAGCAGTCCTGCTGGTTTCTGATATTCAGTTTTTATCCTTTGACACCTGTCACACTTCGCCACGTACTCAGCAATTTCTCTCTTCATACAACTCCACCAGAATTGACTTTTCAAGTCCTGATACATCCGAGTACTTCCAGGGTGAATGGAGTATGGAGTGTCATGAGCCTCCTTCAGAATTAAGGTCTTGATCTCCTTGACGTCTGGTACACAGATCCTCTTACCATGCCAAATGGTTGCTTGTTCATCTTCCCAAAAATGTACTACTTTTCCAATCTTCATGTTCTCTCTGATCTCTTGGATTCCTTCATCATTTCCCTGCGCCTTTCGGATTTCTTCTTCCAAGGTAGGCGTAATTGACAATGTGGCCACAAACCCTTGATCGACCACTTCGATCATCTACCGATGCAGGTCCTCTATTAACTCTGGTGCAATGCTGATGCTGCAGTAAACTTTTCCACTCAAGGCGTCTGCAACAACATTGGCCTTACCAAGGTGGTAATGTATGCCGAGGTCATAGTCCTTAATCAACGCTAGCCATCGGCGTTGCCTCATTTTCAAATTCTGCTGGGTAAAGACATACTTCAAGCTCTTGTGATTTGAGTAGATTTCACATCGGTTCCCTAGCAAGTAGTGTCTCCAAATTTTGAGTGCATGAATCACTGCTGCCAACTCCATGTCGTGGGTTGGATAATTCTCCTCATGTGGCCGCAGTTTCCTAGATGCAAATGCGACTGCTCTTCCGTCTTTCATTAAGACACAACCTAAACCGTGCCTAGATGCATCACAATATATCTCGAAGCTCTTCTTGTTATCAGGAAGTACTAGAACTGGGCAGTGGTTAGCCTTCGTTTCAACTCTTTGAAGCTCTTTTAACAATCTTCTATCCACTCAAACCGGACATCCTTCTTCAGCAAACTAGTGAGTGGCTTGGCTAGCTTGGAAAATCCTTCAATGAATCGGAGATAGTATCCGGCTAGTCCAAGAAAACTTCTGTCACCGACTCTGGCTATTTCCATTCCTTCACGGACTTGACCTTAGCTGGGTCCACTTGTATTCCTTCTGCTGTCATTATGTGGCCCAAGAATGAAATTTCCTTCATCCAAAACTCGCACTTGTCCAGCTTAGCATAAAACTGATGCTCTCTTAGTCTATCCAGGACTTTCCGCAGGTGGTGAGCATGCTCCTCTTGGTCCTTGGAGTATATCAAGACATCACCAACAAACACCACCGCAAACTTATCCAGTGTCGGGGGAAATCTCCGCGGGACTAAGTCCAGGTAAGATGTGTCACGATTGCCCGGGGACCTGGCCTCCGGCCCCTCCCCGGGCGCCGCAATTCCGTTCCCGGGACGCGGCCTCTGGGGCCTCCCCAGGCGCCGCCTTTTGGCTCTCGGGACGCGGCCTCCGAGGCCTCCCCGGGCGCCGCCTTTTGGCTCCCGGGACGCGGCCTCCGGGGCCCTCCCGGGCGCCGCCATTTGCCCGGGGACGTGGCCTCCGGTGCCTCCCCGGGCGCCGCCTTTTGGCTCCCAGGACGCGGCCTCCGGTGCCCTCCCGGGCGCCGCCATTTGCCCGGGGACGTGGCCTCCGGGGCCTCCCCGGGCACCGCCTTTTGGCTCCCGGGACGCGGCCTCCGGGGCCCTCCCGGGCGCCGCCATTTGCCCGGGGACGTGGCCTCCGGTGCCTCCCCGGGCGCCGCCTTTTGGCTCCCGGGACCTGGCCTCCGGCGCCGTCCCGGGCCTCATCGCCCCTCCTAAAGGTAAAGTCTCGAACTGTTTATCACGTGCAGGTCACGCGAGGAGCGCCTCGGGAACTAACGACCACCTGTCAAGCATCCAAGACGTTTGATCGGGAGAAGGACGGTCCTGCTCTTCAATCCGACGGTGGCTTCCGGGGTAGTTTAGGTTTTTTGCTGCTTTTTGGGGCTATAAATAGCCCTTGTACCCCTCTGTTGTAAGGGATCGGTTCTTTTATCGGCGTGCTCCGGAAGCCTCTCCCCCGGAGAGAGCCTCCCCAGCCGACCCCGGTCGGGAGCGCGTCGACAGGACTAGGGCCCCCACCGGGACCCGAACCTGTATAAACCCGTGTGTCATTCTTTGTGCTTGTCCGGCGGGGGAGGACCGGTCATCCGGTCAACCCGCGCCGCATAATATTCGCTAGGATCACTCTCAAAACCTGCCGGGGTATTCGCAATACCACGACATCCAGATAGTCCATGAATGTCATATTCATCACATTCATAAAAGCTGCTGGGGCATTGGTCAATCCGAATGGTACCACTGTAAACTCATAGAGACCATACCTTGAAGTGAAAGCAGTTTTAAGTATGTCTTCTTCCTTGATCTTCAACTGATGATATCCAGATCTCAAATCTATCTTTGAAAAGACTCTTGCTGCTCTAAGCTGATCGAACAGGTCATCTATCCTTGGTAGAGGGTACTTGTTCTTGATTGTGACCTCATTCAAAGCTCTATAGTCCACGCACATGTGGAGTCCTCCATCTTTCTTCTTGGCAAACACACTGGTGCTCCCCAGGGTGATACGCTAGGCCGTATGAAACCTTTTACTTCCATTTCCTACAGTTGCTTCTTAAGCTCTTCTAATTCCTTGACTGACATCCGATATGGCCTTTTTGATATGGGCGCCGTCCCAGGCTTTAATTCTATACTGAGCTCAAATCCTCGGTCTGGGGGCATTCCTGGTAACTCCTCTGGAAACACACTCAGGTACTCTTCAACTACAGGGACCTGGTTCACTTCTCCCTTCAAACTGTGCAGACTTTGGGTTGAGTGTTCTACTGGAGTTCTCTCAGCATGGAACAAAACTTCTTTCCCACTAGGACTAGTAGGGGTAATGGTTTTATGCTCACAATCCATTTGCCCTTTATGTTCTGACAACCAGTCCATTCCAAGTATAACATCCAAACCTTGGAGTTCCAGAACTAATAGCTTAGCAGAGAACTCCTCTCCGCATATATTAAGCTTTACGTCTCTACAAACGGACTTTACTGGATCCTAGAGCCAGGAGACTGAATAGCTATAGGATACTCTAGACAAGTCATACTCAATCCACTTTTAATACCAAAAATTCTAGCAACAAAAGAATGTGTGGCACCAGGATCAAACAGTATTAAACAAGCTTGAGAGTTGATCAGGAACCTACCTAGTACCACGTCGGTTGGATCTCCCGCTTCTTCTGAGGTGATGTAATTGAGTCTGCCTCGGGTTGGTGGTGGTGGGTTTCCTCGATCTCTTCCACGTTTGGCTAGGAATCTTCCTCTTGCAGCTGGAGTTCCTCGCCCATACTGCTGTATTGGGGCGGGCATTGGATTGGCGTCTGACTCGCAGGCTGTTGCGGCTGACCTTCACTCCTTGTTCTGGCTACTGGACTTGGGAGATTCTTCCAAGGGCAATTCTCGCGGCGGTGACCGAATCGTCCACAATGAAAGCAGTTGACCTTGTCGTGGGGACAATCGCGCCGATAGTGGTTTCCATGACAAGCCGGGCACTTGGCTGCCATGGGTCTTGGATTGGAATAGTGCAAACTTGGCCGGTACTGGGGTGCGGCTATGGTGCGACCTCGGGATGAACTCCCTTGGTTGGCTGGTTGGAACCTCGCCTTCCTCTTCCTGTAGTCGTCCACCAACTGACGCTTCTCTTCGATCTCAAGCAGGCGGTTCACCAGGGTTTGGAAGTCTGTGAACTCATGCGAGGCGATGAGCACCTGTAACACTGGTTGTAACCCTCCCTTGAAGAGTTATATCTTCCTGGTCTCAGTGGCAATGTCCTCGGGGGCATACCTTGCTAGCTGGTTGTACTGATGGAGATACTCCATTTCTGTCTTTCCTCCTTGACGCAAGTTGCGGAACTCTCTACGCTTTGAGGCCATCACTCCAGCAGGCACGTGGGCTTTCCTAAACTGCTCAGAGAACTTAGCCCAAGTTATCCTCGCGGGATTGGGGTGCATGTTCTTGTAGTTAATCCACCATGATGTTGTCGGTCCAGCGAGCTGATGAGATGCATACAGGACCATCTCATTGTCCGAGCATCGAATTGTTTCCAACTTTCTTTCCGTGTCACACAAACAGTCATCAGCGACCATGGGGTCAGGAGTACTTGAAAGGGTAGGTGGGTGCGTCTTTTGAAAATCCGTGAGCCTTGCGCTCATCACCAACCCTTCAAATTGGGCTGCGGGCATCCTCTGCAGTATCTGTTCCAGCATCTGGGCCTGTGCTGCTTGATTGTCCTTCATCATCTGAGCTTGCATAGACTGCATCATCTGATTCTGGGCTGCTTGGGCTTCTTGTCTGCTTCTCTCCATCCACATCATTACTTCTGCCAAACTGGGCTGAGCTCCCTGTGGCTCCACATGCTCTTGGGGTTGGGGCTGCTACTCCTTTTCACTTAATGCTCTGCCTTGAGACGAAGCACCTGCCTCATGCCCACTGTTCCTCGAGTGACTCCTTGTGTTCGTCATCTTGTCTTCACTTCACTGCCAAAGGTAACCAAGACTGTGGTTGCAGCAAGGGAATAGGAAAGAAGAGAAAAGGGGAGAGAAGAGACACCTAATAACTTATATGCAGACACTAAGCACACACTAGTAGATATACACATATAGCTTAGGTTAATAGTTCCCAAGGGAGTAATCAGCAGAGACCTGCCCAAGGCAACCAATGGAAACGACACGCTAACGGCGAGAAGAGAGAGAAAGCAGCACTAGCTGACTAAGAGGGTAAGCTGATCTCCATCTCCTCTGAACCTAATCTTGATCGGTCGTCTTCTGCATTAGCTCCAATTGATGCAGGGTTGGCCGAAGAATCTGTGAAGTTGACGCACCATCCTCAATGCGGTGTCCATCCTTGGATCTTCACTGCCGAACCACACGTCCAACACGTTATTTTCAAAATGGGAGCTAAAAACCCTTTTTCTAAAAACTTGGCAACATACTCTATTGTAGAAAATCATCTCGAGCTAACAAGAAAAGAAGATAAGGAAAGAAGATTACAAGAATAGTAGTTTTGCTTTTTATCGACATAGATTTTCGCAATTACTTGTAAGAAATTAGGTTTTTCCCAAAACACGCAACTATCGGCCATTTCTATCTAGGGTCACGTCCTACAGTCAAGCCGGGCTCTGATACCATGCTTGTGGGTTACCCCGCCCCGTACCAAACACCACGGTACGAAACAACACTCCCCTGTCACAACTTCCCAGGAGTCAGTTGCGAACCAGAAATGAATATCACAACAACCAGCACAATACATAAATAATCCACAAAATATTTCAAGGTTCATAGTTGACGGCACTAGGGCCTTACAATAGTAACACAACGAGGTACAAAATAATAGTTCAGCTTTTCAACAAAACACGGAAGTAGCGGAACGCTAATCTTCGCCCACAGTTGCTCGACCGGGGTACGCGACACCTAGAAGCTCGGATCATACTCGAAGAAGTATTCATAAGGCTCAAGCTCACACTCATGTGAACCCAAGTCACTTGGCTCTTCAACTTCTAATGGAGAAAGTCAGTCACGGGTGAGTATAGGGTACTCAGCAAATCACCACTTAACAAATGCAAACATATATAACATGCAAGTAATTTAAGGAAATGGTTGAGGTTCTTTTTCCAAACTATATATACAACCTAGCAGTTAATAGTTAGAAAAACATTCAGAACACACTTTGAAAACTTGCTTTAGGTAATAGTTCAAGAGTAAAGGAATTAAAGCAATTGATAAAACAGTTTATGAAAACTACTTGTGCCTCACAATCATGGATGAAACCCATTGACCATAACACACTCCAAAATCCGGGAGCACGGAGCATTTAAATACATTTAAAATTCTGCAGAGGGGTACCGCTTTACCCACAAGACTTCTCAACTACCACTGTTGACCACGAGCATAGGCCTTTTGCCCAATCACTCTACTTTAAGCATATGAGTCTCCTATGTCAGGTTCGATCACACTGCTTTAAGCGCGCCACTGAGTTGAGAATAACACGCTTTTCACCCTGCCTTGCCATTATACTAGCTGTGCCCCGTAAAAGGTTCACCACCGGTCAGTGGCCCAGGAATTCCACCTCCGGGTGGGGTTCCTAATACAGTTGTGAAGCATTGTAGGGATCTTCCCTCTCATACATTCACCCTACCCCTCACTCAGTATTAGGCCGCGGTGGGAGACCCTCTCCACCAATAGTGAGCGGACACACGAAGGGTTTGTGCTGGGAAACCACATCCAGCACTCGTGCCCTGGAACCACATCAGTTGCACAATCTTTCACTCAGACGAATCGGCTGGGCTCGTCCCAGCCGTCAGTGTAAGTGGGCCAAGAGGGATCTTCCCTTCTCTGACCAGGGAACAGTATTAGTGCACAGTATTATTTTAGGTTATACACTCTATGCAGAGCTAGGGCAATAGTTTGGCAAGGATACTTGGTCGCACCTGTCCCATACCAGGCTTGTGGAGGTACGATAACATGTTACTGGATGTTTAGCACAAATTGATTGGTCCTTAAGCTATTCTAGAGAGGAGTTTCCCTAATCACATTTTTCACAATTCACAACATTTCATGTTTCCAACATTATCATGTTATCACATCATCATCATAAGTATCACAGTATTTTCCATGTTCCGACTGACACACCTCTCCTCCCTAGGATAGACATTTTAAAAAGGCATTTTTAGTTTTGAAAAACCATTTTTGCTCATTTATGTGAATAACCCATATAACCAATGTTATGCTTTAGCATTAACCTAAGGCATCAAGAATATTATACACATGGCTTGAGAATCAAGAATGACTATTCAATGTAGGACAATAGCTAAATAGGTATATTTAAACATACACAGTTTACTTAATTAGCATGCATAATACTCAAATAACAAAATACTTAGCTAACTAAAAAACATGGGGTCAACATGATCAAGGTGGTGGTGACTTGCCTTGAATTCCCGCGATAAAATCTTCAGGGACGTCCTTGATCAGCTGCTCTCTAAAAGCGAAAGAACACCGGATCAACCAAAATGCATAAGTATGAGACTATAAAAATGCAAATCTAATCCTAATAAGTCTAGGTAAAGCAGCCTCGGAGTCGGATCTGAAAAAGACTAGAAAACGAAAGTTTTTGAAAACAGAGGTACTCAGGGTAAAACTGAAAAGATCGTTTTTGAAAATAGTTGAAAACGACAGATCAGGATTTTACGGTTGGAATCTGAAGTGGTGGCTAAAGGAGAATATGTGGTGGTAACAATTTGTGGTAGGGTGGTTCAGACAGATATGAATTTGGAGGTTGGATGGAGAAAAACCACTTGGCGAGATTTTAGGACAAACCGGGTAAAAATCGGATCTGGAAAAAGGTGAAAACAAGATCCGGGACTCGGATATGAAGAAAAGTTTTGGATCTGGAAGATTTGATTCAAGGCGAATCTGATGGGGTAGACGGATCTTCGATCGGAGATTTCTGCAACAAAATCGGGGAAAGGAACGAAGATGCTCAAAACAACGAAACGGAAATCCGGGCAGCGGATCGAAGAAATGATCACACATCTGTAAGGTTGACGGTGAAACGATCAAAGTGACGCAATTAGATTTTTGATCGGAGGTCCAGAAGGCAGAGAACACAAGGCATGTCGCTGCGGCTGACATTCAGAAAAGAGTACAACACTGAAACAGTGTCAGTCGGCTGACACAGGACATGGCCACGGCCAAGAGATCGCCGGCGACGATCTAGGCCGCGGCTGGGGCTGAGATTGGAGGGGTGGAGGAGTCACAGCAAGGGGAGAAAGTTTGGTGAAGTAGGCACGGCTAGAAGGGCTTCCACGGCGAGCTTCACGGCAAGGTTTCCCGGCGAGCTTGAACACACACACGGGAGAGCACGGGTGAGCTTCGGCCGGAGCTCACCAGAGAGGGGAAATGGCCGGAGAAGGTAGGGAATCGGAGGAGGAGACCAAGGGGATGGAGAAGCATCAACAATGGCGGAGTTTGGTGGCCGGAATTGGAGAAGGTGGCGCATGGCCGGCCGCGAGGAAGAAGACGACGGCCGGGCGTCAGTTCGCTGGCGAGGATGCGCGGGGAAGGCCGAAACTTGGTGGGGGAGCTGCTAGGAGCGAGGGGAATGCAAAGGAGTTGCCGGCCTTGGCAAAGCGCGGCCGGAAAAAGATGAACGGCGAGGTGGCCGACGGTGAACAGAAGTAAACACGGCGATTTCGAGAGTTACAACGATCAATCGGCCGAGATCCTGTGGAAGAAAATGTGCAACACAACGATTAATATAGCTGGACAAGCAAAATATGACCGGAGCACGGCTAACGACGGCGAAGAAGTGGCGGCCGGCGCTGGAGCGCGGCCAAAACAGTGGCAGAGCAGACAAAATCACGCCCTTTGTTCTTTTATGTGAAAGTTTTCAACAAAATGCAAACATTTTGAATGCTATGCGTCTCTAAGTGTTTACTCTACCACTCTAGAGAAGGACATGGAGAAATGAGCAAGTTTGAGCTGCGTTTCAGCTGTGTCATGGCTTATATGGAGTGGCATGCAGCTGGTTTCTTGTGTTAGAAGCAAGGTGGCTGAGGTGTAATGTATCTAACAGGGGTAAACAGGTCTTTATACTGTGTTTGCTGCAGGATGGTTGAGGGCAAAAGTGGAATTACACATAAAATAACAATTTTGGTCAATTCTAGGGCTTTATTTGGAATTTTGAAAAACCTAGGGGCTGAAATGCAAAGTGCCAATGCATGGGAAGTTGTGGAACCTGGTTACTTGTGCAAATAAAATATATTAGAAAATTTTTCAGAATTTTCTATGCATTATTTTAAATTAAACCAACCTTTTATGCTATTTCTAAATAGAAAAAAAATCATTATTTCATGTGAGAAATCTATCATTTCATGTGGAAAAATGATTTGTTTGATGCATAAAACCATGATGCCATGAATTTAAAAATATGTATGCATGAGGAAAATATTGGAGGGAGGATTTAGGGTTGAACAGTTGAAAGAATTTTGCTAATCGGAAAAAGAATATAATTAATCAGAATTTTGGAAGATTTAGATCTGGCGGAAAGTTTGAGAAGGGGAGGGTTAAGAGCGGAATTTTGGGGCTGTTAGAGCCACGCCTGGGGCCTGGCCGCAACGCAAACTCTTGAACATAATGTCTAAGTGGATTAGTTGACCGATCTAATGATCACATCTATCCAACACATCTCTCTGTAAGCCGTTTCTCAACGCTTAGAGACTTGATAGAATGTTCCGCATCATTCGAGTGGCTGTCAATTCGTAACAAGCTTATGCGTTTAACCTCAGATGTTTGTTCTTGCGTCCATATGATCGCATGCAGTCGACGCTCCTCTTTTTAAGCCATCATCACACGCTTAAGAGACTGCCTCATCTGTTGTCGATCAAATTGCCATCATTTTATCTTGCGACCATGATACCCAACTAAAACATATGCATGGCCGCAGGAGGGGGCTAGGGAAAATATAACTATGGCATTAAAACAAGGAAAGTACTAGGCATTTCAATATTTTATTTGAATGATCAGAAACTTTGCTAACTGTGTGTATTTGCAAGGTACCAAATTATCGCCAACCCAGGTAGGATATTTATGTTTCTTTTTTTCGTTATTTTCTCCCAAAAAGGTACAATGTAAAGAAGTACATCAAGGAAGGCCGAGATCATGCAATAATTCTTATATAAGAGGTTTGATCTCGGCCCTGATCATGCTCAATTGATCCTCGCTGTCAAAAACCACGTTTCCCAGCACAGGGTTCAAGTCCAATGTCGGGCTGTGGTGATGTCTGAGTTTACACAGTATAGCAGAGGTCACTTCACTGACATCGGTTTTCAATGCCTCCTTGCACTTCCTCATAAACACTGGAATGTTGGCGACAAGCGAATCAGACTAGGTGGCAACCAGGTTGTAGGACTTAGCAAGTGATAGGTCATCCTTCTCAGGATTGATAATTTCTGCATCAAACGAGTTCACAACTTCATTCAGTTTTGCCAATGTACTTTTCTCAACAAGATGGCAGTTTCTGACGATGTCTTCCAGATTTTCCTTCTCGTCGAGTGCTAGCTTTGTTGTCTATTTGACTTTGTTATTGGCCGACCTGAGGTATTAATGGTATCACGGAGCTTATCAAGGTCGAGTTCACGCCTGACAAACTTCTCCTTCAATTGATCCTTTTCCTCGGTCAGCTTAAAGTTTACTTCTTTTTGATCTGATCAGAGAAAGAAACAACTTTGGTATAATTTGATCTTCAATAATTCAAGGAAACAATATGAAATTCTGGCTGTCGTGGTATTACGAATACCCCGGCAGGTTTTGTGAACAATCCTGGCGAAGATTACGCGGCGCGGGCTGACCAGGTGACCGGTCCTCCCCCGCCGGACAAACACAAGAATTGACACGAGGATTTATACAAGTTCGGGTCCCGGTGGGGGCCCTAGTCCTGTCGGCGTGCTCCCAACCGGAGTCGGCTGGGGAGGCTCTCTCCGGGGGAGAGCCTTCCGGAGCACACCTGTGAGTTTTGGCTATTCCAATAAATGAATCACCCTTTTTTACAACTGAGGGGTACAAGGGCTATTTATAGCCCCAAAAAGAAGCAAAAAGACCTATCTACCCCGGAAGCCACCGTCGGATTGAGGGGTAGCAACGTCCTTCTCCCGGTCAACTGCCATGGATGCTTGACAGGTGGTCGCTGATTCCCGAGGCGCTCCTCGCGTGACCTGCACATGGTCAACAACCAAAGACTTTACCTTTAGAAGAACGACGAGGTCCGGGACACACACCGGAGGTCAGGTCCCCGGGCCAAAGGTGGCTGGGCGGGCACCGGAGGCCACGGCCCCGGGCAAATGGCGGCTCCTGGGACCGGCGCCGGAGGCCAGGTCTCGGGAGCCAAAAGGCGGCGCCTGGGGCAGGCACCGGAGGCCACGTCCCCGGGCAAATGGCGGCGCCCGGGGTAGGCACCGAGGCCACGTCCCCGGGCAAATGGTGGCGCCCGGGACCGGCGCTGGAGGCCCGGTCCCGGGAGCCAAAAGGCGGCACCCGGGGTAAGCACCGGAGGCCACGTCCCCGGGCAAATGGCAGCGCCCAGGACCGGCGCCAGAGGCCCGGTCCCGGGGGCCGAAAGGCGGCACCCGGGGTAGGCACCGAGGCCACGTCCCCGGGCAAATGGCGGCGCCTGGGACCGGCGCCGGAGGCCCGGTCCCGGGGGCCAAAAGGCGGCGCCCGGGGTAGGCACCGGAGGCCACGTCCCCGGGCAAATGTGACGCAACTTACCTGGACTTAGTCTCGCGAAGATTTCCCCCAACAGCGGCCCCCCATGCCCCCCGGGGACGATGCTCGAGTCCCCAGTGGGAATTGTACATTTCACCGGGAAAATCTCCGAACCAAGCCACCGGAGCCGTGACACTTCGATTCCCGTGCCGCGTGCTTATGACCGCCGCTTCGCCATAAATGCGCTCGCGATTCGAACCGGCGCCTCGGTTTTTGCGCCAGTCCCTTCGTTTCCCGCGCACGGTTTGAACTTCAACGGCCCAGATTGCTCCGCGGAGTGCCACGTGGCGCCCATCTGGATCACGGCTCGCCCCTATAAATAGGGCCTTGCGGGGCCCGGGAATTTCATTCCAAACGTCTCAGCCTTAGCGCATTTAGCCCTCCCGGTAGCTCTCTCCCGGTAGCTAGCTCCCGGTAGCAGGCGTTTGGAACCTTTAGGCGTAGCCTCCTGAAACATTAGCCACCGGAAAAAACAAACCTGATGGCACCCAAGTGTCGAGCGAAGACGATCGAGGTGCCCCCGAAGGAGGTCGCTCCGGACTCCCTCTGGGCGTCCGAGTTCACGGCCGAGGACGCGGAGTCCATGGTCGAACGCTGCGTCATTGAGGACAGGGACATCCGGGTCCCCGTGAAGAAGGACGGAGTCCCCCGCCCCAGGCCCGGAGAGATCGTGGCCTTCGAGGCCTTCCTGGAGGCGGGGCTCCGGCTCCCGGTGCATCCCTTGCTCCGGGAGTTTATGAAGGAGTATGGGGTGGCCCTCAACCACCTCACCCCGAACGCGATCGTCCGGATGGGCCACTTCATTTGGCTCTACGAGACGGCGACCGGGCGGGAGCCCACCCTACGCGCCTTCCGGTACTTCTATGAACCGGCGGCGAGGAGCTCCCACCTGGTGAAGGGGGGACCCAAGTCCCCCTTTGGCTCGGTGATGGTGCAAATGCTGCCGTCCCGGGTGGCCGATTACTCGGCGGCGGCCTCCCGGGACCACTGGGGCGACTCGATCCGGAGGTGGTTCTACCTCCGGGTCCGGGACGACGAGGTGGCGTACGCCCCGGAGCACCCCTCTTACAGCAGGTCCTCCGCGCCGAAGCCTCCCGTGTGGACGGACGAGGAGCTCGAGCTCCTCGGCAAGGTAATCATCTCCCAGAGAACCCGCTCTATGCGGGACGCCGCCGAGGAGATGATGCTTCTGAGGATCTCCCCCTTCTCACGCGGGATAAGGGGGATCGGCATGGGACCGGAGCAGCGGCCCCCGGTCAAGCCGGCGACCCGACGTAAGTCCCGGCTACCTGATGCATTGCAGTTACAAATTTTTGGAATTTTGACTAACTCTTTACCTTTTGTAGTCCGGCCGTACCCGGCGGCGCGGGAGAAGGCGGAGAACCTCCTGGGGAGGTACTTCACCGACGAGCACGAGCACGTCGTGTGCCTCGTGGGGGAGGGCCCTCCCCGGAACTTGGTGGCTGAGGCCTACGGGCTGAAGCTGCCAGAGCCCCTCCCCACCCCCGGTTCGCACAAACGGGGGAAGGACGCGGCCGGGGGCTCTGAGCCTAAGAAGGCCAGAGTCCAAAAAGCCCCCGGTCCGTCGACGACGCCGGCGAAGCCTCGGGACGAGAGCCCCGGGACCGGGCGCGGACGGGCACCAGCCCGGAAGGAAGTAACTCCCCCTCCCCCGAAGAGCCCCGTTGCGGCCCGGGGGAAGGAGCCGGCCGCGGGCGGGGCGGCGTCCGATTCGGCGGACTACGCCCCATCGCCAACTTCGGTAGCGGCCCTCCCGGCGCCCCCGGCACCCTTGGAGCCAGAGAAACCGGAGGTGAGGTTCGCGGAGGCCTCGCCTCTGCTGGTGGAGTGGCCCGTGGACGAGGGGGGGGAGCCCCTCGGTCTATGAGGTCCCCCCGGAAGTGGAGCTTCCGGGGGCCCTCCCACCCAGGAAGTTGAAAGGTCTGATGATTCCCCCCCGGAAAGGGGCCCCCTCCGAAACGTCCTCACCCACTTCCTCGGGGGGCACTTCGGCGACGAAGACGACGACGACCGCCACTCCGACCGAGGTCATGCCGGGCGCCCAGGTCCGGGAGCCCGTTACCGGACGCGGCGGGACCAGCGCAGGGTGGGAGACCCCCCTGCTTTCCCCAGGGGAGGTCGAGCGTTACGCGGTAGGCCTGCAGACCCCAAAGGTTCAGGCCTTCGTCGCGGAGGGGATGCTCCACGAGCGCTTCAAGGAGCTCCGGTCCCTTCAAGTCCAGGTATTCACCCGAGGCGGTTGTCGCTTTCTTTTGGCTCCCTACATCCAAAATTTTTCTAACTCTGGAATTTGTAGGGGGCGGCAATTACCTGGGGCGTTGAGCAGCGCGTCATCCGGCTGCTCCAAGACGCGGAGGACAGGGCCGCCTCCTTTTTGGGTCAGTGGGACGAAGCTCTCCAGGAGTTGGCCCGGGTTCGAGCCCAGGTCCATGTCTCGGGGAGCGTCAACGGCCGCCTTCGGGAAGAGGCGAAGGCGAAGGAGGAGGCCTTCCGGGAGCTCGAGGGATCGAGCATTCGGGCGGTGGTGGACGCGGGCCGCTCCGTCCGCTCGGCCCTCGAGAGCCTTGGCCTAAGCCTAGGCTCCGGGGGTGGCTCAGAGGTGCCCCCGGCCACGCTCGCGGAGGCTGTGCGTTTTCTTAACGCACAAGTCTCCGTGATTCCGGAGGCAGCGAACGCCCGGGCGCGAGGCCGGCGGTCCCCGTTGTCACAGCCGCCGCCGGACTCGTCGAACACCGGGGGGTGGGCGCCCGGGCGATCGGGGGCCGCATCCCCTGGAGCTTCCCCGAGTTCTTCGAGCCCTCGCGCCGGGAGGTGGAGCAGCTCGCCGGGGGCTTCTACGACCGGATCATCCGGGTGAGGTTCCCGGCACCGGAGCCTCCGGCAGCAGATGGCTCGGCCCCGGCCCCAGCGGAAGCCCCCCGGGGGGAGGACACAAATGCAAAAGTATGAGCCTCCCCCCGGGTCTTAGTTAGGACCCATTTTGCTTTTCTTACGATTTTGATCCCGGTAGCTTCTTAGAAGAAGCCCCGGACACTTGTAAAAAGATATTTTGAAATGCAATGGAGTTAGAAATTTTTCTAAGTCTTGAATTGAATGCAACCAGGGTTCCCGGGAGGTTACTCCCGGGTGAAGGTCCGAGAGGGGCTCTCCGGGGGACGCCCAAGTGGCTTTAATCTTGCTAAGCCTCATCTCCGGGGAGCGCAGCGGGGACGCCGTCCGGCAGCCCGTCCGGTTAAGGTGGCATCCAGAGTGGCACTTGGACAATTTTGACAATCATGGCGCCGAATTGTCCCCACCGAACACGGGATTCCGGATGGTCCCCCCGCTTCGCATTCTTCCATCGGCGGGCTACGAGTACTGGCTCGAGAATGTGCTCCGGGAAGCTCGATGCCGCGTACGCGCATTGTACCGGGACTTGGCCCGGGAGCTAGCGGAGGGCCTCCGGGACTATTAGGCGTAGGAGCCTTAGGATGTAGAGAATACCCCGGGTTAGAGCCCGGGTTGTACCGTTTCCGCTGCCCACAGGAGGGGGAAGATGTCCTCCGGGTTTGACAATCAATAAAGCTGTGTTTGCTTCTTCTTTGAGTCTTCTTTTGTTTTTTTTTCCTTGGATGGTCTGGACGACTCCTTTTAACAAGGATGAGCTAAGTTTGCTCGTGGTCGGTGTGGTCGACACCCGGGGGTTCCTTATCCCCCCCGCCCACAGCGGGCCGGAGGGTAGCTCCGCGCGCTGTGGCGGTAGCAAGGCCCCCGGGGTGAAGATAACCTGTAGCATAAGAATTTTTCCAAGTTAGAAAATTCTAAAACGAGGTTTCCAAGGGAAAGACCTTCCAGGAGACAATCATCCGATCTCCGTGAGGACGGGGAGCCGGGAATAAGGCCTCGTGTGGAAGAAACCCAAGAAAACCTGATGAGATTTCCAGAGGCGAGCTTCTGGGGAGACGATTGTCCGGTCGCCGTGAAAACGGGGAGCCGGGAATAGGGTCTCCTGGAAAGAAATGTCCGAGAAATCTGTAACTTCTCTAGGAGACAATCATCCAGTCGCCGTGAGAATGGTGAGCCGGGAATAGGGTCTCTGGGAGGCAATCATCTCGTCGTCGTAAGAACGGGGAGCCGGGAATAGGGCCAGAAATCCTGAGGAAGATTCCGTAGAAAATCCTTTCAGGGGACAATCGTCCGGTCGCCGTGAGAACGGGGAGCCGGGAATAAAGTCTCTGGAGAAAAGATATCCAAGAAAGGCATTAGACGTCCCACTGGGGAGAGCGTCTACTCCCGGAGGAGGAAGTGCCCGATGACGGGTCTGAGTGTTTGGGTAGGGGACTAGTCTCCCAAAGTAACTAGTTACTGCGGCCGCTGGGGACCGGGTTGCCGCTTACACCCTCAGTCCACGAGGGCTGATCTTAAGCCGCCCTACAGGAGGGACTTGCTGGGTCTAGGCCCATTTCCTCACGGAGAGGGCATCCTCGCGGGGAGAGCATCCTCTCGGGGAGGGCTTCCTCGCGGGGAGGGCATCGCCGTTAGGGGCGGTAATGAGAAGGACCTGCAATGAGACAGTTGAAGAGCAAGATCTATGTATTGATAACGAAATGGAATACAGCGCCTCCCCCTGCGAAGCCGCGAAGGGGGAGGGAAAAGTAAATACAGTGTCCCTCCTCCCCCTCCGACGTGATCGCTCCAGGGGAGGGGACAGGCCCGTTAGGCTAAGCATAGAACTTGCGAAGTAAATGCAAGTTCCACATGTGCTTCAGCTCCTGCTCTTGAAGGTTGGAGAGCTTGTAAGCCCCCGAGCCCAGGACTGCGGAGATCCTGTAGGGCCCCTCCCACTTGGGGGAGAGCTTACCCTGGGCTTGGGGGTCCGTCACGCGCTTGAGGACAAGGTCCCCAAGGTGAAAAGCTCTCGCGCACGCGCTGGTTGGCGGCCCGGGACGTGATGCTGGCTACCGGGGCCGGCTGTGGGAGCCCCCAGCGAAGACCCCCAGGACTGGAAGGGGGGAAGCCCTTGTGTCATCCGGAACCCGGGGGGGTTGCCCGCGGCGACGTTCGGAACCGAAGTAGAGGGAGCCCCCGTGGCGACGACCGGAACCGGAAAGGGGGAAGCCCCTATAACATCCGGAACCGGCGAGGGGGGAGCCCCTGCGGCGACGTCCGGAACCAGGGGGCCAATGCGGGGGGAAGTCCACTGAGGCACGGGAGCTGCTCTGTCGACCGCCCCCGGTGCGGTAAACGCGACGCGAGGGGCGGGACTGGCTCCCGGCGCAGGGAAAACCCCCGAGATGAAATGGGCCCCCGGCCCCGGGAATGGGCCTGGAACGGGGTACTCCCTCGACGCCACGAAGGGCCTGGGCATCTTTCGCGCCTCCTGCAAATAAAAGACTCAAGTTTGCGTCATGGCAGAGGTAAAGCTTGTCCATTTCGCAAATTACGAGCTCAGAATCTCCCTTCATTAGGAGACGTTGGATCCTTGGGGGACACGCACAGCGCAACCTGAGGAGCAAAGCCTCGTAGTCGGTGACGTTGTTGGTTTCGGGGACAGCAGGACCTTCCGGGGGCCCCCTTCCGAACGCGGCCTGGGGAGGGGCCTCCCGGCAGGTATTGCCGTGACGTCTGGTTCCAGGGGAGAGACCTCCCCCCCGGGCGCCTCAACGATGTTGACGCTTCCGATCATGGCGGCGGCGCGCTCGTACAGGGCGCGTGACATGTCTTGGTCTCCTCGGACGTTGATCACGCCATGCGGCCTGGGGATCTTCATGCAGAGGTAGTTTTGATGGGTGGCAGCCCCCAGCCGGTTGATTGTGGTCCTCCCCATTATCGCGTTGTAGGAGGAGGGGAGGTCCACTACGTCGAAGCGGACCAGCTCGGTCCGGTAGTTCTCCGGGGTGCTGAACGTCATAGGAAGATCTACCTTGCCCACGGGGTGAATCGCCTTCCCCGGGACAAAACCTTGCAGGGGCCCGGCTGTGGGCTGCAGGAGCTTCTCATCCACCTGCATCTCTTTGAAGGCCTTCAAGAATAGGACGTCGGTGGAGCTCCCGCCGTCCACGAGGATGCGGGCCAGGTGGCAGTTGTAGATGGTCGCGGAGACGATGAGCGCGTCGTCGTGGGGGAAGCGAACCCCTCGTGCGTCTTCCGCCATGAAGGTGAGGGGGACGTCCGACCACTTGGGTGGCGGAGACGTGTGTAGCACCCCCACAACCTTAACCTCGCGCTCGTACTCCTTACGCTGGCGCATAGAGTCCCACCCGGAAGCGGACCCTCCCACGATGACGTTGATGCTGCGCTGAGAAGTTTGAAAGGGGAGAGCTTCTGAAGGCTCCCCCTCCTGTAGCTGCCCCTGCGGACCCCCCGCGGGAGCGGGAAGGGCCGGAACAGCTGGCTGAGGGGGCAAGGAGGCCGGAGTCCCCCCCCGCCCGCGCTGGTCGAGGAACACCGTGAAGTGCTGCAGCAGCCTGGTGGCAATCTCGGGTAGAGTGGGTACCGGACCCGTGGAAGCTGCACCACGGTCCTTCCCGACTTCTCCCTGCGGGGCCGTCCCGGCCGCGCGAAGACTGTCCTCCCCCATGGCCTTTCGGCTTGGGAAAGGGGCGGTTGTGCCTTGGGGGGTCGTGCGAGCCGCCTCCGCCCTCGAGGACAAATGTGTCCCGAGGTCGTGGCTCGTTACGCCCCCCCTGCCTGGGGTGCTTGAGGGGGTCCCTGGCCCCCCGATCGGCGGGGGCGGGAGCCCCCTGGGTCTTCTTCCAGATGTCGTCTTCCTCCGCCCGAGCGTACTTTTCGACTACGTTGAAGAGCTCATCGGCGGAGGAGGGGCAGCTCCGGGAGAGCCTTCGGTGGAGCTCCCCCGGGAGTATCCCGGTTTTGCATGCTTCGATGACAGTAGAGTCGGGGACATGGGCCACTTTTCTCTTCACTTGAGTAAAGCGCTTGAAGAAGCTTCTGATGGTCTCCCCGGTCCTCTGCCGGACGGTGTACAGCTGTGAGGAGTCCAGAGGATGCACGTAGTTCCCCTGGAAGTTCGCGCAGAACTCCCGCTGGAGCTGCGTGAAAGACTTGATGGAGCCGGCCTTCAGGTTGTAGAACCAGGAGCGGGCTATGCCGGTGAGGTAGAGGGGGAAGACGTTGCACTGTACCGTCTCGTCCCCTCCGGCCGCTGAGATGGCTGTGGAGTATACCTGCACAAATTCTTAAGGATCGGTGCTCGATGTGCGGGGGGCGGTAGGGCCGCGGCCACCGGATACTACGAAGTCTTCGGCACAGGGGCTGATTAGCCCCCTGCATTTCCCGGGGAGAGCCCCGGTCGCTGTCTTCTTTGACGGGGGACACACCCTCGTTATCGGAGTCGGGAAGCGGCCCGAGAGGTCCACCGGAGTGGCGGTGGCGACGCTTCTCTTCTGGACCGGGGCTGAGTTCCCGGACGTCCGGGCTCTCCTCCGGAGAGGCTGGTTCTTCAGCGGGTCTCTTCCCCCGACCGGTGCGAGAGCGAGGCTCCCCACGCCCACGGCCAGGGGTAAGTTCTTCCCTGCGCTCAGGTGAATGCATTCGCTCGACCTCCCCTCGGGCGAAACGGACCCGTTCCGCCGAGGGAGGGAGCATATGCACTGTAGCTACCGGCCCAGAGGCTTCCGGGGCCGGCTGGGGGGAGCCCCCTGCGAAGACCCCCGGGACCGGAAAGGGGCAAGCCCTTGTATTATCCGGAACCGGGGAGGGGGCGCCCACGGCGACGTTTGGAACCGAAGTGGATGGAGCCCCCGTGGCAACGACCGGGACCGGAAAGGGGGAAGCCCCTGTAAGATCCGGGACCGGCGAGGGGGGAGCCCCCGCGGCGACGTCCGGGACCGGGGAGCCGATGCGGGGGGAAGTCCGTTGAGGCACGGGAGCTGCTCTGTCGACCGCCCCCGGTGCAGTAAACGCGACGCGAGGGGCGGGACTGGCTCCCGGCGTAGGGAAAACCCCCGGCATGAAATGGGCCCCCGGCCCCGGGAATGGGCCCGGAACGGCGTACCCCCTGGTGCCACGAAGGGCCCGAGCATGAAGTAGCCCCCCGGCACCGGGACGGGCCCGGGTGCCGGGAAGGGCCCGGGTGCCGGGAAGGGCCCGGACGTATATCCCGCAGGGGGAGGGAACCCCGCGGCGGGATCATACGGGGCGGCCAGACCTCCGGAGGCCGAAGGGCTGCCGGGTAACCCATAAACGGGGGCATAGTCCCCGGGTATGGGTGCGACGTGAATGTGGGGGCCGGAGGCCGCGCCAATACGCTGAGCAGCTCATCCATAGAGCGTTGGGCGCAGAGCTGGCCCTCCACTAAAGCCTCAAGCAGGGCGTCCCGGGGAGCCGGGGGAGCCATAGGGGGGAGACTGGTCCGTGGAAGTTAACAGCAGTTCTCCAAAAACCGCATCAACCGTTTGATGCAATTTTTTTCATATGGCACCCTTTCGACCAGTATAAGAGGGTGGCATAGAGGTCCGAGGAAGGGACATCATCCAATCCATTTGGAAGAACAAGACTCCTGATACAAGCGAGACATAACGCATCTCAACCACTAAAAACAGCCAAGTCTACGGCCCAAGTTAGATAGTTCCTACAAGCCTCCCTGGCTTTATTCTGTATGTTTATACAGCAAAAATCCTTCGCCTGTGAAGGAGTTTTTCTGCTATTTCTGTAACCTTTTATCACCTATAGTGAAATCCTAACAAGACGTAGGGCTATTACTCCCACTATCGAGGGCCCGAACCTGTATAAACCTCTCTGTGCTCCTGTTCACCATTGTTCTACATACCTTCCCGGAGGGTCGTCTTGAAAGGCCTCACCATTACAAATTTTGCATAAGTTCAGCTGAGGACTCCGAGTCCGAATCGTCGACAGCTGGCGCCCACCGTGGGGCCTTTCTCAAGGCGTCCTAATTGAAATCCGGAGGTTCGCTGAAACATGGCTGGAGCATATGATTCCGAGAACGATTTCGATCTCGAGGATTATGCCCATATACCAATGCCTTCTCTAAGCGATCCTGTTCCGATGGAGGAGGTCGAAGGCCAGAATCTTCCACAGGTTGAATCGTCTCTCCAGGTCATGTCAATCGACCAGGGAGCAACTGGTGCAAGGTCAGAACCCACGGAGGTTCTTAATGTGCTAGGCGATGAATCCGGCCCGTCATACGACCCCGCTGAGGGAAAATATGATGATGACCCAGAAATTAGCCCAGGAAGGTTCGACCCTGATAACCTTCACCGTCTCTTTGATTTCGAGTCTGACTCGGAACAAACTGAGATGTTTTCCCCATCGGCAACCTCTCTCCCTAGGCAGTTTGCTGCGCTGTCGGAAGAAACTCCCGATCTACAGGCTACCAGGGAAGAACAAGATCGCAAACAGAAGGAGGATCAAGATCTCGAGCAACAAAACAGCGAACTACGCAGAACTGCCCTAGAGGCTCTTCAAGATTCGCAGGCTCGTTACGATGCTGCTCTGAGTTCTTCTCGATGGTCGCGTGGTCGAAAACGTGACCAGACTCCTTCTTTGCCACCGGAGCGTTTCCCAGTGGATGAAGAAACAATAACACCTTGTGCCCCTAGGAGAAGTACCCATGGTCGACTGCGATCCATCGCGGAAGTCATGCGTAACTTTCCTCCTACGGTCACGGATGCGCAGAAACTGGCCTTTTTTAGGATCTTGGCGGAGAGACTGGATGAGGTCGCGTCCGAGGCGACCCCAACGGCCTCCTCCCACTCGGTAACGCATTCCCGTGAGCGAGATGGTCCTCATTCTGGTTCCGGCCGGCGGAGTTTCCCGCCGCCCGTACCGTCCCGACAGGATAAATACCGGCGGATGCAGGATTCTCGTAGTAGGGATCGAGTTCCTGTTCACTCTCGTTTGGGACCACGAGTAACCTCACCATTGCGTGAGGTCGCTCGAGACCCAACCGAGAGTCACAGGGCGATTCACGGTCCTTACGTTGGTTGTAAAGCCTTTTCGCCTGGCCTACGAGCAGTTGTTTGGCCCGATAAGTTTCGACTAGGGGCCATTGAGAGGTTTGATGGAACTCAGAACCCATCCGAGTTCCTTCATATCTATATTACTGCCATCCAAGCGGCAGGAGGCGATGACAAAGTCATGGCCAACTATCTGCCTACAGTCCTCGCAGGACCGGCTAGAACCTGGCTGTTTAATCAGCCTGAGGGTTCCATCTACAATTGGGAAATGCTATGCGATGCCATCCTCAGCAATTTCCAAAATTGTTACCAAAAGCCGGGTAAGGAGGACGACCTGCATCGGCTGCGGCAAACTTCAACCGAAACACTTCGGCAGTTTGTCAAGAGGTTTGTCGGGGTGAGGAATACCATCCCGAACATATCTGATGGCTCCGTAATCAGGGCATTTAAGCATGCCGTTCGATACCGGAGATTCACTGAAGACTTGCTTATCCACCCTCCTCGATCAGTGGCCGATCTGTTCGACATGGCCGATCGATATTCCGATGCAGCCGAAGCGGTCGAATGGAACCGAATGGTCGACAAAGGGGACCTACCACCCCAACCAGGCTTCAAGGATGCCAGGAAAGAAGATTCAAGCAAGAAGCCGGAATCTTCATCGGGTGGGAAGTCAAAGAAGTCGAAGAGGAACCGCTCTGGACAGTACCGCGAGGTCGCAGTCGCAGAGAAGCCACCTTCGACCAAAGGTAATAAGTCTTCATTTAAAAGTAAAACTGCCTCTGGTGGTCGGGATTCCGACCAGCCAGAAAAATCCACTAATCCGCAGGAGGGCAAGAAGTGATGTCCACTCCACAACTCCGCAGGCCACGACCTCAAAAACTGCAGGAGTTGGTTGAAACAATTGGACGATTTCTACCAAGGAGTTGGGCCAATGCCAACCTTACTGCCTAAAGAGCAGGCGTGCGGGGTTAGAGACGTCGACGGAGACGAAGAAATGGCTTACCAAGTACCTCAAAATCATGTTAATGTCATTTTCGGGGGTTCTTCCTCTTTCGTTTCCAAAAGGCAGTTTAAAGCCTTCTACCGAGAGGTTAACCAAACGGAGACATCCCTTGGTGAACCTCAATACCCCTGTTGGTCGGATATGCCTTTGACGTTCGATCGCGCTGACTGTCCTGTGGGGCTAACCCGACCATTGAGGCTACCTCTGGTCATTACCCCAATCATCAGTAACGCGAGAGTCGAAAGGGTCCTGATTGACGGGGGAAGTTCCCTTGATCTTTTATTGGTCAAGGCACTCGACGAGATGCAAATTCCTCGTTCGAAGATCAAGCCCATAATCCATCCGTTTTATGGGATAATCCCAGGCCCCTCCATGATGCCATTGGGACAAGTGGTCCTCCCGGTCACTCTGGGAGAACCAGACAACTTCCGGACAGAATTGGTTACTTTTGATGTAATCGATTGTGACTCAGCTTATAATGCAATCTTTGGCAAGCCGACTCTTGCTAAGTACATGATGGCAACGCACTATGCTTATCAGTGCGGGAAATTGCCTGGCCCCAAAGGTGTCATCTCGGTCCGAGGCAGTCGCAACGTGGCACTCACATGCGACCGGCTATCTTTGGAGATGGTCGATCAACTTCCCCTCCGGGACGCTCAGGTCACCACCGTCACCACCGATGCGATCAAGGCTGCTCCTCGACCGGATGAAAAACTCAAACAAGTTCCTTTATACCCAGATGATCCATCCAAGACAATTCGGGTCGGATCAGCCCTGGATGACAAATAGGAACTCGACCTCGTTGCTTTCCTCCGGGCTAACGTAGACGTGTTTGCGTGGAAACCGTCCGACATGCCCGGTGTCCCAAGGAAAGTAATTGAGCACAGGTTAGCAATTCGACCTGGACAACGACCAATAAAGCAAAAGCTCAGGCGTTTTGCTGCTGACCGACAGGCAGCCATCCGAGAGGAGTTGGACAAACTCCTACAGGCCGGGTTTATCCGCGAAGTGGATCACCCGGAATGGCTCGCCAATCCGGTCATGGTCCGCAAGTCAAATGGCAAGTGGCGCATGTGCGTCGACTACACTAGCCTCAACGCTGCCTGTCCGAAGGATGACTTTCCCCTTCCCCGCATCGACCAGCTGGTCGACTCGACTGCGGGTTGCGAACTGATGAGTTTTCTGGACGCTTACTCAGGATATCATCAAATTAGCATGGCAGAAGACGATGAAGAGAAGACTGCCTTCATCACCCCGTTCGGCACATACTGCTACGTCAGAATGCCGTTCGGTCTCAAGAACGCAGGTTCCACATACCAGCGCTTGATGCAAAAGACCTTTCTTTCCCAGATAGGGCGTAATCTCGAAGCATATGTAGACGATTTGGTTGTAAGAAGTACCAAGAGATTGTCTCATTTGGACGATCTCGCTGAAACCTTCTGTAATTTGAATCGCTTTGGAATAAAATTAAACCCGGAGAAATGTTCTTTCGGGGTTTCTTCAGGAAAACTCCTCGGTTTTCTTGTGTGTTCCAGGGGCATTGAAGTTAATCCTGAGAAAATTAGGGCTATTGAACAAATGAGGTCGCCCTCAACCATGAAGGATGTTCAACGCCTGGCTGGTCGCATGGCGGCTTTAAGTCGTTTTATATCACGACTAGGCGAAAGGGGATTGCCTTTCTTCAAAGCCTTGCGGAAGCATCATAATTTTACATGGTCAGATGAGGCCGAAAAAGCATTTCAGGAGGTAAAAACATATCTATCCAGTCCGCCAGTGTTGGTGTCTCCCGACAAAGGAGAACCACTGCTTCTTTACCTGGCGGCCACACCGCACGCGGTCAGCGCTGTTCTGATCGCAGATAGGGAAGGAATACATAGACCCGTCTACTATGTGAGCGAGGTACTTCATGGTCCTAAGGAGTGCTACCCTGAGGTCCAGAAGATACTTTACGCGCTACTGATGGCTTCCCGTAAGCTACGACATTACTTTCAAGCGCACAAGATCACAGTACCCTCCTCTTTTCCTTTGGGGGATATTGTCCGAAACCCAGAGAAATCTGATCGAATCGCCAAATGGGCGGTCGAACTCGGTGCCTTCGAGATCCATTTCACACCCCGCACGGCGGTTAAGTCTTAGGTTTTGGCCGACTTTGTGGTCGAATGGACCAACCCTGAGCCACCCGTGTAGTTGGCAGAGGAACTGGAGTGCCCCGATTACTGGACAATGTACTTTGACGGCTCCCGTAGTTTTCAACACTCGGGGGCTGGAGTAGTCTTAGTTACGCCCCAGGGCGAACAGCTTAAGTATGTCGTTCAACTACACTTTGTTGCGACTAACAATGCAGCAGAGTATGAAGGTCTTCTTGCAGGGCTCCGGGCAGCAAAATTCCTCGGAGTCCGTCGATTAGTGGTGAGGGGAGACTCACAACTGGTCATAAACTAGGTAAACAAGGAGTACAGCACCTCCGATGAGACAATGGCTCATTACCTGGGGGAAGTGAGGAGATTGGAAAAACACTTCAGTCATTTCAAAGTCCAATACATCCCACGAAAGGACAATATTCTCGCAGACCAATTATCCAAAATTGTGTCCTCACGCTCATCCGCTCCGGCAGGAGTGTTCATTGAACACTTGGACCGTCCTTCGATCATGACTTCGGTCGAGGATGATCCGGTAATAGCCTTCGTTACCAACCTCGGTCAGGAACAAGATTGGACTCATCCATTGAGGGTCTATCTTGAACATGGGACCCTACCCGAGGACGAAATCGAAAGTGATCGGCTAATTCGAAAAGAGCGTCTGTACAAACTCATAGATGGGATTCTGTACAGAAAAGGTACTCAAGGAGTATTCATGCGTTGTATATCTCAGGAGGAAGGAAAATCCCTCTTGAAAGAAATACATGACGGTGTATGCGGTGCGCACGCGTCATATCGGACACTGGTCGGAAAGGATTTTCGACAAGGATTCTACTGGCCTTCGGCACTTGATGATGCCAAACATATGGTCAAGACGTGTCCCCAGTGTCAGTTCCACGCAAGACAAGTTCATCAACCTGCCTATCCGTTGCAAACCATTCCTCTCGCATGGCCATTCGCGGTCTGGGGGATGGATATCGTCGGTCCTATGCCACAAGCGGTCAATGGGTACAAGTTTCTGTTCGTAGCCGTTGACACATTTACAAAGTGGATTGAGGCCGAACCAGTACGAAACATTACTGTATCAGCCGCACAAAAGTTCTTCCATAAGAACATTGTGGCACGATTTGGTGTTCCAAACCGTCTCATCACAGACAATGGTTCTCAGTTCGCCAGCGGTCTTTTCCTGGACTACTGCGATCAGGTTGGGACCAAGGTGTGCTTTGCTTCTGTGGCACATCCACAAAGCAATGGTGCCGTAGAACGAGCCAATGGGCAAATACTGCAAGGCATTAAAAAGCGCGTCTTTGATCGCCTTAAGACCCGCTCGGGGGCTTGGGCAGACGATCTCTATACCGTTCTATGGGCATTACGGACTACTTCTAGTCGAGCCACCGGCGAGACGCCCTTCCATTTGGTCTATGGGGCCGAGGCTGTATTGCCTATGGAGGTAAGTATTGGTTCTGTTCGGACAGATCAATCCGAACAGGTTAATCAGTCCGAACAACGGGCGCAAGATCTCATCCTCTTAGAAGAACGGCGTGATCGCACCCTGGTTAAATCCGCGGCATACTTGCAGGCTTTACGCAGGTATCACAGTAAAAAGGTGCGACCACGTGATCTCAACATGGGCGACTTGGTTTTACAAAAAATTCAAGACCAGTCTAATCGCAACAAATTCTCCCCAAAATTGGAAGGCCCTTATACTGTTGTCTTAGTACCGCGAACAGGATCGGCGCGGTTAGCTATGGAGGATGATCGGATTTTGTCCAATACTTGGAACATCGATCAACTTCGCAAGTTTTACGTGTAAGTATTCCAATCCCTTTTTTCCTGTTCAATTAGCATCCTTTCATAAAATAAAATGTGTTTTGCTTTCATACAATGAGTTTTTCTCTTTAAGCCCGTATCATATGCATTCGACCTGGGGCTGACCGCCGGCGGTCAGATCATTACAACAATCTAATCAGATTCGCTGGTCGATCTCATGACCACTTCCAGATAAGTCACTCCTAAATAAGCCGTTTCTCAGCGCATACGGGGCTATCTGGCAAGTCCTTGGTCATCTGAGTGGCTACCAGTTCGCAATAAAGATTAGACGTTACATTGATCCTGATCGTTGGTTTAAAACGCACACCCTTGGTCGTTACGCTTATGTTTTCTCCTCTGCTTATAACACTAAGGCTTCAGTATTCATAAGCAAAGGCGGGGGCTAGGGGGGATGTGCTTATAGTATGGAACTCATAATATAAAATTGCAAAATATGTACTTTCTGTCAAAAATGGTTTTTTACATACATTGCATTATACACAATTGTTTGGATACAACAATAAGGATCTTTCGATCCCCAGCTCAGTCAGGAGCCTGTCTACGAAGGGCTTGACCTCCTCCATGACAGCATCGAGCAGCTCTTCACTCTCGATCTCAACCGGTCCCACCAGTGGATTCAGATCTGCATCTGGGCCATAGTGGAGTCGAATCCGGCTTAGGATAGCAAAAGCGGCTGACCGAACTCTGGTTCTGATCACCTCTTCTCTTCGCTGTGTATCCTCAGGGAGATACTCGAGAAGTGACTTTGCTTGAGCTATAACTAGGGCAGCCCAGTCTTCTTGGCTGAGATCGTCTCGAGTGGTTTCGACCACATCAGCCTTCAGAAGATGAGCCACCGCCTTCAGCTTTTCGAAGACTGAACGGCTCAGCTTTCCAATCGCCCTTGTGGAGGCTTCGATAGAATCCTGGAGGAGTTTATTATCCGCACTGAGCTGTTTTATTTGACCTGCTTGCGCTACAACAAGGGAAAAGGTTACTCGCATATTACTAAGACAAGTCTTCCTAGCTCAGGAGGTGACTTACCAGCAAGTTGCGATTGTAGTCTGTTATTTTCGATCTCTTGGTTCCTCACCACTGAGAGCGAATGGAGCTTCATTGTGGCCATTTCCTTGTCCTGCAATGCCACCTTCCTGCAATAAAACAGAAGGAATGGTCGTAACCAATTTATACATCTATATATTGACGAATGATGATCCTTACTTGCGCAAGCTGTCTCATTCTCTTTGTATGGTCACCATGCTCGCCGCCGTGGCACGTGACTGGGCCATCATCCGGGATAATTCCTGTGATGCAAAAAAGGGAGTGAAAAGTGTCCTATGTGTAATTCAGGACATCCAGAAAGGGATTCATCATACCTTCATGAATTTCTGCAGAGAGGCATCTTCCGGACTAATTGGAAGATTTGTCGAAGGCCCGGAAGTGCTTACAGCAGGGACAGTAGGAGGAAGTGCGTGCTGAGTATTGCTTCCAGTCGCCGGCGACTGCGACTAGGTCCTCGTATCTGTTTCTCCCCTGTGACTCGGATGACTTCCTGGGCTGAGGGGGTGGAGCGCTCCTCACTGGGGGCTCCTGCACCAGCAGTGACTTCAACCCTTCCCGAAGCAGTTGGAGGACTGGGTGCTATTTCTTTCCGTCTGATGGAGGAAAAGAAAAATCAAATGGTAATGATTCATGATCATCATTTCTAATACAACCAGGATGAAGGTTCTTACCTTAATTAAAATCCCATTAGCTTTTGAGATTTCTGAGAAGGTTCTTCTTGAGCGCGGGGACGAGTATCGTCCGCCCTGATCTTACGCTTGGAAAACAAGGGCCCCGTTCCCTGTATGTCTTCCCCTATGAACATTTTTTCAAGGGAAAGATAAAGGCTGACAAGAAGGATCGTTACCTGGGCAGTTGATCCCATTGGCGACGACCCATCCAAGGATCTCACTGTCTCCTGTGATCCTGTAGCCGGTACCTCATGTGTAACCGCCGCAGGATCTTGAACAACCACCTCCGCTCCTGTCTGCGGAGGAGAAGTATTTTCTTCCCTGCGGCTAGTAGGAGTCGCAGGGGGAAGCTCTTCTCCTTGCATAAGCATTAGCTTATCAAGTACACAGGGGGAATTGAAGAAAACAAAATGTGGGAAAATCTTACCACGATCGTCCTTTCGACTAGGGAAGCGGAGACAATCAACCTTGAAGCCTCGGGGGCTTCAGGAACTGGGAGGCCATCCGCGATCCCAAGATTTTCCGCCGTGGCAGGATCTGCCACGACCACCTCTTCGGTAGCAGTGGTCTCTGCGGGGCAGCTTGGAGCATCGCCGGATGGGAGGTCCGCGATCTTCCTCCTCCGAAGGACCAGAGGAACATCATCCTCTTCCTCCTCACTCCCCTCTCCCTGTACGACGAAGAAGTGATTCCAATCTGCGCCTGGTAAAACAGAAGGGATGTGATATCTTACCGCCGTCTTTCTTGCGGTAGGAGGAATGCTCTATGAAGACCCCTCCCCGGGATTTGGCCTGGCCTTCTTGGGGGCAGGACTCTTTGTCCTGGGTCTTTGGGAGACCTTCTTCACGTTCTTCACCGTTGGCTTCCCAAGAGAGCCGACGTTCTCACTCGGGAAAGTTATCTCGGCGAGCATTCCTAGGAGCTGATTCACATTTCCGATGGAATTGTTTAGCGCTGGACATGCATAAGATCTGAAAAACAGAAGCCAGATAAAGAATGTACCTTTCGACGTTCCTGTTTAAGGTCGTCGCCGGCGTGAATCAGGCTCTGTGGGCGAGGCGATCCCTTAGGGCCCTCTACATCGGCATTGTAGGCCCTAAGGAGGGAGTTGGTCCACCTCTCAATTTCAGATGAAGGCAGGACTGTTCCCAACTTCGAGTCAGAATTTTTGCAATTCAAGAATGGCAAAGCTCAACGCCAAAAGAAATAAATACCTTTACTGTAGTCCAAGGTGCTGTCCGCCATAGACCTAATCTCCCATGCCGGATGAGCCCTTTCGCGCAGAGGACTCACCCGATTCTTCACAAAGTCTTGGATGACATATCGAGCTGTCAACCCTTGATTGACCAAGTGAAGGATCACCTCGGCATGCTTCGAAAGCTCCAAATTCATCGCCGGGGGAGCATCTAACTCGCTCGACTTCTCTGGTCGCGAGTTTTCAAACCACAGGCTGCTCTCGGATGGTGGAGAGCAGTAAAACCACCTTTGGTGCCACCCGTGCACAGAGTCTCGCAGGGGTGGGGAGGGATACTCCTTTTTATCCCTCAGCCGGAATTAGATGCATCCGGCAGCGTTGGTACTCTTCGACCACGCCAAGAAGTAGAATCGCCGGAAAAGATCCACGCTGGGATACACTCCGACGAACGCCTCACAGAGATGCTGGAACACCGCAAGGATCAGCATCGCGTTGGGGTGGAGGTTAATCAATTCGTACCCATAGTGCTCAAGGACATCTTTGAGGAACCGACTCTCAGGGAATCGGAGCCCGCTGCGCAAGTACTCCTCAAAAACCACCAACTCGCCCTCTTGGACGGTTGGGGTTTCTTGGTCTTTCTCCGCGGGCCGCCAGTTGATGAGCAACCGCGGAGGAAGGATCTCCTCCTTCTCCAACGCCACTAGGCTCTCCTCAGAGTGGTGAATGGATCGGCTCCAGGATGCCATTTTTGGTGGAGAATCAAAGGAAAAGTTGGCGATTTTGGGAAGACGAAGGCTGAAGAAAATGAGGGTTTTGTGCGGCGGGAACGATGAGGGTTTTTGGCTGTGTGGCTTCTTTGAGAAGACATCTGCTCTTTTTATAGACCCAAGGCGGCGCATTAATGTGAGTAAACGTTTCATTTCAAACGTTCCATTGAATGCTTTATTCATTTCCCATAATGGATACTGCCTCTGGCAGACCCGATAAAGTGTTCAAGCATCGGATCTGAAACAAAAAGACTTCTTTGTTTCGGAAACGGAAAGTGCAAAAGGACTGAAAAATTTTCAGTACTTTTCAGAAGACGTTATTCCTTTGTATGCTTTGAACATTTTTTATGGAAATGCTTTGCAACTCAATTTTTAACGTACTGGTATATGTTTAATTGGGTTATGGTTTGATCGAAACCATGTTTTAGACTAAACTTTGATTCTAATCGGAGTGACAGTCTGATCGAGTTCCAACTCTGGCCACAATTCAGTTCTGACCGCGGCCCTAAAACTGATCGCGGTATCAGGGCAGGTCGCGATGCTTTCGGAAGCATGATTCTGATCGCAGAACTAAAGTTTCCTGTGTATGAGTGGTCGCGAACATAAAGTTTATGGCCATATTTTCGCACAGAAGATGTGAAGAATATTCATGAGAAATAAGAAACTTTTATTTCTTACATTCTTTACATACAAAAGGGATGCAGTCGATCAAAACGTCGACTTGCTCCGAAAGAAGTTTACAAAGTTCCCCAAGGGACATGTCATTGTCAGCAGGATCTACACTGGCAACCCCCAGGGAACTAGCAACTACCCTAAGTCTATCTACATCGTCCCTAACAACAGACGCACTCTTCTCCCTAATCAAGTCAGAGAGTTCTCGCTGTTGCTTAGCGTGATCCCTCTCTCGACGGAAATGGAGCGCCTCTTCCCGGGATCGATCAAGACATTCTGCTAGATGCAGAATCTTCGAGGCCATCTCCTCGGTCTTCCTCTCCAGGGCATTCTTCTCCTCCAGAAGAGTTTGTCCAGAAGGAAGAGATGGAGTAGCAGAAGGCTGATCGCTGGAGCCTCCAACCTCCTGCATTTTGCAAAAGTTAGTCGTACTAACTATAATTATCAGCAAAAGGGGAGAAGAATTATTACCTGTCCCAATGCATGACCCGTTGATATACCCATCTTGGGAAGAGGATCATCAGATGGTAGAAGTGCAACCTCCCCACCAGATGATTGCTTCGCCAACCCAATATGGCAATTATTTGATCGAGGGATAGTAACCGCTTGCCGACCAGAATATCGATCACCCAAAAGGATGGGAGAATTGGAGGGAAAAGGAGAGAGTTGAGAAGAATTCCTCTCCAAGGTTAAAGGCCTAACTTGCCGAGATGCATGAACGGGGAGAGTCAAAGGAACTGAAGGAAGAAAGAGACTTGCTACATTCTTCACCTTTGTTCCACTGGTAGATCCTTCGTCAACCTTGGGTTTCTTCCTTAAGGGAGACAGGTCTTCAATCGTTTGAGGCCCTTGTTCGACAACTTCCTCTTCATCACTCTCAATCTCGATGATGTCGTAATCTGCCATCAGGAGGAGTATGTGAGAAGGAAGAAGGCAGGGTGACAAGAAAAGGACTTAGGCGTGGGGAGAAATTGTGAAGTTTTACAAATCCAGGAGCCTGGTATTTATAGCCGCCAGGGTGACGGTTTGTATTCCAGAGGCCTCGGGTTTTGTCAAAGCATTTACAATTTTACCTAGAGATAAAAACAGTTCTACGGCGCTATCATTGCCCGTCACATAATGTCAGAACCCGTCTTGGGAAACCAACTGTTTTTCACTTAGTGCGCCACTAAGTGGAAAAATTGAAGAGTCGGGTTAAAAATCCAATGCATGGTCTTAAAATTCGAAATAAACACGTCTCTTCGTTTTCTTCGAATTTGGGGGCTAGCTGACGAGGATTGTCACCCGGGTCACTTCTAATAAACTTTTGGTTCAAGACAGGTTCGAACCAGACATGTATCTGGCAATGCGAACTCAAGCTATTCTGAGGGGCATCGCCATGAGGTCGCAAGCTTTACACGATCAGGTCGCGGGCTTCATGCGATCAGGCCGACAGCTTTGCGCGGTCAGAAGTTCGTATGCTATACGCTAACTGGATACCCAGGATGTTACGCGGTCAGCCCACATTCCGCGGTCAGAACATTCTCGACCTGGGTGCTTGGAGTTCATTCGGTTATCCATATAACAGGATATTCCAAGCATCCCGAGGATTCCTCCACGTTGAAGACCAACCGTCAGAGGTTAATATATGCGGTTATTCGTGATTAACACGTGTTAATAACCTCCGTGGAAGTTAACAGCAGTTCTCCAAAAACCGCATCCAACCGTTTGATGCAGTTTTCTTCATATGGCACCCTTTCGACCAGTATAAGAGGGTGGCATAGAGGTCCGAGGAAGGGACATCATCCAATCCATTTGGAAGAACAAGACTCCTGATACAAGCGAGAAATAATGCATCTCAACCACTAAAAACAGCCAAGTCTACGGCCCAAGTTAGATAGTTCCTACAAGCCTCCCTGGCTTTATTCTGTATGTTTATACAGGAAAAATCCTTCGCCTGTGAAGGAGTTTTTCTGCTATTTCTGTAACCTTTTATCACCTATAGTGAAATCCTAACAGGACGTAGGGCTATTACTCCCACCATCGAGGGCCCGAACCTGTATAAACCTCTCTGTGCTCCTGTTCACCATTATTCTACATACCTTCCCGGAGGGTCGTCTTGAAAGGTCTCACCATTACAAATTTTGCATAAGTTCGGCTGAGGACTCCGAGTCCGAATCGTCGACACCGGGCAAATGGCGGCGCCCTGGACCGGCGCCGGAGGCCCGGTCCCGGGAGCCAAAAGGCGGCGCCCGGGGCAGGCACCGGAGGCCACGTCCCCGGGAAAATGGCGGTGCCCGGGACCGGCGCAGGAGGCCCGGTCCCGGATGCGAAAAGGCGGCGCCCGGGGTAGGCACCGGAGGCCACGTCCCCGGGCAAATGGCGGCGCCCGGGACCGGCGCCGGAGGCCGGGTCCCGGGGGCCAAAAGGTGGCGCCCGGGGTAGGCACCGAGGCCACGTACCCGGGCAAATGTGATGCAACTTACCTGGACTTAGTCTCGCGGAGATTTCCCCCAACACTGGCCAAATGAACTTATGTCAATGCCGGCTTGCAATTTGCTGCAAATCGGTGAGAGGCTTCCTTTCTCCCCTTGGAGACAATCATGTGACCGTGTTTTCTCCTCCAAGGACGTGAGGGTTCTGATAGTCTCTCTTATTTTTCCTCAGAGCTTCAGGCACTGCAATCTCTCTTTTGTTGCGTTCCATGGCAATTTCGTTTATTATGGTAGAGTTTCCCTGCGACAACCATAGAAGATGGTTATTCCAGTTCACAAAAAGAACTAAAGGACAAACAAAATACTTACTGCTTCATGCGGTCGCACTCCGCTTGCGCGACCTTGAATTGCTCTATCAGCAGACCAACCATGGTCGCGTTACGAGCTGAGTTCTGAGAGAGAACAAAAATGGATATCTGACGACGAATCCCAGATAAATCCTAAACGACAGGGAGTAGGATTTTTACTTACTTCCTTAAGATGTTCAAGAAATTTTTCTGATCCAGTGCCTTCACTGGACAAGGCCAAGCCATCGTGCGCCTGCCTGGGATTGGGAGCTTCAGGGATCATCTCTAGTGCAAGGCACTGAGGATCAGTAGGCTGAATGGTTTCTTTGACCAATGGAAAGAAAGATGCATCTACCTGTGCAACCATCTCCGTGGTGGTGGTCACCGCTGCGACCTCAACTTCATCATCATTGACAGGTTTGATATACAATGCATCCACAACCACCTTGTCAATGACGCACGTAGGGTCTTCTAAGATGTCCTTGATAAGTGCTAACTTGGTAACACTTTTACCCTAGGTTTAGTATTGAAACATGCAAAGTCATGCTTAAAACTCCTATGATGTGACATTTTATGTGCAAAATTTAATTATTTTCACAAATTGCTTTCACAGTTGTATTCATCATGTTTCAGGGATAAAATCCTCAAAATTTAAAGCAATTTCGACCACATTTGGACATCAAACGACCAAGAAAACCAACTAGAGAAGCAAAAGAGTCCTGGTCGAAGTCGAATTGGCGAGCAAAAATCCATAACCGTATGAAATGCGGGCAAAAAGATGACTTGTACTTGAAAAGGACCCCTGCTCGAAGAAGATTCCTTCTCGGTTTCAGTCACACCACGTGTCTAGCCATAAAAGCACCACATGTCCTAGACGTGATCGAGTCGGTTTTGACCACGACACTTGTGCGGCTATGATTGTGCCATGTGTCTCGGTTGTGTTTGAATTGGTTTCCTCAACGTGGTTTTGACCGGTTTCAATCCAAACTGGTCGTTGTGAGGTGGTTTTGACCCGGATTGGTCATGGATGAGCTAATTTGAAGTAGGTTTTTACTCAAACTGGTCGAGTTTGATTGGTTTTACCCAGATTTGGTCAGTTTTAAGTCGTATTGAATTAGAACTGGTCGAATCTGGTCGGTTTTGACTCAGATTTGTCCGTTCTCGCACCGTTTGAAAGTAGGATTCATCGCCTGCACATCAAGGAGTTATTTTTGGACATGTTTTCCTATGTACTATAAATAGAGAAGCTTTCGGCTCAACTTAGCATGCTTTTTATGCTTTTTAATCTCTTTTTTTAGGTTTTAGAATCCATAAGGGCTTAGCTTAGTTTAGAAGAGCCCCCTTCTCTATTTTATTACTTTTGTAAGCCGACAAGCACGGCAACTTCAGTTTCAAGCAATCAAGTAAGTTTTATTTATTTCTTATTGTTATTTCTGCATTATTATGGCTTTTAGCGAGTAGATCCCCTCCCCTCTAGGGTTAGGGATGACCTAATCCTGAAGGCGTGATTCTTCCTCGGTCTTTATTTCAAGTTTTGGAGTAATTCATCACGTTTTCTTCCTCCAAACCCTAAATTCTCGTTTCAGCAACAGACGTAACAATTGAGTCTTAACAAGAATTTAGGAGAGTTCTTGAGTTCTTAGCGCTTTGACGCGGAACCCTGAACAAGAGAGAGGCTCTCGCCAAATGTGACAGTGGAAGCGATCTTCTAACTGTTGACCCAGCACCACGAACTGGAAACTTAATTTCTTTTGGAAAACAAATTGAAATTAACTTACAATCCTCGGACCTTGGATAGAATTACGCTAGATGATTATGGAATTTTCGAAACCCTAGACTTTCATTCCAGCTTGCAAACCCTAGATTGTTAGACTTAGTTGTAGAAAAACAACCACCCCATAAATCGTTTAGACTTAATCAGTGATCCATTAAGCTAGAAAGACAAATTTGCTTGTTCCTTGTGGAATTCGACCCTCAAATGCTCAACGTTCAACCATTCACTTGCGGTATTACAAAATCACACCGTTTTATGTGCGATCATGTTTTTGGCGCCATTGTTGGGGAACAATAGTAATTCATCTTTTTACATTAATTTTCGATGATATAAGTCGATCTCACTTCTCAATATTGCTTATATTTTCTTTTCTTCTTTTTTCACCATTAACCTTTCAGGTACAATAGTGCAAAGCTGGATAGCTTGGACAAGCTTGTCAAAACCGCGCACCAACTTCGGTACGAGGCAAGACAGGCAAGATCAGAGGACAATTCGTAGACCTTTGAAGACATCAAAGAAAAACCAACAATGGAGGACCAAAAGAGACTCAAAGATTATGCAACCCCGCTCAGCATTGGATTGCAATCAAGTATTCTTAGACCACCGATTGAATCAAATAATTTTGAGATAAAACATGCACTTTTGAATTTGGTTCAACAAAACCAATTCAGCGATCTTGCCACTGAAGATCCATCACTAAATTTACATATGTTTCTTGAGCATTGTGACACTTTCAAGATTCATGGAGTAACACAGGGTGCACTTCGTTTGAGACTCTTTCCTTTCTCGCTTCGTGAGAAGGCGAGGGCATGGCTATACACTCTTCGTCCTGTGTCAATCACTACTTGGGACGAACTCTCGTGAACTTTTCTTGGTAAGTTTTTTCCTCCTGCTAAAACTGTTCAAATTCACAACCAGATTGCATCTTTTTCTCAGCAGGTAGGTTAATCACTTTACGAGGCTTGGGCGCGATACAAGGATTTGCTGATCAAATATCCGCATCACGGACTACAATGCACGGATGGCCGTAGACGCCGCAGCTGGCGACGCACTGGTGAACAAAAGTGTAAACGAAGAATACGACCTCACTGAAGGTATAACCACTAGTACAGAAATGCAGTCTACTAACCCCTATCTTCTATCGGTTATTAGCGATTTAGTAGAAAACCGTTAGAAAAGGTGCCTCGCGGTCATAAAAGGCATAAGGGAGGTATTTTTACTATCGGTTTGTAAGAAACTTACCGTTAGAAGAAGCAGAATGATTTACTCTAGTGGTGATGAACACATTTACCGTTAGAAGAGATGCATAAGTACTGACGGGAAGATGTTGTGTACCGTTAGAACTGATCGACTTCTACAAATAGTTTTATTCTATCATACAGTTATTATATAATGTTAGAATATATCACAAATTCCTTAGAACTGTTCGTCTTCAAATAGTTTTATTCTACCAGTAATGTATGTTTATACCGTTAGAAGATAGCACAAATATCTTAGAACTGTTTGCCTTTGACAAATAATCTTATTCTATTTGTAATGTATGTCTATACTGACAGAATATGTACAAAAATTTCTATCGGTAGGATGTAGTGTGCCGATAGAACTGTTCGCCTTCTACAAATAGTCTTATTGTATCGGTAATGTATGTCTATTCCTACAGAATATGTACAAAAATTCCTATCGGTAGAATGTAGTGTACCGATAGAACTGTTCGCCTTCTACAAATAGTCTTATTCTATCGGTAATGTATGTCTATACCGACAGAATATGTACAAAAATTCTTATCGGTAGGATGTAGTGTGCCGATAGAACTGTTCGCCTTCTACAGATAGTCTTTTTCTATCGGTAATGTATGTCTATACTGATAGAATATGTACAAAAATTCCTATCGGTAGGATGTAGTGTGCCGATAGAACCGTTCGCCTTCTACAAATAGTTTTATGCTATCGGTAATGTATGTTTATACTGTTAGAAGAGATCTCAAATTACTAACGGTAGGCAGTTGTGTACCGATAGAACTGATCTAGTTCTATAAATACCCGAGTATGTCTCTTTCATTCGAACAGTTCATCGGGCGCTCATAGCCCTAACCTGTAAGCTCCATGGACGGCTGGCGCACCTCCACCGGCGACCGCTGCACCTCCACACCTCCATCGACGCCCACTAGATTTCGGCATGGCAAGTAAGGCATGTAAAATTTCAGAAATATTGTTAGATTATTCTAATCCAATTATGGCAATTATCCTGCAATTTTTGTATCCTTCATTTTGATGTGTCTTCTTTTCAATATGATTATGTACAGTGTCTTGTTCCTGTTTTTTATTAAAACAATTAAATAATATCACTGTGGGACAGATAATGTTCAATTGCTTGCTGATCCTATCAAATGAAGAAAATTATCAGGATATATTTGCAAGACAAATGCAAGCTAACATAGTGAAATGCCAATAAGAGTATAAATGTAATATCTTCATCTCTTAGTAGGTTGCTCAATGCCAACTTGGACTTAGTAACAATTGAAATTGAAAGATCATGAAATTGAAAATGAAATTGAAAGATCATGAAATTGAAAATGAAATTGAAATTGAAAGATCATGAAATTGAAAATGAAATTGAAAGATATTTTTAATTGAAATTGAAATTGAAAGATATTTGTAATTTAAATTGAAATTGAAGTTGAAATTGAAATTAAAAGATCATTAATGTCAAGATATTTACAAATATCATGAGATACACAAATATCTTGATCTCTCTGTAGGTTGTTCAATGCCAATAACATAGTCAAATGCCAACTAGCTTGCTCAATGATCAAGTGCATGTAAAAAGTTCATTAAATAATTAATATATGTATATTGGCAAGGTAAATTCTTCTGATGAAATAGAGTAGAAATGTAATATCTTGATCTCCAGTTGCAAGTTGATGTTACTATGACGAAGCACAACCTAACCTTCAGTTGGTAGTCTTTCTCAGATAGGGAGTCATTTAGGAAACAGTAAACAATCTTAATTTTCTCTAGAATGCCTATTTATGATTTGTACAGGTCCTTGGATGATGCTCATGAGGGGCAACGTATTTCACAGTTCTTCATCGCAGTACGCTGCCTACGTTGGCTTGTTGGTGAAAGAAACAGTGAAGATCACCGTCGAGAGCTAGAAGCACGTGAAGGGTGATATCTTGGTTGGCTCGGTCGAGAAGATCCTCAAGCCCGGCGTGTTTCTTAAATCAGGACCTATAGAAAGCATCTTACATTTGTATCGTGTTTCAGCCATTTTTTTGCATGCACCAGCTTGTGGCCAGATGTTTACCTGCTTGGAGAAGAAGAATTGTTGTCATTTGCACAGCCATTCTTTTTGTTAATGGTGTTGAGTTGAGTTGATTGACTCTGAGTCCAAGGAAATCACCAATACAAATGTAACTCGACGACAGTTCCAGCTCTTCAGGCATCTTTGAACTGAACTCCTATGGTTAAGTCCAATGTGGTTCAGACATTTGCTGTTTTGGATGAATGGATTTGTGATGTGTTAGGTCTAACTTGTAGTCGGTAGTTGCATTGTCACAATTTGCAAAGGTTCTCTTTTATGTAAAATGTATGGGCCACTGGGTCCTCGTGACGATATGTTGTTAATTTCAGACTTGACTTTTCTAATATACATCGAGTGTGTGAATTGTTGTATTAGTATATTGTTGCATATTTGTGTATCATGTATTGCTATTTGAGACATGAACTTGAACGTGTACATGGGAGTATTTGTGTATTTAATTGACTAGTAGGTAGGTGTGTATTTGTACTACTGTTTCAAACATGCACTTGAATTTGTGAACTGGCATGTGTATGTTTGTATCTAAATTGCTGTGTCATACATGAATCAGCTTGCTTTTGTTTCAGCCATTAACTAGAATGAGTTTAAATAGTACTCATTTTTTATGTTTCCTCTTACATTTTCTTAAAGGAATGGAGGCAAACCAAGATATCATGTAAGTAGAGATTTTTAATTTCTTTGGCAAGATGAAGTACCAAGTACCTAAGAAAAGTATTTTTGTGTCTCCTAGTTAATCTACAAATTAGCATCTCTTGAAATATTTCTTTATCTTCTAGTTAAGATCTGTTTGATGTTACATTGTGTTTAGATATGATTCGTTGAATGTGAGAACTGGTGTCATGTGTGTCATGCATTACTCAGTTTGGTTTTGTTTCAGCCATTTACCTAACGGTAAATACACATATTTACCGATAGAAAAACACATGTACATTCAACTTGAATGTGAGAACTGGTGCCTCAGGCATGCACTTGAATGTGAGGACTGGTGTGCAACTGTGCACTTAGATTGTTGTGTCATGCATTACCCAGCTTGGTTTTGTTTCACCCATGTACAGTACCTCTTCTAACGGCAAATACACATATTTACCGATAGAAAAAAAACCAGTATTTGCTTATGTGCCACAGGCATGCACTTGAATGTGAGGACTGGTGTGCATCTGTGCACTTAGATTGCTGTGTCATGCATTACCTAGTTTGGTTTTGTTTCAACCATGTACAGTACCTCTTCTAACGGCAAATACACATATTCACTACTACCAATCAGCAGGACTCGGATGTGGATTGCAATAATATCGATGATCATCCGAATTTTGATAATGTTCATTCTGATGTGCACGTAGATGATGATGATGACAATCTAGATGAGATGTTACGTGATGTAGAGGAAGATTACAACGAAAACGACTTCTGTGAATTTGAGAAACTGATTGCTGACTCTGAGAAGCCTCTGTTCCCTGGATGTGCAACATTTACAAAACTGTCTTCTGTGCTGAGATTATATAACTTGAAGGCAGGCAACGGTTGGAGTGATAAGAGTTTCATGGCACTATTAGATCTTCTAGCGGACATGCTTCCAGAGGGAAATGAGTTGCCAAGATCTATTTACCAAGCCAAAAGACTGTTGTGTCCGTTGGGAATGGAAATCAAAAGAATACATGCATGCCCAAATGATTGTGTGTTGTACCGTAACGAGTACTCTAGTTTGCATGTTTGTCCAAGATGCGGCGCATCGAGGTATACGCGTAGGGATCAGATTGACAATGAACGTCACGAGGTAAAGAAAGGACCTCCGGCGAAAACTGTGTGGTACTTGCCTGTGATACCTAGATTGAAGCGGCTGTTTGCAAATCTGAATGTTGCGAAGCACTTGCGTTGGCATGCTGAAGGCCAGAAACAAGACAGAAAACTGAGACATCCAGCTGATTCTATTCAATGGAGAAACATCAACAGAACATTTGCTGAGTTCGGCGGCGAAGTTAGGAATATAAGGTTCGGGATGAGTACAGATGGTATGAACCCACATTGTAATATGAGCAGTCGCCATAGCACTTGGCCGGTTCTTTTATGCATCTACAATCTTCCTCCTTGGTTATGCATGAAGTGCAAGTACATCATGATGGCATTACTAATCTCAGGACCCAGTCAACTCAGAAATGATATTGACGTGTTTCTAGCGCCTTTAATCGAGGACTTACAGAAATTGTGGAGCGAGGGGGTGCAGGTGTGGGATGCATACAAGAAAGAGAATTTCATCTTGCGGGCCTTGGTATTTTGCACCATAAATGATTTTTCGGCCTACGGCAATTTGTCGGGGTATAGTACGAAAGGAGCCAAGGCTTGCCCTATTTGCCTAGATGAAACTGAGAGCATGTGGTTGCGAAACTGCCGGAAAATTTAACGGGAAGCCTGATAAGGGATCAACTCTAGTGTTTCTGACCGGTAAGGATATTTACTCGCACGTGAAGGACATCAAAGCTGAGTTCGATAAGTATTCTAAACCTCAAGAAAAAAATGTTTGGAAGAAGAGATCGATTCTATGGGATCTACCGTACTGGGAGCACTTACAAGTTCAACATTGCATTGACGTCATGCATGTAGAGAAAAATATCTGTGACAGTTTGATTGGTTTGTTGTTGAACATTCCAGGAAAGATAAAGGATGGTACGAAAGCTCGTCGTGACATGGTGGAAATGGGGATAAGGACTGAGCTTGCACCTTTGGAGAAGGGAAAGCATACAGACCTCCCCCCGGCCTACTATATGTTGTCCAAAAGCAAAAAAACAGAACTCTGTCGGTGCCTACACGACATTAAAGTTCCATGTGGGTATTCCGCGAACTTGAAAAAACTTGTGTCCATAAAGGACCTAAAATTGGTTGGCACGAAGTCCCACGACTGTCATGTGCTGATGTCACAAATGCTTCCCATTGTTATCAGAGGTAATCTCCCAGTTAAAGTTAGATAGACAATCACAAACCTATGTTATTTCTTCAACGCAATATCTTGCAAGGTAAGTACGTGCACTCGTACTATAAGTTAATTAGCTCCATTTGTGGAGCTTAATTAGAATATTTTTCTGATATGTATATTTGGCGCAACTGTGTCCTCGTAGGTAATTGATCCGGATGGACTGGACGCTTTGCAACGCGATGTGGTTACAACTCTTTGTCAGCTCGAGATGTATTTCCATGGTCCATCTGATTGTTCACCTTATCAGAGAAATTAAGTTTTGTGGACCCGTGTGCCTGCGCTACATGTATCCATTTGAGAGATTTATGGGTGTATTGAAGGGATACGTAAGGACTCGTCGTCGACCTGAGGGGAGTATCATGGAAGGTTATGCCGCCGAGGAGGTGATTGAATTTTGCACAGATTATATGGCCAGGGTTGACCCAATTGGCGTTCCTACGTCCCGACACGAGGGTAGGCTTCAGGGCATCGGAATGATTGGATTCAAAGCTATCGTCCTTGCCCGTGATGTGTATGCAAAATCACATTTTTGGGTCTTACAACACATGAGGGAGGTCGAGCCATACATACACGAGCACAAGGTAATGTTACGGTCACAGAATCCTTCGAAGTCAGAGATTTGGGTCACCAGCGAACATAACAGGAAATTTGCTAGGTGGATCCAAGAAAGAGTCACGCGAGCTGCCGAGGGGCTCCATAAGTGAAACTGTGACATGGTTGGCTAGAGGCCTAAGATTCACTGTAGGGACTTGGCAGGGGTACGACACCAATGGGTATTCATTTTACACAAGAGCTCAAGACGCCAAGAGTAGCACGCAATGTAGCGGAGTCACACTGTTTGCTGTTTCCGAGGATGCCAGGTCAGTAAGGGCGCTGAACTCATATTACGGTGCTATTGACGAAATATGGGAGCTCGATTACGGATTATTGAAGATACCGTTGTTTTGATGCCAATGGGTCGAAATCCCTCGAGGTGTTAAAGTTGATAGTTACGGGTCTACTCTCGTCAATCTTGATAGAGTCGAACACCAAGATGATCCATTCATACTTGCAAAGCAAGCCACACAGGTATTCTACATCGTTGACCCGGCCAATCCAAACTTGCACGTTGTCCTCCACAGCAAGAGACATATTGTTGGGGTTGAAGACGTTGTTGACGAAGAGGAGTATAACCAATTCGATGAAATACCTCTGTTTTAGAAGGACATTCAATCTATCCCTACTGAATAGAAAACATTGTCGATAGAAAACATTGTTATGTTCTATCGGTATCCCATGTGTTTACTGATAGAAAAAATTGCTGAACACTTCAGCAATTAATTTTTGCATGTCTTTTAGTACTATTTTCTTCGGACATACCTTTAGCAGCCCTAATTAGTCTCCAATCCTGAACTGAGTTATGGAACTCCAAGAAGAATTAATTGCCATATGTTGCCTGCTTCCTATATGAAAATGTGTAGATGAAAATGCTCAGAAATAGAATCTTATCTTCTATTGGTAGTTTCTATGTTTACCGATAGAAAAAATATTTAAAATAGGTCCTTATGCTTTGTAAAATGATTTGGTTTGTGTTTCCATTAAATTTTTGATGGTTTGTTGATGGTTTTGTAGGGAAAGACATGTCGTCGTCTTCATCGGATGGTACTAGTGATTCGATTAGGGCCAACATAACTGATGATGTAGCTAGTTCATCCTAGCGCAAGAGGGTGGGGCGAGGCGCGACGACGTTGGGCCGTTTGGCCAAACGTACGGATCTTTCTTGTGAGTTCAACCAATTTGGGAGGCCGATCGGAAAGAATGCTGGGAAGTACGCGGCCTACATTGGGATATTGGCGAAAGAAAGGGTAAAGATCACCATCCAGAGTTGGAAGGACGTGACGGCGGACGAGAGGGATAGGTTGTGGGCGAAAGTGAAGGTTATATTAACTGAAATCGATGAACTCTTTCGTAATCACATTCTCTTGGCTTATACTAAAGTTTAACTAACTCGTGATTAATTGTATGCATTGTTTGAAAACAGGCTAAGTGGAACATCCCCGACGATAAACCTAGGACGGCCTGCTTGAAGAACATGAACGAAACATGGAAAACCTTTAAGAGCTGGCTCGTCACTAACTTCCTTGCTGCGGGGAAATCTTCTTGCGAGAAGTACCCCTTCATATCGGAGGAGGTATGGGAGGAATTCACCAAGCAGAAGGGGACTGAGGAGTTCAAGGCCCTTAGCGAGAAGAATAAGGCGATCCAGAAGAGGAACGACCACCCGCATCGGCTCGAATCCCGGGGCTATGCGGGGAAGGAGGAGCAATGGAAGAAGGAAGACGAGCAAAATTATGTCATCGACTCCCCTGAGTTGCCGCTCTCCGAGATCCGGGATGCGAGGTGCAAGCGATGGTGGAGGGGGAGAGGGTCCGTGTCGTCCACGGGGTTTGTGCAGTTCGCAAACCCTAGGGACGCCGACGTTGTGAAGCGAATGGTAAGCTAGCTAACCTCGTAAACTGTGTGCGCACAAGTGAATATATGTATTTGTCTCACAAGGTACCTTTAAATGTAACAAATCTCTTTTGAGAAGGAGGCAATGGAGGGATTGTTTACCCCGCAGAGGGAGAACAACATCCTCACCCGGGCTCTAGGAAATAAGGAGCATCCCGGGCGGACACAGACCGTGGGAGCCATTGTGTCGTGGAAGGCCGGTTTCGCAGATCCGGCTCCACCGAGGAAGAAGGCCCGCTCCTGGAAGGAAAAGGAAGCGGACCTCTCCGAGAAGATACGGGCTGAGGTACGGGCGGAGATACGGGCTGAGGTGTAGTCTGAGGTGTAGTCTGAGGTCGCACAAATGAGGGAAGAGTGTGCACAGTTGAAAGAAGGATTGCTGGCCAAGAGTGCAGATGCGGATCCCCAGGACGACAGTACCCCGCGGGGTCGGATAAGCAGTTGCTCTTCGAAGGTCCTCGCGGATCCAGGGGATCTACTTGAGGTATTGCAAGCCTTCATCTGTGCACTTAAGTTGATGCCACTCCCGTTCTGTTAGAGTTGTTTCGCTAACCTGTTTTAATTGTTACAAATTTGCAGAAGCCAGAGAGTTGCATCCTACTGACTCACCTAGGCGACGGGCAGGAAGTGGTTGCACATGGCTTCGTATATCCGTCTAGGGAGGATGTCCGGATCCACTACGTACCTCTGCGGTTGGGGTTCGCAAAGGTACAAGTGGACATGGCCATGCCGGGCTACAACAATTCTCCATTGCCAGTCCCAACAGAGGAAATGCAGACACTTGCTGAGGCAGTGGGCTCCTACGTACAGTGGCCCAAGAAGTGTGTTCTAATACAACAGGTAAATCCTACACATTTTAGATTACATCCTACTTAGTACACTCAACTTGCAAAATCTAACATACGTGTTCATTAATTGAAGTGGCCTGCCGGCGTGCTACCAGGGGACTGCGCCCCCAGCTCGAGGCATGAGGCCGGATCTTGTGCGAACCTGAACACAGCAAAGACAGCCTCGACCCCAGCCAGCGCATCCACGCCTTCACCTCGGAAGAAAGCCGCCATCACCTCGCCCTTGGCTTCGAAGGTACGCGCTCAGTCCCCGGCAAAAGGCAAGGGCAAAGGCAAGGGCAAAGGGCGAAAGGGACAGCCGGAGAGGTTCAGGAATGGGTTCCCACTCGTGTCGGAGGCAGCTTTGTGCAAATTGAATCAATCAACCAGAGACCTCCACGAGTGGTACCTACACCGAGCTCGGCGCAATCTGAACTTCTTAGTTCCCTATAGGCCTGGGCAGTTCCACTTTGAGCCCGGGAGTATATCCGTGGTGCATGAGGATCTGTTCGACCTCTACAACTGCCGGGAGCTCGATATGTCCATCATACGGACTGGAGTGCTGTGAGTTTACTGATCCTATATATTGCTGTTTTCTTACTCTGTTTGCTAACTCTGCATTGTTGTAGTTCATTTGAAATGTAGTAACTTTCTGTGCAATACTAATGTCGTCCTTTGCATGCAGGTGAATGTACAGGCTAGCATCGGAGGCTGCGTGTGACAAGGTGGGTTTCCTTGACCCAGAGAAAATAAACCTCACGATGCTAGAGCACGACGCCGCGCACGCTGAGCACTACATATCCAAGGCGCTGATGGCGCAGTTGGACAGGGAGTTCATTCTGGTGCCGTACCACCAAAGGTTAGTGCATCTCGTACTAATTTAACTCAATCTTGTATGCTATACCTCAGATATACTTTGAGCTCGCGGTCCTCTTTTATGTACAATGTAGGGGCCAATGGATCCTCATCGTGATCTATCCGTCGAGGAACGAGATGTACTACCTCGATTCGATGCGTGACAGATTATCGAATGAATATGTGGTCAAGGGGAATATGGAGGCGTAAGTAACATATATGTTTGATTTAAATTTTGACCTCACTAGCTAATGATAATATATTAACCGGCAATGCTAACTGAAATGCAGGGCTTTTGAGAAATATGTGTCCGCTGGAGGGAGGCATGCCGCACCGCAGGGCTTCCTACTAGCTTGGAAAGAATATGAGGTACTCACAAGACTTTTTGTTTATGCTTAATTAGTTTATGGAAACAATAGCTAACATGTCATCGCATATGCAATTATCTCAGTGCCATCAGCAGCCGCAATCGTGGGAATGCTGGTTTTATGTGCTGCGCTACATGTACGACCTAGCGCGGACAAACTTTGCCCAATTCCCCCAGGTAAGCATCGATAGCTAACTCAAATTTGAAAATTGGGTGTCACGTTCAAAATTAGGAAGTTAGTTACTCAGTATTCACACATGCTTGCAGATCACCATGTCCAAAGACCAATACGAAAATGTAAAGATTAGAGATCTCCGACAAATCTAGGCTCATTATGCTATGGAGGAAGTTGCGCCCAACCAACCGCCATGACATGCTTTTCCTCACTTGTTGTCAATTTTCTCTTTTTCGTGTACTCTGTGCATAGATTGTTTATATATAGTCTTATTGGTTAGTATTTGTCCATATTGGATTGCAATTTGTATTGGTTCATATATATGTGAATAAATGTGAATAATTATCTAATGTGTCAATCTATTCAATGTATATGTGAATTTACCCTTCTTTGCATCTGTACTGTATTGTGTATCCAATCTATACTGTATTGCATCTGTACTGTATATGTGAATGTACTGTATTACATCTATACTGTATTTCTATCGGTAAATACATTCACAACCGAGAGAGTACTATCATTTTTTCTATCGGTAAACTCATTCACAACCGAGAGAGTACTATGGTTTTTTCTATCGGTACACTCGTAATTAACCGTTAGAACAGTGTAACTTTTCCTGCCGGTAAACTCATACACAACCGAGAGAGTACTATCATTTTTTCTATCAGTAAACTCATTCACAACCGAGAGAGTACTAAGGTTTTTTCTATCGGTACACTCGTAATTAACCATTAGAAGAATGTAACTTTTCGTACTGGTAAACTTATACACAACCGAGAGAGAACTATCCTTTTTTCTATCGGTAAACTCTTTCACAACCGAGAGAGTACTAAGGTTTTTTCTATCGGTACACTAGTAATTAACCGTTAGGAGAGTGTAACTTTTCCTGCTGGTAAACTCATACACAACCGAGAGAGTACTATTCTTTTTCTATCGGTAAACTCTTTCACAACCGTAAGACAAGAATGGTTTTTCTACTGGTTGTCACCTAAAATGGCTTTAGAATAGTGCACTTCATCTATCGGTTATTTACGGTTAGAAAATGACCTGTCTTGTTCTATCATGTCTATCTCTAACAGTACAAAAACCGATAGTAGAAGGGTGATTTTTACCGATAGAAGAAAACTTTTCTGTACTAGTGAACTCAGAACTACACGCAATGGGGAACCGAACGTGCTGCTCAACAAGCTCCGACCAATAGCATGGATGTAAGTGTAATATCGCAATTAGCCGGACAGGTAGCACTTTTAACTGATAAACTTGCTATTCTTGGATCAAATGCTACTTCTTCTGTTAATATGATTACACCTATATGTAAACTGTGCGGCATACAAGGCCACTATGGCCATGAACACCAATTTAACCCATCCATGGAATAGGCAAATGCTTTTCACGGTATGCAACAATATCAAGGTAATACTTTTCCTAACTCGTCTAACTCTGGATGGCGCAACAATCAAAATTTTGCATGGTCAGGACAAAATCAGCAACCTCAATGCCAACAGCAAGGTTTTGGACAGCAGCAACAACATCAACAAAATCCCCAATTTCAAGCTCAGAGGCAAAATCAGCAACCTTATCGACCACCAAACCAACGACAACCTGAGTAGTCGAACATGGAGCGCATGCTAGATAACCTTCTAGCAAACCAAGAGAAAGAGAAGACGTCCATAAGCCAAAAGATAGACTCCATATCAACTAACGTCCGCGTGCTTGAGACTCAAATCGCGCAATTGGCAAATCTTGCACTGAAAAATGATAACCCTCTTCCTTCTCAACCTATCAATCCTCACCATTCTGAGAAAATTAATTCTATAGCTTGTTCTAAACCTCTTGTTTCTAATGCAGTGATCCTAAGGAGTGGAAGAAAGCTACCAGAATAAACACCACCAACCGAACCTTCGCCGGTAAGCAAAATTGAAGAAACACCATCACAGCCAGCTAAGGATGATGACAAGGTTGCCAAACCACAAGAAAAGGAAAGTGCAGAAAATCAGGTAACACGTTTTTATAATCCAACTTCACCTTTTCTGGGAAGGTACGTAAAAGCGAAACTCGATAAGGAATTTGCAAAATTTGTCCAAATCTTGAAAAAGCTTAATGTGACTGTGCCTTTTACTGACTTAGTAATTCAAATATTCGTGAGGGAAGAATTACTTTTTGCATAGGGGAGGAAATGTTTTGTTCAAAATGTCTAACCTTGTTAACTGCCCTATGTATGAGGAGAACTTTGCAGTGTGGATGATATAGAAGAAGTCCTAGAAGAGGAGTCACCACTTCGACTCACTCTTGGAGAAGGAACGTATGAAATATTCGATAATAAAAAAACGGACAGCAGAGACGAAGATGAACAAAACAGCGATGAACTAACATAAGAAATATCCACAAAGGACATCTTGGATTCCAACACCACAGGTAAGGAAAAGGTTAGTAAACCTACCCTTAAAGCTCTTCCTTCCTCATTGAAATATGTATTCTTGGATGATAATGAGATGTAGCCTGTCATTGTTAATGTAAACTTGACCGATTCACAACTAGAAAAATTGATCTCTTTACTTCGTGTGCATCGCAATGCTCTAGGTTATTAAATTGATGATATCAAAGGGACTAGTCCTAAAATTTGCATGCATGAGATATCTCTAGTTGATGACACTAAGACTTCCATTGAGCGTCAACGTAGACTAAACCCAAATTTGAAAGAAACTGTGAAAGCCGAAATTTCTAAACTATTAGATGTAGGTATCATTTATCCAATCTCTGATAGCAATTGGGTTAGTCCTGTTCATGTGGTTCCAAAGAAAGGGGGTATGACTGTGGTTAAGAATGCTAACAATGAGTTGATCCCTACTAGACTTGTTATTGGATATCGCATGTGCATTGATTATCATAAATTGAATAGAGGCACTAGGAAGGATCACTTTCCATTACCTTTCATTGATCAAATGTTGGTAAGACTAGCCAACCATGCATATTTTTGTTTTCTTGATGGGTATTCGGGATTCTTTCAAATCCCAATTCATCCCGATGATCAAGATAAGACGACGTTTACATGCCCCTTTGGTACTTTTCCTTACTGGCGAATGCCGCTTGGGCTATGTAACGCACCTACAACCTTTCAAAGATGTATGATGGCTATCTTTTCAGATTTTATTGAGGAAATAATGGAAGTCTTTATGGATGATTTTAGCGTTTATGGTTCCTCTTTCGATGCCTGTCTACAAAATCTCTCTCGAGTCTTGAGCAGGTGCGAAGAAGTAAACCTTGTGCTAAATTGGGAAAATTGCGAATTCATGGTCCAAGAAGGTGTGGTACTTGGTCACGTGATTTGATGCGATAGCGGCTCGATCTTCTGATAGGTTCTACTTTGCAAAACGGAGACGTTCGCATTCCAAGGCTTCCAATTAGCGGAGATTGAATCCTTGCAATTGCTACACCCACGCACCTGTTGTTATCAACCGTGCTCACACCCGGATGAATTTACCACGAAGGTTAATTCCTACACGCAGTAGAAGAAACGAGCAAGAACAAGAAGGGATTGAAGTTGACAAGGTAAAAATTGAGGTCATAGAAAGTCTTCCACCACCAACGAACGTGAAGGGCATACACAGTTTCTTGGGACATGCAGGTTTTTACTGTCATTTCATTAAGGATTTTTCCAAAACTGCTAAACCTCTCACTCATTTGCTTGGTAAAGATGTATCTTTTGATTTTGATGATAAATTTCTTGATGGCTTTAATCAACTGAAACATGCATTAACTAGTGCTCCCATCATACAACCTCCAAATTGGAATGAACTCTTTGAATTGATGTGTGATGATAGTGATTATGCAATTGGCGCTGTTCTAGGGCAAATAACAAATAAGGTTTTACATGTTATATACTATGTAAGCAAAACTTTGGATGAGGCTCAAAGTAATTACACTATGACTGAAAAAGAATTGCTTATCGTAGTATATGCCCTAGATAAATTTTGTCCATGTTTAATTAGTTCAAAAGTCATTGTGCATACTGATCATGCTGCTCTTAAGTGTCTTTTGACCAAGACAGAAACCAAACCACGACTTGCACGATGGATCCTACTACTGCAGGAATTTGATTTGGAAATCAAAGATAAAAAAGGTGCAAAGAACGTCGTTGCCGATCATCTCTCGCGACTCTTAACTGACACTGTCGATGTACACATCAATGACGCTTTACCCGACGAGCACCTTTACTTGATTCAACAAGAACCATGGTATGCTGATATTGCAAATTACTTATTTAACCATGAACTTCCGCCTGGGTTGACAAGGAGACAACTAAAGTGCTTCCTCCACGACATCCGACGCTACTACTGGGACGATCCGAATGTTTCCAAAAAGGAGTTGACAACATATTTCAAAGATGAATGCTCGATCACGAGATCCAAAGTGTTGTTGAACACTGTCATTCATCTCCATGTAGTGGACACGCCGGAGTTTCAAAAACAACGGCTAAGGTATTGGAATCAGGTTTGAGTTGGCCTTGTTTATTTAAAGATGCTTATGACTTTGTACCAGAAATTTGAGTAAAAGACATGAAATGCCCTTAACCAACATTCTTGAAATTGAGCTCTTTGATGTATGGGGGGTAGATTATATTGGACCTGTTCCATCTTCTATGGGTAACTCCTATATCTTGGTTGTGGTTGATTATGTTTCTAAGTGGGTAGAGGCTGTTGCTACACCAACAAACAAATCAAAACATGTGATAAAGCTTTTCAAAACAGTCATCTTCCCTGATTTGGTATGCTGCGAGCAGTAATTAGTGATGGGGGTGTGCATTTTACTAATTACCAATTTCAGAAATTGCTAATGAAATATGGGGTACTTCAAAAAGTTGCTCTTGCATATCACCCTCAAACAAGTGGATAGGTTGAAGTCTCAAACAGGGAAATCAAGTCGATCTTACAAAAGGTGGTGGCTCCGTCTCATACGGATTGGGCACTCTAACTTCCAGATGTCCTTTGGGCATATCGCACTGCATTCAAGACTCCGCTAGGTATGACACCTTACAAACTTGTATTTGGTAAAAATTGACATTTGCATGTTGAACTGTCACATAGGGTGTTATGGGCATTAAAAGAACTCAACTGGGATTTTGACGAAGCGGGGCGAAGGCGAATCCTTGAATTGCACGAGCTAGAAGAGCTTCGAAAAAACTCCTACGAAAGTGCTTTGATCTATAAAGACAACATGAAGAAGTGGCACGACAAACGGATCCTCAACCGAGAATTTAAACCAAGTGATTTGATTCTATTATTCAATTCTCGGTTGAAATTCTTCCCAGGGAAATTGAAATTGTGATGGACTGGGCCATACGCGACAGAAAAGGTCTTTCCATATGGTGTTGTCGAGCTTCGAGCACAAAACATAACCACTTTTAAGGTAAGCATGCACCATATCAAGCTTTACAATGCGGGAGACCAGGTAAGTATGCTGAACTCGGACAATTCTTCGATTCAATACATTTTTCAACGATCGAGGATGTTCTGTCGACTGGAACGTTAAACGAGCGCTAGCTGAGTGGCAACCCGATACACTAATTTGTAGCTCTCTCTTTTATGAACACAGCGGCGTGAAAATAGCTCAATTTCGACGCCGTTTAACCACCCAATACTTGTTTTTTCATAGACTAGGGGTAACTATTTTTGAGAAAACCAAAAATTCAAGTTTTCACATTGGCTGGGACAACCACAACCACTTGCAAGACCAATTTTGCTGGTTTCGGGCTGTTTTCAAACAAAATTTCAAAAAGATTCAAAAACCAACCGATGGGACCACGAACTGGATAGTAGCAGATTGGAATTTGGACGCGACGACAAGGAAAACAAGATGGATTTTGAGTCGACTACTAGATGCAAAACAGAAACCAGACCAAGACTAGAACTAAAACCAGCACTCGACAACGATGAACAAAAATTCATAGATGCAAACTGACAAGAATGATGCAAGACTAATGGCTACGGTTTGGACAAGGTAAACAATTCTTTTTGTAGGGAAAATTTTCTGGACTCTAGGACGAAGAACGTAATTAATCTAAACAAGGAGGGGATACAGTGTTACCTATCGGGCAACCTTCGCTCTGATACCACTTGGTGTGAACAGTGTCCCGATCTTTCGATATGTAGAGATAAATCGATTGATGGAGAACTCGACGTTGACGACCCAGCTTCCAATCAGAACTGATTCGAACCCCTGCAATCGCTACACCACGGCTCCGTTGGTTATCAACCACACCCAAGACATGGTTGACCTCGCTAATAAGGCTTATCCTTGCATGCGAATCGAGAACACAAGCAAGAACATGGTAGACGCAATCTGAATATTGCCAATTACCAATGAAGAGTATGAGTTGGGGTTCCACAAACCGATGAACGGTGAAAATTGTCTAAACAGTATAATCTAAGCAAAACCCAATGAAAAGGATAGGGGGTGGAAGCCATATGTAGCAGGAGTATGGCGGCCAGAGGTAGGCCACCGGCCAGAGAACCCACCCCCACGTAACCCTTGGGATACACGACCTTAGGCCCAAAGTAGAGGCGGCACAGCACCCGGCAGAATCTGTCCGTGAATTGTTTTGTCGATTTTGGGTGATCTATATTGAATTTGGTAGTGGGTCCAGATCCGTTGGAAAGGTAGCATCGTGGGCTTCTCCATAAAGTGCTCATTCACCCCAAACAGACTCCGTACGTGGCCTGGACATCCGTTTGAAGTTGCCGTGCTCCTGGATAGCCGAATCAGGCTCGCGGATGACTTGGGCTTCATCTTGGGCTTGTCTTGGAGCGTGGACGACTTGGGCTTCTTCTTGGGCTCATCTTGTAGCATCGTGCTACACTGGACCTGCAATGTAGATGGCTTGAAAGGGTTGACATGTGGGTTCATGCTGACTTGATGTTCTTCATGGTCTTCGGGCGATGGAGTGGAAGGAGCGGCGTTCGTATCCGTGTTGGAGATGTCCTCATCATCATCCCCTTCTTGAATTGGAGTTGTCCTCGACTCAAGTACGTTCTCCTGCAAAAGATTAGTAGCAACAGGCGGCAAAACAGGAGACATATCGTGTAAAACAAACATAGTAGCTAGTAAAACAACACCCTTCAATTTAATTTCAGATTTCATAGAACTAGGTTCTTTCTTGTTAAGTGGGTTCAGTTCTTCAGCTACAATTTGATTCTCACTTTTATCACATTCATTTTTATCTCTTTTAGCTCTTTCTTTATCACATTGCACAATTTCAGCAAGTGTCATAGGAAACAAAGTGACTTTCTTTCCTTTGTGCATAAGAATGTGTTTATTACTTCTACTATGATGAGTTGCATCAGTGTCAAATTCCCATGGATGGCATAATAAAAGTGAACATGCTTGCATAGGTACTACGTCGAAATCAGCAAAATCATGGTATGTTCCAATAGAAAAATGCACTCTCGCAGTTTGTGTTATCTTCTCCTTAACACTGTTGTTGAACCATTAGATATGGTATGGATGAGGATGAGCATGTGTGGTCCAGCCAAGCTTCTTGACCAGTTCTGAACTCACCAAGTTGTTGCAGCTTCCACCATTAATTATGACATGAACACGTCGATCCTTGACGATGAGTAACATCTGAAAAAAATTATGACGTTGTAGGTTCTCCGCTTGCTCCATTTGAGTGCTCAACATTCACTGTACAATTATGGTCCTTTAACTCTCCATGGCAACGATGCCTAAAATCTCCTCACCATCGCTGTCCGTCTCATGATCATCATCATTACCTGCAAGGTTAGCTGCAAGAGCATATTCATCCTCAACATCACTAGCACTAATGTACCCACTATTTTCCGTTGCAATGTACACTCGCTGACCTGGGCAATCCTTCATGACATGGCCCATTCCCTTGCAACGGTGGCACACGATTCTAGTCGTTCGACCCGTGGAAGCGACCGATGAAGAACTCTTCGCTGGTACCTGCACACTAGTAGATTTACTCACCTCGGGCGCACGTGATGGCGGTGGCGGTGCTGCTGAACGCTCCCTACTCGTGGAGGGGGCAGCAGACCGAATAGCAAGAGGCGGATATAATTTGGCTTGTCCCGGCGTCGAGCTTGGTGTGGATGTACTACCAAAGTTGCTCCTTGTCCTTTGTGGTCTTCCCTGAAATACTTTTTCTGCCAACATAGCAAGATGGAACAATCTATTAACAGTATCATATTCTTTGTAATCAATCAGGTCCTGGATTTCACGCCATAAACCCCCATAAAAACGAGCCATCTTATCCTCATCATCCTCAACTACCCCACAATGCAACATGCTATTTGTAGCTCTTGATAGTACTCCTCTACAGACTTGTTACCTTGATTCAAGCGCTGCAATTTCCTACGCAAATCACGTTTATAAGAAGGGGGAACAAATCTACTACGCATAGCCCGCTTTAACCTATCCCACGTATCAAGTTCTAAACCAAAATTAACTACTTCGTTCCACCAAATGATAGAAAAATCTTTAAACTCACTAGTAGCTTGTCTGACTCTATGTACCTCGGGGACTAAATGGGAGTTAAATTTTTGTTCAATTATCATTTCTCAATCTAAATATACTTCAGCATCATATACACCGGAAAAAGAAGGTATGGTAAATTTAACTTTAGTAAAAAGATCATCATTTCGACGACCATTGCGGTGACTAAAATTATTACCTCCCATACCTTGACGGTTGTGATTCAGGCAGTGTTGTTGACATGCATGTTGGGCACGGTGAGTTCAGCGTCGGCATAGTGGTCTCGCCAAACATCATCATCATCATCTCCCACGACGGATCCTCATTATCTTGTGCTGCATCGCGCTTTTCTCCTCGTCTGGTACCATTGTTAGGTGGCTAATTTCTTGCCATTCTTTCAATGCGTGTAGTGAGCATGGCCAAGCTATCGGTGAGTGTCGCCATGTCTCATCACAAGTTGTTCATGGTAGCTGTAGTATCTTCAAGCTTTCTATTAAGGTGCTCATTAATGGCATTGTGTTGTTCACCCAAGAGTTTCATGAGCTCTCCTTTTGTAATACACTCGTCTCCATCAGATGTATCGCCTATCATTGTTAGTAGAAAACAGAAGACAACACTAGAGTATTATCCCTATCAACTACTAGGTCGTGGAGGGGGAAATCACACACTCTCAAGCGTCTTACCACGCTCTTACAAGTGCTCTTACCAAGGCAGTAGGGGTGCAATCGGTGGTTGGTTCGTGATACCATGATGAGCGTGAGCGAGGCGATTGCAAGGTAAACCTGTAACTGAGTTGGAAGAAAGTGGAGTTCGGAAGGCTAATATATGTGTAGCAACAATTCAATATCAGTAATGCAAAATTGAAAATAGTCCAAAGTAATAGTCAAAGTGCTGGAAATAGCCTAGACTCAGATCTAACTCAGGCAAGCAACTAGAATCACAAACGACTAGAACCCAAGATGCATCACTTAAAATTCTCCTCTTTGCTACACATATTTTTCTTCTTTGATTTTTTTGTCATCTTTTTTTTGTCTGGCTTTTTTTTTATGAACAGTGCAGCTTTTGTTTTTGCACTTGCCTCTTTCTTTTGCAACTGTATAATGAAATAGAAACATTGTTCGGCAACTTCGGACTCAAAAAGCTCCGAATCTGAAGATCTACTCAACTGAAAAGTTGTAGAGAATCTTTTTATCTTTCCAACAAGTACAAGAATGTCAAAAACTGAGTTGGGAATCAAAAGATATGATAGTTTTACCGAACTTGTCTCGGATTGAACAATTCAAATCCGAAATTGGACTCGAGTTTGCCCAAAATTGAGCATCCTGAAGAAGGCCGAATTTGAAGATGTCGAAAACTAACTTTTTGTGGGATTTATCACTACAATTCCAGAAAGTACAAGAACATGAGAATCTGAGTTTTTATGAGAAAGATATGATGAAAACAACAAACTGGACAGCAGCAGATTTGAATTTGGACTCGACGACGAGGAAAACAAGATTGATTTTGAGTCAACTACTAGATGCAAAATGGAAACCAGACCAAGAGTAGAACTAAAACCAGCACTCGACAACGATGAACAAAAATTCAAAGATGCAAACTGACAAGAATGATGCAAGACTAATGGCTAGGGTTTGGGCAAGGTAAACAATTTTTTTTTGTAGGGAAAATTTTATGGATTCTAGGATGAAGAACATAATTAATCTAAACAAGGAGGGGATACAGTGTTACCTATCGGGCAACCTTCGCTCTGATACAACTTGATGTGAACGATGTCCTGATTTTCCGATAGGTAGAGGTAAATTGATTGATGGAGAACTCGACATTGACGATCCAGCTTCCAATCAGAACTGATTCGAACCCCTGGAATCGCTATACCACGGCTCCATTGGTTATCAACCACGCCAAGAAACAGTTGACCTCGTCAATAAGGCTTATCCCTACATGCGAATCGAGAACAAAAGTAAGAACACGGTAGACGCAATCTGAATATTGCCAATTACCACTGAAGAGTACGAGTTGGGGTTCCACAAACCGATGAAGGGGAAAACTGTCTAAGCATAATCTAAGCAAAACCCAACAAAAAGGATGGGGGGTGGCGGCCATATGTAGCAGGAGTATGGTGGCCAGAGGTAGGCCACCGGCCTGAGAACACACCCCCACATAACCCTAGGGATACATGGACCTTGGGCCCAAAGTAGAGGTGGCACAGCAGCCGACAGAATCTGTTCGCGAATTGTTTCATTGATTTCGGGTGAACCAGACAGAATTTGGCAGTGGGGACAGATCCGTTGGAAAGGTGGCAACGTGGGATTCTCCGTAAAGTGAACATTTACCCCAAACGGACTCTGTATGTGGCCTGGACATCCGTTTGAAGTTGGCATGCTCCTGGATGGCCGAATCGGGCTCGCGGTTGACTTGGGCTTCATCTTGGGGTTGTCTTGGAGTGTGGACGACTTGGGCTTCTTCTTGGGGTCGTCTTGGAGCGTCGTGGTATGCTGGACCTTCAATGTATATGGCTTGAAAGGCTTGACATGTGGGTTCATGCCGACTTGATTTTCTCCATGGTCTTTGGGCGACGGAGTGGAAGGAGTGGAAGGAGCGGCGTTTGTATCCGTGTTGGTGATGTCCTCATCATCCTGTGCCCATATTTTCTCAAAATGAATCAAACAAAACCAACATGCCCGTGCTCATCATTGTGGCCTTGTCGGTGCAACTAGCTGGTTGAAAGCAAGCACAACCGATCCAAACAGAGCCCGTGCCCATGGTAGTGTCCTTGTCGATGCGGCCACCTGGTCGTAGCGGGTGCAACCCGAGCCGAACATGACCCGAAGCATGCCCCGTGCCCGTGGTCGTGCCAAGGTCGGTTTCCTCTCCTTTTTTGGCCGAAAGTGTCCTTTTTGCCTTCTTTTTGAACTTTCTCACCCCAAACCTTTACAAAACCAACCTACCACCCTATTTACAGACCCCATCCTCTCCAAACAGCATCCACCATAGTTTTTAGTCTTTGTTCTTCACAGAAACCTCCACACACTTAGCTCCACAAATCCAAGTCCAACCATTCAAATTTTGATCTGACCACGGATTTCGGCTCCTCGCGCCACCACACCCTCAGATCTTAAGTTTTCTACAGCAATGACGACTCCCCGATGCAATGTCAAGAAGGTAATGAAGCGCAAACATGGTATATCTCAAATCCAGATTTTCCACAAATTTACTTCACAAACCCTGATCATCTTGCTAGATTTTTGCATTTAAGGAAGAGATCTTTGTGGCATACTAGATTTTTAGATGTTCATGCCACTAGATCTCTAGGAATTGAAGATGATGTTAAATGTCAGCTTAGTAATATGGGATGGGATGCGCTTATAGGAGTTTCGGTTCTGACTTTTAGAGAAGTCGTATGGGAGATTCTAGCCTCCTTCGAGCAAAACACTATACATGTCCCTCCCAATGAAACTGAAGGTGTTAGATTTTGGTTTGCAATTATGGATTATAATTTTTCAATCGATGAATTTGCAAATCTGTTAGGGTTCAAACCTGGGGGAACTTTCCACGCTTCTATTATTTGCACCCCCGGTAAAATTTGGAGTGATATAGCAGAAGAAGGGTAACATCTTTTCCGACCCGGTAAAACAAAAGCCGCCAAATTTGTAATCCAGCTTTTCGCTATTTACAGCGTCTCATGGTCTGAACAATTTTGGGGCATGACAGTAATCAGGATAAAGTTTTAGAAACCGAGGTTGAATTTTTGTGGGCTATGTTAGGCGAAATTCATATATCATCTGCAGCCTACTTTGCCCGTCGCCTTGAAAGTATTGGGAAAGATTCACGCAAAACCTCACCCATTGTCTTAGGTGGCTTAATCACTCATATAGCAAAAGCCTTAGGGTTTGATGCTGAAGATTATCAAGAATCTATGCCCACAGCCACCTTAGATTTGAATGCATTGTATTCCATGGGGTTTTGTAGGAGGGAATAGAATTCTTTTCGTTGGATTATTAATGGATTTCTCTCTATCCTTTTGCCCAATATTTCTTGGACTTGCTTATCTAATGAGCAGAATCGGAGAATGCTCCCATCTAGCTCATCTAATTCTAACTCATCATGTGCTGCTGGGTCTAACCAACCAGCAGCGAATGTTATTGCCTCTCTGCATGTTTCCATAGAGTCCTTGCGCACTAGCCTCTCTGACTTTAGGTGAAAATTTGCAAAATACATAACTGTGATGGATTCCAGGATGAACCAACTCCAAGGCCGTGTCAACAGCATCTATGACTATCATGTAAACGCAGGCCACATTTTTTCTGACAACACATTTCCAGGCGCACGTACCCACTACGGGGACAACCTCCACACCCACAGACTTTATCCACATCTCTTTCCTCCACCTACATATCCATCCTATACATCGCCACAGTTCTACCATTCTCCTCGACTGGCCTCCGACGAGTGATCTCCAAGGTACACAAGTTTTTAATTTTATTTTCCTTTTATTTTTTGTTTTTTTGGTTTCCTTTTCAGGTTTTCACTTGCGACACCTTAGACTACACTATTGGAGCTACGTCAACCGCAACATCCTCTTTCTCTACATAATCCTCCACAACATCTACCAACCTGAACCACAACCACAAACGGTAATCTGTATCTCTCTCCATATATTGAGGACAATGTCTGATTTAGCTTGGGGGGTGTTCACTTAACCGTTTGCTTAGTTTGATTTAGCTTGGGGGATGTTCACTTCACCATATATTTAATCTTCAGCAAATCATTATTCCACCACATTCCATCATAAACTGAAAAATAAAAAGAGATTTATCACCTGGAATGTCTGGTTTTGAAAATGATCTTTAATCAATTAGATGATTATTCTATCACATCTTTGCATATGATCCATTGAACTTAGCTTTATTAAAAATTTCCATTGCTTCTGTTCAGTTTTATCTTAAATTGACCATTAAAGTTTGAACTTATTAAATTGTACTTGACTTCTTCCAAATTGAACCAGTCTGCACCATTACTGCCACAACGGTGAAGAAGGTCTTTCACAAGAACATCGTGACATGATTTAGTGTTCCAAGTCGTCTCATAACAGACAATGGTTCCCAATTTGTCAGTGGTCTTTTCTAAGACTATTACGATGATATCGGTACCAAGGTTTGTTTCGCATCTGTCACTCATCCACAAAGCAACGGAGCGGTCGAACGTGCTAGCAGGCAAATAATACAAGGGGTTAAGAAACCAGTGTTCGACTGCCTTAAGATACGCTCGGGGGTTTGGGTAGAAGAATTCGACATCGTTCTATGGGCTAGTCGCACCACACCCAGTCGAGCAACAGGCGACACGCCTTTCCAACTGGTGTTTGGTGCCGAAGCCATGTTGCCAAGTGAAATCCAACTTGGCTCTCCTCGCGTCAACAATTTCAATATTACAGATCCATAGGAAACACGCGAAGATGAACTCAATTTTCTGGAAGAAAAGCGTAATCAAATACTGTTTCGGCCACAACATATTTACAATCTCTATGTAAATATCACAAAAAAAGGGTGCGACCACGTAGCCTTCACCTCAGAGATTTGGTTTTGAGAAAGATCCAAAACTAGTCTAATCATAATAAATTCTCTCCCCAGTTGGAAGATCCCTACACTGTGGTCTCAATGCTGCGACCAGGATCAGCTCGCTTGGCTATGGAAGATGGCAGAGTTCTATCTAACACCTGGAACATAGACTAGCTACACAAATTTTATGTGTAAGTCTTTTTCCATTCTTTATTATACATATCTATATTCAACAAAACGTGTTTTCCTGTCTCAATGTAATAGTTATGTCCTCTCTTATGTCCTCTTTTTTCAATGGGCCACGGCCAGGGGCTGGCGGCAATGCAAACTCTTGAACATAATGTCTAAGTGGATTCTTGAGTCCTAGTCGAACTCGAATTGGTGGGTAAAAATCCATAACTGTATGAAACGCGAGTGAAAAGATGACTTGCACTTGAAAAGGACCCCTGCTTGAAGAAGATTCCCGCTCGATTTCGGTCGTGCCAAGTGTCTGGTCGTAAAAGTGCCACGTGTCTTGGTCGTGATCAAGTTGGTTTTGGCCACGACGCGTGTGTGGCTGTGATTGTGCCATGTGACTAGTCGTTGTGAGGCAGTTTTGACCCGGATTGGTCATGGATGGGCCGATTTGAAGTGGGTTTTGACTCAAACTAGTCAAGTTTGGTTGGTTTTAGCCATATTTGGTCGGTTTTAAGTCGTATTGAATCAGAACTAGTAGAATGTGGTCGGTTTTGACTCAATTTGTCTGTTCTTGCACCGTTTGAAAGTAGACTTCGTCGCCTGCACATCAAGGAGTTATTTTTGGACATGTTTTCCTATGTACTATAAATAGAGAAGCTTTTGACTCAACTTAGCATGCTTTTTATGCTTTTTAATATCTTTTTTTATGTTTTAGAAGCCATTAGGGCTTAGCTTAGTTTAGAAGAGCCCTCTTCTCTATTTTATCAATTTTGTGAGCCGACAAGCACGACAACTTCAGTTTTCAAGCAATCAAGTAAGTTTTTTTTTTATTTCTTGTTGTTATTTCAGCATTATTATGGCTTTTAGTGAGTAGATCCCCTCTAGGGTTAAGGATGACCTAATCCTGAAGGCGTGATTCTTCCTCGGTCTTTATTTCAAGTTTTGGAGTAATTTCATAATGTTTTCTACTTCCAAACCCTAAATTCTCGTTTCGGCAACAAACGTAACAGTTGAGTCTTAACAAGAATTTAGGGGAGTTCTTGAGTTCTTCGCGCTTTGACATGGAACCCTGAATAGGAGAGAGGTTCTCGCCAAACATGACAGTGGATGTGATACTCTGATTGTTGACCCAGTGCCCCAAACTGGAAACTTAATTTATCTTGGAAAACAATTGAAATTAATTTACAATCCTCGGACCTTGGATAGAATTATGCCGGATGGTTATGGAATTCCTGAAACCCTAGATTTTCATTCCAGCTTGCAAACCCTAGATTGTTAGACTTAGTTGTAGAAAAACAACCACGCCAAAAATCGTTTAGATTTAATCAGTGATCCATTAAGCTAGAAAGATGAATTCGCTTGTTCCTCGTAGAATTTGATCCTCAAGTGCTCAATGTTGAACCATTCTATGGCCCTACAACGATCTCACTCATCGTAGGGAGGACTACCAAAGCAGTTTTTCCGGCTTCGACCTTGGCTAGTTTCGTTTTGTCGCTAGAGTCGATATGGCCATGGTCAAGGGAGCCCTGTACATTCAGCTTTCGTGAAGTGGTTAGGTTGTTCCCAACTAAGTAATGTAACTTAGATAGAAACAAACAACTATTAACTTGATGTTGAGTCCCAAGAGATTTTGGGAACTTGACACCCTACTTTGGGGAGACAGAAGCGAGGATAGCGCCTTGGATGAGGACCTCTTAGAGGGTCTACTGACCTTTTCCTACGGAGGATCAGGGGAGTTTCATCGTCCTCCTCATTGCTTCCTCCCCCGTGAAAAAGAAAAAGGTAATTCCCAATCGTACTTGTCGAAATACGAGGGGTAAGAATCATTACCGCGGCCATCTTTGAACCAGTTCCAGGGGCTTTGGATGAAGCCGCCCCTATGGCCGTTTTCAATCTAGCATTGGTAAGGGCAGAATCCCTCGGTTGTTTGGTTGTGGGTGTGGTCGGTCCTCTAGACTTTGGAGCTTTCTTCAACTTCTTTGAAGAACCACCAGAACGACCTTCATCACCAAAGATGACTTTCTTTTGGCAACCAATCCTCAATGATACCAGGGCGCTATCCTCGCTTATAAGGCCTGCCAAAGATGGATTTCTTTTGGCCCGGTGCAGTAGAACCACCACTGGTACCACTTGTGCACCGAATCGTGCAGTGGAAAGGGGAGAAAGTCCTTCTTCTCCCGTAGCCGGAAGTAGACACAACCTAGAGCGGCTGTGCCCTTCAAACTCACCAAGAAGTAGTATTGGCAAAATAAATCTGCATTGGGCCAAATCCCAATGTAGGCCTCGCACAAATGTTGAAATGTAGCGAGGATCAACACCAAGTTGGCGTTCAGATTCACCAACTCCAGATAAAAGTGGGCAAGGATCTCCTGCAAGAAATCGTTCTGGTAGACGAAAGCCACAGGGCAAGAAATCCTCAAACACCACCAGCTCACCCTCTTGTACCTTAGGGCTTTCCTCATTCTCACCCACAGGCCACCATGGAATTAGCGGCCTGGAGGGAAGATACCGGCCAGCCTCCAAAGCCAACAGGCCCTCCCTTGTTCAGTGGCTCGATCGCGTCCAACACGCCACATATATTTTTTTTGTGATGGCTACGAACTACAAACAGCAGGCAAAAACAAAAAACTCAACAAGATCTTGAGAAATTTTGATAAGTGTGTATGCACAGGCAAAGCTCGGGATGAAGGGTTTAAAACCTACTTCCCTCGGGTCTTTCACCATTGTTCACACCGCATGACAAAAGGTGTTTTCGCATTAAATGCCCGTCAAAACAAGCCTGACACACGCACTCAAAATCCCTCAAGGGTTCGGCGGAAAGTTGAACCAAAAAGACGCTTTTCAGAAACTGAAATGCCTTTTCAGAGCTGGAAACGCCTTTTTCAGTCAAGAGAAAACCTTTTCCCTTCGATTTCAGGGGCTAGCTGACAAAGATTGCTATTTTTGTGATCGCAGATAAATGACTGTGATAATAGTCCCGTGATCGCGCACAACGCTTCATGGTCGAACTTACCTTTCTATGGTCGCCAAGGGCCAGAGAAAGAGATAAAGAAATAGTCGAAGGATGTTCTGGACATAATTTATCAGTAGTATTGAGAAAATAGACATAAGAACATAATTTTCTTGCATTGATAAATTTTTCCATTAATTACAAAAATTTAATTTACAAATAAGGAAAAAACATAAGGTCAGGGCTTGGCTTTAGCCCTGATTACATCTAGCAACGAGTCAGTATGACTCGCAACCAAAATGAATGACTCCTCAAGGGACAAATATCCTTCTTAGGATCAACCACATACGCCTCAAGAGAGCCTGCAACCAGCGATGATAATATCCGCAGCATGCTTCTCCTCCCGGAAAAGCTGCTCCTTTTCCCAAGCTAGCTTGGTGGTTTCCCGAGCCTGATCACCAGTAACCTTCAAACGCTCAACACGCTTGAAGAGATCCTCTAGGTCAAGCCCACAACAGATTTACTTCTCCTCGAGGCTCTCATTTTCTTCCTGGAGGGCCTGCAGAGCGGCCTTCACCTTGCCCAACTCTTCCTGAGCTCCACCTCCCTCCACGGTCATTGGGTTACTCCAAAGCATTGACCTAATAACCAGGAAAAGAAATCCAAGGGATCAAGGATCCTTACAGGAGAGGGTAAGGGTGAAGCAGCCCCAGCAGGGCTCATTGACATCCTCCTCTGTTGATGAAGGAGAATGAGAGGAAGACATCCCGAATAGGTCATTTAAAAGACAATATCAGCACATCCCTAACTAAATAACTAAATTTAGTTAAGAGAAAATGTTACCTCAAGCCATGAGGAGCAGTTTGTTTGGCCCTGGATGAGACCTGAGCCATAGTAGCAGTTAATGGCTGGGATGAAGCCTGATCCCTTTTCTCATAATGAGACTGTACACCCGAAGAAGGGGCCCCAACAATCCTCATCGAGGAAAAGCCAGAAAATGATCCAACATCATCAATTGATCGCTTCTTGGAAGCTCCTGAGTGATCAAGTGACTGCAAAATCCGAATTGTCTTAGAAAAACTACATTCAAAAGGAAACTTACACCAATCTACCAAGAGAGAATTACCAATTTAGACAAAGGTGCAACACCGGTGCCCTGTGAGTCCAGAATCTCAACATTCTCTTCCCCAACCAGATCCTTTTCCTCATCGAATTGCTCTTGGTTCAGGGATGCCATTGGAACAAAGGGTTACGAAGATGAAGGTTTTGAGTCTTAAAGAAATTCGTGAAGAAGTTGGAACTTCCACAATAAGGGCATGGCTATTTATAGAATTACTAAGGTGACTCTTCGAGTTCCCGGCCTAGGGCGCAGCGCGAAAGCCTCAAGATCTTCCCTAGTGCTTGCCGGATAATTTTTCTCCTTGAGGTATGCTGGGATTCAAAACGACGCAGTGTATGGTTGTGAATTCAAAGCGCCGGGCACTGTTAAGATTTCAAAGCGACATAACTATTTCAGTAGGCCTTTGTCACTTCAAATTTGGGGGCTAGCTGATAAGGATTGTTAGCTGTACTTAGGCCTCCATGGTCAGGCATAGTGTTCCATGGTCGCACATAGCACACCATGGTCGCCAAAGGCTAGGGGAGAAGACACCAGGTAGTCCAAGAGTGTTCTGGATATAACCCAGGAATCATGCTTATTTCACGCAAACTATTACAATACAGGTATTACCATAAAACCCATATCTTATGTGGTGTCCGCGAACACTATGGTCGCAGAGATACCTCCCTACAACCAAACTCTCCCACAGATACAAAGTCTGATCTCATTACCGTGATCATCCTTTATCATAACCTTACCTCGATCCTAATGATTAATCCCGAGATAATCATAAGTCCCTGACAAGGTAACCGTCGAAGGAGGTTAGGATGGTAAGGCAGTTCCACGATGACCAAGTCAAGGCTGCCTAACTGCCACGTACCTATGATCTACGGCAACCATCACGCACCCACAATCTACAGCCACCATCTCACGACAGTTACGAGCAATTGTGGGATGTGCCTTCAGGAGGATAACCGATGAACTCTTCGGCAAGTATAAGAAGGCCTTGGAGAGAAGGATCAGGGGGAGGATGATCGACTACAGAGAAGACTATTCTTAAGCCAGATAGGATCAACTAGCTCACATACATTGTAACAATATCTCTGTAATCCTTTTTCCCACATAGTCAAATACACAGGACGTAGGGTCATTACTCAACTACGAGGGCCCGAACCTAGATAAACCCTTGCGTCTCTGGTTCATAGATATTTTGAATACCTTGGAATTTGTCTAATGGCTCCCTCCTTAACCCATCTCATTCTAGCATAAGTTCGACAGAAGGACCCCCCAAGTTCCAATCATCGACAACTACCACTCATCTGAAGGTTGTACAAGGAGAGGGAAGTGACATGGAGGAGGACACTTCCCTGTTTTTCTCAAGGAGAAAAACAAAGGCTTCTTCTGGCGACTTCAACCCCGAAGTGCTGTCCACGCGCTTGTCTCCCAAGGGCGTGGCTTCGAGTTCCCACAAGGTCTTGGGTCTCAAAATTAGGTACGTGTTTTACCCCTTTCTCTAACCAAGTTCTATTGTGTAGTCACTAGCACAGAAAAGCTTTCTTCTATCGGTAAAAAAAACCCTTCTACTATTGGTTTTCGTACCGATAGAGATAGACACGATAGAACAAGACAGAACATTTTCTATCGGTAAATAACCGACAGAAGAAATTAACAATTCTATCGGCATCATAGGAGTGTACCGATAGCAAACCCGTCATAGTCTGACGATTAACAGTGGGAAAAGTACCACTATTCTAACGGTTAATTACATGATTACCGACAGGAAAATATTACTATTCTATCGGCACCTTATGATTGTACCGATAGAAAATCCGTCGTCGTCTGACGTTTAGCGTTGGGAAAAATACCGATATTCTAATGGTTCATTACAAGTTTACCGACAGAAAAAAGTTTAGCACTCTCTCGGTTGAAAATGAGATTACCGATAGAAAAATGTTTAGTACTCTCTCGGTTGTATATGAGTTCACCGGCAGGAAAAATCACACTCTTCTAACGGTTAATTATAAGTTTACCGATAGAAAAAACTACAGTAGTCTCTCGGTTGTGGATGAGTTCACCGGCAGGAAAAGTCACACTATTCTGACGGTTAATTTCAAGTTTACCGATAGAAAAAGTGGTAGTAGTCTCTCGGTTGTGGATGAGTTTACCGATAGAAAATTTGTAGTAGTTTGTCGGCTGTGAATGAATTTACCGATAGAACATTCACAGATACAGTATGTTATTTACATTCACAATACAGTACATTCACATATACAGTATAGATGCAATACATTATAGATTGGATACACAATACAGTACAGATGCAAAAAAGGGTAAATTCACAGAACAGATTGACACATTAGACAGTTATTCACATTTACTCACATATATATGGACAAATACAAATTGCAATCCAATGTGGGCATTTATTGACATATATATTTATTCACATGTATATAAACAGTCTATGCACAGAGTACACAAAAAAGAGAAAATTATCATGGCGGATGGTTGGGCGCAACTTCCTCCATGACATATTGAGCCCAGATTTGTCGAAGATCTCTAATCTTTGCATTTTCGTATGAGTCTTTCGACATGGCGATCTGCAAGCATGTGTGAATACTTAGTAACTAACTTCCTAATTTAGAACGTGACACCCAATTTTCAAATTTGAGTTAGCTATCGATGCTTACCTGGGGGAATCGGGCAAAGTTTGTCTGCACTAGGTCGTACATGTAGCGCAACACATAAAACCCGCATTCCCACGATTGCGGCTGCTGATGGCACTGAGATAGTTGCATATGCGAAGACATGTTAGCTATTGTTTCCATAAACTAATTAAGCATAAACAAAAAGTCTCGTGAGTACCTCATATTCTTTCCAAGCTAGTAGGGAGTCCTGCGGTGCGGGATGCCTCCCTCCAGCGGACACATATTTATCAAAAGCCCTGCATTTCAGTTAGTATTGCCGGTTAATGTATTATCATTAGCTAGTGAGGTGAAAATTTAAATCAAACATATAAGTTACTTACGCCTTCATATTCCCCTTGACCACATATTCGATTGATAATCTGTCACGCATCGAATCGAGGTAGTACACCTCGTTCCTCGGTGGACAGATCACGATGAGGATCCAGTGGCCCCTGCATTGTACGTAAAAGAGGACCGCTAGCTCAAAGTATATCTCAGGTGTAACATACAAGATTGAGTTAAATTAGTACGAAATGCACTAACCTTTGGTGGTACGGCACCAGAATGAACTCCCTGTCCTGCTGCGCCATCAGCGCCTTGGATATGTACTGCTCAGCGTGCGCGGCGTCGTGCTCTAGCATCGTGAGGCTTATTTTCTCTGGGTCGAGGAAACCCACCTTGTCACACGCAGCCTCCGATGCTAGCCTGTACATGCACCTGCATGCAAAGGACGACATTAGTATTGCACAGAAAGTTACTACATTTCAAATGAACTACAACAATGCAGAGTTAGCAAACAGAGTTAGAAAACAGCAATACATAGCATCAGCAAACTCACAGGACTCCAGTCCGTATGATGGACATATCGAGCTCCCGCCAGTTGTAGAGGTCGAACAGATCCTCGTGTGCCACGGATATACTCCCGGGCTCACGGTGGAACTGCCCAGGCCTGTAGGGAACTAAGAAGTTCAGATTGCGCCGAGATTGGTGTAGGTACCACTCGTGGAGGTCTCTGGTTGATTGATCCAATTTGCGCAAAGCTGCCTCCGACATGAGTGGGAACCCGTTCCTGAACCTGTCCGGCTGTCCCTGTCACCCTTTTCCCTTGCCTTTGCCCTTGCCTTTTGCTGGGGACTGAGCGCGTACCTTCGAAGGCAAGGGTGAGGTGATGGCGGCTTTCTTCCGAGGTGAATGCGTGGATGCGCTGGGTGGGGTTGAGGCCGTCTTTGATGTGTCCAAGGTCGCACGAGATCGGGGCACATGCCCCGAGCTGGGGGCGCAGTCCCCTAGTAGCCCAACGGCAGGCCACTTCAAATAATGAGCACGTATGTTAGATTATGCAAGTTGAGTGTACTGAGTAGGATGTAATCTAAAATGTGTAGGATTTACCGGTTGTATTAGAAGACACTTCTTGGGCCACTGTACGTAGGAGCCCACTGCCTCAGCAAGTGTCTGCAGTTCCTCTGTTGGGACTGGCAATGGAGAATCGTTGTAGCCCGGCATGGCCATGTCCACCTGTACCTTTACGAACCCCAACCGCAGAGGTACACAGTGGACCCGGACATCCGGCCCATACGGATATACGAAGCCGTGTCCAACCACTTCCTGCCCGGTGCCTACGTGATTCTGTAGGATGCAGCCCTCCGGCTTCTGTAAATTTGTAACAATTAAAACAGGTTAGCGAAACAACTGTAACAGAATGGGAGTGGCATCAACTTAAGTGCACAGATGAAGGCTTGCAGTATCTCAAGTAGATCCACTGGATCCGCGAGTACCTTCGAAGCGCAATTGCTTATCCGACCCCGTGGGGTACCGTCGTCCTGGGGATCCGCATCTGCACTCTTGGCCAGCAATGCTTCTCTCAACCGTGCAAACTCTTCCCTCAGTTGTGCGACCTCGGACTGCACCTCAGACTGCACCTCAGCCCGTATCTCAGCCCGCATCTCCGCCCGTACCTCAACCCGTATCTTATCGGAGAGGTCAGCTTCCTTTTCCTTCCAGGAGCGGGCCTTCTTCCTCGGTGGAGCCGGATCTACAAAACCGGCCTTCCACGACACAATGGCTCCCACGACCCGTGTCCGCCCGGGATGCTCCTTATTTCCTAGAGCCCGGGTGAGGATATCGTTCTCCTTCTGCGGGGTAAACAATCCCTCCGCTGCCTCCTTCTCAAAAGATTTATGTTACATTTAAAGGTACCTTGTGAGACAAATTGCCTGATATACACTTGTGCGCACACAGTTTACGAGGTTAGCCAACTTACCATTCGCCTCACAACGTCGGCGTCCCCAGGGGTTGTGAACTGCACAGACCCCGTGGACGACACGGACCCCGTCCCCCTCCACCATCGCTTGCACCTCTCATCCCGGATCTCGGAGAGCGGCAACTCAGGGGTGTCGATGACAGGATTTTGCTCGTCTTCCTTCTTCCACTGCTCCTCCTTCCCCGCATAGCCCCGGGATCCGAGTCGATGCGGGTGGTCGTTCCTCTTCTGGATCGCCCTATTCTTCTCGCTAAGGGCCTTGAACTCCTCAGTCCCCTTCTGCTTGGTGAATTCCTCCCATACCTCCTCCGATATTAAGGGGTACTTCTCGCAAGGAGATTTCCCGCAGCGAGGAAGTTACTGACGAGCCAGCTCTTAAAGGTTTTTCATGTTCCGTTCATGTCCTTCAAGCAGGCAGTCCTAGGTGTATCGTCGGGGATGTTCCACTTAGCCTGTTTTCAAAAAATGCATACAATTAATCACGAGTTAGTTAAACTTTAGTATAAGCCAAGAGAACGTGATTACGAAAGAGTTCAGCGATTTCAGTTAATTTAACCTTCACTTCCGCCCACAACCTATCCCTCTCGTCCGCCGTCACGTCCTTCCAGCTCTGGACGGTGATCTTCACCCTTTCTTTCGCCAACAGCCCAACGTAGGCCGCGTACCTCCCAGCATTCTTTCCAATCGGCCTCCCAAATTGGTTGAACTCACAAGAAAGATCCGTGCGTTTGGCCAAACGCCCCAACGTCGTCGCGCCTCGCCCCACCCTCTTGCGCTGGGATGTAACAGCTGCATCTTCAGTAGTTACGATGGGGTTGGCCCTAGTTGAACCACTAGTACCATCCGATGAAGACGACGACATGTCTTCCCCTACAAAACCATCAACAAACCATATGGCAATTAATTCGCCTTGGAGTTCCATAACTCAGCCCAGGACTGGAGACTAACTAGGGCGGCAAAAGGGAAAATAATACAAAAAGAAAGACATGCATAAATTACTTCCTGAACTGTTCAGAAATATTTTCTATCGGTAAACACATGAGCTGCTGATAGACCATAACAATTACCTCCACAGAAGACAACTTTTCTATCGGCAAACCCGTGAGATACCGATAGAACATAACGATGTTCTCTACATATGGAATTTTGTTGACAAGCCACCATTCACTGTCATCACATAACATTCTCGATGATTTGCTATACTAATATTCATGGGCCAGCATTATTATTTCACACGTAAATATGCACACAAGCATCTAAGTGCCACTGTGCATAATCTTTAGCCTGTATGTGAGTCATCAGGACTTCACATCTATTAGGTTCGGAAAAGTCATGTATAGGCATTTGAAACATATACATCAAAGACCCATCCACATTGCCATATATTCATACCAAGTGAGTAAAAATTCCCAACCAAACTAGTACATTGCATGGCTCATGTCCTTCCAGATCCAAATTAAGTTTTACTACTTGTGCAGAAATATTTTCTATTGGTACACACATGAGCTGCCGATAGAATATGTGTAAGAACACCTCCAACATATAATGTGCATTACATGGCAGTTGGATACAATTGATCACACATACAACAGTATAGATAAGTTAAAATCTCAAAACAGGTTCATTACAGCACTGGAGCATATTATGTAAATCCTAATTTAAATCAACATTGCATGCGGAATGTACATAATCCAACACAATAGGGAACCCTAGTGTAATTGCAAAACTCTAAGAATTAGTACGTGCAAAACACTAGGCTCAAATAAGGAAGATGCTGGAAATAGAACGATGAATTAGGGTATTTACGGCGGCGATCAGTTCTGGTGATGGAGAGGCGGTGTAGAACGCAGCGGCGGCCGGCGAAGGACAAAAATAAGAACCGGTGGCAGTGGCGAACCAGTGTCCAGCCGGCGATCGTCGTGTGGGAGAGAGGAAGTGAGTGGTCACGGCTGAGGTTGTGGTTTTCTTCGCTCTCAAAGAGACGCAGTGCTCTAAGGTGGAACTGTTCGAGTGGAGGAAAACTAAAGGGCCGTGTACGAGTAATAAAGTAGTGGAGGAACTTTTCTATCGGTACAACAAAATGATACCGATAGAATTATGTACTTTTCTATCGGTACAACAAAATAATACCGATAGAAGAAGTAAATTTCCCGGAAAAATATTTGAAGTAGTGGATGCCTTTTTCTATCGGTATAAACAATAAAATCCCGTGAGACCAATTTTCCCCAGAAAATTTTTTTAATTAAGTGCTTGAGATTATAGTATTGGGTGCCCTTTTTCTATCGGTAAAAACAACAAAATACCGTCAGAGTAATGAAAAGGTACAAACAATTTAACATCAAACAGACCGTGATTCAAAGCTGCAGAATGATAAAGAAAGAGGGAAGATAGCCGAAAAATTGGAAAATTGACATAAAAAGAACTTGTTCATTCATTGTTGTTTTATCACTTACAAAAAAAAATAAAACCCAAAATGCTAGGTCAAGGGGTGGTCTTAGCCCTGGCTGCATGTAGAATAGAGTCAGTTAGACTTGCAGCCAGGACGCAGGACTTCTCTAGCGACAAGTTGTCCCTAGGATCAACTACTACCGCGTCGAGAAGGCTTGCGACCTCCCTCAGCTTCGCTATGGTATCCTTCATAGTCAAACCGCAGCCAGCGATGGTCATATCCGCGGCTTTCTTCTCCTCGCGAAGACGCCTCGTCCTCGCCCTAGCATTGTCACCATCCGTCTTCATGTGCTTAATGCGCTGGAAGAGATCGTCAAGGTCAAGCCGTAGCTGAGTGTGCTTGTCTGTAAGGAGCTTGTGCTCCTCCTGGAGGGCCCTCAGGTCGGCCTTCACTTTGGCAGTGTCTTCCACGGCTCCCATTCCCTGTGCAAATCAACAGGTCAAGAATGAACTGAACATGGATTAACAATACAGGGGTAAACCGAGGAGATTTAGAGTTCTTACCGGGGAGGGCGTGGCTGACGATCCCATGGAGGTTGCCATTGTGAAAGAGAAGATGAGGAGTCGAACCGTTCGAGAATTAGAAAAACAACAAAATACCGCGACGCATGGCGAGGTACTTATAGAGTTTCCAAGGCGACGCATGGCGACACGGTTGAGAATTCAAAGCGCCAGAGTATTCTTCTATAGGTAAAAACAGGAAAAAACCATCAGACAACAAATACCGTGAGACTAACGAATTTATTCTAATGGTAAAATAGAATAAATTAATGCTGCGATGAGATTTTTGCAAGAGGCTAATTTGAAGGGAAGAATTAAGTATTTACAGGATAAAGGTACTGTACATGTTAGAACTCATGCTGTGGAGTAAAATTGAGATATATTAATGCTGTGAACTAGCTTATCATTAAGTTCTACCGAAAAATGTACTGCCTGATGTATTAATGATAAGTTCCTCACCTTGCTGCAAAACTTGTGGGCTGTTTGCTTGGCATTTATCCCTGAAATAGAAATTAATCATCAATGGTTCTCAACCCATAATCCTTCTTCGTGGTCATCTCGCAGATACGTTGTTTTGTCGATATCTTCAGTACGGATAGATTGAATGTCCTCTAAAAATGGAGGTATTTCATCGAATTGGTTATACTCCTCTTCGTCGACAACATCTTCGACCCCAACAATACGTCTCTTGCTGTGGAGGACAACATGCAAGCTTGGATTGGCCGGGTCAACGATACAGAATACCTGTGTGGCTTGCTTTGCAAGTATGAATGGATCGTCTTGGTGTCCGACTCTACCAAGATCGACGAGAGTAAACCCGTAACTATCAACTTGAACACCTCGAGGGATTTCGACCCATTGGCATTGAAACAGGGGAATCTTAAGTAATCCGTAATCGGGCTCCCATATTTCGTCAATAGCACCGTAATATGAGTTCAGCGCCCTTACTGACCTGGCATCCTCGGAAATAGCAAACAGTGTCACTCCGTTACATTGCGTGCTACTCTTGGCGTCTTGAGCTCTTGTGTAAAATGAATACCCATTGATGTCGTACCCCTGCCAAGTCCCTACAGTGAATCTTGGGCCTCTAGCCAACCATGTCACAGTTTCACTTACGGAGCCCTCGGCAGCTCGCGTGACTCTTTCTTGGATCTACTCAGCAAATTTCCTGTTATGTTCTCTGCTGACCCAAACATCTGACTTCGAAGGATTCTGTGACCGTAACATTACCTTGTGCTCGTGTATGTATGGCTCGACCTCCGTCATGTGTTGTAAGACCCAAAAATGTGATTTTGCGTACACATCACGAGCGGGGACGATAGCTTTGAATCCAATCGTTCCGATGCCCTGAAGCCTACCCTCGTGTCGGGACCGAGGAATGCCAATTGGGTCAACCCCGGCCATATAATCTGTGCAAAATTCAATCACCTCCTTGGTGGCATAACCTTCCATGATACTCCCCTCGAGTCGACGACGAGTCCTTACGTATCCCTTCAATACACCCATAAATCTCTCAAATGGATACATGTAGCGTAGGCACACGGGTCCACAAAACTTAATTTCTTTGATAAGGTGAACAATCAGATGGACCATAACATCAAAAAAGGATGGAGGGAAATACATCTCGAGCTGACAAAGAGTTGTAACCACGTCGCGTTGCAAAGCGTCCAGTCCATCCGGATCAATTACCTACGAGGACACAGTTGCGCCAAATATTCATATCAGAAAAATCTTCTAATTAAGCTCCACAGATGGAGGTAATGAACTTATAGTACGAGTGCACGTACTTACCTTGCAAGATATTGCGTTGAAGAAATAACATAGGTTTGTGATTGTCTCTCTGACTTTAACTGGGAGAATGCCTCTGATAGCAATGGGAAGCATTTGTGACATCAGGACATGACAGTCGTGGGACTTCGTGCCAACCAGTCTTAGGTCCTTCATGGACACAAGTTTTTTCAAGTTCGTGGAGTACCCACATGGAACTTTAACACAGTGCAGGCACCGACAGAGATCTGTTTTTCGCTCTTGGACAACGTATAGTAGGCCGGAGGGAGGTATGTACGCTTTCCATTCTCTAAAGGTGCAAGCTCAGTCCTTATCCCCATTTCCACCATGTCACGACGAGCTTTCACACCATCCTTTGTCTTTCCCGGAATGTTCAACAACAAACCAATCAAACTGTCACAGACATTTTTCTCTACATGCATGACGTCAATGCAATGTCGAACTTGTAAGTGCTCCCAATACGGTAGATCCTAGAGAATCGATCTCTTCTTCCAAACATTTTTTTCTTGAGGTTTAGAATGCTTACCGAACTCAACTTTGATGTCGTTCACGCACGAGTAAATCTCCTTACCGGTCAGAAACACTGGAGCTGATCCCTTCTCAGGCTTCCCGTTAAATGATTTCCTCTTCTTACGGTACGTGTGATTCACCGGAAGAAACCTGCGGTGACCCATGTACACTGTTTTCTGGCAGTTTCGCAGCCACATGCTCTCAGTTTCATCTAGGCAAATAGGACAAGCCTTGGCTCCTTTCGTACTATACCCCGACAAATTGCCGTAGGCCGGAAAATCATTTATGGTGCAAAATATCAGGGCCCGCAAGATGAAATTCTCTTTCTTGTATGCATCCCACACCTGCACACCCTCGCTCCACAATTTCTGTAAGTCCTCGATTAAAGGCGCTAGAAACACGTCAATATCATTTCTGGGTTGTCTGGGTCCTGAGATTAGTAACGCCATCATCATGTACTTGCGCTTCATGCATAACTAAGGAGGAAGATTGTAGATGCATAAAAGAACTGGTCAAGTGCTGTGCCGGCTGCTCATATTACCATGTGGGTTCATACCATCTGTACTCAGCCCGAACCTTACATTCCTAAGTTCGCCGCCGAGCTCAGCAAATGTTCTGTTGATGTTTCTCCTTTGAATAGAATCAGCTGGGTGTCTCAGTTTTCCGTCTTGTTTCCGGGCTTCAGCATGCCAACGCAAGTGCTTCACCACTTTTGGATTTGCAAACAGCCGCTTCAATCTAGGTATCACAGGCAAGTACCACACAGTTTTTGCCGGGGGTCCTTTCTTTACCTCGTGACGTTCACTGTCAATCCGGTCCCTACGCGTATACCTCGATGCTCCGCATCTTGGACAAACATGCAAACTGGAGTACTCGTTACGGTACAACACACAATCATTTGGGCATGCGTGTATTCTTTCGATTTCCATTCCCAACAGACACAACAGTTTTTTGGCTTGGTAAGTAGATCTTGGCAACTCATTTCCCTCTGGAAGCATGTCCGCTAGAAGATCTAATAGTGCCGTGAAACTCTTATCACTCCAACCGTTTCCTGCCTTCAAGTTATATAATCTCAGCACAGAAGACAGTTTTGTAAATGTTGCACATCCAGGGAACAGAGGCTTCTCAGAGTCAGCAATCAGTTTCTCAAATTCACAGAAGTCATTTTCGTTGTAATCTTCCTCTACATCACGTAACATCTCATCTAGATTGTCATCATCATCATCTACATGCACATCGGAATGAACATTACCAAAATTCGGATGATCATCGATATTATTGCAATCCACATCCGAGTCGTGCTGATTGGTAGTAGAGGTTCTTGTTTCCTCAAGATCTTCGCCATGCCATATTCAACGGGTGTATCGCGCGTTAAAACCACGACGAATCAAATGACTCTTAATTTGATCAGAGTTGCTAAACCTCTTCAAGTTCATACAATCTGTACAAGGACAGAGCATATTTTTCTCTCCCTTCCTCTCCTTTTGTTGCTCAGCAAATTTAATAAACTCATTCACACCATCCAAATATTCAAGAGTAGTACGTTTTATTCCATACATCCAATATTTCCTGTCCATCTACAATTAACAAAATTTAACGCGTAAGCCATGCATGAAACCTGCCCGATTAAGTTATGTATATGTACATGTACAGCCTCTTACAACAGATACATGTGTTGAACCCTAGCCTGACGAAATTAACACTAATTAACCTAGCTAATTACACAATACAAGCTAGTTAGCTCCTAAAACATGACGCATTTCCAGCTACCAAGCTCCCAAGCTTAGAGCTACAAACTTGGAACTACACAATACAGCTAGCTTGCAAGTAGAGAGGAAGGGAGATCGAGAGGGAGAGAGAGATAAGTGTCGACAATTAAGCATACCTTAAAGAGAGGGGCGCAATCAACTTCTCTCCAGCCTGCGCTGATCACCCTAGCAGTGTAGCTGCGGGCGTGGAACTTTCATCACAAACAGAGGGACACAAAGTGCAACAGAACAAATTAAAGAGCAGCTCAGCAATGGTCGAGTGGGGTTTTCCTTATAATGGACATTTTTCTAACGGTAAATACATGAAATAACCGTTAGACTAACTTAGGTAATTTGCCGCTCACATATTCTATCGGTAAAAAAACACACATACCGTTAGAGAATGTACATTGTCGAGCAAGTACAGGACTTCTTCTTTCGGTAAATATGTGTATTGACCGTTAGATCATGCATGACCAGCACGTACATGAGTTTTTCTATCGGTAGATATGTGTACGAACCGTTAGATGATGCATGACACACGAGCAAGAGTTTTTCTATCGGTAAATATGTGTATTTACCGTTAGAATATGCATGACTAAGCAAATATATGTGTTTTCCTATCGGTAAATATGTGTACTTACCGTTAGAGGAGGTACTGGTACCAAACTGGGACAAACATACACATGCCATTTCTCACATTCAAGGAATCATATCAATGTAACACCAAACAGATCTTACATCAAACAGATCTTACATCAAACGGATCTTAACTAGAAGATAAAGCAATATTTCAAGAAATGCTAATTTGTGGATTAACTAGGAGACACAAAAATACTTTTCTTAGGTACTTGGGACTTCATCTTGCCAAAGAAATTACACATGCCAGTTCACAAATTCAGATACAAACATACACATGCCAGTTCACCAATAAAATTCAGGTACAAACATACACATGCCAGTTCACAAATTCAAGTGCATGTCTGAAACAGCAGTACAAATACACACCTACCTACCAATACAATTAAATATACAAATACTCCCTGCACATTCAAGTTCATGTCCCAATTAGCAATACATGATACACAAATATACAACAATATACAAATACAACAATTCACACATTCGATGTATATTACAAAAGCCACGTCTGAAATTAACAACAGATCACGACGAGGACCCAGTGGCCCATACATTTTACATAAAAGAGAACCTTTGCAGGTTGCCACAATGCAACTACCGACTATAAGTTAGACCTGATACATCACAAATCCATTCATCCAAAATAGCAAATGTCTGAACCACATTGGACTTAACCATAGGAGTTCAGTTCGAAGACGCCCGAGGAGCTGGAACTGCCATTGACATACATTTGTACGTATTGGTGATTTCCTCGGACTCAAACTCGATCAACTCAACTCAACTCAACTCCATTAACAAAAAGAACCTACCTTCCAAGATGTTGTTCTGTGTAGTGATGGTGTAGAATGGTTGTGCAAATAACAACAATTCTTCTTTTCCAAGCAGGTAAGCATCTGGCCACAAGCTGGTGCATGCAAAAAAATGTAAGATGCTTTCTATAGGTCCTGATTTGAGAAACACGTCGGGCTTAAGCATCTTCTCGACCGAGCCAACCAAGATCTCGCCCTTCACGTCCTTCCAGCTCTCGACGGTGATCTTCACCATTTCTTTCGCCAACAAGCCAACGTAGGCAGCGTACTGCGATGAAGAACCGTGAAATACGTTGCCCCTCATGAGCATCATCCAAGGACCTGAACAGATCATAATCATATTGAAAAGAAGACACATCAAAATGAAGGATACAAAAAAATCAGAATTATTGCCATAATCGGATTAGAATAATCTAACAATATTGCAGAAATTTTACGTACCTCCTTGGGATGCCGAAGTCCAGAGGGCGTCGATGGAGGTGCGGAGGTGCAGCGGTCCCCTGTAGAGGTGCGCCGGCCGTCCATGGAGCTTACGGGTTAGGACTACGAGCCCCAGATGAACTGTGAGAATGAAAGAGACATACCCGTGTATTTATACAACTATATATTTTCTATCGGTACGAAAATAGAATACCGTTAGTAATAAAAACATATGTAGAAGGCGAATGGTTCTATCGGCACAATACATATTACCGATAGGAATTTTTGTACATACTCTATCGGTGTGTATGTACATTGCTGATAGAATATTACTAGTTGTAGAAGGCCAACAGTTCTAAGATATTTTTTGCAATATTCTACCGGTATAAACATTCATTACCGATAGAATAAAACTATTTGAAGACGAACAGTTCTAAGCAATTTTCTATATATTCTAACGGTACAAGAATCCATTACCGATAGAATAAAAATATTTGTAGAAGGCCAACGGTTCTATCGGCGCACTACATATTGCCGATAGGAATTTTTAATATACTCTGTCGGTATATTCATACAGTACCGATAGAATAAGTCTAGTTGTAGAAGTCGACCAGTCCTATCGGCGCACAACATTCTCCCGTCAGTACTTATGCATCTCTTCTAACAGCAAATTTGTTCATCACCGCTAGAGTAAATCATACTGCTTCTTCTATCGGGAAGTTTCTTACAAACCGATAGGAAAAATACACCCGATGGCCTTTTATGACCTCGAGGCACATTTTCTATCGGTTTTCAACTAAATCGCTAATAACCGATAGAAGATAGGGGTTAGTAGACTGTATTTCTGTACGAGTGAGTGTGTGACACTCAAGTCGTATTTGGGAAATGCAGGGCTCCTTCTGCTGCTTTGTTGATACCATCGTCTGAGGCTATGGGCTAACAGCAGAGGAGGTGGCCATAGATTGTGCTCTGCGACAACTGAAGTCGCGGTTTCTGAGCCGTCGGCGCAGAGTCCGCGCCCATCACTGGTGAGGTGGGAAGTAATACCCCATCAGATGTCCTAGCCCAGGATGAGGCAACGGAAACCGCTCTTGAAGCGCCAGTCATAGGGGCGCATGAACTGTTAAAGATCTCTATTTCCCCTGTGGTTGAAAGAAACATGCTTCCTTCTTGTTTGGGAGAACAAGGAGAGGAAATCTGAACATCTCCTGGTGCTTTGCAAAGAACAGCAAACGATGAAGCGTAAGTTCACTTTTATCAGAAGTTTTTCTTACCTTGACGATAACTGATATGATTCCTTCTTCTTTTTAGTACGAGAAGAGCAAGTTAAGTTGGTAATTGAGGAGAGGAATCAGTTCGAGGAAAATTCATCCAGAGGGGGATAGACATTGATACGCTTCACAAGTCTTGTGAGTGTCACCAAGCATCCCACAACAAGGCCATAGATGCTGCCTAATTAGCTGGCAACGAGAAGGACACTTTGGAGGCGATTATTAAGAGCTGTGGTAGTGTCGAATTGGATAATTTCAAGAAACTGAGGATGGCCGCAGACTTACTGAGGGCAGACATTATTGATCCTAGGAAGGATAACTTAAGCCTCGGTGAGTCCTACAAATTGGTCGCCGCTTAGTTTGATTCTCTGGTCGAGAGCATTCCTAAAACTATGAGGAGGCAAAAGGAAGCTTTGAAGTCCGATGTTGGCGCTGTTGCTTCCTCCATCCTTAGCAAGTTAAGGCGTCACCACGGCCCAGATTTGGATCTGAACCCTGTGGGCGAGGATGCTACTTTTGACAGTGAGAGTGAAATGAGTGTGATAATGGATGAAGTAAACCTCTGGTTGAAAAATTACTTTGAGATCTTGATCGTATCTGATGTAAAATCTGTGATGACATCTTGTAGTAATAACTTTACTGAAATGAGAATGGAAATGCTTACATGACTTAGCAATGAGTTTGTACCTCACAAATACATACAATTAGCATAGTTTTTGATAATGTGAAACAATATTGAAATGTTAATTTTCCCTGACTTGATGTCATAGTTATATTTCCTTAGCCCCCTCCTGCGACCATGCATATACATAAGATGGTATCATGGTTGTAGGATGAAAACGAACCCATGGCCGGAGTGAGAACATATAAGGTAGTCCCTAATGCGTGAGATGACGGCTTAAAAAGAGGAACTGGATATATGCAATCTCATGGTCGCAGGAATAAACATTTGAATGAAAAACACGTAAGCTTTTTACAAACCAATAGCCACTGTAGTAATCTATAACATGCTAGTAAGTCCCTTATGAGTTCAGGAACGGCTTAAAAAGAGATGTTTATACTAGATGCGATCACAAGATCGGTCAGTGAATCCACTTAAGCAATTGTGATAAAAATGTCTATTGTGACCAGTCCCCCGGGCGTGGCCCGAGTAAAACATAGGAACGAGTAGTAGGAAAATAGAGACGATATAAAGTTGAAAGAAACTTGCTGGATTAAATCTGAAAATGTAAGAAGGTAGTGGAAGGACTTGCATGCAAAATTTTCGCAATTGATCTATGTTTTAGGTGTTGGAGAGAACTTTGTCATCTTCCATAGCCAATCGAGCCAATCCTGGTCACAGCATTGAGACCACAGTGTAGGGACCTTCTCATTGGGGAGAGAATTTATTGCGATTAGATTTGTTTTGCATCTTTCTTAGAACCAAGTCTCCGACATGAAGGCTACGTGGTCGCACCCTTTTTCTGTGATATTTACGTAAAGCTTGTAAATATGCTGCGGACCGAAATAGTGCTTGATTACACTTTTCGTCCAAGAGGATTAGTTCATCTTCGCGTGTTTTACTTGGATTTGTGATATCAAAGTTATCCACGCGAGAAAAGCCAAGTTGTATTTCACTTGCACTACTATAGAATTCATTATCACAGTCAGGTCAAAACAGTCATCACAGACGGTTCTGACCCGTCAATGATATTCGAGTCAGTGATAATCGAGTATTATCACTGACGGTTTTGAACCGTCTGTGATTTTTTCCTTCACAGACTATTATAAGATCAAAACTATCTGTGATACTCATACTACACAGACTGTTATAACATCAAAACCGTCTATAATACTCTTACTACATAGACTGTTATAAGATCAAAACCGTCTGTAATACTCATACTACACAGACTGTTATAACATCAAAACCGTCTGTGAAACTCTTACTACACAGACTGTTATAAGATCAAAACCGTCTATGATACTCATACTACACAGACTGTTATAACAACAAAACCGTCTGTGATACTCTTACTACACAAACTGTTATAAGATCAAAACCGTCTGTGATACTCATATTACCACAGACGGTTATAATCTCAGAACCGTCAGTAATAGTATGAGTATCGCAGATGATTTTGAGGTCAAAACCATCTGTGATAGTATAAGTATCATAGACGGTTCAGACGGTTCTGAGATTACAACCGTGTGTATAGTAAGAGTATCACAGACGGCTTTGAGATCAAAACAATCTGCGATTCATTATCGGAGACGGTTATAATCTCAGAACTGTCTGTGATAGTATAAGTATCACAGACGGTTCTGAGATTATAACCGTCTCTGATAATGACACTATCCCAGATGGTTTTGACCTCAAAACCGTCTGCAATACTCAAAACCATCTATGATAGTGTCATTATCAGCGATGGTGATAATCTCAGAACCGTCTGTGATAGTTGTGATAGTATCACAGATGGTTTTTAGGTCAAAACCATCTGGAATAGTTTCATTATTGGAGACGGTTATTAGCTCAGAACGGTCTGTGATACGTACATAGTTCGATCTATCACAGACGGTTTATAAGATCAAAACCGTATGTGCATATTAATATTTTTTTAATAAATTTCTTTTTTTTGTGGCTAGCCTCAGGAATCATGCTAGCCATCTCCTTTGTACAAATAGCATTTCATATATACAGTTTATTTCATACATGCACAGTACTCAAATATATACAGTTCATCTCATACATGCACACAACTTAGAAACATGTACAATAGCATTTCATAAATATACAGCACAGAACTCAGAAATATGTACAATTGAGATTGAACAAATAAATGTAATTGACAATTAAAGTCAGTATGTTAGATGTACTATACTATCTGTACCTATTTCCCTTCAGATAATCTCAATTAGTAAGGCCGCACTAATACAAACTTGCGGGTCCCTAAACTTCCCATTGGTTGATATGACCTCCGTAAGGAAAAACTCAGCGAGCATCCCTCGGACCATACCAATCTACCGAGGGTCAAAGCTTTCCGAAGGGAAGTCGACCCCCTGCAGCAAGAGTTGGTACAGAAAAAATTAGCTCAATGCAGTTGTAAATTCTGCCAAATCGATACAAAGGGGAGCAGTTGTATACCTTGGGGAAATCTGGCTTGTGAGCGGTGATGATCAGGTCATACATGTGGCACATCACGTAGTAACCACATGTATTGTCGTCCGGCTGCTGATGGCACTGCCAATTTACAGACCGAGAGTTAGTTGGGGACACATTATAAAGTAAAACAGATGCCAGTTGAAATTTGTACCAAAAATTGTAACCATTGAAACTTATCGGCTCGCCGCTCGTGTTGTCGCCCTCCCTCAGCAAAGTAGTTCGTGAAAGCCCTGCAGCTAGTCAAAATTGACAATTTGAGGATAGCTGAAATTGACAATTTGAGGAGAGTAAATCTAGATGCAAGACAGGTCCACATGAATATCATAACCTTTCAAATACATCTGATGCGCCGCAATAATCTTACCATTTCCTCTGCAATGAATCAAGGTAGAACACCTTGTTCCTTTTCGGAATAAGTACTAGTAGGATCCAGTGGTAGCTACATGTTACATGTAAAGAATTAATAATTTAATCTAAGTTTGGGGGTGTGCATATGGAGACACTAATCTACAGGTGAAGTACTAATAAAGCACTCACCTCTGGTTGTAGGGTACAAGTATGTACTCCTTGTCGACCTAAGCAAGCAACCCTCTTTTGATGTAGTCGACAACAAAGACCATGTCGGTCATAAACATCACCTCGGCGACCATCTGGGGGTCCAAGAAACCGACAAGTTCGCCCTTAGCTTTGGCATATCTAGTCATGTAGCTACACGAAAGTAACCAATTAATAAATCACATATATCCGTATATGCACGAACAGGCGTAGGATAGTAGGATACTTACAGCACCCAAGGCCATAGGATTGACAAGTCGAGCGCATCTTTGTTGAGTAAATTGTGTAGGTCTTCGAAGGTCTCCGGGTAGGTCCCGACGTCATTATGGAACTATGCCACGGTGTACTTGACCATGATGTGCGTCGGATGCTGCATCCTGGTATGGTTTGTCCTCTTCATGTACCATCCTTGCAGGCTCTAGCATGCTATAAATTGTGGCATCGGAGGCCATGGGCATCCCCAGAGCGAACGGCATGAGAGCTGGTGCACTCTTCTCACTCTCCTTCGCCGAGCTCTTCTTTGCTTTTCCCCTACTAGCCAGCTTCTTGAATGGTTGCCTCCTAGTCGGAGTCAGCTTCGTCATTGGACCTATTGGTTGGCTTCTCGGAGGGGTCGGTTGGCTAGTAGGCCGAGTGTCGGTGTCCATCTGTGATGTAATAACCTACGTATAGTAATGGACACTAACTCCGAGGGCTATTATTACAGTACAAATTATGAAACTGGTGGGGGAATTACCTCATCCAGGACGATGTCTTTCTTCGGCCATTGCACGAACGTGTGCACCGCATCCTCGAGAGTGGTAATCTCGTCGTTCAGCGGCTTCTCCAACGGAAAACCCATGCAATGGTCAGAGACACTGTCGACCTGGACCCGTGCAAAACCCTCAGATAGAGGGACACCGTGGATTGTGGCCCCCGCCGTGCATGGTTGCGCCATCCCACGGCCAGCCTCGATTGGGAAGAGACCAGCCAGCACCATAAGCTTGTAGGAGGCGGGTTCATACAAACAATGCTCATTAACATATTGAATTTCACCACTTTTCACTTTCGAATGAATTAACATAGAAAAAGGTCATTACCTGCAGAAAGTCCACCGGATACTTTAGAGAGGGCTCCGTCTGCGAAGACCCCAACGCGGACGCGCAGCTACTACGGTGGCCAAGAATGGGGGTCGGTAGTTCCGCTGCTACAAGGGGGGTGCCCTGGGTCGCCTGTTTTAGCTCGTCCTACATGGCCCGCATCTCCGACAACTGCTGTAGGAGTGCTTTGTCCTGAGCAGTGAACTCCGATTGCATCTCCTCCTTGAGCCGTTCATCGCGGGCTTTGTGGGATCTCTTTCTCCTCTTAGCCGCCTCCTCATCATCAGGGAAACCATCCCTCCAAGGCACAGTGGCACCGAGGCCGCGCACACGGTCTGGATGCTCCTTGTTTCCTAGCGCCGCCATGAGGATATCCCTGTCCCTCCTCAGGTTGAACTCTCTAGATGCCGCCTACGCACTCAGTGTCACCTGCACCAGGAGAACTTAGCAATACAACCCATTGCATGCGTGTTACGAGGATAGTACGTGATCGTACAATCTTACCAGCCGGTCGATCACTTCCCTGTCCGCAGGGTTATTCATAGAGACGCTTCCGGAGGAGGTCATCATTGATCTTGCTCGGCACCAATTGCGGGCGTGCACGTCCGTTATGCCTGCATAAGGAGCGTTGGCCAAAGACTAGGAAGCCTCCTCGTCCTACTTCCTCCACAACCCCTTCTTCCCCACATACCCACCGGTGCCTAGTCTGTGTGGGTGGGTATTCTTGGCCTGGTTAGCCTGGCCCTTCGCACTAAGCTCTTAGAACTCAGGCTTGCGCTTCATCTCCATGAAATGCTGCCATGCCTCAGGAGTCACGAAAGGGTAGTCATTGAAGGGGTCTTCGACTCTTTCACATAGTGCCTGACAAGGTGCCTCTCGAAGTTCCTCCATGCCTTGTTTATTGACATCAGTGTCATCCGGCGGATGGTGAACTAGCGATCCTTGGGAATGTGAAACGCCGCCTGCACTTCTTCCCACGGCGCATCCTTGCACTCTGGAGGCACTTGACCCCAGTTGGAGGTGGTGATGGGCACCCGCTCCCTTGACACTTTGCCGCATAGTGAGCAGTACTGACCGACATGTTTGTCTGGAGCTTCTGGCACACCATTGTCGTCGAACTGTACATGCTGCTTTTCCTGCTTGTCGAGACGCGCGCATGTCTTCCGGCCTCGCCCCTTTCTCTTCTGCGATTGGGTCACGGTGGATGTGGTGACCTCCGGCCCAGGTGTCTCATCGCCAGCGAGGGCTCTCTGACTCCCCGAGTGGTGCATTTCATCACCAGACATATCAGTTCCTAACATAAGTGAAAGAGAGAACAGTTTAAGTAAATCTGAAACAAATAATTCTATAACAAAACCCATATACTTAGAATTAACTAAGAATGACAGAAATGGTGGGGAGGCGATGGAGGTGATCGCACTGAAAGGTGGGAGGGCAATGGAGGTGATCGCGACGGATGGTGCGAGGGCGGAGAGAGCTAGGGCAAACAGTCGCGAAGTCTGGAAATGAGCGGGACAAAGCCCGCCTTGAACTATGTACCACATAGAGAGATTATCACAGTTGGTCCTATATTCATAACCGTCTGTGATAATATTATCATAGTCGGTTCTCAAGTAAAAACCGTCTGTGATAATCTCTCTAGTGTTATCACAGACGGTTTTGACTTGAGAACCGACTATGACTGCACGAATGCACGTTAAGAACTCAAAGCGTCGGACACTGTTGGGAATATCACAGTTGATTCTACATTCATAACCGTCTGTGATAATCTCTCTAGTGATAATCTCTAGAGAGATTATCACAGACAGTTATGACTTCAGTACCGACTGTGACTACACGAATGCATGTAACTTCAGAACCTTAACTCTGAACGTCTTCTACGCAATATGTAGAGTTTGACAACCAGAAACTCTGTAGCTCTGCAACTCTGAATGCTCGAAAACTTGTTTTAAATGAACACTCAGATATTTCAAATGGAGTCTAAATGCTCCGTAAATTGGTTACAATGTGGAGCATGCTCAACTAAATTTAACATACAATATGGAGCATGGTCAAATAAATCTTACATACAAATGGGGACTTTGACCGACAATTTCCACATACACAGCCATGTTATCCTCAACTTTCCACTTGCCGCGGCCCTACAAAGACGAGAATTAGAGGAGATATATAAGCTATACCGATGGAAACAGAGAGATAAGGACGTACGGTTGATTACCTTTAAACTATAACCCTTCTTGGTGATCCATACACACGTAACTGGTTTCGTCGGTGTCTTCAGTATCGTCCTATACGCCATCTCCAAATGGAGGCATCTCATCAAATTGATTGTATTCCTCCTCGTCTATGACATTTTCAACTCCAACAATCCTTTTCTTGCCATGAAGGATGACATGCCACTTCTTATTGGCCGGGTCAGTGACATAAAATGACCTGAATGGCTTGCTTTGCAAGAATGAATGGCTCATCTTTATAAGCAACTCGATCGAGATCCACATAAGTGAAACCGTAACTGTCAACCTTCACACCCTGTGGGATTTGGACCCATCGGCATCAAAACAGGGGAATCTTGAACAGTACGTAATCAAGCTCCCAAATTTCTTCAATGAACCCGTAGATGAGTTCAATCCACATACTACCCTTGTTGGGCCTGTCTCTCTGAACTCCTCATAAAAAGCTTCTACGCTCACTCCACTATTTTGCACAGTGCTCTTTTGATCTTGAGCTTTCGTGTAAAATGTGTACCCATTGATGTCGTATCCCTGCCATGTCTGTACAGTAAACGTGGGCCCTTTTGCCAACCATTTAAAGTTCTCACTTGTGACTCTCCAGTGATTCGCACTTTCATCCATGCGTGGAATTGACTGTTATGTTCTCCCGTGATCCAAATCTCGGATCGGCGAGGATTGTCTTGTCGTAGCATCTCCTTGTGCTCGTTGATGTACGGAGACACCTCCGTCATGTGTTGCAATACCCAAAAATGAACTTTTGAGTACATATTGAAATCAGGAGTGATGGCTCTCCGTCCAATAGTGGCAACACCATCAAGCCTCCCCTCGTGACGAGACACAAGAACTCCTCTTGCTTCTACCTCGGCCATGTAATCGACGCAGAACTCAACAACCTCTTCCGCTACATAACCTTCGACAATTCTACCCTTGGGCCGAGACCAATTCCTCACGTAGGCCTTAAGTACACCCATGTACCTCTCGAATGGATACATATAACGTAGGAACATGGGTCCACATATCTTGATTTCTCTGACAAGGTGGACGATGAGATGAACCATGATATCAAAAAACGACGGAGGAAAATACATCTCAAGCTGACAGAGAGTTCGAACCACCTCGCTCTGCAGAGAATCTAGTCCATCGGGATCAATGACCTTGCAAGAAATTGCATTGAAGAAATAACACAGCCTCGTGATCGTCGCTCTGACCTTATGCGGCATAATATTCTGGATGGCAACAGGAAGCATTTGTGTCATCAACACGTGACAATCATGAGACTTCATACCCAGCAATTTCAAATTGCCCATGGATAGAAGCTTTTTCATATTTGCGGAGTAACCCGATGAAACTTTAACACCATAGAGACACTTACAGAGTTATGTCCTCTCAGCTTTGCACAAAGTGTAGCATGCAAGGGGGAGGTATATACGGCCTTTATCGACCTCTCTCGGTGCTAGCTCGGGCCTGATTTTCATTTCGATCATGTCATGCCGCACATTGATGCCATCCTTTGTCTTCCCTAGAATGTTCAGCAATAGGCCGATTAAACTGTCGCAAAAATTCTTCTCTACATGCATGACATCAATGCAATGATGAACCTCTAAATGCTCCCAATATGGTAAGTCCCAAAATATCGATCTCTTCTTCCAAGTGTTCTTCGTGCGGGGTTTCAATTTACGACCCTTTCCAAACACAACGTCTATGTCTTTCACCCGTGAGTAAACTTCTTTCCCGCTTGTAGGCTTCGGGGCTGAACCATCTTCCTTGTGGCCATCAAATTCCCTCTTCCTCTTACGATACGCGTCATTCTTCGGAAGAAACCTACGGTGACGCATGTACACTGTTTTCTTGCAATTCTTCAGCCACACACTCTTAGTCTCATCTTCGCAGTGGGGACAGGCTTTGGCTCCTTTTGTACTACGGCCCGACAAATTTCCAAGGGCAGGGAAATCGTTGATTGCGCAGAATATCATAGCACGTAGGATGAAGGTCTCTCATTTGTATGCGTCCCATACCTGCACCTCTTCATTCCACATTGTTAGGAGATCCTCAATCAATGGTGCTAGGTACACATCAATATCGTTTCTGGGTTGTTTTGGTCCTGAGATAAGTAGAGACATCATGATGTACTTGCGCTTCATACACAACATCAAGGAGGAAGGTTGTAGATACACAAAAGAACCTGCCAAGTGCTATGCCAACTGCTCATGTTACTAAAAGGATTAATTCCATCGGTACACAACCCGAACCTTATATTCCTCAGTTCCGCTCCGAAGTTAACAAATTCCCTGTCGATGTTTCTCCACTGCAAAGAATCAGCGGGGTGTCTTAGCTTTCCATCCTTCTTCCGGTCTTTCTAGTGTCAACGCAATAATTTTGCCTCTTTACGGTTTGCAAGCAAATACTGCAAGCGGGGAATGACGGGAAAATACCACAACACCTTAGCAGGAGGTCCTTGCTTTATCTCAGCGCAGTCGCCGTCAACAGTTCGGTCCTTACGCTTATAGCGGGATGTGCCGCACACCAGACAAACATGCATATCCTTGTAGTTGTTACGGTAAAGGATGCAATAATTAGGGCATGCGTGCAACTTTTCTACTTCCATTCCCAAAGGACACAACAGCTTTTTCGCTTGGTAGGTGTTTTTTGGCAACTCGTTTCCTTCCGGAAGCATGTCCGCCAAAAGATCTAACAGTGCCATAAAACTCTTGTCGGTCCAGCTGTTACTTGCCTTTAATTTTAACAGTTCAAGCATAGAGGCCAACTTTGTGTACTTCGACTTGCAGCCAGGGAACAATGACTTTTCTGAGTCCTCAATCAAGCGCTTGAATTTGCCAAACTCCCTTTCACTGTAATTTCCTTCCACATCACTCAACATGTCGTCTAAATTATCATCCTCTGGCATATCCTCATCGAAGTCGTTGTTGGGATCCAACATGTCCTGTTCCTCAACCTGAGTGGCACTTGTTTCTGTAGTTGGCTCTTCTCCATGGTGGTCCCAACACGTGTAACCCATTTTGAAATCACGTCGGATCAAGTGGGCGACAATTTGGGATGAGTTGGTGAACATCTTAAGATTCTTGCAGTCTACGCAAGGACAGTACATATGTGGTAAACCATTCTTCGCCATGTCTTGCTCAACAACTTTTTGGAAATCTAAAACACCTTTCATGTATTCCTCACTCACTCGGTTGTCATTATACATCCAGTCTCGATGGACCATCTGCAATTAATTAAATTCATACACATGCTAATTAGTAATACTCTTTGTCCGGTCGACACGCAACAAATTATAAATCTAGCTAGCTAGTGTTTGATGTGGAGTTTGCGGTATAACTAGTTAACTACTACTTGAACTGCAAGAAATTAGTTGGGGGCGTGGATAACACATATCATAAAGCAATTAAATAGCTACAGGTCGAAAATGAGTTACAACCAGGATTTGCTACTGTAGCTTCCCCTCCCTCTCCCTCTAATTTGATCAATCAATGGAGATCGATATTGATGATGAAATCAAGTAATGTGTATGCCTTAGGAGCAAGTACCAACCTTGGATTTCAAATTTGTTGCCCCCAAATGCTCCCTTTCGAGAGATTGCTTTTCCTTGCCCCAAATCTCTTCCAACTGGACAGTGTGGGGGGAAATCTCCGTGAAACTAAGTCCAGGTAAGTTGCGTCACATTTGCCCGTGGGCCTGGCCTCCGGTGCTGGTCCCGGGCACCGCCATTGGCCCAGGGACGTGGTCTCCGGTGCTGGTCCCGGGCGCCGCCATTTGCCCGGGGACGTGGCCTCCGGTGCTTGCCCAGGGCGCCGCCTTTTGGCTCCCGGGACCTGGCCTACGGGGCCGGTCCCGGGCACCACGTTTTGGATCCTGGGACCTGGCCTCCGGTGCCTGTCCCGGGCGCCGCCATTTGCCCGGGGACGTGGCCTCCGGTGCCTGCCCCGGGCGCCACCATTTGCCCGGGGACGTGGCCTCCGGTGCCTGCCCCGGGAGTCGCCTTTTGGCTCCCGGGACCTGGCCTCCGGTGCCGGTCCTGGGCGCCGCCATTTTCCCGGGGAGATGGCCTCCGGTGCCTGCCCCGAGCGCCGCCATTTGGCTCCCGGGACCTGGCCTCCAGTGCCGGTCCTAGGCGACGCCATTTGCCTGGGGACGTGGCCTCCGGTGCCTGCCCCGGGCTCCGCCTTTTGCTCCCGGGACCTGGTCTCCGGTGCCGGTCCCAGGCGCCGCCATTTTCCAGGGGGCGTGGCCTCCGGTGTCTGCCCCGGGCGCCGCCTTTTGGCTCCCGGGACCTGGCCTCCGGTGCCGGTCCCCGGCCACGTCCCTGCCTTGCCCCGGGCACCGCCTTTTGGCTCCCGGGACCGGGCCTCCGGTGCCGGTCCGCGGCACCGCCATTTGCCCGGGGACGTGGCCTCCGGTGCCTGCCCCGAGGGCTGCCTTTTGGCTCTCGGGACCTGGCCTCCGGCGCTGGTCCCGGGCGCCGCCATTTGCCCGGGGACGTGGCCTCCGGTGTGTGCCCCGGGCGCCGCCTTTTGGCTCCTGGACCTGGTCTCCGGGGCTGGTCCCGGGTGCCGCCTTTTGGCTCCCGGGACGTGGCCTCCGGTGCCGGTCCCGGGTGCTGCCGTTTGCCCGAGGACATCGCCTCCGGTGCATGTCCCTGGCCTCATCGCCCTTCTAAAGGTAAAGTCTTTCGTTGTTGATCACGTGCAGGTCACGCGAGGAGCGCCTCGGGAATCAGCGACCACCTGTCAAGCATCCAAGGCGCTTGACCGGGAGAAGGACGTTGCTACCCCACAATCCGACGGTAGCGTCCGGGGTAGTTTAGTCATTTTGCTTCTTTTTGGGGCTATAAATAGCCCTTGTACCCCCTGTTGTAAAGACAAGTCATTCATTATTACTAGAATAGCCAAACTCACAGGTGTGCTCCGGAAGCCTCTCCCCTGAGAGAGCCTCCCCAGCCGACTCTGGTCGAGAGCACGCCGACAGGACTAGGGCCCCCACCGGGACCCGAACCTGTACAAATCCTCGTGTCAATTCTTGTGTTTGTCCGGCGGGGGAGGACCGGTCACCCGGTCAGCCCGCGTCGCGTTTTCTTCGCTAGGATCATTCCCAAAACCTTCTGGGGTATTCTCAATACCACGACAGTTGGCGCCGACCGTGGGGACTCGTGACAAGACGCCATGGCTCCCCCAAGAACAAGGGCTCCCACCTTCGCAGTGACGCTGGTCTCGGAGACCCGGCGCCGCCCATCCTGGACACTACTGTCCCGGCGCTTCCGCCTGGAGGCGGCCAGACCCAGGTACCGCCTCTCGGCTTTCCTCTTAACTTAGGTGCTTCTACCTCCGGGGCGCTCCCGGTGACTGCGGGAACCTCGGCCGGGATCAGTCTCCCCCTGACGGCTCCCCCGGCTCCCCGGGACGCCCTGCTTGAGGCTTTAGTAGAGGGCCAGCTCCACACCCAGCGCTCCTTGGATGAGCTGCTCAGCGTGTTGGCGCGGCCACCGGCCCCCACATATGCGCCATACCCATATCCGGGGACCATGCCCCCATTAATGGGTCACCCAGCGGTCCCTCCGGTTTCCGGGAGTCTATCTGTCGCGCCCCGTAACTGGGACAACGACTACTCCTGTAGAGACCTAGCTCGCTGCAGCTAGTCCCATACCACAAACCTTTGACTTCCCAGGATGAGTCAAACACAGGAGTATATTACATTGCAACAGAGTACTCCCAAAATATTAAGCAGTGTGGCCTGCTGGCCTTAATATTACATAAAGAGGATTACAATGCCTATAAGGCATTCAGGGTTTAACAAAATATTTAACTACGCAGCAGAAGATAGGTGACCCTCCCACAAAAGAAGTTGACGGCAGAACAACACACTTCAGGGCTCTGGCGGAACTGATTCTCCTCCTTCTGGATCCACGTAATACTCCGTGCCATTATCTTGATCAAAGTAGGCTCCATCTATTGAGTTGAATGTTGCAAGGGTGAGCACTTACGTACTCAGCAAGTCATAGGTAAGGGTAAGTACATATAGTAGTGATGATATGAACCTAGACTAGTCAAGAATTATGGATATTTGTAAAATAGTCTTTTCCTTTCTCATCTCAGCTTATGGCAGCACTTTTCATAAAGTAACATCATCATTCATATTCACTAGATTATAGCACTACCGCGACACGTCGACACACGACAGCCCACGGCAGCACTCCTTATCATGACAACACATGTCATTTGGGTAATCTTGATTTAAACATATTTTATTTAGAAAATAGTACTTGTGTCACACCCCGTGGATTTAATCCACCGCAGCAGACTCCTATAAACCCGGGAGCTCGGAGTATTCGAATACGTTTTTAACTCTGCAGAGAGGTACCAATTTACCCGCAAGATACTCCACTTTCAAACCTTTCCTATCATAACAAAATGATTGGACCCCTGACTCACTTCATATTGTGAGCGGCAAGGTGGAAATAACAAGAACTTTTGTTATGTTTTACTCACAATTCACCCCCGACCCTGTGGCTCTCAGCGAGGCACAGTTGTGGCAGGTTGTATCCAAACCTCCACCCCTTTGCTTATTCCCATTACTGGGTCAGCGTGCTTGATCACCTTCAGTGATATGTGTGGGAGCCGCGCTCCGTGTTTATCGTGCATCACTACACATCTCATGCAGGGGTTTCATGTGCGATCCACATAATTACTTGTTCAGGCCTGTCCCATACCAGGCTTGCGGTTAGCACGTTGTTCATGCCACTAGACGCACAACACAAGGTTCTAGTCCTTATATGCCAATGACCAGACCATCCACATCCCTGCACCTTCAGTGCCTGCATTCCTTTGCAGTCTAGCACCTCCAGTGCTACAGCCATCCATACCATTTTTCTGGTCACGGCTAGGGGTTTTATTTCATGAATATAAGTATATAAATACATATAATAGTTCATGGCTCAAAACTTGTTTATTTCACATTTTACAGATAACCAGTCTAGTACTGCCAATTGATAATTCAACCATTCTCAATCTTTCACATGCAATATTGCCTATATTCATGGTTATGTTTTAGCAACATTTAAAATATAGGTTCAAGATGACCAAGGATATGACTTGCCTTCCGCGTCGTAAGATACAGCAGTTGACGTCGGATCCGCAATGAAGTCCTCGAACTCGGGCTCTTGATCTGCTCTCCAATCAAACAAACAACCAATAATCATAATCTTTTCCATACATTATTATACTATATGCAAAGATGCAAAGATGAAGTCTTGATGATTCTGAAATGATTGGGTTTAGAGGCTGATTAGGGATAAGTTAAGGAAACCAATGTTAAGATTAGCTGTCAAAGGTTTACAAGGTTCCAAATGTCTCAAAATATCAGAATGATATCAAGGTTGCGACTGGTTCGCTCAAAAACAGCGAACGTCTTTAGGTCGACATTCGGTTCAAAGCATCGACATAGGGTCGATGAATGATAGAGGGGTTATCTCAACTTGTGGTAGTAGAATAAAATGTAGATCACAACTCTACAAATTTAGTGGACAAAGTGGTTTTCAATTTACACAACCAGAAGTGGGTAAACAAGGTCAATGCCACTGGCTGACAAGCTCTGGCATAGAGCTGACAATGCCAAAAACTAGGGCTTAGCATAACTTTTGATCTGGGGCTCCAAATGATGCACCACTTTGTCTGGGAGGTAGGCATTGATAACAGGAACAATTAAGTCAACAGGATCTAGGGCAAGAAATGACTGGAAAGCAAGAAATTTGATGATGAACTGAGGTGAACTGGCTGCACTAGATCAGTTCTGGACACAAACTTGGCATGGCTATATCTTCCAATCTAGGCCGATCTAGGTGTCGGGCTAGAAGACAAAAGTGTTCAGGAGACTAAGGTACATCTAAATGACAAGGTTTCGAGGGCTGAAATGGCCGGAATCACTTTTCCGATCATCGGCGCCGGAGAAGAGACACTGCCAGTTGGGGGTTTCTGCTACAGGCCGAGAGAACTAAATTCCTTGCTTGGAGAGCATCTAGGAGGTATAGGGAAGCTTCTGATAACCTCAAATTGACCGGAGGATCACTGGAGAAGCCTGGCGACGATCGCCGATTTTCTGGTGAAGCTCGGTTTAGGGAAAAGCTTCGATTCTTGTTTAAATTCGAAATCCAACTTCACAGGCTTGCTTGATTTAGCTCACTGATCAATTTTGTTTACAGGATCGAGGGCTAATTCGAATTGATTCGGCCTACATTGTCGGAACAGGGCAATCTTCGATTTTCAGCCATTTCCGGTGATCACCGGCGACTAGATGCAATGTAAACCAATTAAATGGTACAGCACGATGAGGGAGATGAAGGGAACTTACTGATGCAGTTAATTTGACAGGAGATGTTGCGGATTGTGCTGGCACCGTGAGGCTCCTCGACGGCTCGCCGGAGAAGAAGACCAAGACAGGAGAATTTCGAAACTTAGCTGATATCCAGTGAGGTTTGAGGGAGCTGCTGAGCACAGGAATGCTTAAATAGGCAGGCGAAGCATGCGAAGAGAAAACAATGAAGAGATTGGCTGCTGGTGACTTGACTGGTTGCGTGCTGGAGCAACAGCGGCGAAGACACAGTGAAGAACGGTGATGCAACGGCGACAAGCCTTCAGCTGATCACAATGTCGCTTCATCGGGACCTGGCGAAGCTTGTAGCAAGCGGTGGCGACAAGTACTGGCGCGGCGAGGCGACGTGGCGATGGATTGCTGACAAAGTTGCTGTTGATCGCGCGCGGGAGCAAACGCTGGTCGTCGACGTAGCAACGACGCTGCCACGGTGACGACTGAGGCAAGGACACGTGCGTACTGGCATGCACGGTCACAAGTGCGGCGAAGCTTGGCCGGCGATGAGCAACCACGGCGCAAAGAAACACGGCGAGCCCTGGTCGTGTACAGCAGTTGACCTGGTCGAATGCTTGCTGCTGTCCTGGTCGAATTAGGGACCTGATTGCAATATTCGATTTCTTGTTTTGGACTGAAATGCAAATCTGGAATTCTGGGAGGTTTGAACTGACTTTGATTCTGCTATTTTGGCAATCTTTATTCCACAGATGATTTGGCAAGGATTGAAAATAAAATTTGGCACATTTGGATAGCTTTTGATACAAACTGAAAATAGGGTAATTTAGGGTATATTAGGATTTGAGTTTTGTCGATTTTGAATTCTGGCATTTAGGGTTCGATTTTGATATCTGCACAGAAGAGAAACTTGTGGCAAATAGCATTTTGAGAAGATTTGCTGGAGAAATTCTGAATTTGGAGTTAATCTGGAGATTTTAGCCTTTTTGGGTTTTCAGATAACAGATAAGGACTATTTTGCGATAATTCTTGGACTAATTTGTAAAAAGAGTCTAGATGGTGAAATATGGCTGTCAACTTTTTATATTAAGGTATTGACATACCCATGATCATATTCCAGAAATAATCTGGTCTAAACTTGGTCAAGATTTAGGTTAAATCTGTATTTCTGAACTTATGGTATTTGGGTAATATAAGGTAATTCTGTTTTCGAAAACAGAAGAAGTTGATAATTCTGGGATTTAGAGATAGAGTTAGATCTAGGTTCTGAAGACTTTTAGATTCAGGATAACTAATAGATCACATCTGAACAATCTGATCTTAATTTGAGGTCACAGGATAAATTTTGGAGACTTTAGGGCTTGAGATATAAACTAATCTGGCTATTACTACAGATACATGCATGCATGCTATTGATGAAAAAGGAAATTTTCACCCCTAACTCAGGGTGTTACAGATCTACCCTCCTTAAAGAAATCTCGCCCCGAGATTTACCTAAGACAGGAAAAGATAAGGATAGGTTTGCTTAAGATCTTCTTCCTTCTCCCAAGTAGCTTCTTGCTCTGAATGATTCTTCCATTGAACTTTACACAATCTGATTTTCTTCCTTCTGAGCTAACGTTCATCAATGGCTAGGATTCTGATTGGGTGCTCAAGATAAGTGAGATTCTTCTGTAAAGGCACATTTTGTACATCTATCTGGTCAGTAGGTTCCTTCAAACATTTCCGGAGCTGAGAGACATGAAACACATCATGCACTCCTGCTAATCCCTCAGGTAATTCCAATTTATATGATACTTCTCCCTTTCTCTTGATTATCTTAAATGGTCCAATGTATCTTGGAGATAACTTTCCTTTCACTTGGAATCTTTGTAATCCTTTGAATGGTGTGACCTTGAGATACACAAAATCTCCTGGTTCAAATGATAATTCTCTCCGTCGTTTATCTGCATAACTCTTTTGTCGTGATTGTGCTGTTTTCAACCTTTCTCTGATGAGTCTGACATGAGCTTCTGCTTCTTCTACTATCTCTAGTCCTATGACCTTTCGTTCTCCTGGCTCATTCCAATGCAATGGAGTTCTGCATTTACGTCCATATAAAGCTTCAAATGGTGCCATCTGTATACTAGCTTGATAACTGTTATTATATGTAAATTCTGCAAATGGTAAACATTTGTCCCATGATGTTCCATAATCTAGTATACAAGCTCTTAGAAGATCCTCTAGGATTTGATTAACTCTTTCTGTCTGTCCTCCCGTCTGTGGATGATATGCAGTACTGAAATCCAACTGGGTTCCTAGGGTTTCATGCAGTCTATTCCAAAATTTGGAGGTAAACTGTGTTCCACGATCTGAAACTATCTTCTTAGGAATACCATGCAATGCCACTATTCTTTGCATGTATAACTCTGCTAATTTACTGCCATCATAAATCTTTTTGACTGGTATGAAATGAGCTACTTTAGTAAGTCTGTCCACAATAACCCATATAGAGTCATATCCTCCTTGAGTTTTAGGTAATCCTGTAATGAAATCCATACCAATTTCTTCCCATTTCCATAATGGTATTGGTAGAGGTTGTAGCTTTCCTGCTATTTTCTGGTGTTCTGCTTTAACTCGTTGACATGTATCACAGTTTGCAATGTATTCTGCAATCTCCCTCTTCATATTATCCCACCAAAATCGGGTCTTCAAATCTTGATACATCTTTGTGTTACCAGGGTGTATTGAGTATGGAGTTTTATGTGCTTCATGGAGAATTATTTCCTTAAGATCTGCGTTTTGAGGTACACAAATTCTTCCTCGATACCATACAATCCCTTGGTTATCTTCAGTAAAGCCTTGAGCCTTTCCTAACTTGATTCGACTCTTGATCTTACAAATTTCTTCATCTTCCTTCTGGGCATTTCCTATCTGTTCTTCAAGTTGAGATTTTATTGTTAAAGTAGCTACCGTTCCCTGCGATACTATTTCCACTTGATGATTCTGCAACTCTTGTTGTAGGTAAGGGTTCCTCAACGTAACCATTTCTTGTAGGTTGTAAACCTTCCTGCTTAAGGCATCTGCCACTACATTAGCCTTTCCTGGATGGTACTGGATACTAAGATCATAATCTTTGATCAATTCCAGCCATCGTCGTTGACGCATGTTGAGCTCCGTCTGCGTGAAAATATACTTGAGGCTTTTATGATCTGTAAAGATCTCACACTTACGCCCAATGAGATAGTGTCGCCATATCTTTAAAGCATGTACTACTGCTGCTAACTCCAAATCATGGGTAGGATAGTTTTCCTCATGTGGCCTCAACTGGCGTGAAGCATAGGCTACTACCCGACCTTGCTGCATTAACACACAGCCTATTCCTTGCTTTGAAGCATCACAGTAAACTACGAAATCTTCTTTGCTATCCGGTAAGGTGAGGACTGGTGTTGTTGTCAATTTCTGCTTCAGCTTCTGAAAACTCTCCTCGCACTTGGTGGTCCATTCAAATGAAACATCCTTCTTTAGCAGGTTTGTAAGAGGTTTGGCAATTTGGGAAAATCCTTCGATGAATCTCCTATAATACCCTGCTAATCCCAAGAAACTTCTAATTTCTGGAACCGAGGTGGGTCGCTTCCATTCTTTGATAGCTGAAATTTTAGCTGGATCCACTGAAATTCCTTTTGCTGTCAACACATGTCCAAGAAATGCAATCTTTGACATCCAAAACTCGCATTTATCAAACTTGGCATAGTATTGCCTTTCTCGTAGTCTTTCTAAGACTAGATGTAGATGTTGCTCATGCTCTTCTGTATTCCTGGAATATATCAGAATGTCATCTATGAACACTATGACAAACTTGTCAAGGAAATCCATAAATGTGCTATTCATGACATTCATGAAGGCTGCTGGAGCATTGGTTAAACCAAAAGGTACTACTGTAAACTCATACAGTCCGTATCTGGTAGTGAAAGCAGTGTTCGATATATCTTCCTTCTTAATCTTCAGCTGATGATATCCAGACTTCAAGTCTATCTTAGAGAATACTTTAGCTCCTCGAAGTTGATCGAACAAGTCATCAATTCTTGGCAATGGATACTTGTTCTTTATGGTAACTTCATTTAGAGCCCGATAATCCACACACATTCGTAGGGTTCCATCCTTCTTCCTTACGAATAATACCGGGGCTCCCCATGGCGAAGTACTGGGTTTAATGAATCCTTTATGTTCCAAGTCTTCCAATTGGCTTTTGAGCTCTTCTAATTCAGAAACTGACATCCGGTATGGTCGTTTTGCTATAGGCGCTACTCCTGGTTTAAGCTCAATAGAGAACTCTATGTCTCTATCAGGTGGCATTCCTGGAAGTTCTTCTGGAAATACATCAGAATATTGTTGTACTACGGGCACTTGTTCCAGGCATAACTTTTGCAATGCTTGAACAGATCTTAGCGGTCTCTTGACTGTTGATCTTTCTGCATGGAATAGAACTCTTTCCCCTTGGCTACTGACAAGACTAAGGGTTTTCTCTTCACAGTCTACTAGACCTTTATGTTGGGACAACCAATCCATTCCCAAAATAATGTCTAGTCCTTGCAGTTCTAGAACTAGTAGATTTGCCTCAAATTCTACCCCTTCTATAATGAAAGTTACATTTGGGCAGATCGAGTAGACAGATAATCTAGCCCCTGGAGTTTGTATAACCATAGAGTACTCTAGTGGTACTTGGTCTATATGCATTTCAACTTCAGATGCAAATGCTTTTGACATGAATGAATTTGTAGCACCAGGATCAAATAATATTAAGGCAGATGCAGATTGAATCAGAAATCTACCTAGAAGAATGTCGGTGGTGCTACCTGCTTCTTGAATTGAAGTATAGTTTAATCTTCCTCCTTGGGTTGCAGTTGGTGCTCTACCTCTTCCTCTTCCTCGATTAGCCATGTTTCCTCCTCTTCCTGCTGAATTTCCTCTAAAATTCTGCGATGGTGATGCTCTGGTTACTACTGGCTGTGTTCCTGCCTGAGATCTGGCAATGGACATCGGAAGTTGTATCCAAGGACAGAATTCTTTACGGTGCCCACGCTGTCCACAATGATAACACTCAACACGAGGATGAGGGCAATCCTTCTGAGAATGATTTCCTCGGCAGTTGGGGCACAATGTCGTTGCTGGTCTGGGATTCTGATAAGATGGTCAGAAATTGGGAGTGATAGGAACTCTTCCTCTGATTGGATTTGGCTGTGGTCTTGTTTGCTGGAACATCCTCCTCTTTCGGCTTTCTTCTCCCATATTCTTCTTTTCTTCCACCTTTAAAGCTCTGTTTACTAGGGTTTGAAATTCCGTCAGTTCATGAGAAGCAATTTGATACTGTAAATAGTGTTGAAGTCCTTCTGTGAAACGCTCTATCTTCTTCTCTTCAGTATCCACATCTCCAGGTGCGTATCGAGCCAAATGAGTAAATTGGTGTAGATACTCTGTGACTGACTTACTTCCTTGAGTTAAATTCCGAAATTCCCGACGCTTAGCTGCCATAACACCAGTAGGTATATGAAATTTCCGAAATTGATCCTTAAATTCCCTCCAAGAGATATTATCTTTATCAGGGTGGGCTTCCTGGTAATTCATCCACCATGCAGCGGCAGCTCCTGATAACTGATGAGATCCAAACAAAACTTTCTCTCGTTCGCTGCATCGGACAGTGTCTAGTTTTCTCTCAATATCCCGTAACCAATCATCGGCAACCATAGGATCGGTCGCACTAGAGAATGTTGGTGGACGGGTCTTTTGGAAATCTGTTAATCTTGCTCCTACAGCAGAAGTAGTTCCTTCTGTTGTTCCAGTAGGCAGTTTCTGAACTATCTGAGCTAACAACTGGGTATGAGCTATCTGAGCTTCCTGTCGACTTTTCTCCATTGACAACAAAATTTCCTGAAGACTGGGTTGTTCATTCTGAGGTGGATTGGAACTCTGAGATCCTTGCTGAAACAAAGGGTCTCTTGTCATAGTTTCTTCTTCCTGCGGAGTCTGACCTATATCTTCTCTTCCACTTCGAGATCTCCTTCTGGTGTCAACCATGGTGGCTCTGAAAAAGTTTAGACGGATCTAACTAACTAAGGCCAACTAAGACAGCAATGCAGAAATTAATGCAACTACTTTTATGCATAAAATACTTAGGCTATTAGCCATAATACACAAATTAACCATTGCAAAAGCAACAGCGAATCACAAAACTATTAAGAGCATCCACTAGCTCTGTCTACACCAACCTCTAAGATACTCTGGAACATAACGCACTCTCACAATCTTACCGAATTTTAGAAATCCAAATAAAATTTTGAAATGAAGGTTTTCAGGAGCCACAAAGCTCATTATTTTTACCAAAATAAAATTTCCACAAATAGTTTCTAAATAAATTAAGTCTTCCTGGCACGGCCAATTTCCTAAAGGTTTCGTCCTACAGTCAAGTTCTCATGTTGCTCTGATACCAACTTTTCTTTGTCGCGCCCCGTAACTGGGACAACGACTACTCCTGTAGAGACCTAGCTCACTGCAGCTAGTCCCATACCACAAACCTTTGACTTCCCAGGATGAGTCAAACACAGGAGTATATTACATTGCAACAGAGTACTCCCAAAATATTAAGCAGTGTGGCCTGCTGGCCTTAATATTACATAAAGAGGATTACAATGCCTATAAGGCATTCAGGGTTTAACAAAATATTTAACTACGCAGCAGAAGATAGGTGACCCTCCCACAAAAGAAGTTGACGGCAGAACAACACACTTCAGGGCTCTGGCGGAACTGATTCTCCTCCTTCTGGATCCACGTAATACTCCGTGCCATTATCTTGATCAAAGTAGGCTCCATCTATTGAGTTGAATGTTGCAAGGGTGAGCACTTACGTACTCAGCAAGTCATAGGTAAGGGTAAGTACATATAGTAGTGATGATATGAACCTAGACTAGTCAAGAATTATGGATATTTGTAAAATAGTCTTTTCCTTTCTCATCTCATCTTATGGCAGCACTTTTCATAAAGTAACATCATCATTCATATTCACTAGATTATAGCACTACCGCGACACGTCGACACACGACAGCCCACGGCAGCACTCCTTATCATGACAACACATGTCATTTGGGTAATCTTGATTTAAACATATTTTATTTAGAAAATAGTACTTGTGTCACACCCCGTGGATTTAATCCACCGCAGCAGACTCCTATAAACCCGGGAGCTCGGAGTATTCGAATACGTTTTTAACTCTGCAAGAGAGGTACCAATTTACCCGCAAGATACTCCACTTTCAAACCTTTCCTATCATAACAAAATGATTGGACCCCTGACTCACTTCATATTGTGAGCGGCAAGGTGGAAATAACAAGAACTTTTGTTATGTTTTACTCACAATTCACCCCCGACCCTGTGGCTCTCAGCGAGGCACAGTTGTGGCAGGTTGTATCCAAACCTCCACCCCTTTGCTTATTCCCATTACTGGGTCAGCGTGCTTGATCACCTTCAGTGATATGTGTGGGAGCCGCGCTCCGTGTTTATCGTGCATCACTACACATCTCATGCAGGGGTTTCATGTGCGATCCACATAATTACTTGTTCAGGCCTGTCCCATACCAGGCTTGCGGTTAGCACGTTGTTCATGCCACTAGACGCACAACACAAGGTTCTAGTCCTTATATGCCAATGACCAGACCATCCACATCCCTGCACCTTCAGTGCCTGCATTCCTTTGCAGTCTAGCACCTCCAGTGCTACAGCCATCCATACCATTTTTCTGGTCACGGCTAGGGGTTTTATTTCATGAATATAAGTATATAAATACATATAATAGTTCATGGCTCAAAACTTGTTTATTTCACATTTTACAGATAACCAGTCTAGTACTGCCAATTGATAATTCAACCATTCTCAATCTTTCACATGCAATATTGCCTATATTCAAGGTTATGTTTTAGCAACATTTAAAATATAGGTTCAAGATGACCAAGGATATGACTTGCCTTCCGCGTCGTAAGATACAGCAGTTGACGTCGGATCCGCAATGAAGTCCTCGAACTCGGGCTCTTGATCTGCTCTCCAATCAAACAAACAACCAATAATCATAATCTTTTCCATACATTATTATACTATATGCAAAGATGCAAAGATGAAGTCTTGATGATTCTGAAATGATTGGGTTTAGAGGCTGATTAGGGTTAAGTTAAGGAAACCAATGTTAAGATTAGCTGTCAAAGGTTTACAAGGTTCCAAATGTCTCAAAATATCAGAATGATATCAAGGTTGCGACTGGTTCGCTCAAAAACAGCGAACGTCTTTAGGTCGACATTCGGTTCAAAGCATCGACATAGGGTCGATGAATGATAGAGGGGTTATCTCAACTTGTGGTAGTAGAATAAAATGTAGATCACAACTCTACAAATTTAGTGGACAAAGTGGTTTTCAATTTACACAACCAGAAGTGGGTAAACAAGGTCAATGCCACTGGCTGACAAGCTCTGGCATAGAGCTGACAATGCCAAAAACTAGGGCTTAGCATAACTTTTGATCTGGGGCTCCAAATGATGCACCACTTTGTCTGGGAGGTAGGCATTGATAACAGGAACAATTAAGTCAACAGGATCTAGGGCAAGAAATGACTGGAAAGCAAGAAATTTGATGATGAACTGAGGTGAACTGGCTGCACTAGATCAGTTCTGGACACAAACTTGGCATGGCTATATCTTCCAATCTAGGCCGATCTAGGTGTCGGGCTAGAAGACAAAAGTGTTCAGGAGACTAAGGTACATCTAAATGACAAGGTTTCGAGGGCTGAAATGGCCGGAATCACTTTTCCGATCATCGGCGCCGGAGAAGAGACACTGCCAGTTGGGGGTTTCTGCTACAGGCCGAGAGAACTAAATTCCTTGCTTGGAGAGCATCTAGGAGGTATAGGGAAGCTTCTGATAACCTCAAATTGACCGGAGGATCACTGGAGAAGCCTGGCGACGATCGCCGATTTTCTGGTGAAGCTCGGTTTAGGGAAAAGCTTCGATTCTTGTTTAAATTCGAAATCCAACTTCACAGGCTTGCTTGATTTAGCTCACTGATCAATTTTGTTTACAGGATCGAGGGCTAATTCGAATTGATTCGGCCTGCATTGTCGGAACAGGGCAATCTTCGATTTTCAGCCATTTCCGGTGATCGCCGGCGACTAGATGCAATGTAAACCAATTAAATGGTACAGCACGATGAGGGAGATGAAGGGAACTTACTGATGCAGTTAATTTGATAGGAGATGTTGCGGATTGTGCTGGCACCGTGAGGCTCCTCGACGGCTCGCCGGAGAAGAAGACCAAGACAGGAGAATTTCGAAACTTAGCTGATATCCAGTGAGGTTTGAGGGAGCTGCTGAGCACAGGAATGCTTAAATAGGCAGGCGAAGCATGCGAAGAGAAAACAATGAAGAGATTGGCTGCTGGTGACTTGACTGGTTGCGTGCTGGAGCAACAGCGGCGAAGACACAGTGAAGAACGGTGATGCGACGGCGACAAGCCTTCAGCTGATCACAATGTCGCTTCATCGGGACCTGGCGAAGCTTGTAGCAAGCGGTGGCGACAAGTACTGGCGCGGCGAGGCGACGTGGCGATGGATTGCTGACAAAGTTGCTGTTGATCGCGCGCGGGAGCAAACGCTGGTCGTCGACGTAGCAACGACGCTGCCACGGTGACGACTGAGGCAAGGACACGTGCGTACTGGCATGCACGGTCACAAGTGCGGCGAAGCTTGGCCGGCGATGAGCAACCACGGCGCAAAGAAACACGGCGAGCCCTGGTCGTGTACAGCAGTTGACCTGGTCGAATGCTTGCTGCTGTCCTGGTCGAATTAGGGACCTGATTGCAATATTCGATTTCTTGTTTTGGACTGAAATGCAAATCTGGAATTCTGGGAGGTTTGAACTGACTTTGATTCTGCTATTTTGGCAATCTTTATTCCACAGATGATTTGGCAAGGATTGAAAATAAAATTTGGCACATTTGGATAGCTTTTGATACAAACTGAAAATAGGGTAATTTAGGGTATATTAGGATTTGAGTTTTGTCGATTTTGAATTCTGGCATTTAGGGTTCGATTTTGATATCTGCACAGAAGAGAAACTTGTGGCAAATAGCATTTTGAGAAGATTTGCTGGAGAAATTCTGAATTTGGAGTTAATCTGGAGATTTTAGCCTTTTTGGGTTTTCAGATAACAGATAAGGACTATTTTGCGATAATTCTTGGACTAATTTGTAAAAAGAGTCTAGATGGTGAAATATGGCTGTCAACTTTTTATATTAAGGTATTGACATACCCATGATCATATTCCAGAAATAATCTGGTCTAAACTTGGTCAAGATTTAGGTTAAATCTGTATTTCTGAACTTATGGTATTTGGGTAATATAAGGTAATTCTGTTTTCGAAAACAGAAGAAGTTGATAATTCTGGGATTTAGAGATAGAGTTAGATCTAGGTTCTGAAGACTTTTAGATTCAGGATAACTAATAGATCACATCTGAACAATCTGATCTTAATTTGAGGTCACAGGATAAATTTTGGAGACTTTAGGGCTTGAGATATAAACTAATCTGGCTATTACTACAGATACATGCATGCATGCTATTGATGAAAAAGGAAATTTTCACCCCTAACTCAGGGTGTTACAGATCTACCCTCCTTAAAGAAATCTCGCCCCGAGATTTACCTAAGACAGGAAAAGATAAGGATAGGTTTGCTTAAGATCTTCTTCCTTCTCCCAAGTAGCTTCTTGCTCTGAATGATTCTTCCATTGAACTTTACACAATCTGATTTTCTTCCTTCTGAGCTAACGTTCATCAATGGCTAGGATTCTGATTGGGTGCTCAAGATAAGTGAGATTCTTCTGTAAAGGCACATTTTGTACATCTATCTGGTCAGTAGGTTCCTTCAAACATTTCCGGAGCTGAGAGACATGAAACACATCATGCACTCCTGCTAATCCCTCAGGTAATTCCAATTTATATGATACTTCTCCCTTTCTCTTGATTATCTTAAATGGTCCAATGTATCTTGGAGATAACTTTCCTTTCACTTGGAATCTTTGTAATCCTTTGAATGGTGTGACCTTGAGATACACAAAATCTCCTGGTTCAAATGATAATTCTCTCCGTCGTTTATCTGCATAACTCTTTTGTCGTGATTGTGCTGTTTTCAACCTTTCTCTGATGAGTCTGACATGAGCTTCTGCTTCTTCTACTATCTCTAGTCCTATGACCTTTCGTTCTCCTGGCTCATTCCAATGCAATGGAGTTCTGCATTTACGTCCATATAAAGCTTCAAATGGTGCCATCTGTATACTAGCTTGATAACTGTTATTATATGTAAATTCTGCAAATGGTAAACATTTGTCCCATGATGTTCCATAATCTAGTATACAAGCTCTTAGAAGATCCTCTAGGATTTGATTAACTCTTTCTGTCTGTCCTCCCGTCTGTGGATGATATGCAGTACTGAAATCCAACTGGGTTCCTAGGGTTTCATGCAGTCTATTCCAAAATTTGGAGGTAAACTGTGTTCCACGATCTGAAACTATCTTCTTAGGAATACCATGCAATGCCACTATTCTTTGCATGTATAACTCTGCTAATTTACTGCCATCATAAATCTTTTTGACTGGTATGAAATGAGCTACTTTAGTAAGTCTGTCCACAATAACCCATATAGAGTCATATCCTCCTTGAGTTTTAGGTAATCCTGTAATGAAATCCATACCAATTTCTTCCCATTTCCATAATGGTATTGGTAGAGGTTGTAGCTTTCCTGCTATTTTCTGGTGTTCTGCTTTAACTCGTTGACATGTATCACAGTTTGCAATGTATTCTGCAATCTCCCTCTTCATATTATCCCACCAAAATCGGGTCTTCAAATCTTGATACATCTTTGTGTTACCAGGGTGTATTGAGTATGGAGTTTTATGTGCTTCATGGAGAATTATTTCCTTAAGATCTGCGTTTTGAGGTACACAAATTCTTCCTCGATACCATACAATCCCTTGGTTATCTTCAGTAAAGCCTTGAGCCTTTCCTAACTTGATTCGACTCTTGATCTTACAAATTTCTTCATCTTCCTTCTGGGCATTTCCTATCTGTTCTTCAAGTTGAGATTTTATTGTTAAAGTAGCTACCGTTCCCTGCGATACTATTTCCACTTGATGATTCTGCAACTCTTGTTGTAGGTAAGGGTTCCTCAACGTAACCATTTCTTGTAGGTTGTAAACCTTCCTGCTTAAGGCATCTGCCACTACATTAGCCTTTCCTGGATGGTACTGGATACTAAGATCATAATCTTTGATCAATTCCAGCCATCGTCGTTGACGCATGTTGAGCTCCGTCTGCGTGAAAATATACTTGAGGCCGGTTCCGGATATTACACAGGCTTCCCCCTGTCCGGTGCCGACCGCCGCTGCGGGGGTTCCCTCCACTTCGGTTCCGAACGTCGCTGCGGGCGCCCCTCCCCGGCTCCAGATAATACAGGGGCTTCCCCCTTTCTGGTTCCAGGGGTCTTCATAGGGGGCTCCCCCCAGCCGGCCCCGATAGCCTCCGGGCAGGCAGCTACAGTGCATGAGGTCCCTCCCCCGGCGGAACAGGTCCGTTTCTCCCGGGGGGAGGTCGAGTGAATGCATTCACCCAAACGCGGGGAAGAACTTCCCCCCGGCCGCGGGCGCGGAGAGCCTCGCTCCCGCACCGGTCGGGGGAAGAGACCCGCCGAAGAGCCAGCCTCTCCGGGGGAGAGCCCGTTATATTCGGGAACTCAGTCCCGGTCCAGAAGAAAAGCGTTGCTGCCGCCACTCCGGCAGACCCCTTGGGCCGCTTCCTGACTCCGATAACGAGGGCGTGTCCCCCGTTAAAGAAGATAGCGACCGGGACTCTCCCCGGGAAGTGCAGGGGGCTAATCAGCCCCTTTGCCGCAGACTTCGCGGCATTCGGTGGCCGCGGACCTATCGCTCGCCGCACATCGAGCACTATACCGGTGAGGCTGATCCTTACGAATTTGTGCAGGTATACTCCACGGCCTTCTCCACGGCTGGGGTGGACGAGACGGTACAATGCAACGTCATCCCCCTCAACCTCACCGGCATCGCCCGCTCGTAGTTCTACAACCTGAAGGCCGGCTCCATCAAGTCTTTCGCGCAGCTCAAACATGAGTTCTGCGCAAACTTCCAGGGGAACTACGTGCGTCCCTTGGACTCCTCGCAGCTGTACACCATCCGGCAGAGGACAGGGGAGACCATCCGAAGCTTCTTCAAGCGTTTCACCCAAGTGAAGAGCAAGGTGGCTCACGTCCCCGACTCTAAGGTCATCGAAGCGTGTAAAAGCGGGATCCTCCCGGGGGAGCTCCACCGGAGGCTCTCCCGGAGCTGCCCCTCCTCCACCGACGAGCTCTTCAACGTACTCGAAAAGTACGCTCGGGCGGAGGAAGACGATCTCTGGAAGAAGACCCAAGGGGCTCCCGCCCCTGCCGACCGGGGGGCCAGGGACCCCCTCAAGCGCCCCAGGCAGGGGGGCATAACGAGCCACGGCCTCGGGACACCTTTGTCCTCGAGGGCGGAGGCGGCTCGCGCGACCCCCCGAGGGGCAACCGCCCCTTCCCCAAGCCGAAAGGCCATGGGGGAGGACACTCCTCGCGCGGTTGGGAAGGCCTCGCGGGAAGAACCAGGGAAGCACCGCGGTGCAGCTTCCACATGTCCAGTATGTAACACCCTGATTTTGGGGGTGAAAATTCCTTTTCATGAAAATCATGCATGCATGTATTTCTTTAGAAGTAGCAAGATCAGTTCAATTCTAATCTATCGTAAGCCCCAAAAATCTCAAAATCTATCCTGAAGATCCAATTCAAGATCAGATTATCCAGAAATAATCTACTATCTATCCTGAGTATAAAAGCCTTCAGAAGCCAGATCAAATCCGATCTCTAACTCCCAGATTTATCAATCTCTTTCTGTTTTCGAAAACAAGAATTAATTGAATATTCTAATTACCCTAAATACCCTAAGTTTCAGAATTCAGATTTAACCAGATCTTAACCTAATCTAGACCAAATTATTCTTGGATTGTAATCATGGGCATGCCAATACCTTAATCCAAAAGTTGGCAGCCAGATTCCATCATTTAAACCCTTTTTGCAAATCAGTCCAAATTATATCGCAGCTTAGTCCTTTTCTAATTTCCAAGAGCCCGAAAAGGCTAAAAGCCACAAATCAACTCCAGATCTCAATTTGATTCAAGGAATGCCTCCTAAATGCTATTCAATACAAAATCGCCTTTTGTCAGCACACCAAAATCCCACCCTAAGTCTCAGATTTCCAGATTTTAACAAAACCAGACTCAAGATACCCTAATTACCCTGTTTTCACTTCAGTTCAAAATTGATCAAGAGTTCCCAGATTTCATCAGGTATTCTCTCAAATCGTCCGTTGAATAAAGTCATTCAAATCTGTGAAGTCGAAATCAGCCATAATCCTCAATATCTCAGATTTTACAGATTAGTCCAAATCAGAAAACTGAAATTGCAATCGAGTCCAGCCTCTTGTTTCGACCAACAGCATCACCTTCGACCAGGGAAGCCATGACCAGTAGATGTGCCGTTTTCGACCTCGGGCCCAGCTGCGACCAGCAGCGTAACTACACCGCGAACCTCACCGTCGGTGGAGCTTCGCCGCAACCCCGTCGCCACATGTGCGCACCAGATTGGCCGTAGCAGCGCTGCAGCAGCACCAGCATCGCCCGAATCCTTCCTTCGCACGAGCACGCGCTCGCCTGCAGCAATGTCAGAAGCTTTGTGCCACATTGCTTCCATGCCGGAGCTGCCAGACACTTTACCACTGCACCTGCCAGAGCACGCGATGACCGTGTTGAAAAGCCGTTGAGACCGCTGAACACCGCCACCGTAGCCAACCAGCTGGATATCCTCCCGATTTCTCCAAGTCTCGAGAGCCCCATACACCACTATTTAAGCCCCCCCGTAGCTCGCAGCAGTTCACTCCTCACCAGAGCCAGCAAGTCTCGCTTCCTCCTGCTTCTTCTCGTCTTCTTCCTCGTCTCCGGCAAGCCGCCGAAGGGGAGAACGACGACAGGGAGCTTCGCTGCATCAACCTCCGATCCAAATTCGCCAGTAAGTGTCTCTGCCTCGCCTCTCTGTGCTGTGCCAAGTAATTGAACTCCGGTGGTTCCTGTCGTCGGCAATCGTCGTTATTTGCTTTTGCCCTGTTCCAGCCTTGTAACCCGATTTAGCCAAAATTAGTACTCCTTTTAGTAGGAGCAATTGATCAGTAGATCCTTCCTTGCAAGCCCTTGCTGTTGGATTTCAAATTGAAGCTCGGATGGAGCCTTTCCCCTGTTTTCGCGCGCCACCGTGAGCTGTACACGTCGCCGGCCCGAATAGCTTCACCTCCGACCAAATTGACTGTAGCATTGTGATCCCTGAACTCCGTAGATGGTGTAGCCAAACCAAATTGACCGGAGCTACCTTGTATCAGCGGCGCCCCAGTGGCGATATTCTTCGAGTCCGGCATCAACGCCGGCGAGCTCCAGTGTTTGATTGCAACCCAGTTCCTCGCTGGAGAATGATCAGCAGCATCCCAGAAGCGTTAATCCTCAACCAATTTCGAGTTTCATCGCCTGTAGCTTGTGCCCACCGTAGCTCACCTTAGTTCCTGAAAACCGATGAGTTCAACCTCACCGTTCGCCGTCGTTTCATCGTTGTTGTTCAATCTACTTTGTCCTGTAGATCTGCCTCAACCTACTGAGCATATCACTCCACTGCATCGCCCTCCGATGCTGTGCCAAATCGCAAGATATAGCCGTGCCAAGATCTGTCCAGTACCTGTGTCTTGCCGTGTCGGCACCGTGATTTCTCATCGCCGTTCATCACCGTCTGACCACCTTAGTTCCTGAAACCTCCACCACTGGATTCCTGTTGTCTTCGCCTACCTCCTAGACATAGTTGGCGAAGCAAAGCTCAAGAGGATCGATCAAACACTCAAGCCCTAGAATCTGGCCGTGCACTGACATTCAATTCTCTGTGTCCATGGGCCTCTTTGCAAATTGCCTAAATTCTGGACTTTCCTGTGAAAACCACCTTGTCAAATAGCTACCTTATTACATTTTGCATCTAATGCTTTGATCAAATCACATTCTTCCCACTGGAAATTATCCAAACCACATCAATGCCATTCCTTGACAATGCCAGCCCTTGTCAGTTCATGTCAGCCAATGGCATTGGGCAAGTTTAACCACTTCTGGTTGTGCAACCTGAAAACCACCTTGTCCATTGAACTTGTAGAGCCATGTTCTACATTTTATTCAACTACCACACCTTGAGATAAACTCTCTAGCATTCTCTGAAGCTATGTCAAAACCTTGAACCGAATGTCGACCTTTGATGTTCGTCGTTTTTGAGCAAAATAGCCGCGGACTTGATGTCCATATCGCATCCTTGAAACCCTGAGAGTCTCTAGCATTCGTCCTGAACCCTAATTCCATAAATCTCCAAGATTAACTCAAATCCAGCTTTCAAGCTTACCAGTTCTAGTATCGCCGAGAGTATTTCTCCTTTGCATGTTGCATATAGATTATTAATGGATTGTGATTCCTGTTTGCTTGTTTGATCCTTGATTAGAACAAGAGCCTGAGTACAGAGATTTTGTCAGACCCGACATCGACTGCTGTACCTTACGACGCGGAAGGCAAGTCATATTCTTGGACATCTTGAACCTATATCTTATGAACTGTTAAGACATTGCCTTGATTATAAGCAGTATTGCATTTGATGAAATGACAAAGGTATGATATGGCAGTACTAGGCTGTATGCCGACAAAAGATGAGGAGATTCCTTATAAAATGATCAAACCGTGAGCCATAACTAATATATATGTATATATGTATATTCATGAAATAGAACCCTTGCCGTGGCCAGAGTTTGGTATGGAATGGTGGTGGCACTGACGAGTGCAGGGTTTGTGGAATGCACTGGTCATGGGCATGTAAGGACTAGAACCTTGTGTTGTGCTTCTATGCGGCATGAAAAACGTACCAACCACTTGCCCGGTTATGGGACGGGCGCAACTTAGTAGCTTTCTTTAGTATTAGCTTTTCCCTGCAATGGTTGTCGATCCAGTGTCTTGCGAGAACTGGTGGGCCGCAGAAGGCCATGAGTGATGTGAGTTCAGAAAAATCATGAGAGGAAAGGGTGGAAAGAAGGAAGACGCCCTATGCCAGATTAAGTCGTGCGCGACTGTAATCAAGAGAGGCTATGTGTCTTGCGAGAACATAGACCCAGGCTAGGAAGTAAGGCAGTGGGGAGGACCCACAACGGTACTTGAGACTTAACTGTCTATTTACCGGGCAGGGAATTGTTAATACTAGGACTGTAAAATGTTGTGTCATCTCGGCCTTGTCACATGCGTAAAAGTCGCATGGAGAGGTACCGACTTGAAAGCCGAATGATTGGTGGATTAAAGTGGTACACCTTTGCAAAGTTAAAAACGTATTCGAATACTCCGAGCTCCCGGGTCTATAGGAGCCTGCGCGCTGTGGATCCTATCCACGTCGATGTGACACAAGTATGTTTTCTAAATAAAATATGGCTAGACTTAGCTCATGTGTGCTTGACATGTGTTGTCATGGAATGAAGTGCTAACATGGGCAGACATGTGTTGTCTGCTATGGTAGTGCTTCTAAGAGTTTATAAAAGATATTAATGATATGTCATGATGAGCACTGCCATAGATTTGGAAAGAGGAAAAGTATTTTGCAACCTTCCCTCCTTCCCTAATAGCATAGGTTCATATCATTCTACTATATGTATCTACTCTTATCTATGACTTGCTGAGTACGTAAGTGCTCACCCTTGCAATTCACTATCCAATAGATGGAATGTCCCTGATCAAGACGAAGGCCTGGATAACTTCTTGGATCCCTGAAGGAAGAGAGTCAGTTCTACCCAAGTCCTGAAAAGTGTTGCTCTGCTTTCAACTTCTTGCTTTGGGGGTTCACTTAGCTTCTGCCGAGTAGTTGTTCTTCTGCAACCAAACTTATTTACGCCGTGATGGCTTGTAATTTATTATGTTGTAATGAGGCCAATTGGCCATACTGCTCAATGTAATGCAAGTTAAACTGATGCAATATACTCCTATGTTTGGCTCATCCTGGGAAGTCAAAAGGTAAGGGATCAGCTGCAGTAAGCTGGGTCCCCATGGGAGTAGTCGTGTCCCCCTGTGAGGGCGGGATGCGGCAAAATTGTGGTATCAGAGCAGTACAAGAACTTGACTGTAGGGCGACACCATTAGGAATTGGATGCGCCAGGACGGCGTAATTTATCCAAAAACTATTTCTCCAAAAACCCTATTTTTGTGAAAAGGAACTTGTAGCTTTTAGAAATTTTGATTTCAAAAATCTTATTTGGTTTTTCTAATGTAATGTCAAGTGCGCGTTTTGCTTTAATCGAGAGCCTTGGGGGTTGGGCTACGTTGTTTCGACACATAGTCCAGTTCTTGGGGATAGAACTTGTTCGAGTAATTAGTCAACCGTTAAGGGGGTTTAGCCGGGAGATGGTGTAGATAAGAGCTGTTGAATGCTCTTGGTAGCTTTTGTGCTTCGCTGTTGCTTTTGCAATGGTTAACTTGTGTATTATGGCTAAAGGCCAGAATATCTAAGTATTTTATGCATTAATATAGTTGCATTAATTTATGCACTAGTGTCTCAGTTATCTCTTAGCTAGTTTGGATCTGCCTGGATTCCTTTCAAAACCATCATGATCGACACAAGAAAGAGATCCCGGAACAGCCAAGGCGAAAGAGAACAAAGTCCGCAAGAAGATCCTATGAGGAAAGGATCCTTATTTCGACAAAGGGCCCAGAGTTCCAACCCGTCTCAAGAAGAGCAGCCAAGTTTGCAAGAAATCCTTTTGTTTATAGAGTAAAACCGTCAGGAAGCCCAGACAGCCAATACCCAACTGCTAGCCCAAATAGTTCAGAGACTACCTCTCAGAGCCACAGAAAGAACTACCGTAGGCGCCAGATTGGCAAACTTCCAGAAGACTTGTTCCCCGACATTTTCAAGCACAGTTGACCACATGATCACCAATGGTTGGTTAAGGGATAAAAAGGGAAACTAGAAAATGTCTGATGTAACAGCCGAGAGAAGGTTCTGTCAGTTAGTAGGAGCTGTAGCCGTATGGTGGATGAATCACCAGGAAACTCATCTGGACAAAGATAACATTTCTTGGGCGAAATTTATGGAACAATTCCAGAAGTTTCACATAACCGCAGATGTCATAGCTGCCAAACGCTGGGAATTTCGAAATCTGATTCAAGAAAACAAGACCGACACAGAGTATCTGCACCAATTCAACCATTTAACTCGATCTGTCAAGATGTAACCTTCAGTATAGAGGAGGTAGAATTCGCAGTAAATCTGTTAGAACTGCAAGGTCTAGACATTAAATTGGGCACAGATTGATTGTCCCAACATAAAGGTCTAGTGGATTGTGAGAAGAAAACCATAAACCTTGTCAGTAGCCAAGGGAAGAAAGTTCTATTCTATGCGAAAAGTTCGTCAGCCAAGCAACCGCTAGGATCTATTCAAGCATTACATAAGTTATGCCTAGAAGAAGTACCCATGGTGCAACTATACCCCAATGTGTTTCCAGAAGAACTCCCAAAAATGATACCCGATAGCTTCCGGGCCGGCTGCTACAGTGCAGGAGCTCCCTCCCTCGGAGAAGCAGGTCTGCTTCTCCCGGGGGGAGGTCGAGCGAATGCATTCTCCCAGCCGCGGGGAAGAGCTCCCCCCCGGTCGTTGTCGCAGGGAGCCTCGCTCTCGCACCGGTCGGGGGAAGAGACCCGCAGAAGAACCATCCTCCCCTGAGGGAAGCCCGGACTTCCAGGAAATCAGTCCCGGCCCGGAAGAGAAGCGTCGCCACCACCACTCTGGCGGCCCTCTCGGGCCACTACCTGACTCGGATAACGAGGGGGCGTCCCCCGTTAAAGAAGACAGTGACTGGGGCTCCCCCCGGGAAGTGCAGGGGGCGAACCTGCCTCTATGTCGAAGACTCCGCAGCATCCGATGGCCGCGGCCCTACCGTCCCCCGCACATCGAACATTATAATGGCGAAGCGGATCCTTACGAGTTCGTGCAGATCTACTCCACAGCCATCTCCGCGGCGGGGGGGGGGACGAGAGCGTCCAATGCAACGTCTTCCCCCTCTACCTCACCGGCATTGCCCGCTCCTGGTTTTACAATCTGAAGGCGGGCTCCATAAAGTCTTTCTCGCAGCTGAAGCGGGAGTTCTGCGCCAACTTTCAGGGAAATTACGTACGTCCCCTGGATTCTTCACAGCTATACACAGTGCGCCAGAGGACCGGGGAGACCATCAGAAGCTTCTTCAAACGCTTTGCCCAGGTAAAAAGCAAAGTGGCCCACGTCCCGGACTCCACAGTGATCGAAGCCTGCAAAAGCGGGATCCTCCCGGGGGAACTCCACCGAAGACTCTCTCGAAGCTGCCCCTCTTCCGCCGACGAGCTCTTTAACGTACTCGAAAAGTACGCTCGCGCGGAGGAAGACGACATCTGGAAGAAGACCCAGGGGGCTCCTGCCCCCGCCGAGCGGGGGGCCCGGGATCCCCCTAGGCGCCCCAGGCAGGGGGGCCATAGCGAACCACGGCCTCGGGACACTTTTGTCCTCGAGGGCGGAGGCGGCTCGCGCGACCCCCCGAAGGGCAACCGCCCCTTTCCCAAGCCGAGAGGCCATGGGGGGGGGACAGTCTTCGCGCGGCCGCGAAGGCCCCGCGGGGAGAAGCCGGGAAGGACTGTGGTGTAGCTTCCACAGGTCCAGTACCCACGCCACCCGAGATTGCCACCAGCTGCTGCAGCACTTCGCGGCGTTCCTCGACCAGTGCGGGCAGGGGGGGGGGACTCCGGCCTCCTTGCCCCCTCGGCCAGCTGTTCCGGCCCTTCCCGCTCCCGCGGGGGGGCAGCAGGTGCAGGAGGGGGAGCCTTCAGACGCTCTCCCCTTTCAAACTTCTCAGCGCCGCATCAACGTCATCGTAGGGGGGTCCGCCTCCGGGCGGGATTCCAAGCGCCAGCGCAAGGAGTACGCGCGAGAAGTTAAGGTAGTGGGGGTGCTACACGCGTCCGTGCCGCCCAAGTGGTCGGACGTCCCCCTCATCTTTACGGCGGAAGACGCGCGAGGGGTTCGCTTCCCCCACGACGACGCGCTCATTGTCTCCGCGACAATCTACAACTGCCACTTGGCCCGCATCCTCGTGGACGGCGGAAGCTCTGCCGACGTCCTGTTCCTCAAAACCTTCAAGGAAATGCAGGTGGACGAAAAGCTCCTGCAACCAGCGGCAGGGCCTCTGCAAGGGTTTGTCCCGGGGAAGGCGATCCACCCCGTGGGCAAGGTAGATCTCCCGATCACCTTCGGCACCCCGGAGAACTACCGGACCGAGCTAGTCCGCTTCGACGTAGTGGACCTCCCCTCCTCCTACAATGTGATTATGGGGAGGGCTACGATCAATCGGCTGGGGGCTGCCACCCACCAAAACTACCTGTGCATGAAGATCCCCGGGCCGCATGGCGTGATCAACGTCCGGGGGGATCAAGACATGGCCCGTGCTCTATACGAGCGAGCTGCTGCCACAATAGGAAGCGTCAACCTGATCAAGGCACCCGGGGGGGAGGCTCCTCCCCCGGACGTAGATGTCGCTGCGCCATCCCCTGGGAGGCTCCTCCTCAAGCCGCGTCCGGAAGGGGGCCTCCGGAAGGTCCCGCTGTCCCCGGGCAGCAGGGACAAAACTGTCCAAATCGGGGCAGAGCTCCCCCAAGACCATGCAGCGCAACTCGCAGCCTTTCTGCGCGAAAACTCCAATGTTTTTGCGTGGAAGCCTTCGGACATGCGGGGCGTCGCCCGGGAGGTTATTGAACACAAGCTCGCGGTAACCCCTGGTCACCCCCCTATCAAGCAGAAGTTGAGGAAGCTCTCCCTCGAACGTCAAGAAGCCATCAAGACGGAGATAGCCCGGCTCCGAGAGGCGGGGTTCATCTGGGAAGTGTGGCACCCCGAGTGGCTCGCAAACCCCGTCCTCGTCAAGAAATCAAGTGGCAAGTGGCGCATGTGCGTGGACTTCACCGACCTTAACCGCGCTTGCCCCAAAGACAACTTCCCGCTCCTGCGGATCGACCAGCTCGTTGACTCCACCGCGGGGTGCGAGCTGATGAGCTTCCTAGACGCCTACTCGGGATACCATCAAGTCCGGATGGCGGAGGGGGACGAGGAAAAGACGAGTTTTATAACTCCCCTCGGAACCTTCTGCTACCGCCATATGCCCTTCGGGCTCAAGAATGCGGGAGCCACCTTCCAGCGCCTGATGACGCTGGTCTTCAAAGATCAAGTCGGCCGCAACGTCGAAGTCTACGTAGACGACGCGGTCGTCAAGAGCCCCCGTGCAGCCTCCCACATCGACGACCTTGCAGAGACCTTCCGCAACCTCCGCGCGTTCGGGCTCAAGCTCAACGCGGAGAAGTGCGCCTTCGGGGTGCGCGGGGGGAAGCTCCTGGGTTTCCTCGTGTCCCAGCGGGGCATTGAGGCAAACCCCGAGAAGATCCGGGCCTTCCTAGACATGCCCCCACCGCGCTCCGTCAAAGATGTCTAGCGGCTCTCCGGCCGCCTGGCCGCGCTCAGTCGCTTCGTCTCCCGTTCGGGGGAGCGGGGCCTCCAGTTCTTCAAGATCCTCCGAGGGCTCGAGGGGTTCCGCTGGACCCCCGAGGCCCAGGAAGCCTTCAACGACCTCAAGAAGTACCTCTCGAGCCCTCCAATGCTCGTGAGTCCGTCTCCGGAAGAGCCCTTGCTCCTCTACCTCGCCGCGGCCCCCGTCGCCGTCAGCGCGGTTTTGGTGAAGGAGCAAGGGGGGCAGCAACGTCCCGTGTACTACGTCAGTGAAGCCCTCCAAGGGGCCAAGACTCGGTACACGGAGATGGAGAAGATTTGCTACGCTCTCCTCATGGCGTCCCGGAAGCTACGGCACTACTTCCTGGGGCACCCCATCACCGTTCCGTCGTCCCTCCCCCTGGGGGAGGTACTGCGGAATAAAGAAGCCACCGGCCGGATTGGGAAGTGGGGGGCCGAGCTTGCCCCCTTCTCCCTGTCCCTTACCGGCCGCTCCGCAATCAAGTCGCAGGTCCTCGCCGACTTCGTCGCAGAATGGACTCCCGCCTCTGGGTCCGGGGACGAAGATCTCCCTGTGCCGCCCCGACGCAGTGACCATTGGACCCTGCTGTTTGATGGGTCGCTGTGTCTCGCTGGGGCTGGCGCGGGGGTAGTCCTCTGGAGCCCCGAGGGGAAGGAGCTCGAGTACGCCGCGCGGCTCGAGTTCCCCGCAACCAACAACGTCGCCGAATACGAGGCTCTGCTCCTCGGGATGCGCCTCGCGCGCTCCCTGGGGATCCGGCGCCTACTAGTGAAGGGAGACTCTCAGCTCGTTGTCTGCCAAATGGACAAATCCTACCTGTGCCATGACGCAAATTTAAGTCTTTACTTGCAGGAAGTACGGAGGATGGAGAAACACTTCGACGGCCTTGAGGCCCGGCATATCCCGCGAAGGGAGAATGACCGGGCTGATGCCTTGGCCCGGGCGGCAAGCGCCTGGGAAACGCTCCCCAAGGGGGCCTTCTTGGAAACAATCACGAAGCCCTCGGTGGTCTCCCCGGACGCAGGCCCTGAGCCTCCAGTCCCGGAGGTCGCCAAGATCGTCCGGCCGTCATCATGGATGGATCCCCTCATCTCCTTCATCAAGGGGGAGGGGGACCCTCCCGACGAGACCGAGGCTAAGCGCCTCCGGGCCAAAGCCCGGGCATATCTCCTGCTGGAGGGAAGGCTCTACAAGCGGGGGGCTTCAGCCCTCCTGCGCTGCCTCCCCCGGTCAGAGGGACTTCAACTCCTGGAGGACATTCATGCGGGGAGCTGTGGTTCCCACCTAGCCCCGCGTGCCATCGCCGCCAAGGCCCTTCGGCAGGGCTTCTACTGGCCTACAGTCATGCGCGACGCGTGAGACCTTGTCTCCGCGTGCGAAGCATGCCAGAAGATGGCCAAGGGCTCGAATCTCCCCCCTGTAGCGCTGCGGACTATCCCCATCACTTGGCCCTTCGTGCGCTGGGGGATGGACCTCTTAGGGCCCTTCCCCCCAGCGCCCGGAGGATACAAGTATGCGGTAGTCGCGGTCGACTACTTTACAAAGTGGGTTGAGGCGGAGCCCTTGGCTAGCATCACCTCCCGGGCCATTCAGCGGTTTTTCTGGAAAAACGTCGTTTGCCGTTTTGGTGTCCCCCGGGAAATCACCGTGGACAACGGGACCCAATTCGACTCGGCTTATTTCCGGGAATTCTGCGAAGGCCTGGGGATCGTCATCCACTTCGCCTCAGTGGCCCATCCTCAAAGCAACGGGGCCGTCGAGAGGGTCAATGGCGTAATCCTGCAGGGGTTACGCCGGAGACTCGAGCAAACCGCTTCCAAGAGGGGCGCGTGGGCAGAGGAGCTCCCTAGCATCCTTTGCTCGATGCGCACAACCCCGTCCCGGGCCACAGGGCGTGCTCCCTTCTCTCTGGTCTACGGGGCGGAGGCAGTCCTCCCCCCGGAGATCGGCTTCCGGTTGCTGCGGGTCGAGCTCCTGAACGGAGCCATGACCGCAGCCTACCGGGCCAACGAAGACAATCGGCGGCTGGAAATCGACCTCGTGGAGGAGGAACGCGACCGAGCGCTCCTCCGCCACGCCATCTACGAGCGCGAGATGTCGCGCGCATACAACCAGCGCGTGCGCGAGAGAGCTTTCCGCCTTGGGGACCTTGTCCTCAAGCGCGTCACTGACCCCCAAGCCCAGGGAAAACTCTCCCCCAAGTGGGGGGGCCCCTACAGGATCTCCGCTGTTCTAGGCTCGGGGGCCTACAAGCTCTCCAACCCTCAAGAGCAGGAGCTGAAGCACACCTGGAACTTGCGTTTACTTCGCAAGTTCTACGTCTAGCCTTACGGGCCTGTCCCCTCCCCCGGAGCGATCACGCCCGAGGGGTAGGAGGGACACTGTAGCTCCCCTTTCCCCCCCCCCCTTCGCGGTTTCGCAGGGGAGGGGCTTTGTATATTTTGTTAATCAATGCATAGCCTTTGTTCTTCAACTGTCTCATTGCAGGTCTTTCTCGTTACCGCCCCTAGCGGCGATGCCCTCCCCGCGAGGAAGCCCTCCCCGCGAGGATGCCCTCCCCGCGAGGAAGCCCTCCTTGTGAGGATGCCCTCCCAGCGAGGAAGTGGGCCAGCCCCAACAAGCCCCTACAACGGAGCCTGCACTCCCATAGGGTGGCTTACGACCAGCCCTCGTGGACTGAGGGTGTAAGCGGCAACCCTGTCACAGTGGCCGTGGTAACGAGTCACTTTGGGAGACTAGTTCCCTGCCCAAACACTCAAGTCCCGTCTTCGGGCACTTCCTCCTCCGGGAGTAGACGCTCTCCTCAGCGGGACGTCTAATGGCTTTCTGAATTATCTTCCTCCTCCGGGAGTCGACATTATTCCCGGCTCCCCGTTCTCATGGCGACCGGAAGATCAGCCCCTTGCGGCTTGATTGGATCTATCTTCCTCCCCTGGGAGTCGACGTTATTCCCGGCTACCCGTTCTCACGGCGACCGGACGATTGTCTCTCAGAGAGTCGGGTTTCTCGGGCGTTTCCTCCCTCGAAGACCCTATTCCTGGCCCCCCGTTCTTACGGCGACCGGACGAGAGTCTCCCAGGAAACTCGCCTCTGGAAATCCCATCGGGTTCTCTTGGACATTCCTTCCGCCTAAGGCCTTATTCCCGGCTCCCCGTTCTCACGGCAACCGGATGATTATCTCCCGGAAGGTCTTCTCCTTGAAAACCTCGCTTTAAAATTTTCTAACTTGGAAAATTTCCTATGCTACAGGTGTCTTCCTTCCCGGGGGCCTTGTTACCCCCACAGCGCGCGGAGCTATTCTCCGGCCCGCTGTGGGCGGGGGGGGGGGGGGGGGATAAGGAACCCCCGGGTGTCGACCGCACCACCCACGAAGAAACTTAGCTCATCCTTGTTAAGATGAGTCGTCCAGACCATCCAAGAAGAAAATAAAGAGGCGCAATAAAAGGAAACAACAACAATGTGCTTTATTGATCGGGAAACCCGGAGGACATCTTCCCCCTCCGGTGGGTTTCGGAAATGATACAACCCGGGTCCTAACCCGGGGGATTTTCTACGAGCCTAAGGCCCCTACGCCTAAAGCTCCCGGAGGCGCTCCCTCAGCTCCCGGGCCAAGTCCCGGTATAGCGCCCGGACGCGACGCTGAGAGTCCCGAAGTACATCTTCGGGCCAAAACTCGTACCCAGCCGGCGGAAGTATCCGGAGAGGAGGTATCATCCGGGCCTCCGGGCGCGGGGGAGTTAATTCAGCACGGCTGTTGTCAAAATTATTCAAGTGCCACTCCGGGCGCCACCTCAACCGGACAGGCTCCCGGACAGTACCCCCGTCGCGCTCCCCGGAGACAAGGCTCCGCAAAATCAAAGCCGCTTGGGCGTCCCCCGGAGAGCCTCTCCCGGACCGTTGCCCGGGAATAACCCCCCGGGTACCCTGGTAACATTTCATTCCAGACTTAGAAAAATTTCAAACATATTTCATTGCAAGATATTTTTGTACAAGTGCCCGGGGCTTCTCCTAAGAAGCTACCGAAATCAAAATGTCTAACAAAATAAAAAGAGGTCCTAGCTAAAGACCCGGGGGAGGCTCATACTTTAGCATTGGGGTCCTCCCCACGGGGAGCTTCCTCCGTGGCCGGGGCAGGGGCATCCGCGGCCGGAGGTGCCGGTGTCGGGAACCTCGTCCAGATGATCCGGTCGTAGAACCCCTCCGCCAGCAGCTCCACCTCCCGGCGCGTTGGCTCGAAGGCCTCCGGGAAGCTTCGGGGGATGCGCCCCCCGATCGCCCGGGCGCCGACCCCACGGTAGTCAACGAGCCCCGCGGCGGCCGCGATGACGGGGATCGCCCGGCCCCGTGCCCGGACGTCCGCAGCCTCCGGGATCGCGGAGACTTGTGCGTTAAGAAAATGCACAGCCTCCGCGAGGGTCGCCGGGGGCACCTCGGGGCCGCTCCCGGAGCCCAGGCTAACACCAAGGCTTTCCAAGGTCGAGCGGACGGAGCGGCCCGCGTCCGACAGCGCCCGGACGCTGGAGCTCTCGAGCTCCCGGAGCATCTTCTCCCACACCTTGGCCTCCTCTCGGAGGCGGATGTAGGCGCCCTCCGAAAGGTGCACCTGCGCCCGGGCCCGGGACAGCTCATCAAGAGCTTCATCCCGCTCCCGGAGGGCCGCCTCCCGCTGCTCCACGCAGGCCGCGGCCCGGCTCTCCGCCTCCTTGAGCAGCCGGGTGACCCGCTGCTCAAGGCCCCAGGTAACAGTCGCTACCTACAAAATACATAGAGTTAGAAAATTCTCAAGTGCAGGAAAAAAGCCGAGGTGTTGAGAGCTCGGGTTACCTGGGCTCCGAGGGACTCGAGCCCCTCAAAACGCTCGTGGAGCGTTCCTCCTGCTACGAAGGCCTGCACCTTCCGGTTGTGCAGGCCCTCCACGTAGCGGGCCACCTCCCCCGCGGGAAGTAGGGAGGTATCTTGCCTGGCCCTCCTGTCGCGGCCGGGAGAAGGCCCCCGGACCTCGGAATCCGGGAGCACGGCCGGCATCGCCGGCGTCTTTGTCGACGAAGTTTCCTCCGAAGACGAAGCCGAAGATTGGGCGGGGTTCTCCGCCCGAGGGGGGATCATCAGGCCTTTCCCCGCCCCAGGCTGAAGGGCCCTCGGGGCCTCCTGCTCCGGGGGGACCACGTAGACCGAGGGGCTCCCCTCCTCGTCATCCACCGGCCAGAGGCACGGAGGCGCCGCCTCCGAGAACCTCACCTCCAGCCTCTCCGGTGCCAATGTCGCCGGGAGAGGAGAGAGGAGCGCCACTCGAACTGGCGACGGGGCGTAGTCCGCGGAATCGGACCCCGCCCCGCCGGTAACAGCCTCCTTCCCCCGGGCCTCGACGGGGGCCTCCGGGGGCGAAGACGTCTTCTCTGCCCGGGGCGCCGCCCGGGCATGTTTGGCTCCGGGAGCCGCGTCCCGGGCCCTCACCGGCGTCGTCACCGGCGTCGTCGTCGGGGCGGGAGTCTTTTGGACCCGGGGCCTCTTGGGCTCCGAGCCCCCGGCCGCATCCTTCCCCCGCTTATGAGACCCGGGGGTGGGAAGGGGCTTCCTCTCCGGAAGCCTGAGCCCGTAGGCCTCGGCCACCAGGTTCTGGGGAGGTCCCTCCCCCACGAGGCGCACGATGCGCTCGTGTTCGTCGGCGAAGTACCTCCCCAGGAGGTGCTCCGCCTTGTCCCTCGCCGCCGGGTACGGGCGCACTGCAAGAGGTAAAAAGTTAGTCGATTTCTCATAAAAAACTGCAAGTACAAAAATGCAGGGGACTTACGCCGCGTCACCGGCTTGACCGGAGGCCGCTGCTCTGGGCCCATGCCGATCCCCCTTCCCCCGCGTGAGAAGGGGGAAAGCCGCAGGAGCGCCAGCTCCTCCGCGGCGTCCCGCATCGAGTGGGCCTTCTTCGCCAGCACCACCTTCCCGAGGAGCTCGAACTCCTCGTCCGTCCACACCGGCGGCTTCGGTGCGGATGACCGGCTGTAGGTGGGAGGCTCCGGGGCGAAGACCACCGCCTCGTCCCGGACCCGGAGGTAGAACCACCTCCGGAGCCAGTCCCCCCAATGGTCCTGGGAGGCCGCCGCCGGGTAGTCCGCCACCCGGGAGGGCAGCATCTGGACCATCACCGAGCCGAAGGGGGACTTCGGTCCTCCCTTCACCAGGTGGGAGCTCCGCGCTGCCGGCTCGTAGAAGTACCGGAAGGCGCGGAGGGTGGGCTCCCGCCCGGTCGCTGTCTCGTAGAGCCATATAAAAAGGCCCATACGGACGAGCGCGTTCGAGGTGAGGTGGTTGAGAGCCACCCCGTACTCTTTGAGAAACTCCTGGAGCATCGGATGCACCAGAAGCCGGAGCCCCGCCTCGAGGAAGGCCTCGAAGGCCACGACCTCTCCGGGCCTGGGGCGGGGGGCTCCATCCTTCTTTAGGGGGACCCGGATGTCCCCCTCTTCAACGACGCCCTTCTTGACCAGGGACTCTGCGTCCGAGGCCGAGAACTCGGAGGCCCAGAGGAAATCCACGGGGATTTCCTCCGGGGGCACCTCCGTGGTCTTCGCTCGACCTTTGGGCGCCATTAGGTCAGTTCTTTCTTTTTTGGGTGGCTAAGTTTTCAGGTGGCTGTCAACAACTCCCGGACGCTCGCTACCGGAGAAGGCTACTGGAGAAGCTACCGGAAGAGCGCTACCGCGAGAGCTGAAGCTGGAGTTGAAGATTTGGAATGACCTTCCGGGGCCCCCTAAGGCCCTATTTATAGAGGCTGGCCGTGATCTAGATGCGCGCCACGTGGCCCCCTCGGGGCAATCTGGACCACTGAAATTCAAACCGTGCGCGGGAAACGAAGAGACAGGCGCGTAAATCGAGACACCGGTTTGAACCGCGCGTGCATTTATTGCGAGAACGGCGCGGCCATAAAGCGCCCGGCACAGAAACCGAAGCGTCGCCGGGGCTCCGGTGATTTTCGTCCGGAGTTTTCGTTCGGAGATTTTCCCGGTCCGTAACCATTCCCTCCGGGGGCTCAAGCTTCGTCCCCGGAGGGTATGGGGGGCTGCTGTTGGTGGAAACCTCCACGCGGTCAAGTCCAGGTAAGTTCATGATTGCCCGGGGACAGTGCCTGCCCCGGGCGCCGCCTTTTAGGCTCCCGGGACCGTGCCTCCGGGGCATGTCCCAGGCGCCGCCTTTTGGACCCCGGGACCGTGCCCCCCGGGCATGTCCCGGGCGCCGCCATTCGCCCGGGGATGGTGGCCTCCGGTGCCTGCCCCGTGCGCCGCCATTTGGCCCCCGGGACCGTCCCCCCGGGCATGTCCCGGGCGCCGCCATTGGCCCGGGGACAGTGGCCTCCGGTGCCTGCCTCGGGCGCCGCCATTTGGCCCCCGGGACCGTGCCCCCCGGGCATGCCCCGGGCGCCGCCATTCGCCCGGGGACAGTGGCCTCCGGTGCCTCCCCCGGGCGCCGCCATTTGCCCGGGGACAGTGGCCTCTGGTGCCTGCCCCGGGCGCCGCCATTTAGCCCCCGGGACCGTGCCCCCCGGGCATGTCCCGGGCGCCGCCATTTGCCCGGGGACAGTGGCCTCCGGTGCCTGCCCCGGGCGCCGCCATTTGGCCCCCGGGACCGTGCCCCCCGGGCATGTCCCGGGCGCCGCCATTTGCCCGGGGACAGTGGCCTCCGGTGCCTGCCCCGGGCGCCGCCATTTGGCCCCCGGGACCGTGCCCCCCAGGCATGTCCCGGGCGCCGCCATTGGCCCGGGGACAGTGGCCTCCGGTGCCTGCCCCGGGCACCGCCATTTGGCCCCTGGGACCGTGCCCCCCGGGCATGTCCCGGGCGCCGCCATTCGCCCGGGGACAGTGGCCGCCGGTGCCTGCCGCGGGCGCCGCCATTTGGCCCCCGGGACCGTGCCCCCCGGGCATGTCCCGGGCGCCGCTATTCGCCCGGGGACAGTGGCCCCCGGTGCCTGCCCCGGGCGCCGCCTCTTAGGCTCCCGGAACCCTGCTCTCCGGAAGGGGTCCCGGACGTCACCGCCCTCCTAAAAGGTAAAATCCCTGTTTGTTTACCACGTGCAGGTCACGCGAGGGACGCCTCGGGAATCAGCGACCACCTGTTAAGCATCCAAGACGTTTGACCGGGAGAAGAACGGTCTTACCCTTCAATCCGACGGTGGCTTCCGGGGTAGTTTAGGTTTTTTGCTTCTTTTTGGGGCTATAAATAGCCCTTGTACCCCCCTGTTGTAATGGATCAACTCATTATTATTTGGAATAGCTAATCTCACAGACGTGCTCCGGAAGCCTCTCCCCCGGAGAGAGCCTCCCCAGCCGACTCCGGTCGGGAGCGCGTCGACAGGACTAGGGCCCCCACTGGGACCCGAACCTGTATAAATCCTCGTGTATTTTCTTGCGTTTGTCCGGCGGGGGAGGGCCGGTGCCCGGTCAACCCGCGCTGCGTAATCTCCGCTAGGATCGTCTTCAAAACCTGCCGGGGTATTCTTAATACCACGACAGGTTCATATCATTCTACTATATGTATCTACTCTTATCTATGACTTGCTGAGTACGTAAGTGCTCACCCTTGCAATTCACTATCCAATAGATGGAATGTCCCTGATCAAGACGAAGGCCTGGATAACTTCTTGGATCCCTGAAGGAAGAGAGTCAGTTCTACCCAAGTCCTGAAAAGTGTTGCTCTGCTTTCAACTTCTTGCTTTGGGGGTTCACTTAGCTTCTGCCGAGTAGTTGTTCTTCTGCAACCAAACTTATTTACGCCGTGATGGCTTGTAATTTATTATGTTGTAATGAGGCCAATTGGCCATACTGCTCAATGTAATGCAAGTTAAACTGATGCAATATACTCCTATGTTTGGCTCATCCTGGGAAGTCAAAAGGTAAGGGATCAGCTGCAGTAAGCTGGGTCCCCATGGGAGTAGTCGTGTCCCCCTGTGAGGGCGGGATGCGGCACAGTACCCATGCTACCCGAAACTGCCACAAGCTGCTGCAACACTTCACGGCGTTCCTCGACCAGCATGGGTAGGGGGGACTCCGGCATCCTTGCCCCCTCGGCCAGCTGTTCCGGCCCTTCCTGCTCCCGCGGGGGCTCAGCAGGGGCAGACGCAGGAGGGGGAGCCTTCAGAAGCTCTCCCCTTCCAAACGTCTCAGCGCCGCATCAACGTCATCGTGGGGGGGTCCGCCTCCGGGCGGGACTCTAAGCGCTAGCGTAAGGTGTACGCGCGCGAAGTCAAGGTTGTGGGGGTGCTACACACGTCCCCGCCACCCAAGTGGTCAGACGTCCCCCTCACCTTCACGGCGGAAGACACGCGCGGGGTTCGCTTCCCCATGACGACGCGCTCATCGTCTCCGCTACCATCTACAACTGCCACCTAGCCCGCATCCTCGTGGACAGCGGGAGCTCCGCCGACGTCCTATTCCTGAAGGCCTTCAAGGAAATGCAGGTAGATGAGAAGCACCTGCAGCCCTCGGCAGGGCCCCTGCAATGGTTTGTCCCAGGGAAGGCGATCCACCCCGTGGGCAAGGTGGACCTCCCTATGACATTCGGCACCCCGGAGAACTACCGGACCGAGATGGTCCGCTTCGACGTAGTGGACCTCCCCTCCTCCTACAACGCGATCATGGGGAGGACCACGATCAACCGGCTGGGTGCCGCCACCCATCAAAACTACCTCTGCATGAAAATTGTAACATCCCGATTTTTCCCAAATCCTGGCCTGCCTCGTCCCTCTCTATTTCAGAATGAGATCCCAGTTGTGCCAGCAGCTTACCCCAAAAAGTTGGCAATCAAACTCTTTCGTTCAGATCTTTTTCACAAATCAGCCCTTTTCAGATTTGTCAGAAGCCCAAAAAGACTAAAAGTCTCAGACCACCTCCAAACTTTGATCTGATTCAGTGAACATCTCCCATTCACTATTTCGAACATTTTTCCCTTCTGGAAGAATTTCCAAATCTTACCCTAAACCTGAGTTTCGACATTTGCCGTTTTTGAAACCCTAATTACCCTATTTTACCCTAATTACTCTGTTTTCGGATTTTTGTCGAAACCCTCAAACCTTGTTCAAATTCACCAAATTTCCTGCCAGATGAGTCCCAGCATTTTAGTGTCACTCAGCTGCGAAATCAAAGTTCAATTTGGACCCCCAAATCTCCAGAATTGCAATCAGGTCCAAACTCTAAAGAAAGATCATCGCAAATCAGTCCTTTTATTGAATTGAGGCCCCTGGCCGTGTCTCAGCAGAACCCGCCGCAGTGCATCGCTGTGTTCTTCGCAGCCGGTGAACCTCCTGCCGTGCCAACACCTCAGCCACGTAGCTGACACCCGTGCACACTCGTGGCACCGCCGTGGATGCCACCTCGGCCGCGCCAGCACAACCAATTTCTTCCCCGTGCGCGTGCCCGCGAACCAGCAAGTCCAGCTTCGCCCGTTCGACACGACTCGGTCACGCGTCGATGGAGCTTTCACTTCACCGTTCCCTCGTCGCTTGCGCCTGTGCCATCCACTGCCAAAGCCGGCACCGCTGCACGCCAGTGCCTCGCCATCATCGCCGGCACGAGTCCCCGCTGTGTCCAGTCGCTTCGCGGTCGACTTTGTCGCCACTGTTCAGCAATTTGTCGACCAGAGGATTGCTTCAGCGCCTATAAATACTCCTAAGTGCTTTGCTTTAGTTTCTAGTGTCGACGATTTGGACTCGGGGTCCTCAGCCGAACTTATGCAGAATTTGTAATAGTGAGACCTTTCAAGATGACCCTTCGGGAAGGTATGCTGAACAATGGAGAACAGGAACACAGAGAATTTAGACAGGTTCGGGCCCTCGATGGTGGGAGTAAAAGCCCTACGTCCTGTTGAGATTTCACTAAGTGTGGTAAAATGTTTACAAATGGGAGGAAAAGTCCTCACAGGCAAGGATTTTTCCTATAAAAGTGTACAAAAATAAGCTAAAGAAGACTTAAGAATGCTATATGAGATATGCCGTAGACTTGGCTAACTTGGATCTCTCCCTCTTCCGATTGATACTTCATGCCATCCTTTTATACTGCTTGAAAGGGTGCCATGTGAAGGAAACTGCATCAATCGGTTGCTCGGACGGTTAGATACGGTTTTTGAAACTGCTCTTAACCTCCACTCAGGTTAAACACGTGTTATTCATGAATAACTGTACGTGTTAACCCCCTGACGGTTGATTTTCCACGTGTAGGAATCTTCGGGATACTTAGAATATCCTGTCATATAGACAACCGAATAGATAGATCCCAGGTATCCTGATCGGTAGACGTTCTGACCGCGGGATTTAGCTGACCGCGTAATATCCCGAATGTGTAGTTCGCGTATAGGCCACGAACTTCTGACCGCGCAAGGCCTACGGTCTGATCGCGTAAAGTTGCGACTTGATCGCGTAAAGCTTGCGACCTCGTGGTGATGCCTCTCAAAATAACTTGAGTTCGCATCTCCAGACACATGCTCTGGTTCGAACCTGTCTTGAACCAGAAGTTTATTAGAAGTGACCCGGGTGTCAATCCTCGTCAGCTAGCCCCCAAATTCGAAGAAAACGGAGAGACGTGTTTATTTCGAATTTAAAAAATCGTGCATTGGACTTTTAACCCGGCCCTTTAACTTCTCCACTTAGTGGCGCACTAAGTGAAAACGGTTGGTTTCTCAAGACGGGTTCTGACACTACGTGACGGGCAATGATGGCGCGGTAGAGATTTTTATCTCGAGGTAAAATTGTAAATGTCTTTAACAAAACTCGAGGTGTCTGGGAGGCGAACCGTCGACCTGGCGGCTATAAATACCAGACCCCTGGACATGTAAAGATTCACAATTTCCCTCTTACGCCTAAGTCTTTTTCTTGTTACCTGGCCTCCTTCCTTTTCACTTATTCTTCCTAATGGCAGATCACGAAATCATCGAGATTGAGAGCGATGAAGGGGAAATTGTCGAACAAGGGTCGAATGAAGTCCTGTCTTCCTTAAGGAAGAAACCAAAGGTTGACGAAGGATCTTCCAGTGGAACAAAGGTGAAGAGTGTAGCAAGTTTCCTTCTTCCTTCAGTTCCTTTGACCCTCCCCGTTCATGCCTCTCGGCAAGTTAGGCCTTTATCCTTAGAGAAAGATCCCATCACATTCAATTCTCCCATCCTTATGGGTGATCAACATCCTGGTCGGCAAGCGGTGACTATCCCTCGACCAGATGATTGCCGTATTGGGTTGGCGAAGCAATTTTCTTCTGGGAACGTTGCACTGGGACAGGTAACAATTCTTCTCCCTTTTTGCTGACAATTTTAGTTTAATATGACTAACTTTTTGCAAAATGCAGGAGGTAGGAGGCCCCAGCGATCAGCCTTCTGTTGCTCCATCTCTTCCTTCCGGACAGACTCTTCTGGAAGAGAAGAATGCCCTGGAGAAGAAGACCGAGGAGATGGCCTCGAAGATTCTACGTTTAGCAGAATGTCTTGATCGATCCCGAGAGGAGGCGCACCATTTCCGTCGAGAGAGGGACTTCGCTCAGCAACAGCGAGAACTTTCCGACTTGATTAGGGACAATAGTGCGTCCGTTGTTAGGGATGATATAGATAGACTTAGGGTAGTTGCTAGTTCCCTGGGGGTTGTCAGTGTAGATCCTACTGACAACAATATGTCCCTTGGGGAACTTTGTAAACTTCTTTCGGAGCAAGTCGATGTTCTGATCGACTGCATCCCTTTTGTATGTAAAGAATGTAAGAAATAAAAAGTTTCTTATTTTTCACGAATATTCTTCACATCTTCTGTGCGAAAACATAGCCATAAACTTTACGTTTGCGACCATTCATACACAGGAAACTTTAGTTCTGCGATCAGAATCGTTTTTAAGAAAAAGGCACCGCGACCTGCCCTGATTCCGCGAGCAGTTTCAGAGCCGCGGTCAGAACTAAAGTGCGACCAGAGTTAGGACTCGGTCAGGCCGTCATTACGATTAGAATCGAAGTTTCAGCCCAAAACATTATTTCGAAAAAACCATAACCCAATTAGAAACATTCCAGTACGTCAAAAATTGAGTTATATGATTTTTTCGAAGAAAATGTTCAAAGTATAAAAAAGAAAAAACGTCTTCTGAAAAAGTACTGAAAATTTTTCAGTCCTTTTGCACTTTCAGTTTCCAAAACAAAGAAGCCTTTTTGTTTCAGATCCGACGTCTGGGTACTTTATCGGGTCTATCAGAAACAGTATCCATTATGGGAAATGAATAAAGCATTCAAGGGAACGTTTGGAACGAGCTGTTTACCCATTAATGCGTCGCCTTGGGTCTATAAAAAGCAGTAGGTAGCTTCTTGAGGAAGCCACTCAGCCGTGAAAAAACCCTTAGAATTCCCGCCGCTCAAAACCCTCATTTTCTTCAGCCTTCGTCTTCCCCAAATCGCCAGCTTCCCCTTTGATTCTACACCATAGATGGCGTCCTGGAGCAGATCCATTCATCATTCTGAGGAGAGCCTGATGGCGCTTGAGAAGGAGGAGATCCTGCGGAGAAGGACCAAGAAACCCCAACTGTCCAAGAAACCCCAACTGTCCAAGAAGGCGAGTTGGTGGTTTTTGAGGAGTATTTTCGTTGCGGGTTCCGATTCCCTGAGAGTCGTTTCCTTAAGGATATCTTTGAGCATTACGGGTGGGAACTGATCAACCTCCACCCCAACGCGATGCTGATTCTTGCAGTATTCCAGCATCTCTGTGAAGCCTTCGTCGGAGTATATCCCAGCGTGGATCTTTTCCGACGATTTTACTTTTCGGCGTGGTCGAAGAGCACCAACGCCGCCGGATGCATCTACTTCCGGCTGAGGGATAAAAAGGAGTATCCCTCCCCACCCCTGCGAGATTCAGTGCACGGGTGGCACCAGAAATGGTTTTACTGCACCCCTCCGACCGAGAGCGGGCTGTGGTTTGAGAACTCGCGGCCGGAGAAAACAAGCGAGTTGGATACTCTCCCGGCGATGAACGCGGAGTTCATGAAGCATGCCGAGGTGATCCTTCACTTAGTCGAACAAGGGCTGACGGCACGTGACGTCATCCGAGACTTTGTGAAGAATCGGGTGAGCCCCCTACGTGAAAGGGCTCATCCGGCTTGGGAGATCATGTCCATGGCGGACACTACCCTGGACTATAATGAAGGTACTTATTTCTGACATAGAAATCCTTTTGTTATTTTTAAAATGTACCAATTTAACTTGTATCCGGGAACAGTCCTGCCCTCATCTGAGATTGAGAGGCGGACTAACTACCTCCTCAGGGCGTACAACGCCGAGGTAGAGGGCCCCAAGGGATCGCCTCGCCCCCAAAGCTTGATTCATGCTGGCGACGACCTTAAACAGGAGCGCCGAAAGGTAAACTTCTCACTTGGCCTCTGTTTTGCAAGTTTTATGTATATCCAACACTAATCAATTTCATTGGAATGAAAATAGCTCCTAGGGAGGTTCGCGGATGCGACATTCCCAAGTGAAAATGTCGGCTTTCTGAAGAAGCCGGCGAAGAACGTGAAGAAGGTCTCCCAGAGACCCAGGACAAAGAGTCCTGCCCCTAAGAAGACCAAGCTGAACCCTGGGGAGGGGTCTTCACGAAGCGTCCCTCGTCCCGCAAAAAAGACTGCGGTAAGATATCACATTCCTGCTACTTTTTCAGGCGCGACATGGAATCACTTCTTCGTCGTACAGGGAGAGGGGAGCGAGGAGGAAGAGGATGACGTTCCTCTTATCCTTCGAAGGAGGAAGATCGCGGATCTTCCATCCAGCGATGTCCCAGGCTGCCCCGCAGAGACTACAGCTGCCGAAGAGGTGGCCGTGGCTGACCCTGCGACCACCGAAGATCTGGTGGTTGCGGGTGACCTTCCAATTCCTGAAGCCCCCGGGGTTTCAGGATCAGTCATCTCTGCTTCCCTGGTCGAAGGGACGACTAAGGTAAAGGATCTTTTCGATCATTCCCTCCATAACTCTTTCTGCATATTTGATAAGTTAATGTATATACAGGAAGGAGAGCTTCCCCCTGGGTCCACTGGGGATTCCAGGGAGGAAAATCCTCCTCCTCCGCGGACAGAGGAGGAAGTAGACGAACGAAGGCCGGCTGTGATGGTTCCAGCAACTCAGGAATCGTCAAGGCCTTCGGATGAAGCCCCATCAATTAGCCCGGTGGTCCAGGTAAAGACTTATGTGTTTTTAACTGCTCCCTAAGAATATGCCTGTAACATGATATTTCCAGGGGGGTGCTGTCTTATTTACCATCAGGAAGGCAAGAACCGGAGACGGCTCTCCTTCGCAAGGGGAGTTGTCCCAGAAGTCCCAGGAACGAATGGGATTTCGAATAAGGTAAGAACTCTTATTCGACAGTAATCTTACATAAAAACTGTCTGACCCACTCTTCCTGTTAGGCAAAAGAAGACAGCGCCTATACCTTCAACCGCCACTGGGGAGGTTGAAGCTAGGGCTAATGAGGGAGCCTCTAATGAAGAGCGCTCTACTCCCGTGGTTCAGGAAATCGTCCGGACCGCGGGAGGTGAATCAAGCACAGGGACTAGGTCACCACCAGTGGCCTCTGGGGGTGGCGTCCGGCCGGCACTCCCATCAACTGTCCCCGTTGCAGGTACTTCAGGCGCGCTAGCAAGGATTCCTGCTAGCATGGATGATGCTGCTTTAAATAAGTTTATGAAGGTATGATGACTCCTGTTTCGGCGTTTGAATCGCCTTTAGAGCATACTTGACTCTCTTGCTTTGTCACAGGGCTTGTCATGGGTGACGAGCCAGTCGCATGCTGCAATGGCTAGCATGGCGGCTGTTCAAAAAGATCGTGACGGCTTGCGCAAGTGAGTATCGTCATCCTTCTGTTAATATAAGTAGGCTTTAATTGTGACTAACCTGATTTTGCTGCAGAGAGGTTACGTTCTTGAAGAAGGAGTTAACCAAGATAAAGCTGAACTCAGTTACAGAGTTTCAGAAACTACGGACTGAAATCAATAGACTTCAATCTGAGAATATTGGTAAGTCGATTCCCAACTTGAGAAGACTTAAAGACATTTCTTGTTCATAACCTCTTTTCTTTGTGCAGCGCAAGCAGGTCGTATTAAACAGCTCAGCCAGGACAAAATGCTTCTCGAGTCCTCGCTCGACCACACCAATCAAGTGGTCAAAGAGTTGAGTCTACTGGTCTTCGAAAAACTGAAGGCCATAGCCAGCCTTTTGAATACCAATGTGGTAGAGTTGAGGAAGGACAACCCAGATGTCAGCGATTGGGCATCACTGCTTACAACTCAAGCAGAATCACTGCTCGAATATCTCCCTGGAGATTTACGGCGACGTGAAGAGATGATCAGGACGAGAGTCCGATCAGCCGCATCCGCCGTACTCAGCCGGGTTCGACTTCACCATGGCTCAGATGCGAATCTGAGCGCGCTGGTGGGACCGGTTGAGGTCGAGAGTGACGAACTGCTTGACGCCGTTATCGAAGAAGTTAAGCCCTTCGTTGACAAGCTCTTGGCTGAGCTAAGGATCGAATGATCCTTGTATTTTGTAACCAAACAATTGTAATTACAATGCTATGTATGTAAAATCATTCTTTCAAGAGAAAGTGCATATTCACATCATAAGTTTCATACTATAAGTATATTCCTCTAGCCCCCGCCTCTGTTTTGTGAATACTGAAGTCTTAGTATTTTAAACAGAGGAAAACATAAGTATGATGACCAGGGATATGTGCTTCAAGCCGATGGTCAAGATTAAAGTAACATTTTAACCCTATTGCAAACTGGTAGCCACCCAAATGACCGAAGACTAGCCAGATAGTCCCGTGTGCGTTGAGAAACGGCTTATTTAGGAGAGACTTATCTGGAAGTGATCATGAGATTGACCAGCGAATCCGGTTGAAAAATGCTGTAATAACCTAACCGCCGGCGATCAGCCCCCAGGTCGAATTAGTATAATTTGGGCTTAAAGAAAAACACTCATTGTATGAAAACAAGACATGCTTTTTATGAAAAGATGCTAATTGAACAGGAAAAAAGTGATTGGAATACTTACACGTAAAACTTGCGAAGTTGATCGATGTTCCAAGTATTGGACAAAATCCGACCATCCTCCATGGCTAACCGCGCAGATCCTGACCGCGGCATTGAGACGACAGTATATCGTCCCTCCCACTTTGGGGAGAATTTATTGCGGTTAGACTGGTCTTGAATTTTTCGTAAAACCAAGTCGCCCACGTTGAGATCACGTGGTCGCACCTTTTTACTGTGATACTTGCGTAGAGCCTGCAAGTATACCGCGGACTTAATCAGGGCGCGATCACGCCGTTCTTCCAGGAGGATGAGATCTTGCGATCGTTGTTCGGATTGGTTGACCTGTTCGAATTGATTCGTGCGAACAGATCCAATACTTACTTCCATAGGCAACACAGCCTCGGCTCCATAGACCAAATGGAAGGGTGTCTCACCGGTGGCTCGACTAGAGGTAGTTCGTAGTGCCCATAGAACAGTATAGAGCTCGTCTGCCCAAGCCCCCGAGCGGGTCTTGAGGCGATCAAAAACACGTTTTTTGATACCTTGCAGTACTTGCCCATTGGCCCGTTCTACGGCACCATTGCTTTGTGGATGTGCCACGGAAGCAAAGCACACCTTGGTCCCAATCTGATCGCAGTAGTCTAGGAAAAGACCGCTAGCGAACTGAGAACCGTTGTCTGTGATGAGACGGTTTGGAACACCAAATCGTGCCACAATGTTCTTGTGAAAGAACTTTTGTGCGACTAATGCAGTAATATTTCGTACTGGTTCGGCCTCAATCCACTTTGTGAACGTGTCAATGGCTACAAACAAAAACTTATATCCATTGACCGCTTGTGGCATAGGACCGACGATGTCCATTCCCCAGATCGCGAAAGGCCATGCGAGAGGAATAGTTTGTAATGCATAAGCAGGTTGATGAACCTGTCTTGCATGAAACCGACATTGTGGACACATCTTGACCATAAGCTTGGCATCATCGAGTGCCGAAGGCCAGTAGAATCCCTGTCGAAAAACTTTTCCGACCAATGTTCGGTATGACGCGTGTGCACCGCATACACCGTCATGTATCTCTTTCAGGAGGGATTTTCCTTCCTCCTGAGATATGCAGCGCATGAATACTCCTTGAGTACCCTTTCTGTACATAACCCCATCTATGAGTTTGTACAGACGCGCCTTTCGAATTAACCGATCGCTTTTGGTTTCGTCCCCGGGTAGGGTCCCATGTTCAAGATAAACCCTCAATGGATGAGTCCAATCTTGTTCCTGACCGAGGTTGGCAACGAAGGCTATTGCCGGATCATCCTCGACCGAAGTCATGATCGAAGGATGGTCCAAGTGTTCAACGAACACTCCTGCCGGAGCGGATGAGCGTGAGGATCCAATTTTGGATAATTGGTCTGCGAGAATGTTGTCCTTTCGCGGGATGTATTGGACTTCGAAGTGACTGAAGTGTTTTTCCAATCTCCTCACTTCCCCCAGGTAATGAGCCATTGTCTCATCGGAGGTGCTGTACTCCTTGTTTACCTGGTTTACGACCAGCTGTGAGTCCCCCCTCACCACTAATCGACGGACTCCGAGGAATTTTGCTGCCCGGAGCCCTGCAAGAAGACCTTCATACTCTGCTGCATTGTTGGTTGCAACAAAGTGTAGTTGGATGACATACTTAAGCTGTTTGCCCTGAGGTGTAACTAAGACCACCCCAGCCCCCGAGTGTTGAAAACTACGGGAGCCGTCAAAGTACATTGTCCAATAATAGGGGCACTCCAGTTCCTTTTCCAACTGCACGGGTGGCTCAGGGTTGGTCCATTCGACCACAAAGTCGGCCAAAACCTGAGACTTAACCGCCGTGCGAGGGGTAAAGTGGATCTCAAAGGCACCGAATTCGACCGCCCATTTGGCGATTCGACCAGATTTTTCTGGATTTCGGACAATATCCCCTAAAGGAAAAGAGGAAGGTACTGTGATCTTGTGTGCTTGAAAGTAATGTCGTAGCTTACGGGAAGCCATCAGTAGCGCGTAAAGTATCTTCTGGACCTCAGGGTAGCGCTCCTTAGGACCATGAAGTACTTCGCTCACATAGTAGACGGGTCTGTGCACTCCTTCCCTTTCCGCGATCAGAACTGCGCTGACCGCGTGTGGGGTGGCCGCCAAATACAGAAGCAATGGTTCATCCTTTTCAGGAGACACCAATACTGGCGGACTGGATAGATATGTTTTTACCTCCTGAAACGCTTTTTCGGCCTCATCTGACCACGTGAAGTTATGATGTTTCCGCAAGGCTTTAAAGAAAGGTAGTCCCCTTTCGCCTAATCGCGATATGAAACGACTTAAAGCCGCCATGCGACCAGCCAGGCGTTGAACGTCCTTCATGGTCGAGGGCGACCTCATTTGTTCAATAGCTCTGATTTTCTCAGGATTAACCTCAATGCCCCTGGAACACACAAGAAAACCAAGAAGCTTTCCTGAAGAAACCCCGAAAGAACATTTCTCCGGGTTTAATTTTATTCCAAAGCGATTCAAGTTACAGAAGGTTTCAGCAAGATCGTCCAAATGAGACAATCTTTTGGTACTCTTTACAACCAAGTCGTCTACATATGCTTCGAGATTGCGCCCTATCTGGGAAAGAAAGGTCTTTTGCATCAAGCGCTGGTACGTGGAACCAGCGTTCTTGAGACCGAACGGCATTCTGACGTAGCAGTACGTGCCGAACGGGGTGATGAAGGCAGTTTTCTCTTCATCGACTTCTGCCATGCTAATTTGATGATATCCCGAGTAGGCATCCAGAAAACTCATCAGTTCACAACCCGCAGTGGAGTCAACCAGCTGGTCGATGCGGGGAAGGGGAAAGTCGTCCTTCGGACAGGCACTGTTAAGGCTAGTATAGTCGACGCACATGCGCCACTTGCCATTTGACTTGCGGACCATGACCGGATTGGCGAGCCAGTCCGGGTGATTCACCTCGCGGATGAACCCGGCTTGTAAGAGTTTGTCTAACTCTTCTCGGATGGCTTCCTGTCGGTCGGTGGCAAAACGCCTGAGCTTTTGCTTTATTGGTCGTTGTCCAGGTCGGATTGCTAACCTGTGCTCAATTACTTCCCTTGGGACACCGGGCATGTCGGACGGTTTCCACGCAAACACATCTGCGTTAGCCCGGAGGAAAGCAACGAGGTCGAGTTCCTATTTGTCATCCAGGGTTGACCCAACCCGAATTGTCTTGGATGGGTCATCTGGGTACAAAGGAACTTGTTTGAGTTTCTCATCTGGTCGAGGAGCAGCCCTGATCGCATCGGTGGCGACAGTGGCGACCTGAGCGTCCCGGAGGGGAAGTTGATCGACCATCTCCAAAGATAGCCGGTCGCACGTGAGTGCCACGTTGCGACTACCTCGGACCGAAATGACACCTTTGGGGCCAGGCAATTTTCCGCACTGATAAGCATAGTGCGTTGCCATCATGAACTTAGCGAGAGTAGGCCTGCCAAAGATTGCATTATAAGCTGAATCACAATCGATTACATCAAAAGTAACCAATTCTGTTCGGAAGTTATCTGGTTCTCCCAGAGTGACCGGGAGGACCACTTGTCCCAATGGCATCATGGAGGGGCCTGGGATTATCCCATAAAACGGATGAATTATGGGCTTGATCTTCGAACGAGGAATTTGCATCTCGTCGAGTTTCTTGACCAATAAAAGATCAAGGGAACTTCCCCCGTCGATCAGGACCCTTTCGACTCTCGCGTTACTGATGATTGGGGTAATAACCAGAGGTAATCTCAATGGTCGAGTTAGCCCCGCAGGACAGTCAGCGCGGTCGAATGTCAAAGGCATATCCGACCAACGGGGATATTGAGGTTCACCAAGGGATGTCTCCGTTTGGTTAACCTCTCGGCAAAAAGTTTTAAACTGCCTTTTGGAAACGAAAGAGGAGGAACCTCCGAAAATGACATTAACACGATTTTGAGGTACCTGGTAAGCCATTTCTTCGTCTCCATCGATGTCTCTAACCCCGCACGCCTGCTCTTTGGGCGGTAAGGTCGGCATTGGCCCAGCTCCTTGGTAGAAATCATCCAGCTGTTTCAACCAACTCCTGCAGTTTTTGAGATCGTGGCCTGCGGAATTGTGGAGTGGACACCACCTTTTGCCCTCCTGCGGATTAGTTGATTTTTCTGGCTGGTCGGAATCCCGGCCACCAGAAGCAGCTTTACTTTTGAAAGAAAACTTATTACCTTTGGTCGAAGGTGGTTTCTCCGCGACCGCGACCTCACGGTGCTGTCCAGAGCGGTTCCTCTTCGACTTTTTTGACTTCCCACCCGATGAAGACTCCGGCTTTTTGCTCGAGTCTTCTTTCTTGACGTCCTTGAAGCCTGGTTGGGGCGGTAGGTCCCCCTTGTCAACCATTCGGTTCCATTCGACTGCCTCGACTGCATCGGAGTATCGATCAGCCATATCGAACAGATCGGCCACCGATCGAGGAGGGTGAATGAGCAAGTCTTCAGTGAATCTCCGGTATCGAACGGCATGCTTAAATGCCCTGATTACGGAACCATCAGATATGTTCGGGATGGTATTTCTTACCCCGACAAACCTCTTGACAAACTGCCGAAGCGTTTCGGTCGAAGTTTGCCGCAATCTATGCAAGTCGTCCTCCTTACCCGGCTTTTGGTAACAGTTTTGGAAATTGCTAAGGATGGCATCGCATAGCATTTCCCAATTGTAGATAGAACCCTCAGGCTGATTGAACAACCAAGTTCTAGCCGGTCCTACGAGGACTGTTGGCAGGTAGTTAGCCATGACCTTGTCATCGCCTCCTGCGGCTTGGATGGCAGTAATATAGATCTGAAGAAACTCGGATGGGTTCTGAGTTCCGTCAAACCTCTCGATGGCCCCTGGTCGAAACTTATCGGGCCAAACGACCGCTCGTAGGCCAGGCGAGAAAGCTTTGCAACCAACGTAAGGACCGTGGACCGTCCTGCGACTTTCGGTCAGGTTTCGAGCAAACTCACTTAACGGCGGGGTGACTCGAGGTCCCAAACGAGAATGAACGGGAACTCGATCCCTACTGCGAGAGTCCTGCATTCGCCGATATTTGTCCTGTCGGGACGGTATAGGCGGCGGGTAACTCCGTCGACCAGAGCCAAAATGAGGACCATCTCGATCCCGGGAATGTGTCACTGAGCGGGAAGAGGCTGTTGGGGTCGCCTCAGATGCGACCTCGTCCAATCTTTCCGCCAGGATCCTGTAAAAGGCCGGTCTCTGCGCATCCGTGACCGTAGGAGGAAAGTTACGCATGACTTCCGCGATAGATCGCAGTCGACCATGGGTACTTCTCCTAGGGGCACCGGGTGTTATTGTTTCCTCGTCCACTGGGAAGTGCTCCGGTGGTAAGGAAGGAGTCTGGTCACGTCTATGACCACGCGATCGTCGAGAAGAACTCGGGGCAGCATCGTAACGAGCCTGCGCATCTTGAAGAGCCTCTAGGGCAGTTCTGCGTAGTTCGTTGTTTTGTTGCTCGAGATCTTGCTCCTCCTTCTGTTTGCGATCTTGTTCTTCCCTGGCAGCCTGTTGATCGGGAGTTTCCTCCGACAACGCAGCAAACTGCCTAGGGAGAGAAGTCGCCGATGGGGAGAACATCTCGGTTTGTTCCGAGTCGGACTCGAAATCAAAGAGACGGTGAAGGTTATCAGGGTCGAATCTTCCTGGGCTAACCTCGGGGTCACCATCGTACTTTCCCTCAGCGGGATCGTACAATGGGCCGGACTCATCACCTAGCACATTAAGAACCTCTGTGGGTTCTGATCCTGTGCCAGTTGCCTCCTGGTCGATCATTATGACTTGGGAAGATGATTCATCCTGTGGAAGATTCTGGCCTTCGACCTCTTCCATCGGAACGGGATCACTTGGAGAAGGCATTGGGATATGAGCATAATCCTCGAGATCGAAATCATTCTCGGAATCATATGCTCCAGCCATGTTTCGGCGAACCTTCGAATTTTAATTAGGACGCCTTGAGAAAGGCCCCACGGTGGGCGCCAGCTGTCGACGATTTGGACTCGAGGTCCTCAGCCGAACTTATGCAGAATTTGTAATAGTGAGACCTTTCACGATGACCCTTCGGGAAGGTATGCTGAACAATGGAGAACAGGAACACAGAGAATTTAGACAGGTTCGGGCCCTCGATGGTGGGAGTAAAAGCCCTACGTCCTGTTGAGATTTCACTAAGTGTGGTAAAATGTTTACAAATGGGAGGAAAAGTCCTCACAGGCAAGGATTTTTCCTATAAAAGTGTACAAAAATAAGCTAAAGAAGACTTAAGAATGCTATATGAGATATGCCGTAGACTTGGCTAACTTGGATCTCTCCCTCTTCCGATTGATACTTCATGCCATCCTTTTATACTGCTTGAAAGGGTGCCATGTGAAGGAAACTGCATCAATCGGTTGCTCGGACGGTTAGATACGGTTTTTGAAACTGCTCTTAACCTCCACTCAGGTTAAACACGTGTTATTCATGAATAACTGTACGTGTTAACCCCCTGACGGTTGATTTTCCACGTGTAGGAATCTTCGGGATACTTAGAATATCCTGTCATATAGACAACCGAATAGATAGATCCCAGGTATCCTGATCGGTAGACGTTCTGACCGCGGGATTTAGCTGACCGCATAATATCCCGAATGTGTAGTTCGCGTATAGGCCACGAACTTCTGACCGCGCAAGGCCTACGGTCTGATCGCGTAAAGTTGCGACTTGATCGCGTAAAGCTTGCGACCTCGTGGTGATGCCTCTCAAAATAACTTGAGTTCGCATCTCCAGACACATACTCTGGTTCGAACCTGTCTTGAACCAGAAGTTTATTAGAAGTGACCCGGGTGTCAATCCTCGTCATCTAGTACCAGAAAACCAGCAACTCTCCAGCGCCGCCGTGAACAGCTTCTTCCCCGGCGAGCTGTTTTCGTGGCCGCCGTCGCCAGAGCTCTCCACAGCCCCAATCTCCAATCCAAAGCCAACAGTGAGTTCCTCTCTTCTCCCTCTCTGTGTCATTGCTCCCAATTGCACCAGATCGATCCCCATCGCCGGTGATCGCCGGATTCCCGATTTGCCCTGTTTCCCCAATGCCGTTCGATTCTCTCCAAATTAGCTCTCGATTCTATAGAAGAAGTTGATCAGTGAGCTTAGTAGAGCAAGCTTGTGGAATCAAAATCCCCAATTGTGCTCAAATCAAAGAAATCCCGATTTAGAACTTCATCAGTTCGCTGGACCTCGCCGCCGAGCTTCTCCGGCCATCCTCCAGTGAAATTAACCCCTCCAGAGGCCTTGTTGTGCCCTTGAGATCATTCTCAAGCTTGGAATTGAGCTCTTTTGCCCTGTATCGAGAATCCCCAATTCGGTGTCTTCTTCTCCGGCACAGTTCACCGGAGTTTGCTTCCCGGCCGATTCAGCCGACACCACTTTGTCCCTTAGCTTTGCCTCACCTCCCTGAGCATTTTCTTCCACTAGCTCGACATCTGGATCTGCCTAGATTGTAAGTTATGCCCTTCTCAAGCTCTTGTCCAGATCAATGTCTGTGCCGTGTCGCCACTGTGTTTGCTCACCGGATTTGGCCGCCCTCCGGCCACTTTCAGCCATTGATCCTGTTAAGTATTTTGTTCCTGTTATCAATGCCTACCTCCCAGACAAAGTTGTGCATCAATTGGAGCCCTGGATCAAAGGTTAAGCTTTGCCCTAGTTTTTGGCAATGTCTGCACTATGTCAGTGCATGTCAGCCACTGGCATTAGCCTTGTTTGACCCCTTCTGGTTGAGCAATGGAAATGTCACTTTGTCCCCTAGATTCCTAGAGTTGTGTTCTACATCTTTCTCTTCTGCCACTTCTCCAGAAAACCTACCTAAGACCAACTTATGGCTATGTCTTGCCGTGGACTGAATGTCGGCCTTTGACATTCAACTTCTTTTGATCCCATCCCTTCGACCAGCACCCAAGTGACTTTGTCCAAATCTTTTCCCTTGCATGCATGATATATTTACCTATTATTTTCTATTGCAACTATTTTATGTATGCTTATGTAGCGTATGTGTTGTATTGCTTGTGTCCGCCGCAGTGCCCGAAGTTGAAGGAGCGGAAGAAGTCTTTGAAGATTCGTTCAAGTAATTCGGAACTTAATTTGAAAGCCATATTTCGACCCGGACGCTTTTGGGATGCTTCTAATAACCAACGAATGGCAAGTGCTCTTCCTTGTTTAGATCCTATTTCAATAGGAACTTTCCGCGTCGATCCTGTTTTATTACGTCTTGTTTTTACTCCTATATTGGGAGTTACTCTACGTATTGCTTGACGTAAAACCAATAGTCGATTTGTTTCTGTCTTTTGTTGAATCTTTTTCACGGCTCGATAGAGAATTTGATAAGCCAATGATTTTTTTCCGTCTTTCATAATACGGTTAACCACCATGTTAACGAATCGATTACGAAAAATTGGATCGGATTTTGCAGTTCTTTTTTCTGCAGTACCACGACGTGACATGAGCGTGAAAGAGGTTCAAGAATCAGTTTTCTTTTTATAAGGGCTAAAAACGAATCACTTATTTTTTTGGCTTTTTGACCCCATATTGTAGGGTGGATCTCGAAAGATAGGAAAGATCTCCCTCCAAGCCATACATACGACTTTCATCGAATACGGCTTTCCACAGAATTCTATAGGGATCTATGAGATCGAGTATGGAATTCTGTTTACTCACTTTAAATTGAGTATCCGTTTCCCTCCTTTGCCCGCTAGGATCGGAAATCCTGTATTTTACATATCCATACGATCGAGTCCTTAGGTTTCCGAAATAGTGTAATGGAAAAAGAAGTGCTTCGAATCATTGCTATTTGACTCAGACCTGTTCTGAAAAAGTCGAGGTATTTCGAATTGTTTGTTGACACGGACAAAGTAAGGGAAAACCTCTGAAATAATTTCCATATTGACCTTGGACATATAAGAGTTCCGAATCGAATCTCTTTAGAAAGAAGATCTTTTGTCTCATGGTAGCCTACTCCAGTCCCCTTACGAAACTTTCGTTATTGGGTTAGCCATACACTTCACATGTTTCTAGCGATTCACATGGCATCATCAAATGATACAAGTCTTGGATAAGAATCTACAACGCACTAGAACGCCCTTGTTGACGATTCTTTACTGCGACAGCATCTAGGGTTCCTCGAATAATGCGATATCTCACACCGGGTAAATCCTTAACCCTTCCTCCTCTTACTAATAATACAGAATGGTCTTGTAAATTATGGCCAATACCAGGTATATAAGCAGTGATTTACGTAAGGCAGAGTTGGGTTTTTTGGGGTTGATAGTGGAAAAGTCGATAGATAAGTCACCTTACTGTCCCTCTACAGAACCGTACATGAGATTTTCACCTCATACGGCTCCTCGTTCAATTCTTTCGAAGGGATCCTTTTCCTCGTTCGAGAATCTCCGCCCTTCTTCCACTCCGTCCCAAAGACTAACTAAGACCAATTGAGTCACGTTTTCATGTTCTGATTGAACACTTTCCATTTATGATTAAAGGAGAAGATTGTTCTTTTACCAAACATATGCGGATCAAATCACGTCTTATAATAAGAAGAAGAAATCTCTTATAATAAGAAGAAATCTTTCGGGTGCCATTCGTTGGTTATTAGAAGCATCCCAAATTAGTGTCCACCGCAGTGCAAGGCAAGTCTCAACCCCTTGATCATGTCTCGCCTAATATTTTCAAATGAAGTATATTAGTTGTTTTCAAAGTATATGCATGCCTTATATTCAAATGAGAGTATGTTCAAATAATGTGGTTAGATATAACCTAAATGATTGTGAAACCCCTCTTGTGATTGAATACCCATGCATCCTTGTCACCCTAGGATATATGCTTAGAATTATGCTTATGCTTGAAAACTTATGCTAAATATCAAATGGTCGCTTATATGAAAAACATGTTTGAAAACCCCTTTTTGTGAAAGAAAATACAAATTAGAATTGATAGTGAGGATTGGTTTGTATGGAGAGGGTGCGGTGCGCACCAGGGTGTGGGACCCTCATTGGAGGAATCCGGTGGCAACCGCCCAGGTGGGTTGCACTCAGAAAAGGTACATTGCGGCTCACAACAACAAGATGCATTATATAAAAATGCGAGTAATTAAAAACAAGTGCTGATCACAAGGACCAACATTACAATAACTTAGCGCCAAAATGACGCATTTAAATGTTGATACAAATTAAGGAGTTTTCGACACAAAGGTCGGCACAAAATAAAACAACAATAACAAACAAAAATACTTCATCAGTCTCCTTCTTCTGCAGCAGCGGTGTACGGGCCTTCTCCACATCTGACTCCACCTTGGTACATAACCCTTTAACAAGTTTGGTCTTCAGTTTCTTCTTCTTGTTCCACATTGGGTTCAAGACCGTAAGATTCAGGGTCGACGAATCCTTCTTCTAAATTTGTTTGTAAAAGCAAGGGTGAGCACATTGTCCACATGGTGCTCAACAAGTCCCACATAAGAATGCAAGTATATATAGATGAGGGGGAAATTTCTCAAAGAATAGCTCTTTGGCTTTGTATATGTATATAGGATAGATTTTCACACTTGGTTTTGAAGAAAAGATCTTTATTTTCGAAAGCGGTGCTTTTGAAACCCTAAGCTAAATTCTCAGAAAATGTTGTGTGTGGCGGTCTTTCATGAGTCACCACTTTATTCTGATTTTGTGAAAACTTTCCAAAAGCTACTTGTGCTGCATCGACGTGAATAGAATCCACAGCGCGCAGACTCCATAACCTGGGAGCTCAGAGTATCCGATACTTTTTAAACTTTGCAAAGGTGTACCACCTTAATCCACCGATCACTCAGCTTTCAAGTCAGGCCAACTCCACGCGACTTTTACGCATGTGACAAGGCCGAAGTGACACAACAGTTTACAGTCCTAGCATTAACTATTCCCTGCCCGGTAAATAAACAGTCAAGTCTCAAGTACCGTTGTGGGTCCTCCCCAGTGCCTTACTTCCTAGCCTGGGTCTATGTTCTCGCAAGACACATAGCCTCTCTTGATTACAGTCGCGCACGAGTTAATCTGGCATAGGGCGTCTTCCTTCTTTCCACCTTTTCCTCTCATGATTTTTCTGAACTCACATCACTCATGGCCTTCTGCGGCCCACCAGTTCTCGCAAGACACTGGATCGACAACCATTGCAGGGAAAAGCTAATACTAAAGAAAGCTACTAAGTTGCGCCCGTCCCATAAACAGGCAAGTGGTTGGTACGTTTTTCATGCCGCATAGAAGCACAACCCAAGGTTCTAGTCCTTATGAATCTCTAGTGAGGAGTCTTTCACATTCCCAGTGCGCACACAGCACCATCCACTCAAATCATCCTCACTATCGATTCCATCACATTTTCTTTCACAAAAGGGTTTTTGAATATACTTTTCTCATATGTGACCATTCAACATTTAACATATAATCTTGAGCATAGTATAGCCTAAGCATGATATTCTAGGGTGACAAGGGTGCAGGGATATTCAATGTCAAAAGGGGCTTTACAATCTTTTAGGTCATATCTAATCACTTTATTGGAACATAGTTCTTATTTGAATTTAAGACATGCATACACTTGAAAACAGTTAACATACTTCATTTCAAAATAGTAGGCTAGACATGATCAAGGGTTTGAGACTTGCCTTGCAGTGATGGGTCTAGCTGCTCAGGTGAATCCTCGAAGATCTCCTCTGTTCCTTCAACGTCTGGTTCCATGGCGGATACAAACAACACATACACACTATATAAGCATACAAGTACTAGAAAATAATATGTAAATACATCATGCATGCAGGGGTAAGGGTTTGGACAAGGTCACTTGACATTGATCGAAGAGATGGGCTCACAAGGACTTGAATGTCGAGGGGCTGACATTCGGCTCATGGCTTGACACAGCCCTAAATTGGTTCTAGGTTTGTTTTCTGGAGATGTGACAATAGGGAATATTGTAGAGCATGGTTCAAAACGCTTAGTGGACAAAGTGGCATTTCAATTGCTCAAATGTAACAAGTCTAAATCATTCAATGCCACTGGTGGACATGCACTGACATAGTGCTAGACATGGCCAGAAACTAGGGCATTGGATAACTTTTGACTCAGGACTCCAATTGATGCACAACTTTGTCTGGGGTTTAGGACTTGATAACAGCTACAAAACTCTCAACAGGCTCAAGGGTAGAAAGTGGCCGGAGGGTGGCCAAATCCGGTGAGCAAACACGGTGGTCTGGACATGAACTGAATCACTGGACAGTAATCTTGGCATGACCATAACTTTTGATCTAGGCCGATTCAGGGTTCGAGCCAGTGGAGTAAATTGCTCAGGAGGTTGAGGCCTAGCTAGATGACATGGTTTAATCAACTAGTTTGGCCGGAAAACGAACTCCGGCGATCGGGGCCGAAGACGAAGGCACCGATTTGGGCGTTTTCGTTCCAGAGCGTTTGAACTTAATTCCACGCTCGGGAAGCATCCAGGGCCTGTCACGAAGCTATTGGTGCACTCAATTTTGCCAGAGAATGGCTGGAGAAGCACGGTGGAGTTCTCCGGCGAACTGCCGAGGCTTGAACATGGAAATTTGACGCTCGGGGCAAAATTGGCGATTCTAAGCTTGCAGGCTCGTTCCTCCTAGCTCAATGGTCATTATTATCTACTGGCACGAGGATCAATTTGGCTTGAATCACTCGGCATTACGGGAACAGGGGATTACAGCTTTTCCAGTGATTGCCGGCGTTGAGGTTCGCCGGGGATCAATTAACTGCTATGAACCACACAGGGGGATAAGGGGACCTTACTGGTGGTGTTGGTTTGGAGGGGGAAGCTTCGGGCGAAGCTGGCGCCGTGAGCTTCAGGAATTGCTCGCCGGGGAAGAAAGTCTTCGCGACGGCGCTGAGGAACTGGTTGCTCTCTGGTGGTGGAGACTAGGGCTTACAACTGCGGGTGGTGTGAAGAGATGCTGGGCAAGGGGAGTTTTATATAGCCGCGGGATTGAGCTCTCGGGAGTTGCAGCAATCGCCGGTGAGATTTCTTCTGGCGCTGGAGCGGTCAACGAGGCATATCAGGACATGGCGGGGCTCTGCCAGAGGCGGAGCATCGCGCGAAATCGGGATTTCGTCAGGACGGCGAGATGATGATCTCCGGGATGGCAGCCATGTGGCGTGAAGCTCCGGACAACAGCAGGCACGCGCGCGCGCGGGGAAGAACACGGCACAGCGCGGGTGAACTGTTTCCACGGTGGCGATACAGTTGTGCGCAGGTGGGGGCTACGTGGCTGTGAAGGTGGCAGCGCGGGGAACTTCGCCGGCGGCGAGTTCAACGGCGAGGAAAAACGGCGGGGCGTTGGTCGAACGAACGCTGGTCGTGGTCGAAAACGGTACAGGGACCTGGTTGCAAGCTTTGGACTGATTTGCGAGGATTTGGACTAAACTGCGAGGGTTTTGGCTCGGGAATTTGGGCCTATTTGCAATTCTGAAGATCTGAAGGGTTGATTTGGATTTCAACTTTGCAGATGAGTGTTACTAAATGTCTTAGACTCATCCAGCAGGAAAAATGGTAAAATCCGATACGATTTGGAGGTTTTGACAAAAATCATAAACAGGGTAATTAGGGTCTGAAACTTTTGTCAAGGCTGAAACTAGGGTTTCGGTTGAGATTCTGGAATTCTTCCAGAAGGGAAAAATGTTCAGAAAAATGAAAGAAAGGTAATCACTTGATCAGATTTGGATTTGGAGATGATCTGGGACTTTTAGCCTTTTTGGGCTTTCTGAAACTTCTGAAAAGGACTAAATTGAAGCACTTTTGGACTGGAATGTGAAAACGATCTGGGAGATGAAGTTTAGCTGCCAACTTTTTAGGTTAAGGTAGTGGCATACCTAAGATCAAGATGGGGTTGAGACATCAGGGATTCCAAAGAATATATGCTGACTCGTAAGCAGAAAAGATAGCCAAAAATAGGGATGTTACACAGGGAATGTGGATGGCTCCTCACTATTAATTCATAAGGACTAAACCTTGTGTTGTACCTCTATGCGGCATGAAAGACGTACCAACCACTTGCCTGGTATGGGACAGGCACGACTTAGTAGCTTTTTGGTATTAACAGTTCCCTGCATGGTTTGTCGGTCTGGTTTCTCGCGTGGAGAAACTGGTTGGGCGCAGTTCGTCCGTGAGTGATGTGAGTTCAGAAAAAGCATGAGAGGAAAAGGTGGAAAGAAGGAAGACGCCCTATGCCTCCGATTAAGCCGTGCGCGGTTGTAATCTTGACGGTCAAATGTCTCGCGTGGACAGACCAAGGCTATGTGTCCTGCGGGAGCATAGGCCAAAGGCTAGGAAGTAAGGCAGTGGGTAGGACCCACAACGGTACTTGAGACTTAATTGTCTATTTACCGGGCGGGGATACTGTTAATACTAGACTGGAAAAGCGTTGTGTGATCTCGGCCTTGTCACATGCGTATAAGTCGCGTGGAGCTGATCCGACTTGAAAGCCGAGTGAAGAAGTGGATTTAAAAAGAGGCACACCTTTGCAAAGTGTAAGAAAAGTATCGGATACTCTGTACTCCCAGGTCATGGAGTATGTTCGCGGTGGATTTATCCATGTGGTTCAACACAAGTAACTATTTGGAATGTTTTGACAATATGGGTTGATAAATGTGATGACTCATGGGAGACCATCACATAACAATTTCTTAAAGTCTATTATAAGATTTCCAAAACCCCGCTGTTGAAAATAAAACCCTTATTTAAGAAATCAAAGAATTGAAATCTACATTATTTATGATTATAAGACTTAAGCCCTTTTCTTGATCACTCCTCATCTATATACCTGCATTCTTGTAACGAGACTTGCTGAGCATTGTGTAAAAACATGCTCACCCTAGCCTTTACAAACAAATTCAGAAGAAAGGATTTGAGGATCCCGATTCCCCTAGCCTTGAGCACCAAGAAGAGGAAGGAGCCTTTCCAGACGATTTGAGCTTCTAGGAGGGTCATGAGCCAAGTTGAGTCCGATGTGGAGGAAGCCCTTCCAGAGCCGCTGCAGAAGGAAGTGAAGACCTTTGTGGTTGCTTTTTGTGTTGTTTTTCTGTGTTCAGTACTTCGATACCGATTCTTGATTTTGAAAAACTCTCTACTTTTGTATCAACTTTAATTAAGGCCATCCTTGGCATTATGATATTGTAATAGTGGTCCTCGTGACCTTGTACTTGTTTTCTCTACCTACTTTATTGTTTAAAGTGAATCCTGTTGTTGTGAGCTTGTGATGAACCTACCTGTGCACAATCCACCTGGGCGGTTGCCACGGGATTCCTCAAAGGAGGGTCCCACAAAAATCCCCGGGCCGCACGGCGTGATCAATGTCCGGGGAGACCAAGACATGGCCCGTGCTCTATACGAGCGCGTTGCCGCCACAATCGGAAGCGTCAACCTCATTAAGGCACCCGGGGGGGAGGCCTCTCCCCTGGAATCAGAAGTCGCTGCGCTACCTCCCGGGAGGCCCCTCCTCAAGCCGCGTCCGGAAGGGGTCCTCCGGAAGGTCCGGCTGTCTCTGGGCGGCGGGGACAAAAGCGTTCGGATCGGGGCAGAGCTCCCCGAGGAACATGCAGCGCAACTTGCAGCTTTTCTGCGCGAAAACTCCGATGTTTCTGCGTGGAAGCCTTCAGACATGCGGGGCGTCGCCCGGGGGGTTATTGAGCACAAGCTCTCCCTCGAGCGCCAAGAGGCAATCAAGGGGGAGATCGCCCGACTCCGAGAGGCGGGGTTCATTCGGGAGGTCCTGCACCCCGAGTAGCTCGGAAACCCCGTCCTTGTCAAGAAATCGAATGGCAAGTGGCGGATGTGCGTGGACTTCACCGACCTTAACCGCGCCTGCCCCAAGGACAACTTCCCACTCCCGCGAATTGACCAATTGGTCGACTCCACCGCGGGGTGCGAGTTGATGAGCTTCCTAGACGTCTACTCAGGCTACCATCATGTCCGGATGGCGGAAGGGGACGAGGAAAAGACGAGTTTCATAACTCCCCTCGGAGCCTTCTGCTACGTCCACATGCCCTTCGGGCTGAAGAACTCAGGAGCGACCTTCCAGTGCCTCCTGACGCTGGTCTTCAAAGATCAAGTCGGCCGCAACGTCGAAGTCTACGTAGACGACGCGGTCGTCAAAAGTCCCCGCGCAGCCTCCCACATCGACGACCTGGTGGAGACCTTCCGCAACCTCCGTGTGTACGGGCTGAAGCTCAACCCGGAGAAGTGCGCCTTCGGCGTGGGCGGGGGGAAGCTCCTGGGTTTCCTCGTGTCCCAGTGGGGCATAGAGGCAAATCCCGAAAAGATGGAGAGGCACTTCGACGGCCTCGAGGCCCGGCATATCCCGCGAAGGGACAATGACCGGGCCGACGCCTTGGCCGGGGCAGCAAGCGCCCGAGAATCGCTCCCCAAGGGGGCCTTCTTGGAAATCATCACGAAGCCCTTGGTGGCCTCCCCGGACACGGGCGACGAGCCTCGCGTCCCGGAGGTCGCCGAGATCACCTGGACTCTGTCATGGATGGACCCCCTCATCTTTCATCAAGGGGGAGGGGGACCCTCCCAACGAGACCGAGGCTAAGCGCCTCCGGGCCAAAGCCTGGGCATATCTCCTACTGGAGGGGAGGCTCTACAAGCGGGGGGCTTCCGTCCTCCTGCGCTGCCTCCCCCGGCCGGAGGGACTCCAACTTCTTGAATACATCCACGCGGGGAGCTGTGGTTCTCACCTAGCCTCGTGTGCCATTGCGGCCAAGGCTCTCCGGCAGGGCTTCTACTGGCCCATGGTCATGCGCGACGCGCGAGGCCTTCCAGAAGATGGCCAAGGGTTCGAACCTCCCCCCTATAGCGCTGTAGACTATCCCTATCACTTGGCCCTTCGTGCGCTAGGGGATGGACCTCTTAGGGCCTTTCCCCCCAGCGCCCGGAGGATACAAGTATGCGGTGGTCGCGGGCGACTACTTCACGAAGTGGGTAGAGGCGGAACCCTTGGCCAGCATCACGTCCCGGGCCGTCCAGCGGTTTTTCTAGAAAAATGTAGTATGTCATTTTGGTGTCCCCCGGGAAATCACCGTTGACAACGGGACCCAATTTGACTCGGCTAAAGCCTGGGGCTCGCCATCCACTTCGCCTCAGTGGCCCATCCCCGGAGCAATGGGGCTGTCGAGAGGGTCAACGCCGTGATCCTACAGGGGTTGCGCCGGAGACTCGAGCAAGCCGCTTCTAAGTGGGGCGCATGGGCAGAGGAGCTCCCTAGCATTCTCTGCTACATGCGCACGACCCCGAGCCGGGTGACGGGACGTACTCCCTTCTCCCTAGTCTACGGGGCCGAGGCAGTCCTCCCCCCGGAGATTGGCTTCCGGTCGCTGCGGGTCGAGGTCCTAGACGGAGCTACGACCGCAGCGTACCAGGCCAATCAGGCCAACCAGCGATTGGAGATTGTCGTGGTATTGCGAATACACCGGCAGGTTTTGAAAGTGATCCTAGCGAAGATTACGCGGCGCGGGTTGACCGGATGACCGGTCCTCCCCCGCCGGACAAGAACAAAGAATAACACACGGGTTTATACAGGTTCGGGTCCCGGTGGGGGCCCTAGTCCTGTCGACGCGCTCCCGACCGGAGTCGGCTGGGGAGGCTCTCTCCGGGGGAGAGGCTTCCGGAGCACGCCTGTGAATTTAGCTATTCTAATAAATGAACCGATCCCTTACAACAGAGGGGTACAAGGGCTATTTATAGCCCCAAAAAGAAGCAAAAAACCTAAACTACCCCGGGAGCCACCGTCGGATTGAAGGGTAGGACCGTCCTTCTCCCGGTCAAACGCCTTGGATGCCTGACAGGTGGTCGCTAGTTCCCGAGGCGCTCCTCGCGTGACCTGCACGTGATAAACAGTTCAATACTTTACCTTTAGGAGGGCGATGAGGCCCGGGAGGGCTCCGGAGGCCGCGTCCCGGGAGCCAAAAGGCGGCGCCCGGGGAGGCCCCGGAGGCCACGTCCCCGGGCAAAGGGCGGCGCCCGGGAGGGCACCGGAGGCCGCGTCCCAGGGGCCAAAAGGCGGCGCCCGGGGAGGCCCCGGAGGCCACGTTCCCGGCCAAACGGCGGCGCCCGGGAGGGCACCGGAGGCTGTGTCCTGGGAGCCAAAAGGCGACGCCCGGGGAGGCCCCGGAGGCCACGTCCCCGGGCAAATGGCGGCGCCCGGGAGGGCACCGGAGGCAGTGTCCCGGGAGCCAAAAGGCGGCGCCCGGGGAGGCCCCGGAGGCCACGTCCCCGGGCAAATGGCGGCGCCCGGGAGGGCACCGGAGGCCGTGTCCCGAGAGCCAAAAGCCGGCGCCCGGGGAGGCCCGGGAGGCCACGTCCCCGGGCAAATGGCGGCGCCCGGGAGGGCACCGGAGGCCGTGTCCCGGGAGCCAAAAGCCGGCGCCCGGGGAGGCCCCGGAGGCCACGTCCTCGGGCAAATGGCGGCGCCCGGGAGGGCACCGGAGGCCTTGTCCCGGGAGCCAAAAGGCGGCGCCCGGGGAGGCCCCGGAGGCCACGTCCCCGGGCAATCGTGACACATCTTACCTGGACTTAGTCCCGCGGAGATTTCCCTCGACAGCAGCCCCCCATGCCCGCCGGGGACGATGGTCGAGTCCCCAGTGGTTATGGTTCAGGTCACCGGGAAGATCTCTGGGCCAAGCCACCGGAGCCACGACGCTTCGATTTCCGCGCCCCGCGCTTAAAGCCGCGCCGTTTCGCCATAAATGCGCGCGTGGTTCGAACCGGCGCCTCGATTCACGCGCCCGTCCCTTCGTTTCCTGCGCACGGTTTGAACTTCTACTGTCCAGATTGATCCGCGGGTGCCACGTGGCGTGCATCTAGACCACGGTCCGCCCCTATAAATAGGACCTTGGGGGGCCCGGAAGCTCATTCCAAATTCACGTGCCGGTGTGGACGGACGAGGAGTACGAGCTCCTCGGCAAGGTCATCCTCTCCAAGAAGACCCGCTCGATGCGGGACGCGGCTGAGGAGATGGCTCTCCTCCGGATCTCCCCCTTCACCGGCGGGAAGAGGGGGATCGGCATGGGCCCCGAGCAGCGGCCCCGGTGAAGCCGGTGACGCGACGTAAGCTCCGGGAACCCACTGCATTGTACTTACAAATTTTTAAGAAATTGACTCTCTTTACCTCTTGCAGTGCGGCCGTACCCGGCGGCGCGGGAGAAGGCGGAGAACCTCTTGGGGAGGTACTTCGCCGATGAGCACGAGCGCGTCGTGCGCGCCGTGGGCGAGGGCCCCCCCAAGAACTTGGTAGCGGCGGCCTTCGGGCTAAAGCTGCCGGAGGGGAAGCCTCTCCCCACACCCGGTTCACACAAACGGGGGAAGGAGGCGGCCGGGGGCTCAGAGCCCAAGAAGGCCCTGGTTCAAAAAACCCCCGGCCCATCGACAACGCCGGCGGTGACACCGGTGAAGCCCCGGGACGAGACCCCCAGGAGCGAGCGTGCCCGGGCACCATCCCGGAAGGAAGCAACGCCTCCTCCCCCGAAGGGCCCCGTCGAGGCGCGGGGGAAGGAGGCGACCGCGGGCGGGGCGGCGTCCGACTCGGCGAACTGCGCCCCGTCGCCGCTCACGGTGGAGCTCCTCCCGCCCCTTCCGGCCTCTTTGGAGCCGAAGAGGCTGGAGGTGAGATTCGCGGGGGCCTCGCCCCCGTGGGTCTGGTCGGTGGACGAGGGGGGGAGCCCCTCGGTCTACGAGGTTGCTCCAGAGGAGGGGGCCCCGACGACCTTTCGGCCCGGGGCAGGGAAAGGCCTGATGGTTCCCCCCCGGGCGGAGGCTCCTGCTGAGAGCTCCTCGGCCACGTCTTCGGGGGACACTACCTCGTCGACGAAGACGCCGGCCACGTTACCGGACCTTGAGGTCCGGGGACCCCCCGCCGGTCGCGCCGGCGGCTCCGGGCGGGAGACCCCTTTGCTCCCCGCAGGGGAGGTCGCCCGCTACTCGGAGGGCCTACATACCCGGAAGGTGCAGGCCTTCGTTGCGGTAGGGACGCTCCATGAGCGTTTCGAGGGGCTTCATTCCCTCGGGGCCCAGGTAACCCGAGCCGATAACGCCTTCGCTCATCCCCTGCACTTTGAAATTTTTCTAACTCTTATATATTTTGTAGGTGGTAGATGTTACCTGGGGCCTTGAGCAGCGGGTCGCCCGGCTGCTTAAGGAGACTGAGGGCCGGGCCGCAGCCTCCGTAGGGCAGCGCGAGGAGGCCCTCCGGGAACGCGACGAGGCACTCGCGGAATTGACCCGGGTCCGGGCCCAGGTTCATATTTCCGAGGCCATCAACGCCCGCCTCCGGGAGGAGGCCAAGGCGAGGGAGGAGGCGCTTCGTGAGCTCGAGAGCTCAAGCGTCCGGGCGGTGGCGGACGCGGGCCGCTCCGTCCGGACGGCCCTCGAGGGCCTTGGCGTAAGCCTCGGCTCCGGGAGCAGGGAGGTGCCGCCGGCGACCCTCGCGGAGGCTGTGCGTTTCCTTAACGCACAGGTCTCCGCCATCCCGGAGGCTGCCGATGTTCGGGCGCGGGGTCGGGCGATCCCCGTCGTCGAGGCCGCTGTGGGGCTCGTCGAGTTCCGGGGGGTCGGCGCCCGGGCGATCGGGGGCCGCATCCCCCGAAGCTTCCCGGACTCCTTCGAGCCTTCGCGCCGGGAGGTCGAGCAGCTCGCCGGAGGGTTCTACGACCTGATCATCCGGGCGTGGTTCCCGGCTCCGGCGCCTCCGGCGGGAGACGCCCCAGCCCCGGCCTTGGAGGAAGCCCCCCGGGGGGAGGACGCCAATGAACATGTATGAGCCTCCCCCCCGGGTCTTAGCTAGGGCCCTTTTTTTGTTTTAGGACTTTTTGATTCCGGTAGCTTCTTAGAAGAAGCCCCGGGCACTTGTACAAAATTTTTTGAATGCAATGAAGTTAGAATTTTTTCTAAGTCTTTGAATTGAAATTGTTACCAGGGTTCCCGGGAAGTTACTCCCGGCCGAAGGACCGGGAGGGGCTCCCCGGGGGACGCCCAAGCGGCCTTGATTTTGCTAAGCCTTTTCTCCGGGAATCGCGGCGAGGATAGCGCCCGGGAGCCGATCCGGTTGAGGTGGCGTCCGGAGTGGCACTTGGACAACTTCGATAATCATCGTGCCGAATTGTCTCCTCCGCGACCCGGGCTCCGGATGATCCCTCCCCTCCGTATACTTCCACCGGCGGGATACGAGTTTGGCCTGAAGACGTGCTCCGGGACGCTCGGCGCCGCGTACGGGCGCTGTACTGGGACTTGACCCAGGAGCTAGCAGAGAGCCTCCGGGAGTATCAGGCGTAGGAGCCTTAGGGCGTAGAGAATCCCCCGGGTAAGCGCCCGGGTTGTATCGTTTCCGAAGCCCACCGGAGGGGGAAGATGTCCTCTGGGTTTGCTAATCAATAAAGCGTTGTGTTGTTTCCTTTCATTGCCTCTTTATTTTCTTCTTCTTGGATGGTCTGGACGACTCATCTTAACAAGGATGAGCTAAGTTTCCTCGTGGGCGGTGCGGTCGACACCCGGGGGTTCCTTATCCCCCCCGCCCACAGCGGGCCGGAGGATAGCTCCGCGCGCTGTGGGGGTAACAAGGCCCTCGGGATAGAAGTCACCTGTAGGATAGGAAATTTTCTAAGTTAGAAAACTTTTAACACGATGTTTTCAAGGAGAAGACCTTCCGGGAGACAATCGTCCGGTCGCCGTGAGAACGGGGAGCCGGGAATAAGGCCTGATGTGGAAGAAACATCGAAGAAAAACCCGACGAGATTTCCAGAGGCGAGGTTCCTAGGAGACATTCGTCCAGTTGTCGTGAGGATGGGGAACCGGGAATAGGGTCTTTGGGGAAGAGAACGCCCGAGAAATCCGTGACTTCTCCGAGAGACAATCGTCCGGTCGCCGTGAGAACGGGGAGCCGGGGATAGGGTCTCCGGGAGGCATTCCTCCGGTCACCGTGAGAACGGGGAGCCGGGAATAAGGACGCTGGGGACCAATCGTCCCGGAAGGAGGGAACGCCTCCTCCCCCGAAGGGCCCCATCGAGGCGCGGGGGAAAGAGGCGACCGCGGGCGGGGCGGGGTCCGACTCGGTGAACTACGCCCCGTCGCCGCTCGCGGTGGAGCTCCTCCCGCCCCTTCCAGCCTCTTTGGAGCCAGAGAGGCTGGAGGTGAGATTCGCGGGGGCCTCGCCCCCGCGGGTCTGGCCGGTGGACGAGGGGGGGAGCCCCTCGGTGTACGAGGTTCCTCCGGAGGAGGAGGCCCCGAGGACCTTCCGGCCCGGGGCAGGGAAAGGCTTGATGGTCCCCCCGCGGGCGGAGGCTCCCGCCGAGAGCTCCTCGGCCACGTCTTCGGGGGGCACGACCTCGTCGACGAAAACGCCGGCCGCGTTACCGGACCTTGAGGTCCGGGGAACCCCCGCCGGCCGCACCGGCGGTTCTGGGTAGGAGACCCCTTTGCTCCCCGCGGGGGAGGTCGCCCGCTTCTCGGAGGGCCTGCACACTCGGAAGGTGCAGGCCTTCGTCACGGGAGGGACGCTCCATGAGCGTTTCGAGGGGCTTCAGTCCCTCGGGGCCCCGGTAACCCGTCGATAAACCTTCGCTTATCCCCTGCACTTTGAAATTTTTGTAACTTATTTGTTTTGTAGGTGGCAGCTGTTACCTGGGGCCTTGAGCAGTGGGTCGCCCAGCTGCTCAAGGAGACGGAGGGCCGGGCCTCAGCCTCCGTAGGGCAGCGCGAGGAGGCCCTCCGGGAACGCGACGAGGCGCTCGCGGAATTGAGCCGGGTCCGGGCCCAGGTTCACATTTCCGAGGCCATCAACGCCCGCCTCCGGGAGGAGGCCAAGGCGAGGGAGGAGACGCTTCGTGAGCTCGAGAGCTCAAGCGTCCGGGCGGTGGCGGACGCGGGCCGCTCCGTCCGGACGGCCCTCGAGGGCCTTGGCATAAGCCTCGGCTCCGGGAGCAGAGAGGTGCCGCCGGCGACTCTCGCGGAGGCTGTGTGTTTCCTTAACGCACAGGTCTCCGCCATCCCGGAGGCTGCCGATGTCCGGCCGAGGGGTCGGGCGATCCCCGTCGTCGCGGCCGCTGCGGGGCTCGTCGAGTTCCGGGGGGTCGGCGCCCGGGCGATCGGGGGCCGCATCCCCCGAAGCTTCCCGGACTCCTTCGAGCCTTCGCGCCGGGAGGTCGAGCAGCTCGCCGGAGGGTTCTACGACCGGATCATCCTAGTGTGGTTCCCGGCTCCGGCGCCTCCGGCAGGAGACGCCCCAGCCCCGTCCTCGGAGGAAGCCCCCCGGGGGGAGGACGCCAATGAACGTGTATGAGCCTCCCCCCGGGTCTTAGCTAGGGCCCTTTTTTGTTTTAGGATTTTTTGATTCCGGTAGCTTCTTAGAAGAAGCCCCGGGCACTTGTACAAAAATTTTTAATGCAATGAAGTTAGAATTTTTCTAAGTCTTTGAATTGAACTTACTGTTACCAGGGTTCCCGGGAGGTTGCTCCCGGGCGAAGGTCCGGGAGGGGCTCCCCGGGGGACGCCCAAGCGGCTTTTATTTTGCTAAGCTTTCTCTCCGGGAATCGCGGCGAGGATAGTGTCCAGGAGCCGATCCGGTTGAGGTGGCGTGCGGAGTGGCACTTGGACAACTTAGATAATCAGCGTGCCGAATTGTCCCCTCCGGATGATCCCTCCCCTCCGTATACTTCCACCGGCGGGTTACGAGTTCTGGCCTGAAGATGTGCTCCGGGACGCTCGGCGCCGCGTACGGGCGTTGTACCGGGACTTGACCCGGGAGCTAGCGGAGAGCCTCTGGGAGTATTAGGCGTAGGAGCGTTAGGGCTTAGAGAATCCTCCGGGTTAGAACCCGGGTTGTATCGTTTCCGAAGCCCACCGGAGGGGGAAGATGTCCTCCGGGTTTGCTGATCAACAAAGCGCCGTGTTGTTGTTTCCTTTTACTGCGCCTCTTTTATTTTTTCTTCTTGGATGGTCTGGACGACTCGTCTTAACAAGGATGAGCTAAGTTTCCTCGTGGGCGTTGCGGTCGACACCCGGGGGTTCCTTATCCCCCCCGCCCACAGCGGGCCGGAGAATAGCTCCGGGCGCTGTGGGGCTAACAAGGCCCCCGGGAAGGAAGTCACCTGTAGCATAGGAAATTTTCTAAGTTAGAAAATCTTAAAGCGAGGTTTTCAAGGAGACCTTCCGGGAGATAATCATCCGGTCGCCGTGAGAACGGGGAGCCGGGAATAAGGCCTTAAGCGGAAGGAATGTCCAAGAGAACCCGATGGGATTTCCAGAGGCGAGCTTCCTGGGAGACACTCGTCCGGTCGCCTTAAGAACGGGGAGCCGGGAATGGGGTCTTCGGGGAAGGAAATGCCCGAGAAATCCGACTTCTCCGAGAGACAATCATCCGGTCGCCGTGAGAACGGGGAGCCGGGAATAGGGTCTCCGGGAGGCATTCATCCGGTCGCCGTGAGAACGGGGAGCCGGGAATAAGGTCGCTGGGGACCAATCGTCCGGTCGCCGTGAAAACAGGGAGCCGGGAATAACGTCGACTTCCGGAGGAGGAAGATAGATCCAATCAAGCCGCAAGGGGCTGATCTTCCGGTCGCCGTGAAAACGGGGAGCCGGGAATAACGTCGACTCCCGGAGGAGGAAATGCCCGAAGACGGGACTTGAGTGTTTGGGCAGGGGACTAGTCTCCCAAAGTGACTCGTTACCACGGCCACTGTGACCGGGTTGCCGCTTACACCCTCAGTCCACGAGGGCTGATTGTAAGCCGCCCTACGGGAGTGCAGGCTCCGTTGTAGGGACTTGTTGGGGCTGGCCCACTTCCTCGCGGGGAGGGCATCCTCGCGGAGAGGGCTTCCTCGCGGGGAGGGCATCGCCGCTAGGGGCGGTAATGAGAGACCTGCAATGAGACAGTTTGCAAAGCAAGACCTATGTATTGCTAATGAAATGAAGTACAGGGCCTCCCCCTGTGAAGCCGCGAAAGGGGAGGAAAATACAGCGTCCCTCCTCCCCCTCCGGCGTGAACGCCCCGGGGGAGGGGACATGCCCGTAAGGCTAAACATAGAACTTGCGAAGTAAACGCAAGTTCCACGTGTGTTTCAGCTCCTGCTTTTGGAGGTTGGAGAGCTTGTAGGCCCCCGAGCCCAGGACCGCGGAGATCCTGTAGGGGCCCTCCCACTTGGGGGAGAGCTTACCCTGGGCCTGGGGGTCCGTCACGCGCTTGAGGACAAGGTCCCCAAGGCGGAAAGCTCTCTCGCGCACGCGTTGATTGTACGTGCGCTCTATTTCTTGCTCTTAGATGGCGTGGCGGAGGAGCGCTCGGTCGCGTTCCTCCTCCACGAGGTCGATCTCCAGGCGCTGATTGGCCTCGTTGGCCTGATATGCCGAGGGGGTGGCTCCCTCCAGGAGCTCCACCCGCAGCGACCGGAAGCCAATCTCCGGGGGGAGGACTGCCTCCGCCCCGTAGACCAGGGAGAAGGGAGTACGTCCCGTTGCCCGGGACGCGGTCGTGCGCATGGAGCAGAGGATGCTAGGGAGCTCCTCTGCCCATGCACCCCGCTTAGAAGCGGTTTGCTCGAGTCTCCGGCGTAATCCCTGCAGGATCACGCCGTTGACCCTCTCGACAGCCCCATTGCTCCGGGGATGGGCTACAGAGGCGAAGTGGATGACGAGCCCCAGTCCTTCACAGAATTCCCGAAAATAAGCCGAGTCGAATTGGGTCCCATTGTCCACGGTGATTTCCTGGGGGACACCAAAACAACATACGACATTTTTCCAGAAAAACCGCTGAACGGCCCGGGACGTGATGCTGGCCAAAGGCTCCGCCTCAACCCACTTTGTAAAATAGTCGACTGCGACTACCGCATACTTGTATCCTCCGGGCGCTGGGGGGAAGGGCCCTAGGAGGTCCATCCCCCAGTGCACAAAGGGCCAAGTGATGGGGATCGTCTGCAGCGCTATAGGGGGGAGGTTCGAGCCCTTGGCCATCTTCTGGCATGCTTCACACGCGGAGACGAGGTCTCGCGCGTCGCGCATGACTGTGGGCCAGTAGAAGCCCTGCCGGAGGGCCTTGGCTGCGATGGCACGCGGGGCTAGGTGAGAATCGCAGCTCCCCGCGTGGATGTCTTCGAGTAGCTGAAGTCCCTCCGGTCGGGGGAGGCAGCGCAGGAGGGCGGAAGCCCCCCGCTTGTAGAGCCTCCCCTCCAGGAGGAGATATGCCTGGGCTTTAGCCCGGAGACGTTTAGCCTCGGTCTCACTAGGAGGGTCCCCCTCCCCCCTTATGAAGGAAATGAGGGGGTCCATCCAAGACGGAGTCCGGGTGATCTCGGCGACCTCCGGGACATGAGGCTCGTCGCCCGTGTCCGGGGAGGCCACTGAGGGCTTCGTGATGATCTCCAGGAAAGCCCCCTTGGGGAGCGATTCCCGGGCGCTGGCCGCCCGGGCCAAGGCGTCGGCCCGGTCATTGTCCCTACGTGGGATATGGCGGGCCTCGAGGCCGTCGAAATGCCTCTCCATCTTTCGTACTTCCTGCAAATAAAGACTTAAGTTTGCGTCATGGCACAGGTAAGACTTGTCCATTTGGAAAACTACGAGCTGAGAATCTCCCTTGACTAGGAGGCGCCGGATCCCCAGGGAGCGCGCGAGGCGCATCCCGAGGAGCAAAGCCTCATATTCGGCGACGTTGTTGGTTGCGGGGAACTCGAGCCGTGCGGCGTACTCGAGTTCCTTCCCATCGGGGCTCCAGAGGACTACTCCCGCGCCAGCCCCGGCGAGACACAGCGACCCATCGAACATAAGGGTCCAATGATCACTGCGTTGGGGCGGCACAGGGAGATCTTCGTCCCCGGACCCAGAGGCTGGAGTCCATTCTGCAACGAAGTCGGCGAGAACCTGCGACTTGATGGCGGAGCGGCCGGTAAGGGACAGAGAGAAGGGGGCAAGCTCAGCCCCCCACTTTCCGATCCGGCCAGTGGCTTCTTTGTTCCGCAGTACCTCCCCAAGGGGGAGGGACGACGGGAAGGTGATGGGGTGCCCCAGGAAGTAATGCCGAAGCTTCCGGGACGCCATGAGGAGGGCGTAGCAGATTTTCTCCATTTCCGTGTACCGAGTTTTGGCCCCTTGGAGGGCCTCACTCACGTAGTACACCGGATGCTGCTGCCCCCCTTGCTCCTTCACCAAGACTGCGCTGACGGCGACAGGGGTCGCGGCGAGGTAGAGGAGCAAGGGCTCTTCCGGGGACGGGCTCACGAGCATTGGAGGGCTCGTGAGGTACTTCTTGAGGTCGTCGAACGCCTCCTGGGCCTCGGGGGTCCAGCGGAACCCCTCGAGCCCTCGGAGGATCTTGAAGAACTGGAGGCCCCGCTCCCCCGACCGGGAGACAAAGCGGCTGAGTGCGGCTAGGCGGCCGGAGAGCCGCTGGACATCCTTGACGGAGCGTGGCGGGGGCATGTCTAGGAATGCCCGGATCTTCTCGGGGTTTGCCTCAATGCCCCGCTGGGACACGAGGACACCTAGGAGCTTCCCCCCGCGCACCCCGAAGGCGCACTTCTCTGGGTTCAGCTTGAGCCCGAATGCGCGGAGGTTCTGGAAGGTCTCAGCCAGGTCGTCGATGTGGGAGGCTGCGCGGGGACTTTTGACAACCGCGTCGTCTACGTAAACTTCAACGTTGCGGCCGACTTGCTCTTTGAAAACCAGTGTCATAAGGCGTTGGAAGGTCGCCCCCGCGTTCTTGAGCCCGAAGGGCATATGGACGTAGCAGAAGGTTCCGAGGGGAGTAATAAAACTCGTCTTTTCCTCGTCCCCTTCCGCCATCCGGACTTGATGGTAGCCCGAGTAGGCGTCTAGGAAGCTCATGAGCTCGCACCCCGCAGTGGAGTCGACAAGCTGATCAATCCACGGGAGCGGGAAGTTGTCTTTGGGGCAGGCGCGATTAAGGTCGGTGAAGTCCACGCACATCTGCCACCTGCCGGTTGATTTCTTAACGAGGACGGGGTTCACGAGCCACTCGGGGTGCAGGACCTCCCGAATGAACCCTGCCTCTCGAAGCCGGGTGATCTCTGCCTTGATTGCCTCTTGGCGTTCGAGGGAGAGTTTCTGCAGCTTCTGTTTGACGGGGGGTGGCCGGGGGCCACTGCAAGCTTGTGCTCAATGACCCCCCGGGCGACGCCCCGCATGTCTGACGGCTTCCACGCAAAAACATCGGAGTTTTCGCGCAGAAAAGCCGCAAGTTGCGCTGCGTGCTCCTGGGGGAGCTCCGCCCCGATCCGGACGGTTTTGTCTTCATTGCCCGGGGACAGCAGGACCTTCCGGAGGCCCCCTTCCGGACTTGCCTTGAGTAGGGGCCTCTCGGGCGGTGGCGTTGTAGCATCTAGTTCCGGGGGAGGAGCCTCCCCCCCAGGCGTCTTTATGAGGTTGACGCTTCCGATCGTGGCCGCAGCGCGCTCGTATAGAGCACGGGCCATGTCTTGGTCTCCCCGGACATTGATCACACCGCGCGGCCCGGGGATCTTCATGCAGAGATAATTTTGATGGGTGGCAGCCCCCAGCCGGTTGATTGTCGTCCTCCCCATAATCGCGATGTAGGAGGAGGGGAGGTCTACCACGTCGAAGCGGACCAGCTCAGTTCGGTAGTTCTCCGAGGTGCCGAAGGTCATTGGAAGATCTACCTTGCCCACGGGGTGGATCGCCTTCCCCGGGACAAAGCCTTGTAGGGGCCCGGCAGCGGGCTGCAGGAGCTTCTCATCCACCTGCATTTCTTTGAAGGCCTTCAGGAATAAGACATCGGCGGAGCTCCCGCCGTGCACCAGGATCCGGGCCAGATGGCAGTTGTAGATGGTCGCGGAGACAATGAGCGCGTCGTCGTGGGGGAAGCGAACCCCCCGCGCGTCTTTTGCCGTGAAGGTGAGGGGGACGTCCGACCACTTTGGTGGCGGGGACGTGCGAAGCACCCCCACAACCTTGACTTCGCGCGCGTACTCCTTACGCTGGCGCTTAGAGTCCCGCCCGGAGGCAGATCCTCCCACGATGACGTTGATGCGCCGCTGCGAAGTTTGAAAGGGGAGAGCTTCTGAAGGCTCCCCCTTCTGTGTTTGCTGACCTCCCGTGGGAGCGGGAAGGGCCGGAACAGCTGGCCGAGGGAGCAAGGAGGCCGGAGTCCCCCCCCCTGCTCACGCTGGTCGAGGAAGTCCGCAAAGTGTTGCAGCAGCTGGCTACAATCTCAGGTAGCGTGGGTATTGGACCTGTGGAGGCTGCACCACGGTCCTTCCCGCCTTCTCCCCGCGGGGCCTTCCCGGCCGCGCGAAGACTGTCCTCCCCCATGGCCCTTCGGTTTGGGGAAGGGGCGGTTGGTCCTCGGGGAGTCGCGCGAGCCGCCTCCGCCCTCGAGGACAAAGGTGTCCCGAGGCCGTGGCTCGCTACGCCCCCCTTGCCTGGAGCGTTTGGGGGTATCCCTGGCCCCCCGGTCGGCGGGGGCGGGAGCCCCCTGGTTCTTCTTCCAGATATCGTCTTCCTCTGCCCGAGCGTACTTTTCGAGCACGTTGAAGAGCTCGTCGGCGGAAGAGGGGCAGCTCCGGGAGAGCCTTCGGTGGAGCTCCCCCGGGAGGATGCCGCTTTTGCAGGCTTCGATGACCGTAGAGTCGGGGACGTGGGCCACTTTGCTCTTCACCTGGGCAAAGCGCTTGAAGAAGCTTCTGATGGTCTCCCCAGTCCTCTGCCGGACAGTGTACAGCTGCGAGGAGTCCAGGGGACGCACGTAGTACCCCTGGAAGTTGGCACAGAACTCCCGCTTGAGCTGCGAGAAAGACTTGATGGAGCCGGCCTTCAGGTTGTAGAACCAGGAGCGGGCGATGCCGGAGAGGTAAAGGGGGAAGACGTTGCACTGTACTGACTCGTCCGCCCCGGCCGCGGAGATAGCAGTGGAGTAGACCTGCACAAACTCGTAAGGGTCTGCCTCGCCGTTATAATGCTCGATGTGCGGCGGGCGGTTGGGCCGCGGCCACCAGATGCTGCAAAGTCTTCGGCACAGGGGCTGGTTGGCCCCTTGCACTTCCCGGGGAGAGCCACGGTCGCTATCTTCTTTCATGGGACCTTCGTTGTCTGAGTCTGGAAGCGGTCCGAGAGGTCCGCCAGAATGGCGGTGGCGACGCTTTTCCTCCGGACCGGGACTGAGTTCCCGGACGTCTGGGCTCTCCGCCGGAGAGGTTGGCTCTTCAGCGGGTCTCTTGCCCCGGCCCGTGCGAGAGCGAGGCTCCCCGCGCCCGCGGCCGGGGGGAAGTTCTTCCCTGCGCTCTGGTGAACGCATTCGCTCGACCTCCCCCGGGGCGAAACGGACCTGTCCTGCCGAGGGAGGGAGCTCGTGCGCTGTAGCTTCCGGAGGCAGTTGGGGCGAGCCCCCCGCGACGACCCCGGGACCGGAAAGGGGGAAGCCCCTGTATCATCCGGAACCGGGGAGGGGGCGCCCGCGGCGACGCCTGAAATCGAAGTGGAGGGGGCCCCAATGGCCACGACCGGAACCGGGAAGGGGGCAAGCCCTGTAACACCCGGAACCGGCGAGGGGGGAGCCCTGGTGGCGGCGTCCGGAACCGGGGAGCCCATGCGAGGGGAAGTCCGCTGCGGGACGGGGGCCGCTCTGTCGACCGCCCCCGGTGCGGGGTAAACCCCCGGCAAGAAGTGGGCTCCCGGCCCCGGGACCAGGCCGGGGACGGGGTACCCCCCTTGTGCCACGAAGGGCCCTGGCATGAAATAACCTCCCGGCACCGGGACGGGCCCGGGTGCCGGGAAGGGTCCGGGCGTGTATCCCGCAGGGGGAGGGAACCCCCCGGTAGGATCATACGGGGCAGACAACCCCCCCGAGGCCGGAGGGGCCGCCGGGTAATCCATAAATGGGGGCATGTTCCCCAGATATGGGTGCGACGCAAGTGTGGGGGCCGGAGGCCGCGCCAACACGCTAAGGAGCTCGTCCATAGAGCGTTGGGCGCGGAGCTGGCCTTCCACGAGAGCTTCGAGCAGGGCGTCCCGGGGGGCCGGGGGAGCCGTCGTGGGGACGCTTGTCCCGGCCGAGGTCCCAGCGGTCGCCGGGAACGACCTGGAGGTGGAAGCACCTAAGTTAAGAGGAAAGGAGGGAGGCGGTACCTGGGCCAGGTCGCCTCCGGAAGGGACCGCCGGGACAGCAGTGTCCCGAGCGGACGGCGCCGGGTCTCCGAGACCCGGATCACCGGGAAGGGTGCGAGCCCTTGTTCTTGGGGGAGCCATGGCGTCTTGTCACGAGTCCCCACGGACGGCGCCAACTGTCGTGGTATTGCGAATACCCCGGCAGGTTTTGAGAGTGATCCTAGCGAAGATTACGCGGCGCGGGTTGACCGGATGACCGGTCCTCCCCCGGCGAACAAGCACAAAGAATGACACACGGGTTTATACAGGTTCGGGTCCCGGTGGGGGCCCTAGTCCTGTCGACGCGCTCCCGACCGGAGTCGGCTGGGGAGGCTCTCTCCGGGGGAGAGGCTTCCGGAGCACGCCTGTGAGTTTGGCTATTCCAATAAATGAACCGATCCTTTACAACAGAGGGGTACAAGGGCTATTTATAGCCCCCAAAAAGCAGCAAAAAACCTAAACTACCCCGGAAGCCACCGTCGGATTGAAGGGCAGGACCGTCCTTCTCCCGGTCAAACGCCTTGGATGATTGACAGGTGGTCGCTAGTTCCCGAGGTGCTCCTCGCGTGACCTGCACGTGATAAACAGTTCAATACTTTACCTTTAGGAGGGTGATGAGGCCCGGGACGGCGCCGGAGGCCACGTCCCGGGAGCCAAAAGGCGGCGTCCCGGGAGGGCACCGGAGGCCATGTCCCGGGAGCCAAAAGGCGGCGCCCGGGGAGGCCCCGGAGGTCACGTCCCCGGGCAAATGGCGGCGCCCGGGAGGGCACCGGAGGCCACGTCCCGGGAGCCAAAAGGCGGCGCCCGGGGAGGCCCCGGAGGCCACGTCCCCGGGCGAGTGGCGGCGCCCGGGAGGGCACCGGAGGCCACGTCCCGGGAGCCAAAAGGCGGCGCCCGGGGAGGCCCCGGAGGCCACGTCCCCGGGTAATCGTGACACATCTTACCTGGACTTAGTCTCGCGAAGATTTCCCCCGACAGCACTGTATTTCATTTCGTTATCAATACATGAATCTTCCTCTTCGACTATCTCATTGCAGGTTCTCCTCATTACCGCCCCTAACGGCGATGCCCTCCCCGCGAGGATGCCCTTCTCGTGAGGAAGTGGGCCCAGACCCAGCAAGTCCCTCCTGTAGGGCGGCTTACGATCAGCCCTCATGGGCTGAGGGTGTAACCGGCAACCCGGTCCCCAGCGACCGTGGTAATGAGTCACTTTGGGAGACTAGTCCCCTCCCAAACACTCAGACCCGTCATCGGGCACATCCTCCTCCGGGAGTAGACAGTCTCCCTACTGGGACGTCTAAGGCTTTCTCGGATTTTTCTTTCCCAGAGCCCCTATTCCCGGCTCCCCGTTCTCACTACGACCAGATGATTGTCTCCCGGAAGATCTATCCCCGGAAATCAGGCTTTCTCAGATTTTTCTTCCCGGAGATACTATTCCCGGCTCCCCGTTCTCACGGCGACCGGATGATTATCTCCCGGCAAAGTTATGGATTTCTTGGATATTTCCTCTCCAGAGGCCCTATTCCCGGCTCCCCGTTCTCACGGCGACCGGATGATTGTCTCCCGGAAATCTTCTCCGGAAATCTCGTCGGGTTTTCTCGGATGTTTCTTCCCCAGAGGCCTTATTCCCGGCTCCCTGTTCTCACGGCAACCGGATGATTGCCTCCCGGAAGGTTTTTCCCTTGAAAACCTCGCTTTAGAATTTTCTAACTTGGAAAAATTCTCATGCTACAGCTCATCTTCACCCCGGGGGCCTTGTTACCCCCACAGCGCGCGGAGCTACCCTCCGGCCCGCTGTGGGCGGGGGGGATAAGGAACCCCCGGGTGTCGACCGCACCGTCCACGAGCAAACTTAGCTTATTCTCATTAAATGGAGTCGTCCAGACCATCCAAGAAAAAATAAAAGAAGACTCAAAAAAAGCAACAACACAGCTTTATTCTTCATTCAACCGGAGGACATCTTCCCCCTCCGGTGGGCATAGGAAACGATACAACCCGGGTCAAAACTTGGAAGCTCTCTACATCCTAAGGCTCCTACGCCTAATACTCCCGGAGGCCTTCCGCTAGCTCCCGGGCCAGGTCCCGGTACAACGCATGTACGCGGCGCCGAGCTTCCCGGAGCACATCCTCGGGCCAATACTCGTAGCCCACCGGCGGAAGTATTCGAAGAGGGGGGATCATCCGCGACCCCGGACGCGGAGGGGACAATTCGGCGCGATGATTGTCAAAATTGTCCAAGTGCCACTCCGGATGCCACCTTAACCGGATCCGCTCCCAGACTACATCCCCGCTACGCTTCCCTGAGATGAGGCTTAGCAAGATCAAAGCGGCATGGGCTTCCCCCGGGGGGCACCTGTCGGGGCTCGAAGGCCTCGCCCCCGGGGAACCTCTTCCAGACCTTCGCTCGGGAGTAACCTCCCGGGAATCCTGGTAAGAACGCATTCAATTAAGACTTAGAAAAATTTCTAATTCTATTGAATTCCAAAATGTCTCTTTACAAGTGTCCGGGGCTTCTTCTAAGAAGCTACCGGGATCAAAATCCTAAGAAAACAAAAGAAGGGTCCTATCTAAGACCCGGGGGGAGGCTCATACTTTGTCAATGGTGTCCTCCCCCCGGGGGGCTTCCGTTGGGGCCGGGGCTGGGGCCTCCTCTGCCGGAGGCGCCGGTGCTGGGAACCTCGCCGGGACAATCCAGTCGTAGAAGCCCCCGACAAGTTGCTCCACCTCCCGTCGCGAGGGCTCGAAGAACTCGAGGAAGCTCCGTGGGATGCGGCCCCCGATCGCCCGGGCACCGACCCCCCGGTACTCAACAAGCCCCACCACGACCACAACGACGGGGATCGCCCAGCCCCGTGCCCGGGCATCGGCGGCCTCCGGGATGACGGAGACCTGTGCGTTGAGAAAATGCACAGCCTCCGCGAGGGTAGCCGGGGGCACCTCCGAGCTGCTCCCGGAGCCTAGGCTCACGCCAAGGCTCTTGACGGCCGAACAGACGGAGCGGCCCGCGTCCGTCACCGCCCGGACGCTCGAGCCCTCGAGCTCCTAGAACGCCTCCTCCTTCGCCTTCGCCTCCTCCCGAAGGCGGCCGTTGATGGCCTCGGAGACGTGGACCTGGGCCCGAACCCGGGCCAGCTCCTAGAGGGCTTCGTCGCGCTACCCCAGGAAGGTCGCGGCCCTGTCCTCCGCATCCTTAAGCAGCCGGCCGATCCGCTGCTCAAGGCCCCAGGTAATGGCCGCTGCCTACAAACTCTAGAGTTAGAAAAAATTCAAGTGGAGGGCACGAAAGAAGGCGTCATCGACTCGGGTAAGTACCTGGGCTTGGAGAGATTGAAGCTCCCCAAAATGCTCATGGAGCGTCCCCTCCGCGACGAAGGCCTGCACCTTCTGGGTTTGCAGGCCCTCCGTGTAGCGGGCGACCTCCCCCGAGGAGAGCAGGGGGTCTCCCGCCCGACGCCGGCCCTGTCGCGGCCGGTGCGGGGTCCCCGGACCTAGGTGTCCGGCAGGATGGTCGGCGTCTTCGTCGCCGAGGAGGTGACCTCCGTGGAAGTGGCCGAGGAGCTCTCGGAAGGGGTCCCTGCCCGGGGAGGAACCATTAGGCCCTTCCCCTTCCCGGGCGGGAGGGCCCCCGGGGCCCCCACTTCTAGAGGGACCTCGTAGACTGAGGCGCTCCCCCCCTTGTCCACCGGCCACTCCATCCGCGGAGGCGAGGCCTCCGCGAATCTCACCTCCAGCTTCTCCATCTCCGAAGGTGCCGGGGGCACAGGGAGGGCCGCTACCGAAGGCGGCGAGGGGGCGTAGTTCCCCGAATCGGACGCCGCCCCTCCCGCGGCCGGTTCCTTCCCCCGAGCCTCGACGGGGCTCTCCGGGGGAGGGGGTGTTGCTTCTTTTCGGGCCAGCGCCCGGGCCCGCCCGGTCCCGGGGGTCTCATCCTGGGCCTTCGCCCGTGTCAAAGCCGGCGTTGTTGAAGGGCCGGGGGCTTTTTGGACCCTGGCCTTCTTAGGCTCAGAGCCCCCGGCAGCGTCCTTCCCCCATTTGTGTGACCTGGGGGTGGGGAGGGGCTTCCTCTCTGGTAGCTTTAACCCGAAGGCCTCGGCCACCAAGTTCCGGGGAGGGCCCTCCCCCACGACGCGCATGATGCGACCGTGCTCGTCGGCGAAGTTCCTCCCCAGGAGGTTCTCTGCCTTCTCCCGCGCCGCCGGATACGGCCGGACTATGAAAGGTAAAGAGTTAGTCAAATTTTCAAAAATTTGTAAATGCAATGAAGCAGGTAACGAAGACTTACGTCAGGTCACCGGTTTGACCAGGGGCCGCTGCTCCGGGCCCATCCCGATCCCCCTTCTCCCGCGTGAGAAGGGGAAGATCCTCAGGAGCATCATCTCCTCGACGGCGTCCTGCATAGAGCGGGTGCCCCGGGAGATGATGACCTTGCCGAGGAGCTCGAGCTCCTCGTTCGTCCACACCGGAGGCTTCGGTGCGGATGACCTGCTGTAGGCGGGGGGCTCCAGGGCGTACACCACCTTGTCGTCCTGGACCCGGAGGTAGAACCACCTCCGGATCCAGTCGCCCCAGTGGTCCCGGGAGGCCGCCGTCGGGTAATCAGCTACCCGGGACGACAGCATCTCCACCATCACTGAGCTAAAGGGGGACTTGGGTCCCCCCTTCACCAGGTGGGAGCTCCTCGCCGCCGGTTCGCAGAAATACCGGAAGGCTCGCAGGGTAGGCTCCCGCCCGGTCGTCGTCTTGTAGAGCCAAATAAAGAGGCCCATCCGGACGATGGCGTTCGGGGTAAGGTGGTTCAGCGCCACCCCATACTCCTTTAGAAACTCCCGGAGCAAGGGAAGCACCGGGAGCCGGAGCCCGTCCTCGAGGAAGGCCTCGAAGGACACAATCTACCCGACCCAGGGGCGGGGGGCCCCGTCCTTCTTCACGGGGACCCGGATGTCCCCGTCCTGAACGACTCCCCGTTCGACCAGGGACTCCATGTCCCTGGCCGTGAACTCCGACGCCCAGAGGAAATCCGGAGAAATTTCCTCCGGGGGCACCTCCGTGGTCTTCGCTCGACCCTTTGGTGCCATCAGGTTTGGTTTTTTCGGTTACTAAAGATTCAGGGAATAGGACACCTAAAGGCTCCGGATGCTTGGCTACCGGGAGCTAGCTACCGGGAGAGAGCTAACGGGAGAGCTAAGGGCACGAGTTTGAGAAGTTTGGAATGAGCTTCCCGGGCCCCCCAAGGCCCTATTTATAGGGGCGAAGCGTCGTCCAGATGGGTGCCACGTGGCACTTCGCGGTACATCTGGACTGTTGAAGTTCGAACCGTGTACGGGAAATGAAGGGACTGGCGCGCAAACCGAGGCCCCGGTTCGAACCGCCAGCGCATTTATGTCTCGGCTCGGGAACCGAAGAGTCACGGCTCGGGTGGCTTGGTCCGGAGATTTTCCCGGTGACATGTACCATACCCACCGGGGATTCGAGCATCGTCCCCGGGGGGCATGGGGGGCTGCTGTTGGGGGAAATCCCCACGAGACTAAGTCCAGGTAAGTTGCGGCACATTTGCCCGGGGGCCTGGCCTCTGGTGCCGGTCCCGAGCGCCGCCATTGGCCCGGGAACGTGGCCTCCGGTGCCGGTCCCGGGCGCCGCCACTTGCCCGGGGACGTTGCCTCCGGTGCCTGCCTCGGGCGCCACCTTTTGGCTCCTGGGACGTGGCCTCCGGGGCCGGTCCCGGGCGCTGCCTTTTGGCTCTCGGGACTTGGCCTCCGGTGCCGGTCCCGGGCGCCGCCATTTGGCCGGGGACGTGGCCTCTGGTGCCTGCCCCGGGCGCTGCCTTTTGGCTCCCGGGACCTGGCCTTCAGGGCCGGTACCAGGCGCCACCTTTTGGCTCTTGGGACCTGACCTCCGGGGCCGGTCCCGGGGGCCGCTTTTTGGCCGGGGACGTGGCCTCCGGTGCCTGCCCCGGGCGCTGCCTTTTGGCTCCCGGGACCTGGCCTTCGGGGCCGGTACCAGGCGCCACCTTTTGGCTCTTGGGACCCGACCTCCGGGGCCGGTCCCGGGGGCCGCCTTTTGGCTCCCGGGACCTGGCATCTGGTGCCGGTCCCGGGCGCCGCCATTTGCCCGGGGACGTGGCCTCAGGTGTCTGCCCCGGGCGCCGCATTTTGGCTCCCGGGACCTGGCCTCCGGTGCCGGTCCCGGGCGCCGCCATTGGCCCGGGGACGTGGCCTCCGGTGCTGGTCCCGAACGCCGCCATTTGCCCGGGGACGTGGCCTCCAGTGCCGGTCCTGGTCGCCGCCATTGGCCCGGGGAGGTGGCCTTCGATGCCGGTCCCGGGCGCCGCCTGTTGGCTCCCAGGACCTGACCTCCTGGGCCGGTCCCGGGCTCCGCCTTTTGGCTCCCGGGACCTGGCCTCCGGGGCCGGTCCCGGGCTCCGCCTTTTGGCTCCCGGGACCTGGCCTCCGGGGCCGGTCCGGGGCGCCGCCTTTTGTCTCCCGGGACCTGGCCTCCGGTGCCGGTCTTGGGAGCCGCCATTTGCCCGTGGACGTGGCCTCCGGTGCCTGCCCCGGGCGTCGCCATTTGCCTGGGGACGTGGCCTCTGGTGCCTGCCCCGGGCGCCGCCTTTTGGCTCTCGGGACCTGGCCTCTAGTACCGATCCCGGGCGCCGCCATTTTGCCCGGGGACGTGGCCTCTGGTACCTGCGCCGGGCGCCGCCTTTTGGCTCCCGGTACCTGGCCTCTGGGGCCGGTCCCGGATGCCGCCTTTTGGCTCCTGGGACCTGGCCTCCGGTGCCGGTCCCGGGCGCCGCCATTTGCCCGGGGACGTGGCCTCCGGTGTCTGCCCCGGGCGCCACCATTTTGCCCGGGCACGTGGCCTCCGGTACCTGCGCCGGGCGCAGCCTTTTGGCTCTCGGGACCTGGCCTCCGGTGCCGGTCCCTGGTGCCGCCATTTGACCGGGGACGTGGCCTCCGGTGTCTGCCCCGGGTGCCACCTTTTGGCTCCAGGACCTGGTCTCTTGGGCCGGTCTCGGGCGCCGCCTTTTGGTTCCGTGACCTGGTCTCCGGTGCCGGTCCCGGGCGCCGCCGTTTGTCCGGGGCCATCGCCTCCGGTGCATGTCCCGGGCCTCGTCGCCCTTCTAAAGGTAAAGTCTTTCGTTGTTGATCACGTGCATGTCACGTGAGGAGCGCCTCGGGAATCAGCGACCACCTGTCAAGCATCCAAGGCGCTTGACCGGGAGAAGGACGTTGCTACCCCTCAATCCGACGGTAGCGTCCGTGGTAGTTTAGTCTTTTTGCTTCTTTTTTGGGCTATAAATAGCCCTTGTACCCCCTATTGTAAAGACAAGTCATTCATTATTACTAGAATAGCCAAACTCACAGGTGTGCTCCGGAAGCCTCCCCAACCGACTCCGGTCGGGAGAACGCCGACAGGACTAGGGCCCCCACCGGGACCCGAACCTCTATAAATCCTCGTGTCAATTCTTGTGTTTGTCCAGCGGGGGAGGACCGGTCACCCGGTCAGCCCGCGTCGCGTTTTCTTCGCTAGGATCGTTCCCAAAACTTGCCAGGGTATTCGCAATACCACGACAGACAGTATGTCGAGAAAGAGTGTACGACTAGCTCAAAACATCCGCCAAAAGACCTTTTATACTAGGTTCAATACAGACGGTTCTATATAATACCGTCCGTAATATCGGTGCATTTTTGTAGAACAGAATATCACAAAAACTATCACTGACGTGTTTCACTTTAAATCATCGGTAATATCGGTGCATTTGTGTAGAACTATGACAGAAATATCACAGACGGTTTTGACATCTGAACCGTCAGTGGTAATTAGAATATCACAGAAGGTTCCGAGCTCAAAACCGTCCGCTTTACTATCACAGTCGGTGTTTACTTCATAACCGTCTGTGATAATTATAAAATCAACAATCTGCTCTACTATCACAGACGGTGATAAGGTTCGAACCGTCTATAATATCCTGGATTGCTTGCAGTCGAACTGTTTGACTAGTTGAATTGTTCCACTTGTTTTTCATATTTGGTTTTATCTTATTTTCAATGTTAGTATTGAAAAAAATGAACGTTGAGACTATTTGGTTTTATCTTGTTTTTCATATTTGGTGTATATATTTGTCTGTGGTTGTTCAAAGAATGTTGAGACTATTACAGTCGGTCCTGACATTAAAACCGTCTGTAATGTTACTATCAGAGACGGTTTTGAGTTAAAAACTGTCTTGATCGCAGCAGTATTTTCTTTTTAATATTTTCACACCGAGAACATCATTTGGTGATTATCAGTTATACATAATCAATCGAAAAGCCAGATAGATAAGGAAAAGAAATTTCTTATTTCTTACAATTTTTGCATACATAAGGGATACAAACGACCAAAGAGTCGACCTGATCCGAAAGTAACTTACAAAGTTCTCCTTGGGACGTATTGGCATCTATAGGATATACACTGGCCGCTCCAAGAGAACTAGCAATGGCTCTAAGCCTTTCTACATCATCTCTCAGCAAAGGAGTGCAGCTGTTCCTTATTGTATCGGAGAGTTCTCGCTGCTGTCCAGTGTAATCTCTCTCCGATTGGAACCTGCGTGCTTCTTCGCGAGAACCCTCATACCACTCTGCCAAGTGCAGAATGGCAGAAGACATCTCCTCAGAACGCATCTCCAGCGCCTCTTTTTCTTCTTGGAGAGTTCTACACAAGGCAGCTTTCTCCTCCTGCACATGCATGGGTTAGTTTTGGAAGACATAACGACCAGCAGAGAGGGTGAAGATGATTACCAAGCTTCGGAGTGGATTTGGACGTGGAAGTGTGCGCCTTACCCCAGATCATCCAAGAAAAGCTGATGATCCAAAGGTGTTGAAGAGGGGATATTGGAAGGATTATTGTTGATCTCCAAAGGTGGAGTCGATGCAACTGGAGGGGTTGCAAGGGGCAATGTGGCAACACAGGCCTCAGCACCCTCTAGAGTCTTCGCTGCAGCTCCACTGGAGGATCTTTCATCATTTCTGAGTCTCTTCTTTGGAGGGAGCATATCCTCAGGCACCTGTGGATTTCGAAATGCATTTGTTTGGAGGTAATCAAGTCATAAAAGAAAGATCTGCATTAGAGTTTCAGAGAGGACTTACTTTCTAAAGATCCTGATCGAGTTCATTCCTTATATCTTCCTCATCACTCTCAATTTCAATAACCTCATTGGAATCTCGGCTCGCCATCATGGTGGGAGTTGAGGAGGGAATAAAGACAGGGATTTAGGAGCAGAATTCCTAAAAGACTTAGCCAAGAATTTGTAAGTTTTAAGGATTGAAGAGCCTCGCTATTTATAGAACCAGAAGGTGACGGTTCATATGCGCAGGTGCCACGAGTTTTAAAAAGCGCACTACTGGTTTTCAAGGTCAATAAATTCATGATTATTTCTCGGGAGATAAACTGCAACACAGCGGAACAGTGCCCACTTAAGAAGTTGAAGCGTCAGATTACATAATTCGATGCAAATTAAATTTGAAGTAAATAATTAAGTCTCTTCATCTGCGTAGTTTTTATGTGCGGTTATCCACGATTGCATGTTGAGAATTCAAAGCATCGGACATTGTTGGGACTATCACAGATGGTTGGGAGATCAAAACCGTCTGCTTTACTATTACAGATAGTTTTGATGTCCGAACCGTCTGTAATATGCTTGGAATTTTGAACCGTTTGACTTCTACAAATACTTGTTCCCTCCCTGGAGTTTTGCTTCCAGTCAAACCGTTCCACTTCTTTTTCTCCTTGGGCACGACAAGCCCTAACCCGTAACCTCCATTGATGGCCGCCGCACCTCCATCAACGGCCACTAGTTTCTCTGGTGAATCAAGTCCAAAATCGATCGTATCTTCAACTCCCTCGGTTAGATTTTGGCATTGCATGTAAGGCAAGTAAAATTCGGCATTGTTAGATTATCCTAATCCTATGATGGCAATTATCCTGCGATTCCTGTATCTTCCATTTTTATATGTCTTCTTTTCAACATGATTTTGTGCAGGTCCTTGGACGATGTTCACGAGGGGCAACATTGTTCACGGTTCTTCGTCACAGTACGCTGCGTACGTTGGCTTGTTGTTGAAAGAAACGGTGAAGATCACCGTCGAGAGCTGGAAGTTAGTGAATGGCGAGATCTTAGTTGGCTCGACGAGAAGATCCTCAAGCCCGGCGTGTTTCTCAAATCAGGACCTATAGAAAGCATCTTACATTTGTATTAGTGATTGACTCAGGCTCCAACTCAACTCAACTCAACTAAGTTGAGTTGATTTGCATTGATGAGTTGAGTTTGAGCCAGAAGAGATCACCAAGACAAATGTAACTCAACGCCAGTTCCAGCTCCTTGGGCATCTCTGAACTGAACTCCTATGGTTAAGTCAAACGTGGTTCATACATTTGCTATTTCACATGAATGGATTTGTGATGTATCAGGTCTAACTTGTAGTCGGTAGTTACATTTGTTATTTGATTGCAAAGGTTCTCTTTCAGATGTGACTTTTGTAATATACATCGAATGTGTGAATTGGTGTATTTGTATTGGTGTATATTTGTATTTGTATTGCTATTCGGAACATGTACTTGAATGTGTGAATTGGTGTATTTGTATATTTGTATTGGTGTATATTTGTGTATTTGTATTGTTGTTTCAGACATATACTTCAATGTGTCAATTGGCGTATGAAGATCACAGCGAGTTATCATATCAGAACCGTGTGTAATACAACACTATTACAGACGGTTTTGTGGTGAAAACCGTCTGTGATAGAACTATCACAGATGGTTTTTAAATCAGACCTGTCTGTGATATTCCAAAACGTGCGGGAAAATTGGAAAATTGACATAAGAACAAATTTTTAATTAATTTTTTCATCATTAATGAAAAACAAGCTATTTATAGAATTTCCAAGGTGATGCTTCATGTTCCTAGGCTAGTGCGCCGCGTGAACATCAGAACCCGAAATGACACAACACATCGTTGAGAATTTGAAGCGTCGATCACTGTTGGGACTATGACAGTCGGTCCTTACATAAAAACCGTCTGTAATGTGACTATCACAGATGGTTTTGAGTTAAAAACCGTCTGTGATATTGAAAGAATGTTGAGAATTTGAAGCGTCGGTCAGTGTTGGGAGTATCACAGTCGGTCCTTACATAAAAACCGTCTGTAATGTGACTATCACAGACTTTTTTACCTCAGAACCGTCTGTGATATTCAAAGCACGTTGATAACTTGAAGTGTTTGGCATGCCACATTGCCATCTAGCCAAATAAGCCCAACTTCTATATTCTTTCTATATTATTTGCATGGGACCTGCAACTTCTATATTGTTTCTATATTATTTGTACGGCTTCGATGGACTACCCTCACGCGCCAAAGATTGCCGCTTCTATGTATATGATCGCGATAGTCGTTCCTTGATCACACACAATGCACATACCTTTGTATGGTCGAATGTTCGCCAAAAGCTAAAGAAAGATAAAGAAAGAGGGAAGATATCATGCAGTCCAAGAACGTGCTGGAAAATTGACATAAAAACAAAGTTTTCATTAATTTTTTTCATCACTTACAAAAAAAAGTAAAAATACAGAATGCTATGTCAAGGAGTGGTCTTAGCCCTAGCTGCATCTAGAATAAAGTCAGTTTGACTTGCAGCCAGGACACAGGACTCCTCCAGCGACAAGTTGTCCTTCTTAGGATCAACTACTACAGCGTCGAGAAGGCCTGCGACCTCCCTCAGCTTCGCGATGGTATCTTTCATAGTCAAACCGCAGCCAGCGGTGATCATATCCGTGGCTTGCTTCTCCTCGCGAAGACGCCACGTCCTCGCCCTAGCATTGTCACCATCCGTCTTCATGCGCTGAATGCGCTGGAAGAGATCATCCAGGTCAAGCCGTAGCTGAGTGTGCTTCTCCGTAAGGAGCTTGTGCTCCTCCTAGAGGGCCCTCAGCTTGGCTTTCACCTTGCCCGAGTCTGCCACGGCTCCCCTTCCCTGTGTAAATCAACAGGTCAAGAATGTACTGAACAGGGATTAACAATACAGGGGTAAGTCCAAAAGATTGAGAGTTCTTACCGGGGAGTGCGAGGCTGACAATGCCATTGAGGATGCCATTGGCGCAGAGAAGCTAAGGAGTCAAACAGTTTGAGAATTATAAAAACTTGTAAAGCAAATGGCAATTATTCCACTGTCAAGCTATTTATAGAATTTCCAAAGCGATGCTTCGTGTTCGCCTAGGCGCCGCACGAAGATCGGAGACCGAAATGATCACAGTTGAGAATTCGAAGCGTCGGTACTGTTTAGACCAGTCGGTTCTGATATTAGTACCATCTCTAATACTACGCTATCACAGTCGGTTCTGAGTTCAGAACCGATTGTATATATCACAGTCGGTTTTGATAACGGAACCATCTGTGATATTCTAGTTATCACAGACGGTTCTAAGTTGAGAACCGATTGTATCTATCACAGTCTGATTTTAGTTTAAAACCGTCTGTGATAAGTAGACTATTACAGATGGTTTTGTGTTCAGAACCGTCTGGTTGACTATCTCAGTTGGTTTTGACATCAGAACTGACTGTGATAACTTAACATATTCTCCCGACAGGCCTTCGCAGACGGTGTTCCATTGAAATGTTCATAACCTGTAACACCCTGAGTTAGGGGTGAAAACTTCCTTTTTCATCAATAGCATGCATGCATGTATCAGTAGTAATAGCCAGATCAGTATCTATCCTAAGCCCTAAAATCTCCAAAATCTATCCTGTGACCTCAAATCAAGATCAGATTGTTCAGATGTGATCTATCAGTTACTCTGAACTTAAAAGTCTTCAGAACCTAGACCCAATTCTATCTCTAACTCCCAGAATTATCAACTCCTTCTGTTTTCGAAAACAGAAATACCTTATATTACTTAAATACCCTAAGTTTCAGAAATACAGATTTAATCAAAATCTTGACCAAGTTCAGACCAGATTATTCCTGGAATATGATCATGGGTATGTCAATACCTTAATATAAAAAGTTGACAGCCATATTTCACCATCTAGACTCTTTTCACAAATCAGTCCAAAAGTTATCGCAAATTAGTCCTTATCTGTTATCTGAAAACCTAAAAAGACTAAAATCTCCAGATTAACTCTAAATTCAGAATTTCTTCAGCAGATCTTTCCTAATTGCTATTTGCCACAAGTTTCTCTTCTGTGCAGATATCAAAATCGAACCCTAAATGCCAGAATTCAAAATCGACAAAACTCAAATCCTAAATTACCCTATTTTCAGTTTGTATCAAAAGCTATCCAAATGTGCCAAATTTTATTTTCAGTCCTTGCCAAATCATCTGTGGAATAAAGATTGCCAAAATAGCAGAATCAAATTCAGTTTAAACCTTCCAGAATTTCAGATTTACATTTCAGTCCAAAACTCAAAGAATTGAAATTGCAAATGAATCCATTTTCGACCAGGTCAACAGCAGCATTCGACCAGGGACCGCCGTGCTTGTGCGCCGTGGTTGCTTGCCGCCGGTGAGGCTTCGCCCGCGCTCGTGCTTGTGCATGCTTGCTCTTCCTATTGCGCACGCGTCAGTGTCTCAGCCATCGCCGTGGCAACACCGTGGCAGCGTCGACGACAGCACCACCCTCGTGCGCGACCAGCAGCAGAAACACCAAGCTTTTGTCAGTTGCTTTTGCGCCGTGCCAGTTGTTGTCGCCACCGTGTGCTCTAGCGTTGCAAAGTCCCGATGAACCAACGTGGTGATCAGCTACAGACTTGTCGCCGTCGCAATCACCGCTCTTGCTGTGTCTTCGCCGCTGATGTTCAGCACGCAACCAATCGCATCACCAACTGCCAAATCAATTCACTGCTCCCTCCTTGCAAGCTTCGCCTGGTCTATTTAAACACCACTGTGCTCAGCAACTCCCTCACACCTCACTGGAAATCAGCCAAGTCCCAGAAATTCCTGTTTTAGTCATCTTCTCCGGCGAGCCGTCAAGGAGGCTCACGGTGCCAGCGCTCTACACTTAATTTCCTGCCAAATTAACAACATCAGTGAGTTTCCCTACTCATCCTCTCGGTGTGATATCATTTAATTGTTCTCCGGTGGACTCTAACGCCGATGATCACCGGAAATGGCTGAAAATCGAAGATTGCCCTGTTCCGGCAATGCAGGCCAAACCAATTCGAATTAGCCCTCGAACCTGTGAAGCAAATTGATCAGTGAGCCAAATCAAGCAAGCCTGTGAAGTTGGATTTCGAAATTTAGCAAGAATCGAACCTTTTCCCTAAACCGAGCTTCACCAGAAACCGGCGATCGCCGCCAGGCTTCTCCGGTGATCCTCCGGTCAATTTGATGTTACCAGAAGCTTCCCTATACCTCCTAGATGCTCTCCAAGCAAGGAATTTAGTTCTCTCGGCTTGTCGCAGAAACCCCCAACTGGCAGTGTCTCTTCTCCGGCGCCGATGACCGGAAAGCTTGTTCCAGCCATTTCAGCCCTCGAAACTTTGTCTAGTGTATGTGCTTTGATCTCCTGAACACTTTTGTCTTCTAGCCCGACACCTAGATCGGCCTAGATTGGAAGATATAGCCATGCCAAGTTTGTGTCCAGAATTGCTCCAATGCAGCCAGTTCATCTCTGTTCATCATCAAATTTCTTGCTTTCCAGCCATTTCTTGCCCTAGATCCTGTTGACTTAATTGTTCCTGTTAGCAATGCCTACCTCCCAGACAAAGTGGTGCATCATTTGGAGCTCCAGATCAAAAGTTATGCTAAGCCCTAGTTTTTGGCATTGTCAGCTCTATGCCAGAGCTTGTCAGCCAAGGGCATTGACCTTGTTTACCCACTTCTGGTTGTGTAAATTGAAAACCACTTTGTCCACTAAATTTGTAGAGTTGTGATCTACATTTTATTCTACTACCACAAGTTGAGATAACCCCTCTATCATTCATCGACCCTATGTCGATGCTTTGAACCGAATGTCGACCTAAAGACGTTCGCTGTTTTTGAGCGAACCAGTCGCAACCTTGATATCATTCTGATATTTTGAAACATTTGGAACCTTGTAAACCTTTGACAGCTAATCTTAACATTGGTTTCCTTAACTTAACCCTAATCAGCCTCTAAACCCAATCATTTCAGAATCACCGAGACTTCATCTTTGCATCTTTGCATAAAGTATAATAATGTATGGAAAAGATTATGATTATTGGTTGTTTGTTTGATTGGAGAGCAGATCAAGAGCCCGAGTTTGAGGACTTCATTGCGGATCCGACGTCAACTGCTGTATTTTACGACGCGGAAGGCAAGTCATATCCTTGGTCATCTTGAACCTATATTTTAAATGTTGCTAAAACATAACCTTGAATATAGGCAATATTGCATGTGAAAGATTGAGAATGGTTGATTTATGAATTGGCAGTACTAGACTGGTTATCTGTGAAATGTGAAATAAACAAGTTTTGAGCCATGAACTATTATATGTATTTATATACTTATATTCATGAAATAAAACCCCTAGCCGTGACCAGAAAAATGGTATGGATGGCTGTAGCACTGGAGGTGCTAGACTGCAAAGGAATGCAGGCACTGAAGGTGCAGGATTGTGGATGGTCTGGTCACTGCCATATAAGGACTAGAACCTTGTGTTGTGCGTCTAGTGGCATGAACAACGTGCTAACCGCAAGCCTGGTATGGGACAGGCCTGAACAAGTAATTATGTGGATCGCACATGAAACCCCTGCATGAGATGTGTAGTGATGCACGATAAACACGGAGCGCGGCTCCCACACATATCACTGAAGGTGATCAAGCACGCTGACCCAGTAATGGGAATAAGCAAAGGGGTGGAGGTTTGGATACAACCTGCCACAACTGTGCCTCGCTGAGAGCCACAGGGTCGGGGGTGAATTGTGAGTAAAACATAACAAAAGTTCTTGTTATTTCCACCTTGCCGCTCACAGTATGAAGTGAGTCAGGGGTCCAATCATTTTGTTATGATAGGAAAGGTTTGAAAGTGGAATATCTTGCCGGTAAATTGGTACCTCTCTGCAGAGTTAAAAATGTATTCGAATACTCTGAGCTCCCGGGTTTTATAGGAGTCTGCTGCGGTGGATTAAATCCACGGGGTGTGACACAAGTACTATTTTCTAAATAAAATATGTTTAAATCAAGATTACCCAAATGACATGTGTTGTCATGATAAGGAGTGCTGCCGTGGGCTGTCGTGTGTCGACGTGTCGCGGTAGTGCTATAATCTAGTGAACATGATTAATGATGTTATATTATAAAAGGTGCTGCCATAAGATGAGATGAGAAAGGAAAATATTATTTTACAAATATCCATAATTCTTGACTAGTCTAGGTTCATATCTTCACTACTATATGTATTTACTCTTACCTATGACTTGCTGAGTACGTAAGTGCTCACCCTTGCAACATTCAACTCAATAGATGGAGTCTACTTTGATCAAGATGATGGCACGGAGTACTACGTGGATCCAGAAGGAGGAGAATCAGTTCCCCCAGAACCCTGAAGTGTGTTGTTCTGCCGTCAACTTCTTTTGTGGGAGGGTCACCTATCTTCTGCTGTGTAGTTAAATATTTTGCTAAACCCTGAATGCCTTGTAGGCATTGTAATCCTCTTTATGTAATATTAAGGCCAGCAGGCCACACTGCTTAGTATTTTGTGAGTACTCGGTTGCAATGTAATATACTCCTGTGTTTGACTCATCCTGGGAAGTCAAAGGTTTGTGAGAATGGGACTAGCTACAGCGAGCTAGGTCTCTACAGGAGTAGTCGTTGTCCCAGTCTTGGGGCGCGACATAACCGTCTGTGATGTGCCGTCCTGGATATCTGTTTCTGTGGCAGTGTTGGTGCCGAAGCCATGCTGCCAATTGGTGAACATTCCGGGGAAGACAAAGGATGGCGTCAATGTGCGGCGTGACATGATCAAAATGAAAATCAGGCCTGAGCTAGCACCGAGAGAGGACGATAAAGGTTGTATATACCTCCCCCCTGCATGCTACACTTTGTGCAAGGCTGAGAGGACAGAACTCTGTAAGTGTCTCTATGGAGTTAAAGTTCCATCAGGTTACTCCGCAAATATGAAAAAGCTTGTGTCCATGGGCGATTTGAAATTGTTGGGTATGAAGTCTCGTGATTGTCACGTCTTGATGACACAAATGCTTCCTGTTGCCATCCGGAGTATTCTGCCGCATAAGGTCAGAGAGACGATCACGAGGTTGTGTTATTTCTTCAATGCAATTTCCTGCACGGTCATTGATCCCGATGGACTAGATTCTCTACAGAGTGAGGTGGTTCGAACTCTCTGTCAGCTTGAGATGTATTTTCCTCCGTCGTTTTTTGATATCGTGGTCCATCTCACCGTCCACCTTGTCAGAGAAATCAAGATATGTGGACCCGTGTTCCTACGTTATATGTATCCATTTGAGAGGTACATGGGTGTACTTAAGGCCTACATGAGGAATCGGTCTCGGCCCGAGGGTAGCATTGTCGAAGGTTATGTAGCGGAAGAGGTTGTTGAGTTCTGCGTTGATTACATGGCCGAGGTAGAAGCAATAGGAGTTCCTGTGTCTGGTCACGAGGGGAGGATTGATGGTGTTGGTACTATTGGACGGAGAGCCATCACTCCTGATTTCGATATGTACTCGAAAGCTCATTTTTGGGTCTTGCAACACATGAAGGAGGTGTCTCTGTACATCGACGAGCACAAGGAGATGCTACGATAAGACAATCCTCGCCGATCCAAGGTTTGGATCACGGGAGAACATAACACTCAATTCAACGCGTGGATGAAAGTGAGAATCACCGGAGAGTCTGCAAGTGAGAACCTTAAATGGTTGGCAAAAGGGCCCACGTTTACTGTACATACATGGCAAGAATACGACATCAATGGGTACACATTTTACACAAAAGCTCAAGATCGAAAGAGCACTGTCTAAAATAGTGGAGTGAGCGTAGAAGCTTTTCATGAGGAGTTCAGCGAGACTGGCCCAACAAGGGTAGTACGTGGATTGAACTCGTACTACGGGTTCATTGAAGAAATTTGGGAGCTCGATTACATATTGTTCAAGATTCCCCTGTTTCGATGCCGATGGGTCCAAATCCCACAGGGTGTGAAGGTTGATAGTTACGGTTTCACTTCTGTGGATCTCGATCGAGCTGCTTATAAAGATGAGCCATTCATACTTGCAAAGCAAGCCATTCAGGTCATTTATGTCACTGACCCAGCCAATAAGAAGTGGCACGTCATCCTTCATGGCAAGAGAAGGATTGTTGGAGTTGAAAATGTCGTAGACTAGGAGGAATACAATCAATTTGATGAGATACCTCCATTTGGAGATGGTGTACAGGTCGATACTGAAGACACCGACGAAATCAGTTACGTGCGTATGGATCACCAGGAAGGGTTATACTTTAAAGGTAATCAACCGTACGTCCTTATCTCTTTGTTTCCATCGGTATAGCTTATATATATCCTCTAATTCTTGTCTTTGCAGGGCCGCGGCAAGTGGAAAGTTGAGGATAACATGGCTGTGTATGTGGAAATTGTCAGTCAAAGTCCCCATTTGTATGTAACATTTATTTGAGCATGCTCCACATTGTAACCAATTTTCAGATCTACATTGTAACCAATTTATGGAGCATTTGGACTCCATTTGAAATATCTGAGTGTTCATTTAAAACAAGTCTTCGAGCATTCAGAGTTGCAGAGCTATAGAGTTTTTGGTTGTAAAACTCTACATATTGTGTAGAAGACGTTCATAGTTAAGGTTTTGAAGTTACATGCATTCGTTCAGTCACAGTCGGTTCTGAAGTCAAAACCGTCTGTCATAATCTCTCTAGAGATTATCACTAGAGAGATTATCACAGACGGTTATGAATCTAGAACCGACTGTGATATTCCTAACAGTGTCCGATGCTTCGAGTTCTTAACGTGCATTCATGCAGTTATAGTCGGTTCTCAAGTCAAAACCGTTTGTGATAATCTTTCTAGAGATTATCACTAGAGAGATTATCACAGACGGTTTTGACTTGAGAACCGACTGTGATAATATTATCACAGACAGTTGTGAACATAGGACTGACTGTGATAATCTATCTACGTGGTACAGAGTTCAAGGCAGGCTTTGTCCCGATCATTTCTAGACTTCGCGACTGTTTGCCCTAGCTCTCTCCGCCCTCGCACCGTCCATTGCGATCACCTCCATCGCCTCCCCACAATCCGGCGCGATCACCTCCATCTCCTCTCCACCGTCCGTCGCGATCACCTCCATCGCCCTCCCACCTTCCGACGCGATCACCTCCATCGCCTCCCCACCATTTCTGGTTAATTATAAGTATATGGGTTTTGTTATAGAATTATTAGTTTCGGATTTACTTAAACTGTTCTCTCTTTCACTTATGTTAGGAACTGATATGTCTGGTGATGAAATGCACCACTTGGGGAGTCAGAGTGACCTCGCTGGCGATGAGACGCCTGGGCCGGAGGTTGCCGCATCCACCGTGACACAATCACAGAAGACAAAGGGGCGAGGCCGGACGACATGCGCGTGTCTCGACAAGCAGGAAAAACAGCACATACAGTTCGACGACAATGGTGTGCCGGAAGCTCCGGACAAACTTGTCGGCCAGTACTGCTCACTATGCGGCAAAGTGGCAAGGGAGCGGGTGCCCATCACCACCTCCGACTGGGGTCAAGTGCCCCCAGAGTGCAAGGATGCGCTATGGGAAGAAGTGCAGGCGGCGTTTCACATTCCCGAGGATCTCCAGTTCATCGTCCACCTGATGACACTGATGTCAATAAAGAAGGTGTGGAGGAACATCTAGAGCCACCTTGTCAGGCACTATCGAAGACGCCCTTCAATGACTACCCTTTCGTGACTCCCGAGGCATGGCAGCAGTTCATGGAGATGAAGGGCAAGCCTGAGTTCTAGGAGCTTAGTGCGAAGGGCCAGGTTAACCAGGCCAATAATACCCACCCACACATACTAGGCACCGGTGGGTATGTGGGGAAGAAGGGGTTGTGGAGGAAGCAGGACAAGGGGGCTTCCCAGTCTTCGGCCGACGCTCCTTATGCGGGCATAACGGACGTGCGCGCCCGCAATTGGTGCCGAGCAAGATCGACGATGACCTCCTCCGGAAGCGTCTCTGTGAATAACCCTGCAGATAGGGTAGTGATTGATCGGCTGGTAAGATTGTACGATCACGTACTATCCTTGTAACACGCATGCAATGGGTTGTATTGCTAAGTTCTCCTGTTGCAGGTGATGCAGAGTGCGCAGGCGGCATCTGGAGAGTTCAACCCGAGGAGGGACAGGGATATCCTCACTGCGGTGCTAGGAAACAAGGGGCATCTAGGCCGCGTGCGCGGCCTCGGTGCCATTGTGCCTTGGAGGGATGGTTTCCTTGATGATGAGGAGGCAGCTAAGAGGAGAAAGAGATCCCACAAAGCCCGCGATGAATGGCTCAAGGAGGAGATGCGATCGGAGTTCGCTGCTCGGGACAAAACACTCCTACAGTAGTTGTCGGAGATGCGGGCCATGTATGACGAGCTAAAACAGGCGACCCAGGGTACGCCACTTGTAGTAATGAAATTACCAACCCCCAATCTTGGCCACTGTAGTAGCTACGCGTCCGCGCCGGTGTCTTCGCAGACAGAGCCCTTTCCAAAGTATTCGGTGGACTTTCTGCAGGTAATGGCCGTTTTTCTATGTTAATTCATTCAAAAGTGAAAAGCGGTGAAATTCAATATGTTAATGCGCACTGTTTGTAGGAACCCGCCTCCTGCAAGCTTTTGGTGCTGGCCGGTCTCTTCCCGATCAAGGCTGGCCGTGGGATGGCCCAACCATGCACGGCGGGGCCACAATCCACGGTGTCCCTCTATTTGAGGGTTTTGCACGGGTCCAGGTGGACAGTGTCTCCGACCATTGCAAGGATTTTCCGTTGGAGAAGCTGCCGAACGACGGGATTACCAGTCTCGGGGATGCGGTGCACACATTCGTACAATGGCCCAAGAAAGACATCGTCCTGGATGAGGTAATTCCCCCACCAGTTTCATAATTCGTACTGTAATAATAGCCCTCGGAGTTAGTGTCCTAATACGTAGGTTCTTATATCACAGACTGACACTCGGCCTACTAGCCAGCAGACCCCTCCGAGAAGCCAACCAACGGGTCTGATTACGAAGCTAACTCCGACTAGGAGGCAACCATTCAAGAAGCTAGCTAGTAGGGGAAAAGCAAAGAAGAGCTCGGCGAAGGAGAGTGAGAAGAGTGCGCCAGCTCTCATGCCGTTCGCTCTGGGGATGCCCATGGCCTCCGATGCCGCAATTTCTAGCATGGGGTTAGCATGCCAGAGCCTGCATGGATGGTACATGAAGAGGACAAACCAGACCAGGACGTAGCGTCCGACACACATCATGGTCAAGTACACCGTGGTAGAGTTCCATAATGATATCGGGACCTACCCGGTGACCTTCGAAGACCTGCACAACTTACTCAACAAAGATGCGCTCGACTTGTCAATCCTATTGTCTTGGGTGCTGTAAGTATCCTAATATCCTACCCCTGTTCGTGCATATACGGATATATGTCATTTATTAATTGGTTACTTTCGTGCAGCTGCATGACCAGATATGCCAGAGCTAAAGGCGAACCTGTCGGTTTCTTGGACCCCCAGATGGTCGCCGAGGTGATGTTTAGGACCGACGTGGACTTCGTTGTCGACTACATCAAAAGAGGGTTGCTTGCTCAGGTCGACAAGGAGTACATACTTGTACCCTATAGCCAGAGGTGAGTGCTCTCATCAGTACTTCACTCGTAGATTAGTGTCTCCATATGCACACCCCCAAACTTAGATTAAATTATTAATTCTTTACGTGTAATATGTAGCTACCACTGGATCCTGCTAGTACTTATTCCGAAAAGGAACAAGGTGTTCTACCTTGATTCATTGCAGAGGAAAGGGTACGAGTTATGCGGCGCATGAGATGTATTCGAAAGGTTATGATATTCATGTGGACCTGTCTTGCATCTAGATTTACTGTCCTCAAATTGTCAATTTGGACTATCCTCAAACTGTCAATTTTGACTATCTGCAGGGCTTTCACAAACTACTTTGCCAAGGGAGGGCGACAACACGAGCGGTCAGCTGATAAGTTTCAGTGGTTATAATTTTCGGTACAAATTTCAACTAGCATCTGTTTTACTTTATAACGTGTCCCCAGCTAACTCTCGGTCTGTAAATTGGCAGTGCCATCAGCAGTCGGTAGACAATACATGTGGGTTCTACGTGATGCGCCACATGTATGACCTGATCATCACCCCTCATTAGCCAGATTTCCCCAAGGTATACAACTGCTCCGCTTTGTATCTATTTGGCAGAATTTAAAACAGCATTGAGCTAATTTTTTCTGTACCAACTCTTGCTGCAGGGGGTCGACTTCCCTTCGGAAAGCTTTGACTCCCGGCAGATTGGTATGGTTCGAGTGATGCTCGCTGAGTTTTTCCTTGCGGAGATCATATCAACCAAGGGGAAGTTTAGGGACCCGCAAGGTTCGTATTAGTGCGGCCTTACTAATTGAGATTATCTGAAGGGAAATAGGTACAAATAGTATAGTACATCTAACATACTGACTTTAATTGTCGATTACATTTATTTGTTCAATCTCAATTGTACATATTTCTGAGTTCTGTGCTGTATATATATGAAATGCTATTGTAAATGTTTCTAAGTTGTGTGCATGTATGAGATGAACTGTATATATTTGAGTACTGTGCATGTATGAAATAAAGTGTATATATGAAATGCTATTTGTACAGAGGACATGGCTAGCATGATTCCTGAGGCTAGCCACAAACAAAAAGAAATTTATTAAAAAAAATATTAATATGCACAGACGATTTTGATCTTATAAACCATCTGTGATAGATCGAACTATGTACGTATCACAGAGTATCACAGAATGTTCTGAGCTAATAACCGTCTCCGATAATGAAACTATTCTAGATGGTTTTGACCTGAAAATCGTCTGTGATACTATCACAGCAATCACAGACGGTTCTGAGATTATAACCGTCGCTAATAATGGCACTATCACAGATGGTTTTGAGTATCCCAGATGGTTTTGAGGTCAAAATCATCTGGGATAGTGTCATTATCGGAGATGGTTATAATCTCAGAACCATCTGTGATACTTATACTATCACAGACGGTTCTGAGATTATAACCGTCTCCGATAATGAATAGCAGATTGTTTTGACCTCAAAGCCGTCTGTGATACTCTTACTACACAGACGGTTATAATCTCAGAACCGTCTGTGGTAGTATAGGTATCACAGATGGTTCTGAGATTATAACCGTCTCTGATAATGACACTATCCCAGATGGTTTTGACCTCAAAACCGTCTGTGATACTCATACTATTATTGACGGTTCTGAGATTATAACCGTCTGTGGTAATATGAGTATCACAGATGGCTTTGATCTTATAACAGTCTGTGTAGTAAGAGTATCACAGACAGTTTTGTTGTTATAACAGTCTATGTAGTATGAGTATCACAGACAGTTTTCATCTTATAATAGTCTGTGAAGGGAAAAATCATAGACGGTTCCAAACGGTCAGTGATAGTACTCGATTATCACTGGCTCGAATATCACTGACGGGTCAGAACCGTCTGTGATGACTGTTTTGATCCGACTGTGATAATGAATTTTGTAGTAGCGCAAAAACTAGTTGGAAAGGCGTGTCACCTATTGCTCTACTGGGTGTGGTACGAAGTGCCCATAGAATAGAGTAGAGTTCCTCTACCCAAGTCCTCGAGCGTAACTTAAGGTGGTCAAAAATATGTTTCTTGACCCCTTGTATTATTTGCCCGTTGGCACGTTCAACCGCCCCATTGCTTTGCGGATGAGCAATTGATGCGAAACAGACTTTGGTCCCGATATCGTCGCAATAATCCAGAAAAAGACCACTAACGAATTGGGAACCGTTGTTTGTGATGAGGTGACTGGGGACACCAAATCATATCACAATGTTCTTGCGGAAAAACTTCTTTGCCGCTGCGGTGGTAATGGTTCAGACCGGTTCGGCCTTGATCCATTTAGTGAATATATCAATGGCTACGAATAAGAACTTGTATCCATTGACGGCTTGGGGCATTGGTCCCAGAATATCTATTCCCCATACGGGGAATGGCCAGGTAAGGGGAATAGTGTGGAGTGCACATGCTGGTTGATGAACTTGCCGAACATGGAATTGACACTGGTAGCATGTCTTGACCAAATGTCTGGCATCATTGAGTACCATAGGCCAGTAATACCCTTGTCGAAAAGCTTTTTCGACCAATATTTTGTAGGATGCATGTGTTCCACACATGCCTTCGTGGATTTCTCTTAGAAGGTTTTGGCCTTCTTCGTGAGGGATGCAACGCATGAGTACGCCTTGTGTACTCTTTTTGTGTAGGATTCCTTCAACTAGTGGTACATTCATGCTTTTCTAACTAACCGATTAGCTTCAATTTCATCCTCGGGCAAGGTCCCATGTGCTAGATAGATCCTCAATGGTTGGATCCAACCTGCTTCGTGCTCGAGGGCGGCGATGTTACTCACCGCCTCGGTCTTCTCGGTGATCGAGGGATGTTTTAAGTGCTCAATGAACACTCCTATTGGAGCGGATGCACGTGAGGACCCAAGTTTTGATAACTGGTCTGCGAGAATATTGTCTCTTCGCGGAACGAATTGGACTTCAAAATTACTGAAGTATTTTTCCAATTTCCTCACTTCGTCCATGTAATGAGCCATTATCTCATCGGAGGTGCTGTACTCCTTGTTTACCTGATTTACGACTAGCTATGAGTCTCCCCTCACCACTAGCTGATGGACTCCAAGGGATTTGGGTGCTCGAAGCCCAGCTAGAAGACCTTCATACTCTGTAATGTTATTTCTCGTGACAAAGTGGAGTTGTATGACGTACTAGAGTTGGTCGCCCTAAGGCGTGATTAAGACCACTCCAGCCCCCGAGTTTGAAAAGCCGTGAGAACTATCGAAGTACATCATCCAAAGGTCGTTGGTAGACAAATCTGCATGTTGTTGTGGAAGTGGTTTTGGATTAGTCTACTCGACCACGAAATCAGCAAGAATTTAAGATTTGACTGCTACATGAGCAGTGAAGTAGAGATAGAACGCTCCTAGTTCTACTACCCATTTCGCTACTCAACCAGTTTATTCTAGATTACGGAGTATGTCCCCTAAGGGGAAGGATGATGGCATGGAGATCTTATGGGCTTGAAAGTAATGTCGCAGCTTTCAGGAAGCCATTAATAGGGCATAAAGTAGTTTTTGGACCTCAGGGTAATGCTCCTTTGGTCCATTTAGTACTTCACTTACGTAATTCACTGGTCGTTGCACTCCATCCCTTTCTGCAACTAGTACTGCACTGACCGCACAATGGGTTGCGGCTAAGTAAATGAGCAACAGCTCTCCCGTTTCTGGGGAAACTAACACTGGAGCACTTGATAAATATACTTTGACCTCCTGAAAGGCTTTTTTGGCCTCATCCGACCATTGGAAACCATTGTGCTTATGTAGTACCTTAAAGAAGGTAAACCACATTGACCTAACCATGATATGAAATGACTTAAGGCCACCATTCGACTTGTTATGCTTTGGACGTCCTTTGTTGACGAAGGGGATCTCATTTGCTTAATGGCTTGTATTTTATCGGGATTAACCTCAATGTCTCGCGAACAAATAAGAAAACCTAAGAGTTTACTAGAAGAATATCCAAAAGAGCATCCGGGATTTAACTTGATTCTATGTTTATTCAAATTACAAAAAGTCTCAGTGAGATCATTTACATGATTAGAGCTTTCTAAGCTCTTTACAACCATATCATCCACATAAGCTTCTAAATTACGCCCTAATTGAGATAGAAAGATCATATACATCAAGCGCTGGTACATGGAACTAGCGTTCTTCAGCCCGAATGGCATTCTAACGTAGCATTAGGTGCCAAAGGGTGTGATGAAGGCAGTTTTCTCTTCATCTATTTCTACCATGCTACTTTTGATGGTAGCCTGAGTATGCATCCAGGAAGCTCATCAGTTTGCAACCCGCAGTGGAATCGACCAACTGATCGATACGAGGAAGGGGAAGTCATCCTTTGGGCAGGCATTGTTAAGACTGGTGTAATTGATGCACTTGTGTCACTTACCATTGGACTTTAGGACCATGACCGGATTTGCAAGCCATTCCGGATGGTTAACCTCGCGAATGAAGCTAGCTTCTTGGAGTTTAGTTAACTCCGAACGAATAGCTTCTTGACAATCAGGAGCAAAGTGTCTGAGCTTTTGCTTGATTGGTCGTTGTCCAAGCTGAATTGCTAGCCTATGCTCGATCACTTCCCTTGGGACTCCAGGCATGTCGGATGGTTTCCATGCAAACACATCTGCGTTAGCTTAGAGGAAAGTAATGAGCGCGAATTCTTGTTTGTCATCTAGTACTGCTCCGATCTGAACAGTCTTAGACGTGTCAGCTGGGAATAGGGGAACTTGCTTGAGTTTTCCATCTAGTGGTGGAGTCACCTTGACCGCCTCAGGTTCTTTGGTCAGCAACTTTACATCCTATAGGGGGAGTTGGTCGACCAGTTCCAAAGAAATACGGTCACAAGTGAAGGCCGTATTTTGACTACCCCTAACTGTGATGACGCCTTTTAGCCCTAGTATTTTGACGTGCTGATAAGCGTAGTGGGTTGCCGCCATGAACTTGGTGAGTGAAGTCCTGCCAAAGATAGTGTTGTAAGCTGAATCAAAATCAATTACATCAAAAGTTATCAATTCTGTTCAAAAATTCTATGGTCCTCCCAGTGTTACAGGTAACACTATTTGCCCAATGGGCATCATCGAGGAACCAGGGATTATCCCAACGAATGGTGAGCCACTAGTTTAATCTTTGAGCCAGGTATTTGCAACTCGTCAAGAGCTTTGGCGAATAATAGGTCAAAAGAACTGCCCCCGTGAGCAATACTCGTCCCACTTTAGCGTTGCTAATAATGGGGGAAATGACCAAAGGAAGCCGTCGTGGTTGTGACAACCCTTTGGGGCAATCTTCCCGGATAAAGGTCAGGGAGGTCTCTGATCAACGGGAAAATTGAAGCTCTCCGAGGGGAGCTTCAACACTATTTACCTCTCAGCAAAAACTTTAAACTGACGCCTAGAATAATAAGATGAAGACCCACCAAAAATAATGTTAATATGATTACTAGGTACCTGGTATGGCATTACCTCGTCTCCATCAGCATCTTTCATTCCTCAAGATTGTCCTTGTTCTGGTATGGTCGGCATGGGAGAAGTACCTTGATAGAAATCTTCCATGCATTTCAACCAAGTCCGGCAATTCTTGAGGTCATGTCTAGAAGCGTTGTGTAATGGACACCATTTCTTGTTTCCGTGCTGGTTAGTCTGTTTATTCGCGCGGTCGCCATTTCAACCACTGGAAGGAGGTTTATTAAATTTGAATGGAACTTTTTTACCTTTCTCCTATGGTTGCTTGTCCAAGACTGCGACCTCGTAGAATCGGCCTGCTCCATTCTTCTTGGGCTTCTTAGATTTTCCACCTGCAAAGGATTCAGACTTCTTGCTCGAATCTCCCTTCTTTTCGGTCTTCAAACCAGGTTGAGGAGGTAGATTGCCTTTGTCCACCATTCTATTCCACTCTACAGCCTTAGCTGCGTCGGAATATCAATCAGTCATGTCGAAAAGGTCTGAAACAGATTGCGAGGGATGAATACTCAAATCCTCTATGAACCTTCAGTATCGGACACAGTGCTTAAAGGCTCTAATGACTGAAGTATCAGAGGTGTTAGGAATGGTATTCCTCACTCCTACAAATCTTTTGACAAACTAACGAAGCGTCTCCGTCGAAGTCTGGCGTAGGCAATGTAGATCATCCTCTTTGCTAGGCTTCTCATAGAAGTTTTGGAAGTTGTTGAGGACAGCATCACACAACATCTCCTAGTTGTAAATCGATCCTTCTAGTTGGTTGAACAACCAGGTCCATGCTAGACCTTCAAGGACTGTTGGCAAATATTTTGCCACAACCCATTCATTTCCTCCAGCCGCTTGGATGGCAATGACGTAGATCTGGAGGAATTCGGTTGGATTCTGAGTCCCGTCGAACCTCTCGATCATATTTAAACTTATCAGGCCAGACCACATTTCATAGTCCAGGTGAAAAAGCTTTACAACCCATGTACATACTACGTGGTCGTTGTTCATCGCGACTATTTCCATGGTCGTGGAAGGGATCAGCTTGAGGAAGTTCACGACGCGGCCCTAAACGAGGGTGCACTGGTACGCAATTATGATCGTGGGAAGTGCTAGTTCGCCGGGCCTTGTCATGTCAGATGTAGGTGAGGTTACATCTCTTGTGACTTTCATGGGAACCATCTTGTGCTCTCGTTGTCGAACGTGATGATGCTGCTGGAGTAATACTCAAGGTGACTTCATCGAGGCTATCCACAAGTACCCTTGTGAATATAGCCCCATCGTCATTCGCTAAACCAGAGGGAGGATTGCGAACAGCATGTGCAATTCTTTGGATACGGTCCTCAACATTCTTTTTGGGCGCTAGTGGAGTTTTTGGCGTGGTCGCTTCAACCGTTGGAGAGTAATTTGGAGATGAGATCAGCGTGTAATTACGCCTGCGACCTCCTATATGTGGTTGTTGAGATATTCTTGGACCAAGGTCACAGGTAGTGGTATTCTGGCGGGTTGACGTAGGACACGAATAATCTTCTGCGACCTTGTGAACCTCATTTTCTCACTGCTCGCAATCTTGGTCCTCTTTCCATTTGCATTCTCATTCCTGCCTAGGATCACATTGCTCAGGGGTTTCCTCAGAAAGTGTAGCGACTTCCCTAGGGGCAGAGTTTGCAGACGGAGAAAGCATCTCATCTTCGTTTGAGCTTGAATCGAAATCAAAGAGGGACTTCAGATTGTCTGGGGAAAAATTCTCCAAACGGATGTCAAGGTCATCTTCTCCCGCGTCACCTGGGACAATGATTTTTGGCACATACTCATCCTCGGATGCGGTAATACTCACAGAGGGCAAGTGAATTGCTCACTCAAGTTCTTGTCCATTAGAGGTGACCAGAATTGGAGATGATGCATCCTCAGGAAAGGCCTTGAGGCTAACGTTGTCATTATTGATGGGGACGTTGTCTTCGTCCATGGCATCTACATGATCCTCGAGATCGAATTCATTCTTGGAATCATGCAGGCAAGGGAAAGGATCCATGGATACAATGAACCTTGGTGAAAATCTCTTCAGGGCCCCACGGTGGGCGCCAGTTGTCGACGATTGGAACCCGGGGGTCCTTCTATTGAACTGATGCAAGAATGAGATGTGTTAAGAAGGGAGCCAATCAGACAAATGCCAAGGTATTCAAAATATCTCTGAACCAGGGACACAGGGATTTATCCAGGTTTGGGCCCTCGTAGCTGTCTAATGACACTACTTCCTATGTATTTTCTTATGTGGGAAAAAGAGTTACACGGAGATGGTTACAATGTATGTGAGCTAGCTAAGCCTACTCTTCTCTGTAGTTGATCCTCCTCTCTAATCCTTCCCTTGAAGGCCCTCTTATACTTGCCGAAGAGATTGTCGGTTATCCCCCTGAAGGCACATCCCACGATCGATCCTAACTGCCTGTGGTAGCCGTGGGTTGTGGGCACGTGGTGGTTGCCGTAGATCATGGTAACGTGGCAATAAGCAGCTTTGACTTGGCATCATGGAGCTGCTTAACCATCCTAACCTCCTTCGACAGTTACCTTACTAGGGACTTATGATTATCTCTGCAATAATCATAAGGATTAAGGTAAGGTCATGATAAAGGGTGATTGCGTACCCCTGCGACTACTGTAATGAAGTGGGTCTTTGTATCTGCGAGAGAGTCTGGTCGTAGGGAGATATTTCTGTGACCGTAGTGTCTGCAAATACAGCAATGGGTTTTATGATGACAATTGTTTATTATAATTTGCATGAAATAAATATGGTTCTTGGGTTATATCCAGGGCATCTTTGGATTACCCGGTATCCCTTCCCCTAGCTCTTGGCGACCATAGGAAGGTACTTGTGGCCATGGTGTGCTATGGGCGACCATGGAATGCTATGCGCGACCATGGAGGCCTCAGGACAGCTAACAATCCTCGTCACACTCCTTTCCCAGTTCCATCATGACCATGGGAAAGCATATCCATGGATTTCCTGGGAGGATTGCCTAAAACCCGACGTGGCAATGACTATCTCTTTGTGGTCATTGATCGGTTCTTCAAAATGATAATTCTCATACCTTGTCGAAAGACTATCACTGGAGAAGAGGCAGCTCAGATATTCTTTCAGCATGTTTGGACACATTTCGGACTGCTGGCTTCTATTGTGTCTGATCATGATACTCGGTTCCTTAGTCACTTTTGACGATCGCTCTAGACGATGATGGATACAAAGCTAAAGAGGAGTACTGCTTTTCATCCTCAAACTAATGGTCAAACTGAGGTGGTAAATCGAACAGTCATTCATCTCTTGAGGGGCTTTAACTCTAAGCATCCGAAGACCTGGGATGAAAGCATACCGTACCTGTAGTTTACTTTTAATCGAGTAGTGCATGCTTCAACGTTTCTACAAAATTGACCCATCGATCTGAGAGGATCTTCGGGTCCTTTAGGTTGAATACTTCAGTTTGAGTTTGGAAGGCTTGCGACGTCAGAAGGCTCTGCGACTTCAGAAGGCTTCGTGACCTCAAGAAGGATTCGATCTCTGGTCAGACTGTATTCCGATCAATCTATATATAACTAAGTCTTATCTGTTAGGTTTAGTTGTTCGAGTCTAATATGTTTAGTCGGTTATTTAGTTTGATAGGTATTCATACATTGGACTATAAATACATTGTAATAGGATAGATAGATTATCTACCTAAGTATCTACTTTTGCATAGATCAAATCAAATAGTTCATCGATGTAGGCGAGTGTGTCCTAACGCTCGACGTGTACAAGATCCGTCTTTTCAATAAAGAATGTGCTATCTTTTGAACTGTGTTTTTGATCAACTTGGGTTTCAGTAACTCTGAGTCAGATCCCATTATTCCGCATATTAGCATCTGATCGACTATAGTTGAAGCCCGTCTATACTTCAATTAGAGCAAAGCAGCATCTGGTCGAGGCTAGATCGAAACCCGGTCCAGCCCGTAATCAAATCACCCATCCAGTGGTGATAACAAGTTCACGGTGTTGCGGAATGAGTACCCGCTCTCGGTGCTAACGAGATACAACAACAACTCCAACAACTACCAACCCAAATGAAGAGTCTACAGGTGCGGTTGCGAGGTTGTGACATACCTAACTCCACCTCTCAGCTTAGAAGGAGTTCAAGACATGATGCCTCAAGACGCCATCGTCAGCATATGCATCAGACGTGGGCGTCTTGTCAAAGGCCTTCACCTACATCGACTTAACGGCCTAGACAAGCACCACTACCACCTCGTTGGAACCAGTGGTCTCGTTGGCCAGAACATTCACCACGTGTCCAGCAACAATGGCATGTGCGGACTACTCCACCTGCATTGACTACATCTCGGCAAGGCAGGGGCCCTTTGGAGGTACCTACTTCACCCTAGAAAGCAAGTCGACTTGCTATTTCAAGCAAGACAACTTGGATGCCTCCTTCTCAGGCTCCTCTTCTTCCAACACCACCTAGCCTACCCAAGGTCTCTCATGTCCCTATGATCAATCAGTGCAAGCATGATCTATGTAGGAGGAATCATCGCATACTACACTAAGAGTTGGAGGATCTTGTACTAAAAAATTTACAAGTTCGTGTCCGGCCCAGTGGCAGCATCCGTCCTAATGATGAGAACATTATGTTCCGCATCTCTCCGATGGTAGAACAGAGTCAAAGGTATCATTACCTTCTTGACCGTCTAGCTCCAAGACAACATCATGATCAAGCAGTTGGAAATGTTCCAAGCCCAAGAATGCAAAAGAAGAAGGTATCATCTCTATCATCTCCACTAACCCTTGCAAGAAAATCATCCCAGGGTGCAGGGTGAATACGACTCCGATCGGTCATTACCTCATAGGGAGTTGTGCAAGTTCATGCCCCTTCAACCACTTCAAAAAAAGAAGTTGAACCTGTAGATGATGTCTTCATGAAGGAAGCACCACCATAAGCTATGATGACTCCTCCCTAGAAGACTACAGAAGCCCTTGCCCCAATGACTGAAGTGTCAAGTACCCATGTCATGGGAGAAGATTCCATGGTTTGGGGGATGGTGACATCTCAACCCAAGGGTGATACTAACTCTGATTGGAGGCCTTCTCCTGTTACTCAAGAGTTTTCATACTCTTCAGATAAAGAGATTGTCCCAAACCCAAAACCTATGGCATGCTTACCATGCTTGGAGGAGGTTCATTCTTGGTCCAGGTCCACCAAGGGGCAAGAAGATCAAGATGCAACGAAAGAAATGATGATGAAGTCCCCTTGTCTTCCTATTTCTTTGCAAAAGAATTTGGAGGAGGGGCAGTCTTCCTGTCCTTATGTTGACATCGCGCCCCGTCTTCTGGAGGATCCTGCACAATTACAGGAGGTTGCAACCCGAAAAGGCATGGAGACCCCCATGAGGACGAGGGCACGCCAAAGAGCTTCGAGTTCAATGACCGAGGCATCACAAGAAGATGTTGAGTCTGATGTTCAAAGAGGGTCTTCTGACTCTGAGTCAACCTGTTTGCAGTGACTCCCTCATTCACCACACTATTCCAATCTTGCTCCTTCCATCACTTCTGATGAGGAACAATATCTTAGAACTAGTGTTAGTGATGACAACACCACTCTAGTTAATATGGCTATAAGTCAAGGTGGTCCAACTGATGAAGCCAACGCTAATGAAGAGCAAGGGGCATATGCTGATTCCCCTACATTTGATCCTTCCATACACCGCGCTTTTGAGGATCGAGACCATGAATACAAGAAGATGTTTGGTGAATTGGGAGAGAAGTTTGATCAATTGGTTGAAGCTCTCACAAACTATGGTCATGGAGCAATACCATCAGATTCGCCCCATCCAGTTGTTGGTTCTCAAATAGTAGAGTTGGAGACTACTACACAAGTTTGCCTTGCAGGCAGTGTTGAGCAACACGCCGCAGCAGCGGGCGCTCTACTTCTCTTTTCAGCCATTCCCACCACTGCTGCAAATGTTGCACCAACACCTGCTGTGTTGAAGGATTGTCACAACTATCTGGAAGATTTGATAAACCAAATATTGAAGCAGATCACAATTGAGAAAGCTCCTCAAACTCCTCAAAGTGAGCTTGAGAAGTCTTAGGAAGCATGGCATGATTTAGTGCCCTTCCCGTCTGAATGGCAACCACCTAAGTTCCGTCAATTTGATGGAACCGGCGATGCGAGGAAGCACTTAGCATACTTTGAAGCAGCTTGTGGAGACAATGCCAACAATCTGTCACTCCTTCTGAGGCAATTCTCAGGGTCCTTAACCGGCTCAACTTTCCATTGGTTCAGCCATCTTCTGATTGGGTTTGTCCGCGATTGGATAGGCATGACGAATCTTTTCAAAACACACTTCGTAACCATGCAGAAGGACATCTTAGCTTTGGAGTTGTCCCAAGTCAAGTAGAAGCGTGACGAGAAGATTGATGATTACCTGATCTGCTTCCGTGACAACTATGTGCGTCTCACCAGGGAAATGCATCAAGAAGAGTCCATTCGCATGTGTGTCCATAGGATGCAACAACATTGGTCCATTAAAGTTTCAAGGCATGAATTGAGCACAACATTAACTACAATCAGGTTGGAGTTTGAGAAGTCTCCGCAGATCATGGAGCTTTACAAGATTGTTGGCCATGATGATAACTCAAGAAGATTCAACTCGGCAGCCAAACCTTCCAGCACCAAAGTCAAGGCTAAGGCGCCAGCTAAATCCCACAACATTGTGCATGTTGTTTCATCAAGAAGATCTCTCTTTTGAGAAATTGGCCCCTTTTTGTGTTGTGGGCGTGGCAGTATACATAAATATACAAACAAAAGACAGAGAATGCACAATTTTAGGAAACACTATATTTTATTAATTCTGAAAAGAATTACAAGTTACAAGTCGCTTTGGGATTTACAATCTCTGTTGCACCAAAGGAAAGTACTTCTTGGCTTCAGGTGATTGTATGGTTCATGGTTCCTCAGGTCTTTTGAAAAACTCCTGGTTAATTACATCTATAGAACAAGTCCATAGAAAACCTCTGATTAAGCTGTGATAATGGTTGTCTTCTTCAAGCTTCAAAACTTCAAAATTGCCCATGATGAAAGAATGCAATGTGTATGCCCATGCATCCAAATATGCAAATCCATAGTGACGAGGATTATAACCCGAGTTAGTCATTTTTCCATTCTATAGTCGCAAGGCTTACAGAATGAGATCTAAATTATTTGTATACCTCTCTGTGGTCTCAAAGACCTAAGAGGGGGACAATAGGACAGTCCAAGATATTCTGGACATAGTCTATTCTATGGTCTCGGCCTGTATTGTTGTGGGGTTCGTAGTCTCAAAACACTCACAAAACTAAGGTCCAGAAGTCCATGGTCTCACATACCTACGAATACCCTGGTCACAGAGATATCATCCCGTGGTCGCCCAGGTCGTGGAGAGTAAAAGAATGACTACCTGGTCGTAGTTAATACGCGACCATGACAATTAAGGAGTCAAAAAAATCCAATGGCGATATGGTTAGACTCATTAATTCGACCATACCCAGTAGTTAAGCCTGTTCGACCACTACCGCCACCTTGGATATCTTCAGCCTCCGTAATTAATTTCTAGTAACTGTCAAGAAGATAAAAGTGCAATCATAAATAGGCATAATTGCATATTATGGCTGGTGCACGTTTGCCTCCCAGCGACCCTTCAATCCCGTAACCGGCGACCGGCGACGAGCTATAAAAAGAGGGATCACCGGGAGAGAAAGGGACATCTAGATAAAGATTCAAGACACAAGACTTAAGAGATAGAAACAGTAGATTGTTATACACTGTGTAAATAAGAATAAGAGATTGTTCTTAGTTGCTCTAAGAACACCTCCTGTTCCTCTAAGAACACCTCCTATTACTCACCATCAGAGGGCCCGAACCTGTATAAATTTCTTTCTACCTTAGACATAGATACCCTAATTTACTTGAGTTTCACCTTAGATTGGCTTCACACTTAATCATTTAACTTCATGTAAGATTGACTAAGGACCAGAGCCCCAATCGTCGACAGCTGGCGCCCACCGTGGGGCCCTTTTTCAAGGTGTAATTCTTCATCCAGAATCTTGGTAAGCCATGTCAGGAGTTTACAATTTCGAAAATGATTTTGATCTTGCAAATTAATTACGTTGATCTTCACATGGAGGATGAAACTCTTTACATGGAAGAAAATGAAGTTCCCTCAGAGCCATGTGCTGAGGAGTATTCTCAGGACTTGGTCCATGGCCAGGAGCCTATACTAGTTCGTTCACCTCCGGTGAGTTCATCCACCTCTAGAAGCGAATATGTGCTAGAACCCATCATCCCAATTCATGCGGGAGATGAGGATCTTGAATTCAGTTTGGAAGGATTTGCTCCAAATAATTTGAATTCTATTTTCAATTTGAGTCTGATCAAGATGAGGAGATGCTATCCCCGTCTGCGAACTCAACTCCCTGGGAAGTCATTGTACTTTCCAAGGAAACCCCTGAGCAACGTGCCGCTAGAGAGGAGGAGCGCAAACGGGAAGAAGATGCAGCTCGAGAGCAGCGAGAGGCTGAGGTTCGCAAAGTCACAGAGCAAGCCCTGCAACTTGCGCAATCTCACCATGATACCGTGGCTTGCGATCTTGCCCCTGGAACTTCTCATCCGCAACGTCACCATGGTCGCGGGTGTGATCAAACTCCATTATCAGCCCCGGCTGTTCCCCTGTGGATGAGGTGACAGTAACTCCCATGACACGTAGAAGGAGCACACAAGAACGCATTCGTGTGATTGCAGATACTCTTCGCAATCCTCCATCTGATTTGGCAAATGATGACAGAGTACTGTTCGCAAGGATTTTTGGCGAACAACATCGATGAGGTAGCAACTATTGCGACTCCAACATCATCCTCATGATTAGTAACTCGTTCACAAGAACACGACAGTTATCATTCGATCCAGGGACAACATCGACACACATCATCAACTCCATATCGTAAAACCGGGCGAATAGGAAATCCCAGTGACCTTTATTGTGAACTGCTGCATTCGCGTTTGGGGCCGTGAGTAGATTCTTCTCGCAACCGTAATCACAGACCAATGCGATCACATTTGGGGCCACTAGCTGGAGTGGTTCTAATTACACCTCAGGGTGACCAACTTCGGTATGTCATACAATTACACTTTGCTACTATTAATAACGCAGCAGAGTATGAAGATCTTCTTGACAGGCTTCGAGCAGCTAAATCCCTTGGGGTCCATCGATTAGTGGTGAGGGGGAACTCACAGCTGGTCGTAAACCAAGTAAACAAGGAATATAGAATCTCCGATGAGACAATTGGTTATTACCTGGACGAAGTGAGGAAATTAGAAAAATACTTCAATAATTTTGAAGTCCAATTCGTTTTGCGAAGAGACAATATTCTCGTAGATCAATTGTCTAAAATTCTACCCTCACGTACATCCACTCCGACAGGAGTGTTCGTCGAACACTTAAAATCCCCTTCTATCAAAGAAGGTTCAGAGGAGATAACAAATGTCGCCACCTTAGCGAAGGAAGCGGATTGGATTCATCCATTGAGGATCTATCTTGTGAATGGAACCTTGCCTAAGGATGAAACTGACAGTGATTGGTTAGTTAGAAAATCATGCATGTACAGACTTGTTGAGGGAACCTTATACAGAAAAGGAGCTCAAGGAGTACTTAAGCGTTGTATTTCTCAAGAAGATGGAAAATCCCTTCTAAGAGAAATATATGGGGGCATATGTGGAACACATACTTCTTATCGGACACTGGTCAGAAAAGATTTTTGACAAGGTTATTACTGGCCTACGGCACTTAATGATGCCATGAAATTAGTCAAGACATGCCCACAGTGTCAATTTCATGCTTGGCAAGTTCATCAGCCAGCATATGCCTTGCAAGTTATTCCCTTAACTTGGCCGTTTGCCTTTGGGGGATAGATATTGTCGAACCAATGCCTCAAGCAGTCAATAGATACAAGTTTTTGTTTGTAGCCATTGATACATTCACTAAGCGGATAGAGGCTGAACCAGTCCACAATATTACTGCCGCTACGGTAAAGAAGTTCTTTCATAAGAACATAGTAACACGACTTGGTGTTCCAAGTCGCCTTATTACTCACAATGGTTCCCAATTCGTCAGTGGCTTTTCTTAGATTATTGCGATGACATTGGAACCAAAGTCTGTTTTGCATCTGTTGCTCATCCACAGAGTAATGGTGCAGTCGAACGTGCCAACGGGCATATAATATAGGGCGTAAAGAAACGTGTTTTTTACCTCCTTAAGCTACGCTCGAGGGCTTGGGTACATGAACTTTACTCTGTATTATGGGCGTTACATACCACATCCAGTCGAGCCACAGGCGAGACGCCTTTCCAACTGGTTTTTGGTGTAGAAGCTACCTTACCGGTTGAGGTACAACTTGGTTCGGCTCGCCTAAATCACTTAGATGTTGATAATCAAAGTGATCATCGAGAGGTTGAACTCTCCCTTCTCGAAGAAAAGCGTGATCGAGCATTGATTAGGTTTGCTGCATATTTACAAGCTTTGCATAAATATCATAGTAAAAAGTTGCGACCACGTAGTCTTCACATGGGCGACCTGGTTTTAAGAAAAATACAAAATTAGTCCAATCGCAACAAGTTCTCCCCTCAATGGGAAGGTCCTTATACTGTAGTTTCAATTCTGCAACCTAGATCGGCTCGATTAGCTATGGAAGATGGACAGATCTTATCCAATACTTGGAATATAGATCAATTGAGAAAATTTTATGTGTAAGTTTTCACATTTCTGTTTCCTTCTTTTATTAATAAAGTGCCTTTTTTCACAATATGTTATGATTGTATTCCCATTTTCTGTTCTTAATTTTTCTCAAGCTAAGCTTGGGGGCTGATCACAAATAACCATCTTACTGTCATATTTAAAGTGGATTCACTAACTGATCCCACGGTCGCATCTAGATAAGACATCTCTAAATAAGCTGTTTCTTAACGCATACGAGACTTACTAGCATGTCTCTGATCATTCGGGTGGCTGTAAATTTGTAAAAGGCTTTGACATTTACATTAAGTTGTTTATTCTTGCGACTTCATGATAAACTCTAGTTGAGATATCTCTTCTTTAAGCTGTTTCTCAACGCATAAGAGGCTCACTAGTTATGGTCTTTTTAGTCCATATTCTCTTATCCTTAGATTACTATATTGTGACTGCAGTATTAGTGACCTTAGGAGGGGGCTAGGGGAATATAACTATAATATTTTGTTGGAAGATAGGTATATTTCTTGTTTTCTTTTTCAAATTCTATTAATCATGCATTTGCATTTCCTATTAGTTATTTGTATTTGTAGGTCGATACATAAAAGAATTTCTGTTCCCATTGAAAATGCATTTACAATGAGAGGAAAGCTTTATACAAGATTGAGGTTTTCTAATAGTTTGTCAACTATGGGGCTTAACCTCAGCTCAGCTATGGTCGCAGCCATTTGGTCTTCATTTTCAAAAATGATATTTTCTGCCGTTGGACTCAAATCTTAGTTCAGTCCATACTGATGCCTAGGTTTGCAAAGAATTGAAGAAGCAATAGCACATACATCGGTCTTCACTGTTTCTTTATACCTCTTTGCAAACTCTGGGATATTGGCGATTAGAGAGTCATCTTGAGCGGTGACCAAGTTGCAGGATTCCTTGAGAGATAAATTATCCTTCTCAGGATCAATAACCATTTCATCGAGTTAATCCGTGACTTCCCTCAGCTTTGCGAGAGTGGCTTTTTCAATAGTACTACAGCTGTTGATGATTTTTTCCCAAATCATTCTTTTCTTTTTCAGAAACTTTTGCAGTGCTCTTGGCGTTCTCCATTGTCTTCTGGATTAGATTGTGAAGTTTTTTGAGATTGTGTCCTCTCCGGATACATTTCTCTTCGAAGTTGTTTTTCTCTTTGGCCAGTTTGGAGTTTATTTCTCTCTGATCTGGTCAGGAAGAGAAACAACATGATTTGATCAATTTATGAAAGGTTATAAATGCATTGATTAGTTCTGCGAGAATAAACTTACGATCTAAATCAATTTATAGTTTCTCTTTTTCCCCTTGGAGAGTAGCATATGAACTTTTGTTTTCCTCCAAGGATGACAACGCCTCAACAAGGTTTTTATTGTTTTCCTCTAGAGCTTCTGCCACCGCTATCTCCTTATTGGAGCGCTCCTTACCAACCTTGAGTGATAAAGCAGAGTTTTCCCTACGACAACAAGAGATTTCATTCTATTTCATAGAGGACGAGAATTAGAACATGGTACTTACTATTCTAAGAGGTTGCATTTTACTTGGGCAACCTTAAATTGCTCTTTCAAAGAGTTCACCAAGGTCAAGTGGCGAGCGGAGTTCTACAATATATATATATATATATATATATATATATATATATAATATCTGAAGATATTACTCAGATAAACAATAAAAAACAGTGGGTAAAAAGTTACTTACCTCTACAAGATCTTTGAGAAATATCTCAAATCTCAATTTATCTTGCGTCTACCCAGTGATTGGAAGATTTATTTCTGGAGTAGGATGCAGAACGTCAGCAGGTTGAACCGCAGTTTCCAAATTTTCTTCTCCTTAATTAGGGGAAGGGAGGACTTCTGCGACCATGGGTACAGAAGAAGTCCCAGGAAAGTTGTTTATTCCCATGGTCGCAGCTGCGACATCAGTATTTTCATCATTAATAGGTGTTGCGGATTCAACTTCTTGCCCAACCTTGCTAATGATGGGAACCTCAGTGGTTTCAGCAACATTTAGTGCTACAGATGAACCTGCAACACACTCTATGGCAAGAGTTTTCACTGCAGTAGTCATTGTCTCCTCAATCACAGTTGCTTCAGTTTCAGGAATTGAAGTAGATTGCGTGGGGGTGGAGGTTGACCTGTACGTTCATGCTACAATTATATGAATTATACCTAATTAAGTATGGTAAAATTAGTTAGAGAAGCAATAGGTAGTTACCTGAAATTGAGTCCCAAATGACTTTGGGCGCTCAATGCCCCACTCGCGAGAGACAATAGTGAGGCTAATATCTTCTTGGAGGATCTCTTCAAGTGTTCTGTAGATCTTTTTCTCCGCAGAATAAGAGGAGTTTCATCTTCCTCCTCCTCGCTCCCCTCCCCCTGTACAATTAAGAAGTAATTTCCACTCGTACTTGACAAAATATGAGGGAGGAGAGTCCTTATTGCTGCACTTTTTGGTCCAGTCTTTTTTATCTTGGATGAAGCACCCCCAAAGTCATCTTTGACATAGGGGGTGGAACTTTCACATTTTTGGCTGCCTTCAATGCGGCTGGGCCTTTCGCTTTGGAAATTTTCAATTTCTTTGACAAAGGACCCCCAGAAGTCCCAACATCATCACTCGCTCACTTCATCCACTAGTACAGAAATGCAGTCTTCTATCGGTAAAAAACACACTTCTACTATCGGTTTTTATACCGATAGAGATAGACACGATAGAACAAGACTGGACATTTTCTATCGGTAAATAACCGACAGAAGAAGTTCACTATTCTATTGGCATATTATGAATCTACCGATAGAAAACCCGTCGTAGTCTTACGTACAGCGGCAGGGAAAGTACCATTATTCTAACGGTTAATTACAAGATTACCGACAGAAAAAATCATAATATTCTATCGGCATATTAGGAGTGTACCGATAGAAAACCCGTCGTAGTCTTACGTCCAGCGGCAGGAAAAGTACCACTATTCTAACGGTTAATTACAAGTTTACCGACAGAAAAAAGCATAATATTCTATCGGTATATTTGGAGTGTACCGATAGAAAACTCGTCGTCAGTGGTTGGAAAAGTACCACTATTCTAACGGCTAATTATAAGTTTACCGATAGGAAAAATCATACTATTCTATCGGCATATTACAAGTTTACCGATAGAAAACTCGTCGCTAGCGGCTGGAAAAGTACCACTATTCTAACGGTTAACTACAAGATTACCGACAGAAAAAATCATACTATTCTATCGGCATATTATGAGTGTACCGATAGAAAACTCGTCGTCAGCGGTTGGAAAAGTACCACTATTCTAACGGTTAATTACAATATTACCGACAGAAAAAAGCTTAGTACTCTATCGGATATGTATGAGTTCACCGGCAGGAAAGGTCACACTCTTCTAACGGTTAATTTTGATTGTACCGATAGAAAAAAGTACAGTAGTCTCTCGGTTGTTGATGAATTTACCGATAGAGCATTCACATATACAGTACTTTATTTGCATTCACAATACAGTACATTCACATATACAGTACAGATGCAATACAGTATAGATTGGATACACAATACAGTACAGATGCAAGGTAAATTCACAGAACAAATTGACACATTAGGCAGTTATTCACATTTATTCACATATGTATGGACAAATACAGATTGCAATCCAATGTGGACATTTATTCACATATATATATTTATTCACATGTATATGAACAGTCTATGTAGAGTACACGAAAAGGAGAAAATTGTCATGCTGGATGGTTGGGCGCTACTTCCTCCATGACATATTGTGCCCAGATTTGTCGAAGATATATAATCTTTGCATTTTCATATTGGTCTTTCGACATGGCGATCTGCAAGCATGTGTGCATACTGAGTAACTAACTTCGATCCTAATTTAGAACGTGACACCCATTTTTGAAATTTGAGTTAGCTATCGATGCTTACCTGGGGGAATCGGGAAAAGTTTGTCCGCACTAGGTCGTACATGTAGCGCAGCACATAAAACCCGCATTCCCACGATTGCGGCTGCTGATGGCACTGAGATAATTGCATATGCGAAGACATGTTAGCTATATATTGTTTCCATAAACTAATTAAGCATAAACAAAAAGTCTCGTGAGTACCTCATATTCTTTCCAAGCTAGTACGGAGCCTTGCGGTGCGGCATGCCTCCCTCCAGCGGACACATATTTATCAAAAGCCCTGCATTTCAGTTAGTATTGCCAGTTAATGTATTATCATTAGCTAGTGAGGTCAAAATATAAATCAAACATATAAGTTACTTACGCCTCCATATTCCCCTTGAGCACATATTCCATCGATAATCTGTCACGCATCGAATCGAGGTAGTACACCTCGTTCCTCGGCGGACAGATCACGATGAGGATCCAGTGGCCCCTGCATTGTACGTAAAAGAGGACCGCTAGCTCAAAGTACATCTCAGGTGTAACATACAAGATTGATTTAAATTAGTACGAAATGCACTAACCTTTGGTGGTACGGCACCAGAATGAAGTCCCTGTCCTGCTGCGCCATCAGCGCACTGGATATGTACTGCTCAGCGTGCGCGGCATCCTGCTCTAGCATCATGAGGCTTATTTTCTCTGGGTCGAGGAAACCCACCTTGTCACACGCAGCCTCCGATGCTAGCCTGTACATGCACCTGCATGCGAAGGACGAGATTAATATTAATTTCACAGAAAGTTACTCAGTATTCAAATGAACTGCAACATTAATGCAGAGTTAGCAAACAGAGTTAGAAAACAGCAATACATAGCATCAGCAAACTCACAGGACTCCAGTCCGTATGATGGACATATCGAGCTCCCGCCAGTTGTAGAGGTCGAACAGATCCTCGTGTGCCACGGATATAGTCCCGGGCTCACGGTGGAACTACCCAGGCCTGTAGGGAACTAAGAAGTTCAGGCTGTGCCGAGCTCGATGTAGGTACCAGTCGTGGAGGTCTCTGGTTGATCGATCCAATTTCCGCAAAGATGCCTCCGACAGGAGTGGGAGCGCGTTCGTGAATGTCCGCGGCAGTCCCTGTCGCCCTTTGCCCTTGCCTTTGCCGCCCTTGCCTTTTGCCGGGGACTGAGCGCGTACCTTCGAAGGCAAGGGCGAGGTGATGGCGGCTTTCTTCCGAGGTGGAGGCGTGGATGCGCTGGGTGGGGTCGAGGCCGTCTTTGATGTGTCCAGGTTCACACGAGATCGGCCCTCATGCCCCGAGCTGGGGGCGCAGTCCCCTGGTAGCCCCGCGGCAGGCCACTTCAATTAATGAGCACGTATGTTAGATTATGCAAGTTGAGTGTACTGAGTAGGATGTAATCTAAAATGTGTAGGATTTACCGGTTGTATTACAAGACACTTCTTGGGCCACTGTACGTAGGAGCCCACTGCCTCAGCAAGTGTCTGCAGTTCCTCTGTTGGGACTGGCAACGGAGAATCGTTGTAGCCCGGCATGGCCATGTCCACCTGTACCTTTGCGAAACCCAACCGCAGAGGTACACAGTGGACCCGGACATCCGGCCCAGACGGATATACGAAGCCATGTCCAACCACTTCCTGCCCGGCGCCTACGTGATTCTGTAGGATGCAGCCCTCCGGCCCCTGCAAATTTGTAACAATTAAGTGCACAAATGAAGGCTTGCATCAACTTAAGTGCACAGATGAAGGCTTGCAGTACCTCAAGTAGATCCACTGGATCCGCGAGTACCTTCGAAGCGCAACTGCTTATCCGACCCCGCGGGGTACCGTCGTCCTGGGGATCCGCATCTGCACTCTTGGCCAGCAATGCTTGTCTCAACTGTGCAAACTCTTCCCTCATTTGTGAGACCTCGGTCTGGACCTCAGACTGTACCTCAGCCCGTATCTCAGCCCGCATCTCCTCCCATATCTCCTCCCGTACCTCAGCCCGTATCTTATCGGAGAGGTCAGCTTCCTTTTCCTTCCAGGTGCGGGCCTTCTTCCTCGGTGGAGCCGGATCTACGAAACCGGCCTTCCACGACACAATGGCTCCCACGGCCCGTGTCCGCCCGGGATGCTCCTTATTTCCTAGAGCCCAGGTGAGGATGTCGTTCTCCCTCTGCGGGGTAAACAATCCCTCCGCTGCCTCCTTCTCAAAAGAGATCTATTACATTTGAAGGTACCTTGTGAGACAAATTGCCTTATATACACTTGTGCGCACACAGTTTACGAGGTTAGCCAACTTACCATTCGCCTCACAACGTCGGCGTCCCCAGGGGTTGCGAACTGCACAGACCCCGTGGACGACATGGACCCCCTCCCCCTCTACCATCGCTTGCACCTCTCATCCCGGATCTCGGAGAGCGGCAACTCAGGGGTGTCGATGACAGGATTTTGTTCGTCTTCCTTCTTCCACTGTTCCTCCTTCCCCGCATAGCCCCGGGATCCGAGCCGATGCGGATGTCGTTCCTCTTCTGGATCACCCTATTCTTCTCGCTAAGGGCCTTGAACTCCTCAGTCCCCTTCTGCTTGGTGAATTCCTCCCATACCTCCTCCGATATGAAGGGGTACTTCTCGCAAGGAGATTTCCCCGCAGCTAGGAAGTTACTGACGAGCCAGCTCTTAAAGGTTTTCCATGTTCCGTTCATGTCCTTCAAGCAGGCATCCTAGGTGTATCGTCGGGGATGTTCCACTTAGCCTGTTTCCGAAAAATGCATACAATTAATCACGAGTTAGTTAAACTTTAGTATAAGCCAGAGAACGTGATTACGAAAGAGTTCAGCGATTTCAGTTCATTTAACCTTCACTTCCGCCCACAACCTATCCCTCTCGTCCGCCGTCACATCCTTCCAGCTCTGGATGGTGATCTTCACCCTTTCTTTCACCAACAGCCCAACGTAGGCCGCGTACCTCCCAGCATTCTTTCCAATCGGCCTCCCAAATTGGTTGAACTCACAAGAAAGATCCGTGTGTTTGGCCAAACGCCCCAACGTCGTCGCGCCTCGCCCCACCCTCTTGCGCTGGGATGTAACAGCCCCATCTTCAGTAGTTACGATGGGGTTGGCCCTAGTCGAACCACTAGTACCATCCGATGAAGACGACGACATGTCTTCCCCTACAAAACCTTCAACAAACCATATATATGGCAATTAATTCGCCTTGGAGTTCCATAACTCAGCCCAGGACTGGAGACTAACTAGGGCGGCAAAAGGGAAAATAATACAAAAAGAAAGACATGCATAAATTACTTACTGAACTCTTCAGAAATATTTTCTATCGGTAAACACATGAGCTGCCGATAGACCATAACAATTACCTCCACACAAGACAATTTTTCTATCGGCAAACACGTGAGATACCGATAGAACATAACAATGTTCTCTACATATGGAATTTTGTTGACAAGCCACCATTCACTGTCATCACATAACATTCTCGATGATTTGCTACACTAATATTCATGGGCCAGCACTATTATTTCACACGTAAATATGCACACAAGCATCTAAGTGCCACTGTGCATAATCTTTAGCCTAGCCTGTATGTGAGTCATCAGGACTTCACAGCTATTAGGTTGGGAAAAGTCATGTATATAGGCATTTGAAACATATACATCGAAGACCCATCCACATTGCCATATATTCATACGAAGTGAGTAAAAATTCCCAACCAAACTAGTACATTGCATGGCTCATGTCCTTCCAGATCCAAATTAAGTTTTACTACTTGTGCAGAAAAATTTTCTATCGGTAAACACATGAGCTACCGATAGAATATGTGTAAGAACACCTCCAACATATAATCTGCATTACATGGCAGTTGGATACAATTGATCACACATACAGCAGTATAGAGAAGTTAAAATCTCAAAACAGGTTCATTACAGCACTGGAACATATTATGTAAACCCTAATTAAAATCAACATTGCCTGCGGAATGTACATAAGCCAACACAATAGGGAACCCTAGTGTAATTGCAAAACTCGAAGAATTACTACGTGCAAAACACTAGGATCAAATAAAGAAGATGCTGGAAATAGAACGACGAATTAGGGTATTTACGGCGGTGATCAGTTCTGGTGATGGAGAGGCGGTGTAGAACGCAGCAGCGGCGGGCGAAGGACGAACATAAGAACCGGTGGCAGTGACGAACCAGTGTCCAGCCGGTGATCGTCGTGTGGGAGAGAGGAAGTGAGTGCTCACGGCGGAGGTTGGAGTTTTCTTCGCTCTCGAAGAGACGCAGTGCTCTAAGGTGGAACTGTTCGAGTGGAGGGAAACTAAAGGGCCGTGTACGAGTAATAAAGTAGCGGAGGAACTTTTCTATCGGTATAACAAAATGATACCGATAGACTTATGTAATTTTCTATCGAAACAACAAAATAATACCGATAGAAAAAATAAATTTCCCGGAAAAATATTTGAATTAGTGGATGCATTTTTCTATCGGTATAAACAATAAAATCCCGTGAGACCAATTTTCCACAAAAAAATTTTTTAAAGTGCTTGAGATTGGGTGCCATTTTTCTATCGGTAAAAACAACAAAATACCGTGAGAGTAATGAAAAGGTGCCCTTTTCTATCGGTATAAACAAAAAAATCCCGTGAGCCCAATTTTCCCCAGAAAATTTTTTTGATTAAGTGCTTGAGATTTGTGTGCCCTTTTTCTATCGGTAAAAACAACAAAATACCGTCAGAGTAATGAAAAGGTACATAATTTAACATCAAATAGACCGTGGTTGAAAGCTGCAGAATGTTAAAGAAAGAGGGAAGATAGCCGGAAAATTGGAAAATTGACATAAAAAGAAATTGTTCATTCATTGTTGTTTTATCACTTACAAAAAAAAAATAAAACCCAAAATCCTAGGTCAAGGGGTGGTCTTAGCCCTGGCTGCATGTAGAATAGAGTCAGTTAGACTTGCAGCCAGGACGCAGGACTCCTCTAGCGACAAGTTGTCCCTAGGATCAACTACTACCGCGTCGAGAAGGCCTGCGACCTCCCTCAGCTTCGCTATGGTATCCTTCATAGTCAAACCGCAGCCAGCGATGGTCATATCCGCGGCTTTCTTCTCCTCGCGAAGACGCCTCGTCCTCGCCCTAGCATTGTCACCATCCGTCTTCATGCGCTTAATGCGCTGGAAGAGATCGTCAAGGTCAAGCCGTAGCTGAGTGTGCTTGTCTGTAAGGAGCTTGTGCTCCTCCTGGAGGGCCCTCAGGTCAGCCTTCACTTTGGCAGTGTCTTCCACGGCTACCATTCCCTGTGCAAATCAATAGGTCAAGAATGAACTGAACATGGATTAACAATACAGGGGTAAACCGAGGAGATTTAGAGTTCTTACCGGGGAGGGCATGGATGACGATCCCATGGAGGTTGCCATTGTGAAAGAGAAGATGAGGAGTCGAACCGTTCGAGAATTAGAAAAACAACAAAAATACCGCGACGCATGGCGAGGTACTTATAGAGTTTCCAAGGCGACGCATGGCGACACGTTTGAGAATTCAAAGCGGCAGAGTCTTCTTCCATCGGTAAAAACAGGAAAAAACCGTCAGACAACAAATACCGTGAGACCAACGAATTTATTCTAACGGTAAAATAGAACAATACCGATAGAAAACATTTTGAAGTGCCTGAGAGAAGATGTCCTTCTCTATCGGTATAAATAACAAAATACCGTCAGAAAAAAGGGATTTTTGCAGAACTTAATTTGAAGAGGCTGCGATGAGATTTTTGCAAGTGCTATTTGAAGGGAAGAATTAAATATTTACAGGATAAAGGTACTGTACATGTTAGAACTCATGCTGTGGAGTAAAATTGAGATGTATTAATGCTGTGAACTAGCTTATCATTAAATTCTAAAGAAAAATGTACTGCCTGATGTATTAATGATAAGTTCCTCACCTTGCTGCAGAACTTGTGGGCTGTTTGCTTGGTATTTATCCCTGAAATAGAAATTAATCATCAATGGTTCTCAACCCATAATCTTCTTCGTGGTCATCTCGCAGATACTTTGTTTCGTCGATATCTTCAGTACGGATAGATTGAATGTCCTCTAAAAATGGAGGTATTTCATCGAATTGGTTATACTCCTCTTCGTCGACAACATCTTCGACCCCAACAATATGTCTCTTGCTGTGGAGGACAACATGCAAGTTTGGATTGGCCGGGTCAACGATGTAGAATACCTGTGTGGCTTGCTTTGCAAGTATGAATGGATCGTCTTCGTGTCCGACTCTACCAAGATCGACGAGAGTAAACCCGTAACTGTCAACTTGAACACCTCGAGGGATTTCGACCCATTGGCATCGAAACAGGGGAATCTTAAGTAATCCGTAATCGAGCTCCCATATTTCGTCAATAACACCGTAATATGAGTTCAGCGCCCTTACTGACCTGGCATCCTCAGAAATAGCAAACAGTGTCACTCCGCTACATTGCGTGCTACTCTTGGCGTCTTAAGCTCTTGTGTAAAATGAATACCCATTGATGTCGTACCCCTGCCAAGTCCCTACAGTGAATCTTGGGCCTCTAGCCAACCATGTCACAGTTTCACTTACGGAGCCCTCGGCAGCTCGCGTGACTCTTTCTTGGATCCACTCAGCAAATTTCCTGTTATGTTCTCTGCTTACCCAAACGTCTGACTTCGAAGGATTCTGTGACCGTAACATTACCTTGTGCTCGTGTATGTATGGCTCGACCTCCGTCATGTGTTGTAAGACCCAAAAATGTGATTATACGTACACATCACGAGCGGGGACGATAGCTTTGAATCCAATCGTTCCAATTCCCTCAAGCCTACCCTCGTGTCGGGACCTAGGAACACCAATTGGGTCAACCCCGGCCATATAATCTGCGCAAAATTCAATCACCTCCTCGGCGGCATAACCTTCCATGATACTCCCCTCGGGTCGACGACAAGTCCTTACGTATCCCTTCAATACACCCATAAATCTCTCAAATGGATACATGTAGCGCAGGCACACAGGTCCACAAAACTTAATTTCTCTGATAAGGTGAACAATCAGATGGACCATAACATCAAAAAAGGATGGAGGGAAATACATCTCGAGCTGACAAAGAGTTGTAACCACGTCGCGTTGCAAAGCGTCCAGTCCATCGGGATCAATTACCTACGAGGACACAGTTGCGCCAAATATTCATATCAGAAAAATCTTCTAATTAAGCTCCACAAATGGAGGTAGTGAACTTATAGTACGAGTGCACGTACTTACCTTGCAAGATATTGCGTTGAAGAAATAACATAGGTTTGTGATTGTCTCTCTGACTTTAACTGGGAGAATGCCTCTGATAGCAATGGGAAGCATCTGTGACATCAAGACATGACAGTCGTGGGACTTCATGCCAACCAGTCTTAGGTCCTTCATAGACACAAGTTTTTTCAAGTTCGCGGAGTACCCACATGGAACTTTAACACCGTGCAGGCACCGACAGAGTTCTGTTTTTTCGCTCTTGGACAACGTGTAGCAGGCCGGGGGGAGGTATGTACGCTTTCCATTCTCTAAAGGTGCAAGCTCAGTCCTTATCCCCATTTCCACCATGTCACGACGAGCTTTCACACCATCCTTTGTCTTTCCCGGAATGTTCAACAACAAACCAATCAAACTGTCACAGACATTTTTCTCTACATGCATGACGTCAATGCAATGTCGAACTTGTAAGTGCTCCCAGTACGGTAGATCCCAGAGAATCGATCTCTTCTTCCAAACATTTTTTTCTCGAGGTTTAGAATGCTTACCGAACTCAACTTTGATGTCGTTCACGCGTGAGTAAATCTCCTTACCGGTCAGAAACACTGGAGCTGATCCCTTCTCAGGCTTCCCGTTAAATGATTTCCTCTTCTTACGGTACGTGTGATGCACCGGAAGAAACCTGCGGTGACCCATGTACACTGTTTTCCAGCAGTTTCGCAGCCACATGCTCTCAGTTTCATCTAGGCAAATAGGGCAAGCCTTGGCTCCTTTCGTACTATACCCCGACAAATTGCCGTAGGCAGGAAAATCATTTATGGTGCAAAATATCAGGGCCCGCAAGATGAAATTCTCTTTCTTGTATGTATCCCACACCTGCACACCCTCGCTCCACAATTTCTGTAAGTCCTCGATTAAAGGCGCTAGAAACACGTCAATATCATTTTCGGGTTGTCTGGGTCCTGAGATTAGTAACGCCATCATGATGTACTTGCGCTTCATGCATAACCAAGGAGGAAGATTGTAGATGCATAAAAGAACCGGCCAAGTGCTGTGCCGGCTGCTCATATTACCATGTGGGTTCATACCATCTGTACTCAGCTCGAACCTTACATTCCTAAGTTCGCCGCCGAACTCAGCAAATGTTCTGTTGATGTTTCTCCATTGAATAGAATCAGCTGGGTGTCTCAGTTTTCCGTCTTGTTTCCGGGCTTCAGCATGCCAACGCAAATGCTTCGCGACTTTCGGATTTGCAAACAGCCGCTTCAATCTAGGTATCACAGGCAAGTACCACACAGTTTTTGCCGGGGGCCCTTTCCTTACCTCGTGATGTTCACTGCCAATCCGGTCCCTACGCGTATACCTCGATGCGCCGCATCTTGGAAAAACATGCAAACTGGAGTACTCGTTACGGTACAACACACAATCATTTGGGCATGCGTGTATTCTTTCGATTTCCATTCCCAACGGACACAACAGTTTTTTGGCTTGGTAAGTAGATCTTGGCAACTCATTTCCCTCTGGAAGCATGTCCGCTAGAAGATCTAATAGTGCCGTGAAACTCTTATCACTCCAACCGTTTCCTGCCTTCAAGTTATATAATCTCAGCACAGAAGACAGTTTTGTAAATGTTGCACATCCAGGGAACAGAGGCTTCTCAGAGTCAGCAATCAGTTTCTTAAATTCACAGAAGTCATTTTCGTTGTAATCTTCCTCTACATCACGTAACATCTCATCTAGATTGTCATCATCATCATCTACGTGCACATCGGAATGAACATTACCAAAATTGGGATGATCATCGATATTATTGCAATCCACATCCGAGTCGTGCTGATTGGTAGTAGTGGTGCTTGTTTCCTCATGATCTTCGCCATGCCATATCCAACGGGTGTATCGCGCGTTAAAACCACGACGAATCAAATGACTCTTAATTTGATCAGAGTTGCTAAACCTCTTCAAGTTCATACAATCTGTACAAGGACAGAGCATATTTTTCTCTCCCTTCCTCTCCTTTTGTTGCTCACCAAATTTAATAAACTCATTCACACCATCCAAATATTCAAGAGTAGTTCGTTTTATTCCATACATCCAATATTTCCTGTCCATCTACAATTAACAAAATTTAACGAGTAAGCCATGCATGAAACCTGCCCGATTAAGTTATGTATATGTACATGTACAGCCTCTTACAACGGATACATGTGTTGAACCCTAGCCTGACGAAATTAACACTAATTAACCTAGCTAACTACACAATACAAGCTAGTTAGCTCCTAAAACATGACGCATTTCCAGCTACCAAGCTCCCAAGCTTAGAGCTACAAACTTGGAACTACACAATACAGCTAGCTTGCAAGTAGAGAGGAAGGGAGATCTAGAGGGAGAGAGAGATAAGTGTCGACGATTAAGCGTACCTTAAAGAGAGGGGCGCAATCAACTTCCCTCCAGCCTGCGCTGATCACCCTAGCAGTGTAGCTGGAACTTTCGTCACAAACAGAGGGACACAGAGTGCAACAGAACAAATTAAAGAGCAGCTCAGCAATGGTCGAGTGGGGTTTTCCTTATAATGGACATTTTTCTAACGGTAAATACATGAAATAACCGTCAGACTAACTTAGGTAATTTGCCGCTCACATATTCTATCGGTAAAACCACACACATACCGTTAGAGAATATACATTACTGAGCAAATATATGTGTTTTCCTATCGGTAAATATGTGTACTTACCGTTAGATCATGCATGACACAGCAAGCACATGAGTTTTTCTATCGGTATATATGTGTACTTACCGTTAGATGATGCATGACACTCGAGCATTAGTTTTTGTATCGGTAAATATGTGCATTTACCGTTAGACTATGCATGACTGAGCAAATATATGTATTTTTCTATTGGTAAAAACACATATTTACCGTTAGAATATGCATGACTGAACAAATATATGTGCTTCCTATCGGTAAATATGTGTATTTACCGTTAGAATATGCATGACTGAACAAATATATGTGTTTTCCTATCGGTAAATATGTGTACTTACCATTAGAGGAGGTACTGTTACCAAACTGGGACAAACATGCACATGCCATTTCTCACATTCAAGGAATCATATCAATGTAACATCAAACAGATCTTACATCAAACGGATCTTAACTAGAAGATAAAGCAATATATTTCAAGAAATGCTAATTTGTGGATTAACTAGGAGACACAAAAATACTTTTCGTAGGTAGTTGGGACTTCATCTTGCCAAAGAAATTACAGATGCCAGTTCACAAATTCAGGTACAAACATACACATGCCAGTTCACAAATTGAAGTGCATGTCTGAAACAGCAGTACAAATACACACCTACCTACCAATACAATTAAATACACAAATGCTCCCTGCACATTCAAGTTCATGTCCCAATTAGCAATACATGATACACAAATATACAACAATATACAAATACAACAATTCACACATTCGATGTATATTACAAAAGCCACGTCTGAAATTAACAACAGATCACGACGAGGACCCAGTGGCCCATACATGCATTTTACATAAAAGGGAACCTTTGCAGGTTGCCACAATGAAACTACCGACTACAAGTTAGACCGAATACATCACAAATCCATGCATCCAAAACAGCAAATGTCTGAACCACATTGGACTTAACCATAGGAGTTCAGTTCGAAGACGCCCGAGGAGCTGGAACTGCCGTCGACATACATTTGTATGTATTGGTGATTTCCTCGGACTCAAACTCGATCAACTCAACCCAACTCAACTCAACTCCATTAACAAAAAGAACCTACCTTCCAAGATGTTGTTCTGTGTACTGATGGTGTAGAATGGCTGTGCAAATAACAACAATTCTTCTTCTCCAAGCAGGTAAGCATCTGGCCACAAGCTGGTGCATGCAAAAAAATATAAGATGCTTTCTATAGGTCCTGATTTGAGAAACACGCTGGGCTTAAGCATCTTCTCGACCGAGCCAACCAAGATCTCGCCCTTCACGTCCTTCCAGCTCTCGACGGTGATCTTCACCATTTCTTTCGCCAACAAGCCAACGTAGGCACCGTACTGCGATGAAGAACCGTGAAATACGTTGCCCCTCACGAGCATCATCCAAGGACCTGAACAGATCATAATCATATTGAAAAGAAGACACATCAAAATGAAGGATACAAAAAAAGCAGAATTATTGCCATAATCGGATTAGAATAATCTAACAATATTGCAGAAATTTTACGTACCTTCCTTGGGATGCCGACGTCTAGAGGGCGTCGATGGAGGTGCGGAGGTGCAGCGGTCCCCTGTAGAGGTGCGCCGGCCGTCCATGGAGCTTACGGGTTAGGACTACGAGCCCCAGATGAACTGTGAGAATGAAAGAGACATACCCGTGTATTTATACAATTATATATTTTCTATCGGTAAGAAAACAGAATACCGTTAGTAATAAAAACATCTGTAGAAGCCGAATGGTTCTATCGGCACAATAAATATTACCGATAGGAATTTTTGTACATACTCTATCGGTGTGTACGTACATTACCGATAGAATATTACTAGTTGTAGAAGGCCAACAGTTCTAAGATATTTTTTGCAATATTCTACCGGTATAAACATTCATTACCGATAGAATAAAACTATTAGAAGACGAACAGTTCTAAGAAATTTTCTATATATTCTAACGGTAAAAGAATCCATTGCCGATAGAATAAAAATATTTGTAGAAGGTCAACTATTCTATCGGAGAACTACATATTACCGATAGGAATTTTTAATATACTCTGTCGGTACATTCATACAGTAGCGATAGAATAAGTCTAGTTGTTGAAGTCGACTAGTCCTATCGGCGCACAACATTCTTCCGTCAGTACTTATGCATCTCTTCTAACGGCAAATATGTTCATCACCGCTAGAGTAAATCATACTATTTATTCTATCGGTAAGTTTCTTAGAAACCGATAGGGAAAATACATCCGTCGGGCTTATATGACCGCGAGGCACATTTTCTATCAGTTTTGTGCTGTTTCGCTAATAACCGATAGAAGATAGGTTAGTAGACTGCATTTCTGTACTAGTGATCCCAATTGATTGGGCCATGAGCAGCTAAAATTGAAAGGATCTACTTTGATTACTTTTGTGCAAACAATTAAACATACTCAAGTTTTCCCGGAAGAAAATTACCTTTTGACGTTCTTGAACGATATTGTCGCTGCCTAAGACCAGGCTCTGTGATTTCGGCGCGTCCATTTCGCCTTTTGAGGTCGCATTGTATAGTCTCAAGAGAGCACTAGTTCTTCTCTCGACCTCAGATGTGGGCAAATCTGTTTCGGAAATATAATAAGCTCAAAACAGATTGAAGATAATGCAACAATCTACATGTTGGGGGAAAACTCCACCCGATCAAACCCGGTGATTAGCCTCGGGGATAAGGGCACCGGTGACCCCGTCTGGGTGGGTCACGTGAGGATCACACGAGGAGCGCCTCGGAATCGGCGAGGACACTTGTCAAGCATCGGGCTTCCTTGGCCAGTAAAAGGACGCTGGTGCCCTCCAATCCAATGGCTGCAACCGGGGTAGTCTAGTCTTTTTGCATCTTTTGGGCCTATGTATGCCCTTGTATCCCTCTCTTGTAACAAAGGATAATTCATTTGCCTCAATACACAAAAACCAATAGATGTGCTCTGGAGCACTCTCTCCGCGAGAGAACTCCCCCAGCAGGCTCAAGTCGGGAGCACGTCGACAGGACTAGTGTCTCCACTTAGACCTGAACCTGTATAAATCCTCGTGTCATTCTTTGTGCTTGCACGATGGGAGGGGACCGGTCACGCGGTCAGCTCGCGTCGTCTTTTCTTCACTAGGAACCTCCACTAAACCTGCCGGAGTATTCGCAATACCACAACACTACAAGAAGAGGCCTTTATCTTGATCATAATCCAAGGTCCCATCTTGCATAGAGTGCACCTCCTAGGCAGGATGCACCCTTCTCTTCAACGGACTGATCTAGTTCTTGATGAGGTCCCGAATCACATCCCGGGCTGTTAAGCCCTCATGCACCAGATGTTGAATTACCTGGGCTTGCCTCTGCAACTCTTCATCGAGATTAGGAACAGAGTCTTTTTTGTTTCTTTTCTCTGGCCGACAGTTCTCAAACTAGAGACAGCTCCCCTTAGGAGCCAGGCAATAGAACCACCGCTGATTCCATCCGAGGACAGAGTCGCGAAAGGGAACTACTGGGCAGTTTTTCTTCTCGCTCAGGCGAAAAGTAAACACATCCAGCAGCATCCGAGCTCTTTGACCACACCAAGAAATAGAATCGGTGGAAAAGAGAAATGCTAGGCAAAACTCGAACAAAGGCCTCACACAAGTGCTGGAAAATGGCCAAACATAACACAGAGTTAGGATGGAGATTTACTAGTTCCAGCCCAAAATGGTTGAGGATGCTAAAAAAGAATTCTCTTTCCAGAAGGCAAAAACCACACCATAAGAAATCTTCAGAGATCACTAGTTCATTCTCTCTCACAGCTGGGGTTTCTTCTTTTCTGGTGGAGCGACACAAAATCAACTGCCTTGAAGGAAAAATCTCTTCCTTCTCTAAAATCTCCAAATTCTCACTATCATAATAGATGGATTGGCTCCAGGATGCCATTTGATCAAAATCAAAGGAAGAGAGGATTGGAAGAAGGTTTTGTTGTGGCGAGAGGCGGTGAAGGTCGCTAGGCTGCAAGAAGAGGGTTTTTCAAACCTCTTGCTTTGGAAGTTGCTTTTTAACCACTACACAAAACCCTTGCATTTAATGTTTTCCATGATGGGTCCGACTAGTGCACCCAATGTTTCTCCTTGGGACCTGTTGAAATCCAAAACAAAAAGGGCATCCTTTTTTAGGTCCGAATGGCCATTTTATTTCGGATTTGGGGCTACATGCCTCATACCCCACTAGTACAGAAATGCAGTCTACTAACCCCTATATTCTATCGGTTATTAGCGATTTAGTAGAAAACCGATAGAAAATGTGCCTCGCGGTCATAAAAGGCCAACGGGTGTATTTTTCCTATCGGTTTGCAAGAAACTTAGCGATAGAAGAAGCACTATGATTTACTCTAGCGGTGATGAACATATTTGCCGTTAGAAGAGATGCATAAGTACTGACGGGGGAATGTTGTGCGCCGATAGGACTGGTCGACTTCTACAACTAGACTTATTCTATCGGTACTGTATGAATCTACCGACAGAATATCTCAAAAATTCCTATCGGCAATATGTAGTGTGCCGATGGAACCTTTCACCTTCTACAAATATTTTTATTCTATCGGTAATGTATTCTTGTACCGTAGAATATATCAAAAATTGCTTAGAACTGTTCGTCTTCAAATAGTTTTATTCTATCGGTAATGAATGTTTATACTGTTAGAATATAGCAAAAATATTTTAGAACTATTCACCTTCTACAAATATTTTTATTCTATCGGCAATGTACGTATATACCGACAGAGTATGTACAAAAATTCCTATCGGTAATATGTATTGTGCCGATAGAACCATTCGTCTTCTACAAATGTTTTTATTGTATCGGTAATTTATTTGTATACCGTTATAATATATATAAAATTACTAATGGTATGCTTTTTTTTTACCGATAGAACTTATCTAGTACTATAAATGCACGGGTATGTCTCTTTCATTCTCACAGTTCAACTGGCGCTCGTAGTCCTAACCCGTAAGCTCCATGGACGGCCGGCGCACCTCTACAGGGGACTGCTGCACCTTCGCACCTCCATCGACGCCCTCTAAACTTCGGCATCCCAAGCAAGGTATGTAAAATTGCTGCAATATTGTTAGATTATTCTAATCCTATTATGGCAATTATTCTGCAATTTTTGTATCCTTCATTTTGATGTGTCTTCTTTTCAAAATGATTATGATCTGTGCAGGTCCTTGGATGATGCTCATGAGGGGCAATGTATTTCACGGTTCTTCATCGCAGTACGCTGCCTACGTTGGCTTGTTGGCGAAAGAAACGGTGAAGATCACCGTCGAGAGCTGGAAGGACGTGAAGGGCGAGATCTTGGCTGGCTCGGTCGAGAAGATCCTTAAGCCCGGCGTGTTTCACAAATCAGGACCTATAGAAAGAATCTTACATTTTTTTGCATGCACTAGCTTGTGGCCAGATGCTTACCTGCTTGGAGAAGAAGAATTGTTGTCATTTACACAGCCATTCTACACCATCACTACACAGAACAACATCTTGGAAGGTAGGTTCTTTTTTGTTAATGGAGTTGAGTTGAGTTGAGTTGAGTTGATCGAGTTTGAGTTCAAGAAATCACCAATACAAGTGAAACTTGACGGCAGTTCCAGCTCCTCGGGCGTCTTCGAACTGAACTCCTATGGTTAAGTCCAATGTGGTTCAGACATTTGCTGTTTTGGATGAATGGATTTGTGATGTATCAGGTCTAACTTGTAGTCGGTAGTTGCATTGTCACAACGTGCAAAGGTTCGCTTTTATGTAAAATGTATGGGCCACTGGGTCCTCGTCGTGATCTGTTGTTAATTTCAGACGTGGCTTTTCTAATATATATCGAATGTGTGAATTGTTGTATCTGTATATTGTTGTATATTTGTGTATCATGTATTGCTAATTGGGACATGAACTTGAATGTGCAGGGAGCATTTGTGTATTTAATTGTATTGGTAGGTAGGTGTGTATTTGTACTGCTATTTCAGACATGCACTTGAATTTGTGAACTGGCATGTGTATGTTTGTACCTGAATTTGTGAACTGGCATGTGTAATTTCTTTGGCAAGATGAAGTCCCAAGTACTTAAGAAAAGTATTTTTGTGTCTCCTAGTTAATCCACAAATTATCATTTCTTGAAATATTGCTTTATCTTCTAGTTAAGATCTGTTTGATGTTACATTGATATGATTCCTTGGATGTGAGAACTGGTGTCATGTGTGTCCCAGTTTGGTACAAGTACCTCCTCTAACGGTAAATACACATATTTACCAATAGAAAACACATATATTTGCTCAGTCATGCATCATCAAAGGTAAATACACATATTTACTGATAGAAAACACATTTTTGCTCAGTCATGCATCATCTAACGGTAAATACACATATTTACCAATAGAAAACACATATATTTGCTCAGTCATGAATCATCTAACGGTAAATACACATATTTACCGATAGAAAAACTCATGTTCGTGTGTCATGCATCATCTAACGGTTAATACACATATTTACCGATAGAAAAACTCATGTACGTGCTGTGTCATGCATCATCTAACGGTCAATACACATATTTACCGATAGAACAAGTCATGTACTTGCTCAGTAATGTACATTCTCTAACGGTATATGTGTGTTTTTACCGATAGAATATGTGAGCGGCAAATTACCTTAGTTAGTCTAACGGTTATTTCATGTATTTACCGTTAGAAAAAGGTCCATTATAAGGTAAAATCCCACTCGACCATTGCTGAACTGCTCTTTAATTTGTTCTGTTGCACTCTGTGTCCCTCTGTTTGTGATGAAAGTTCCACGCTCGCAGCTACACTGCTAGGGTGATCAGCGCAAGCTGGAGGGAAGTTGATTGCGCCCCTCTCTTTAAGGTATGCTTAATTGTCGACACTTATCTCTCTCTCCCTCTACATCTCCCTCCCTCTCTACTTGCAAGCTAGCTGTATTGTGTAGTTCCAAGTTTGTAGCTCTAAGCTTGGGAGCTAGGTAGTTGGAAATGCATCATGTTTTAGGAGCTAACTAGCTTGTATTGTGTAGTTAGCTAGGTTAATTAGTGTTAATTTCGTCAGGCTAGGGTTCAACACATCTGTTGTAAGAGGCTGTACATGTACATATACATAACTTAATCGGGCAGGTTTCATGCATGGCTGACTCGTTAAATTTTGTTAATTGTAGATAGACAGAAAAATATTGGATGTATGGAATAAAACGTACTACTCTTGAATATTTGGATGGTGTGAATGAGTTTATTAAATTTGCTGAGCAACAAAAGGAGAGGAAGGGAGAGAAAAATATGCTCTGTCCTTGTACAGATTGTATGAACTTGAAGAGGTTTAGCAACTCTAATCAAATTAAGAGTCATTTGATTCGTCGTGGTTTCAACGCGCGATACACCCATTCGATATGGCATGGCGAAGATCTTGAGAAAACAAGCACCACTACTACCAATCAGCAGGACTCGGATGTGGATTGTAATAATATTGATGATCATCTGAATTTTGATAATGTTCATTCCGATGTGCACATAGATGATGATGATGACAATCTAGATGACATGTTACGTGATGTAGAGGAGATTACAACGAAAATGACTTCTGTGAATTTGAGAAACTGATTGCTGACTCGGAGAAGCCTCTGTTCCCTGGATGTGCAACATTTACAAAACTGTCTTCCGTACTGAGATTATATAACTTGAAGGCAGGCAACGGTTGGAGTGATAAGAGTTTCACGGCACTATTAGATCTTCTAGCGGACATGCTTCCAGAGGGAAATGAGTTGCCAAGATCTACTTACCAAGCCAAAAAAACTGTTGTGTCCGTTGGGAATGGAAATCGAAAGAATACACGCATGCCCAAATGATTGTGTGTTGTACCGAAACGAGTACTCCAGTTTGCATGTTTGTCCAAGATGCGACGCATCGAGGTATACGCGTAGGGACCGGATTGACAGTGAACGTCACGAGGTAAAGAAAGGACCTCCGGCAGAAACTGTGTGGTACTTGCCTGTGATACCTAGATTGAAGCGGATGTTTACAAATCCAAAAGTCACGAAGCACTTGCGTTGGCATGCTGAAGCCCGGAAACAAGACGGAAAACTGAGACACCCAGCTGATTCTATTCAATGGAGAAACATCAACAGAACATTTGCTGAGTTCGGCGGCGAACTTAGGAATATAAGGTTCGGGCTGAGTACAGATGGTATGAACCCACATGGTAATATGAGCAGTCGGCACAGCACCTGGCTCGTTCTTTTATGCATCTACAATCTTCCTCCTTGGTTATGCATGAAGCGCAAGTACATCATGATGGCGTTACTAATCTCAGGACCCAGACAACCCGGAAATGATAGTGACGTGTTTCTAGCGCCTTTAATCGAGGACTTACAGAAATTGTGGAGCGAGGGGGTGCAGGTGTGGGATGCATACAAGACAGAGAATTTCATCTTGCGGGCCCTGATATTTTGCACCATAAATGATTTTCTGGCCTACGGCAATTTGTCGGGGTATAGTACGAAAGGAGCCAAGGCTTGCCCTATTTTCCTAGATGAAACTAAGAGCATGTGGCTGTGAAACTGTCGGAAAACAGTGTACATGGGTCACCGCAAGTTTCTTCCGGTGCATCACACGTACCGTAAGAAGAGGAAATCATTTAACGGGAAGCCTGAGAAGGGATCAGCTCCAGTGTTTCTGACCGGTAAGGAGATTTACGCGCGCGTGAAGGACATCAAAGCTGAGTTCGATAAGCATTCTAAACCTCGAGAAAAAAATGTTTGGAAGAAGAGATCGATTCTCTGGGATCTATCGTACTGGGACCACGTACAAGTTCGACATTGCATTGACGTCATGCATGTAGAGAAAAATGTCTGTGACAGTTTGATTGGTTTGTTGTTGAACATTTCAGGAAAGACAAAGGATGGTGTGAAAGCTCGTCGTGACATGGTGGAAATGGGGATAAGGACTGAGCTTGCACCTTTAGAGAATGGAAAGCGTACATACCTCCCCCCGGCCTGCTATACGTTGTCCAAGAGCGAAAAAACAGAACTCTGTCGGTGCCTGCATGGTGTTAAAGTTCCATGTGGGTACTCCGCGAACTTGAAAAAACTTGTGTCCATGAAGGACCTAAGACTGGTTGGCACGAAGTCCCACAACTGTCATCTCTTGATGTCACAAATGTTTCCCATTGCTATCAGAGGCATTCTCCCAGTTAAAGTCGGAGAGACAATCACAAACCTATGTTATTTCTTCAACGCAATATCTTGCAAGGTAAGTACGTGCACTCGTACTATAAGTTCATTACCTCTATTTGTGGAGCTTAATTAGAAGATTTTTCTGATATGAATATTTGGCGCAACTGTGTCCTCGTAGGTAATTGATCCGGATGGAATGGACACTTTGCAACGCGACGTGGTTACAACTCTCTGTCAGCTCGAGATGTATTTCCCTCCATCCTTTTTTGATATTATGGTCCATCTGATTGTTCACCTTATCAGAGAAATTAAGTTTTGTGGACCCGTGTCCCTGCGCTACATGTATCTATTTGAGAGATTTATGGGTGTATTGAAGGGATACGTAAGGACTCATCGTCGACCCAAGGGGAGTATCATGGAAGGTTATGCCGTCGGGGAGGTGATTGAATTTTGCACAGATTATATGGCCAGGGTTGACCCAATTGGCGTTCCTAGGTCCCGACACGAGGGTAGGCTTCAGGGTATCGGAACAATTGGATTCAAAGCTATTGTCCCTGCTCGTGATGTGTACGCAAAATCACATTTTTGGGTCTTACAACATACGACGGAGGTCGAGCCATACATACACGAGCACAAGGTAATGTTACGATCACAGAATCCTTCGAAATCAGACGTCTGGGTCACCAGAGAACATAACTGGAAATTTGCTGGGTGGATCCAAGAAAGAGTCACGCGAGCTGCCGAGGGCTCCGTAAGTGAAACTGTGACATGGTTGGCTAGAGGCCCAAGATTCACTGTAGGGACTTGGCAGGGGTACGACATCAATGGGTATTCATTTTACACAAGAGCTCAAGACGCCAAGAGTAGCACGCAATGTAGCGGAGTGACACTGTTTGCTATTTCCGAGGATGCCAGGTCAATAAGGGCGCTGAACTCATATTACGGTGCCATTGATGAAATATGGGAGCTCGATTACGGACTACTTAAGATTCCCCTGTTTCGATGTCAATGGGTCGAAATCCCTCGAGGCGTTCAAGTTGACAGTTACGGGTTTACTCTCGTCGATCTTGGTAGAGTCGGACACGATGACGATCCATTCATACTTGCAAAGCAAGCCACACAGGTATTCTACATCATTGACTCGACCAATCCAAACTTGCATGTTGTCCTCCACAGCAAGAGATGTATTGTTGGGGTCGAAGATGTTGTCGACGAAGAGGAGTATAACCAATTCGGTGAAATACCTCCATTTTTAGAGGACATTCAATCTATCCCTACTGAAGATATCGTCGAAACAACATATCTGCGAGATGATCACGAAGAAGGATTATGGGTTGAGAACCATTGATGATTATTTTCTATTTCAGGGATAAATGCCAAGCAAACAGCCCACAAGTTCTGCAGCAAGGTGAGGAACTTATCATTAATACATCAGGCAGTACATTTTTCTTTAGAACTTAATGATAAGCTAGTTCACAGCATTAATATATCTCAATTTTACTCCACAGCATGAGTTCTAACATGTACAGTACCTTTATCCTGTAAGTACTTAATTCTTCCCTTCAAATAGCACTTGCAAAAATCTCATTGCAGCCTCTTGCTTCTTCAAATTAAGCTCTCCAAAAATCAATTTTTCTGACGGTATTTTGTTATTTGTACCGGTAGAGAAGGACATGCACTACTTTAATGTGTCTCAGGCACTTCAAAAGTTTCTCTGCGAAAAATTTACTTATTCTATCGGTATTATTATGTTGTACCGTTAGAATAAATTCGTTAGCCTCATGGTTTTTTGTTGTTTGTACCGATAGAAAAATACTCTGGCGCTTTGAATTCTTAACTGTGTCGCCATGCGTCGCCTTGGAAAAATACTCCTTATCTTCTCTTTCACAATGGCAACCTCCATGGGTTCGTCAGCCACGCCCTCCTCGGTAAGAACTCTAAATCTCCTGGGTTTACCCCTGTATTGTTAATCCATGTTCAGTACATTCTTGACATGTCGATTTGCACAGGGAATGGGAGCCGTGGAAGACACTGGCAAAGTGAAGGCCGAGCTGAGGGCCCTCCAGGAGGAGCACAAGCTCCTTACGGACAAGCACACTCAGCTACGGCTTGAACTGGACGATCTCCTCCGGCGCATTCAGCGCATGAAGACGGCTGGTAACAATTCCAGGGCGAGAACGAGGCGTCTTCGCGAGGAGAAGCAAGCCGCAGATATTACCATCGCTGGCTACGGTTTGACTATGAAGGATACCATAGCGAAGCTGAGGGAGGTCGCAGGCCTTCTCGACGCGGTAGTAGTTGGTCCTAGGGACAACTTGTCGCTAGAGGAGTCCTGCATCTTGGCTGCAAGTCAAACTGACTCTATTCTACATGCAGCCAGGGCTAAGACCACCCCTTGACCTAGCATTTTGGGTTTTATTTTTTTTCTAAGTGATAAAACAACAATGAATGAACAATTTCTTTTTATGTCAATTTTCTAATTTTCTGGCTATCTTCCCTCTTTCTTTATCATTCTGCAGCTTTCAAGCACGGTCTGTTTGATGTTAAATTGTGGGTACCTTTTCATTTTCTGACGGTATTTTGTTGTTTTTACCGATAGAAAAATGGCACCCAATACTATAATCTCAAGCACTTAATTAAAAAAATTTTCGGGGGAAAATTGGTCTCACGGGATTTTATTGTTTATACCGATAGAAAAAGGCATCCACTACTTCAAATATTTTTCTGGGAAATTTACTTGTTCTATCGCTATTATTTTGTTATACCGATAGAAACGGACATAATTCTATCGGTATTATTTTGTTGTACCGATAGAAAAGATCGTCCACTACTTTATTACTCGTACACGGTCCTTGAGTTTCCCTCCAGTCGAACAGTTCCAACTTATAGCACTGCGTCTCTTCGAGAGCGAAGAAAACCACAACCTCCGTCGTGACCGCTCACTTCCTCTCTCCCACACGATGATCGCCGGCTGGATACTGGTTCGCTGTCGAGCCCCGAAACTGGGACTATAACTACTCCTGAAGAGACCTAGCTCGCTGCAGCTAGACTCATATATGCATAGCATACACATACCCTTGACTTCCCAGGATAAGTCAAGCACAGGAGTATATCACATTGCAACAGAGTAACTTACAAAATAGTTAAGCAGTGTGGCCTGTTGGCCTTGATATTACATAAGAAGATTACAATGCCTTCACGGCATACATGGTTTAGCAAAATAACATCTACACAGCCGAAGATAGGTGACCCACCCACAAGGAGAAGTGGACGGCAGAACAACACACATCAGGGCTCTGGCGGAACTGATTCTCCTCCTTCTGGATCCACGAAGTTCCCCATGCCTCCATCTTGATCATTGAACGCTCCATCTACTGATTTGTAGATTGCAAGGGTGAGCACTTACGTACTCAGCAAGTCATAGGTAAGAGTAGATACATATAGTAGTGATGACATGAACCTAGACTAGTCAAGAATTATGGTTATTTGTAAAATAATCTTTTACTTTCATACCTCATCTCATGGCAGCACCTTTCATAATATAACATCATCATTCATGTTCACTAGATTATAGCACTACCGCGATACGTCGACACACGACAGCCCACGGCAGCACTCCTTATCATGACAACACATGTCATTTGGGTAATCTTGATTAAACATATTTTATTTAGAACATAGTACTTGTGTCACACCCCGTGGATTTAATCCACCGCAGCAGACTCCTATAAACCCGGGAGCTCGGAGTATTCGAATACGTTTTTAACTCTGCAGAGAGGTACCAATTTACCCACAAGATATTCCACTTTCAAGCCCATCCTATCATAACATAATGATTAGACCCTTCCTCACAACCATGTGTGAGTGGCAAGGTGGAGATAACAAGAACTTTTGTTATGTATCACTTACAATTCACCCCTGACCCTGTGGCTCTCTGCGAGACACAGTTGTGGCAGGTTGTATCCAAACCTCCACCCTTACTCATATTCCCATTGCTGGGTCAAATATCAGATCACCTTCAGTGATAGTGTGGGAACCGTCCCTTATGTCAATCATCACAACACAACTCATGCAGGGGTTTCATGTGCGATCCACATAAGTACTTGTTCAGGCCTGTCCCATACCAGGCTTGCGGTTAGCACGTTGTTCATGCCACTAGACGCACAACACAAGGTTCTAGTCCTTATATGCCAGTGACCAGACCATCCACAACCCTGCACCTTCAGTGCCTGCATTCCTTCGCAGTATAGCACCTCCAGTGGTACCACCATTCCATACCATTTTCTGGTCACGGCTAGGGGTTTTATTTCATGAATATAAATATATAAATACATATAATAGTTCATGGCTCAAAACTTGTTTATTTCACATTTCACAGATAACCAGTCTAGTACTGCCAATTCATAAATCAACCATTCTCAATCTCTCTCATGCAATATTATCTATATTCAAGGTTATGTTTTAGCAACATTTAAAATATAGGTTCAAGATGACCAAGGATATGACTTGCCTTCCGTGTTGTAAGAAACAGCAGTTGATGACGGGTCAACAGCGAAGTCCTCGAACTTGATTTCTGGATCTGCTCGGCGACAAACAACAATACACACAAATATTACTTATATATTAAAATGATTTAGAATCTATATGCAGATATGCTCAACAAGAAAGATTGAACGATACTGGAGATAATTGAGATTACAAGCTGAACTGAGTTGAGATCGAGGGTTTCAAGGAATTGGCTAAGGATGGATGTTAGATGCTCTTAGGATCTCAAGGTTACAATAAGAACATCAGTTTTGTGGCTGGTTTGGTCAAAAACAGCGAATGTCAGCAGATTGACATTCGGATCAAGACTTTGACATAGCTTTAAGGAAAGCTAGAGAGCTTATCTCAAGTTATGACAGTAGAAGAAAGTGTAGATCATAACTCTACAAATTCAGTGGACAAAGTGGTTTTCAAATTACACAATCAGAAGTGGGTAAACAAGGCCAATGCCATTGGCTGGCATTCACTGAGACAGTGTCAAGAATTAGGTTTTAGCATAACATGCATTTCAAGGGCTCAAATCAAGTTGTGATAGAAGAATAAAATGTAGATCACAGCCTCAGAAATCTAGAAGACAAAGTTATGCCCAAAATGCACATCTGGAAGAGAGTGAAAAGGGCTAATGCCACTGACTGACATAGTTTGGCATTGAATCTAACATGGCCAGAACTAGGGCTTGGCATAACTTTTGATCTAGGGCTCCAAATGATGCACCACTTTGTTTGGGAGGTAGGCAATGATAACAGGAATAAATCATTCAACAGGATCTAGGGCAGAAGATGGCTGGAAGGTGATGAAATTCAAGGAAGAAGTGTGGTGGCGACACGGCATAGTGAAGCCACTGGACAAAAATCTTGGCATGGCTATAACTGGAATTCTGGGCAGTTTCAGAGATCGAGCTAGAAGACAAATATGCTCAGGAAGTTGAGGCACACCTGAATGACAAAGTGGATGAAGCTGAAACGGCCGAGAAAGGATTTCCGGTGAACTGCGCTGGAGAAGAAGCACTGCCATTTGGTGGTTTTTGATACATATCGAATGAACTTAATTCCAAGCTCAGGGAGTGATAGATGGGTAAGAGGAAGCTGCTGGTAGCATCAATTTGACCGGAGGATGGCCGAAGAAGCCTGGCGACGATCGCCGGTTTCTGGAGAAGCTCAAAATTGGGGAAAACTTCGATTGGAGCTCAATCTGGAGATATTGATGCATAGGCTTGCTGGAAATGAGTCACTGATTATTTTCTTCCACAGGATCGAGAGCTAATTCAAAGTAATTTGGCCTGCATTGCCGGAACAGGGTAATCGGGATTTCCGGTGATCACCGGCGATAGGAGGCAAGGAATTCCAATTAAGTGATACAGCACGATGAGAGAGATAAGGGGAACTCACTGGTGCTGTTAATTTGGCAGGAGGTGCTGTGGAATGAGCTGGCACCGTGAAGCTCCTTGCTAGACTCGCCGGAGAAGACGACTGCAGCGAGAGAATTTGGAAATTTGGTTAAGTCCTGGTGATGAGAAGATAACACAGGGTACTGGTGGCTTAAATAGACCAGAGGGTGAAGCTTGCAAGGTTGTAATAGCAATAAATTGGTGTCAGTTGACATGAGTTGCCGGGCGCAGAAGAGGCAACGGCGAGCGGTGAAGCGACTGTGCACTGGCGAGGCAAAGCTGTGCTACATCGGGTCTCATCAATGTCGGGCGGTGCAAGGCGGTGGCGACAAGAGCTGGTGAAGCAAGTAACGTGGCAAGAAGATACTGACAATGGCTGCTGCTGGTCGCGCACAGGAGCAGGTATTGTTCAATGGCGCTGCCACAGCGATGGCTGGGGCGTGGACGCGTGTGCACATGCAACTCAAGTGAGTACGAGCTCAGGCGCGGCGAGGCGTGGCCGGCGGTGAGCAAGCGCGGCACAACGGAACCACGGCGAGGCTTCTGGTCGTGCACTGCAGTTGGCCTGGTCGAATTTGGGCTGATTTGCAATACTTGATTTCTTGATTTGGACTGATCTGTAATTATGGAGATTTGGAAGGTTTGATCTGATTTTGATTGCACTGATTTGGCACACTTGATTCAACAGATGATTTGGCACACTTGATTCAACAGATGATTTGGCACAGATTGAAGATAAAATTTGAGATGTTTGGTTGATTTTTGATATGAACTGAAATTAGGGTATTTTAGGGTAATTGAAATCTGAATTTCAATTGATTTCGAATTCTGGGATTTAGGGTTTGATTTTGAGATACTCATAAAAGAAGAATTTGTGTTGAAAAGCATTTGGGAGGTGTTCCCTGAATCAGATTTGAATTTGGAGATGATTTGCAACATTTTGCCTTTTTAGGCCTTTGGAAAATCTGGAAAAAGGACTGATCTGCGATACTCTTGGACTGATTTGCGAAATAGGTTTAGATGGTGAAATCTGGCTGCCAACTTTTTGGATTAAGGTATTGGCATACCCTTGATCATAATCCAAGAATAATCTGGTCTGAACTTGGCTAAGATTTTGATTAAATCTGGATTTCTGAAACTTAGGGTAAAAGATATTCTGTTTTCGAAAACAGAAAGGAGTTGAAAAATTTGGAAGTTAGAGATGGAATCGAATCTGGGTTCTGAAGACTTTTAGGTTTAGGATAACTGGTAGATCAAATCTGGAAAGTCAGATCTTGACTTGGGGTCACAGGATAGATTTTGGAGATTTTAGGGCTAGAACAGAATAGAGCTGAGGCTGATTTGGCTGATTTAAAAGAGACATATGCATGCATGATTTTTAAGAAAGAACTTTTCACCCCAAAACTCAGGATGTTACATTCGCCACTGCCACCAGTTCTTATTTTCGTCCTTCGCTGGCCGCCGCTGCGTTCTACACCGCCTCTCCATCACAACAACTGATCGCCGTAAATACCCTAATTCGTCGTTCTATTTCCAGCATCTTCCTTATTTGATCCTAGTGTTTTGTACGTACTAATTCTTCGATTTTTGCAATTACACTAGGGTCCCCTATTGTGTTGGATTATGTACATACCGCAGGCAATGTTGATTTAAATTAGGGTTGACATAATATGTTCCAGTGCTGTAATGAACCTATTTTGAGATTTTAACTTATCTATACTGCTGTATGTGTGGTCAATTGTATCCAACTGCCATGTAATGCACATTATATGTTGGAGGTGTTCTTACACATATTCTATCGGTATCTCCTGTATTTTCCGGTAGAAAAATTTTGTCTGCTCTCTCGGCAGCTCATGTGTTTACCGATAGAAAATATTTCTGAACAAGTATTAAAACTTTGAATCTGGAAGGACATGAGCCATGCAATGTACTAGTTTGGTTGGGAATTTTTACTCACTTGGTATGAATATATGGCAACGTGGATGGGTCTTTGATGTATATGTTTCAAATGCCTATACATGACTTTTCCCAAACTAATAGATGTGAAGTCCTGATGACTTGCATACAGGTAATGCTAAAGATAACCAAGAGAGGGTGCTATAAACCATATTATTCCTTTTTTGGTTGTGACCTACTTTCTGTGCTACTTCAATATCTTTATATTCCATTAGCATTAGGTTTGTCAGATTATGCACAGTGGCACTTAGATGCTTGTGTGCATATTTACGTGTGAAATAATAATGCTGGTCCATGAATATTAGTATAGCAAATCATGGAGAATGTTATGTGATGACAGTGAATGGTGGCTTATCAACAAAATTCCATATATAGAGAATATTGTTATGTTCTATCGGTATCTCACGTGTTTGCCGATAGAAAAATTGTTATGTTCTATCGGCAGCTCATTATTTACCGATAGAAAACATTGTTATGTGTGAAATAATAATGCTGGCCCATGACTATTAGTTTAGAAAATCATGGAGAATGTTGACTTAAACCAAGACTATGTGATGCCAGTGAATGGCGTCTTATCAACAATATTCCAGAACAATATGTTATATCGGTATCTCGTCTCTTTGCCAATGGAAAACATTGTTATGGTCTATCGGCAGCTTATGTGTTTACCGATAGAAAATATTTTTGAACAGTTCAGGAAGTAATTTATGCATGTATTTCTTTTAGTATTATTTTCTTCGGACATCCCTTTTGCAGCCCTAATTAGTCTCCAGTCCTGGGCTGATTTATGGAACTCCAAGAAGAATTAATTGCCATATGTTGCCTGCTTCCTATATGAAAATGTGTAGATGAAAATGCTGAGAAATCGAATCTTATCTTCTATTGGTAGCTCCTGTGTTTACCGATGGAAAAAATATTTAAAATAGGTCCTTTTGCTTTGTAAAATGATTTGGTTTGTGTTTCCATTAAATTTTTGATGGTTTGTTGATGGTTTTGTAGGGAAAGACATGTCGTCGTCTTCATCAGATGGTACTAGTGGTTCGACTAGGGCCAACCCCAACATAACTGAAGATGCAGCTGTTACATCCCAGCGCAAGAGGGTGGGGTGAGGCGCGATGACGTTGGGCCATTTGGCCAAACGCACGGATCTTTCTTGTGAGCTCAACTAATTTGGGAGGCCGATCGGAAAGAATGCTGGGAAGTATGCGGCCTACGTTGGGCTGTTGGCGAAAGAAAGGGTGAAGATCACCGTCCAGACCTGGAAGGACGTGACGGCGGACGAGAGAGATAGGTTGTGGGCGAAAGTGAAGGTTAAATTAACTGAAATCGCTGAACTCTTTCATAATCATGTTCTCTTGGCTTATACTAAAGTTTAACTAACTCGTGATTAATTGTATGCATTTTTTGAAAACAGGCTAAGTGGAACATCCCCGACGATACACCTAGGATGGCCTGCTTGAAGGACATGAATGGAACATGGAAAACCTTTAAGAGCTGGCTCGTCAGTAACTTCCTCGCTGCTGGGAAATCTCCTTGCAAGAAGTACCCCTTCATATCGGAGGAGGTATGGGAGGAATTCACCAAGCAGAAGGGGACTGAGGAGTTCAAGGCCCTTAGCGAGAAGAATAGGGCGATCCAGAAGAGGAACGACCACCCGCATCGGCTCAGATCTCGGGGCTATGCGGCGAAGGAGGAGTAGTGGAAGAAGGAAGACGAGCAAAATCCTGTCATCGACACCCATGAGTTGCCACTCTCCGAGATCCGGGATGAGAGGTGCAAGCGATGGTGGAGGGGGAGGGGGTCCGTGTCGTTCACGGGATCTGTGCAGTTCGCAACCCCTGGGGACGTCGACGTTGTGAGGCGAATGGTAAGTTGGCTAACCTCGTAAACTATGTGCGCACAAGTGTATATAAGGCAATTTGTCTCACAAGGTACCTTTAAATGTAATAGATCTCTTTTGAGAAGGAGGCAGTGGAGGGATTGTTTACCCCGCAGAGGGAGAATGACATCCTCACCTGGGCTCTAGGAAATAAGGAGCATCCCGGGCGGACACGGGCCGTGGGAGCCATTGTGTCGTGGAAGGCCAGTTTCGCAGATCCGGCTCCACCGAGGAAGAAGGCCTGCTCCTGGAAGGAAAAGGAAGCGGAGCTCTCTTATAAGATACGGGCTGATGTACGGGTGGAGATACGGGCTGAGGTGCAGTCTGAGGTCGCACAAATGAGGGAAGAGTTTGCACAGTTGAGAGATGCATTGCTGGCCAAGGGTGCAGATGCAGATCCCCAGGGCGACGATACCCCGCGGGGTCGGATAAGCAGTTGCGCTTCGAAGGTCCTCGCGGATCCAGTGGATCTACTTGAGGTACTACAAGCCTTCATCTGTGCACTTAAGTTGATTCCACTCCCATTCTGTTAGAGTTGTTTCGCTAACCTGTTTTAATATTTACAAATTTGCAGAAGCCGGAGGTCTGCATCCTACTGAATCACCTAGGCGATAGGCAGGAAGTGGTTGGACACGGCTTCGTATATCCGTCTGGGCCGGATGTCCGGGTCCACTGCGTACCTCTGCGATTGGGGTTTGCAAAGGTACAGGTGGACATGGCCATGCCGGGCTACAACGATTCTTCATTGCCAGTCCCAACAGAAGAACTGCAGACACTTGCTGAGGCAGTGGGCTCCTACGTACAGTGGCCCAAGAAGTGTCTTCTAATACAACCGGTAAATCCTACACATTTTAGATTACATCCTACCCAGTACACTCAACTTGCAAAATCTAACATACGTGCTCATTAATTGAAGTGGCCTGCCGTCGGGCTACCAAGGGACTACGCCCCCAGCTTGGGGCATGAGGCCCGATCTCGTGCGAACCTGGACACATCAAATATGGCCTCGACCCCACCCAGTGCATCCACGCCTTCACCTCGGAAGAAAGCCGCCATCACCTCGCCCTTGCCTTCGAAGGTACGCGCTCAGTCCCCGGCAAAAGGCAAGGGCAAAGGGCGATAGGGACAGCCGGAGAGGTGCAGGAACGGGTTCCCACTCATGTCGAAGGAAGCTTTGCGCAAATTGGATCGATCAACCAGAGACCCCCACGAGTGGTACCTACACCGAGCTCGGCGCAACCTGAACATCTTAGTTCCCTACAGGCCTGGGCAGTTCCACCGTGAGCCCGGGAGTATATCCGTGGCACACGAGGATCTGTTCGACCTCTACAACTGGCGGGAGCTCGATATGTCCATCGTATGGATTGGAGTCCTGTGAGTTTGCTGATGCTATGTATTGCTGTTTTCTAACTCTGTTTGCTAACTTTGCATTGTTGCAGTTCATTTGAAATGTAGTAACTTTCTGTGGAATACTAATGTCGTCCTTTGCATGCAGGTGCATGTACAGGGTAGCATCGGAGGCTGCGTGTGACAAGGTGGGTTTCCTTGACCCAGAGAAAATAAGTCTCACGATGCTAGAGGACGACGCCGCGCACGCTGAGCAGTACATATCCAAGGCGCTGATGGCGCAGCAGGACAGGGAGTTCATTCTGGTGCCATACCACCAAAGGTTAGTGCATTTCGTACTAATTTAACTCAATCTTGTATGTTACACCTGAGATATACTTTGAGCTAGCGGTCCTCATTTATGTACAATGCAGGGGCCACTGGATCCTCATCGTGATCTGTCCGCCGAGGAACAAGTTGTACTACCTCGATTCGATGCGTGATAGATTATCGATCGAATATGTGGTCAAGGGGAATATGGAGGCGTAAGTAACTTATATGTTTGATTTAAATTTTGACCTCACTAGCTAATGATAATACATTAACCGGCAATACTAACTGAAATGCAGGACTTTTGATAAATATGTGTCCGCTGGAGGGAGGCATGCCACACCGCAGGGCTCCCTATTAGCTTGGAAGGAATATGAGGTACTCACGAGACTTTTTGTTTATGCTTAATTAGTTTATGGAAACAATAGCTAACATGTCTTCGCATATGCAATTATCACAGCGCCATCAGCAGCCGCAATCGTGGGAATGCGGGTTTTATGTGCTGCGCTACATGTACGACCTAGTGCAGACAAACTTTGCCCAATTCCCCCAGGTAAGCATCGATAGCTAACTCAAATTTGAAAATTGGGTGTCACGTTCTAAATTAGGAAGTTAGTACTCAGTATTCACACATGCTTGCAGATCGCCATGTCGAAAGACCAATACGAAAATGCAAAGATTAGAGATGTTCGACAAATCTGGGCTCAATATGTCATGGAGGAAGTTGCGCCCAACCATCCGCCATGACAATTTTCTCTTTTTCGTGTACTCTGTGCATAGATGGTTTATATACATGTGAATAAATATATTTGTGAATAAATGTCCACATTGGATTGCAATTTGTATTTGTCCATATATATGTGAATCAATGTGAATAATTGTCTAATGTGTCAATCTGTTCTGTGAATTTACCCTTCTTTGCATCTGTACTGTATTGTGTATCCAATCTATACTGTATTGCATCTGTACTATATATGTGAATGTACTGTATTGTGAATGTAAATAACATACTGTATATATGAATGTTCTGTCGGTAAATTCATTCACAACCGAGAGACTACTACCACTTTTTCTATCGGTAAACTCATCCACAACCGAGAGATTACTGTCGTTTTTTCTATCGGTACACTCGTAATTACCGTTAGAAGAGTGTGACTTTTTCTGCCGGTGAACTCATACACAACCGAGAGATTACTATCACTTTTTCTATCGGTAAATTCATACACAACCGAGAGAGTACAATCGTTTTTTCTATCGGTAAACTCATTTCCAACCGAGAGAGTACTAAGCTTTTTTCTGTCAGTAAACTTGTAATTAACCGTTAGAATAGTGGTACTTTTCCTGCCGCTAAACGTCATACTACGACGGCTTTTCTATCGGTACACTCCTAATATGCTGATAGAATAGTGAAGTTCTTCTATCGGTTCTTTACCGATAGAAAATGTTCTGTCTTGTTCTATCGTGCCTATCTCTATCGGTATAAAAACCGATAGTAGAAGGGTGTTTTTTACTGATAGAAGAAAGCTTTTCTGTACTAGTGCCCAGACCATAGGATTATTAAATATAAAAGATATTTTAGTTTTGATTTTATGAAGTCGTAGAGACCGTGGTCTCAAATACTTTTTTACCTGTGAATGCTATGGTCGTAGAAGGCATTTTTCCTGCAATCATTTTTACTCACAGAGATGGTTATATACCTGCCACCATTTTTTACTTCTATAGAGATGTTTACCTGTGAAAATTTCTGATAGCAGAGATAATATTGGATCACAAATTATGCGTTATGATCCAAAAATCTTTGATATAAACGAAATAACTTTATTGCTTTTTACAATCCTTACATAAAAAAGGGATACTGGCGACTAATGAGTTAGCTTGATTCGAAAGAAAAATATAAGACTGCTCAAGGGATAGATCATCCTTTTTAGGATCAGCGACATCCGGCCCTAGTGAGTCTACGATTTTCCTTAACTTTTCAAGGACATCCTTTATTGTGAGACCATAGCCCACAATAATGGAATTGGGGCTGTCTTTTTCCTCTTGAGCAAGGTCCCTCTCCAAGCGAGCGAGCCTTGTGGCATCATGAGCCCTGTCACAATTCTCTTTTATCTGATCAACGACCTTATACATAGAGTCAAGGTCGAGTCCTCGCCAGATATACTGCTCCTCAATCTCCTGATTCTCCACTTTAAGAATTTTGCATAAAGCAGTTTTCTCCTTTAGAAGCATCTGGATCTTAGCAAGTTGTTCGCTGAGGACCCACAAAGCTTTGTTCTCCTATATGATCATGGGATCAATTCAGGTCGCATGCAGAAGGGTTCAAAAAGTTAAAATACTTACCTTGGAGGTAGATACTGACTGGACCACCGAAGAGGTTGGAGCAGAAGCAGTACCACCTCCCCTGCATATTTTAATTCCCACTGTAAGTAAATTATACCTAACTAAGCAATCTAAACTTAGTTAGAAAGAATACGTACTGCAAGTGAGGAGAAGCAAGGGAAATATCAGAATGATATGGTAAAGAAGACGATGCAGTTTGAGAAGCGGTGGTAGCTAACACTTCAGAACTCATTAGTTTTTTCATGAGGATCGACTTGATGATCCTATGTCATCACCGACTCTCTTCCTTGAAGTCGACCGATCTTCGAGTAACTAAAAGAGCCAAAATGCATTACTTTGGAAACTATTCTTTAAAAGAAAAATTTACGCAAATTCTTCAAAAGAGAATTACCTTTTGAAGTGCCTGCACGACATTATCTTCTATTGTTAAATCCTCTTCTTCACTTTCAATGGGTTGTTTGGAGCTTTAGCTCGCCATTGGGAGGATGAAAAAGGTTCTAACACTTATCAGTGAAGAGCTTGAAGGTTTTCGAACACAAAGATTAGGTATTTATCGAACTTAGAAGCAACGGTTCGTATCCACAGCCTCGAGTTCTTAAAAGACACCTTATAATTTCAACCTCGGGTTGCAACAAAAGGCTTCATAATGGCCTGACAACCGCCCCAAAGTTCTTCTTGTGAAATGAAGCAATACACGGTGAAAAAATGAAGTGTTCTAAAAATGCAATATGAGAGGGTGAAACGTCGGACTGTTGATAATTAAAATTAAAAGATTTTTGAAACAACAAAGTATATATTTTGATATTTCAAACTCGAGGGCTAGCTGACGAGGATTATAACCCGAGTTAGTCACTTTTTCCTTTCTATAGTCGCAAGGCTTACAAAATGAGATCTAAATTACTTGTATACCTCTCTGTGGTCTCAAAGATCTAAGAGGGGGACAATAGGATAGTCCAAGATATTCTGGACATACTCTATTCTATGGTCTCGGTTTGTATTGTCGCGGGGTCGGTAGTCTCGAAACACTCACAAAACAAAGGTCGAGAAGTCTATGGTCTCACATACCTACGAATACCCTGGTCACGAAGATATCTTCCTGTGGTTGCCCAGGTCGTGGAGAGTAAAAGAATGACTGCCTGGTTGTAGTTAATACGTAACCATGATGATTAAGGAGTCAAAACATCTAATGCCCATATGGATAGACTCATTCGACCATATTCAGTAGTTAAGCCTGTTCGACCACTACCGCCGCCTGGGATATCTTCAGCCTCCTTAATTAATTTCTAGTAACTGTCAAGAAGATAAAAGCGCAATCATAAACGGACATAATTGCACATTATGGCTGGCACACGTTTGCCTCCTAGCGACCGTTCAATCCTGTAACCGGTGACCGACGATAAGCTATAAAAAGGGGGATCGCCGGGAGAGAAAGGGACATCTAGATAATGATTCAAGACACAAGACTTAAATAGATAGAAACAGTGGATTGTTATACACTGTGTAAACAACAATGAGACATTGTTCTTAGTTCCTCTAAGAACACTTCCTATTCTCCCTTTGTAAACCTTAATATACTTAGTGAAATATCACAAGGAGTAGGGCTATTACTCACCATCAGAGGACCCGAACCTGTATAAGTTCCTTTCTTCCTTAGACATAGATACCCTGATTTATTTGAGTTTCACCTTAGATTGGCTTCGCACTTAATCATTTAACTTCATCTAAGTTCAACTAAGGACTAGAGTACCAATCGTCGACACATAGCCTCGTCAGTCTATGGTGCTATCACAAAACATGGCATTCGCCTTGTCGATGCCCGGCTAGGGGGTTGTTCGGCCTCGTCTGTCGCAAACAAATGAGTGCCTTCGCCTCATTAGTACCTGGCATGAATAGTATCCAGCTTCGTCAATCACAGACAAAAAAGCATGTCACCTTCACCTCATCAGTACCCAGCAACATGGAAAACTAGATGGAATGAATTTTGATAACAACTTGACTTCCTTATCTTCGAAAAACTCATATTCGTGGTAGACTACCCATTGGAATATCGATCAAGGACTTAGTAGTATTTTGAATTGTTTTGACAACTTCAAACATGATTGATCATTACACTCGCTCCTCTTCGACTAACTGAATGGAAGCCTTTCTGGCCTTTGATTGGCTTGAAACTTGGAGGAATAATTTATGGACAGATCCTCGATTGTTCATCAAAATTTGAGATCAATCGGACCGTCGGATTAGAAACTTCTTCATTAAATTGCTAGTATGTCAAGCTGGAATTCAGTGAGATAGAGCTATTTGCAATAGTCTTGATGGTCTTCTGGTCCTCTGATCGAGGTAAAACTTGAAGGAATAGCTTGTGGACAGATCCTTGATTGTTCATCAAAATTTGATATCAATCGAACCATCGGATTAGAAACTATCTTCATTGCATTGCTCGTACATCAAGCTGGAATTCAGCGAGACAGAGCTATTTGCAATGGTCTTGATTGTCTTCTAATCCTCTGATTGAGGAGAAACTTTGAGGAATAGCTTTTGGACAGATCCTTGATTTTTCATCAAAATTTGAGATCAATCAGACTGTCGGATTAGAATCTATCTTCATTGTATTACTCATACGTCAAGCTGGAATTCAGTGAGATAGAGATATTTGCAATAGTCTTCATGGTCTTCTGGTCCTTTGATCGAGGTGAAACTTAGAGGAAGAGCCTCCGGGTAGATCCTTCATTGTTCATCAAAATTTGAGATCAATCTGACCGTCGGATTAGACAATATCTTCATTGCATTGCTCATACACAATCTGGAATTCAGCGTGACAGAGCTATTTGCAGTGGTCTTGATGGTTTTCTGGTCCTTTGATTGAGGTGAAACTTGGAGTAATAGTTTCTGGACAGGTCTTCAATTGTTCATCAAAATTTGAGATCAATCGAACCATTGGATTAGAAACTATCTTCATTGTATTTCTCGTATGTCAAGCTGGAATTCTGGAATTCAGCGAGACATAGTTGTTCGCAATGGTCTTGATGGTCTTCTTGCCCTATGATCAAGCTCAAATTTTTGAAAAACCGTTTCTGGACAGGTCTTCAATTGGTCATCAAAATTTGAGATCAATTGAACTATCGGATTAGAAATTATCTTCATTGTATTGTTCGCCCGTCAAAGCTTGAATTCACCGAGACAGAGTTGTTTGTATTGGTCTTAATGGTCTTCTTGCCCTCTGATCAAGGTGAAATTTGGAGGAACCTCTTCAACATGAACTTTCTGTTCTCCATAAAAGTTTGGGGGTCTATCGGACTTCTGGAGGAGAAGTTATCATCAATATTCTCCTGTGTGACCGTTCAAATTCATCAGGGACAACTCATTTGCTGTAACCCTTCTGAACTTCTGGTCGAATTGCATATTGATGACCTCTGATTGACTTGAAAATTGGTAGACATGTTGCATCTTGAGTATTCTGTTCACCATAAAAATTTGGGCTCGATCGAACTTTTGGATCAAAAGTTATGATCGATCTTCTCCTGTGGGACAAGTTGAATTTTCTTCTAGACAGAGTCTCTCGTCTGGTCAAAATCGACCAGTTGATCGACCGCTAATTGGATCACACCTGAAAGTAGAACTTAGGCTTGACCAAATTGCAAGTCTCGATCTGTTCGTGGTTGAAATAGACCAATTGATCAAACCGCTAATTGGATCGCACCTGAACGTAGAACTTATGCTTAACTGAATTGCAAGTCCTGACCTCTTCGTGGTCGAAATAGACCAGTTCATCGAACCGCTAATTAGATCTCAACCGAAAGTAAAGCTTAGGCTTGACCGAATTGCAAGTCCTAATCTGTTCATGATCAAAATAGACAAGTTGATCGAACCGCTAATTGGATCGCACCTGAAAGTAGAACTTAGGCTTGACCGAATTGCAAGTCCCGATTTGTTCATGATTGAAATAGACCAATTGATCGAACCGCTAATTGGATCACACCCGAAAGTAAAACTTAGGCTTGACCGAATTGCAAGTCCCAATCTGTTCGTGGTCAAAATAGACTAGTTGATCGAACCGCTAATTGGATCGCACCCAAAAGTAGAACTTAGGCTTGACTGAATTGCAAGTCTCGATCTGATCTAGTTTTGACCTGCAAATAAAAAAAATCCATTGGGGCTCTCTCAAGATCGGGGCTCCCTTTGCTTCATCTTCAGGCGTGGGCTTACACGGGCACCGACGAACAGGCCTTTCTCTTAATGCAATGCATGATGATGCACACTTTAGGATTGATCAACACTCACCCATGGAAACCTTCACGCACTTGAGTGGATCTGCAAAAAAGGAAGAAGAAGGCTCCCTGGTCAAATAGAGAGGCCTTGGTCTTTTTGTTCTTCTTCTTTGCCTGACACCAGTCTTCTATCGGCCTTCGTGTCTCTCCTGGGTACCTTGCCTTCACCTTCCGTGCTCTTTTGTCTACCTTGCACCTGTCCAAAAAGGCTAGCACCCCCTCTCTATTTATAGAGTCTCTAGGTTGGTTGCAACCATCTAACAATTAGAGATATTTAGGGGAATTGAATTCAAATAAGAGATATATTTTGTTATTTAAATAAACAAAAGGATAAAGATAAAGATTATCTCCTTTGGAGATTTGAATTTGAATATTATATTGACTTTAGTTATTTAAATAAAAGAGATAAGGTTAGAGATAACTCATGTCCGAACTAAAACTGAATATGGGTGCGTCTAGGCTGAAACTGGGTCGAATTCGACCAGACCCGATTCGACCAGTTCGAGTCCAATCCGAATTCGACTAGACCCGATTCGACCAGTTTGAGTTCGATTAGAATTCAACTAGATGCGATTCGACCAGTCCAAGTCCAATTCGAATTCCACCAATTCGAGTCCAAGTCGGTCGACCAATTTGAGTCTGAACCAGTTTCGACAAGACCTACTTTGATGCTGATTTTGACCAGGACTATTTTGAAGCTGATTTGGACCAAACGGATTTTCGACGAAGTTTTTGACTAGTGGGTTTTTTTACCATGTTTTTGACTAGTGGGGTTCTTTTACCAGTGGGGTTTTGGACCATATGTGTTTTTTTATTTTAGTCATTTTGGTCACATGGACTTTTCTTGATGAATTTTATTACAAAAATTCATCAAACACATGCACCTGCTGCACATTTTAATGTTCCAATGTTGGGTTCAAGGCGTGAACCCGCACCAAGACTGTAGTGCCCAATTGTTCAATGTCCAACTATTCAAGAGTTGATGAAGAAGCAGTACACACTACTACAGAATTCATTATCACGGTCGCGTCAAAACAGTCATCACAGACGATTCTGACCCGTCAGTGATATTTGAGTCAGTGATAATCGAGTACTATCACTAACGATTTTGAACCGTCTGTGATACTCTTACTACACAGATTGTTATAACATCAAAGCCGTCTATGATACTCATATTACCACAGACGGTTATAATCTCAGAACCATCAGTAATAGTATGAGTATCACAGACGGTTTTGAGGTCAAAACCATCTGGGATAGTGTCATTATCAGCGACAGTTATAATCTCAGAATCGTCTGTGATAGTTTAAGTATCACAGATGTTGTAAGATCAAAGTCGTCTGTGATACTCTTACTACACAGACGATTCTGACCTCACAACCGTCTGTGATACTCACATTATCACAGACGGTTATAATCTCAGAACCGTTTGTGTAGTAAGAGTATCAAGACGGCTTTGAGGTCAAAACCATCTGCGATATTGTCATTATCGACGACGGTTATAATCTCAGAGCCGTCTGTGATAGTGTCCTTATCACAGACGGTTATAATCTCAGAACCGTCTGTGATAGTGTCCTTATCACAGACAATTTTAAGGTCAAAACCATCTGTGATAGTGTCATTATCGGCAACGGTTATAATCTCAGAACCGTCTATGATAGCATGAGTATCACAGATGGTTTTGACCTTATAATAGTCTGTGATAGTATCACAGACGGTTTTCAGGTCAAAACTGTCTGGAATAGTTTCATTATCGGAGACGGTTATTAGCTCAGAATGGTTTGTCATACTCTGTGATACGTACATAATTCGATCTATCACAGACGGTTTATAAGATCAAAACCGTCTGTGCATATTAATATTTTTTTTAATAAATTTCTTTTTTTTGTGGCTAGCCTCAGGAATCATGCTAGCCATGTCCTCTGTACAAATAGCATTTCATATATACAGTTCATCTCATACATGCACAGTACTCAAATATATACAGTTCATCTCATACATGCACACAACTTAGAAACATGTACAATAGCATTTCATATATACAGCACAAAACTCAGAAATATGTACAATTGAGATTGAATAAATAAATGTAATTGACAATTAAAGTCAATATGTTAGATGTACTATAGATAATCTCAATTAGTAAGGCCGCACTAATACGAACCTTGCGGGTCCCTAAACTTCCCCTTGGTTGATATGACCTCCGCAAGCAAAAAACTCAGCGAGCATCCCTCGGACCATCCCAATCTGCCGAGGGTCAAAGCTTTTCGAAGGGAAGTCGACCCCCTGCAGCAAGAGTTGGTACAGAAAAAATTAGCTTAATGCAGTTGTAAATTCTGCCAAATCGATACAAAGGGGAGCAGTTGTATACCTCGGGGAACTCTAGCCGGTGAGGGGTGATGATTAGGTCATACATGTGGTGCATCACGTAGAACCCACATGTATTGTCGTCCGACTGCTGATGGCACTGTCAATTTACAGACCGAGAGTTAGCTGGGGACACGTTAAAAAGTAAAATAGATGCCAGTTGAAATTTGTACCGAAAATTGGAACCACTGAAACTTATCGGCTCGCCGCTCGTGTTGTCTGCCTCCCTCGGCAAAGTAGTTCGTGAAAGCCCTGCAGATAGTCAAAATTGACAGTTTGAGAAGTCCAAATTGACAATTTGAGGACAGTAAATCTAGATGCAAGACAGACCCACATGAATATCATAACCTTTCAAATACATCTCGTGCGCCGCAATACTTGTACCCTTTCGTCTGCAATGAAGCAAGGTATAACACCTTGTTCCTTTTCGGAATAAGTACTAGCAGGATCCAGTGATAGCAACATATTACACGTAAAGAATTAATAATTTAATATATGTTTGGGGGTGTGCATATGGAGACACTAATCTACAGGTGAAGTACTGATGAAAGCACTCACCTCTGGTTGTAGGGTACAAGTATGTACTCCTTGTCGACCTGAGCAAGCAACCCTCTTTTGATGTAGTCGACAACGAAGTCCACGTCAGTCCTAAACATCACCTTGGCGACCATCTGGGGGTCCAAGAAACCGACAGGTTCACCCTTAGCTCTAGCATATCTGGTCATGTAGCTGCACGGAAGTAACCAATTAATAATGACATATATCCGTATATGCATGAACAGGCGTATGATAGTAGGATACTTACAGCACCCAAGACCGTAGGATTGACAAGTTGAGCGCATCTTTGTTGAGTAAATTGTGTAGGTCTTTGAAGGTCACCGGGTAGGTCCCGACGTCGTTATGGAACTCTGCCATGGTGTAATTGACCATGATGTGCGTCGGACGCTGCGTCCTGGTCTAGTTTGTCCTCTTCATGTACCATCCATGCAGGGTCTGGCATGCTAACCCCATGCTAGAAATTGCGGCATCAAAGGCCATGGGCATCCCCAGAGCGAACGGCATGAGAGCTGGCGCACTCTTCTCACTCTCCTTCGCCGAGCTCTTCTTTGCTTTTCCCCTACTAGCCAGCTTCTTGAATGGTTGCCTCCTAGTCGGAGTCAGCTTCGTCATCGGACCCGTTGGTTGGCTTCTCAGAGGGGTCGGCTGGCTGGTAGGCCGAGTGTCGGTCTGTGATGTAAGAACCTACATATTAGGACACTAACTCCGAGGGCTATTATTACAGTATGAATTATGAAACTGGTGGGGAAATTACCTCATCCAGGACTATGTCTTTCTTGGGCCATTGCACCAACGTGTGCACCGCATCCCTGAGAGTGGTAATCCCGTCGTTCGGCGGCTTCTCCAACGGAAAACCCTTGCAATGGTCGGAGACACTGTCCACCTGGACCAGTGCAAAACCCTCAGATAGAGGGACACCATGGATTGTGGCTCCCGCCGTGCATGGTTGCGCCATCCCACAGCCAGCCTCGATCGGGAAGAGACCGGCCAGCACCATAAGCTTGCAGGAGGCGGGTTCCTACAAACAGTGCGCATTAACATATTGAATTTAACCGCTTTTCACTTTCGAATGAATTAACATAGAAAAACGGTACTTACCTGCAGAAAGTCCACCGAATACTTTGGAGAGGGCTCTGTCTGCGAAGACCCCGGCACGGACGTGCAGCTACTACGGTGGCCAAGATTGTGTGTCGGTAATTCCACTGCTACAAGGGGGTACCCTGGGTCGCCTGTTTTACCTCATCATACATGGCCCGCATCTCCGACAACTGCTGCAGGAGTGCTTTGTCCCGAGCAGTGAACTCCGATCGCATCTCCTCCTTGAGCCGTTCATCGCGGGCTTTGTGGGATCTCTTTCTTCTCTTAGCCGCCTCCTCATCATCAGGGAAACCATCCCTCCAAGGCACAGAGGCACCAAGGCCACGCACACAGCCTGGATGCTCCTTGTTTCCTAGTGCCGCCGTGAGGATATCACTGTCCCTCCTCGGGTTGAACTCTCCAGATGCCGCTTGCGCACTCTGTGTCACCTGCAAAAGGAGAACTTAGCAATACAACCCATTGCATGGATGTTACGAGGATAGTACGTGATCGTACAATCTTACCAACCGATCAATCACTTCCCTGTCCACAGGGTTATTCACAGAGATGCTTCCGGAGGAGGTCATCGTCGATCTTGCTCGGCACCAATTGCGGGCGCGCACGTCTGTTATGCCCGCATAAGGAGCGTCGGCAGAAGATTGGGAAGCCTCCTCGTCCTGCTTCCTCTACAACCCCTTCTTCCCCACATACCCACCGGTGCCTAGTCTATGTGGGTGGGTATTCTTGGCTTGGTTAGCCTGGCCCTTCGCACTAAGCTCCTGGAACTCAGGCTTGCCCTTCATCTCCACGATTTGTTGCCATGCCTCGGGAGTCACGAAAGGTTAGTCATTGAAGGGGGTCTTCAACTCCTTCACATAGTGCCTGACAAGGTTGCTCTTGAAGTTCCTCCACGCCTTGTTTATTGACATCAGTGTCGTCCAGCGGACGGTGAACTGGCGATCCTCGGGAATGTGAAACGCCGCCTGTACTTCTTCCCACAGCGCATCCTTGCACTCTTGGGGCACTAGACCCTAGTCGGAAATGGTGATGGGCACCCGCTACCTTTCCACTTTTGCTGCATAGTGAGAGGTACTGACCGACAAGTTTCTCCGGAGCTTCCGGCACACCATTGTCGTCGAACTATACGTGCTGCTTTTCCCGCTTGTCGAGACGCGCGCATGTCGTTCGGCCTCTCCCCTTTCTCTTCTGTGATTGGGTCACGGTGGACGCGGTGACCTCCGGCCCAGGCGTCTCATCACCAGCGAGGTCACTCTGACTCCCTGAGTGGTGCATTTCATCACCAGACATATCAGTTCCTAACATAAGTGAAAGAGAGAACAGTTTAAGTAAATCTGAAACTAATAATTCTATAACAAAACCCATATACTTATAATTAACCAAGAATGACAGAAACGGTGGGGAGGCAACGGAGGTGATCGCGTCGGAAGGTGGGAGGGCGATGGAGGTGATCGCGACAGACGGTGGAGAGGAGATGGAGGTGATCGTGACGGACGGTTGAGAGGAGATGGAGGTGATCGCGACGGACGGTGGAGAGGAGATGGAGGTGATCGCGCTAGATTGTGGGGAGGCGATGGAGGTGATCGCGACGGACGGTGCGAGGGCGGAGAGAGCTAGGGAAAATAGTCGCGATGTCTGGAAATGAGTGGGACAAAGCCCGCCTTGAACTATGTACCACGTAGAGAGATTATCACAGTCGGTCTTATATTCACAACCGTCTGTGATAATATTATCACAGTCAGTTCTTAAGTCAAAATCATCTGTGATAATCTCTCTAGTGATAATCTCTAGAGAGATTATCACAGACGATTTTGACTTGAGAAACGATTGTGACTGCACGAATGCACGTTAAGAACTCAAAGCGTCAGACACTGTTGGGAATATCACAGTCGGTTCTAGATTCATAACCGTCTGTGATAATCTCTCTAGTGATAATCTCTAGAGAGATTATCACAGACGGTTTTGACTTCAGAACCGACTGTGACTGGACGAATGCATGTAACTTCAGAACCTTAACTCTGAACGTCTTTGTCGATAATTCAGACTAGGGGTCCTTAGTCGAACTTATGCAGAATTTGTGAGTTATGATGAATTTCAGGGTGTCCCTCCGGGAAGGGATGATGAGCCAAAGTCGGTTGGAGCACGGAAAGATTTATACAGGTTCGGGCCCTCGATGGTGGGAGTAATAGCCCTATGTCTTGTTGGGATTTCACTATATGTAGGAATAAGATTACAAAGTTGTGGAAAAGATCATCACAGGCGAAGATCTTTTCCGTGTGATTATGCAAAACACAACTAAACTAGCATATGAAAGCTTGGCGATGTTGATTGTGTTGTCAGTATCCCCCTCTCCGTCCGATGCATTTGCTCAACCTTTTATACTGATTGAAAGGGTGCCAATGCACAACGGCTTCGAACGGTTGCTCGGGTGCAGTTTTGGCAATTGCACTTAACGTCCACGCAGGCTTAACACGTGCAATTAAGAGATAACCGCACATATTAACCTCCTGGTAGTTGTCTTCACACGTCGAAGAATCTCCGGGATACTCGGGATATGCTCGTCGTAGAGCCTAAGCAACCCCGCGTGTCCTGGTCGAGAGTATTCTGACCGCGTATTGCCTACAGTCATCTGACCGCATATTATCTGCGACCTTCTGTCCGCGCATCGCATATGGGTTCCTGACCACGCATTTTTTGCGGCCTGATCGCGCAAAGCCTGCGACCATGTGTCCGCGCTTCAGAAGCCATCTAAGATCATACCAACGGACATTTACCTGATTCGAATCTGTCTTGTCCCAGGCGTGCATTTATTCTGAACTAGTTCGGGTAACAATCCTCGTCAGTCTTCTACGCAATATGTAGAGTTTTACAACCAGAAACTCTGTAGCTCTGCAACTCTAAATGCTCGAAAACTTGTTTTAAATGAACACTCAGATATTTCAAATGGAGTCCAAATGCTCCGTAAATTGGTTACATTGTATATCCAAAAATTGGCTACAATGTGGAGCATGCTCAAATAAATTTAACATACAATGTGGAGCATGCTCAAATAAATGTTACATACAAATGGGGACTTTGACCGACAATTTCCACATACACAGCCATGTTATCCTCAACTTTCCATTTGCCGCGGCCCTGCAAAGACGAGAATTAGAGGAGATATATAAGCGATACCGATGGAAACAAAGAGATATGCACATAACTGGTTTTGTCAGTGTCTTCAGTATCAACCTGTACGCCATCTCCAAATGGAGGCATCTCATCAAATTGATTGTAGTCCTCCTCGTCTACGACATTTTCAACTCCAACAATCCTTCTCTTGCCATGAAGGATGACGTGCCACTTCTTATTGGCTGGGTCAGTGACATAAATGACCTGAATGGCTTGCTTTGCAAGTATGAATGGCTCATCTTTATAAGCAACTCGATCGAAATCCACAGAAGTGAAACCATAACTGTCAACCTTCACACCCTGTGGGATTTGGACCCATCGGCATCGAAACAGGGGAATCTTGAACAGTTCGTAATCGAGCTCCCAAATTTCTTCAATGAACCCGTAGTACGAGTTCAATCCACGTACTACCCTTGTTGGGCCTGTCTTGCTGAACTCCTCATGAATAGCTTCTACGCTCACTCCACTATTTTGCACAGTGCTCTTTCAATCTTGATCTTTCGTGTAAAATGTGTACCCATTGATGTCGTATCCCTGCCATTTCTGTATAGTAAACGTGGGTCCTTTTGCCAACCATTTAAGGTTCTCACATGCGGACTCTCCGGTGATTCGCACTTTCATCCACGCGTCGAATTGACTCTTATGTTCTCCCGTGATCCAAACCTCGGATCAGCGAGGATTGTCTTGTCGTAGCATCTCCTTGTGCTCGTCGATGTACGGAGACACCTCCGTCATGTGTTGCAAGACCCAAAAATGAGTTTTCGAGTACATATCGAAATCAGGAGTGATGGCTCTCCGTCCAATAGTGACAACACCATCAATCCTCCCCTCGTGACGAGACACAGGAACTCCTATTGCTTCTACCTCGGCCATGTAATTGACACAGAACTCAACAACCTCTTCCGCTGCATAACCTTCGACAATGCTACCCTCGGGCCGAGACCGATTCCTCACGTTGGCCTTAAGTGCACCCATGTATCTCTCGAATGGATACATATAACGTAGGAACACGGGTCCACATATCTTGATTTCTCTGACAAGGTGGACGGTGAGATGGACCATGATATCAAAAAACAAAGGAGGAAAATAAATCTCAAGCTGACAGAGAGTTCGAACCACCTCGCTCTGCAGAGAATCCAGTCCATCAGGATCAATGACCTTGCAAGAAATTGCATTGAAGAAAAAACACAGCCTCGTGATCGTCTCTCTGACCTTATGCGGCAGAATACTCCAGATGGCAACAGGAAGCATTTGTGTCATCAACACGTGACAATCATCAGACTTCATACCCAGCAATTTCAAATCGTCCATGGACACAAGCTTTTTCATATTTGCGGAGTAACCTGATGGAACTTTAACACCATAGAGACACTTACAGAGTTATGTCCTCTCAGCCTTGCACAAAGTGTAGCACGCAGGGGGGAGATATATACGGCCTTTATCATCCTCTCTCGGTGCTAGCTCGGGCCTAATTTTCATTTCGATCATGTCACACCGCACATTGACACCATCCTTTGTCTTCCCCGGAATGTTTAGCAATAGGCCGATTAAACTGCCGCAAACATTCTTCTCTACATGCATGACATCAATGCAATGACGAACCTCTAAAAGCTCCCAATACGGTAAGTCCCAAAATATCGATCTCTTCTTCCAAGTGTTCTTCATGCGGGGTTTCAATTTACGACCCTTTCCAAACACAACGTCTATGTCCTTCACCCGTGAGTAAACTTCTTTCCCGCACGTAGGCTTCAGGGCTGAACTATCTTCCTTGTGGCCGTCAAATTCCCTCTTCCTCTTACGATATGCGTCATTCTTCAGAAGAAACCTACGGTGACGCATGTACACTATTTTCCTGCAATTCTTCAGCCACACGCTCTCAGTCTCATCTTCGAAGTGGGGACAGGCTTTGGCTTCTTTTATACTACGGCCCAACAAATTTCCAAGGGCAGGGAAATCGTTGATGGTGCAGAGTATCATAGCACGTAGGATGAAGGTCTCTCGTTGTATGCGTCCCATACCTCCACCCCTTCATTCTACATTATTAGGAGATCCTCTATCACTGGTGCTAGGTACACATCAATATTGTTTCCGAGTTGTTTTGGTCCTGAGATAAGTAGAGACATCATGATGAACTTGCACTTCATACACAACCAAGGAGGAAAGTTGTAGATACACAAAAGAACTAGCAAGTGCTATGCCGACTGCTCATGTTACCCAAAGGATTAATTCCATCGGTACTCAACCCGAACCTTATATTCCTCAATTCCGCTCCGAAGTTAACAAATTCCCTGTCGATGTATCTCCACTGCGAAGAATCAGCGGGGTGTCTCAGCTTTCCATCCTTCTTCCGTCCTTCCGAGTGCCAACGCAATAATTTTGCCTCTTTACGGTTTGCAAACAAACACTGCAAGCGGGGAATGACGGGCAAATACCACAACACCTTAGCAGGAGGTCCTTGCTTTATCTCAGCGCAGTCGCCGTCCTCGGTTTGGTCCTTATGCTTATAGCGGGATGCGCCGCACACCAGACAAACATGCATATCCTTGTAGTCGTTACGGTAAATGATGCAATCATTAGGGCATGTGTGTATCCTTTCTACTTCCATTCCCAAAGGACACAACAGCTTTTCGCTTGGAAGGTGTTTTTTGGCAACTCGTTTCCTTCCGGGAGCATGTCCACCAAAAGATCTAATAGTGCCGTGAAACTCTTGTCAGTCCAGTTGTTACTTGCCTTCAATTTTAACAGTTCAAGCACAGAGGCCAACTTTGTGTACTGCGACTTGCAACCAGGGAACAGTGGCTTTTCTGAGTCCTCAATCAAGTGCTTGAATTTGCCAAACTCTCTTTCATTGTAATTTCCTTCCACATCACGCAACATGTCATCTAAATTGTCATCCTCTGGCATATCCTCATCGAAGTCGTTGTTGGGATCCGACATGTCCTGTTCCTCAACCTGAGTGGCACTTGTTTCTGTAGTTGGCTCTTCTCCATGGTGGACCCAACACGTGTACCCCTTTTTGAAACCACGTCGGATCAAGTGGGTGAAAATTTGAGATGAGTTGGTGAGCATCTTAAGATTATGGCAGTCTACACAAGGACAGTACATATATGGTAAACCCTTCTTCGCTATGTCTTTCTCAGCAACCTTTTGGAAATCTAAAACACCTTTCATGTATTCCTCACTCACTCAGCTGTCATTATACATCCAGTCTCAATGGACCATCTGCAATTAATTAAATTCATACGCATGCTAATTAGTAATACTCTATGTAAGATCGACATGCAATAAATTATAAATCTAGCTAGCTAGTGTTTGATGTGGAGTTTGCAGTATAACTAGTTGGGGGCGTGGATAACACACATCATAAAGCAATTAAATAGCTACAGGTCAAAAATGAGTTACAACCAGGATTTGCTACTGTAGCTTCCCTTCCCTCTCCCTCTAATTTGATTAATCAATGGAGATCGATATTGATGATGAAATCAAGTAATGTGTATGTCGTAGGAGAAAGTACCAACCTTGGATCTTCAAATTTGTTGCCCCCAAATGCTCCCCTTTTGAGATATTGCTCTTCGTTGCCCCAAATCTCTTCCAATTGGATAGTATGTCGAGCAAGAGTGTACGACTAGTTCAAAACATCCACCAAAAGACCTTTTATACCAGGTTCAATACAGACTGTTCTATATAATACCGTCGGTAATATCGGTGCATTTTTTAAGAACAGAATATAACTGACGGGTTTCACTTTAAACCATTGGTAATATCGGTGCATTTGTGTAGAACTATGACAGAAATATCATAGAAGGTTTTGACATCTGAACCGTTGGTGATAATTAGAATATCACAGACGGTTCCGAGCTAAAAAATGTCCGCTTTACTATCACAGTCGGTGTTTACTTTTGACCCGTCTATGATAATTATAAAATCAACACTCTGCTGTACTATCACAGACGGTGATAAGGTCCGAACCGTCTATAATATCCTGGATTGCTTGCAGTCGAATCGTTCGACTAGTTGAATTGTTCCACTTGTTTTTCATATTTGGTTTTATCTTATTTTCAATGTTAGTATTTAAAAAAATGAACATTGAGACTATTTGGTTTTATCTTGTTTTTCATATTTGGTGTATATATATGTCTGTGGATGTTCAAAGAATGTTGAGACTATTACAGTTGGTCCTGAAATTAAAATTGTCTGTAATGTTACTATTAGAGACGGTTTTGAGTTAAAAACCGTCTTGATCGCAGCAATATTTTCTTGTTAACATTTTCACACAGAACATCATTTGGTGATTATCAGTTACATAATCAATAGAAAAGCCAGATATATAAGGAAAAGAAATTTCTTATTTCTTACAATCCTTGCATACATAACGGATATAAGCGACCAAAGCGTCGACCTGATCCAAAAGTAATTTACAAAGTTCTCCTAGGGACGTATTGGCATCAGTAGGATCTACACTGGCCACCCCAAGAGAACTACCAATGGCTCAAAGCCTATCTACATCATCTCTTAGCAAAGGAGTGCAGCTATTCATTATTGTATCAGAGAGTTCTCGCTGCTTCCAAGTGTAATCTCTCTCCAACCGGAACCTGCGCGCTTCTTCGCGAGAACCCTCATAGCACTCTACCAAGTGCAGAATGGTAGAAGACATCCCCTCAGAACGCTTCTCCAGTGCCTCTTTTTCTTCTTGGAGAGTTCTGCATAAGGCAGCTTTCTCCTCCTGCACATGCATGGGTTAGTTTTGAAAGAGGTAACGACCAGCAGAGAGGGTGAAGATGATTGCCAAGCTTCAGAGTGGATTTGGACATGGAAGTGTGCGCCTTACCCCAGAAAGTTGATCATCCAAGAAAAGCTGATGATCCAAAGGTGTTGAAGAGGGGATATTGGAAGGATTGTTGTGGATCTCCAAAGGTGGAGTCGATGCAACTGGAGGGGTTGCAAGGGGCATGTGGCAACACAGGCCTCAGCACCCTCTAGAGTCTTTGCTGCAGCTCCACTGGAGGATCTTTCATCATTTATGAGTCTCTTCTTTGGAAGGAGCATTTCCTCATGCACCTGTGGATTTTGAAATGCATTTGTTTGGAGGTAATCAAGTCATAAAAGAAAGATCTGCAGTAGAGTTTCAGAGAGGACTTACTTTCTGAAGATCCTGATCGAGTTCATTCCTTATCTCTTCCTCATCACTCTCAATTTCAATAACCTCATTGGAATCTCGGCTTGCCATCAAGGTGGGAGTTGAGGAGGGAATAAAGACAGGGATTTAGGAGCAGAATTCTTAAAAGACTTAGCCAAGAATTTGTAAGTCTTAAGGATTGAAGAGCCTCGCTATTTATAGAACCAGAAGATGATGGTTCATATGCGCAGGTGCCTCGAGTTTTAAAAAGCGCACTACTAGTTTTCAAGGTCAATAAATTCATGATTATTTCTCGGGAGATAAATTGCAACACGGCGGAACAGTGCCCACTTAAGAAGTGGAAGCGTCAAATTACATAATTCGATGCAAATTAAATTTGAAGTAAATAATTAAGTCTCTTCATCTACGCAGTTATTATGTGTGGTTATCCACAATTGCATGTTGAGAATTCGAAGCGTCGGACACTATTGGGACTATCACAGACGGTTGGGAGATCAAAACCGTCTGCTTTACTATTACAGACGGTTCTGATGTCCGAACCGTCTATAATATGCCGGGAATTTTTCTTGAAGTCGAACCGTTCGACTTCTACAAATACTTGTTCCCTCCCTGGAGTTTTGTTTCCAGTCGAACCGTTCCACTTCTTTGGCTTTACTATCACAGACGATTTTGAGTTAAAAACCGTCTGTGATATTGAAAGAATGTTGAGAATTCGAAGCGTCGGTCACTGTTGGGACTATCACAGTCGGTCCTTACATAAAAATCGTCTGTAATGTGACTATCACAGACATTTTTTTACCTGAGAACCGTCTGTGATATTCAAAGCACGTTGATAACTCGAAGCGTTTGGCATGCCACAATGCCATCCAGCCAAATAAGCCCAACTTCTATATTCTTTCTATATTATTTGCGTGGGACCTGCGACTTCTATATTGTTTCTATATTATTTGAAGGGCTCCGATGGACTGCCCTCACGTGCCAAAGATTGCCGCTTCTAGGTATATGATCACGATAGTCGTTCCTTGATCGCACATAGTGCACATACCTTTGCATGGTCGAATGTTCGCCAAAAGCTAAAGAAAGATAAAGAAAGAGGGAAGATAGCATGCAGTCTAAGAGCGTGATGGAAAATTGGAAAATTGACATAAGAACAAAGTTTTAATTAATTTCTTTCATCACTTACAAAAAAAAGTAAAGTTATAGAATGTTAGGTCAAGGAGTGGTCTTAGTCTTGGCTGCATCTAGAATAAAGTCAGTTTGACTTGCAGCTAGGATGCAAGACTCCTCCAGCGACAAGCTGTCCTTCTTAGGATCAACTACTACCTCGTCGAGAAGGCCTACGACCTCCCTCAGCTTCGCGACGGTATCCTTCATAGTCAAACCGCAGCCAGTGATGGTCATATCCGTGGCTTGCTTCTCCTCGCGAAGACGCCTCGTCCTAACCCTAGCATTGTCACCATCCGTCTTCATGTGATGAATGCGCTGGAAGAGATCGTCCAGGTCAAGCCGTAGCTGAGTGTGCTTCTCCGTAACGAGCTTGTGCTCCTCCTGGAGGGCCCTCAGCTTGGCTTTCACCTTGCTCGAGTCTTCCACAGCTCCCTTTCCCTGTGCAAATCAACAGGTCAAGAATGTATTGAACAAGGATTAACAATACAGGGGTAAGTCCAAAAGATTGAGAGTTCTTACTGCGGAGGGAGAGGCTGACGATGCCATTGAGGATGCCTTTGGCACAGAGAAGCTAAGGAGTCAAACAGTTTGAGAATTATAAAAACTTGTAAACTAAATGGCAATTATTCCACTATCAAGCTATTTATAGAACTTCCAAAGCGACACTTCGTGTTCGCCTCGGCGCCGCACGAAGATCGGAAACCGAAATGAACACAGTTGAGAATTCGAAGTGCCGGCACTGTTCAGTCGGTTCTGATATTAGTACCGTCTCTAATACTACACTATCACAGTCAGTTCTGAGTTCAAAATAGATTGTATATATCACAGTCGGTTTTGATAACGGAACCGTCTGTGATATTCTAGTTATCACAGACGGTTCTCAATTGAGAACTGATTGTATCTATCACAGTCGGGTTTTAGTTTAAAACCGTCTGTGATAAGTAAACTATTACAGACGGTTTTGTGTTCATAACCATCTGATTGACTATCACAGTTGGTTTTGACATCAGAACCGACTATCATAACTTAACATATTCTCCCGATAGGCCTTCGCAGACGGTGTTCCATTGAAAAGTTCATAACCGTCTGTGGTGTGCCGTCCTGGATGTCTGTTTCTGTGGTAGTGACATCTTCCGCCGAGAGCTGGTGCAGACATTCTTTGATCAGCTGATGGCGCAACAGGCTTTGAACTTTCCCGAGCTAAGAAGAATTGATCAAGTTGGGATGATAGACAATCCTTTGTATTGGTCTACCATAGGTATGTTGGGCATGCAATTGATTGTTTTGCCTTCAAGGAGTGGCTTCAAAGGGCGATTGATGAGAAGTGGCTTGCTTTAGAACCCCAAGCCATCAATCCTGACAATCGTACCACAAACTTCACAACAGTATGTGAAGGTCCTTCACCCATTCAAGAAGATGATGAAGACAGAGGCTTGTGGTTGCCACTTGAGCAAGTAAAGCACCAATTAGTGAATCATTGTCCGATTCCAATTCCTTCCAAATAGGGAGGAAGACCATGGGAGATGATGGAACGAAGACACCCACGACACAAACTTTAGGAGTGCACTCAAGATCATGCTTCCACCTCGATGATCAAGTCACAAGTAAGGTGAAGACAACCTGACCCAAGTCGCCGATGTATGCCACCAAGATTTGTCCCTCTGTCAGAAGGAGACGAATCTTTTCCTCGACCGAGCTGCACTCTTCCTACTTTGGCACAATTCTTGCCTAAAGGCTGGGGGAATCCTCTACACCAGTTGGGGCAATTGATGCTGAAGTACCTTCACCTTCTCCAAGTACCACCCCGTGTAATGTGATCCTTGCCAGTTGCAACTCTAATGCATCTAATTTAGAGGAGATACTCACAGCACAAGAGCATGAAAACTTCATACTGATGTTTTACCTGCAGGAGATCAAGTTGAAGAAGTCAACATGAAATTGTGAGGAGGAAAAACTTTCCTGAACCTCTCAGATCTCTATTGTATAGAGAAGAAAAAGAGAATGCTTTACTTAACAAGACTACCAATGTACCAAGTGGCGCGCCAGATGTTCAGGCTACTGAAGAAGAAAAGCAAGCACAGCAGGCAATCGACTACAACATCATTGCGCATTTGAAGTGTATCCTAGACTCTTGAGTGTGTATGATGCTTTAATATTGGTGCCTAATCTTTCTGTAGGCCCTTATTAAAGCGCTTCAAGTTCTTGAGTTGTATGAAGTGGCAATGGGAAGCACCGTCTTCTTTGCAACGCCGCTGGCACAAATGAGATCGATCACATTTTCTGAAGAAGACAAAGTCATAGAGAATGGCGATGACAACTGCCCTCTCTACATAGAACGGAACATCAGAAGTGCATACCTCCGATGAGTCTTGGTTGACCCAAGATCCTTTGTAAACATCCTTCCAATTCGAAGTTTAACTTGTGTAGGTTTCTCATTCGAAGACTTAGAGCCCACATATGTGATGATATGTGGCTTCGACAATCAAGGAAGAGTAGCCATGGGGGCAATTACGCTGAAGCTCAAAATGTCAACATTCAATTTCAAGGTACAGTTTTTCGTCGTCGAAGTAAACACCTCTTACTTTGCACTATTGGGAAGACCCTGGATACACAAGTCTCGGGTAGTTCCATCAACTTTGCACCAATGCCTCAAGTTCATAGACGGCAATGGAGAGCAACAGAGGATAGTTGCCAACACCAACCCATATACCTTCCAAGAGTCGCATCTCACAGATGCAAAATACTACTTTACAAGCAAAGTTCCTGGGAAGCAGCAAGGAAGATCAACGCTAGCTATAGATGGTCTGATCACGCCGAGTTCAACTCTTCCTACACAAGTGAAGTTCCTCATCGCACCATCCCTATCTACCAGAAAGAGGGAGCTTGCAAAGAGCGCCTATAGGGGTAGGGATTCTAGTTGTGAAAAGTCATTCGCAGCTGTCCTTTACTTATATGGCCCTTCGACCCTGGCAGAAAATTCTACATCAGCCTTGCGAAAGCAAGACTCTATTGCTCCATTACTGTTGAAGGCAGGAGCTGCTTCTTCATATTCTCCTTTTACACCTATATTGCTAAGGTCAAAAGTGGAAGCATCACCAATGCTCCTTACATCAAGCTTAAAGGAAGCCAACCCGGCTCCTACTTCTTCACCATCTATTGCTTTAACTGACAAAAATGTTGCAGGTGCTGAAGTAAATTACAAGTCAATCGCGGCTCAGGATGAATCCTCATCTACTTTCGTCTTTGATGCATGTGGGAAACCGGGAGCACAAACGGTTTTCATGCAAAAGTGAGGACTAGTCAAAAGGAGAATAAAGTAGTTTGAAAAGGCAGTGACGAGTGCTACTTTCAAGCAACCTCCATCACATCATACATCTGTAACAACACCATTGGAAGTCTGGTATGTCCCGGACTCGATCGGTTGTGCTTCACCCACCATATTCTATAAAGTTCCAAAAAAGCAGGAGTACGACTCCATAATTGAACAACCCAGTCCTCTGACTGACCTCGAAGCAGCTTTGGTCGCTATGAGGGCTGAACCCCAAATGGCCAATCTGCTCAAAAGGGCTGGAGAGAAGCTAGAAAGAAATCAAAGGTAGTCACCTCCTCCTGCAATCTGTGAAGAATGGTGGGAGCAATTAGAAAAGCTTATTCGGAAGGGGTACAAGTCTCGTGATCTCCGCCCGAAGTATGGCTTGGGTTATGTCAACCCTGACGATGAAGGTGATGGAGCTAATGATGCACGAAGAGTCACATGTCATACCATAGTGACTAACATCAGCCCACTAAGGTATAATGAATTTGAATTTTTAGGTTCCAATGAAGATGATGTCAACCAGCATTAGTGGGCTCTTCACCATCCTCAGTCCTTGGGAGTTGCTGCAAATCAAAGTCATTGGAATGGGGACGAGCAACACCTTTTTGCCAGGATATACGAAGTAATGCCAACTAAACATGAAGAAGTATTAGATGTCGCTCCTGCACCTCAACAACTTGAAGATGGAGGACAACTCATTGTTGATGAGCTTGTGAAGATCAACTTGGGAAGTAAGGAGGAGCTGCGTCCCACCTATATCAGCGCGACCCTCACTCTTGAACAACGTTAAAGTTACTGAAGCTTCCTGATGGAGTATAGAGATTGCTTCGCTTGGTCTATAAAGAAATGCGGGGCTTGACCCTCGTGTCGCCACGCATAAGTTGGCGATTGATCCACAATTTCGCCCTATGAAGCAACAACCATGACGTTTCCTCCTAGAGTTACAAGACCAAATTATAACTAAGGTGAATAAACTAACCATAGCTGGCTTTATCAAGGAAGTGCAATAACCATGCTGGCTGGCCAACATTGTCCCAGTGCGGAAGAAGAATGGGCAGGTACATGTTTGTGTTGATTTCAGGGATTTGAATCAAGCTTGTCCAAAAGATGACTTTCCCTTGCCTATCATGGAGATCATTATTGATGCCACTACTGATTACGATGCTCTCTCCCTCATGAATGGATCATCAGGCTACAACCAAATCAAGATGGATGAACATGATGCCATCGACACCACCTTTCATACACCAAAAGGGAATTTCAATTATACAGTGATGCCCTTTGGATTGAAAAATGCCGGTGACACTTATCAGTGAGCCATGACATTCATCTTTGATGAATTAATTCATCATTCAGTTGAATGTTATGTTGATGACTTAGTGGTGAAAACTCGGAAGTGTGAACATCAAGATTATCTTTGCATTGTCTTTGAAAGGCTATGCAAACATCAACTGAAGATGAATCCCCTCAAGTGCACATTTGTTGTCTAGTCTGGCGTCTTTCTGCGATTTATTGTGCGCCACCGTGGCATCAAAATTGACCCAAAGAAGATCAAGGCGATTTTACAGATGCCCCATCCACGGAACTTGAAGGGGTTAAAGTCACTTCAAGGCCAGCTTGCCTACATACGGCATTTTATTTCTAACATTTCAAGTCGCATCCAACCTTTCACCACATTGATGAAGAAAGGAGTGGAATTCGAGTGGGACGAGTTGTGTCAGGATGCTTTCGACAGCATTAAAGAATACTTACTCAATCCGCCCATCTTATCAGCATTGATTAAGGGGCGGCCCTTCATCCTCTATGTAGATGTGCAGCCTAACTCATTAGGTGCACTTCTTGCCCAGCATGATGATGAAGGAAAGGAGGTAGTGTGCTATTATTTAAGCCGCACCATGCTGTCGGAGATTATTACTTGAGTTATTTGCTTATGCCTCTCTGTGGTCACAGGAGACCACGAAAAGAAATTAGGGGATAGTCCAAGCTATTTTGGACATAACCCGGCCCATCTTGTCAATTAGACATGAAAACCCATCACGGATGACTATTACGCTACCGTAGTACACGTGGTTTTAATTTTTGTTGTCGCAGACCTCTGTGGTCATAATATCTATTGTCGCAGAGTCCGTGGTCTCACATATTACACTACCCACGATCACTCTGATCATGGAGACATTTACCTACGGTCACCCTGGGAGTGGATACATGGTTGCAAGTAGTACATGATCAAACAATAAGGGAGTTATCAAACGTAGAAGTGCCTTCGAATCAAGAAAGGAAGGTTTGGTCGAGACTTATTTTACTAACTACGGACTAAGGGTTATGTGGTTATACTGACATAAACTATAACCGCTTTATGACCATTACATTCCGTTATTCCCAGGATAATATGAGTTTCTCTTCACTGACAAGATAACCATCGACAAGATGAGGATGGATGTGTAGTTATCCATAACCGTACATCATAATCGGCGAACAGCAACCGATGGCAACCGCCAAGTGTCCCTTTATTAAAGCAACCGATGCCCTTTGACAAACTATAAAAAGGGTTCAAAATTAGACAAAAGGGACGGATCGATTGATTGAGAGACAATACAAAAATTATATACCTTGTAATCCATTATTTTGATAATGAGAATCCAACAGGAGTAGGGCTATTACTCAAACTATGATGGCCTGAACCTATATAAACACAGCATGTTGTTGACGATTGGGACTCTGGTCCTTAATCGAACTTACGTAAAATATTAAAGGGGAATGTGAAGCCAATCTAAGGAGAAGCTCAGGTAAATTACGGTATCTATGTCAGAGGAAGAGAGGAATTTATACAAGTTCGGGCCCTCTGATGGTGAGTAATTGCCCTACTTTCTATTGGGATTTTGCTATATAAATTGAGGATTACAAGAAGAGAACCAAGGATTTTCTTAGATGCACTAAGAACAATCTTGTACTCTTTAGCTTACAGTGTATATTGATCTACTGTGTCTAGTTCTAGTGTATTGTGTCTTGAATCTATTCCTTGGTCCCCTTGATCTCTCTCGGCGATCCTCCTTTTATCGCTCGTTGCCAGTCGTCGATTACGGGATTGAAGAGTCACTGAGAGGCAGACGTGTGCTGATCATAATGTGTAATTATGCTCGTTTATGATTGCACTTTCACCTTCTTGCCAGTTACAAGGAACTTAAGGAGCTAATACATCTAGGCGGCGGTAGTGGTAAAATAGGCTCATCTACTGTATATGATTGAATGAGGCTAATCATATAACCGTTGGATGTTTTAACTCTTTAGTAAGCCAAGGTCGTGTATTAACTACAACAATACATGGTTGTCTTTATGTGCTCCACGACCTGGGTGATCACAGGAAAATATCTCCATGTGTGTTCATGGGTATGCGACACCATGGTCTCTGCAACTTCGGTATTGTGGATATCTAGAGACCACAATCCCCGTGACATCACTAAATGAGACCATGGAATGAGCTATGTCCAGAAGATATTGAAGTATTCTATTGTCTCCCTCTTGGGTACTCGTTCTATAACACTTGCGACTATAGAACGGCAAAGGTGACTAACTCGGGTTATAATCCTCATTAGGTAGCCCCCGAATTTAAAATAACAAGTTCTATACTTTCTCATTTTAAATTCTTTATATTTTAAATTTAATTATATAAACATCCTGACGTTTCACCTTCTCCGGCTGCAAAAAGACGTTTATCTTTTTTCCTCCGTGTGTCGTTTTGTTTCCCAAGAAGAACTTTGGGGGCAATTTGACAGGTCATTATGAAATCTTTTGCTACAATTCGAGGCAACACTTAAAATGCATTTTAAGAACCTGAGTTTTTCAGAACATGAATCGTCGGCTCTTTGTTCTATAAATACATAGCCTTTACGTTCTAGGATCTTCCAACTTTCACTTGTTAAGTCTTAGAACTTCTTTTTATCTTCTAACTTCATTTCTTCTTCTTTGTTCTCATTCTAATGGCGAGTTAAAGCTCTAAACAAGTTGTTGAGAGTGACAAAGAGGAATTAGTAATAGAAGATAATGTCATGCAGGTATTTCAAAAGGTAACTCTCTTTTGAAGAATCTGCGTTCATCTTCCCTTTTTGGGTAAAGGTTTTCCAAAGTAATCATTTTAGAATTCTCTAGGTAGTTGAGGAGTCAACAATTTCAAAGAAGCAAACAAGTGATGATGTACGATCATCTAGTGGATCCTCATCGAAGAAACTAATGAGGTTTGAAGTGTTAGCTGCCACCACTTCTCAAACCATGGTGTTAGCTCCTTCTAATCAAAGTGATTATGACAGAAGGAAAGAGATAAGGTCTTCAATTGTAGGATCTTTTTTACCATATCCGTCTGAATCAAAGTTGAGATATTTATTGATTATCTCTCTAACTAAGTTGCTTAGATAGGAATGACTCAATTTTTATTGAATATGTGGGGGGATGGTACTATTCTTGTACCAAAATTTTCTATTACCCAGTCAGCTTTTGCCTCCAAGGTAAATACTTTTTCTTTCTTAATTCTTCTTATATGCGACCTGGATTGATCAGACAAGGCATTGTGGGTTCTCAACGAAAAGCTTGCTAAGATCCAGGTTCTTTTGAAGGAAAAGACTGCTTTATGCAGAAGTCTCCAAGAAGAAAAAGAGGAGATCGAGGAGTGGTTCATTAGGCGAGGACTCGACCTCGACGCTACCTTCAAGCTCGTTGATCACCTGAAGGCTAATTGTGACAGAGCTCATGAGGCTATAAGGTTGGCTCGCATGGAGAGGGATCTTGCTCGAGAACAAAAGGACATCTTTGATGCTATAAGGGCCAGTTGTAGTCTCACAATAAAAGATGATCTCAAAAAACTGAGGAGCATTGCTAATTCCCTTGGGGCGGCTATCATTAACCTCACTAACGATAACTTGTCCCTCGGGGAACTTTGTGTTCTTCTTTCAGATTAGGATGACCCATTGGTCGCTAGTATCCCTTTTTGTGTAAGGATTGTAAGAAATAATAAAGATATTTTCCTTACATCTAAGCTTTTAATGGATTAAAAATTTGATTATGCATAATCCAATTTTACCTCTGCTATCAATTATGATTATAGGTAAATATCTCTGCGAGAAAAAATATGATTGCATGTAAATATCTCTGCGACCATAACATTCACAGGTAGTATAACATTATCCTATAACCATGATCTCTGCGACAATAAAAAATTGAGATCATAGAATCCCTTGTGTATAGTATGAGTAACTGACATCTAGCCCCTAAATTCGAAACAAAAAGATTTTTCAGATCTCAATCATTACGGATTCCAACAGGTCCCAAGAAGGACTTTGGGTGCACCTCTTAGATCCATCATGGGAAACATTTAATGCCAACGACGGGTGCAAGAGCAACTTACTGTTTCCAAAACTTCAAAAACCCTCACTAGCAAACTTCGCCGCCTTACGCCGCAAAAAACCCTCTTCTGCAAAATCCCTTTTCTCTTGATCAAATGGCATCTTGCAGCCGATCCACCTACTACGACATGGAAAACTTGGGTATCCTAGAGAAATAAGAGATTTTGTCTTCGAGGTCATTGATCTCATGTCGACCCACTAGGAAGGAAGAAACACCAGTGATCAAGAAGAATGAACTGGTGATCCTTGAAGACTTCTTACGATGTGGATTTCATCTGCTTGAAAGCGAATTCTTTCTCAGCGTTTTGAACCATTTCAGATTAGAACTGGTAAATCTTCATCCCAACTTTGTGTTGAGTTTGGCCATTTTCTAGTATCTATGCGAAGCATTTGGTGGAGTTCTGCCCAACATGGCCCTCTTCCGCCATTTTTATTTCTTAGTTTTGTCAAAGAGTGCAAATGCTGCTGGATGTGTTTACTTTCGCCTGAGAGAAAAGAAAGACTATCCAATTGTTCCTCTCTGTGATTCTATTCATGGATGGTACCAACGCTGGTTCTATTGTTTGGCTCCTGAAGAGAGCCATCTTTGATTCGAAAATCGTCAACCAGAGAAGAGTAATGAAAAAGACTTTGTGCCTGAGTTGGACGAAGAATTGTAGAAGCATGCCCAAGCTATCCTCCACCTGGCGCGTGAGGGCTTAACCATGCGGGGTGTTATTCGGGATTTTATAAAGAACCGGATCAGTCCACTGAAGAAAAGGGTGCATCCTGCCTGGGAGGTGAGCTCTATGCAAGATGGAACCTTGGATTACAATAAAGGTAAAGGCCCCTTCTTGCAGATCAGTATATTTTCGTCAATCTGTTTCAAGCTTACTGTGTTTGAATTGATGCTCTCTTGAAATTATATAATCCGACCACAGAAGGTGAGATGGATGCACCAAGACCGCTGAGTTTGGTCAGTGGCAATGACATCTTAATACAAGAGCGACGAGAGGTAAATCTTTCTCGAAAAAACTTGTATATGTTTTCCCCTTGAACAACCATAACAGGAGAAAATCATTCCCATTTGTGTAGTTGCTCATGGACCAAGTGATTGGGATGAAGCGAACTGGCGATGATGGTGAGACTTCTAGGGGTCCTACATCTAAGAAGTTGAAGAAAACTCCCAAAGGCCAATCCTCATACAAAATGAAGATTTCAGCCCCAGCAAAATTAAGCAAAAAAGACTATAGGGGCGACTTCATCTAAAGCTGTCGAAATTAAATCCTCAGCTAAAACGGTAAAGTTTCTAAGCTCTCGCATTTCTCCAAGTACAACTGAAAATTATGCCTTAGTTGTACAAGGAGAGGGAAGCGAGGAGGAGGAAGATGATACTCCCCTTATTCTGCGGAGGAAAAGATCTGTAGAATTTGTAAGGAGAACATCCAAAAAGTTGTTATCTTCCTTATTGTCTCCTGCAAGTGGGGCATTAAGGCCTCAAAGTCATCTGCGACTCAGCTCCAAGTATCATCCTATTATTTCTCTAACTAATCCTTAGTAATTAGTTAGGCATTTACTCAGATAGTCATAAAAATGAATGTATAGGTCAAGCCCACCCCCTGCTGCAATATAAGACAGTGAAACAATTGTTGCTACGGGGATAACAACTTCTATAGAAGAAACTCTTGCCATAGTTGTCACTACAGCACCATCTGAAGCACTAGATGTTGCTGGGACTACTAAAACTATCATTGACAAGGAGGTTCAATAGAGTCATATCTCAAAATTTATCAATGATGAAGAAACTGAGGTCACCCTTCGACCTTGATTATGGGGACAAGCGAAGAAGCAAGAACTTCTACTCCCCCAGCGGTCAACGAAATCCTTCCTTCCTTTTGTCAAGAAGAGGAGAATATGGAAGCAGCGGATCAAGCTGCTTATCTTTCATATCCTGCTCTAGATTGAATCTACTAATTACTGAGCAAGTGCGAGATGGTTCAAGATTTGAGGTCTTTCTCAAAGATATTATGGAGGTAAGTAAATTTTTACTATATGTCTTTTGTTGTTTCTTTGAGTAATATATTCAAATATTGATGTCTTTTGTAGAACTCTGCCTTACACTTGACCATGGTAAACTCATTGATAAATCAGTTCAAGGTCGTTCAAGCAAGGTGCAACCAACTAGAGCAGTAAGTGTCTCGCTCTAATTTCAATCTAATGTGAACTAGAATGACACTTCTCATCGTGGAAGGGAGGACTCTGCTTTGGTAAATGAGGTTGCTAAGGAGCGCTCTGAGAAGGAGACAGCACTGGCAAAAGCTTTAGAAGAAACCAGCAAAAATCTTGCTAAAGCTCTGTCATCCTTGGAGGAAAATAAAAGTTCATATGCTGCTCTCCAAGGGGAAAATGAGAAGCTACAAATTGGCTTAGATCGTAAGTTCATTCTCGCAGAACTAGTCATTGCGTTTATAACTTATTATGAGTTGATCAAATCATCTCTATCTTTTCTTCTAACCAGATCAAAGAGAAATAAATTCTCAGTTGGCCAAAGAGAGAAATGACTTTGAAGAGAAATGTATCTGGCGAGGACACGATCTCGAAAAGCTTCATAATCAAAATCAAAGGACAGTGGGGAGAGCCAAAGATGCTGCAAAAATTTCTAAAGAGGAAAAGAATAATCGGGAAAAGATCATCAATAACTGCAGTATCACTGAAAAAACTACTCTTGAGAAATTGAGAGATGTTGCGGACTCTGTCGAGGCAACAATGATTGATCCTGAGAAGGATAATCTATCTCTCGAAGAGTCTTGTGTTCTGGTTGCAGCTCAAGCTGATTCTCTGATTGACAATATCCCAGATTTTGCAAAGAGGTACAAGGAAACAGTCAGGACCGATATTGGTACTACTGCCTCTTCTATCTTATGCAAACTAAGACATCACCATAGTCCGAACTTGGATCTGAATCCAGTGGCGGAAGATGTGATTTTTGCTAATGAAGATCAGATGAGTGCGACCTTAGCTGAAGTTAAGCCCATAGTTGACAAACTATTAGAATATCTCAAGCTTAGCTAAGAATTTCCTTCTCATTGTAAATATTTATTTTGACAATGGAAAATAGAAGTCTTTGATGTATCTCATTGTTTATAACCTGCAAACAGATATTTATAACAAAAAATGCGAATACATGCTTTAAAAGAATTTAAAACCATAAAAAATACTTAACTTTAAACTTTATGTTATAGTTATATTCTCCTAGCCCCCTCCTAAGATTACTGATACTGAAAATACAATATAGTAATTTCAGGACAAAAAACTTGCCTAGCGAGTCTCTTATGTGTTGAGAAATGGCTTAAAAAGAAAGGTCTCAACTAGAGTTTATTATGAGATCTCAAAAATAAACAACTCAAAATAAATGGCAAATATTTTTACAAACTAACAGTCACCCAAATGATCAGAAACATGCTAGTACGTCTCGTATGCATTAAGAAACGGCTTACTTAGAGATGTCTTATCTAGATGCGACCATGCGATCAATCAGCGAATCCACTTTGAACACTGTAATTAGATGATTATTTTTTTATCAGCCCCAAGTGTAGCTTAAAGAAAGACAAAGGACAGAAAATGAGAACACAACCATAACATAGAGTAAAAAAAAGGTATTTTCCTATTAAAGAAAACATGCTACTTGAACAGGGAAATGGTAATGGAAAAACTTACACATAAAATTTGCGCAATTGATCTATATTCCATGAATTGGATAAGATCCTTCCATCTTCCATAGCTAATCGAGCCGATCCTGATCGCGGGATCGAGATCACAATATAAGGACCTTCCCACTGAGGAGAGCACTTATTGCGATTGGACTAGTTTTAGATTTTTCTTAAAACCAGGTCACCCACATGAAGACTATGTGTGTCGACGATTCGGACTCGGGGTCCTTAGTCGAACTTATGCATAATTTGTGAGTTATGAGGCCTTTCGGGGTGTCCCTCCAGAAAGGCATGATGAGCAATGTTAGTTGGAACACAGAAAGATTTATATAGGTTCCGGCCCTCGATGGTGGGAGTAATAGCCATACAACCTGTTGGGATTTCACTATATATAGGAAAAAATGTTACAAAGTTGTGGAAAAGATCATCATAGGCGAGGATCTTTTCCGTGTGATTGTCTAAAACACGACTAAACTGGCCTATGAAAGCTTGTGGTCGTCTTGTTGATCTCTGGGATCTCGATCTATTCGAGTTGTCGAAGTTGTTCAAGATGTCCTCGTCTGGTGCATTTGCTCACCCTTTTATACTGGTTGAAAGGGCGCCAATGCACAACGGCTTTGAACGGTTGCTCGGGTGTAGTTTTGACAACTGCACTTAACTTCCACATAGGCTTAACACGTGCAATTAAGGGATAACCGTACATATTAACCTCCTGGCAGTTATCGTCATACGTGGAAGAATCTTTGGGATCCTCGGGATATGCTTGTTGTAGAGCTTAAGCAACCCTGAGTCGTCCTGGTTGAGAGTAGTCAATGTCCTTCTGACCGCACACTGTCTTTTTGACCGCGCACTGTGTACGACCTCCTGTCTGTGGATCGCCTACGGGCTCCTGACCGCGTATTGTCTGTGGCCTCATGATTGTGCAAAGCCTGCAACCATGTGTCCGCGCTTCTCAGGCCATCTGAAATCATAGCAACAGACACGTGTCTGGTTCAAATCTGTCTTGAACCAGACATGCATTTACTCTGAACTAGCACGGGTAACAATCCTCGTCCGCTAGCCCCCAAATTTGAAGAGAATGAAGAGACATATTTACTTTAAATTTTAGTCCTGCATCGGATAAGTGACCCGACGCTTCAACATCTCCACTTAGTGGCACACTAAGTGTGACTATTTATTTTTTGAGACGGGCTCTCGGTTGTTTTTGATAGGTAATGATAGCACCGTTGAATTGTCTTTTAACCAGAGATAAAACTGTAAATGTTTTAAGAACTCGAGGCATTCAAAAAAGGAACTGTCACCCCTGGGGGCTATAAATACCGAAGCCTCTTAGCCCTAAAACTTCACAAGTCTTTTTCTCGGCTAAGTCCTTTCCAAAGCTACCTTTTCCTCTCTTCTGTATCCACCTCAATGGTAGAACAAGACACCATTGAGATTAAAAGTGATGAAGAGGAAGTGGCACTTGAATTCGACCAGAACTTCCAGAAGGTAAGTCTTCTTTGGAACTTTTGGTTCAAGTTGCCATCTTATGTTCTGATCATTTCCCAAATGCTTTTTGGAAATTCAGAAATGACCGAAGATCTGGTTCCTCCAGGGAAGAAACCCAAGGTTGACGAGGGATCCTCCAGTGGTACCAAAGTTGAGGATACATCATTGCTCTCTCTTCCTTTGGCCCCTATAGTCCTTCCTGTCCATGCAACTCGACAGGTCGAACCTTCATCTCCACCGCTGGAGGTCCATAACAATCCTTCGAAGCCTTCTTCTCAGCTTTCTTCATTGCAATCAAATGATCCCCAGCTTTTGTTGGGTGATCAATTTTCTGATAGGAAGGTTGCATTCCCGCGACCAGATAATGCTCAGCTTTTGTTGGGTGAGCAATCTTGTCGTGGGAAAGTTACACTTCCACGACCTGACAGTTCCCGACTTTTGTCGGGTGATCTACTTTCTAGGGGAAGTACTTCATCCTCTCACTTGTGAGGATTGGTAATTATTTTCATCTCTTCTGTTGGTCGTTTTAACTTGTAAAACTAACACATATATGTGCAGGAGACGAAAATTTCTGGAGCCCCCAGCGACTAGCCTGCTGAGATCCAACCTCTTTCCCTTGAACAAACTCTCCAGAAGGAGAAAGAGGTTCTAGAGAAGAAGACCGAAGAGATGACTTCAGCCATTCTGTACCTAGCAAAATGTTTTGACAGATCCCGTGAAGAGGCGCACCAATTCCGCTTGGAGAGGGACTATGCTCGGCAGCAGAGAGAACTGTCCAATTCAATCAGGAATGGTAGTGCTTCTTTGATTCGGGATGATGTAGATAGGCTTAGAGTAGTTGCTAGTTCTCTTGGGGCGGTCAGTGTAGATCCTATTGATGCCAATATGTCCTTAGGAGAACTTTGTAAACTTCTCTCGGATTAGGTCGATGCTCTGGTCGCTTGTATCCCTTTTGTATGCAAGGATTGCCAGAAATAAAGATTTCTTTTACCTTACATAACTTGCCTTCCCAAGAAGAATTATGCAAGAGTTAATTTGAATTATAACTCTTTACAATATCTGTGCGAAAACATGGTCACAAAGAATGTCTTCATGACCAAACATACACAGGTAAATCCGAAGTAACAAATCTTTCGATCAAAAACGCATTAATGTGTTACACCGCGACCAGTACTGGTACTGCGATCAGAACTAAAATTGCGATCCGAACTAAAGTCGCAATCAGAACTGAAGTCACGACAACATAATGCCTTGATCGGGTTATAACCGTCTATATTGTGATTACCTACTTGTAGCGATCACAGAATAGCATCGCGATCAACATGCAAATTTTGAGGCTATCACAGAAACGCATTGTGATCAATACATGAAAATTAGCTTACAAAAGACATGAAGGGTAACTTCCTTCGAAATCTTTGCAAAATTTTCATGTTCTTATGTGCACCCTAGCCCCGAATTTGGAACGAAAATTAATAAAAATATATTTTGTTTCGGATTCACTGTAGGGAGTGCATAACGGATTTCTAGAGAGAAGGCACCCATTATGGGAATGAATAAAGTATTTAACGAAGGGTGCCTCGGGCATATAAAAGGAGAAGGTAGCTTCCTAAGGAAGCCACACAACCAGAAACCCTTCACTTGCCTTAGAGTTTCCGCCGCACAAAACCCTCTTTTGCATTCCTCATCTCCATCGCCTCCAAAGTCACCACCTTTTTTCTCAATCCTTCGTAAGAAATGGCATCCGGGAGCCGATCTGTCCACCACACAGAAGAGAGTCTGGTGGCATTAGAGAAGGAAGAGATTCTTCCTCCACAGCTACTGATCAACTGGGGGCCCGCGGAGAATGATCAAGAAACCCCAATCGTCCAAGAGGGCGAGTTGGTGGTCTTTGAGGAATACCTGCGTTGCGGGTTTCGATTCCCAGAGAGCCAGTTCTTGAAGGGAATCCTGGAGCATTATGGGTTGGAGTTGGTGAATCTCCACCCAAATGTTGTTCTTATCTTGGTGATCTTCCAGCATCTATGTGAGGCTTTCGTTGGAGTGCTTCCGAGCGTGGAGCTTTTCCGAAGCTTTTATTATTCGGCATGGTCGAAGAGCGCCAATACCGCTGGATGGATCTACTTCCAGATAAGGGAGAAGAAAGAGTATCCCTTCCCACCTCTCCGAGATTCTGTACACGGGTGGTACCAGAAGTGGTTCTACTACACCCCTCCATCGGAGAGCGGACTGTGGTTCGAGAACTCTCGATCGGAGAAGTCCAGTGAGTTGGACTCCCTTCCTGCTTTGAGCGCAGAGCAGAAGAAGCAGGACCAAGTCATTCTTCACTTAGTCCAGCAAGGGCTGATTGCACGCGACATTATGCGCGACGTTGTGAAGAACCGAATAAGCCCCCTGCGTGAAAGGGCTCATCCGGCTTGGGAAATCCAGTCCATGGTGGATAGCACCTTGGACTACAATAACGGTATGTCTTCTAGTCAACAAAACATACATTTTTAGTGAAAAAATGTCGTATTTGTTAACATGCTTGTTTGTAACGCAGCCCTGCCTTTGTCCAAGATTGAAAAATGGACAAATTATCTCCTCAAGGGGTACAACACTGTTGTAGAGGGAGCCAAGGGATCGCCTCGCCCCCAGAGCCTAATCCATGCCAGCGACCTCAAATAGGAGCGCCGAAAGGTATGGTCTTTCTTAACAAGCTCTGTTGTAGACCAGTCGCTTGTCCTATATTAACAAGAATCATTTGGAATGACATAGCTTCTGGGAAAGTTTGCCGAGACAACGCGTCCAAGCGAGGACGTTGGTCTCTTGGGGAAACCGGCTATAAAGAGGGTGAAGAGGATCTCTTCGAAGCGCGGGGTGAAGGAACCTGCTCCCAAGAAGTGCAAGAAGATTCTGGGAGAGGCCTCCTCACAAAAGAAACCCCTTACTGCGAAAAGGACTGCGGTAAGATATTCAATGCCTCCTGTAACCCCAGGTACGAGCAGGAATTATTTCTTCGTCGTACAGGGTGAAGGGAGCGAGGACGAGGAGGATGACGTCCCTCTGATTCATCGCAAGAGGAAGACGATCGCTCCTCAAACCAGTGAGGTCCTGTCTCTGCCCGCAGGGACAGAGACGACTACAATGGGCCCCGCGAACATTGATAACCCTGTGGTTGCGGGTGAAACCCCAGTGCCTGGAGCCCGTGAATCTTCAGGATTTGCAACACCTCCCCTTCTGACAGAAGGGGCGATTGTGGTAAGATTTCTCACAATCCAGAATGTTTTCGTTTGTCTGTGTACATCCATTAAGCTATGTTGTGCTCACACAGGAAGAGGAAGACGATATTCGCCAAATGACTCCCGCCAGTCCCGGGGCGGTGAGTACTTCACTCCTGTTGACAGGAGTGGGGATGGCCGAATAGGATCCTGTGACCACAACCAATCTTGGGGTCGCGGACGAAGTTCAGGTGCCAGTGGTCCAAGAAGCTTCAGGACCAAGGACTTCATCTGTACCGACAGAAGAAGTCACCCCGGTAAGGATCATTACAATCTTGGTTTTCATCATTCCTAATATGTATCCTTATAGATTTGCATGCACACAGGGAGAAAAGGACAAGGTCCTATTTAGGAAGAGGAAGACCAGGCCAGATGACGAATGTCCTCTTTTCCTCAGGGAACCATCGTCGAAATCCCAGAAGTTGGTAGGATTTCGAGTAAGGTAAGAATCTCCCCCGTTTGGGTAGGGTCGTTTTACAATGATCGACTGAAGAGATTCTAACCGATGACTCTTCTTGTTTGATTATGCTAGGAGCAGAGATGCAGCGCCAAGCCCCCTGGTGGCCTCTACAAATGTTGAAGCTTCCTCTGCAATAGAGGTCACGGGTGAACAAAGTTCCATCCCAGAGGCCGAGGAAGTTCTTCATGCCATCATAGGTGGGATGGCTGCAGAAATCCGATTGCAGAGATTGGAATCTACGACCCCAACTATGGAGGAGGCTCAGCAGGAAAACTCATCTGCTGCTCCTACTGGGGACAAGGCGAGTTTAGAGACTCAGCCTTTGGCTGAACAGGAAGATGGCTCATTCAGCAAGTATGATGAGGTATGCCGATCATCCCTTGTGATTTTTAAGTTCGCATTTGCATAGGATATCCAGGTTTTGAAACTGATCCCCTTCCATATCATAGGAACTGACTTGTATGGCGACCAAGTCGATGGCTGTTGCAAATAGCAATGAGGTCGCTCAAGAGGAAACGAGTCACCTGTAGCGGTAAGGAAGACGTTTCTCCATTTGCTTGAATGTAAGCCCTATCTTGACAATTGTCTCTTTTGTCACAGAGAAATGCCTTTCTGATCAAGAGTCTCGCTGATCGGGAAGACCAGGAGTTCAGGGCCGCTGCCAAGATCTCCTAATTCCTGGAGACTGAACTCCAACAGCTGCGGTCATAGCTCTCCTGTAAGTATACTTCCGACCAGAGTGAATTAATTTGTCATGCGAACTGTTTGTGATGGTCTCTTATCACTGCTCGAGAGGACCAAATAAGCCAGCTCAGCCAAGAGAAGAAGGATCTCCAAGCGACCGTCCAGTTGCAGAACTCGAAAGTTGATTCTGTCTGCAGAGGGAACAAGGACTTGAACTCATCACTCTCAGCCTGCAGCAGTGTTCAACAGGACATCTTCAAAAAACTGAAGATGGTGGCCGGTTTGCTGAGGGCTGATGCGGTCGAAACTGAAAAGGACGACCTCATCCTTCGCGACTGGACCACATTGGTCGCGACCCAAGCAGAGTCACTTCTCGAGTATCTTCCTGAAGATACAAGGCAGCAAAAAGAGGCGATCAAGACAAGAGTGCAATCAGCGGCCTCCACCATCCTCTACCGGCTTCGTCTTCACCATGGCCCAGATCTTGATCTGAATCCAGTGGTGGGAGAAGTAGAGGTCGAGAGTGAAGACCAGCTTGAGGTCATAATGGAGGAAGTCAAACCTCTAGTAGAAGATCTCTTGAAAGAGCTTGGCCTAATGTAAATCCTGTACCTGTACAAATACAATTTATATAATGCAAATGTATGCATTATTTTTTGAAAGAAAGCGCTTCTTTTTGTTTCATGTTGCCACCATATTCCCCTATCCCCCTCCTGTGATTATGTATATTGAAGACTTAGTATTATAAGCATAGGAAAAATATGGGTGTAACGACGACCAGGGATATCCGACCAGACCGACAATCATGTTCGATACAATACCCGACCTTATTACAAACCGGCAGCCACTCTGATGACCAAGGACATGCCAGCAAGCCCCGTGTGCATTGAGAAATGGCTTATTGAGGGGTGTCTTGTCTGGAAGTGATCACGAGATCGGCCAGCGAATCCGATCAGGGTATTATAGTGCTACAATTATCGGAGACCAGCCCCCGAGACAGACTCGTGACACATGGGCAAAAGGAATAATTAACACATGAAACAACCAAAAGTACTGATTTTGTTAAATTATGCTAATTGAAAAGGAAAAGGGTTGGGGAACTTACACGTAGAACTTGCGCAGTTGATCGATGTTCCAAGTATTGGATAAGATTCGACCATCCTCCATCGCTAACCGAGCTGATCCTGGTCACGGCACCGAGACAACAGTGTAGGGACTTTCCCATTGAGGTGAGAATTTATTGCGATTAGATTGATTTTGTATTTTACGTAAAACCAGATCACCTACGTGAAGACTACGTGGTCGCACCCTTTTGTTATGGTATTTGCGCAAAGCTTGCAAATACACCGCGGACTTGACCAGAGCTCGATCACGCTTTTCTTCTAGGAGGATTAGATCTTGTGATCATTGTCTGTCTTGATCGACTTGCCTGAATCGATCTGTTCGGATAGAACCAATACTGATTTCCATGGGTAACACAGCCTCAACTCCGTATACCAGATGGAAAGGTGTCTCACCGATGGCTCGACTAGAAGTAGTGCGTAGTGCCCACAGAATGGTATAGAGTTCATCTACCCAAGCCCCCGAGTATGTCTTAAGGTGATAAAAAACATGCTTTTTGATACCCTGCAATATTTGCCCGTTGGCACGTTCAACGACACCATTGCTCTGTGGATGAGCTACAGAGGCAAAGCACTCCTTGGTTCCAATGGTGTCGCAATAGTCCAGAAAGAGACTGCTAGCAAAATGGCAACCATTATTAGTGATGAGACAATTTGGAACACCGAATCGATTCATAATGTTGTTCTGAAAGAACTTTTGTGCAGCAGCAGCAGTAATGTTGTGTACTGGTTCGGCCTCAATCCACTTTGTAAACGTGTCAATGGCTACGAATAAGAACTTGTATCCATTGACCGCTTGTGGCATAGGACCAACAATATCCATCCCCTAGACCACGAAGGGCCATGACAGAGGGATAGTTTGTAGAGCATAGGCAGGCTGATGGACCTGTCTCGCATGAAGTTGACACTGAGGACATGTCTTGACCATATTCTTGGCATCATCAAGTGCCGAAGGCCAGTAAAATCCTTGTCAGAAATCCTTTCCGACCAGTGTACGAAATGACGTGTGCGCACCGCATACACCGTTATGAATTTCTTTCAAAAGGGATTTACCTTCCTCTTGGGACACACAGCGCATGAATACTCCTTGAGTACCCTTTCTATACAAAACTCCTTCTATAAGCTTGTATAGACGTGCTTTTCGAACTAACCGATCGCTTTCGGTTTCGTCGTCGGGCAAGGTCGCGTGTTCGAGATAGACCCTCAATGGATGGGTCCAATCTCGTTCTTGTCCGAGGTTGGTAACGCAAACTGTTACTGGATCATCCTCGACCATAGTCATGATCGAGGGATGTTCCAAGTGTTCGACGTACACTCCTACCGGAGCGGATGTGCGTGAGGACCCAATTTTGGATAATTGGTCTGCGAGAATATTGTCCTTTCGTGGGATGTATTGGAATTCGAAATGACTGAAGTGTTTTTCCAATCTCCTCACTTCCTCCAGGTAATGAGCCATTGTCTCATCGGAGGTGCTGTACTACTTGTTTACCTGGTTTACGACCAGGTGTGAGCCTCCCCTCACCACTAATCGACGGACTCCGAGGAATTTTGCTCCCCGGAGCCCTGCAATAAGACCTTCATACTCTGCTGCGTTGTTGGTTGACATACTTCAGCTGTTCGCCATGAGGCGTAACTAATACCACTCCAGCCCCCGAGTGTTGAAAACTACGAGAGCCATCAAAGTACATTGTCCAGTGATCAGGGCATTCCAAATCTTTGGACGCTTGCACGGGCGGCTCAGGATAAGTCCATTCGACCACGAAGTCACTAGGACCTGAGACTTGACCGTGGTGTGGGGCGTGAAATGGATGTCGAACGCTCCGAGTTTGACAGCCCATTTGGCGATCCAACCAGATTTCTTTGGATTGCGGACAATGTCCCCCAATGGAATAGATGAGGGTACTATGATCTTATGTGCTTGGAAGTAATGCCGTAACTTACGGGAAGCCTTCAGTAGTGCGTAAAGTATCTTCTGGACCTCAGGGAATCGCTCCTTAGGACCATGAAGTACTTCGCTTACGTAGTAGATGGGTTTGTGCACTCCCTCTCTTTCTGCGATCAGGACAGCGCTGACCGCATGAGGTGTGGCCGCCAAGTAAAGGAGTAATGGTTCCTCTTTGTCGGGGGAAACCAAGACCGGCAGACTGGATAGATATGCCTTTACCTCCTGAAATGCCTTTTCGGCCTCATCGGACCATGAAAAATTGTGGTATTTGCGTAGGGCTTTGAAGAAATGTAGTCCCTTTTTTCCTAGTCGTGATATGAATCGGCTTAATGCCACCATGCGACCTGCTAGACGCTGAACATCTTTGATGGTTGAGGGAGACCTCATTTGTTCAATAGCCCTGATTTTTTCAGGATTGACTTCGATTCCTCTGGAACAAACAAGAAAACCAAGAAGTTTTCCAGATGAAACACCAAAAGAGCACTTCTCCGAGTTTAACTTTATTCCACATCGATTCAAATTACAGAATGTTTCAGCAAGATCATCTAAATGAGATGAACTTTTTAAACTTTTTACAACCAGGTCGTCTACATAAGCTTCAAGATTACGCCCCATCTGGGAAAGAAAGGTCTTTTGCATCAAGCGCTGGTACCTGGAATCGGCGTTGTTGAGACCAAACGGAATTCTAACGTAGCAGTAGGTGCCGAATGGTGTGATGAAGGAAGTCTTCTCTTCATCTTCTTCCGCCATGCTAATTTGATGATATCCTGAGTAAGCATCCACGAAACTCATCAATTCGCAACCCGTAGTAGAATCGACCAGCTGATCGATGCGGGGAAGGGGAAAGTCATCCTTCGGACAGACACTATTTAGGCTGGTGTAGTCGACGCACATGCGCCATTTGCCATTTCACTTGTGGACCCTGACCGGGTGTAACACCCCTGTTTTGCCAAACCCTAAAATAGCCAAAATCCACAATCCTGACCCCAAACCCTAATCTGCTTCAGCTTTTATCATCTAAATGTTATTCAAAACATTTTTCCCTTCTGGATCATCTCCGAAATCCTATCCTAAAACCAAGTTTCGACCCTTGCCGTCTCAGAGCCCTAATTACCCTAATTTTACCCTAAACTGCTTTTCCCCAATTTTGTCGAAATCCTTCAGATCTTGCCCGATCTTACCAAACTTTGGCCGGATGAGTTCTAATATTTTTATGCAACTTATCTGCGAAATTAGATTTCAGATCGAACCCTCAGATCTCAAAATTTGCAATCAGGCCCAAGTTCTATTCAAATTTTCCTCACAGAACAGTCCCTGGAGCAAGTTTCAAAATTGCAGAACGGCCCAAATCTTCTTTTCAGGTCCATTCGACCAGCGCCTGGTCGTTGCCTTCGACCAGTGCATTTTCGCCGGAGCCGCGCAGTGTTTTTCGCCGCGCTCGTTTGCAGCTGGCCACCGGTTCTTGTCGCCTGTGTTGTGAACAGCTGAGCCACCCCGTGCGCACGTGCTAGCCACCATTGCTTTGCCATGTCCAGCGGTTAAACGGCCACGCTCCAGCCGCGTTTAGCGCGCGCACTCCCGTTGCCGTGGCATTTGCATGGCACTACGTGTCGTTGCCAGAGCTAGCTTGCTGCCTCCGCATTTGCGCCGTCCCAGGCGAAGTTCCAAGGCGCCCTGGCATCGCTGGCAAAGCTGCAGCACCGCCTGAAGCGCAATCACGTCGCCGTCGCCATCGTTGCGCCTGCGCCCGACAAGCTTCTCCCCGGCGCAAGCAACCGTTGTTGTTTTATCCCTCGCAAACTCCGCCCCAGGACCTATTTAAACCCTCCTTGTGTTTTGAAAGCTTCAAACCTCCAGAAAATCGGCTAAGTCCCAGACTCCACCGTTTTCACCTTCTTGTCCGGCGAACCAGTGAGTGAGCTCACAGTGCTAGCCCATTTCACAGCCCCTCTCTTCGATCCAAGTTCACCAGTGAGTTCCCCATAACCATCTCTCTGTGTAGTAGCAACCAATTTCTCCCCAACGATCCCCAGCGCCGGCGATCGCCGGAAAAGCCCTATTGCCCTGTTTCCCCAATGCTAACCGATTCATCCCGAATTAGCTCTCGTCCCAGTAGTAGAAACTGATCCTTAGACATTTCTTAGCAAGCCTGTGGAATCAAAATCCCCAGTTGTGCTCAAATCGAATAAATCCCAAACTGGAACTTCAGCCGTTCGCCGGGCCTCGGCGCCAAGCTTCTCCAGTCATCCTCCGACCAATTTGACCACACCAGTAGCCTCCACACTCCACCCTTTCACTCCCTGAGCAAGAAATTGAGTTCAAACGCCTTGTAGCAAAAACCCCTAATCTCTAGTGTCGTCTTCTCCAGCGCCGGTCGCCGGAATTCTTTCCCGGCCGATCTAGCTCCTGAAACCTTGTCCCTTAGCTTTGCCTCAGCTCCCTGAGCAATTCTTTCCACTAGCTCGACACTTGGATCTGCCTGGATTGTGAGTTATGCCTGTGCCAAATCTTTGTCCAGGGCTGTGCCTGTGCCGTGTCGCCACTGCAGTTCATCACCTGATTTGGCCGCCCTCCAGTCACTTTCTGTCCTTGAGCCTGTTGAGTAATTTGTTCCTGTTATCAAGGCCTAACCCCCAGACAAAGTTGTGCATCATTTGGAGCCCTAAATCAAAAGTTGTGCCATGCCCTAGTTTCTGGCCATGTCCAGCACTATGTCAGTGCATGTCAACCACTGGCATTGACCTTGTTCAGCCCCTTCTGGTTGAGCAATTGAAATGCCACCTTGTCCAGTAGATTCCTGGAGTTAATATCTACAACTTTCTCTACTATCACTTCTCCAGAAAACCATCCTAATACCAGTTTGAAGCTATGCCAAAGCCGTGAACTGAATGTCGACCCTTCGACGTTCAATCCTTTTTAGCCGTTTCTTCGACCAGAGCCCTTGTGACCTTGCCCTAACCTTTTCCCCTGCATGCATGACTTATTTACTTAATATTTTCTATGGAAACTACTTTCTGTATGCTTATATGGTGTGTGTTTGTGTGTTGTTTGATTGTCGCAGAGTCAGAAGCTGAAGGAGCAGAGGAAGTCTTTGAAGAATCATCTGTATACTTAGACCCAGCATTGCAAGGCAAGCCTCATTCCTTTGATCATATCTCACCCAATATTTTCATACAAAATATATTCACTGTTTCTTACTATGCATGCTTATTTGAGATACAAGTTATGTTTGAATGACATGAATAGATATCACCTAATGAATCATGAAACCCCTTTTTGTTATTGAACCTTTATATATATGCTTTTGTCACCCTAGGACTCATATATTGAATATTCACATTAAACTTGAAATGGTCAAATGTATGAGAAGTTACATGAAAACCGTTTTGTCAAGAAAACTGATAAAAATGATCAGTAGTGAGGATTGGATTGTATGGAGAGGGTGCGGTGCGCACCAGGGAATGTGAATGCTCCTCACTATTGGTTCATAAGGACAAGAACCTTGTGCTGTGTCTCTATGCGAATTGTAAACGTACCAACCACTTGCCTGGTATGGGACAGGCACAATTTAGTAGCTTTTTGGTATTGGCAGTTCCCTGCATGGTCTGTCGGTCTGGTTTCTCGCGTGGAAACTGGTGGGCCGCAGTTCGGCCATGAGTGATGTGAGTTCAGAAAAATAATGAGAGGAAAAGGTGGAAAGAAGGAAGGCGCCCTACGCCTCAGATTAAGCCGTGCGCGGTTGTAATCTTGAATGGTCATATGTCTTGCGTGGACACAGACCAAGGCTATGTGTCCTGCGGGAACATAAGCCAAAGGCTAGGAAGTAAGGCAGTGGGGAGGACCCACAACGGTACTTGAGACTTAATTGTCTATTTACCGGGTGGGGATACTGTTAATACTGAACTGCAAAAGCGTTGTGTGATCTCGGCCTTGTCACATGTGTGAAAGTCACATGGAGCTGATCCGACTTGAAAGCCGAGTGAACCAGTGGATTCAAAAAGAGGTACACCTTTGCAAAGTGTAAAAGAAGTATCAGATACTCTGTACTCCCAGGTTCAGGAGTCTTTTCGTAATGGATGTTATCCATGGGTTATAGCACAAGTAATATTTGGAATGTTTTCATAATACGGTTAATAAAGTAGTGACTCATGGGAGACCACTACATCTAATGTTTTATTGAAAACCTGTTTAATGCTTAAAGTATCATTTTCAAGACAAAGTACTGCTTTTCTGAACAAATGACTTGGAAATCTATATATCTCTATCCCTATGAAACTAAAACCCCGGAATTATATGTTTCACCCTCATGTAAGTACAATTGCATTAATCCCCGGAATGAGTATTGCTGAGCACCAAGTGCTCACCCTTGCATTTACATCCAACTGTAGAAGAGGGATTCGAGGATCCCGATTCTTTCGGTTATGAATACTCAGCGGAAGATGGAAGTGCCCCGGACGAACCCACATTTTAGAAGGATCATGCCCCAAGTCAAGTTAGATGTGGGAGAAGCCCCTCCAACCCCGCTGCTGTTTGAAGTCAAGTTGCTCGTTGCTGCTTTTTGTTTTGTGTTGTGTGTTCGGTACTTGGATACCGATTCTCGTCTTGATAAACTGATCATTTTCTTAGCAACTTTACTTAGTGCCGTTTTCGGTGCTCTGGTTATGTAATATTGGCCCATGTTGGCCTGATACTTGTTTAATTATAATGCTATGCTTGTGTGGTTTGAGCTCATGTGACATCATGCTGTGTGTAACCTACCTGGGCGGTTACCAAGGTGATCCTCAAATGGGGATCTGACACCGGGTTTGCAAGCCATTCCGGATGATCGACTTCGCGAATGAATCCGGCCTTTTGGAGCTTATCTAACTCCACTCAAATGGCTTCATGCCGATCAACAGCAAAATGCCTGAGCTTCTGCTTTATTGGTCGATGTCCAGGTGGAATTGCTAACCTGTGCTCAATTACCTCCCTTGGGACACCGGGCATGTCGGGCATGTCGGAATTGCTAACCTGTGCTCAATGAGCTCGAGTTCCTATTTTTCATCCAGGCCTGATCTGACCCGAACCGTCTTGGATGGATCATCTGGGTACAACGGAACCAATTTTAATGTTTCATCTGGTCGAGGAGCGGCTTTGATTGTATTAGTAGACATTGTAGCGATCTGGGCTTCTTAGAGGGGAAGCTGATCTACCATCTCCAGGAATAACCGATCACATGTCAATGCCACGTTGCGACTGCCTCAGACCGAAATAACACCCTTGGGGCCAGGCAACTTGCCGCACTGATAAGCATAGTGCGTAGCCATCATGCACTTAGCAAGAGTTGGCCTGCCAAAGATCGCGTTATAAGCCGAATCACAATCAATTTCATCAAAAGTAACCAATTCTGTTCGGAAGTTATCTGGTGTCGTGGTATTGCGAATACCCCGGCAGGTTTTGAGAACGATCCTAGCGAAGATCACGCGGCGCGGGTTGACCGGATGATCGGTCCTCCCCCGCCGGACAAGCACAAGAAATGACAGGAGGATTTATACAGGTTCGGGTCCCGGTGGGGGCCCTAGTCCTGTCGACGCGCTCCCGACCGGAGTTGGCTGGGGAGGCTCTCTCCGGGGGAGAGGCTTCCGGAGCACGCCTGTGAGTGTAGCTATTCCAATAAATGTGTATCAATGCTTTACAACAGAGGGGTACAAGGGCTATTTATAGCCCCAAAAAGAAGCAAAAAGCCTAAACTACCCGGAAGCCACCGTCGGATTGAAGGGTAGGGACGTCCTTCTCCCGGTCAAACGTCTTGGATGCTTGACAGGTAGTCGCTGATTCCCGAGGTGCTCCTCGCGTGACCAGCACGTGACAAATCAACTCGAGACTTTACCTTTAGAAGGGCGATGAGGCCCTAGACATGCACCGGAGGCCAGGTCCCGAGGGCCAAAATGGCGGCGCCCGGGACGGCACCGGAGGCTAGGTCCCGGGGGCCAAAATGGCGGTGCTCGGGACGGCACCGGAGGCCAGGTCCCGGGGGCCAGAAAGGCGGCGCCCGCGGAGACACCAGAGGCCAGGTCCCGGGGGCCAGAAAGGCGGCGCCCGGGACGGCACCGGAGGCCAGGTCCCGAGGGCCAGAAAGGCAGCGCCCGGGGAGACACTGGAGGCCAGGTCCCGGGGGCCAGAAAGGCGGCGCCCAGGACGGCACCGGAGGCCAGGTCCCGGGGGCCAGAAAGGCGGCGCCTGGGGAGACACCGGAGGCCATGTCCCAGGGGCCAGAAAGGCGGCGCCCGGGGAGACACTGGAGGCCAGGCCCCGGGGGCCAAAAAGGCGGCGCCTGGGATGGCACCGGAGGCTTGGTCCCGGGAGCCAAATGGCGGCGCCCGGGGGGGCACCAGAGGCGAGGTCCCCGGGGGGCACCGGAGGCGAGGTCCCCGGGCGAGTGGCGGCGCTCGGGACGGCACTGGAGGCCAGGTCCCGGGGGCCAAAAGGCGGCACCCGGGACGGCACCAGAGGCCAGGCCCCGGGGACCAAAAGGCGGCACCCGGGACGGCACCGGAGGCCAGGTCCCGGGGGCCAAAAGGCGGCGCCCGGGACGGCACCGGAGGCCAGGTCCCGTGCGCCAAATAGCGGAGCCCGGGACGGCACCAGAGGCAAGGTCCCGGTTGTAACACCCCTGTTTTTGCCAAACCCTAAAATAGCCAAAATCCACATCTTGACCCCAAACCCTAATCTGCTTCAGCCATTCCCTTCTAAATGTTGTTCAGAACATTTTTCCCTTCGGGACCATCTCCAAAATCTCACCCTAAAGCTGAATTTTAACCCTCGCCATTTTAAAACCCTAATTACCCTATTTTACCCTAAACTGTTTTCCCCAATTTTGTCGAAACCCTTCCGATCTTGCCTGATCTTACCAAACTTTGGCCAGATAAGTTCTAATAATCTTTTGCAACTTAGCTGCGAAATCAGATTTCAGATCGGACCCTCAGATCTCCAAATTTGCAAACAGGCCCAAGTCCTATTCAAATTTTCCTCACAGAACAGTCCCTGGAGCAAGTTTTAGAATTACAGAACAGCCCAAATATTCTTTTCAAGTCCATTCGACCAGCGCCTGGTCGTTGCTTACGACCAGTGCGAGTCATCGTTGCCGCGCCGTGGATTTCGCCGTGCTTGCTCGCCGCCGGCCACCGCTTCTTGTCGCCTGCGTTGTGAACAACTGTGCCACCCCGTGCGCACGTGCCAGCGCCGTTGCATCGCCATGTCCAACAGTTAAACAGCCGCGCTCCAGCAGCGTTTTCGCGCGCGCGTGCCCGTTGCCGTGGCATTTGCATGGCGTTACGTGTCATTGCCGGAGCTACGCTGTCGCCTCCGCATCTGCGCCGTTCCAGGTGAAGTTCCAATGCAACTGGCAAAGCTGCAGCACCGCCTGAGCGCGATCACGTCGCCGTCGCCGTCGTTGCGCCTGCGCCCGACAAACTTCTCCCCGGCACAAGCAACCGTTGTCGTATTTTCCCTCGCAAGCTCCGTCCCCGTGCCTATTTAAACCCCCTCAGTGCTGTGAAGAAGCACAACCTCAGGACTTAGCCAAATTTCCAGTTTCTCGCCGTTTTCGCTTTCTTCTCCGGCGAGCCAGTGAGTGAGCTCACGGTGCCAGCCCATTTCACAGCCCCTTTCTCCAATCCAGGTTCACCAGTGAGTTCCCCTCGTTCCCCTCTCTGTGTCATAGCAGCCAATTGCACCAGATCGATCCCTAACGCCGGTGATCGCCGGATTCCCGATTTGCCCTGTTTCCCCAATGCTAACCGGTTCACCCCAAATTAACTCTCGATTCTGTAGAAGGAATTGATCAGTGAGCATAGTAGAGCAAGCCTGTTGAATCAGGATCCCCAATTAAGCTCAAATCGAAGAAATCCCAAACTGGAACTTCAGCCGTTCGCCGGACCTCGTCGCCGAGCCCCTCCGGCCAATCTCCAATGAAATTAACCCCTCCAGTAGCCTTGCTGTGCCCTAGAGATCATTCTCAAGCTTGGAATTGAGCTCATTCGCCCTGTATCAAAAATTCCCGAGCTCCAGTGTCATCTTCTCCAGCGCCGGTCGCCGGAATTCTTTCCCGGCCGATCTAGCCCCTGAAACCTTGTCCCTTAGCTTCACCTCACCTCCCTGAGTAATTTCTTCCACTAGCTCAACACCTGGATCTGCCTAGATTGTGAGTTATGCCTATGCCAAGATCACTGTCCAGTAGCTCAGTTCATGTCCAGGCCACCGTGCTTTCTCGCCGGATTTGGCCACCCTCCGGCCACTTTCAGCTTTTGTCCCTGTTGAGTGTCTTATTCCTGTTAGTAATGCCTACCTCCCAGACAAAGTGTTACATCAATTGGAGCCCTGGATCAAAAGTTAAGCCATGCCCTAGTTTCTGGCCATGTCCAGCACTATGTCAGTGCATGTCAGCCACTAGCATTAGCCTTGTTTGACCCTTTCTGGTTGAGCAATTGAAATGCCACCTTGTCCCCTAGATTCCTGGAGTTGTGTTCTACATCTTTCTCTACTATCACTTCTCCAGAAAACCATCCTAAGATCAGTTTATAGCTATGCCAAAGCCATGAACTGAATGTCGACCCTTCGACGTTCAATCCTTTTTAGCCGTTTCTTTGACCAGAGCCCTTGTGACCTTGCCCTAACCTTTTCCCCTGCATGCATGACTTATTTACTCAATAATTTCTATGGAAACTATTTTCTGTATGCTTATGGTATGTGTTTGTGTGTTGATTGATTACCGCAGAGTCAGAAGCGGAAGGAGCGGAAGAAGTCTTTGAAGATCCGTCTAAGTATTTAGACCCAACATCGCAAGGCAAGCCTCATTCCTTTGATCATGTCTCACCCAATATTTTCTTATGAAGTATATTCACTGTTTCTTACCATGCATGCTTAATTGAAATACAATTTATGTTTGAATGACATGAGTAGATATTACCTAATGGATCATGAAACCCTTTTTGTTATTGAACCTTCGTATATATATGCTTTTGTCACCCTAGGACTCATATACTGAATATTCACATTAAACTTGAAATGGTCAAATACATGAGAAGTTATAATGAAAACCGTTTTGTCAAGAAAACTGATAAAAGGGATCAGTAGTGAGGATTGGTTTGTATGGAGAGGGTGCGGTGCGCACCAGGGAATGTGAATGTTCCTCACTATTGGTTCATAAGGACAAGAACCTTGTGCTGTGTCTCTATACGAATTGTAAACGTACCAACCACTTGCCTGGTATGGGACAGGCACAACTCAGTAGCTTTTTGGTATTAGCAGTTCCCTGCATGGTTTGACGATCTGGTTTCTCGCGTGGAAACTGGAAGGCCAAGGTTCGGCCACGAGTGATGTGAGTTCAGAAAAATGATGAGAGGAAAAGGCGTAAAAGAAGGAAGGCGCCCTAGACCTGATTAAGCCGTGAGTGGCTGTAATCTTAAATGGTCGTATGTCTCGCGTGGACATAGACCAAGGCTATGTGTCCTGCGGGAACATAGACCAGAGAAGCCAGGAAGTAAGGCAGTGGGGAAGACCCACAACGGTACTTGAGACTTAATTGTCTATTTACCGGGCATGGATACTGTTAATACTGGATTGTAAAGCGTTGTGTGATCTCGGCCTTGTCACATGTGTATAAGTCACATGAAGCTGATCTGACTTGAAAGCCGAGTGAACCAGTGGATTTAAAAAGAGGTACACCTTTGCAAAGTGTAAAAGAAGTATCAGATACTCTGTACTCCCAGGTTCAGGAGTCTTTTCGTAGTGGATGTTATCCATGGGTTATAGCACAAGTAATGTTTTGGAATGTTTTCATAATGCGGTTAACAAAAGTAGTGACTCATGGGAGACCACTACATCTAATGTTTTATTGAAAACCTGTTTAATGTTTAAAGTATCATTTTCATGATAAAGTACTGTTTTACTAAACAAATGACTTGGAAATTTATATATCTCTATCCATATGAAACTAAAACCCCTGAATCATATGTTTCACCCTCATATAAGTACAATTACAATAATCCCTGGAATGAGTGTTGCTGAGCACCAAGTGCTCACCCTTGCATTTATATCTAACTGTAGAAGAGGGATTCGAGGATCCCGATTCCTTCAGTTATGAGTTCCCAACGGAAGATGGAAGTGCCCCGGACGAGCCCACTTTCTAGAAGGATTGCGCACCAAGTCAAGTCAGATGTGGGAGGAGCCACTCCAACCCCGCTGCAGATGGAAGTCAAGCTGTTCGTCGTCGCTTTGTGTTTTATGTTGTGTGTTCGGTACTTGGATGCCGATTCTGGTTCTGATAAACTAGTTATTTTCTTAGCAACTCTACTTAGCGCCATTTTTGGTGCTTTGGCTATGTAATATTGGCCATGCTGGCCTGCTACTTGTTTAATGTTATTACTATGCTTGTGTGGTTTGGAGCTCATGTGTCATCCTGCTGTGTGTAACTTACCTGGGCGGTTACCAAGGTGATCCTCAAATGGGGGTCTCACAGCGAATGGTATCAGAGCATGAAGCTTGACTGTAGGTCGTGACCCTTACTAGAATGGACGTCCCTAAAGTAGAGAATCGCTAGATTATTTGGTAAAAATCTAATTGTGAAAAACCTAATTTGTTTAAGAAAAGCATAATGAGTATTATTTGAAAATTTTCAAAACCGTTTTCCTATTTTTAAGTGTTCCGTGTCTCATCATCGCAGATGGCCCCTGGCAAGAAGCTAATTCACGGAGACGAGTTGGGATCATGGGCATTGATGCTTTGGATGATGTTGCAATTTCTGGGAGCAAGAGACAACCAGCGACCCGTATACTACGTCCGTCGAGAAGAAGTCGATGGTAGACCTTTTGGTTTTCGTGCCTCGGTGATTGTGTACGAGATTCCAGAGATCGGGAGAGGATCAACAAGAAAGGAAGCTCGTAGAGAAGAAGAAGAAGATGCTATCCAAGACGCTGCTCGTCGTGCTATAGGTACCATCCGCCAGCTGTACGATGATTTTCTTATAGGTTCTCCTTTCTGCTTTGTACCCTACCAAGTTCCCGGATCGGATCGTCGAGCTGTTCATCCCTCCACCAACCAGAGAGACGCCATCCTGACCAAAACCAGAGATGTAGTCCAAGTCTTGGAGTCAAGCTACACTCGGTTGTTGCGTGAGCATGAAAATGCTCGAGATGACCGTCACTATCTCGAAGGAGCGCTTGCGAAGGTCCGCTCAGAACTCCAGGAGAAAGAGAAACAGATTCAGGAGTTGGCCGAACCTAGCAGAGCACGAGAAGTCGAAGACGAAGGATCGGTGAACAAGAAGAACCGCTTGAAGATAAGACTCACAGCCCGCAAGAGTGTGGGAAGACCTAGGGATTACCTGGGTTATTTCACACCTGCTTCGCGTGGCATTGTGATCAACACCCCTGCACCAGAATATCCTACTCTCGCGAAAGGGAAGGAAGTTTCTGAAGGAAAAGGAAAAGAGATTGCTACATGCAACACCAACGATTCATCTGAGGAAGAAGAGGACAATGATATGGAATGGGACCCTATGGATGCCGACGAAGATCAAGAAGAGGAAGACCCTGAAGAAGTGGAACCTTGCAGCTCTTCCAGGACCGACAGGAGATCCTAGCTTTCTCTTCAGCTTGACCCTTCTGCTTTAACCCTTGTAATCGTTAGTTTTTAGCTCTTGGTGTGGTAGCTGCTTTGTTTGTATTGTTTGTTGGTAACTCTAAGGCTGTAAAGGTGAAAACCTTGTATCTTTTGAAAACCTTTGAAAATAGCAATTGCATATTCCAATCCAATCTCTTGGGTTGATCTTTTCTTTCAGCTTGTGTTCAATCTGTGCTCTCTTGAATTAGTAGTCTTTTCTCAATTATCTTGTCAGAACAGAATGGTGAACACCAGAGGTAGAATCCAAGGCTCGGAAGAAGCCCCAAGGAACACATCAACGAGAAGGACTAGAGATGACTCAGATCAGCCAAATACATCGACCTCAGTACCGCAAGGGGGAAATCTGACAGAAATATTGATATGGATGGAGCAAAACCGACAGAGATCTGCAGAGGTACAGAGTCAAATTCTGGAACAGTTGATGCAAAACTCCGCAACACGCCGCGAGGAAGGTTCGAACATTGGAGCAAGACTGACATACTTTCAAAAGACGCGTCCTCCAACTTTCTCCTGCACTGAAGACCCGATTGTGGCAGACGATTGGTTAAGAGAAATTGAGAGGAAATTGGATACTGTCAGGTGTAATGATGAAGAGAAGCTGCTGTATGGACCCCATCAGCTCACAAGATCGGCTGCAGCATGGTGGGAAAATTTCAAGACGGTACACCCTAATCAGAATTCCATTACCTGGAATGAATTCAAGGAACAGTTCCGTAAGTACCATGTCCCCAAAGGAGCTATCCAAGCCAAACGCAGAGAATTCTTGAATTTAAAGCAAGGAGGAAGGACGGTGAAGCAGTATTTGCATGAATTCATCAAGTTGGCCAGGTATGCACCTGAAGATATTATGACAGAAGAGCGGAAGATCGACAGATTTTGTGAAGGTCTACAAAACTCATATCAGTATCACTTATCAACGCACGAATTCACGGAGTTCCAAGTCCTTGTGAATCGAGTGCTCAAAATGGAGGAGAAAAGAGGCATAGTAGAAGAGGACCGCAAGAGGAAAAGTATAGCATACCCTTTTCAAGGAAATTCTAGTCGAGGAAGACCAGCACCATATGCCAGAGCCGCTTTCAGAGCACCCGCACCTCCAAGACCCCAGAGGACTTCATCGCCAACAACTCTAACATGTCCCGGATGCAAAGGGAGTCACCTCTATAAAGACTGTACGCTGAAAAATGTAGAGTGTTTCCATTGTGGCAGAAGAGGACACCACAGAGAGACTTGTCCATTTTGGCATTTACCTCCCAGCGTTGCTAAAGCTCAGGCAGCCAAATCCCCTGCACCTGCACGAACCATCGCCAGAGGAGCACCACAAGCCAGAGGAGGAAGGTTCCAAATCAGCAGAGGAAGAGGAACACCAACCACCGGAGGAAGACTCAACTTCGTGACTGCTGCAGAAGCAGGAGAGGCAACTGACGTCGTGATCGGTAGACTCTTGATCTCCTCTCAGATTTCAGTTGTTTTATTTGATCCCGGTGCAACTCATTCATTCATGTCAAAAGATCGCTTGTCGAGTAATAACTTGCCTGTGGTTGCTTTAGAGCATCCTATCATCATTCAGTCACCTGGTGCTAGGATGATTGTTAATTCCATCTGTAGAAATGTTGCCTTCTGTATCGGCAATCTAGAATTCCTGGCAGACATGCTAGTTCTAAACCTTCAAGGATTGGATGTCATTCTTGGAATGGATTGGCTGGCCAAGCATAAGGGATTAATGGATTGTGAAAAGAAAACAATCACCCTGACAAATGCCATTGGAAAGCAAGTTACATTCCATGCAGACAGAACTCCAATCTGCGACCACCTGCAGAGATTGAACTGCATTGAAGAAGTGAAGCTTGAAGAGGTACCGATTGTCAATGAGTACCCAGAAGTCTTTCCAGAAGAACTTCCCGGATTACCACCAGATAGGGATATAGAGTTCACTATTGAACTGAAACCCGGATCTGCTCCGTATGCTAGGAAGTTGTTTCGGATGACAGGTCATGAGCAAGAGGAACTGAAGAAGCAGATAGCTGAATTGGAAGAAAAAGGATTCATCAGATCAAGCTCATCACCATGGGGAGCCCCAGTGCTCTTTGTTTGGAAGAAAGATGGTAGCATGCGACTTTGCATAGACTACCGCAAGCTAAACGACATGACCATTAAGAACAAATACCCCTTACCAAGGATAGATGACCTTTTTGACCAGCTCAGAGAAGCAAAAGTGTTCTCAAGAATAGACCTGAGATCGGGATACCACCAGTTGAGGATCCGAGAACAGGACATTCCTAAAACTGCTTTCGTGACCAGATACGGGATTGCACGAGTTCACAGTGATGCCCTTTGGATTAACTAATGCACCCGCGGTATTCATGAATCTAATGAATAAGATCCTCATGGAATTCCTGGATAAGTACATCATTGTATTTGTGGATGATATCCTTGTCTATTCTAAGACAGAGAAGGAGCACGCACATCACCTGAGGATAGTGCTACAGAAACTGGCAGACCACCAGCTATACGCCAAGTTTAGCAAATGTGCTTTTTGGCTGAAGAAGATCTCTTTCCTAGGACACATCATCTCAGGAGAAGGAATATTTATGGACCCGTTGAAGATACAAGCTGTTACCGAATGGAGACAACCGGAAACCGCAACAGAAGTTAGAAGTTTCCTGGGATTAGCGGGATATTATCGAAGGTTCGTAGAAGGATTCTCAAAGATCACCAAACCGCTGACCCAACTATTGAAGAAGAACGCCTCTTTTAATTGGACCGAGGAGTGCGAAAGAAGTTTTGAGGAATTGAAGAAAAGACTGACAACTGCACCAATCCTGATACTGCCGGACGTCAAAAAGGATTTTCAAGTCTTCTGTGACGCCTCCAAACAAGGATTAGGATGCGTATTGATGCAAGAAAGGAAAGTGATAGCTTATGCATCAAGACAACTACGACCTCATGAGGAGAATTATCCAACACATGATTTGGAGCTAGCTGCGGTTGTACATGCACTGAAGATATGGAGACACTACCTACTAGGCAGTAAGTGCGAAATTTATACGGATCATAAGAGCCTGAAATATATCTTCACGCAACAGGAGTTGAATATGAGGCAGAGAAGATGGCTAGAACTGATCAAAGATTATGATCTAGAGATCCACTATCACCCGGGAAAAGCCAATGTAGTAGCTGATGCTTTGAGCAGGAAGTCTCGTTGCAACCAAATAACCCAGCTAGAAGTGCCAACGCAGCTAATCAAGGACTTCGAAAAGTTGCAATTGGAAATAGTGGACCAAGGAACCATCACTACCCTGGAGATGGAATGTGAGTTGAAGGATAAAATCCGACAAGCTCAAGCAATTGACCCAGACCTTCAAGAGATGAAGGAGGACATGAAGAGCAAAGATACAACCAACCTTCGAAAAGATGAACAGGGAATTCTATGGTACGATGACCGTATCTGCATTCCAAATGACAACGAGATCAAAGGCTTGATCATGCAAGAAGCTCATCAAACCCCATATTCCATACACCCAGGCAGCACCAAAATGTACAAGGATTTGAAGAAAAATTTTTGGTGGAAAGGAATGAAGAGAGAAATTGCCAAGTTTGTCGCAACTTGTGACACATGCCAAAGAGTGAAAGCAGAACATCAAAAGCCTGCGGGACCGCTACAACCTTTACAAATCCCAGAGTGGAAGTGGGATGAAATCGGAATGGATTTTATTGTGGGACTGCCAAGGACGAGAAAAGGATTCGATTCTATATGGGTCATAGTAGATAGATTAACAAAGGTAGCACATTTCCTCCCAGTAAAGACCCTATATACAGCTAAAGACTTAGCAGAACTGTATCTCAGCAGAATAGTCGTACTGCACGGAGTGCCGAAGGCTATTGTTTCCGACAGAGGAGCCCAGTTCATTCCAAGATTTTGGCAAGAGTTGCAGAAAACCCTGGGCACAAAGTTAAAGTTCAGTACTGCTTACCACCCTCAAACTGGAGGTCAGACTGAAAGGGTAAAGCAAATTTTGGAAGATATGTTGAGGGCTTGTGTTTTGGATTATGGAGACTCTTGGGAGTTATTTCTACCGTATGCAGAGTTCACATACAACAACAGTTTCCAAGCAAGCCTACAAATGGCACCATATGAAGCTCTATATGGAAGAAGATGCCGCACGCCTCTGTATTGGACAGAAATTGGTCAAAAGCAACATCTAGGACCCCAGTTGGTAGAAGAAGCCACAGCCCATGTCAGGATCATACAAGAAAAACTGAAAACAGCTCAATCTAGACAGAAAAGTTATGCAGATAATCGTAGAAGAGAGCTATCATTTGAAGAGGGCGATTATGTGTATCTCAAGGTTATGCCATACAAAGGAGTTCGAAGATTCCAGATGAAGGGAAAGTTAAAACCTAGATATGTGGGACCATATCAAATTCTGGAAAAGCGAGGTGAAATGGCATACAAGTTGGAATTGCCACCAGAATTGACTGGAATTCATGACGTATTTCATGTATCTCAGCTGAAGAAATGCTTGAGAAAACCAACAGAACAAATATCTCTTGCAGAGACTGAGATTCAACCAGACTTATCCTGTCAAGAATACCCTGTCAGAATTCTGGAAACCAGAGAAAAAGTGCTGAAGTCAAGAACCCTCCGATTCTGCAGAGTCCAGTGGAACAATCACTCAGAGGAGGAGTCAACTTGGGAAAAAGAAGAAGATATCCGACAAGAATTTCCCTTCCTATTTTCCGACCTGCCCTAATCTCGAGGACGAGATTGTTTCTAAGGTGGGTAGATTTGTAACACCCCTGTTTTTGCCAAACCCTAAAATAGCCAAAATCCACATCTTGACCCCAAACCCTAATCTGCTTCAGCCATTCCCTTCTAAATGTTGTTCAGAACATTTTTCCCTTCGGGACCATCTCCAAAATCTCACCCTAAAGCTGAATTTTAACCCTCGCCATTTTAAAACCCTAATTACCCTATTTTACCCTAAACTGTTTTCCCCAATTTTGTCGAAACCCTTCAGATCTTGCCTGATCTTACCAAACTTTGGCCAGATAAGTTCTAATAATCTTTTGCAACTTAGCTGCGAAATCAGATTTCAGATCGGACCCTCAGATCTCCACATTTGCAAACAGGCCCAAATCCTATTCAAATTTTCCTCACAGAACAGTCCCTGGAGAAAGTTTCAGAATTACAGAACAGCCCAAATATTCTTTTCAAGTCCATTCGACCAGCGCCTGGTCGTTGCTTACGACCAGTGCGAGTCACCGTTGCCGCGCCGTGGATTTCGCCGTGCTTGCTCGCCGCCGGCCACCGCTTCTTGTCGCCTGCGTTGTGAACAACTGTGCCACCCCGTGCGCACGTGCCAGCGCCGTTGCATCGCCATGTCCAGCAGTTAAACGGCCGCGCTCCAGCAGCGTTTTTGCGCGCGCGTGCCCGTTGCCGTGGCATTTGCATGGCGTTACGTGTCATTGCCGGAGCTACGCTGTCGCCTCCGCATCTGCGCCGTTCCAGGTGAAGTTCCAATGCAACTGGCAAAGCTGCAGCACCGCCTGAGCGCGATCACGTCGCCGTCGCCGTCGTTGCGCCTGCGCCCGACAAACTTCTCCCCGGCACAGGCAACCGTTGTCGTATTTTCCCTCGCAAGCTCCGTCCCCGTGCCTATTTAAACCCCCTCAGTGCTGTGAAGAAGCACAACCTCAGGACTTAGCCAAATTTCCAGTTTCTCGCCGTTTTCGCTTTCTTCTCCGGCGAGCCAGTGAGTGAGCTCACGGTGCCAGCCCATTTCACAGCCCCTTTCTCCAATCCAGGTTCACCAGTGAGTTCCCCTCGTTCCCCTCTCTGTGTCATAGCAGCCAATTGCACCAGATCGATCCCTAACGCCGGTGATCGCCGGATTCCCGATTTGCCCTGTTTCCCCAATGCTAACCGATTCACCCCAAATTAACTCTCGATTCTGTAGAAGGAATTGATCAGTGAGCATAGTAGAGCAAGCCTGTTGAATCAGGATCCCCAATTAAGCTCAAATCAAAGAAATCCCAAACTGGAACTTCTGCCGTTCGCCGGACCTCGTCGCCGAGCCCCTCCGGCCAATCTCCAATGAAATTAAGCCCTCCAGTAGCCTTGCGGTGCCCTAGAGATCATTCTCAAGCTTGGAATTGAGCTCATTCGCCCTGTATCAAAAAGTCCCGAGCTCCAGTGTCATCTTCTCCAGCGCCAGTTGTGAGACCCCCATTTGAGGGTCACCTTGGCAACCGCCCAGGTAGATTGCGCACAGAAAGGTACAACACAAGCTCACAACAACAGGATTCACTTCCAATAATAAAGCTGGTAGATAAAGCAAGTACAAGGTCACGAGGACCACTACTACAATATCATAATGCCAAGGGTGGCACTAATTAAAGTTGATACAAAAAGTAGAGAGTTTTTCAAAATCAAGAATCGGTATGGAAGTACCGAACACAGAAAAACAACACAAAAAGCAACCACAAGGGTCTTCACTTCCTTCTGCAGCGGCTCTGGAAGGGCTTCCTCCACATCGGACTCAACTTGGCTCATGACCCTCCTAGAAGCTCAAATCGTCTGGAAAGACTCTTTCCTCTTCTTGGTGCTCAAGGCCAGGGGAATCGGAATTCTCCAAGTCTTCTTCTGAATTTGTTTGCAAAGGCAAGGGTGAGCATGTTTTTACACAATGCTCAGCAAGTCTCATTACAAAAAAGTAGGTATATAGATGAGGAGTGATCAAGAAAAGGGTTTAAGACTTATAATTATAAATAGTATAGATTTCAATTCTTTGATCTCTCAAATGAGGGTTTTGTTTTCAGCAACGGGGTTTTGTAAATCTTAAGTTATACTTTGGAAATCGTTATGTGTGATGGTCTCCCATGAGTCATCACTTTTATCAACCGTATTATGAAAACATTCCAAATCATTACTTGTGCTATAACCCGTGGATATCATCCACTACGAAAAGACTCCTGAACCTGGGAGTACAGAGTATCTGATACTTCTTTTACACTTTGCAAAGGTGTACCTCTTTTTAAATCCACTGGTTCACTCGGCTTTCAAGTCGGTACAGCTCCATGTGACTTATACACATGTGACAAGGCTGAGATCACACAACGCTTTTGCAGTTTAGTATTAACAGTATCCCCGCCCGGTAAATAGACAATTAAGTCTCAAGTACCGTTGTGGGTCTTCCCCACTGCCTTACTTCCTAGCCTCTCTGGTCTATGTTCCCACAGGACACATAGCCTTGGTCTATGTCCACGCGAGACATACGACCATTTAAGATTACAGCCGCTCACAGCTTAATCAGGTCTAGGGCGCCTTCCTTCATTTACGCCTTTTCCTCTCATCATTTTTCTGAACTCACATCACTCATGGCCGAACCTTGGCCTTCCAGTTTCCACACGAGAAACCAGATCGTCAAACCATGCAGGGAACTGCTAATACCAAAAAGCTACTAAGTTGTGCCCGTCCCATACCAGGCAAGTGGTTGGTACGTTTACAATTCGCATAGAGACACAGCACAAGGTTCTCGTCCTTATGAACCAATAGTGAGGAGCATTCACATTCCCTGGTGCGCACCGCACCCTCTCCATACAATCCAATCCTCACTATCAATTCTAATTTCACATGTTCTTTCACAAAAAGAGTTTCAAATTCATTTCTCACATATTAGCCATTTCACACTTAACATGTATGTTTAAATAAGATTAGAGTTTAAGCATAGCATCCTAGGGTGACAAGGTTGCATGATGATTCAATCTCAAAAGGGGGTTTCCACATAAGACTTGGGTCATATCTATTCACATGTTTCTAAACATAGTTTTATCAAATACTCAGCATGCATATATCTTGAAAACAGTTAATCTACTTTATATCAAAATACTAGGTGAAACATGATCAAGGGGTTGAGACTTGCCTTGCACTGCTAGGTCTAATTACTCGGACGAATCTTCAAAGACTTCTTCCGCTCCTTCAGCTTCGGGCACTGCGGCGGACACAAGCAATACAATACACACACTACATAAGCATACATAAAATAGTTTCCATAGAAAATATTGAGTAAATAAGACATGCATGCAGGGGAAAAGGTTAGGGCAAGGTCACAAGGGTTCTGGTCGAAGAAACGGCTAAAAAGGATTGAACGTCAAAGGGTCGACATTCAGTTCACGTCTTTGGCATAGCTTTAAACTGGTATTAGGATGGTTTTCTGGAGAAGTGACAGAAGGAAAAGATGTAGAACACAACTCCAGGAATCTAGGGGACAAAGTGACATTTCCATTGCTCAACCAGAAGGGGTCAAACAAGGCTAATGCCAGTGGCTGACATGCACTGACATAGTGCAGACATTGTCAAAATCTAGGGCTTGACATAACTTTTGATACAGGGCTCCAATTGATGCACAACTTTGTCTGGGAGGTAGGCATTGATAACAGGAGCAATTAAGTCAACAGGATCTAGGGCTGAAAGTGGCTGGAGGTGATGAAATTCAGTGATGAACTGTGGTGACTTGGACATGAACTGGGCTTCTGGACAGTGATCTTGGCATTGGAATAACTTTTGATTCAGGTCGATTCAGGGATCGAGCTAGTGGACAATAATGCTCAGGAGGCTAAGGCACATCTAAATGACAAGGTGATTTGGGCTGAAATGGCCGGGAACACTTTTCCGGTCATCGGCGCCGGAGAAGAAGCACTGCCAGCTGTGGGTTTCTGCTACAGGCCGAAAGAACTATAATCCAAGCTTGGAGAGCATCTAGGAGGTATAAGGAAGCTGTTGGCACGGTTAGTTTGGTCAGATAATCACCGGAGAAGCCTGGCGACGATCGCCGGCGACTGGTGAAATCCGGATTTGGGGAAACCATCAATTTAAGCTCAATCTGGAAATCTAAGTACACAGGCTTGCTTGAAATAACTCACTGATCATTTCTCTTCACAGGCTCGAGGGCTAATTCGAGATAGATTGGCCAGCATTGCCGGAACAGGGCAAACGGCCGTTTACGGCGATCACCGGCGATGGGGTTCAATCTGGTGCAATTAACTGGTAGGACACAGAGAGGGAGGTAAGGGACGCTTACTGGTGGCCTTGGATTGGAGATTGGGGCTGTGGAGAGCTCTGGCGACGGTGGCCTCAAAAACAGCTCACCGGGGAAGAAGCTGTTCGCGGCGCCGTTGGAGAGTTGGTGGTTTTCTGGTACTGGAAACTGAAGCAATGCACTGTGGAGGTATTTATAGCTGCTGAAGCCATCTGCTGGTCGACAATTCAGGGAACAGCGGTGACGAAATCGAACACGAAGCGACCGGACACAGCGGGAACTTGTGCCGGCGATGATGGCGAGGCACTGGCGTGCAGCGGTGCAGGATTTTGGCAGTGGATGGCACTGGCGCGAGCGACGAGAGAATGGTGAAGTGAAAGCTCCATCGACGCGTGGCCGAGACGTGTCGAACGGGCGAAGCTGGACTTGCTGGTTCGCGGGCTCGCGCGCGGGGAAGAAATTGGTTGTGCTGGCGCGGCCGAGGTGGCGTCCACGGCGGTGCCACGAATGCGCACGGGTGTCAGGTACGTGGCAAAGGTGGTGGCAGCTCTGGAAGTTCACCGGCGGCGAAGAACGCGGCGAAGCTTTGCGGCGGTTTCTGTTGAAACACAGCCAGGGGCCTAATTGCAATAAAAAGGACTGATCTGCAAGGAAAGTTTGAAATAGAATTGGGCTTGATTGCAAATCTGGAGATCTAAGGGTCCGATCTGAAATCTGATTTCGCAGATAAGTTGCAAAAGATTATTAGAACTTATCCGGCCAAAGTTTGACAAGATCGGGCAAGATCTGAAGGGTTTCGACAAAAGTTGGGGAAAACGACTTTAGGGTAAAACAGGGTAATTAGGGTTTCAAAAACGGTGAGGGTCAAAACTCAGGTTTAGGGCAGGATTTGGAAATTCTTCCAGAAGGGAAAAATGTTCAGAATAGTGAATGGGAGATATTCACTGAATCAGATCAAAGTTTGGAGGTGGTCTGAGACTTTTAGTCTTTTTGGGCTTCTGACAAATCTGAAAAGGGCTGATTTGTGAAAAGGTATGAATGACAAGAGTTTGATTGCCAACCTTTTTGGGGTAAGCTGCTGGCACAACAGGGATCTCGTTCTGAAATAGAAAGGGACAAGACACGCCAGGATTTGGGAAAAATCGGGGTGTTACAAATCTAACCTCCTTAAAAACAATCTCGTCCTCGAGATTCTGATAGGTCTGAAAATTGATAAGGGAAATCTTGATGCAGTCCTTCTTCCCTTTTTCCATATCGACTCATGTTCTGGGTGGTTGTTCCATTGAATTCTGCAGAATCAAATGGTCCTTGATTTCATTCTCCTGACCTCAAATATCTTGATGGGGTATTCTTGGTAGAATGAGTCTGATTGGACCTCTACTTCCTTGGGAGATGTCTGTTCGGTCGGTTATCAGCATAACTCTTCTTGTCTGGACTGTGCAGTCTTCGGCTTCTTCCTAATGATTCGTACATGAGCTTCTACGTCTTGAGCTATTTCCGAGCTGATTAGTTGCCTTTCTCCAATTTCTGACTAATGTAAAGGCATTTTGCACTTGCGGCTGTATAGAGCTTCAAGTGGGAACATCTGTAAACTTGTATGGTAGCTACTGCTGTGGGTGAATTCTGTGTATGGCAGTATAATTCTCCTGAAATTCTATATTTGAGCACACAGGTTTGCAACTTATCCTCCGGTATTTGATTCACTAGTTCCGTCCATTCTCTAGTCTAAGGGTGGTAAGCTGTGCTGAAGTTCGAGGCTGTGCTGAAGTTCAACCTTGTTGTTGGGGCTTCATGCAGACTTTTCCAAAATCTTGAAGTGGGTTGTGCTCCGTGATCTGATACAATCCTCTTGGTTATACCATGTAGAGTCACAGTCCTAGTCATGTAAACTCCTGCTGATTTGGCGCCATCATAAGTCATCTGCGCTAGTACGATGTGCGCTACTTTCGCCAGTCTGTCCACGATCATCCACACGGAGTTATATCCATTCTTAGTCTTCGGAAGTCCTGTGATAAAGTTTATTCCATCTTCTTCTCATTTCCATTCCAGTATGGCTAGTGGCTGTAACAATCCTGCTAGCCTTTGATGCTTGATCTTCATCCTCTTGACATGTGTCACACTTTACCGCTTACTCGGCAATCTCTATCCATGTGACTTCACCAAAATTGATTCTTCGAGTCCTAACACATCCGAGTACTTCCGGGGTGAATATAGTATGGAGTGTTATGAGCTTCTTCAAAATTAGTGTCTTGATCTCCTTAACCTCTGGAACACACATCCTCTTATCTTGCCAAATTGCACCTTGCTCATCTTCCCGAAATTTCACTATCTTTCTGATCCTCATATCCTCTTTGATCCTCCGAGTTCCTTCATCACTTCCTTGTGATTTTTGAATCTCTTCTTCTAAAGTAGGTGTAACTGACAACATACATGGTCACAGAACCTTGATCTACTGATTTAATCATCTGCCGATGCAGTCCTCCATTAACTTTGGTGTAACAATGGTGCTACAGTAAACCTTTCTGCTCAAGGCGTCTGCAATGACATTAACTTTACCAAAATGGTAACGCATGTCTATGCCATGGTTCTTTATTAACTCTAGCCATCGATGTTGCCTCATGTTCAAATTCTGCTAGGCAAGACATACTTCAAGTTCTTGTGGTCTAAGTGGATTGCACATCGATTCCTTAGTAGATAATGTCTCCAAATCTTGAGTGCGTGAATCATTGGTGCTAACTTCACATCACGGTTCGGGTAATTCTTCTCATGAGACTGCAGTTATCTCGATGCAGATGCGACTGTTCTTCTTCCTTGCATTAAGACACAACTCAGTTTATGCCTAGATGCATCACGCTACATCTCATAATTCTTCCTATCATCAGGGAGTACTGGGATCGGTGTGGTTGTTAGCCTTCGTTTCAACTTCTTCGAAGCTCTTCTGACAATCTTCTGTCCACTCAAATTGGACATCCTTTTTCAACAAACTAGTGGGCGGTTTGGCTAGCTTGGAAAAATCCTTCAATGAATCGGTGATAGTGCTCAGCTGATCCAAGAAAACTTCTGATATCTGTCGCTGATTCTGGTTGTTACCACTCTTTCACGGTCTCGACTTTTAACTTGATTCACTTGCACTCCTTCGGCTGTCGTCAGGTGACCTAAAAACGAAACTTCCTGTGTCCAAATTCACACTTATCCGGCTTAGCATTAAATTGTTGCTCCCTTAGTTTATCCAAGACTTTTCGTAGGTGGTCAGGATACTCCTCTTGGTCCTTGAATGACATCCGATATGGTATTTTTGATACGGTTGCTGTTCTAGGTTTCAGTTCAACATTGAGTTCAAAACCTTAATCAGGGCACTTCTGGTAACTCTTTTGGAAACACGCTTGGGTATCTTCCAACTTCAGGGATCTGGTTCACCTCTTTCTTCGAACTGTGCGGATTTTGGGCTGGGTGTTCTACTAACATCCTCTCAGGGTTGGAACAAAACTTCTTTTCCATTAGGACTAGTAAGGGCAACGGCCTTACACTCACAATCCATTTGTCCTTCATGCTCCGACAACCAGTCCATTCTAGGTGTAACCTCTCAATCCTTGTAGTTCTAGTGCCAGTAGTTTAGCAGAGAACTCCTTTCACTTATATTAAATTTTACTCCTTTGCACACTGACTTTACTGGCATCCTAGAGTCGGGAAACTGAGTAGTGATAGGGTACTCTAGATACGTCATATTCAGTCCACTTTAAATAGTAAAGATTTTTGTCTGATGATCCTCTTTCTTCTTCTGATGTGACATAGTTGAGTCTGCCTTGAGTTGGTACTGGGTTTCCTCAACTTCTTCTATGGTTAGTTGGAAATCTTTCTCTTGCAGCTGGAGTTTCTTATCCATACTGTTGTATCGGGGCAGGCATTGGGATTAGTGTCTGAACTGCAGGCTGTTGTTGACCTTCACTTCTTCTCTTGGCTATTGGATTTGACAGATTCCTCTAGGGGATTTCTCTTGACAATGACCAATTTGTCCCTGATGGTAGCAGTGTGGGGACAATTACGTTAACAGTGGCTTTTGTGACAAGCCAGGCACTTGGCTGTCATGGGTCTTGGGTACTGTAGACTTAACTGATATTGTGGTGCTGCTTGAGTCTTTGATGAATGCATGAATATTCCTTCACTTGATATAATGTGGTCTAAGAAAGAATCTTTTTCAACCAGAGAGTACACTTATCAATCTTGGCGTACAATTGGTGATCTGCTAACCTCCTTAGCACTAAACTTAGATGCTAATTATGCTCCTCCTCGTTCTCGGGGAAAAGATGGAAATATCGTCCACAAACACGATAATGTACTTGCATAAGTATTCCATGAGAACTTTTTCCATTAAATTCATGAACATTGCCGGTGCATTCATTTATCCGGATGACATCACTGTAAACTCATATAATCCATATGTTGTCATGAATACAGTCTTTGGGATATTCTTTTCTTTGATCTCTTCAACACTGTTCAAGCTGTCCATATGGTCAATTAATGGAGATCTTTCTTTTCTTTTCTTCTTCTCTTCTTTTCTGTTCTGTTCTGCTCTGTTCTGTTCTTTTCTTTTCCATTCTGCACGGAATGTGACTTATTCTCCTTTGACGTTGGTTAGAATGACGGTCTTCTTCTTACAATCTATCTGACCTTTGTGTTTTTGGCTATCCGGTCCATTCCAAGGATGATGTCTAACTCTTTAAGATTCAAAACTAGCAAAACTGCTAGGAATCCTAGGTTGCTGATACAAAAAGGCAATATTTCTACAGCTGGATTTGATTGGGATTCTCACTGCATCCATATTAACATATCATTGATATTTCCTCCTTATGACATGGGGGTTGGTGATCCGGGTTGATCTTAATTGGTACGGGCTCTTCTTTCAGATGTGTTCCTCATGTCACTGGTATCTTCCTCGGGTTCTATTCCATGAGATCTTCCTCTTGAGTTAACCCATCTACTCTAACAGGCGGTCAAAGAAAAGATTGCTGATTCAAAGGGAAACGCAGATAGTGTACAAGCGGAAAGCTGGGATCAATCCGTGAGACAAGGATTGGAAAGTGCAAGATGTTTTTCATAAATTAAATTTTTATAAAATACATAGTTTTGCCTCTATGGCTTACAAGAATATTCAGCAACCAACACACATCAAGACAAGTAACTACTACACAAAAGATCTAACGTCTGCTGTGGTTAGGCACAAAAGGTTAAACCAGGGGAAAGTCTGGGATCACACATCGGTATTGGAAGAACCGTGAGGCTCTACTTCCTCTGAGTCCTCCTCCTGATCTTCATCTGCGCCCATCAGGTTCAATTCCAAGTTCTGGGATTTCGTAGACTACCACGCAGCACGAAAGCTATCTAAGGAGACATAACACAAAAACACCTAAAAGTTGGAAATAATATTTAAAGCTTTTTCAAATAATCAAAAAGGATAACTACATAATATATTTTTCTTAGACAAATTAGATTTTCGTAATTAGATTTTAGTCGAATAAACTAACGATTTTCTTTCTAGGGACGCCAATGTCTATAGGGTCACGACCTACAGTCGAGCCTTTGCTCTGATACCATTCGCTGTGAGACCCCCATTTGAGGGTCACCTTGGCAACCGCCCAGGTAGATTGCGCACAGAAAGGTACAACACAAGCTCACAACAACAGGATTCACTTCCAATAATAAAGCTGGTAGATAAAGCAAGTACAAGGTCACGAGGACCACTACTACAATATCATAATGCCAAGGGTGGCACTAATTAAAGTTGATACAAAAAGTAGAGAGTTTTTCAAAATCAAGAATCGGTATGGAAGTACCGAACACAGAAAAACAACACAAAAAGCAACCACAAGGGTCTTCACTTCCTTCTGCAGCGGCTCTGGAAGGGCTTCCTCCACATCGGACTCAACTTGGCTCATGACCCTCCTAGAAGCTCAAATCGTCTGGAAAGACTCTTTCCTCTTCTTGGTGCTCAAGGCCAGGGGAATCGGAATTCTCCAAGTCTTCTTCTGAATTTGTTTGCAAAGGCAAGGGTGAGCATGTTTTTACACAATGCTCAGCAAGTCTCATTACAAAAAAGTAGGTATATAGATGAGGAGTGATCAAGAAAAGGGTTTAAGACTTATAATTATAAATAGTATAGATTTCAATTCTTTGATCTCTCAAATGAGGGTTTTGTTTTCAGCAACGGGGTTTTGTAAATCTTAAGTTATACTTTGGAAATCGTTATGTGTGATGGTCTCCCATGAGTCATCACTTTTATCAACCGTATTATGAAAACATTCCAAATCATTACTTGTGCTATAACCCGTGGATATCATCCACTACGAAAAGACTCCTGAACCTGGGAGTACAGAGTATCTGATACTTCTTTTACACTTTGCAAAGGTGTACCTCTTTTTAAATCCACTGGTTCACTCGGCTTTCAAGTCGGTACAGCTCCATGTGACTTATACACATGTGACAAGGCCGAGATCACACAACGCTTTTGCAGTTTAGTATTAACAGTATCCCCGCCCGGTAAATAGACAATTAAGTCTCAAGTACCGTTGTGGGTCTTCCCCACTGCCTTACTTCCTAGCCTCTCTGGTCTATGTTCCCACAGGACACATAGCCTTGGTCTATGTCCACGCGAGACATACGACCATTTAAGATTACAGCCGCTCACGGCTTAATCAGGTCTAGGGCGCCTTCCTTCATTTACGCCTTTTCCTCTCATCATTTTTCTGAACTCACATCACTCATGGCCGAACCTTGGCCTTCCAGTTTCCACACGAGAAACCAGATCGTCAAACCATGCAGGGAACTGCTAATACCAAAAAGCTACTAAGTTGTGCCCGTCCCATACCAGGCAAGTGGTTGGTACGTTTACAATTCGCATAGAGACACAGCACAAGGTTCTCGTCCTTATGAACCAATAGTGAGGAGCATTCACATTCCCTGGTGCGCACCGCACCCTCTCCATACAATCCAATCCTCACTATCAATTCTAATTTCACATGTTCTTTCACAAAAAGAGTTTCAAATTCATTTCTCACATATTAGCCATTTCACACTTAACATGTATTTTTAAATAAGATTAGAGTTTAAGCATAGCATCCTAGGGTGACAAGGTTGCATGATGATTCAATCTCAAAAGGGGGTTTCCACATAAGACTTGGGTCATATCTATTCACATGTTTCTAAACATAGTTTTATCAAATACTCAGCATGCATATATCTTGAAAACAGTTAATCTACTTTATATCAAAATACTAGGTGAAACATGATCAAGGGGTTGAGACTTGCCTTGCACTGCTAGGTCTAATTACTCGGACGAATCTTCAAAGACTTCTTCCGCTCCTTCAGCTTCGGGCACTGCGGCGGACACAAGCAATACAATACACACACTACATAAGCATACATAAAATAGTTTCCATAGAAAATATTGAGTAAATAAGACATGCATGCAGGGGAAAAGGTTAGGGCAAGGTCACAAGGGTTCTGGTCGAAGAAACGGCTAAAAAGGATTGAACGTCAAAGGGTCGACATTCAGTTCACGTCTTTGGCATAGCTTTAAACTGGTATTAGGATGGTTTTCTGGAGAAGTGACAGAAGGAAAAGATGTAGAACACAACTCCAGGAATCTAGGGGACAAAGTGACATTTCCATTGCTCAACCAGAAGGGGTCAAACAAGGCTAATGCCAGTGGCTGACATGCACTGACATAGTGCAGACATTGTCAAAATCTAGGGCTTGACATAACTTTTGATACAGGGCTCCAATTGATGCACAACTTTGTCTGGGAGGTAGGCATTGATAACAGGAGCAATTAAGTCAACAGGATCTAGGGCTGAAAGTGGCTGGAGGTGATGAAATTCAGTGATGAACTGTGGTGACTTGGACATGAACTGGGCTTCTGGACAGTGATCTTGGCATTGGAATAACTTTTGATTCAGGTCGATTCAGGGATCGAGCTAGTGGACAATAATGCTCAGGAGGCTAAGGCACATCTAAATGACAAGGTGATTTGGGCTGAAACGGCCGGGAACACTTTTCCGGTCATCGGCGCCGGAGAAGAAGCACTGCCAGCTGTGGGTTTCTGCTACAGGCCGAAAGAACTCTAATCCAAGCTTGGAGAGCATCTAGGAGGTATAAGGAAGCTGTTGGCACGGTTAGTTTGGTCAGATAATCACCGGAGAAGCCTGGCGACGATCGCCGGCGACTGGTGAAATCCGGATTTGGGGAAACCATCAATTTAAGCTCAATCTGGAAATCTAAGTACACAGGCATGCTTGAAATAACTCACTGATCATTTCTCTTCACAGGCTCGAGGGCTAATTCGAGATAGATTGGCCAGCATTGCCGGAACAGGGCAAACGGCCGTTTACGGCGATCACCGGCGATGGGGTTCAATCTGGTGCAATTAACTGGTAGGACACAGAGAGGGAGGTAAGGGACGCTTACTGGTGGCCTTGGATTGGAGATTGGGGCTGTGGAGAGCTCTGGCGACGGTGGCCTCAAAAACAGCTCACCGGGGAAGAAGCTGTTCGCGGCGGCGTTGGAGAGTTGGTGGTTTTCTGGTACTGGAAACTGAAGCAATGCACTGTGGAGGTATTTATAGCTGCTGAAGCCATCTGCTGGTCGACAATTCAGGGAACAGCGGTGACGAAATCGACCGCGAAGCGACCGGACACAGCGGGAACTTGTGCCGGCGATGATGGCGAGGCACTGGCGTGCAGCGGTGCAGGATTTTGGCAGTGGATGGCACTGGCGCGAGCGACGAGAGAACGGTGAAGTGAAAGCTCCATCGACGCGTGGCCGAGACGTGTCGAACGGGCGAAGCTGGACTTGCTGGTTCGCGGGCTCGCGCGCGGGGAAGAAATTGGTTGTGCTGGCGCGGCCGAGGTGGCGTCCACGGCGGTGCCACGAATGCGCACGGGTGTCAGGTACGTGGCAAAGGTGGTGGCAGCTCTGGAAGTTCACCGGCGGCGAAGAACGCGGCGAAGCTTTGCGGCGGTTTCTGTTGAAACACAGCTAGGGGCCTAATTGCAATAAAAAGGACTGATCTGCAAGGAAAGTTTGAAATAGAATTGGGCTTGATTGCATATCTGGAGATCTAAGGGTCCGATCTGAAATCTGATTTCGCAGATAAGTTGCAAAAGATTATTAGAACTTATCCGGCCAAAGTTTGACAAGATCGGGCAAGATCTGAAGGGTTTCGACAAAAGTTGGGGAAAACGACTTTAGGGTAAAACAGGGTAATTAGGGTTTCAAAAACGGTGAGGGTCGAAACTCAGGTTTAGGGCAGGATTTGGAAATTCTTCCAGAAGGGAAAAATGTTCAGAATAGTGAATGGGAGATATTCACTGAATCAGATCAAAGTTTGGAGGTGGTCTGAGACTTTTAGTCTTTTTGGGCTTCTGACAAATCTGAAAAGGGCTGATTTGTGAAAAGGTATGAATGACAAGAGTTTGATTGCCAACCTTTTTGGGGTAAGCTGCTGGCACAACAGGGATCTCGTTCTGAAATAGAAAGGGACAAGACACGCCAGGATTTGGGAAAAATCGGGGTGTTACACCGGTCGCCGGAATTCTTTCCCGGCCGATCTAGCCCCTGAAACCTTGTCCCTTAGCTTCACCTCACCTCCCTGAGTAATTTCTTCCACTAGCTCGACACCTGGATCTGCCTAGATTGTGAGTTATGCCTATGCCAAGATCACTGTCCAGTAGCTCAGTTCATGTCCAGGCCACCGTGCTTTCTCGCCGGATTTGGCCACCCTCCGGCCACTTTCAGCTTTTGTCCCTGTTGAGTGTCTTATTCCTGTTAGTAATGCCTACCTCCCAGACAAAGTGTTACATCAATTGGAGCCCTGGATCAAAAGTTAAGCCATGCCCTAGTTTCTGGCCATGTCCAGCACTATGTCAGTGCATGTCAGCCACTGGCATTAGCCTTGTTTGACCCCTTCTGGTTGAGCAATTGAAATGCCACCTTGTCCCCTAGATTCCTGGAGTTGTGTTCTACATCTTTCTCTACTATCACTTCTCCAGAAAACCATCCTAAGATCAGTTTATAGCTATGCCAAAGCCATGAACTGAATGTCGACCCTTCGACGTTCAATCCTTTTTAGCCGTTTCTTTGACCAGAGCCCTTGTGACCTTGCCCTAACCTTTTCCCCTGCATGCATGACTTATTTACTCAATAATTTCTATGGAAACTATTTTCTGTATGCTTATGGTATGTGTTTGTGTGTTGATTGATTACCGCAGAGTCAGAAGCGGAAGGAGCGGAAGAAGTCTTTGAAGATCCGTCTGAGTATTTAGACCCAACATCACAAGGCAAGCCTCATTCCTTTGATCATGTCTCACCCAATATTTTCTTATGATGTATATTCACTGTTTCTTACCATGCATGCTTAATTGAAATACAATTTATGTTTGAATGACATGAGTAGATATTACCTAATGGATCATGAAACCCTTTTTGTTATTGGACCTTCGTATATATATGCTTTTGTCACCCTAGGACTCATATACTGAATATTCACATTAAACTTGAAATGGTCAAATACATGAGAAGTTATAATGAAAACCGTTTTGTCAAGAAAACTGATAAAAGGGATCAGTAGTGAGGATTGGTTTGTATGGAGAGGGTGCGGTGCGCACCAGGGAATGTGAATGTTCCTCACTATTGGTTCATAAGGACAAGAACCTTGTGCTGTGTCTCTATACGAATTGTAAACGTACCAACCACTTGCCTGGTATGGGACAGGCACAACTCAGTAGCTTTTTGGTATTAGCAGTTCCCTGCATGGTTTGACGATCTGGTTTCTCGCGTGGAAACTGGAAGGCCAAGGTTCGGCCACGAGTGATGTGAGTTCAGAAAAATGATGAGAGGAAAAGGCGTAAAAGAAGGAAGGCGCCCTAGACCTGATTAAGCCATGAGTGGCTGTAATCCTAAATGGTCGTATGTCTCGCGTGGACATAGACCAAGGCTATGTGTCCTGCGGGAACATAGACCAGAGAGGCTAGGAAGTAAGGCAGTGGGGAAGACCCACAACGGTACTTGAGACTTAATTGTCTATTTACCGGGCAGGGATACTATTAATACTGGATTGTAAAGCGTTGTGTGATCTCGGCCTTGTCACATGTGTATAAGTCACATGAAGCTGATCCGACTTGAAAGCCGAGTGAACCAGTGGATTTAAAAAGAGGTACACCTTTGCAAAGTGTAAAAGAAGTATCAGATACTCTGTACTCCCAGGTTCAGGAGTCTTTTCGTAGTGGATGTTATCCATGGGTTATAGCACAAGTAATGTTTTGGAATGTTTTCATAATGCGGTTAACAAAAGTAGTGACTCATGGGAGACCACTACATCTAATGTTTTATTGAAAACCTGTTTAATGTTTAAAGTATCATTTTCATGATAAAGTACTGTTTTACTAAACAAATGACTTAGAAATTTATATATCTCTATCCATATGAAACTAAAACCACTGAATCATATGGTTCACCCTCATATAAGTACAATTACAATAATCCCTGGAATGAGTGTTGCTAAGCACCAAGTGCTCACCCTTGCATTTATATCTAACTGTAGAAGAGGGATTCGAGGATCCCGATTCCTTCAGTTATGAGTTCCCAACGGAAGATGGAAGTGCCCCGGACGAGCCCACTTTCTAGAAGGATTGCGCACCAAGTCAAGTCAGATGTGGGAGGAGCCACTCCAACCCCGCTGCAGATGGAAGTCAAGCTGTTCGTCGTCGCCTTGTGTTTTATGTTGTGTGTTCGGTACTTGGATGCCGATTCTGGTTCTGATAAACTAGTTATTTTCTTAGCAACTCTACTTAGCGCCATTTTTGGTGCTTTGGCTATGTAATATTGGCCATGCTGGCCTGCTACTTGTTTAATGTTATTACTATGCTTGTGTGGTTTGGAGCTCATGTGTCATCCTGCTGTGTGTAACTTACCTGGGCGGTTACCAAGGTGATCCTCAAATGGGGGTCTCACACCGGTGGCCAAAAGGCGGCGCCCGAGACGGCACCAGAGGCCAGGTCCCGGGAGCCAAATAGCGGCGCCCGGGGGGGGCCACCGGAGGCGAGGTCCCCGGGCGATCCCCGGGCGAGTGGCGGCACCCGGGACGGGACGGGAGGCCAGGTCCCGAGGGCCAAAAGGCGGCGCCCGGGACGGCATCAGAGCCCAGGTCCCGGGGACCAGAAAGGCGGCGCCCGGGGAGGCACAGGAGGCCAGGTCCCCGGCCGAGTGTGACGCAACTTACCTAGACTTAGTCCCGCGGAAATTTCCCCCAACAGCAGCCCCCAATGCCCCCCGGGGACGATGCTCGAGTCCCCGGTGGGCATGGTACATGTCACCGGGAAAATCTCCGGACCAAGCCACCGGAGCCGTGAAACTTCGGTTTCCATGCCGGACGCTTATGGTCGCGCCGTTTCGTCATAAATGCACTCGCGGTTCGAACCGGCGTCTCGATGCGCGCCCCCGTCCCTTCGTTTCCCGCGCACGGTTTGAACTTCAACGGCCCATATTGGTCCGCGAGGTGCCACGTGGCGCCCATCTGGACCACGGCTCGCCTCTATAAATAGGGCCTTAGGGGGCCCGGTAGCTTCATTCCAAACTCTTCAGCCTAACGTTTTTTGCTCTCCCGGTAGCTCTCTCGGTAGCTAACGCCCGGTAACAAGCGTCCGGGACTTTTAGCCGTAGCCTCCTGCAAAGTTAGCCACCGAAAACAAACAAACCTGATGGCAACGAAATGTCGAGCGAAGACGACCGAGGTGTCCCCGGAGGAAGTCGCTCCGGACTTCCTCTGGGCGTCCGAGTTTACGGCCGAGGACGCCGAGTCCATGGTCGAGCGGGGCGTTGTCACGGACGGGGACATCCGAGTCCCCGTGAAGAAAGACGGAGCCCCCCGCCCCAGGCCGGGAGAGGTCGTGGCCTTCGAGGCCTTCCTGGAGGCGGGGCTCCGGCTCCCGGTGCATCCTATGCTCCAGGAGTTTCTGAAGGAGTATGGGGTGGCGCTCAACCACCTCACCCCGAACGCACTCGTCTGGATGGGCCTCTTCATCTGGCTCTACGAGACGGCGACTGGGCGGGAGCCCACCCTTCGCGCCTTCCGGTACTTCTATGAACCGGCGGCGCGGAGGTCCCACCTGGTGAAGGGGGGACCCAAGTCCCCCTTCGGTTCGGTGATGCTACAAATGCTGCCGTCCCGGGTGGCCGACTACCCGGCGGCGGCCTCCCGGGACCACTGGGGCGACTGAGTCCGGAGGTGGTTTTAGCTCCGGGTCCGGGACGAGGCGGTGGTGTACGCCCCGGAGCCCCCCACCTACAGCCGATCGTCTGCGCCGAAGCCTCCGGTGCGGACAGACAAGGAGTTCGAGCTCCTCGGCAGGGTGGTCCTCTCCAAGAAGACCCGCTCAATCCCGGGTGATGGCACAGCAGCGTCTAGTTCCAGGGGAGAAGCCTCCCCCCCGGGCATCTTTATGAGGTTGACGCTTCCGATTGTGGCCGCAGCGCGCTCGTATAGAGCACGGGACATGTCTTGGTCTCCCCGGACGTTGATCACACCATGCGGCCCGGGGATCTTCATGCAGAGATAGTTTTGATGGGTGGCAGCCCCCAGCCGGTTGATTGTCGTCCTCGCCATAATCGCGTTGTAGGAGGAGGGGAGGTCCACTACATCGAAGCGAACCAGCTTGGTCCGGTAGTTCTCCGGGGTGCCGAAGGTCATTGGAAGATCTACTTTGCCCACGGGGTGGATTGCCTTCCCCGGGACAAAACCTTGCAGGGGCCCGGCAGCGGGCTGCAGGAGCTTCTCATCCACCTGCATTTCTTTGAAGGCCTTCAGGAATAGGACATCGGCGGAGCTCCCGCCGTCCACCAGGATACGGGCTAGATGGCAGTTGTAGATGGTCACGGAGACAATGAGCGCGTCGTCGTGGGGGTAGCGAACCCCCCGCGCGTCTTCTGCCGTGAAGGTGAGGGGGACGTCCGACCACTTCGGTGGCGGGGACGTGTGTAGCACCCCCACAACCTTGACCTCGCACGCGTACTCCTTACGCTGGTGCTTAGAGTCCTGCCCGGAGGCAGATCCTCCCACGATGACGTTGATGTGCCGCTGCGAAGTTTCAAAGGGGAGAGCTTCTGAAGGCTCCCCCTCCTGCGTCTGCTGACCCCCCGCGGGAGCGGGAAGGGCCGGAACAGCCGGCCGAGGGGGCAAGGAGGCCAGAGTCCCCCCCCCTGCCCGCGCTGGTCGAGGAAGTCCGCGAAGTGCTGCAGCAGCTGGCTACAATCTCGGGTAGCGTGGGTACTGGACCTGTGGAAGCTGCACCACGGTCCTTCCCGCCTTCTCCCCGCGGGGCCTTCCCGGCCGCGCGAAGACTGTCCTCCCCCATGGCCCTTCGGTTTGGGGAAGGGGCGGTTGGCCCTCGGGGGGTCGCGCGAGCCGCCTCCGCCCTCGAGGACAAAGGTGTCCCGAGGCCGTGGCTCACTACGCCCCCCCTGCCTGGGGCGTTTGGGGGGATCCCTGGCCCCCCGGTCGACGGGGGCGGGAGCCCCCTAGGTCTTCTTCCAGATGTCGTCTTCCTCCGCCCGAGTGTACTTTTCGAGCACGTTGAAGAGCTCGTCGGCGGAAGAGGGGCAGCTCCGGGAGAGCCTTCGGTGGAGCTCCCCAGGGAGGATGCCGCTTTTGCAGGCTTCGATGACCGTAGAGTCGGGGACATGGGCCACTTTGCTTTTCACCTGAGCAAAGGCTTGAAGAAGCTTCTGATGGTTTCCCCAGTCCTCTGCCGGACAGTGTACAGCCGCGAGGAGTCCAGGGGACGCACGTAGTTCCCTTGGAAGTTGGCACAGAACTCCCTCTTGAGCTGCGAGAAAGACTTGATGGAGCCCGCCTTCAGGTTGTAGAACCAGGAGCGGGCAATGCCGGAGAAGTAGAGGGGGAAGACGTTGCACTGTACCGTCTCGTCCCCCCCGGCCGCGGAGATGGCTGTGGAGTAGACCTGCACAAACTCGTAAGGGTCTGCCTCACCGTTATAGTGCTCGATGTGCGGAGGGCGGTAGGGCCGCGGCCACCTGATGCTGCGAAGTCTTCGGCACAGGGGCTGGTTGGCCCCCTGCACTTCCCGGGGAGAGCCCCGATCGCTGTCTTCTTTCACGGGACCTTCGTTGTCTGAGTCTGGAAGCGGTCCGAGAGGTCCGCCAGAATGGCGGTGGCGACGCTTTTCCTCTGGACCGGGACTGAGTTCCCGGACGTCTGGGCACTCCGCCGGAGAGGTTGGCTCTTCAGCGGGTCTCTTCCCCAGGCCGGTGCGAGAGCGAGGCTCCCCGCGCTCTGGTGAACGCATTCGCTCGACCTCCCCCCGGGCGAAACGGACCTGTCCCGCCGAGGGAGGGAGCTCATGCGCTGTAGCTGCCGGCCCGTAGGCTTCCGGAGCCGGTTGGGGGGAGCCCCCTGCGACGACCCCCGGGACCAGAAAGGGGGAAGCCCCTGTATTATCCGGAACCGAGGAGGGGGCGCCCACAGCGACGCCTGGAATCGAAGTGGAGGGGGCCCCAGTGGCCACGACCGGAACCGGGAAAGGGGGAGCCCCTGTAACACCCGGAACCGGCGAGGGGGGAGCCCCCGCGGCGACGTCCGGAACCGGGGAGCCCATGCGGGGGGAAGTTCGCTGAGGCACGGGAGCTGCTCTGTCAACCGCCCCCGGTGCGGTAAACGCGACGCGGGGGGCGGGACTGGCTCCCGGCGTAGGGAAAACCCCCGGCATGAAGTGGGCTCCCGGCCCCGGGAATAGGCCAGGGACAGGGCACCCCACTGGTGCCACGAAGGGCCCCGGCATGAAGTAACCTCCCGGCACCGGGACGGACCCGGGTGCCGGGAAAGGTCCGGATGTATATCCCGCAGGGGGGGGAACCCCCCGGCAGGATCATACGGGGCGGACAACCCCCAGGAGGCCGGAGGGGCCGCCGGGTAACCCATAAACGGGGGCATGTTCCCCGGATACGGGTGTGACGCAAATGTGGGGGCCGGAGGCCGCGCCAACACATTAAGGAGTTCGTCCATAGAGCACTGAGCGCAGAGCTGGCCTTCCACGAGAGCTTCGAGCAGGGCGTCCCGGGGAGCCGGGGGAGCCATCGGGGGGAGACTGGTCCCGGCCGAGGTCCCCGCGGTCACCGGGAACGACCTGGAGGTGGAAGCACCTAAGTTTAGAGGAAAAGAGGGAGGCGGTACCTGGGCCAGGTCACCTCCAGAAGGGACCGCCGGGACAGCAGTGTCCCGGGCGGACGGCGCCGGGTCTCCGAGACCCGGGTCACCGGGAAGGGTGCGTGCCCTTCTTCTTGGGGGAGCCATGGCGTCTTGTCACGAGTCCCCACGGACGGCGCCAACTGTCGTGGTATTGCGAATACCCCAGCAGCTTTTGTGAATGATCCTAGCAATGATTACGCGGCGCGGGTTGACCGGATGACCGGTCCTCCCCCGCCGGACAAGCACAAGAAATAACACACGGATTTATACAGGTTCGGGTCCCGGTGGGGGCCCTAGTCCTGTCGACGCGCTCCCGACCGGGGTCGGCTGGGGAGGCTCTCTCCGGGGGGAGAGGCTTCCGGAGCACGTCTGTGAGTTTAGCTATTCCAATAAAAGTGTTCTGATCCTTTACAACAGAGGGGTACAAGGGCTATTTATAGCCCCAAAAAGAAGCGAAAAACCTAAACTACCCCGGAAGCCACCGTTGGATTGAAGGGCAGGACCGTCCTTCTTCCGGTCAAACGCCTTGGATGCTCGACAAGTGGTCGCTAGTTCCTGAGGCGCTCCTCGCGTGACCTGCACATGACAAACAGTTCGAAACTTTACCTTTAGGAGGGCGATGAGGCCCGGGACGGCGCCGGAGGCCAGGTCCCAGGGGCCAAAAGGCGGCACCCGGGGAGGGGCCGGAGGCCACTTCCCCGGGCCAATGGCGGCGCCCGGGACGGCGCCGGAGGCCAGGTCCCGGGGGCCAAATGGCGGCTCCTGGGGAGGGGCCGGAGGCCACGTCCCCGGGCCAATGGCGGCGCGCGGGACGGCGCCGGAGGCCAGGTCCCGGGGGCGAAATGGCGGCGCCCGGGGAGGGGCCGGAGGCCACGTCCCCGGGCAAATGGCGGCGCCCGGGACGGCGCCGGAGGCCAGGTCCCGGGGGCCAAATGGCGGCGCCCAGGGAGGGGCCAGAGGCCACGTCCCCGGGCAAATGGCGGCGCCCGGGACGATGCCGGAGGCCAGGTCCCAGGGGCCAAATGGCAGCGCCCGGGGAGGGGCCGGAGGCCACGTCCCCGGCCAAATGGCGACGCCCGGGACGGCGCCCGAGGCCAGGTCCCGGCGGCCAAATGGCGGCGCCCGAGACCGCCGGAGGCCAGGTCCCCGAGCAATCGTGACGCAACTTACCTGGGCTTAGTCCCGCGGAGATTTCCCCCGACACATGATACGTTTACATGATATTTTCTAGTGCTTGTATGCTTATATAATGTGTATGTGTTGTTTGTATCCGCCGTGTAACCAGACGTTGAAGGAACAGAGGAGATCTTCGAGGATTCATCTGAGCAGCTAGACCCATCACTGCAAGGCAAGTCTCAAACCCTTGATCATGTCTAACCTACTATTTTGAAATGAAGTATGTTAACTGTTTTCAAGTATATGCATGCCTTAAATTCAAATAAGAACTATGTTTCAATAAAGTGATTAGATATGACCTAAAAGATTGTAAAGCCCCTTTTGACATTGAATATCCCTGCACCCTTGTCACCTTAGAATATCATGCTTAGGCTATGCTATGCTCAAGATTATATGTTAAATGTTGAATGGTCACATATGAGAAAAGTATATTCAAAAACCCTTTTGTGAAAGAAAATGTGATTGGAATCGATAGTGAGGATGGTTTGATTGGATGGTGCTGTGTGCACACTGGGAATGTGAAAGACTCCTCACTAGAGATTCATAAGGACTAGAACCTTGTGTTGTGCTTCTATGCGGCATGAAAAACGTACCAACCACTTGCCCGGTTATGGGACGGGCGCAACTTAGTAGCTTTCTTTAGTATTAGCTTTTCCCTGCAATGGTTGTCGATCCAGTGTCTTGCGAGAACTGGTGGGCCGCAGAAGGCCATGAGTGATGTGAGTTCAGAAAAATCATGAGAGGAAAAGGTGGAAAGAAGGAAGACGCCCTATGCCAGATTAAGTCCTGCGCGACTGTAATCAAGAGAGGCTATGTGTCTTGCGAGAACATAGACCCAGGCTAGGAAGTAAGGCAGTGGGGAGGACCCACAACGGTACTTGAGACTTGACTGTCTATTTACCGGGCAGGGAATAGTTAATGCTAGGACTGTAAACTGTTGTGTCATCTCGGCCTTGTCACATGCGTAAGAGTCGCATGGAGAGGTACCGACTTGAAAGCCGAATGATCGGTGGATTAAGGTGGTACACCTTTGCAAAGTTTAAAAAGTATCGGATACTCTGAGCTCCCAGGTTATAGAATCTGCGCGCTGTGGATTCTATTCACGTCGATACAGCACAAGTAGCTTTTGGAAAGTTTTCACAAAATCAGAATAAAGTGGTGACTCATGAAAGACCGCCACACACAACATTTTCTGAGAATTTAGCTTAGGGTTTCAAAAGCACCGCTTTCGAAAATAAAGATCTTTTCTTCAAAACCAAGTGTGAAAATCTATCCTATATACATATACAAAGCCAAAGAGCTATTCTTTGAGAAACTTCCCCCTCATCTATATATACTTGCATTCTTACTTGGGACTTGTTGAGCACCATGTGGACAATGTGCTCACCCTTGCTTTTACAAACAAATTTAGAAGAGGAATTCGTCGACCCTGAATCTTACGGTCTTGAACCCAATGTGGAACAAGAAGAAGAAACTGAAGACCAAACTTGTTAAAGGGTTATGTACCAAGGTGGAGTCAGATGTGGAAAAGGCCCGTGCAACACCGCTGCTGCAAAAGAAGAAGACTGATGAAGTCCTTTTGCTTATTATTGTTGTTTCATTTTGTGCCGACCTTTGTGTCGAAAACTCCTTAATTTGTATCAACATTTAAATGCGTCATTTTGGCGCTAAGTTATTGTAATGTTGGTCCTTGTGATCAGCACTTGTTTTTAATTACTCGCATTTTTATATAATGCATCTTGTTGTTGTGAGCTGCAATGTACCTTTTCTGAGTGCAACCCACCTGGGCGGTTGCCACCGGATTCCTCAAATGAGGGTCCCACAGAAAGGCGGCGCCCGGGGAGACACCGGAGGCCAGGTCCCGGGGGCCAGAAAGGCGGCACCCGGGGAGACACCGCAGGCCAGGCGCCGGGGGCCAAAAAGGCGGCGCCCGGGACGGCATCGGAGGCCAGGTCCCGGGAGCCAAATGGCGGCACTCGGGGGGGCACCGGAGGCGAGGTCCCCGGGCGCGTGGCGGAGCCCGGGACGGCACCGGAGGCCAGGTCCCGGGAGCCAAAAGGCGGCGCCCGGGACGGCACCGGAGGCCAGGTCCCGGGAGCCAAAAGGAGGCGCCCGGGACGGCACCGGAGGCCAGGTCCCGGGGACCAAAAGGCAGCGCCCGGGACGGCACCGGAGGCCAGGTCCCGGGAGCCAAAAGGCGGCGCCCGGGACGGCACCGGAGGCCAGGTCCCGGGAGCCAAAAGGCGGCGCCCGGGACGGCACCGGAGGCCAGGTCCCGGGGGCCAAAAGGCGGCGCCCGGGATGGCATCGGAGGCCAGGTCCCGGGGACCAGAAAGGCGGCGCCCGGGGAGGCACAGGAGGCCAGGTCCTCGGGCGAGTGTGACGCAACTTACCTAGACTTAGTCCCGCGGAGATTTCCCCCAACATCTGGTTTACCCAGCGTGATCAGGAGCACCACTTGTCCCAATGGCATCATATAGGGACCAGGAATTATCCCATAAAACAGATGAATTATGGGTTTGATTTTTGAACGAGGAATTTGCATCTCGTCGAGTGCCTTGACCAATAAAATGTCCAAGCAACTACCTCCGTCGATCATGACCCTTTCAACTCTCGCATTGCTGATTATTGGGGTTATGACCAAAGGTAGCCTCAATGGTTGAGTAAGCCCCACAGGACAATCAGAGCGATCAAACGTCAAAGGTGTATCCAACCAACGGGGATACTGAGGTTCACCAAGGGGAGTCTCCGTTTGGTTCACCTCTCGATAAAAGGCTTTAAATTGCCGTTTAGAAACAAAAGAGGAGGAACCTCCGAAAATAACATTGACATGATTACGAGGTACCTGGTAAGACATCTCTTCATCCCCGCTGGCGTCTCTTAGCCCACAGGTTTTTTCCTTTGGTGGCAAGGTTGGCATAGGTCCGATCCGTTGGTAGAAGTCATCCAACTGCTTCAACCAGCTCCGGCAATTCTTGAGGTCGTGGCCTGCAGAGTTGTGGAGTGGACACCATCTCTTGCCTTCCTGCGGGTTAGTCGACTTCTCTGGCTGGTCGGCACTGCGACCACCAGATGCAGTTTTATTTTTAAATGAAGGTTTGTTACCTTTGGTCGGTGGGGGGTTTCTCTGTGACCGCGACCTCTCGGTATTGTCCCGATCAACCCCTTTTTGATTTCTTTGACCTCCCGCTTGATGAATATTCCGGCTTCTTGTTCGAATCCTCCCTCTTCATGTCCTTGAGACCTGGTTGAGGCGGTAAGTTACCTTTGCCCACCATCCGATTCCACTCAACGGCCTCGGTCGCGTCGGAATATCGATCAGCCATATCAAAAAGGTCGGCTACTGATCGAGGAGGGTGGATGAGAAAATCCTCAGTGAATCTCTGATATCGAACGGCGTGCTTAAATGCCCTGATAACGAAATTATCAGATATGTTCGGGATGGTATTTCTCACTCTGACAAATCTCTTGACAAACCGATGGAGAGTTTCGGTTGATGTTTGTCGTAGTCAATGGAGGTCGTCTTCTTTTCCTGGCTTTTGATAACAATTTTGGAAATTGTTGATGATGGCATCGCACAACATTTCCCAGTTATAGATTGAACCCTCAGGCTGATAGAACAACCAGGTTCTCGCTGGTCCCTCGAGGACTATAGGCAAATAATTGGCCATGACCCGGTCATCGCCACCTGTTGCCTGAATAGCAGTGATGTAAATTTGAAGGAACTTCGATGGATTATGAGTTCCGTCAAACAACTCTATGGCCCCTGGTTTAAACTTATCTGGCCAAACGACCGCACGAAGGCCGGGCGAGAAAGCTTTACAACCAACACAAGGACCATGAATGGATCTGCGACTCTCGACTTGATCTCGGGTGACCTCGCGTGAAGGAGAGGCCACGCGTGGTCCCAGGCGAGAGTGGACAGGTAGTCGTTCCCGATCACGAGAATTTCCCACTCGTCTGGCTTTATCATGCCGAGACGGTACTAGTGGTGGACGATTCCGTCTACCTAAACTAGAGTTAGAGTATTCTCGGTCATGGGAACGTATTGCCGACTAGGAAGAGGCTGTAGGGGTCGCCTCGGATGCGACCTCATCCAACCTGTCCATCAAGATTCTGGCGAAAGCCGGTTTCTGCGCATCTGTGACAGTAGGAGGGAAATTGCGCAGGACCTCTGCGATGGATCGAAGCCGGCTATCTGTGCTCCTCCTAGGCGCGCCAGGTGTTACAGTCTCCTCGTCCGCCGGTAAATGTTCCGGGGGTAAAGATGGTGTCTGGTCGCATCTGCGACCACGTGGTCGATAGGAGGAACTCAGAGCAGCGTCGTAACGAGCTTGCGCATTTTGAAGAGCCACTAGGGCTGTTCTGCGAAGTTCATTATCCTGTTGTTCATGATCTTGATCCTCCTTTTGTTTGCCAAGTTCATTATCTTGTTGCTCACGATCTTGATCCTCCTTTTGTTTGCGTTCCTATTCTTCCCAAGCAGGCCGCTGATCGGGAGTTTCTTCCGATAAGGCAGCGAATTGCCCAGGGAACGAGGTCACTGATGGAGAGAACATATCTGTTTGTTCCGAGTTGGACTCAAAATCAAAGAGACGGTGGAGGTTATCAGGGTCAAACCTGCCCGGGCTAAATTCCTAATCAACATCGCCCTTACCCTCAGTAGGGTCGTGCGATGGACCGGATTCAACCTCTAACGCAGTAAGAACCACAGTGGGCTCTGGTTCTGTGTTTATTGTCTCCTGGTCGATAGACATGACCTGAGTGGTCGAATCGACCTCCGGGACGTCTTCGGCTCCGTCTTCCTCCATTGGAACAGGATCACTAGGTGAAGGCATCTGGATGTGGGCATAATCCTCGAGATCGAAGTCATTCTCGGAATCATATTCTCCAGACATGGCTCACCGAACCTCTGGATAGAAATAAGAACGCCTTGAGAAAGGCCCCACGGTGGGCGCCAACTGTCGACGATTCGGACTCGGGGTCCTTAGTCGAACTTATGCAGAAGTTGTGAGTTATGAGACCTTTCAGGGTGTCCCTCCAGAAAGGGATGATGAGCAATGTTAGTTGGAACACAGAAAGATTTATACAGGTTCGGACCCTCGATAGTGGGAGTAATAGCCCTACGTCCTGTTATTTATAGGAAAGAAGGTTACAAAGTTGTGGAAAAGATCATCACAGGCCACGATCTTTTCTGTGTGATTGTCTAAAACACGACTAAACTGGCCTATGAAAGCTTGTGGTCTTCTTGTTGATCTCTGGGATCTCGGTCTATTCGAGTTGTCGAAGTTGTTCATGATGTCCTCGTCTCGTGCATTTGCTCACCCTTTTATACTGGTCGAGAAGGCGCCAATGCACAACGGCTTTGAATGGTTGCTCGGGTGCAGTTTTGAGAACTACACTTATCTTCCACGCAGGCTTAACATGTGCAATTAAGGGATAATCGCGCATATTAACCTCCTAGCAGTTATCTTCATATGTGGAAGAATCTCCAGGATCCTCGGGATATGCTTGTTGTAGAGCTTAAGCAACCCCGAGTCATCCTGGTCGAGAGTAGTCAATGTCCTTCTGACCGCACACTATCTTTCTGACCGCGCACTGTCTGCGACCTCCTGTCCGCGCATCACCTACGGGCTCCTGACCGCGTACTGTCTGTGGCCTCATGATCGCGCAAAGCCTGTGACCATGTGTCCGCGCTTCTCAGGCCATCTGAAATCATAGCAATGGACATGTGTCTGGTTCAAATCTGTCTTGAACCAGATATGCATTTACTCCGAACTAGCTCGGGTAACAATCCTTGTCAATGTGGTCGCACCTTCTTACTGTGATATTTACGCAAAGCTTGTAAATATGCAACAGACCTAATCAATGCTCAATAAAGGAACCTGTTTGAGTTTTTCTTCTGTTCACGGGGATCCCTTGACCGCATCTGGTGTTAAGGTCGCAACCTTGACATCCCATAAAGGAAGTTGATCGACCAATTCCTGGGAAATTCGATCACAAGTTAAGGCCGTATGCTGACTACCCCTAACTGTGATCACGCCATGAGGACCTGAGACCTTGACTCATTGGTAAGCATAATGCGTCGCCGCCATGAACTTAGCGAGAGAAGGACTACCAAAAATGGTGTTATAAGCTGGATCAAAATCAATTACATCAAAAGTAATTAATTCCGTTTGAAAATTCGCTAGTTCTCGAAGTGTTACTGGCAGCACAATCTATCTAATTGGTAACATAGAGGAACCTGGAATTATCCCAAAGAATGGTTGAGCCACTGGCCTTATCTTTAAACGAGGAATTTGCATCTCGTCGAGAGCATTGGCAAATAGGAGATTGAGCGAACTCCCTCCATCAACCAATACTCGCCCTACCTTAGCATTGCTAATGGTAGGGGATATCACCAAAGGGAGGCACTGAGGTCGCGTCAATCTTTTAGGGCAATCATCCCAGCTAAAGGTCAAGGAAACCTCCGACCATCGTGGAAACTAAGGCTCTCCCATAGGAACCTCGGTACTGTTTACCTCACAGCAAATGTTTTTATACTGACGCTTAGAAAATTAAGATGAAGAACCACGAAAAACAACATGAACGTGATTGTTAGGTACCTGATATGTCATCCTCATCCGCATTAGCGCCTTTGTTTCCACTGGTTTTTCCTTGACCTGGTACTATATGCATAGGAGTTTTAACTTGGTAAAAATCATCTAGCTTCTTTAACCAAGTCCGACAATTTTGAAGATCGTGTGATGAAATGTTGTAGAACGGACACCATTTCTTCGATCCATGCGGTTTAACTTACTATTCTACTTGGTCGCTGTGACTAGTAGGATAAACATTGTTAGTTTTAAATGGAACCTTCTTACCTTTCCCTTGAGGCTGCTTGTCAATGATGGTGACCCCTCAGAATTGGCTGGTTCTGGCTTTCTTCACATTTTTTGATTTCCCGCCCATAGATGACTCAGGTTTCTTGCGTGAATCATCCTTCTTGTCGGCCTCGAGACCTGGTTGAGGTGGCAAATTTCCCTTATCCACCATCTTATTCCATTCAACAGCCTCGGCCGAGTCGAAATAACGATCAACCATGTCAAAGATATCCGCGACCGATCGTGGTGGATGAATGAGAAAATCTTCGGTAAATCTCTGATATCGAACGGTATGTTTAAATTCCCTGATGATGGAGCTGTTAGAGATGTTGGGAATATTATTTCTTACCCCCACAAATCGTTTGACAAATTGGTGAAGAGTTTCTGTAGATGTCTGGCGCAACCAATGGAGATCATCTTCCTTGCCAGGCTTTTGATAACATTTTTAGAAATTGTTGAGGATTGCATCGCAGAACATTTACCAATTGTAAATGGATCCTTCAGGCTGATTAAATAGCCAGGTCTATGTCGGTCCTTCCATAACAATATGCAAATAATTCATCATAACCCGTTCATCACCACCAGCCACTTGGATGGTAGTAATGTAAATCTTTTGAAATTCGGAAGGATTTTTGGTCCCATCAAATCGCTCGATTGTTCCGGATTTAAACTTATCTGTCTAGATTACCACACCTAATCCTGGTGGAAAAGCCTTGCAACCTACTTACGAAGGACGTGGCTACTGTTCCTCACGACCACCATCAAGGTCACAGAATGAATTAATCTGTGGCCCCAAGCGCGAACGCACCAGTTCATGATTACGATCGCGAGAAGAATCTAATCGCGGCCCTAATCGTGAATGTACTAGCTCACGACGAAGGTCACTAGAATTATCTGTACGCCTGGTTTTACGATACCAGGCCGATGGTGTGTGTCCGCGGGAATGCTCTTGGTTCGAGTAATAACTGTCCCATTCAGGAGAAAGAGTTGCTGATCGCGAGGATGATGTTGGAGTCACAATAGTTGCTATCTCATTGGGGTTGTCCGCCAAAATCCTTGCAAACAGAATTCAATCATCATTCGCCAAATTAGAAGGAAGATTGCGAAGAGTATCTGCAATCACACAAATACTCTCTTGTGTGCTCCTTCGAGGTGCCACGGGAGTTACCGTAACTTCAACCCTCGGAGAACGTGCTGGAGCTGATGAAGGAGTTTGGTCCTGCCTGCGACCATGATGATGTCACGAACAAGAGGTTCCAGGGCCCAGGTCGCGAGCTGCGGTATCATGGCGAGATTGTGCAAGTTGCAGAGCTTGCTTTGTGACCTTACGAACCTCTGCCTCTCGCTACTCACAAGCCGCATCTTCTTCCCTCTTGCGTTCTTCTTCCTCCCTGGCAGCACCTTGCTCAGGGATCTCCTCAGAAAGTATAACAACCTCTCGGGGAACTGAGTTCGCAGATGGGGAGAGCATTTCCTCATCGGATTCAGACTCAAAATCGAAGATAGAGTTTAAGTTCTCTGGAGCAAAACGTTCTAGACTGAACTCAAGGTCCCCATCTCCCGCATCATCTGGGACAATGGGTTTTGGCACATATTCACCATTTGATGTGGTAGGACTCACAAAAGGTGAACGTACTGCCAGTTCAGGTTCTTGATCATTGATCAAGTCTTGACGATACTCCTTAGCAACAGGATATGAGGGAACTTCATTTTCTTCCATGTAGAGAGTCTCATCCTCCATATTAAGATCAGCTTACCCAGCAAGAACAAAATCATTTTCGGAATCATAAACTCATGACATGGCTTACCAAAGTTACTGATGAAGAAAGACATGCACCTTGGAATAGGCCCCATGGTGGGCGCCAGCTGTCGATGATTGGGAGTCTGGTCCTTAGTAGAACTTACGTAAAATATTGAAGGGGAATGTGAGGCCAATCTAAGTTGAAGCTCAGGTAAATTACGGTATCTATGTCAGAGGAAGAAAGGAATTTATACAGGTTCGAGCCCTCTGATGGTGAGTAATAGCCCTACTTCCTGTTGGGATTTCGCTATATAACTTGAGGATTACAAGAAGAGAACCAAGGATGTTCATAGATGGACTAAGAACAATCTTGTACTCTTTAGCTTACAGTGTATATTGATCTACTGTGGCTAGTTCTAGTGTATTGTGTCTTGAATCTCTTGCTTGGTCCCCTTGATCTCTCCTAGTGATCATCCTTTTATAGCTCATTGCCGATCGTCGATTACGGGATTGAAGAGTCGCTGAGAGGCAGATGTGTGCTGACCATAATGTGTAATTACGCCCGTTTATGATTGCACTTTCACCTTCTTGTCAGTTACAACGAACTTAAGGAGCTAATACATCCAGGCGGTAGTAGTGGTAAAATAGGCTCAACTACTGTATATGATTGAATGAGGCTAATTATATAACCGTTGGATGTTTTAACTCTTTAGTAAGCCAAGGTCGCGTATTAACTACAACAATACATGGCTATCTTTATGTTCTCCACAACTTGGGCGATCACAGGAAAATATCTCCATGTGCACAATATTCATGGGTATGCGAGACCATGGTCTCTGCGACTTCAGTATTGTGGATATATGGAGACCACAATCCCCGTGACATCACTGAATGAGACCATTGAATGGGATATGTCCAAAAGATCTTGAACTATTCTATTGTCTCCCTCTTGGGAACTTGAGACCATAGAGAGGTAACAAACCTCGTTCTGTAGCCTTTGCGACTATAGAACGGCAAAGGTGACTAACTCGGGTTATAATCCTCTTCACGTGTCTTGTTCTATATTTATAGTGATTCCTTTTGGAGACTGATAGAAACCGTCCCCCTTTCCAAATAACATAAATTCATGTAAGTTCAGCTTGGAACATTGTTCCAATCATCGACACATGGCAGGTGCCGAACACAATTATTCACCCAATAAAAAGTTGTGTTTGGCCCTTATCTTTTCTTTGAAGAAACTATGGCATTATATGTTATCACATCAGATCCAGCTCATTGCAAGAGCAGATCTAGTTAAATATATATTAAGTCAGCCGGTTCTCATGGGGCGACTCGGTAAATGGGCTTTACTCATGGAGTATGATATCGCCTATGTCCCGCAAAAGGCAGTTAAGGGTCAAGCCTTAGCTGATTTTCTTTCAGTACATCTTGTGCTGGACGATTCTCCGTTGGTCATTGACTTGCCTGACAAAGAAATCTTCACCTCCAACATGACGGAATGGGAGTTGTACTTTGATGGTGCCTCCCGAAATGAATTAGGCCCTGATGGTATGCAAAGAAGGCGAGCCAGGGCAGGTCTAGTGTTCAAGAAACTAGAAGGTGGGATGATACATCATTCTTTTTCTTTCCTAAAAGAAGCATGTTCAAATAATGAAGCTAAGTATGAAGCACTTATCTTCGGCCTGTTATTGGTGCTATCCATGGATATTCATTGTCTCCATGTGTTTGGTGATTCTCAGGTCATTGTCTGCCAAGTCAATGGCATGTATGAAGTTCGGAAGCCTAAACTGGTGCCATACCAGGAAGCGGCACGAAGGCTCATGAAGAGATTCAAGCATATTGAGATTTCTCATGTGCCTCAAAGTCAAAATGAATCAGCCGATGCTTTGGCAAAACTTGCTGCAGCACTTGCTCTTCCAAATGGGGAGTCCGCGCAAGTCATCATTGAAGAAAGGTGGTTCCTTCCTATAGTTTTGGAGCTCATCTCAGAAGAAGTAGAAGTTGACATTTTTGCCACTTCTAATATTGAAGAGGAAGACTGGCGTAAACCCTTCCTCGATTATTTCAATCATGGCACTCTACCAAATGACCCTGTGAAGAGACGCCAACTGTAACAATGACTCCCAACATATACGTATAAAGTGAGGGTTCTATACCAGCGGTCTTTCTCGAAGAGAAGCCGACAAAGTTCTACAGGAAGTTCACCACGGAGTTTGTGGTGGCCATCAAAGTGGACCAAAAATTTATCACAACATTAAACTTGCTAGTTACTATTGGCCCTGTATCATAGCTAATTGTCTCAAGGTGGCCAGGTCTTGCCATGATTGTCAAATACATGGTGATATCAAGCATCGACCGCCAGTTTCTCTTCACCCCACTATCACTTCATGGCCGTTTGACACCTGGGGCATTGATGTCATTGGTCCCATGGAGCCTCCTTCATCCAAGTACTATCGTTTCATTTTGGCGGGACTGATTATTTCTCCAGATGGGCAGAAGCAATCCCATTGCAAGAAGTGAAGTCTGACAACGTCATCAACATTCTAGAATGAAACATCCTTTACCACTTTGGGATACCTCATCGCATCATCCCTGACAATGGAAAAGCCTTCAAGTCACAGAAGATCCATAATTTTGCGGCAAAGTACAAGATCTAGTGGAATTATTCTACCAGATATTATCCTCAAGCCAATGGATTGATTGAAGCTTTCAACAAGAACTTGGGCAAGATCCCGAAGAAGACAGTTGGAAGATACCGAAGAGACTGGCATGACCATCTTTTCGAGGCGTTATTGGCTTATTGCGTTATGGTGCGCACTCCAACACAGGCAACACCCTATTCCATAGTGTTCAGGAGTGAAGCCATGTTGCCATTAGAGGTTGAGATTCCCTCATTAAGAATTGCACTTCAAGAAGAATTCACACATGATGAACAAATTCGGCTTCATTATGAAGAGATGGATATCTTGGAGGAAGACCGTCTTCATACACTTCAAGACATTGAGTTGTACCACCAAAACATGGTACGGGCATATGAAAAGCTTGTCAAGCCTCATGTATTCAGGAAGGGAGAACTAGTACTTGTTCTTCGACGCCCCATCGTGGTCACAAGCAAGGTCAAAGGCAAGTTCGAGCCTAAATGTGAAGGACCGTACATCATCGAGCAAGCATATGATGGTGGTGCATACCAACTCATTGATCAACAGGGGAACCGCCCAATGCCACGCATCAATGGTAGGTTCCTGAAGAAGTACTTTGCATGATTGTGCCTTCAGCATGATCTCTTCACCACTTCTCTTTCTTCCATCACTTTGCTTTTGATTAAGTTCTTTTTGTGTTAAAAAAACTTTTCAAAAGTGTTTTCTCTTATGGGTATTAATACCCAAAAATGAAAGGCTTTCTTTTGTTACGTCAAGCCAAATCCCTTCGGTTTTGTGACTGAAGGATTCATTTGCTGAGCAAAGAATGAACCACCTTGACTTTATTTGTAGCGGAATGACCTCCACACAAAGCACATAGCATGTGTGAAGTATGTGTAACCAAGGGTAGTAGGATGCCAATTGTTGTTCTATCGGAAGCAACCAATTCACCATGTACTTTGCTATCCAATGCCTGACTTCAGATCCATGGAGACATCAAGCCCCTGGAGAAACTATAAGATGAAGAGCAGGAAAGGGCTACTTGACTCGGCACAAGTCGTAGTTCAATGTGCAGTCAATTGTCACTACTGTGAGGAGTCAACAAGGGGCCTTTTAAAAAAAATCAGGCCTGTGAGGATTATTTAGTCACTGCAAGATGTGCATTGGCTACCTTTGAAGTCTCAAAGCAAAGAAGTATCAATCAAAGTTTCAAAGTAAAGAAACAACCGTCAAGGGGTGATCCTCAAAGAAGCTTCCAAGAAATCTCAAGGAGCACATTCAAGAAATCCTCCAACAAAGCAATGAAGAAAGCCATCAACCATCCTCAGCAAAAGTAACGCAACTTCCAGCAATCCTTTCACCTTACAAATCTTCCAGCTATTTAAGTCAAACCAGCCATACCTATGACTCCCAATTCGATGAAGTCAGTGCAAGGAATGTGAAGTCTTGGTGTTCTCTAGCAAAAGAGAGAGACTTGAAGAGGTTCCTACTGCATTTGGTGACTTTTACTGAAGCACTATGCTACATACACATTTTCACGAGCAAATGAAGTGGTAAATGAAGTTCATCATGGACATTCGATGTTTTCAGAACAGTGAATCCTTCGGAGGGTCTATCTTGAGATGATATCCATAGATTGATGTTCAAGAAAAAGCCGATATTTCAAAAATAAAAGTTATTTTATTCCTCTTATTTTAATTGGGAAAATTTTACCCCAACATTTTAAAGAAAGATATCTCTTTTCCTTTCTTTAATGACCAATTCCAAAACAAAATCCTTTTATAATGGGAGGGCTACCCCAATGTTTCAAAGAAAGATGTGTCTTTCCATTCTTTGATGTTATCTTATTTTGGGAGGGTTTTCCCCAATGTTTTAAAGAAAGATGCTTCTTGTCCTTTAATCATTTCAAACTAGTTATTTTTGGGATTGTTTTCCCAACATTTTAAAGAAATATGCCTCTTTTCCTATCTTTAATCATTTTAAAACAAAAATTTTTGGGACAGTTTTTCCCAACATTGTCTAAAGAAAGATGTTTCTTTTCCTTTCTTTAAAAATCAAAATTGTTTATTGTGGGAGGGTTACCCCAATTTTCCAAAGAAAAATGTATCTTTCCTCTCTTTGATGTTCTTTATTTTAGGATGATTTTACTCTAATATTCTAAAGAAAGATGTGCTTTCCTTTCTTTGATGGTTTTGTTCCATCTTTCCAAAGAAAGATGTTTGATTTCCTTTATTTGATGTTCATTGTTATGGAAAGGTTTACCCCAAAGTTTTAAAGAAAGATGTGTTATTCCTTGCTTTAATGTTTGTTTATTGGGACGGTTTTACCCCGATTCTGGAAAGAAAGATGTTTTATTCCTTTCGTTGATGTTCTTTATAATAGGAAGGTTTTACCCCAATTTTTTTCAAAGAAAGAGGTTATTTTTCTGTCTTTGATATGTAGGTTGACATTGCCAAAGTTAGGTCTGAAGATGGCTATGTGATGCCTTGACCAAACAAGTTGTAATGTGACCATTGACAAGAGCAGTGAAGCATGCAAGTGCGGTTTAGGTGGATCTGTGAAACCCCTTAACTTTTCTAGTTAGAACTGTGATTGCAAGACGGACGCAGTAAAGTTGATAAAATGTCTTAGGTTGTGGCATGATCCTTCGCCATGACTTAGGAAGAGTAATGGCAGTAGATCAGTTTGATGAAGCTATCAATTCCTCTTGCTGGTTGGCTCCGTGGCAACTAGATGGATGCAGCAGAGTTGGATGTCTTTAATTGTTGCATGGCTTCGCATATGATTAAAGATACACATGAGTGGTATATCTCTCTATTCAAAAAAAAAATTTCTTCTCCTTCTGGTCACTGATGACCACAATTCCACCTCTGGTGGTCATCGAGCAACATCATTGACCACAGTTTCATCGATTGCCTCATCTTTGACCAAAGCATCTATAAGTTAATTACATGTAGATTTTGTTGCTTGATGCTGGTTTCAAGCATCGCAACCAAGATGCAACAGTCGGTTTCGCCAAGTTAAGTTCGAGTTGCTTCGCACACAAACTCAACTCGGTGAGGGGCATTTGTTCAATGAATTAATTACTGGTCAAAACCCAAAATTGATCACTGGTTGGATTGAACCAAACTGGTCTGGTCGCATAGACAAATTGGGCTAACTGTGCATGGTTGCACCAACAAATTGGGCTAATTGGGCCAGATCACACCGACAAATCAGGTTAATTGGGCCTGGCTGAATCAGATTTGGACCCGAGTCTGGTCGAACTAGGTCCTGGTCCGATTCGAATCGAACTCGAGTCTGGTTGAATTCGACCCAGATTCGGCCTAGTCGCATCGACATTCGGCCTGAGCTCGAACAAAATAAGGATAAACGTTATCCTTTATTTTTTTAAAAAAATCATGTTTATCTCCTATTCAAATTCAAATCCCCTAAAAATCTCTAATTGTTGGATGGTTGCAACCAACCCAGAGCCTCTATAAATACAAAGGAGGTGCTAATCTTTTGGCAGGTGCACAGAAGGAGAGCCAAGGCTGACGGAAGACCGGTGACAGGCAAACAAGAAGTGAAAATCAAAGAGCCTCTCAGTTTGACTAGGGAGCCCTCTCCTTCTTTCTTGCAGATCCACTCAAGTCCATGAAGGTTTCCATGGGTGAGTGTTGATCAATCCTAAAGTGTGCATCATCATCACGCATTGCATTAAGAGCAAGGCCTGTTCGTTGGAACCCATGTGAGCCTACACCTGAAGATGCATGGAGCAAAGGGAGCCCCAATCTAGAGAGAGCCCCAGTGGATTTTAATTTTTACAGGTCAAAGACAGATCAAAACAAGAAACTCGATCAAGCTTTCGGGTGCGATCCAGTTAGCCATTTGATCAGAGGCGAATTTAATCATTAGCAGATGGCAAATTCGACCACGACCAGATCGAAATAGGAAACTCGGTCAAGCCTTTGGGTGCGATCCAATTAGCCATTTGATAGGAGACGAATTCGACCATGAGCAGATGGCAAATTCGGCCACGACTAGATCAAAACAGGAAACTCGGTCCAGTGCACCAATTCGACCATGACCATGACCAACTAGAAAATTCAACCACAACTAGTGCACCAATTCAACCAGAGCCTCCACATTTCAATTCAACTAAGGAGAGGCTCTGTCCAGTTGAAGATCAGCTTGTCCCACAGGAGAAAATCGACGATAACTTCTCATCTAGAAGCTCGATTGACCCCAAATTTTCATGGTGAATAGAAGATCCAATGTGCAAGATGTCCTCCAAGTTTCAAGCTAATCAAAGGACAAGAAGATCATCAATACCATTGCAAACAGCTCTATCTCGCTGAATTCCAGCTTGACATACGAGCAATGCAATGAAGATATTTCTTGTCATGGTATTGCGACTGCCACAGCAGGTTTAGTGGAAGATCCTAGCGAAGAAAATATAACGTGAGCTGACCGGGTAACCGGTCCTCTCCCGTCGGGCAAACACAACAAATGACACGAGGATTTATACAGGTTCAGACCTCAATGGAGGCCCTAGTCCTGTCGGTGTGCTCCCAACCGGAGTTGGCTAGGGGAGCTCTCTCGGGGGAGAGATGGCTCCGGAGCACACCTATGAGATTGTCTATTCCAAGTAATAATGAAAGATCCCATTTCACATGAGGTGTACAAGGGCTTATATAGCCCCAAAAGAAGCAAAAAGACTAAACTACCCCGCCTGCCACTTTTGGATCTAGGGGTAGCGACGTCCTTCTTTCGGCCAGGGCCCTCGGATGCTTGATAGGTGTCCGTCGATTCCCGAGGCGCTTCCCGCGTGACCCTCACGTGACCTAGAGCCGGGGACCCCTGTCTTCGGAAGGACGGCGACGCCTGCGACAAGCCACTGGGGGCCTCGTCCCCGGGCAAACGGCGGCGCCTGGGACAAGCCACCGGGGGCCTTGTCCCCGGGCAAACGGCAGCGCCTGGGACAAGCCACCGGGGGGCCTTGTCCCAGGGCCAAACGCGGTGCCCGGGACAAGCCACCGGGGGCCTTGTCCCCGGGCAAACGGCGGTGCCCGGGACAAGCCACCGGGGGGCCTTGTCCCCGGGCAAAACGCGGCACCCGAGACAAGGCACCAGGGGGCCTTGGCCCCGGGCAAAAGGCGGCGCCCGGGACAAGCCACCGGGGGGCCTTGTCCCCGAGCAAAAGGCGGCACCCGGGACAAGCCACCGGGGGGCCTTGTCGCCGCGCAAAAGGCATCGCCTGGGACAAGCCACCGGGGGCCTTGTCCCCGGGCAAATGTCGGCGCCTGGGACAAGCCACCGTGGGCCTTGTCCCCGGGAAAAAGGCGGCGCCCCGAACAAGCCACCAGGGGGCCTTGTCCCTGGGCAAAAGGCGGTGCCCGGGACAAGCCACCTGGTGCCTTGTCCCCGGGCAAAAGGCGGCACCCAGGATAAGGGGGCCTTGTCCCCGGGAAAAAGGCAGCGCCCGGGACAATCCACTGGGGGGCCTTGTCCCCGGGAAAAAGGCGGCTCTCGGGACAAGCCACCGAGGGGCCTTGTCCCCGGGAAAATTGAACAGGCTCTTACCTGGACTTAGTCTCGTGGAGATTTCCCCCAACAGCAGCCCCCCATGTCCTCCGAGGACGATGCTCGAGTCCCTGGAGGGAATGGTTCATGTCACCGGGAAAATCTACGGGACAAACCACTGGGGTCGTGACGCTTTGATTCCCGTACCGCGTGTTCATTACGACGTCGTCGTTCATTAAGGTCTTGTCTCGATGGGAGCGCGCCGTTCGGCCATAATGGCCACTGGCAGTTCAAACCGGTGATGCCTAGTTTCGCGCGCCCATCCCTTCATTTCCCGCGCGTTGTTTGAATTGAACGGCGCGATGCGCCACGAAGGGCCATGTGGCACCCATCGGGGCCGCGTTTGGCCCCTATAAATAGGGCCTCAGGGGGCTCGGAGAACTCATTCCAAACTTCAAACCCTCAAATTCCCTTAGCACCCTTAGCTCTCCCAGTAGCCCACCTCCGAAAGCTCACTCCTGGAAGCTTAGTCTCCAGAACCCCTAAGTGAAAGGGATCTAGGATATCGACTAGAGGGGGGTGAATAGGTGATTTTGAAAATTAAACACCTAACCAAACAATTAACAACAAATGAGAGCAAATAGCTAAAACAAGATGAACAATAATCAATTCAACACAAGGATATATACCGTGGTCTCGGTGATTTGCCGATCACCCCTAATCCACGTTGAGGCAAACTCCAATCTCTAACCGCTCCTCTATCTAGTCAACCTTCTCTCAAGAAGTGACCTAGATCTCGAGCCAGATTAGTGTGATGAGTTATCCAAACCTCGATGTCACTAATGATACACTTTACCGCTCCGGCAAGGCGTGCTCAACCCTTTCACAAGATGTTTTGAGGCTTCTTTACAATCTTCTCTGAAGAGCTCTCCAAAACCTTCCTCCTAGCCATCTAGGAGCTGGCAAACTCCAAGAGTAACAAGCCGGTGATGATCACTTAACCTTCTTCTAGTGCCACAAGATTGATTTAGTGATCTAAATGCAATGCACTAGAAGATCTCAAATGCACACTCTCTCAAATTCGAGAATTAGAACCCTAGAGTGTATGAAACTTGCTTTAGCTCTCAAGGATGATGACAATGTTCACAAATATGCCAAAAGTTATGAACAGGACCATGCATGGGAGTATATATACCCCCCACAATAAATATAGCCGTTGGGAGAAAAAGATCACTTGGAGGTTAGACCGCAGGTATAACCCTGGTCAGACCGCCGCAATTGCAACGGCATTAAACAGGTGCAATTAATGCTCACCTGCCTTTGTCGGGCACATTCAAGGTCAGACCGGAGCCAATGGTGGTCAGACCGTGAAACCGTCCAGAGACGACATGGTTTCTGGACACGTTATATGGTCAGGCTGATAATTATGGACAGGCCGGCCACACGGTCAGATCTTAGTTCAAAAACTCGATCAGACCGATTTCTTGGTCAGACCGGTCTAACAAACGGTTAGCCGTCATAACACATCAAGTTGTAGAAAGTTAAGTCATGAAGTTCCAGGAGACTGACCTAGGTTTTAACTACGGACAGACCGACCTTTTTAAGAAATAAAACACACTTTGACATAACATTGGTCAGTCCGAAACAACATTCGGTCAGACCGTCTATTCGGTCAGACCGTCTATTCGGTCAGACCGTCTATTCGGTTAGACCAGCCAACAATCGGTCAGACCGACTGAGACTGAATTTATCTGAAATGAATGGAAAACTGCATTTTCAAAGTATATGACCTTCTAGTATGCAATGCAAGTTGTTTTTATGATTTGTGGCACATAGATGAAATATTTCGTGATACACCACATGCTCTTCTTAATAGTACGGCGACTATTCTAAAATCCGGTCAAAATTCTTCTCTAAACACCTTAGACCGGTAAAATGAAAAAAAGACCCTATTCCGTACCTTTGCCTCTTTGCTCAATGTCTTTTCTTCATCATGTAGCTCTTTCTTTTCCTTTCATTATCCTATCTTTTGAGTTTGATCTTAACACAACTTAACAGGTAACATTAGTTCAACATTTGTAATTGTCATTAATTACCAAAACACTCTTTAGGGGCCTAGAAGCTACAATCTCCCCCTTTTTGGTAATTGATGACAACATAAAGAGTAGATGATTGAATTTTGAGCATTAAAGGATTTTTCAATAAGCATAGTAGAAAAAGACACACTCCCCCTAAATATATGAATATGAGAATTTTGGTCTTTTGGTGGAGTTCAAGCATGTATAAAAAGGATATCTCAATTCATTCTCTATATAATCATGAAGTATCACAAGAGTTTTCATAACATCACATAAAACATCACATAGGTCACAAATAAGGCATTCAATTCAAGACATGATATCAACATCACAAGGTCATATGAAAATAACACAAAAACACATCAATATCATGAAGTGATCATATGAAAATAACATATAACACATCATCAAAAAACATTCATCTATAGTTTTACATCACATCATCAAAAATCATTCATCTAGAGTTCTTCTCCCCCTTTGGCATCAATTGCCATAAAAACTAAGGATCAGCGGGAGCATCATCATCTGGAGGATGGAAAGGAGGAGTCTGAGGGAATCTGGTGAAGAAATGAGCAGAGAAGGTGTCGAAGCGCTGCTCGAATTGATCCTGGTGCGACAAGAAGGTCTGGAATTGATCATTCAATGCCGCCAAGTCCGAGCGTGCGAGCTCAAGCCCCTGGAGTAGTGTAGCAAACTGATCCATCATCGGCTGATGGAACTGCTGCTGGAATTGTGAAAACCAGCCGGGGGCTTGGCTAGACTGTGCTGGCTGCTGAGCTTGAGGCTGAGGAGGAGGAGGCATAGGCTGAGCCGGCTGCTGCTGCTGCTGCTGATGAGGCTGAGCTCCATGGCCCCGAGCTAAGACATGCGGATTGACACTAAACGGCTTATAGCCGAGATGTCTGATGTCACATGATCCGCAAGGGAACTTCGTCTTCTGGAGCAGCAAAGAGATGATATATGGAGCAACGTATAGGTTCGGAAGAGTGGTTACCGAGACATCCTCAATTGTCTCCAAGATGAATGTGACAATGTTGATCTGATGACTCTTGAGGATGTGGTCAATGAAGTTCCAATAGTAATCTCGGACCGCTTCTCGATTTCCACTCTTTGGATGGATCGTGGCTCTGATGATTTTGTTGACTATAGCTGGGAGGACTTTGAGACCTGTAACAGTGCCAGGTACTATCCTCTGTTCACCTCCCGGCTGCTCATAAAACTGGAGCCAGTCATCCTCATGGAGGTAATCCTCATCCTCCATATTGATCCCCTCCTTGATTTCCTCATAGTTGATTTTATTCGGCCCAGCAAACTCCTCAAAGGTGGCCTCATATCGCCTAGACCCAGTCATCCACATGATCCGCTGTTCCGCCCATATGATCTCAATCATAGCAAAAACTATTGGATAGCAGTGGCGTTCCATGGGCATTTGTTCTCCACAAAGTAATAGAGTCCAATGTCCTTGAAGATCTGCACCAAGGGAGCCATGATGGGCTGATTCACCACATACGCCCATTCGATCCATTTGTGCTCGAAAATGTTCTTGTGGATTAGATGCCCATAGAATGCATCCTATTGGGTCATCGAGTGGAAATGAGGAGTCGTGGCGTCATTCACATGGTTGTAGTCGTAGGAGGTCCTAGCCTTCGTATAGTCACTTGATGTCCAATTCTTCTTCGGGCCTTGATAAGCGTGGACATTTATTTCATCGTCCTCACTCTCGATGTCAATGCCCATATGCGAAGATCCGCCATGGTGAGATGACTGTTCTGTTTCTGAATCTCCGGGCGAGGGCACCCAATCATCATCGTGACTGTCGCTACTGCTCGAGGGTAGAGCCCTTTTTGGCTGTTTCGCCAATTTCTTCTTGTTTGTCCGGATGGAGACATTGCCTTGAGTACCTCGACCACTATAAGATTTGGAAGATATACAGCAGGTAAGATACTAAGAAATAGGAACGAATGAAGCGAATCGATATGACAACATATCAGCAAACCATGGCTCTGCTGTTGCTGTCGGTCAGACTGAAACAGGGGCGGTCAGACCGGCGCAACCGTAGAGTTAGGGTTTGACATGATTCCTGGGATTTAGGTGATTTTAAGGTGCAATGTGAACAAATATACGATAGAAAACACTTATTGCATCAAGAGGAAGAATCAATTTCAGGATTTGAACAGATTTAGACTTGATTCATAACATTTGCCCTAAATCCCAAGATGAACAGGAAACTAATTTGATAACGAAGAAGAATCCGATAAATATACCTAGAAGACATGGTTTGGAGGTGATCTTGATCCACGGTTTGTCCGGGCGTCGCTAGGGTTTGACCGGAGAAGAAGAATCCAAAGATTTGAGGGGCACATGAAAGAGACAGGAGTGGGGAAGAAAGTGAAAAGGACAAGTGATTCGGGATAAAAAGTCTCTGGTCGTGAAAATTCGGTCAGACCGTAGGCAAGAGACCAGTCAGACCGCTGTAAGAAGGGATTTTGAGATGCTCTCTGGAGATGCATTCGGTCAGACTGCTGGAAGGACAGAAAATCTTGGAGGAAATTGGTTGATTTGATGCTCATAAGAGATTTTGATAAGGTAAGATATAAATATAAGACAACTATAAGTAAGATATAGACAATATCACCAAAGGGGAAGTATCTATCTTACCAATTAACATATTTTTGGTTAATTTTACTCAATTGTCGATAAAGAGCCTAAAATACTCTTAAAACGAGAAGATCATGCAATCAAGTAACAATTCAAGCACAACCAATATGAGTCCAACATTTCAAGCCACATTTGATATATCAATGACGTTAAGCTCATTTCGGAGTTTACGAAAATGACTTTCGTCTAAGGGCTTAGTGAATATATTTGCTAATTGATCTTTAGTTCTCACATTATCCACCACCACATCACCTTTACTAACATGATCTCTAAGGAAGTGGTGTCGGATATCTATATGCTTGGTCCGAGAGTGTTGAACTGGATTTGTAGCTATTTTCACCGCACTCTCATTATCACACAAAAGAGGCACTTTTTCAAATTTTATCCGATAATCCAACAAAGTTTGGCTCATCCAAAGCAATCGTGCACAACAACTACCCGCGGAAACATATTCCGCTTCGGCGGTTGATAAAGCTACTGAGTTTTGTTTCTTGGAGGACCAAGATACTAGAGATCTTCCTAGTAGTTGACAACTCCCAGAGGTGCTCTTTCTATCCACTTTACATCCCGCATAGTCGGAATCAGAATATCCAATTAATTCGAATTTAGCACCTTTTGGATACCACAACCCTATACTAGATGAATATTTTAAATACCTCAAAATGCGCTTAACGGCCATTAAATGACTTTCTTTAGGAGAGGCTTGAAATCTTGCACACATACAAACACTAAACATAATATCGGGCCTAGAAGCAGTAAGATACAGTAAACTACCAACCATAGATCTATAAAGCTTTGAGTCTACCGGTTTACCTCCTTCGTCAGAGACAACGTGACCGTTTGTGGCCATTGGTGTCTTGATTGGCTTTGCTTCTTCAAGTCTGAACTTCTTGAGCAGGTCCTTCACATATTTGCTTTGACAGACAAAAGTTCCTTCCTTGAGTTGTTTAACTTGTAGTCGAGGAAGAAACTTAGTTCACCTATCAAGGACATCTCAAATTCCCTGGACATCATATTACCAAATTCCTCGCAAAAATCTTGGTTAGTAGATCCAAATATGATGTCATCAACATAAATTTGACATACAAAGAAATCATTTCCAATTTTCTTAGTAAATAAGGTAGTATCAACTTTCCCAAGTTTAAAACCTTTTGAAATTAAGAAGTCTCTAAGTCTTTCATACCAAGCACGAGGTGCTTGTTTAAGACCATAAAGAGCCTTGGAGAGTTTATACACATGATTCGGCTTTGTAGGATCTTCATATCTGGGAGGTTGTTTAACAAACACTAATTCATTAATTTTTCCATTTAGAAATGCACTTTTGACATCCATTTGATAAAGTCTAATATTATGAGATGAGGCAAAAGCAAGCAAGATTCTAATAGCCTCAAGTCTAGCTACGGGAGCAAAAGTTTCACCGGAGTCCAAACCTTCAACTTGAGTGTATCCTTGAGCCACCAATCTTGTTTTGTTTCTTACTACCACTCCGTTTGCATCTTGTTTGTTCTTGAAAATCCATTTGGTTCCGATGACATTGTGTTCATCCAGATTTGGTTCTTCGACCAATTCCCAAACATTGTTGCGGGTGAAGTTGTTTAATTCTTCATGCATAGCATTCACCCAATCCGGATCTTTTAAAGCTTCATCTACATGTGTGGGCTCAAAAGAGGAAACAAAAGAGTAATTTTCACAAAATGAAGCAAGACGAGAACGAGTTTGAACACCCTTACGCAAATCACCAACAATTTGATCGACGGGGTGATCCTTGGAAATTGAGTGATGAATTCTTGGATGATCAACCGGGTTTTGTGAAGTAGAGGTAGACGGTACTTCTGGTTGTTGTTGAAACGAATCTTCCACATTAACCACTTCAACTATTTGATCTCCATGTTGAGGTGTTGACAAAGAGAGGATAGCTTGAGTGGATGGATCTTCATCTTGATCACTATCTTCTTTCGGCTTGATATCCCCAATGGTCATGTTCTTCATCGCCACCCTCAACCCTTCATTACCTACATCATCCAAGTTGTCTTGCTCCTCTTGAGAGCCGTTAGTCTCATCAAATTCAACGTCATGTGTCTCTTCAACCAAACCGGAGTTTTGGTTGTAGACACGATATGCTTTGATATTTGATGAATATCCTAATAAAAATCCTACATCACATTTAGTTTGAAATTTAGATAATCGCGTACCTTTTCGCAAGATATAGCACTTACACCCAAACACTCGGAAGTAGGAAATGTTTGGTTTCCTTCCGATGAGAAGCTCGTAAGGAGTTTTCTTTAGTAGCCAATGACAATAAAGTCGATTTGATGCATGACATGCGGTGTTGATTGCTTCGGCCCAAAAGGTGTCCGAAACATTGTACTCCGAAAGCATGGATCTTGCCATGTCTATCAATGTCTGGTTCTTTCGTTCGACTACTCCATTTTTCTCTGGTGTATACTTGGCCGAAAACTCATGTTTGATGCCCTTATCACCACACCAATTTTCAACCTTGGTATTCTTGAATTCGGAGCCATTGTCACTTCTCACTTTCTTGATCTTGAAACTAAATTCATTTTCGGCCCTTTGAGCAAAACTTTTGAAAGTGTTAAATACAATTGACTTGTCATGTAAAAAGAATATCCATGTATACCTAGAAAAATCATCTACAATGACAAGACAATAACTATTGCCACCAATGCTCACAAAAGTAGTTGGCCCAAATAAATCCATATGCAATAACTCAAGTGGACTAGAAGTTGACATTGTGCTCTTAGTTGGTTGAGAGTTTGCAACTTGTTTTCCGGCTTGGCAAGCACTACATAATTTATCTTTTTCAAACTTTACATCTTTTAAACCAACAACTAAATCATGTTTAACTAATCTATTTAGTTGCTTCATTCCAACATGTCCAAGCCTTCTATGCCATAGCCAACCTTTAGATGATTTAGTGAACAAGTATGTACTGAGATTAGCATCATTTGAATTGAAATCAACTAAATAGAGGTTGTCATGTCTAAAACCTTTGAAAATCAACCTATTATCATCAATACTTGTGATAATGACTTCTTTTGGATAAAATGCACATATAAATCCAAGATCACAAAGTTGAGCTACAGATAAGAGATTGAAATTAAGAGATTCGACAAGCAATACATTAGAGATGGAGAGGTCATTTGAGATGGCAATTTTACCTAAACCTTTTACCTTTCCTTTGCTATTATCTCCAAATGTGATCTTGTCATATTCCGCACCTTCATTATTTAAAGAGGAGAACATATTGTGATTACCGGTCATATGTTGAGTGCATCGACTATCGAGCACCCAATATTGTCCTCCGGCCTTGTAATTTTTCAATTTTGTCCTTAAGTTCATTGTTTTCAAGGCTAAGCACATGGTCCTCAATTTTAGGTCTAGATGGTAATTCAATCAAATCTTCACAAGACGTAGATATGCTAGATGTAGATATCATAGGCAAGTCATTTAAAATATTGCAAGTGATGCCTATATCATTACTCGTTTTGTTGGCTTTATGAGTAATTAGTGAGTTATGAGCTTCCTTAAGCATCTCATGAGTTTCTTTGAGACTCTCATGAGATGTTTTTAGCTGCTCATAGGAATTTTGAAGAGTTTTGTATCTCTTCTTCAATTCAATGAATTTTTCCTTTTCTTTACTCATATAGTCATCAAAACCGGTGATCATCTCAACTAGGTCATCATAAGAGTATTCATCTTCATCACATGATACCTTAGATTCTCCTTTAGCTATGAGGCAATGAGGAGTGGAGAATAGAGATGGAGCTTCCTTGATAGCTACTCCGGTGAGTCCTTTAGGTGATGCTTGATCTTCATCTTTGGAATCGGAACTTGAAGCATCCGAATCCCATTCAATGAAGCACGCTTGTCCGTCCTTCTTTTTCTTGTAATATTTCTTGAAAACCTTCTTCTTGCTTTCACCTTCCTTTTCTTACTTCTTCTTTTTCGCCGATTTTTCTTCTTCTTTGTTTTTGCATTGTGCGGAGATATGGCCCTGTTCACAGCAATCAAAGCATCTTCTTTCTTCAAATGGGTTCCTTTTGGATGATTGTCCTTTCTTGAAGGACTTTCCTTGATATCTCTTCTTCATGAACCACTTGAATCTTCTCACGAAGAGTGTCATTTCCTCATCGGTGTCTCTCTCAGCGCTTTCTTCTTCATTTTCTTCCCTTTTGGAGGCTTCAACTTTGAGTGCTATGTTGTTCTTCTTGGAGTCGGAAGCCTCATCTTTCACCTCTTCTTGGGATTTCTTAAATATGTCATGAGTGAGAATCTCACTCAAGACTTCCAAAGGAGTCACAGTCTTCAAATTTGAGCACACAAGTAAGGTTACAATTGTATCATATTTCGAAGGTAAAGCTCTAAGAAATTTATGACAAAATTCCACATTTGTGACATCCATTCCTAGCCCTTTTAACTCATTTACTATGTTATTTAATCAGTTGAACATCTCCGAGACATCTTCATTGGGCAACATAGCAAACTTTTCAAATTGGCCCTTATCGATAAATAATTTAGCATCCTTGACCATTGAAGTTCCTTCATGAATATCCATAAGATTTCTCCAAATGTCATGAGCCGTTTCAAGTTTACAAATTCTATTGAATTCACCTAGATTTAGAGCACTATAAAGAACATTCATGGCTTGAGCATTAGCTAAGGCATTTTCTCTATCTAGGTTAGTCATGTCATCATCATCTAAAATTGTGAAGCCCGCATCCACCACTTTCCAAATTTTTCCACCCATAGCTTTAAGATAGACCATCATCCTAGTTTTCGAATAGGTGTAGTTTGATCCATCAAAGAGTGGTGGTTTGCCAATGTTAATCTGACCCTCACTAGCCATTGTTATCCTACTCCGGGATGGTTAAATCCTCCAAATATGGAGTCCTTGCTCTGATACCCCTAAGTGAAATGGATCTAGGATATCGACTAGAGGGGGGGTGAATAGGCGATTTTGACAATTAAACACCTAACCAAACAATTAACAACAAATGAGAGCAAATAGCTAAAACAAGATGAACAATAATCCATTCAACACAAGGATATATTCCGTGGTCTCAGTGATTTGCCGATCACCCCTAATCCACATTGAGGCAAACTCAAATCTCTAACCGCTCCTCTATCTAGTCAACCTTCTCTCAAGAAGTGACCTAGATCTCGAGCCGGATTAGTGTGGTGAGTTATCCAAACCTCGATTTCACTAATGATACACTTTACCGCTCTAGCAAGGCGTGCTTGACCCTTTCACAAGATGTTTTTAGGCTTCTTCACAATCTTCCTTGAAGAGCTCTCCAAAACCTTCCTCCTAGCCGTCTAGGAGCCGGCAAACTCAAAGAGTAACAAGCCGATGATGATCATTTAACCTTCTTTTAGTGCCACAAGATTGATTTAGTGATCTAAATGCAATGCACTAGAAGATCTCAAATGCACACTCTCTCAAATTCAAGAATTAGAACCCTAGAGTGTATGAAACTTGCTTTAGCTCTTAAGGATGATGACAATGTTCACAAATATGCCAAAAGTTATGAACAGGACCGTGCATGGGAGTATATATACCCCCCACAATAAATATAGCCGTTACCAGCCGTTGGGAGAAAAAGATCACTTGGCGGTCGGATCGTAGGTATAACCCCGGTCAGACCACCACATTTGCAACGGCATTAAATAGACGCAATTAATTCTCACCTGCCCTTGTCTGGCACATTCACGGTTAGACCGTGAAACGGTCCAGAGACGACATGGTTTCTGGACACGCTATACGGTTAGGCCGATAATTACGGACAGACCGGCCAAACGGTCAGACCGTAGTTCAAAAACTCGGTCAGACTGGTCTAACAAACGATCAGACCATCATAACACATCAAGTTGCAGAAAGTTAAGTCATGAAGTTCCAGGAGACTGACCTAGGTTTTAACTACGTACAGACCGACCTTTTTAAGAAATAAAACACACTTTGACATAACATCAGTCAGTCTGAAACAACATTCGGTCAGACCGGCCAACAATCGGTCAGACCGACTGAGACTGAATTTGTCTGAAATGAATGGAAAACTGCATTTTCAAAGTATATGACCTTCTAGTATGCAATGCAAGTTGTTTTTATGATTTGTGGCACATAGATGAAATATTTCGTGATACACCACATGCTGCTCTTAATAGTATGGCGACTATCCTAAAATCCGGTCAAAATTCTTCTCTAAACACGTTAGACCGGTAAAATGAAAAAAAGACCCTATTCCGTACCTTTGCCTCTTTGCTCAATGTCTTTTCTTCGTCATGTAGCTCTTTCTTTGCCTTTCATTATCCTGTCTTTTGAGTTTGATCTTAACACAACTTAACAGGTAATGTTAGTTCAACATTTGTAATTGTCATTAATTTCCAAAACACTCTTTAGGGGCCTAGAAGCTACACTAAGTCCCCCCCTTTTTCCTAGAGCCTTAGCCATCGGAAAAATTAGATGGGACCCAAGGGCCGTGCCAAGGCCACGGAGGTGCCCCCGGAGGAAGTTACCGCGGACTTCCTCTGTGCCTCCGAGTTTACATCCGTGGACCTGTAGTCCCTGGTGGACCGGGGAGTTGTTGCGGACGGGGACGTTCGGATTCCCACGAAGAAGGACGGAGCCCCCCGCCCCAAGCCTGGGGAAGTTGTGAACTTCGAGGCTTTCCTCGAGGCTGGGCTCTGGCTCCCGGTGCACCCGCTGCACCGGGAGTTTTTGAAGGAGTATGGGGTGGCCTTGAACCACCTAACACCGAACGCGTTCGCTCGGATAGGGCTGTTCATATGGCTGTTTGAGACAGCCACCGGACGGGAGGCAACGCTCCGGTTGTTCTGGTATTTCTACGGGCCAGCGGCGAGGAGCTCCCACCTGGTGAAGGGAGGACCGAAGTCACCATTTGGTTCGGTGATGGTCCAACTCCTGCCATCCCATGTAGCGGAGTACCCAGTGGCAGCCTCCCGGGACCACTGGGGGGATTGGATCCGGAGGTGGTTCTACCTCCGAGTCCGGGACGACCAGGTGGTGTACTCCCCGGAGCCTCCCTCCTGTAGCCGGTCGTCCGCTCCCAAGCCTCCGGTGTGGACCGAGGAGGAGTTGAAGCTCCTCAGCAAGGTCGTGGGCTCCCGGGGCGTCTGCTCCATGAGGGACACCGCCGAGGAGCTAACACTGCTGAAGATTTCCCCCCTCACGCACGGGAGGAGGGGAATCGGGATGTGCCTGGCCCAGAGGCCCCCACAGAAGATGGCGACCCGACGTAAGCTCCCGGTAACCTTGCTCGTTTCCTTTTCGCGTATTTTTTTAACTCTTATTTTTTGCAGTCCGGCCGTACCCGGCCGCCCAGGAGAAGGCGGAAAACCTCCTCAGGAGGTATTACGCCGACGAGCACGAGCGCATCGTGCGCGTCATGGGAGAGGGTCCACCCTGGAACCTGGTGGCCGAGGCCTTCGAGCTGAGGCTACCGGCAAGAACGCCCCTCCCCACCCCCGGTTCCCACAAGAGGGGGAAGGAGGCCCCCAGGGCCTCTGGGCCAAAACGGGCCAAAGCTCAGAAAGCCCCTGGTCCATCGACGACACCGGCCTCCATGCCAGCGAAGGCCCGAGATGCGGCCCCTGGTCAGGGCGCGTGCGGGTGCCTCTCCGGAAGGAAGCGACGCCACCTCCCCCGAAGAACCCCGGAGAGGCTCGGGGGAGGGAACCAACCAATGACGGGGGGGGGGGGGGGGCGGCCGATTCGGCTAATTACGCCCCCTCGCTGCCTTCGGCGATAGCCCTCCCGGCGGCCCCGGTGCTACTGGAGTCGGAGAGACCGGAGGTCCGATTCGCGGAGGCCTCGCCTCCGCGTGTTGAGTGGCCGGTAGACGTGGGGGGAGCCCCTCGGTCTACGAGGCTCCTCCGGCGACGGAGGTCCTGGGGGCCCCGCGGCCTGGAAGATGGAAGGGGCTCCTGACCCCCCCGGGGAGGGACCCCCTCTGAAAGCCCTTCGACCACCTCCTCTTCGGTGGCCACTTCATCGGCGGTGAAGACGCCAGCCACCGCCACCCCGGTCCACATCTCCCCCGCGACTCTTGCATGGGGGCCTGTCGTCGGTCGTGACAGGTCCGGCTCCGGGAGGGAGACCCCCCTGCTGTCTGCGGGGGAGGTCGACCGGTACGCAGAGAGCCTGCAGACCCGGAAGGTCCAAGACTATGTCTCACAAGGGACACTCCGCAAGCACTTCGGGGAGCTTCAATCCCAGGTACTTTCTCGAGCCGGTAGGAGGTTTCCTTCGGTGCTCTCAACTCGAATTTTTTCTAACTCTTGCGCTTGTAGGGGGCAGCCATCACCTGGGGGATTGAAGCGCGCTTCAGCCGGGTGCTAAAGGACGCCGAGGAGAAGGCCACTGCCTATCGTGAGCAGCAGGACCATGCCCTCTGGGAGCTAGCCTGGGCCCGGGCCCAAGTCCACGCCTCCAAGACCGCCAACGACCGGCTCCAGAGGGAAGAGAAGGCAAAGGAGGACACCCTCCGGGAGCTCGAGAGCTCCAGCGTCTGGGCGATGACAGACGCAGGACGCTCCGTTCGCTCAGCCCTCGAGGGGCTCAAAGTTAGCCTGGGCTTGGGGAGCAGCTCCGAGGTGGCCCCGGTGACGCTCATAGAGGCTGTGCGTTTTCTCAACGCACAAGTCTTCATGATCCGGGAGGCAGCTGATGCCCGGGCGCGAGGTCGGGCGATCCCGGTGGTGGCCACCACGGCCGGGCTCGTCGAGCATCGGGGGGTGGGCGCCAGGGCGATCGGGCGCCGAATCCCCCGGAGCTTCCCAGAGTTCTTCGAGCCGTCGCGGCGAGAAGTGGAGTAGCTCGCCGGCGGCTTGTACGACCGGATAATCCGGGTGCGATTCCCAGCGTCGGCGCCTCCGTGAGCGAATGTTGCGGCTCCGGCGGGAGCCCCCCGGGGGGAGGACACCAACGAACAAGTATGAGCCTCCCCCCGGGCCTTTAGATAGGGCCCTTTTTGCTTTTTAGGCTTTTGCTTCCAATAGCATCTCAGAGGAAGCCCCGGACACTTCCGGTAGCTTTTTGCTAAGTCTTTGAATGAAATGTACCAGGTTTCCCAGGAGGTTACTCCCGGGCGAAGGTCCCGGGGAAACTCTCCGGGGGTGAGGCCTTTGAGCCCCGGCGGGTGCCACTCGGGAGATGCCCAGGCCGCCTTTATTTTGTTAAGTCTCTTCTCCGGGGCCATTTCCCGGGAGCCGATCCGGTTGCGGTGGCATCCGGAGTGGCACCTGGACAACTTCGATAATCACCGCGCTGAACTATCCCCTCCGTGACCGGGGTCCCAGAGGGTTCCCCCGCTTCGAATACTTCCACCGGTCGGCTACGAATATTGGCCCGAAGACCTACTCCGGGAGGCCCAGTGTCACATACCCAGCTTGTACCGGGACCTGGCCCAGGAGATATCGGAAGGTCTCCGGGATTATTAGGCGTAGGAACTTTTTGGGTTACACCCCGGGTTGTACCGTATCTGATGTAATGATGCCCACCGGAGGGGGCAGATGTCCTCTGGTTAAATGATCTTCAATAAAGCTAAGTTTGCTTGTGTACTTTGATTTCTTCAATAGAGCTAAGTTTGCTCGTGTATTTTGCCTTCTTAGATGGTCCAGAACGGGGTGATTCCCGGGTGCTCCTTATCCCCCCCTCCACAGCGGGCCAGAGGGGAGCTCCGCGCGCTGCGGGGGTGACAAAGCTCCCGGGGTAAAGACCCACCATTTAAGAATTCTTCCAAGTTTTCCCAAGGTTATAAAAAATTTCCGAGAACGATCTTTTTGAAAGCCCCGGCGGGATCCTCCGGTGGCCATAAGAACGGGGAGCCTGGGATGGGGTCTCCCGAGAGAGATCGTCCGAGAAAATCCGTAAAATTCCCGTGGATAATTTTTTCGGGAGACAATCCTCCGGTCGCCGTGAAGACGGGGAGCCGGGAACGATGTCTCCAAGAAAAACATTCGAGAATTCCGAAATTCCAAGAAATTCTCTTTGGGGTAAAAACCTTCTGATCACCGTGAGAACGGGGAATAGGGTGATTCTTCCGGGAGGCCCAATATCTCCGGGAATTTTCCCGGGAGAGAACCCTTCGGTTACCCGGAAAACTGGGAGCCGAGAACGAAATCTCCGTGGAAAAACATCCAAGAAAGTCCGAGGTGAAATTCCCGGGGATAATGTTTCCGGGATACAACCCTCCGGTCACCGTGAAAATGGGGAGCCGTGGACGAGATCTCCAAGAAAGAATATCCGAGAATTCCCTCTCACTGAGGAGAAAATCGACTCCCAGAGGAGGATGTGCCTGTCGATGGGTCTGAGTGTTTGGCTAGAGGACTAGTCTCCCAAATTGACTCGTTATCGTGCTCCTTGTGGACCGGGTTGCCGCTTACACCCTCAGTCCACGAGGGGTGATCGTAAGCTGCCCTACGGGAGTGGGACTCCCATTGTAGGGACTTATTGGGTCGTGATAGCCCACTTCCTCACGGGGAGGGTATCCTCGTGGAGAGGGCATCCTCACAGGGAGGGCATCGCCGTAAGAGACGGTAATGTAAAAACCTCTATTGAGACAGAGTTGGAAGAAAAAACCAGTTCTGTCGATAATGAACCGATGTACAAAACTTCCCCACGCGAAATCGCGACAGGGGAGGGAGCGGTGAATACAATGTCCCCCCTCCCCTTCCGGCGTAATCGCTCCGAGGGAGGGGACAAGCCCGTAGGCTAGACGTAGAACTTGCGAAGTAAACGCACGTTCCACGTGTGCTTCAGCTTCTGCTCTTGAACATTGGAAAGCTTGTAAGCCCCCGAGCCCAGGATTGCCGAGATCTTGTAGGGGCCCTCCCACTTGGGGAAGAGTTTGCCATGGGCTTGGGGGTCCGTGACGCGCTTGAGGACAAGGTCCCCGAGTCGAAAAGCCCTCTCGCGCACATGCTGGTTGTATGCATGCGCCATTTCGCGCTAGTAGATGGCGTGGCGGAGGAGCGCTCGGTCGCATTCCTCCTCCATGAGATCAACCTCCAGTCGTTGATTTGCCTAGTTGGCTTGGTATTCCGCTGTCATAGCTCCATCTAAGAGCTCGACCCGCAGCGACCGAAAGCCAATCTCCAGGGGGAGGACTGCCTCAGCCCCATATACCAGGGAGAAGGGAGTACGTCCCGTCGCCCAGTTCGGAGTCGTGCCCATGGAGCAGAGGATGCTAGGGAGCTCCTCTGCCATGCACCCCGCATGGAAGCGGTTTGCTCGAGTCTTCGGCGTAACCCTTGTAGGATTACGCCGTTGACCCTTTCGACGGCCCCGTTGCTCTGGGGATGGGCCACTGAAGCGAAGTGGATGGTGAGCCCCAGGCCTTCGCAGAATTCCTGAAAATATGTCGAGTCGAATTGGGTCCCGTTATTGACAGTGATTTCTCGGGGGACTCCAAAATGACACACGATATTTTTCTAGAAAAACCGCTGTACTACCTGGGACGTGATGCTGGCCAAAGGTTCAGCCTCTACCCACTTAGTAAAGTAGTCCACCGTGACTACCGCATACTTGTAGCCCCCGGGCGCTGTGGGGAAGTGACCTAGGAGGTCCATCCCCCAGCGCGCAAGGGCCAAGTGATGGGGATAGTTTGCAGTGCTACGGGGGGAAGTTCGAACCCTTGGCCATCTTCTGACAGGCCTCGCATGCAGAGACAAGATCTCGCACATCGCAAATCACTGTGGCCCAATAGAAACCATGGCGAAGGGCCTTGGCCGCGATGGCACGCGGGGCCAGATGAGACCCACAGCTTCCCCTGTGAATATCCTCGAGAAGCCGGAGCCCCTCCGGTCGTGGAAGGCAACAGAGTAATGCGGAAGCCCCTTGCTTGTAGAGCTTCCCCTCCAACAGGAGGTATGCCCGTGCTTTGGCCCGGAGACGCTTAGCCTCGGTCTCGTTGGGAGGGTCCCCCTCCCCCTTAATGGTGATAATGGGGTCCATCAAAGACAAAGCCCGGGTGACTTCAGCGACTTCCGGGACGCAGGGTTCGTCACCTGTGCCCGGGGAGGTCACCGAGGGCTTCGCAATAATCTCCAGGATGGCCCCTTTGGGGAGCGGTTCCCAGGCGCTGGCTGCCCGGGCAAGGGCGTCGCCCCGGTCGTTGTCCTTTCGCAGGATGTGTCGAGCCTCTAGGCCGTCGAAGTGCTTCTCCATCTTGCGCACTTCCTGCAAGTAAAGGCTCAAGTTTGCGTCATGGCACAAGTAGTACTTGTCCATTTGGCAAACTACGAGCTGGGAGTCCCCTTTCACTAGGAGGCGTCGAATCACCAGGGAGCACGCCAGGCGCAACCCGAGGAGCAAAGCCTCGTATTCGGCAACATTGTTCATGGTGGGGAACTCGAGCCGCACCGTGTACTCAAGTTCCCTCCCCTTGGGGCTCCAGAGGACTACTCCTGTACCAGCCCCGGTGAGACACAGGGAGCCATCGAACATAAGTGTCCAATGGTCACTGCGTCGGGGTAGCGCGGGGAGGTCTTCGTCCTCGGGCCCGGGGGCAGGAGTCCATTCCGCCACAAAGTCGGCGAGGACCTGTGACTTGATGGCGGAGCGCCCCGTGAGGGAATGGGAAAAGGGGGCGAGCTCGGCCCCCCACTTCCCTATCCGGCCGATGGCTTCTTTGTTACGGAGCACCTCCACCAGGGGGAGGGATGATGGGACGATGATGGGGTGCCCCAGGAAGTAATGACGAAGCTTCTGGGAGGCCATCAGGATGGCATAGCAGATCTTCTCCATCTTTGTGTACCGAGTTTTGGCCCCTTGGAGGGCTTCGCTCACATAGTACACGGGACGCTGTTGCTCGTCTTGCTCCTTTACCAATACCGCGCTTGCGGCAATCGCGGTCGCGGTGAGGTAAAGGAGCAAGGGCTCTTCCGGAGACGGGCTCACGAGCATGGGGGGGCTCGTGAGGTACTTCTTCAGGCCGTCGAAGGCCTCCTGGGCCTCGGGGGTCCATCGGAACCCTTCGAGCCCCCAGAGGATTCTAAAGAATTGGAGGCCGCGTTCCCCCGACCGCGAGACGAAGCGGCTCAGCGCGGCTAAGTGGCCGGTGAGTCGTTGAGCGTCCTTGACCGAGCGCGGCGGGGGCATGTCCAGGAATGCCCGGATCTTCTCGGGGTTCGCCTCTATGCCCCGCTGGGACACAAGGAAGCCCAGGAGCTTCCTCCCGCGCACGCCGAAGGCGCACTTCTCCGGGTTGAGCTTCAACCCATATGCGCAGAGGTTGCGGAAGGTCTCTGCCAAATAGTCGACGTGAGCACTCGCGCGGGAACTTTTGACGACCGCGTCATCGACGTAGACTTCGACGTGACCGATTTGGTCCTTGAAGACCAATGTCATGAGCCGCTGGAAGGTGGCCCTAGTGTTCTTCAGCCCGAAGGGCATGTGGACGTAGCAGAAGGTTCCAAGGGGAGTTATGAAACTCGTCTTTTCCTCGTCCCCTTCCACCATCCGGACTTGGTGATAGCCCGAGTACGCGTCCAGGAAGCTCATTAATTCGCACCCCGCGGTCGAGTCGACCAACTGGTCAATTCGCGGGAGCGGAAAGTTGTCCTTGGGGCAGGCGCGGTTGAGGTCGGTGAAATCCACGCACATCCGCCACTTGCCGTTCAACTTTTTCACGAGGACGGGGTTCGCAAGCCACTCGCGGTGCAAGACCTCCTGAATGAACCCCGCCTCTCGGAGTCAGGCAATCTCTACCTTGATCGCCTCTTGGCGTTCAAGGGAGAGTTTCCTCAGCTTCTGCTTGATCGGGGGGTGACCGGGGGTCACTGCGAGCTTGTGCTCGATGACATCCCGGGCAACGCCTCAATGTCGGAGGGCTTCCACGCGAAAACGTCGGAGTTTTCGCGTAGGAAGGCCACGAGTTGCTCCGCGTGCTCTTCATGGAGATCCGCCCCGATCTTAACGATTTTGTCCCCGTCGTCTGGGGACAGTAGGATCTTCTGGAGGCCCCACTTCGGGCGTGGCTTGGGAATGGGCCTCTCGGAAGGTATCACGGCGGCGTCCGACTCTGGGGGGGACGCCTCCCCCTGGGGTTTTGATGCGGTTGACCCTCCCGATCATTGCGGCGCCGCGTTCGTATAGAGCGTGGGCCATGTCTTGGTCTCCCTAGGCGGTGATCACGCCATGCGGCCCGGGGATCTGCTCACAGAGGTAGTTCTGGTGGATCGCGGCCCCCAAGCGGTTGATTGTGGTCGTCCCCATGATCGCGTTGTAGGCAGAGGGGAGTTCTACCACATCAAATCGAACTATCTCTGTCCGGTAGTTTTCAGGGGTGCCGAATGTCATGGGGAGATCCACCTTCCCCACGGGGTTGATGACCTTTCACGGGACGAACCCCTGCAAGGGCCCTGCTGCGGGTTGCAAGAGCTTCTCATCCACCTGCATCTCCCTGAACACCTTTAAGTAGAGGACGTCGGCGGAGCTCCCGCCATCCACGAGGATGCGGGCCAGATGACAGTTGTAGTTGGTGGCGGAGACGATGAGCGCGTCGTCATGGGGGAAGCGAACCCCACGCGCGTCCTCTCCCATGAAGGTGAGGGGCACGTCAGACCACTTAGGTGGCGGGGACGTATGCAGCACCCCCACCACCTTCACTTTGCGCGCGTACTCCTTGCGCTGACGCTTAGAGTCCCGCCCGGAAGCAGACCCCCCCGTGATGATGTTGACACGCCTCTGGGAGGTTTGGAAGGGGAGAGTTTATGATTGGCTCCTGGTGCATGGAAAACCCCCGGAATGTAGTGGGCCCCCAGCCCCGGGAATGGGCCCAGAACAGGGTGCCCCCCGGTATCGCGAAGGCCCCGGGCATGAGGTAAACCCCCGGCATCGGGAAGGCTCCCGGCGCCGGAAAGGCTACGGACGGATGGCCCGCCGAGGGAGGATACCCTCCGGCAGGATCATACGTAGTGGCCGGGCCTCCGGGGGGCAGAGGGGCCACCGGCGTAAACGGGGGCACAGTACCCAGGAACGGGTGCGGTTGGTAGGTGGGGGCCGGTGGCCGCACCAAGACACGGAGCAGCTCGTCCATAGAGCGCTAGGCACGGAGCTGGCCCTCCACTAGAGCCTCAAGCAAGGAGTCCCGGGGAGCCAAGGAAGCCGTCGGGGGGGAGACTTGTTAGGGGAGCCATGGCGTCTTGCATGAATCCCCATGGTCGGTGCCAATTGTCGTGGTATTGCGACTACCACGGCAGGATTAGTGGAAGATCCTAGTGAAGAAATATGACGCGAGCTGACTGGGTGACCGGTCTTCTCCCGTCGGGCAAACACAGCAAATGACACGAGGATTTATACAGGTTCGGACCTCAGTGGAGGCCCTAGTCCTGTCGGCGTGCTCCCAACCGGAGTTGGCTAGGGGAGCTCTCTCGGGGGAGAGATGGCTCTGGAGCACACCTGTGTGATTGTCTATTCCAAGTAATAATGAAAGAACCCCTTTTACATGAGGTGTACAAGGGCTTATATATCCCCAAAAGAAGCAAAAAGACTAAACTACCCCACCTACCACCGTTGGATCTAGGGGTAGCGATGTCCTGATTGCAGCCAGGGACCTCGGATGCTTGACAGGTGTCCGCCGATTCCTGAGGTGCTTCCCACGTGACCCTCACGTGACCTGGAGCCAGGGACCCCTGTCTTCGGAAGGACGGCGACGCCTGGGACAAGCCACCGGGGGCCTTGTCCCCGGGCAAAAGGCGGCGCTCGGGACAGGCCACCGGGGGCCTTTCCCCTGGCAAAAGGCGGCGCCCGGGACAGGCCACTGGGGGGCCTTGTCCCCGTGCAAAAGGCGGCGCACGGGACACGCCACCGGGGGGCCTTGTCCCCGTGCAAAAGGCGGCACCCGGGACAAGCCACCGGGGGGCCTTGTCCCCGGGCAAATTGAACGACCTCTTACCTGGACTTAGTCTCGTGGAGATTTCTCCCAACATTTCTAATCCAATGGTCCAATTGATCTCAAATTTTGATGAACAATCGAGGATCTATCCAGAAATGATTCCTCCAAGTTTCACCTTGATCAGAGGATAAGAAGATCATCAAGACCATTGCAAATAGCTCTATCTCGCTGAATTTCAGCTTGACGTACAACCAATGCAATGACGATAGTTTCTAAGTCGACGTTCCGATTGATCTCAAATTTTGATTAACAATCGAGGATCTATACAAAAACTATTCCTCCAAGTTTTAATCTGATCAGAAGCTAGAAAAGATCCCATCCAGATAGTCGAAAGAGGAGCCAATGTTGTTCAACCATGTCAAAAGTTATCAAAAGTTGTCAAAATAGTCAAGAGCCTTCATGGATATTCCAATGTGCTTCCACCCATGCAATGTGCATTTCCTGAAGCTAAAGAAGTTGAAGATGATGTCACAAGTCATTTTCATCCATGTTTTTCGTGTCACTGGGTACTGATGAGGCAAAGGTGACATGTTCTTTTGTCCGTGGCTGATGAAGCCGGACACCATTCATGCTGGGTATTGATGAGATGATGGCATCCATTTGTTCGTGACCGACTAGGCCGAACTGATAGAGATATACCCCAGAGCCAATCATGGAGATGGTTGTATCATGACATATTTATGAATTCTTATTGTATTCCTTCAATAAAGTATCACTTTTATCGATCAACAAGTATGTGACTTGTTCGTAGAACTCTTATAAATGATCTATGAATTGTCTCAATTTACTTACAGCATCATCAATGAAACTTATTCTAAACATCCCTGACTTTCGGCATTGCATGAAATAATAATACAAGATAAGTCAGCACGATCATTGATTGATAGTCTAGTTTCAAGGATCATGGATGTGAGATATCAACTCAATGTGGTGGGCACATATTGGAGAACATATTGGTCAGATTGACCCAACGTGAGATACTGTTGAGATTTTATGTGTCATCAGTTTGTTTCTAACACTTATTTTGCTTTATCTTTAGACCTGAGATCATCACGGTTTCATACATGCGTAGTAGCATACTTTGGTGTCATCAACCACTGTTCTTAACCGAGTAGTCATAAAGGTGACATACAGATATGTTATGAACCATACAGTTAAAAGTGAATGGTCGAGATGGAATTTGCCCCTCTCATATTGTTGGGGGAAAATCCCGGACACTTACCAGCCAAAGTCCCGGACGCCTCCTATGGAAAATCCCACAGGGCTACTGGGGAAAGTCCCGGATGCCTCCCGTGGAAAATCCCGGAGGGCTACCTGGAAAAGTCTCGGACGCCTCCAGTGGAGAATCCCAGAGGGCTACAGGGAAAAGTCCCGGAGGGCTCCCTTGGAAAATCCCTGATGCCTCCGGTGCAAAACCCCGGACACCTTCTGTGGAATATCACGGAGGCCTTCCATAGAAGACCACGGGCATCTCTCCGAGCCCTGGACACCACCCTTGGCAAACCCCAGACGCCTCCCGTGAAATATCATGGAGGCCTCCCAAGAAAAGCCAAGGAGGGTTCCTGCGGAGGGTCACGTGCAGGTGACGTGAGGTGCACCTCGGGAACTAGCGAGGACACTTGTTAGGCATCCAAGCCCACTAGTACAAAAAAGCTTTCTTCTATCGGTAAAAAACAACCTTTTACTATCGATTTTTGTACCGATAGAGATAGACACGATAGAACAAGCCAGAACATTTTCTATCGGTAAATAACCGATACAAGAACTTGACTATTCTATCGGCATATTATGAGTGTACTGATAGAAAACCCGTCGTAGTCTGACGTTTAGCGGCAGGGGAAGTACCACTATTCTAACAGTTAATTACAAGTTTACCGACAGAAAAAAGCTTAGTACTCTCTCGGTTGGAAATGAGATTACCGATAGAAAAAAGCTTAGTACTCTCTCGGTTGTGTATGAGTTCACCGGCAGGAAAAATCACACTCTTCTAACAGTTAATTTCAAGTTTACGATAGAAAAAACTACAGTAGTCTCTCGGTTGTGGATGAGTTCACCAGCAGGAAAAGTCACACTATTCTGACGGCTAATTTCTAGTTTACCGATAGAAAAAGTGGTAGTAGTCTCTCGGTTGTGTGTGAGTTCACCGGCAGGAAAAGTCACACTCTTCTAACGGTTAATTTGGAGTGTACCGATAGAAAAAATGACAGTAGTCTCTCGGTTGTGGATGAGTTTACCAATAGAAAAGTGGTAGTAATCTGTCGATTGTGAATGAATTTACTGATAGAAAATTCACGTATACAGTACGTTATTTACATTCACAATATAGTACATTCACATATACATTACAGATGCAATACATTATAGATTGGATACACAATACAGTACAGATGCAAAGAAGGGTAAATTCACAGAACAGATTGACACATTAGACAATTATTCACATTTATTCACATATATATGGACAAATACAAATTGCAATCCAATGTGGACATTTATTGACATATATATTTATTCACATGTATATAAACAGTCAGTGCACAGAGTACACAAAAAGAGAAAATTTTCATGGCGGATGGTTGGGCGCAACTTCCTCCATGACATATTGAACCCAGATTTGTCGAAGATCTCTAATCTTTGCATTTTCGTATTGGTCTTTCAACATGGCGATCTGCAAGCATATGTGAATACTGAGTAACTAACTTCCCAATTTAGAACGTGACACCCAATTTTCAAATTTTAGTTAGCTATCGATGCTTACCTGGGGGAATTGGGCAAAGTTTGTCTGCACTAGGTCGTACATGTAGCGCAGCACATAAAACCCGCATTCCCACGATTGCGGCTGCTGATGGCACTGAGATAATTGCATATGGGAAGACAAACTTTAAATCAAAAGCCCTGCATTTCAGTTAGTATTGCCGGTTAATGTATTATCATTAGCTAGTGAGGTCAAAATTTAAATCAAACATATAAGTTACTTACGCCTCCACATTCCCCTTGACCACATATTCGATCGATAATCTGTCACGCATCGAATCGAGGTAGTACACCTCGTTCCTCGGTGGACAGATCATGATGAGGATCCAGTGGCCCCTGCATTGTAGGTAAAAGAGAACCGCTAGCTCAAAGTATATCTCAGGTGTAACATACAAGATTGAGTTAAATTAGTACGAAATGCACTAACCTTTGGTGGTACGGCACAAGAATGAACTCCCTGTCCTGCTGCGCCATCAGCGCCTTGGATATGTACTGCTCAGCGTGCGCGGCGTCGTGCTCAAGCATCATGAGGCTTATTTTCTCTGGGTCAAGGAAACCCACCTTGTCACACGCAGCCTCTACATGCAGAGTTAGCGAATAGAGTTAGAAAACAGCAATACATAGCATCAGCAAACTCACAGGACTACAGTCCGCATGATGAACATATCGAGCTCCCGCCAGTTGTAGAGGTCGAACAGATCCTCGTGTGCCACGGATATACTCCTGGGCTCACAGTGGAACTTCCCAGGCCTGTAGGGAACTAAGAACTTCATATTACGCCGAGCTCGGTGTAGGTACCACTCGTGGAGTTCTCTGGTTGATCGATCCAATTTGCGCAAAGCTGCCTCCGACATGAGTGGGAACCCGTTCCTGAACCTCTCTGGCTGTCCCAGTAGCCCTTTTCCCTTGCCTTTGCCCTTCCCTTTTGCCGGGGACTGAGCGCGTACCTTCGAAGGCAAGGGTGAGGTGATGGCGGCTTTCTTCTGAGGTGAAGGCGTGGATGCACTGGGTGGGGTCGAGGCCATCTTTGATGTGTCCAGGGTCGCACGAGATCGGGCCTCATGCCCCGAGATGGGGGCGCAGTCCCCTGGTAGCCCGGCGGCAGGCCACTTCAATTAATGAGCACGTATGTTAGATTTTGCAAGTTGAGTGTACTGAGTAGGATGTAATCTAAAATGTGTAGGATTTACCGGTTGTATTAGAAGACACTTCTTGGGCCATTGTACATAGGAGCCCACTGCCTCAGCAAGTGTCTGTAGTTCCTCTGTTGGGACTGCCAACGGAGAATCGTTGCAGCCCGGCATGGCCATGTCCACCTGTACCTTTGCAAACCCCAACCGCAGAGGTACGCAGTGGACCCGGACATCCGGCCCAGACGGATATACGAAGCCGTGTCCAACCACTTCCTACCTGTCGTCTAGGTGATTCAATAGGATGCAACCCTCCGGCTTCTGTAAATTTGTAAATATTAAAACAGGTTAGCGAAACAACTCTAACAGAATGGGAGTGACATCAACTTAAGTGCACAGATGAAGGCTTGCAGTACCTCAAGTAGATCCACTGGATCCGCGAGGACCTTCGAAGCGCAACTGCTTATCTGACCCCGCGGGGTACCATCGCCCTTGGGATCCGCATCTGCACTCTTGGCCAGCAATGCATCTCTCAACCGTGAAAACTCTTCCCTCATTTGTGCGACCTCAGAATGCACCTCAGACTGCACCTCAGCTTGTATCTCCGCTCGTACCTCAGCCCGTATCTTATCAGAGAGCTCTGCTTCCTTTTCCTTCCTGGAGCAGGCCTTCTTCCTCGGTGGAGCCGGATCTGCGAAATCGGCCTTCCACGACACAATGGCTCCCACGGCCCGTGTCCGCCCGGGATGCTCCTTATTTCCTGGAGCTCGGGTGAGGATGTTGTTCTCCCTCTGTGGGGTAAACAATCCCTCCACTGCCTCCTTCTCAAAAGAGATCTGTTACATTTAAAGGTATCTTGTGAGACAAATTGCCTTATATACACTTGTGCGCACATAGTTTACGAGGTTAGCCAAGTTACCATTTGCCTCACAACGTCGACGTCCCCAGGGGTTGCGAACTGCACAGACCCCGTGGATGACACGGACCCCCTCCCCCTCCACCATCGCTTGCACCTCTCATCCCGGATCTCGGAGAGGGGCAACTCAGGGGTGTCGATGACAGGATTTTGCTCGTCTTCCTTCTTCTACTGCTCCTCCTTCCTCGCATAGCCCCGGGATCCGAGCCAATGCTGGTGGTCGTTCCTCTTTTGGATCGCCCTATTCTGCTCGCTAAGGGCATTGAACTCCTCAGTCCCCTTCTGCTTGTTGAATTCCTCCCATACCTCCTTCGATATGAAGGGGTACTTCTCGCAAGGAGATTTCCCCGCAGCGAGGAGGTTACTGACGAGCCAGCTCTTAAAGGTTTTCCATGTTCCGTTCATGTCCTTCAAGCAGGCCGCCCTAGGTGTATCGTCGGGGATGTTCCACTTAGCCTGTTTTCAAAAAATGCATACAATTAATCACGACTTAGTTAAACTTTAGTATAAGCCAAGAGAACGTGATTACGAAAGAGTTCAACGATTTCAATTAATTTAACCTTCACATTCACCCACAACCTATCCCTCTCGTCCGCCGTCACGTCCTTCCAACTCTGGACGGTGATCTTCACCCTTTCTTTCACCAACAGCCCAACGTAGGCTGCGTACTTCCCAGCATTCTTTCCAATCGGCCTCCCAAATTGGTTGAACTCACAAGAAAGATCCTCGCCCCACCCTCTTGCGCTGGGATGTAACAGCTGCATCTTCAGTTACGTTGGGGTTCGCCCTAGTCGAACCACTAGTACCATCCGATGAAGACGACGACATGTCTTTCCCTACAAAACCATCAACAAACCATCAAAAATTTAATGGAAACACAAACCAAATCATTTTACAAAGAAAAAGGACCTATTTTAAATATTTTTTCCATCGGTAAACACAAAAGCTACCATGCAATACAAGATAAGATTCTATTTCTCAGCGTTTTCGTCTACACATTTTCATATAGGAAGCAGGCAACATATGGCAATTAATTCTTCTTGGAGTTCCATAACTCAGCCCAGGACTGGAGACTAATTAGGGCTGCAAAAGGGATGTCCGAAGAAAATAATACTAAAAGAAATACATGCATAAATTACTTCCTGAACTGTTCAAAAATATTTTCTATCGGTAAACACATGAGCTGCCGATAGACCATAACAATTTTTCTATCGGCAAACACGTGAGATACTGATAGAACATAACAATGTTCTCTATATATGGAATTTTGTTGATAAGCCACTATTCACTGTCATCACATAACATTCTCCATGATTTTCTATACTAATATTCATGTCGTGGTATTAAGAATACCCCGGCAGGTTTTGAAGACGATCCTAGCGGAGATTACGCAGCGCGGGTTGACCGGGCGACCGGTCCTCCCCCGCCGGACAAACACAAGAAAAGACACGAGGATTTATACAGGTTCGGGTCCCAGTGGGGGCCCTAGTCCTGTCGACGCGCTCCCGACCGGAGTCGGCTGGGGAGGCTCTCTCCGGGGGAGAGGCTTCCGGAGCACGTCTGTGAGATTAGCTATTCCAAATAATAATGAGTTGATCCTTTACAACAGAGGGGTACAAGGGCTATTTATAGCCCCAAAAAGAAGCAAAAAACCTGAACTACCCCGGAAGCCACCGTCGGATTAAAGGGTAAGACCGTCCTTCTCCCGGTCAAACGTCTTGGATGCTTGACAGGTGGTCGCTGATTCCCGAGGCGTCCCTCGCGTGATCTGCACGTGGTAAACAAACAGGGATTTTACCTTTTAGGAGGGCGGTGACGTCCGGGACCCCTTCCGGAGAGCAGGGTTCCGGGAGCCTAAGAGGTGGCTCCCGGGGCAGGCACCGGGGGCCACTGTCCCCGGGCGAATGGCGGGGCCCGGGACATGCCCGGGGGGCACGGTCCCGGGGGCCAAATGGCGGCGCCCGGGGTAGGCACCGGCGGCCACTGTCCCCGGGCGAATGGCGGCGCCCGGGACATGCCCGGGGGGCACGGTCCCGGGGGCCAAATGGCGGCGCCCGGGGCAGGCACCGGAGGCCACTGTCCCCGGACAAATGGCGGCGCCCGGGACATGCCCGGGGGGCACGGTCCCGGGGGCCAAATGGCGGCGCTCGGGGCAGGCACCGGAGGCCACTGTCCCCGGGCGAATGGCGGCGCCCGGGGCATGCCCGGGGGGCACGGTCCCGGGGGCCAAATGGCGGCGCCCGAGGCAGGCACCGGAGGCCACTGTCCCCGGGCCAATGGCGGCGCCCGGGACATGCCCGGGGGAACGGTCCCGGGGGCCAAATGGCGGCGCCCGGGGCAGGCACCGGAGGCCACCGTCCCCGGGCGAATGGCGGCGCCCGGGACATGCCCGGGGGGCACGGTCCCGGGGGCCAAAAGGCGGCGCCCGGGACATGCCCCGGAGGCACGGTCCCGGGAGCCTAAAAGGCGGCGCCCGGGGCAGGCACCGGAGGCCACCGTCCCCAGGCGAATGGCGGCGCCCGGGACATGCCCGGGGGGAACGGTCCTGGGGGCCAAAAGGCGGCGCCCGGGACATGCCCCGGAGGCACGGTCCCGGGAGCCTAAAAGGCGGCGCCCGGGGCAGGCACCGGAGGCCACCGTCCCCGGGCAAATGGCGGCGCCCGGGACATGCCCGGGGGGCACGGTCCCGGGGGGCCAAAAGGCGGCGCCTGGGACATGCCCAGGAGGCACGGTCCCGGGAGACTAAAAGGCGGCGCCCGGGGCAGGCACTGTCCCCGGGCAATCATGAACTTACCTGTACTTGACCGCGTGGATATTTCCCCCAACAATTCATGGGCCAGCATTATTATTTTGACTCGTAAATATGCACACAAGCATCTAAGTTCCACTGTGCATAATCTGACAAACCTAATGCTAATGGAATATAAAGATATTGAAGTAGCACAGAAAGTAGGTCACAACCAAAAAAGGAATAATATGGTTTATAGCACCCTCTCTTGGTTATCTTTAGCATTACCTGTATGCAAGTCATCAGGACTTTATCACATCTATTAGTTTGGGAAAAGTCATATCTGTATATGCATTTGAAATATATACATAGAAGACCCATCCACATTGCCATATATTCATACCAAGTCAGTAAAAAGTCCCAACCAAACTAGTACATTGCATGCCTCATGTCCTTCCAGATCCAAAGTTTTAATACTTGTTCCGAAATATTTTCTATCGTTAAACACAAGAGCTGCCGATGGAGCAGACAAATTGTTTCTATCGGCAAATACAGAAGATACCGACAGAATATGTGTACGAACAACTCCAACATATAATGTGCATTACATGGCAGTTGGATATAATTGATCACACATACAGTAGTATAGATAAGTTAAAATCTCAAAATAGGTTCATTACAGCATTGGAACATATTATGTCAACCCTAATTTAAATCAACATTGCCTGCGGAATGTACATAATCCAACACAATAGGGAACCCTACTGTAATTGCAAAACTCAAAGAATTAGTACGTACAAAACACTAGGATCAAATAAGGAAGATGTTGGAAATAGAACGACGAATTAGGCTATTTACGGCGATCAGTTGTGGTGATGGAGAGGCGGTGTAGAACACAGCAGCGGCCAGCGAAGGACGAAAATAAGAACCGGTGGCAGTGGCGAACCAGTGTCCAGCCGGCGATCGTCTTGTGGGAGAGAGGAAGTGAGTGGTCATGGCGGAGGTTGTGGTTTTCTTCACTCTCGAAGAGACGCAGTGCTCTAAGTTGGAACTGTTCGACTGGAGGGAAACTCAAGGGCCGTGTACGAGTAATAAAATAGTGGATGACCTTTTCAATCGGTAAAACAAAATAATACCGATAGAGTTATGTCCGTTTCTATCGGTACAACAAAATAATACCGATAGAAAAAGTAAATTTCCCGGAAAAATATTTGAAGTAGTGGATTCCTTTTTTCTATCGGTATAAACAATAAAATCCCATGAGACCAATTTTCCCCAGAAAATTTTTTTAATTAAGTGCCAGAGATTATAGTATTGGGTGCCATTTTTATATCGGTAAAAACTACAAAATACCGTCAGAAAATGAAAAGGTACACACAATTTAACATCAAACAGACCGTGCTTGAAAGCTGCAGAATGATAAAGAAACAGGGAAGATAGCCGGAAAATTGGAAATTTGACATAAAAAGAAATTGTTCACTCATTGTTGTTTTATCACTTATAAAAAAAAATAAAACCCAAAATGCTAGGTCAAGGGGTGGTCTTAGCCCTGGCTGCATGTAGAATAGAGTCAGTTTGACTTGCAGCCAGGACGCAGGACTCCTCTAGCGACAAGTTGTCCCTAGGATCAACTACTACCGCGTCGAGAAGGCCTGCGACCTCCCTCAGCTTCGCTATGGTATCCTTCATAGTCAAACCGCAGCCAGCGATGGTAATATCTGCGGCTTGCTTCTCCACGCGAAGACGCCTCATCATCGCCCTGGAATTGTCACCAGCCGTCTTCATGCGCTGAATGCGCCGGAGGAGATCGTCCAATTCAAGCCGTAACTGAGTGTGCTTGTCCGTAAGAAGCTTGTGCTCCTCCTGGAGGGCCCTCAGGTCGGCCTTCACTTTTCCAGTGTCTTCCATGGCTCCCATTCCCTGTGCAAATCAACATGTCAAGAATGTACTGAACATGGATTAACAATACAGGGGTAAACCCAGGAGATTTAGAGTTCTTACCGGGGAGGGTGTGGCTGACGATCCCATGGAGGTTGCCATTCTGAAAGAGCAGATGAGGAGTCGAAGCGTTTGAGAATTAGAAAAAGAACAAAATACCGCGACACATGGCAAGGTACTTATAGAATTTCCAAGGCGACGCATGGCGACACAGTTGAGAATTCAAAGCGCCAGAGTATTTTTCTATCGGTACAAACAACAAAAAACCGTCAGACAACAAAATACCGTGAACTAACGAATTTATTCTGACGGTAAAATATAATAATACCGATAGAATTAGTAAATTTTTCGCAGCGAAACTTTTGAAGTGCCTGAGACACATTAAAGTAGTGGATGTCCTTTTCTATCGGTAGAAATAACAAAATACCGTCAGAAAAATTAATTTTTGGAGAGCTTAATTTGAAGAAGCAAGAGGCTGCAATGAGATTTTTGCAAGTGCTATTTGAAGGGAAAAATTAAGTACTTACAGGATAAAGGTACTGTACATGTTAGAACTCATACTGTGGAGTAAAATTGAGATATATTAATGCTGTGAACTAGCTTATCATTAAGTTCTAAAGAAAAATGTACTGTCTGATGTATTAATGATAAGTTGCTCACCTTGCTGCAGAACTTGTGGGCTGTATGCTTGGCATTTATCCCTGAAATAGAAATTAATCATCAATGGTTCTCAACCCATAATCCTTCTTCGTGGTCATCTCGCAGATACGTTGTTTCGTCGATATCTTCAGTAGGGATAGATTGAATGTCCTCTAAAAATGGAGGTATTTCATCGAATTGGTTATACTCCTCTTCGTCGACAACATCTTCAACCCCAACAATACGTCTCTTGCTGTGGAGGACAACATGCAAGTTTGGATTGGCCGGCTCAACGATGTAGAATACCTGTGTGGCTTGCTTTGCAAGTATGAATGGATCGTCATGGTGTCCGACTCTACCAAGATCGACGAGAGTAAACCCGTAACTGTCAACTTGAACACCTCGAGGGATTTCGACCCATTGACATCGAAACAGGGGAATCTTAAGTAATCCGTAATCGAGCTCCCATATTTCGTCAATGGCACCGTAATATGAGTTCAGCGCCCTTACTGACCTAGCATCCTCGTAAATAGCAAACAGTGTCACTCCGCTACATTGCGTGCTACTCTTGGCGTCTTGAGCTCTTGTGTAAAATGAATACCCATTGATGTCGTACCCCTGCCAAGTCCCTACAGTGAATCTTGGGCCTCTAGTCAACCATGTCACAGTTTCACTTACGGAGCCCTCAGCAGCTCGCGTGACTCTTTCTTGGATCCACTCAGCAAATTTCCTGTTATGTTCTCTGGTGACCCAAACGTCTGACTTCGAAGGATTCTGTGACCGTAACATTACCTTGTGCTCGTGTATGTATGGCTCGACCTCCGTCATGTGTTGTAAGACCCAAAAATGTGATTTTGCGTACACATCATGAGCGGCGACAATAGCTTTGAATCCAATCGTTCCCATGCCCTGAATCCTACCCTCGTGTCAGGACCTAGGAACGCCAGTTGGGTCAACCCCGGCCATATAATCTGTGCAAAATTCAATCACCTCCTCGGCGGCATAACCTTCCATGATACTCCCCTCGGGTCGACGATGAGTCCTTACTTATCCCTTCAATACACCCATAAATCTCTCAAATGGATACATGTAGCGCAGGCACACGGGTCCACAAAATTTCTCTGATAAGGTGAACAACAGATGGGCCATAACATCAAAAAAGGATGGAGGGAAATACATCTCGAGCTGACAAAGAGTTGTAACCACGTCGCGTTGCAAAGCGTCCAGTCCATCCAGATCAATTACCTATGAGGACACAGTTGCGCCAAATATTCATATCAGGAAAATCTTCTAATTAAGCTCCACAAATGGAGGTAATGAATTTATAGTACGAGTGCACGTACTTACCTTGCAAGATATTGCGTTGAAGAAATAACATAGGTTTGTGATTGTCTCTCTGACTTTAACTGGGAGAATGCCTCCGATAGCAATGGGAAGCATTTGTGACATCAGGACATGACAGTCGTGGGACTTCGTCCCAACTAGTCTTAGGACCTTCATGGACACAAGTTTTTGAAGTTCGCGGAGTACCCACATGGAACTTTAACACCGTGCTGGCACCGACAGAGTTCTGTTTTTTCACTCTTGGACAACGTATAGCAGGCCGGGGGGAGGGATGTACGCTTTCCATTCTCTAAAGGTGCAAGCTCAGTCCTTATCCTCATTTCCACCATGTCATGACGAGCTTTCACACCATCCTTTGTCTTTCCCGGAATGTTCAACAACAAACCAATCAAATTGTCACAGCCATTTTTCTCTACATGCATGACGTCAATGCAATGTCGAACTTTTAAGTGCTCCTAGTACGGTAGATCTCAGAGAATCGATCTCTTCTTCCAAACATTTTTTTCTCGAGGTTTAGAATGCTTACCGAACTCAGCTTTGATGTCCTTCATGCGCGAGTAAATCTCCTTACCGGTCAGAAACACTGGAGCTGATCCCTTCTCAGGCTTCCCGTTAAATGATGCACCGGAAGAAACCTGTGGTGACCCATTGTCGTGGTATTACGGATACCCCGGCAGGTTCGAACGTGCGCAGCACGGGTACAGCGGCGCGAGCAGACTGAGTTACTGGTCTCCTCCCGCCGGGCAACACAGAAAGTGACACAGGGGTTTATACAGGTTCTGGTCCCAGTGGGGGCCCTAGTCCTGTTGGCTCTCTCCGGACGCGAGTCCGCTGGGGAGGTGAGCTCTCGGGGAGAGGTCTCCAAGAGAACCGAATGTTGAGTTTATGTAAAATGAATTGGAATCCCCCAAAAAGGGTACAAGAGGGGTATATATATAGCCCCAAGAAATACAAAAGACAAAAATGCCTTCATTGCGACCATTGGATGGAAGGGCGAAGACGTCCTTTGGCCTGATGGATGGCCTGGATGCTCGACACGTGGCGCCACGGGCTTCCTAGAGGCCCCACGGTCAGCAACAGCTCTTCATGAGCCTGGAGGCTCTACGGGTCTCACCGGGGTCCCGGAGACCCTCCGGATCTCACCGGGCGCCCGGTGACCCTCCGGATCTCACCGGGGGCCCGGTGCCTCTCCAGGTCTCACCGGGGTCTCCTTGGGACTTCGTGGAGCCGCTGGGGATTCTTCGACAAGTCCGTCCCTGATGGCGCCGAAGAGTCGCTCCAAGGTCTCCGAGCTACCTGCGGAGGAGGTGACCTTCGATTTCCTCGGGGCCACCGAGTTCTCCTCGGGGGCCCTTGAGGCCTTCTTGGAGCGCGGCTATTTCCGGGCGGGAGATATCAGGATCCCCGGCCCGACGGAGCAGGTGCCGAGCCCCCGGGACGGGGAGGTGGTGGCTTTCGATGTCGTCGTGGAGGCAGGCCTTCGGCTTCCATTGCACCCGCTGCTACGCGACTTCCTGCAGGTATATGGCCCCGCGCTCAACCATCTCACCCCAAACACCCTTGTTCGGATGGGCTTGTTTATATGGTTGTGCGAGACGACAGCCGTGACGGAGCCCACCATGCGGCTCCTGCGGTACTTCTACGAGCCGGCGACGAGGGTCCCGGTGCTGAGGAGGGGCGGCCCTAGGTTGGCCTTCGGCTCCATCATGATCCAGTTGACCCCGGGCCGCATTGACGAGTACCCGGTGCTAGCGTCCCGGGACCACTGGGGGGACTGGCTCCGGCATTGGTTCTACCTCCGGGTGGGAGACCCGGGGGTGACCTACTCTCGGGAGCCATCGACGTACTCACGGTCCAGTGGCCCGGTGGCTCCCGAGTGGACTGTGGCGCAGATGGACCTCCTCACCGTGATGGCGGAGGCTCGATTCCGGCGGTCCATGTGGGATCTCGTGGAGGAGATGGCCCTCCTCCGAGTGGCGCCGTTCCACACCCGTCGGGGGAGGGGGATGTCACCGGCGCATAGACCACCACGGATGGCGGTGGCGAACCGTAAGTATCCGGACTCTTTCTCCCCGCTACTCTTTCTCCCCGCTGGGGGATTCTTCCTAACACCTGCTTCATCCGTTACTCTTGCAGTTAGGTCCTATGGTCGGGCCAAGGAGGTCGTGGTGACCCTCGTTGGCCGGTACTACGAGGACGAGCATGAGAGGGTGCTGCGCGTCATTTGGGAGGGTCCTCCCCGAAACGTCGTCGCGGAGGCGTTCGGGTTGAGGCTCCCAGCCTGGGCTCCTCTGCCTACCCCCGCATCACGCAAGCGGGGGAAGGAGGTTGCCGGCGGACCCTCGAAGCGGTCTCGTCCGTCTGGCAGTCCCACGGGATCCCGGGCCCAGAGGAGTCCCGCGAGGCCCCGGTCTTCTCCTCCACCCTCTCCCGCGAAGGACTCTGCGGCGGTGGCTGCCGGGGCATCGGGTGCAGCCCCCGACACCCCGGGCGGGCCGGATCCCGTGGGCGGCGTCCCGGCCGGAGAGGGCCAGGGCTCGGACTCGGAGATGTATGCCCCGAGTCCTTCGCCGCCTCCGGCCCCCGCGGGGACCCAGCCGCAGCCCTCATCCAGCGAGGTCTCCGTCCGGTTTCGGATTGCCGGGCGGCCTGCCGATGGCCTCGATTCTGGCCCCGGAGACAGGTTCGTCGGCGGTTCGGCCTGTGACGGCGGCGCTCCCCATACCCGGGAGGGGTAAGGACCTGTTCGTCCGCCCCGGGTTCCGGCACCCCCGCCGGACCAGGCTTCCGGCTCCTCCAACGGTGGGACTTCGAAGGGTGCTCTGCTCGGTGGGGAGGCCTCCCGAGGGAGCGACCCGGGGGGCGACGAGGGCGACGTCGACGCGGTTATCACTTCCGGACTTCGGGTAAGTTACTTGAGTCTCATACTCCTTCGTTAGTTGTGCTCTGATCACGGTTTCTATGCAGATGGTCACCTTAGCTTAGGGCTTCAGGGCCCGGCTCACCACGCGCCTCCGGGCCACCGAGGACAGAGTGGCCTTTGAGCGCCCCGGGAAGGAGAAGGCACTCAGGGATGCAGCCTCGGAGCGCTCCGAGAAGGAGCGGGCGCTCGGGGAGCTCACCGCAGTGCAGGCTCGACTCATCACCGCTGAGGACACGGCCTCTCGGCTATGGAGGGAGCTGCAGGTGGAGCGAGAGGCCGCAGCCTCGGGCGTCCAGGCCATGGTCACGGGGGGTAGGGCGATCCGCACTACCCTCGAGGAGCTCGGGATCGAGCTCGGTCGGGGGGCAGGCCCTGACCCAGCTCCGACGTCGATCGGGGAGGCCGCGCACTTTCATGGTGCGTAGGTCACCTTGATCCCGGTCGCTGCGGAGGCGCGGGCACGAGGCCTCGCCGTCCCGGTGATCACCTTGGCGGCGGCCCTCGTTGAGCATTGCGGGGAGGGTGCCCGAGTCATCGGGGAGCTTGTCCCCCGGAGCTTCCCCGCCTTCTTCGACCCTCGGCGGGCTGAGCTGGAGCGGTTTGCCGAGGTCCTCTTCGACCGGATCACCGGCGCCATGGTGCCCCGGAAACATGTAAATATCTTTCTACTGGAATAAAGTAGTTCTTTCATTAAATGTGTTCAACTTGTCAGCAGGTATCTTTAGACGTCGCTTTTCCAGGGCTTTCTTGCCATGAAGACCATCTTTTGGAGAGTGATCGAGGGTCGCCCGGGGGGTCTAGCCCAGGTGGTGCCCGGGCGGCCTCGATTTTACTAAGTCTGGCAGCCGGGGGAGCATCCTTCGAGTCAGTTTCCGAGTCCGTTCATGCCGACTTCGTGAAGGAAGGTTCCTCCGGGGAGCCGGCCCTGCTGCGTTGGCTCCCTGTCGCGTCGAGTTGTCTCCACCGAGGTCGGGGGCTCTAAAAGTCCCCCCGCTCGGGATACTCCCCCCGGCCGGCTACGAGTGTTGGCCGAAGGATCTTCTTCGGCGGGCTCTTCGGCGTATGAGAAGTTTGTACAAGGATCTTTCCCAGGAGATCTCAGAGGGTCTTCGAAATTATTAGGTGTAGTTGCTTCTCGGGGATCGTTCTTCGAGACATCTTCCCGCGGGAGCCTAACTCCCCGGGCCATACTCGCATGCCCAGGTCTCACCCGGGGGGCGCTTTCGTCCTACTGGGGGGGTTGTCCCCTAGCGTGATGTTGTATCAATTAAGACGTAGACTTGTTTATTCATCGTGCCTTTGCTTCAGAAACTTCGAAACCTTCCGCGTAAAGCCGTTGTTTTTTTGTTTGGGTCCAGGGTTTTCCTCTTCCCCCCCCCCCCACAGCGGGGTGCAGCTCAACTCCCCGCGCTGTGGGTAAGGAGTGAAGGGGCCCGGATTGCACCGGGTGCTTAGTTTGCGTAGTCCCTCGTCGGGAGTCCCGGGGGTTGGTGGGGGTGTCCACCGAAAACATTCACGGTTCCCCGGCGGGAGTCCCGGGGGCTTATGGATGGTGCGCGACCGAGAAGCTGGTCGGTCTATGTTTTGGGAGAGCAAACTCCGAAAGCCGAGTTCTCCGTCTGCCGCGGGGGGCAATGGATATTCCTTTAGGAGGGTTCCGTAACCCGGTAGCGGGTGTAGAGTGTTTGAGGTGACTCGTTACCGCAGTTTGTGAAAACTGGGTTGCCGCTTACCCCCTCAGTCCACGAGGGGTTACTGTAAGCCGCCCAATGGGAGCTGTGCTCCCGTCGTAGGGACTTTAGGCTGTGGTAGCCCACTTCCTCACGGAGAGGGCATCCTCACAGAGAGGGGATTTTTATAGAGGAGACGTCGCCTTTTAGGCGGAAGAAAAACTCCTGTAAAAGAACTCCAGCGGTGAAGTACAAAAAAGCCATTCAATTTAATGAGGACGTAAAAATTCCGGAGTTGAGCACAAAATCCACTTGTATTAACATGCGATGAGATACAACGCCTCCCCTTGCGAAAGCGCGGCCGGGGAGGGAACTAAGTACATAAACCTCCCCCAGCGGAAGCGCGGCGGAGGAGGTGGCGAGCCCGGAGGCTAAACATAAAACTTGCAGAGCAAGGTTATGTTCCAGGTGTGCGTCAGCTCTTGGTCTTCAAGTGTGGAGAGCTTGTAGGCTCCCGAGCCCAGGACCGCGGAGATCCTGTATGGGCCCTCCCACTTGGGGGATAGTTTGCCCTGGGCTTGGGGGTCTGTCACGCGCTTGAGGACCAGATCCCCAAGGTGGAAGGCCCTTTCGCGCACGCGCTGGTTGTACGCTCGTGCCATCTCGCGCTCGTAGATGGGGTGGTGGAGAAGCGCTCGGTCGCGTTCTTCTTCGACGAGGTCAACCTCCAACCGTTGATTATCCTCGTTGGTTTGATGCGCCGCGGTCGGAGCTCCGTCGAAGAGCTCGACCCTCAGCGATCGAAAACCAATCTCCGAGGGGAGAACTGCTTCGGCCCCGTAGACGAGCGAAAAAGGCGTGCGCCCTGTCGCTCGGCTTGGGGTCGTGCACATGGAGCAGAGGATGCTTGGAAGCTCTTGTCCCACGCGCCTCGCCTGGAGGCGGTCTGTTCAAGCCGTCGGCGCAGGCCTTGCAGGATCATGCCGTTGACTCTCTCGACGGCTCCGTTGCTTTGGGGATGAGCCACGGAGGCAAAATGGAGGGTAGTGCCTAAGCCTTCGCAGAATTCCCGGAAATATGCCGAGTCGAACTGGGTCCCATTGTCGACGGTGATTTCTTGGGGGACCCCGAAGCGACATACAACATTTTTCCAGAAAAAACGTTGCACCGCCCGGGAAGTGATGCTGGCCAAGGGCTCAGCCTCCACCCACTTGGAAAAGTAATCCACGGCGACCACCGCGTATTTGTAGCCCCCGGGTGCTGGGGGGAAGGGACCAAGGAGATCCATCCCCCAGCGCGCGAAGGGCCAAGTAACAGGAATGCTTTGCAATGTCGCGGAGGGGAGCCTAGTGCCCTTCGCCATCTTCTGGCAAGCCTCGCACGCAGAGATTAGATCCCGTGCGTCGCGGACCAACGTGGGCCAGTAAAACCCTTGGCGAAGGGCCTTCGCCGCGACCGCCCGTGGAGCTAAGTGGGATCTGCAGCTCCCCGAGTGTATGTCCTCGAGGAGCTGGAGTCCGTCGGCCCGCGGGAGGCAGCGAAGAAGGGCGGAAGCCCCCTGCTTGTAGAGCTTTCCGTCTAACAGGACATATGCCCTGGCCTTGGCGCGGAGACACTTGGCGCCAGTGTCACTGGAAGGTTCCCCCTCGTCCCTTATGCAGGAGATGAGGGGATCCATCCTTGATGCAGTCCGAGTGATCTCGGACACCTCCGGGACGCAAACCCCTGGGTTCGCGTCCGGAAGGGTTATAGAAGGTGTCGTGATGATTTCCAGAAAAGCGCCCTTGGGAAGAGGTTCTTGGGCGCTGGCTGCCCGGGCCAATGCGTCGCCCCGGGTGTTATCCCGTCGGGGGATGTATCGGGCCTCCAAGCCTTCAAAGTGTCTTTCCATCTTCCGCACTTCCCCCAAGTATAGACTCAGGTTCGCGTTGTGGCACAAGTAGGACTTGTCCATTTTGTTGACCACCAGTTGGGAATCTCCTTTCACCAGGAGGTGGCGGATTCCCAGGGAGCGCACGACGCGCAATCCCAGGAGCAAGGCCTCTTACTCGGTGACATTGTTGGTAGCCGGGAACTCAAGCCTGGCAGCGTACTCCTGCATCTTCCCCTCGGGACTCCGAAGAACCACCCCCCCACTGGCCCCGGCAAGGCACAAGGAGCCATCGAACATGAGTGTCCAATGGTCCTGGCACCGGGAGGGGGCGAGGGGAGTCTGACGAGGATTGACACCCGGGTCATTTCTAATAAACTTTTGGTTCAAGACAAGTTCGAACCAGACATGTACCTGGTGATGCGAACTCAAGCTATTCTGAGGGGCATCACCGTGAGGTCGCAAGCTTTACGCGATCAGGTCGCAGCTTTACGCGGTCAGACCATAAGCCTTGCGCGGTCAGAAGTCCGTAAGCCTTCCGCGGTCAGAACATCTGTCGATCAGGATATTTGGGATCTATCTATTTCGGTTGCCCGTACAACAGGATATTCTAAGTATCCCGAAGATTGCTACACGTGGAGAATCAACCGTCAGAAGGTTAACACATACAGTTATCCATGAATAACACGTGTTTAACCTGCGTGGAGGTTAAGAGCAGTTCCAAAAAACCGCATCCAACCGTCCATGCAACCGTTTGATGCAGTTTCCTCTACATGGCACCCTTTCAAACAGTACAAAAGGATGGCATGGAACATCAAAAGAGGGGAAGAAAATCATCCAAGTTAGCCAAGTCTACGGCACACCTCATATAGCATTTAATAAGCCTTCTTTGGCTTATCTTTGTACACTCTTACAGGAAAAATCCTCGCCTGTGAGGTCTTTTTCCTCCATTTGTAAACCTTTTACCACACTTAGTGAAATCTCAACAGGACGTAGGGCTTTTACTCCCACCATCGAGGGCCCGAACCTGTCTAAACTCTCTGTGCTCCTGTTCACTATTGTTCAGCATACCTTCCCGAAGGGTCATCTTGAAAGGTCTCACAGTTATAAATTTTGCATAAGTTCGGCTGAGGACTCCGAGTCTGAATCGTCGACAGCTGGCGCCCACCGTGGGGCCTTTCTCAAGGCGTCCTAATTGAAATTCGGAGGTTCGCCGAAACATGGCTGGAGCATATGATTCCGAGAACGATTTCGATCTCGAGGATTATGCCCATATTCCCATGCCTTCTCCAAGCGATCCTGTTCCGATGGAAGAGGTCGAAGGCCAGAATCTTCCACAGGTTGAATCATCTCCCCAAGTCATGTTAATCGACCAGGAGGTAACTGGCACAAGGTCAGAACCCGCAGAGGTTCTTAATGTGCTAGGCAATGAATCCGGCCCGTCATACGATCCCGCTGAGGGAAAATATGATGGTGACCCTGAAGTTAGCCCAGGAAGGTTCGACCCTGATAACCTCCACCGTCTCTTTGATTTCGAGTCTGACTCGGAACAAACCGAGATGTTCTCCCCATCGACTACCTCTCTCCCTAGGCAGTTTGCTGCGTTGTCGGAGGAAACTCCCGATCAACAGGCTGCCAGGGAAGAACAAGATCGCAAACAGAAGGAAGAACAAGATCGCAAACAGAAGGAGGAGCAAGATCTCGAGCAACAGAACAACGAACTACGCAGAACTGCCCTAGAGGCTCTTCAAGATGCGCAGGCTCGTTACGATGCTGCCCCGAGTTCTTCTCGACGGTCGCGTGGTCGTAGACGTGACCAGACTCCTTCCTTACCACCAGAGCATTTCCCAGTGGACGAAGAAACAGTAACACCTGGTGCCCCTAGGAGAAGTACCCATGGTCGACTGCGATCTATCGCGGAGGTCATGCGTAATTTTCCTCCTACAGTCACGGATGCGCAGAGACCGGCCTTTTTCAGGATCCTGGCGGAAAGACTGGACGAGGTCGCATCCGAGGCGACCCCAACAACTTCTTCCCGCTCAGTGACACACCCCCGTGAACGAGATGGTCCTCATTTTGGCTCTGGCCGACGAAGTTACCCGCCACCTTTACCGTCCCGACAGGACAAATATCGGCGAATGCAGGACTCTCGTAGTAGGGACCGAGTTCCCGTTCACTCTCGTTTGGGACCCTGAGTAACCTCGCCATTAAGTGAGTTTGCTCGAAACCCGACCGAAAGTCGCAGGACGGTTCACGGTCCTTACGTTGGTTGCAAAGCTTTCTCGCCTGGCCTACGAGCAGTCGTTTGGCCCGATAAGTTTCGACCAGGGGCCATTGAGAGGTTTGATGGAACTCAAAACCCATCTGAGTTCCTTCAGATCTATATTACTGCCATCCAAGCAGCAGGGGGCGATGACAAGGTCATGGCCAACTACCTGCCAACAGTCCTCGTAGGACCGGCTAGAACCTGGTTGTTCAATCAGCCTGAGTGTTCTATCTATAATTGGGAAATGCTATGCGATTCCATCCTCAGCAATTTCCAAAACTGTTACCAAAAGCCGGGTAAGGAGGACGACTTGCATAGACTGCGGCAAACTTCGACCGAAACGCTTCGACAGTTTGTCAAGAGGTTTGTCGGGGTAAGAAATACCATCCCGAACATATTTGATGGCTCCGTAATCAGGGCATTTAAGCATGACGTTCGATACCGGAGATTCACTGAAGACTTGCTCATCCACCCTCCTCGATCAGTGGCCGATCTGTTCGATATGGCTGATCGATACTCCGATGCAGCCGAGGCAGTCGAATGGAACCGAATGGTTGACAAGGGGGACCTACCGCCCCAACCAGGCTTCAAGGACGCCAAGAAAGAAGATTCAAGCAAAAAGCCGGAGTCTTCACCGGGTGGGAAGTCAAAAAAGTCGAAGAGGAACCGCTCTGGACAGTACCGTGAGGTCGCGGTCGCGGAGAAATCACCTTCGACCAAAGGTAATAAGTCTTCTTTTGAAAGTAAAACTGCTTCTGGTGGCCGGGATTCCGACCAGCCAGAAAAATCAACTAATCCACAGGAAGGCAAAAGGTGGTGTCCACTCCACAATTCCGCAGGCCACGATCTCAAAAACTGCAGGAGTTGGTTGAAACAGCTGGATGATTTCTACCAAGGAGCTGGGCCAATGCCAACCTTACCGCCTAAAGAGCAGGCGTGCGGGGTTAGAGACGTCGATGGAGACGAAAAAATGGCTTACCAGGTACCTCAAAATCATGTTAATGTCATTTTCGGAGGTTCCTCCTCTTTCGTTTCCAAAAGGCAGTTTAAAACCTTTTGCCGAGAGGTTAACCAAATGGAGACATCCCTTGGTGAACCTCAATATCCCCGTTGGTCGGATATACCTTTGACGTTCGATCGCGCTGACTGTCCTGTGGAGCTAACTCGACCATTGAGGCTACCTCTGGTTATTACCCCAATCATCAGTAACGCGAGAGTCGAAAGGGTCCTGATTGACGGGGGAAGTTCCCTTGATCTTTTATTGGTCAAGACACTCGACGAGATTCAAATTCCTCGTTCGAAGATCAAGCCAATAATCCATCCGTTTTATGGGATAATCCCAGGCCCCTCGATGATGCCATTGGGACAAGTGGTCCTCCCGGTCACTCTGGGAGAACCAGATAATTTCCGAACAGAATTGGTTACTTTCGATGTAATCGATTGTGATTCAGCTTATAATGCAATCTTTGGCAGGCCGACTCTTGCTAAGTTCATGATGGCAACGCACTATGCTTATCAGTGCGGGAAATTGCCTGGCCCCAAAGGTGTCATTTCGGTCCGAGGTAGTCGCAACGTGGCGCTCACGTGCGACCGGCTATCTTTGGAGATGGTCGATCAACTTCGCCTCCGGGACGCTCAGGTCGCCACTGTCGCCACCGATGCGATCAGGGCTGCTCCTCGACCAGATGAGAAACTCAAACAAGTTCCCTTGTACCCAGATGACCCATCCAAGACAATTCGGGTTGGGTCAGTCCTGGATGACAAATAGGAACTCGACCTCGTTGCTTTCCTCCGAGCTAACGCAGATGTGTTTGCGTGGAAACCGTCCGACATGCCCGGTGTCCCAAGGGAAGTAATTGAGCACAGGTTAGCAATTCGACCTGGACAACGACCAATAAAGCAAAAGCTCAGGCGTTTTGCCACTGACCGACAGGAAGCCATCCGAGAAGAGTTAGACAAACTCTTACAAGCCGGGTTTATCCGCGAAGTGAATCACCCGGACTGGCTCGCCAATCCGGTCATGGTCCGCAAGTCAAATGGCAAGTGGCGCATGTGCGTCGACTATACTAGCCTCAACAGTGCCTGTCCGAAGGACGACTTTCCCCTTCCCCGCATCGATCAGCTGGTTGACTCCACTGCGGGTTGCGAACTGATGAGTTTTCTGGATGCCTACTCAGGATATCACCAAATTAGCATGGCAGAAGACGATGAAGAGAAAACTGCCTTCATCACCCCGTTCGGCACATACTGCTATGTCAGAATGCTGTTCGGTCTCAAGAACGCTGGTTCCACGTACCAGCGCTTGATGCAAAAGACCTTTCTTTCCCAGATAGGGCGTAATCTCGAAGCATATGTAGACGATTTGGTTGTAAAAAGCACCAAAAGATTGTCTCATTTGGACGATCTTGCTGAAACCTTCTGTAACTTGAATCGCTTCGGAATAAAATTGAACCCGGAGAAATGTTCTTTCGGGGTTTCTTCAGGAAAGCTTCTTGGTTTCCTTGTGTGTTCCAGGGGCATTGAGGTTAATCCTGAGAAAATCAGAGCTATTGAACAAATGAGGTCGCCCTCGACCATGAAGGATGTTCAACGCCTGGCTGGTCGCATGGCGGCTTTAAGTCGCTTCATATCGCGATTAGGCGAAAGGGGACTACCTTTCTTTAAAGCCTTGCAGAAACATCATAACTTCACGTGGTCCGACGAGGCCGAAAAAGCGTTTCAGGTGGTAAAAACATATCTTTCCAGTCCGCCAGTATTGGTGTCTCCTGAAAAGGAAGAACCATTACTTCTGTATTTGGCGGCCACCCCACACGCGGTCAGCGCAGTTCTGATCGCGGAAAGGGAAGGAGTACACAGACCCGTCTACTATGTGAGCGAAGTACTTCATGGTCCTAAGGAGCGCCACCCTGAGGTCCAGAAGATAGTTTACGCGCTACTGATGGCTTCCCGTAAGCTACGACATTACTTTCAAGCACACAAGATCACAGTACCCTCCTCTTTTCCTTTAGGGGATATTGTCCGAAATCCAGAAAAACCTGGTCGAATCGCCAAATGGGCGGTCAAATTCGGTGCCTTCGAGATCCATTTCACCCCTCTCACGGCGGTTAAGTCTCAGGTTTTGGCCGACTTTGTGGTCGAATGGACCAACCCTGAGCCACCCGTGCAGTTGGCAAAGGAACTGGAGTACCCCGATTATTGGACAATGTACTTTGACGGCTCCCGTAGTTTTCAACACTCGGGGGCTGGAGTGGTCTTAGTTACGCCTCAGGGCGAACAGCTTAAGTATGTTATTCAACTACACTTTGTTGCCACCAACAATGCAGCAGAGTATGAAGGTCTTCTTGCAGGGCTCCGGGCAGCAAAATTCCTCGGAGTCCGTCGATTAGTGGTGAGGGGGGACTCACAGCTAGTCGTAAACCAGGTAAACAAGGAGTACAGCACCTCCGATGAGACAATGGCTCATTACCTGGGGGAAGTGAGGAGATTGGAAAAACACTTCAGTCACTTCGAAGTCCAATACGTCCCGCGAAAGGACAATATTCTCGCAGACCAATTATCCAAAATTGGATCCTCACGCTCATCCGCTCCGGCAGGAGTGTTCATTGAACACTTGGACCATCCTTCGATCATTCCTTCGGTCGAGGATGATCCGGCAATAGCCTTCGTTGCCAACCTCGGTCAGGAACAAGATTGGACTCATCCATTGAGGGTCTATCTTGAACATGGGACCCTACCCGAGGACGGAACCAAAAGCGATCGATTAATTCGAAAGGCGCGTCTGTACAAACTCATAGATGGGGTTATGTACAGAAAGGGTACTCAAGGAGTATTCATGCGCTGCATATCTCAGGAGGAAGGAAAATCCCTCTTGAAAGAAATACATGACGGTGTATGCGGTGCACACGCGTCATACCGAACACTGGTCGGAAAAAATTTTCGACAGGGATTCTACTGGCCTTCGGCACTCGATGATGCCAAGTTTATGGTCAAGATGTGTCCACAGTGTCAGTTTCATGCAAGACAGGTTCATCAACCTGCTTATGCATTGCAAACTATTCCTCTCGCATGGCCCTTCGCGATCTGGGGAATGGACATCGTCGGTCCTATGCCACAAGCGGTCAATGGGTACAAGTTTCTGTTCGTAGCCATTGACACGTTCACAAAGTGGATTGAGGCCGAACCAGTACGAAATATTACTGCATCAGCTGCACAAAAGTTCTTTCATAAGAACATTGTGGCACGATTTGGTGTTCCAAACCGTCTCATCACAGACAACGGTTCTCAGTTCGCTAGCGGTCTCTTCCTAGACTACTGCGATCAGATTGGGACTAAGGTGTGCTTTGCTTCCATGGCACATCCACAAAGCAATGGTGCCGTAGAACGGGCCAATGGGCAAGTATTGCAAGGCATCAAAAAACGTGTTTTTGATCGCCTCAAGACCCGCTCGGGGGCTTGGGCAGACGAGCTCTATACTGTTCTATGGGCACTACGGACTACCTCTAGTCGAGCCACCGGTGAGACACCCTTCCATTTGGTCTATGGGGCCGAGGCTGTGTTGCCTATGGAAGTCAGTATTGGATCTGTTCGCACGAATCAATTCGAACAGGTCAACCAATCCGAACAGCGATCGCAAGATCTCATCCTCCTGGAAGAAAGGCGTGATCGCGCCCTGATCAAGTCCGCGGTATACTTGCAGGCTCTACGCAAGTATCACAGTAAAAAGGTGCGACCACGTGATGTCAACGTGGGCGACTTGGTTTTACGAAAAATTCAAGACCAGTCTAACCGCAATAAATTCTCCCCAAAGTGGGAAGGACCATACACTGTCGTCTCAGTGCCGCGGCCAGGGTCTGCGCGGTTAGCCATGGAGGATGGTCGGATTTTGTCCAATACTTGGAACATCGATCAACTTCGCAAGTTTTACGTGTAAGTATTCCAATCACTTTTTCCCTGTTTAATTAGCATCTTTTCATAAAAAGCATGTCTCGTTTTCATACAATGAGTGTTTTCTTTAAGCCCAAATTATACAAATTCGACCTGGGGCTGATCGCCGGCGGTTAGGTTACTACAGCATTTTTTAACCGGATTCGCTGGTCGATCTCATGATCACTTCCAGATAAGTCGCTCCTAAATAAGCCGTTTCTCAACGCACACGGGACTATCTGGCTAGTCTTCGGTCATCTGGGTGGCTACCAGTTTGCAATAAGGTTAAAATGTTACTTTAATCTTGACCATCGGCTTGAAGCGCATATCCCTGGTCATCATACTTATGTTTTCCCTCTGCTTAAAATACTAAGGCTCCATTATTCACAAAACAGAGGCGGGGGCTAGAGGAATATACTTATAGTATGAAACTTATGATGTGAATATGCACTTTCTTTTAAAAAAAAAATATATAGTTTTACATACATTGCATGGTGATTACAATTGTTTGGTTACAAAAATAAGGATCATTCGATCCCCAGCTCAGTCAGGAGTTTATCTACTAGGGGCTGGACTTCCTCTATGACTGCATCGAGCAGCTCTTCACTCTCGACCTCAACCGGACCCACCAGTGCGTTCAGATCTGCATCTGGGCCATGGTGAAGTCGAACCCGGCTGAGTACGGCTGCTGCGGCTGATCGAACCCTGGTTCTGATCGCCTCTTCGCGTCGCCTTGTATCTCCAGGGAGATACTCAAGCAGTGAATCGCCTGGGCAGTAAGCAGCGATGTCTAGTCATTTATACTGAGGTTGTCTTGCCTCAGTTCTACCACATCGGTCTTCAAAAGATCAGCCACGGCCTTTAGTTTTTCAAAGATCCGGAGGCTCAGTTCTTTGATTGCCTGATCGGTGTGGCGAATCGAGGATTCAAGAATCTCCTTGTCTCGACTGAGCTGCGTAATTCGACCTGCTTGCGCTGTACAGAGAGAGAAGATTATTCGCATATTATGGACTCAAGTTTTCCTTGTCAGGAATCGGCTTACCAGCATTCTCTGATCGAAGTCTGTTGAGTTCAGTTTCTTGTTTCTTAAGCATTGAGACTGAATCGGCCACCTCCTTCTTCAAGAATGCAACCTCTCTGCAACAAAATCAAGGCAGTCATAACCAAGATATACCCATGTTAACCAGAGGGTAATGGTACTCACCTGCGCAAGCTATCGCGTTCTTTTTGAATGGCTTCTGTACTAGCCATCACAACACGCGAATGGCTTGTTAGCCAGGACAATCCCTGTGGCGACAAAGAAGAAGGTCAAAGGTGTCCTAAGTATAATTCAGGCACGGAAGCAAAGTCTTATTATACCTTCATAAACTTCTGTAAAACGGCATCATTCAGTTCAGCGGGAATCCTCGCTAGAGCCTCCGACGTGCTCACTACAGGGATAGTTGGCGGGAGTGCCGGCCGGACGCCACCCTCAGAGACTACTGGTTGTGACCCGATCCCTGTACTTGTTTCACCTCCCGCGGTCCGGACGACTTCCTGAACCACAGGAGCAGAGCGCTCTTCATTAGAGGCTCCCTCATCAGCCCTAATTTCAACCTCCCCAGTGGCGGTTGAAGGGTTAGGCGCTGTCTTCTTCTGCCTAACAGGAAGAATGGGTCAGGCAACTTTTATTTAAGATTACTGTCAAGTAAGAGCTCTTACCTTATTTGAAATCCCATTCGTTCCTGGGACTTCTGGGAAAATTCCCCTTGCGAAGGAGAGCCGTCTCCTATTCTCGCCTTCCTTATGGTAAACAAGGCAGCACCCCCCTGGAAATGTCATGTTATAGGCATATTCTTAGGGAACAGGTAAAAACACATGAAAAGATCTTTACCTGGGCCACCGGGCTAACTGGTGGGGCTGCATCTGAAGGCCTTGGCGATTCCAGAGTTGCTGGAACCATCATAGCTGGCCTTTGTTCATCCACCTCCTCCACTGTCCGTAGAGGAGGAGGATTTTCCTCCCTGGAACCCCCAGTGGTCCCAGGGGGAAGCTCTCCTCCCTGTATATACATTAACTTGACAAATGTGCAGAAAGAGTCATAGAAGGAACGGCCGAAAAAGATTCCTTACCTTGGTCGTCCCTTCGACCAGGGAAGCAGAGATAATTGACCCTGAAACCTCGGGGGCTTCAGGAATTGGAGGGTTACCCGCGACCACAAGATTTTCGGTGGTCGCAGGATCTTCCACGACCACTTCCTCGGTAATAGTGGTCTCTGCGGGGCGGCTTGGGGCGTCGCTGGATGGAAGATCCGCGATCTTCCTCCTTCAAAGGATCAGAGGAACGTCATCCTCTTCCTCCTCGCTCCCCTCTCCCTGTACGACGAAGAAGTGATTCCATGTTGCGCCTGAAAAAGTAGCAGGAATGCGATATCTTACCGCAGTCTTTCTTGCGGGACGAGGAATGCTTCGTGAAGACCCCTCCCCAGGGTTTAGCTTGGTCTTCTTAGGGGCAGGACTCTTTGTCCTGGGTCTCTGAGAGACCTTCTTCACATTCCTCGCCGACGGCTTCTTCGGAGAGCCGACATTTTCACTTGGGAACGTAACATCCGCAAACCTCCCTAGGAGCTGGTTCGCAGTCCATTACAAGGGATTAGCACTGGACACACACAAGACCTGCAAAGCCAAAGCTGAACAAGGAAATTACCTTTCGGCGCTCCTGTCTGAGGTCATCACCCGCGTGAATCAAGCTCTGCGGGCGAGGTGATTCTTTAGGGCCCTCTACATCGGAATTGTAGGTCCTAAGGAGGGAGTTGGTCCGCCTTTCAATCTCGGATGAAGGCAGGACTGTTCCCAAACTCAAGTCAGAATTTGTACAATTCAAAAAGGAGAAAGTTCAGCACCAAAGAAATAAATACCTTGACTGTAGTCCAGGGTGCTATCACCCATGGACTTAATCTCCCACGCCGGATGAGCCCTTTCACGCAGAGGACTCACCCGGTTCTTCACGAAGTCTCGAATGATATCTCGAGCCGTCAATCCTTCATTGACCAAGTGAAGAATCACCTCGGCATGCTTCGAAAGCTTCGAGTTCATCGCCGGAGGAATGTCTAACTCGCTTGACTCTCCGGTCGCGAGTTTTCAAACCATAAACTGCTTTCGGATGGTGGAGAGCAGTAGAACCACCTTTGGTGCCACCCATGCATAGAATCTCGTAGGGGTGGGGAGGGATACTCCTTTTTATCCCTCAGTCGGAAGTAGATACATCCGGCGGCGTTGGTACTCTTCGACCACGCTGAAAAGTAAAATCGTCGGAAAAGATCCACGCTGGGATATATTCCGACGAAGGCTTCACAAAGGTGCTGGAATACTGCAAGGATCAGCATCGCGTTGGGGTGGAGGTTGATCAGTTCCCACCCGTAATGTTCAAGGACATCCTTAAGGAACCGACTCTCAGGGAATCGGAACCCGCAACGCAAATACTCCTCAAAAACCACCAACCCGCAGGTCGCCAGTTAATGAGCAGCCGCGGAGAAAGGATCTCCTCCTTCTCTAATGCCATCAGGCTCTCCTCAGAATGGTGAATGGATCTGCTCCAGGACGCCATCTTTGGTAGAATCAAAGGGGAAGCTGGCGATTTGGGGAAGATGAAGGCTGAAAAAGATGAGGGCTTTGAGCGGCGGGAATAATAAGGGTTTTTAGCTGTGTGGCTTCTTTGAGAAGACATCTGCTCTTTTTATAGACCCAAGGCGACGCATTAATGAGTAAACGGCTCATTTCAAACGTTCCATTGAATGCTTTATTCATTTCCCATAATGGATACTGTCTCTGATGGACCCGATAAAGTACTCAGGCGTCGGATCTGAAACAAAAAGACTTCTTTGTTTTGGAAACTGAAAGTGTAAAAGGACTGAAAAATTTTCAGTACTTTTCAGAGGACGTTTTTCCTTTTTATACTTTGAACATTTTATTCGAAAAAATCACGTAACCCAATTTTCAACGTACTGAAGTGTTTCTAATTGGGTTATGGTTTTATCGAAATCGTGTTTTAGGCTAAAACTTCGATTCTAATCGAAGTGACATCCTGACCGAGTCCCAACTCTGGTCGAACCTTAGTTCTGACCGCGGCTTTGAAACTGATCGCGGAATCAGGGCAGGTCGCGGTGCTTTTTTCTTAAAAGTGATTTTGATCGCAGAACTAAAAATTCCTGTGTATGGATGGTCACGAACGTAAAGTTCATGGCTATATTTTCGCACAGAAGATATGGAGAACATTTCATGAGAAATAAAGAACTTTTATTTCTTACATTCTTTACATACAAAAGGGATGCAGTCGATCAAAACATCGACTTGCTCCAAAAGAAGCTTACAAAGTTCCCCAAGGGACATGTTGTTGTCAGTAGGATCTACACTGACAACCCCCAAGGAACTAGCAACTACCCTAAGTCTATCTATATCGTCCCTAACAACAGACGCACTATTGTCCCTAATCAAGTCAGAGAGTTCTCGCTGTTGCTGAGCGAAGTCCCTTTCTCGACGGAAATGGTGCGCCTCTTCTCGGGATCGATCAAGACATTCTGCTAAACGCAGAATCTTCGAGGCCATCTCCTCGGTCTTCTTCTCCAGGGCATTCTTTTCTTCCAGAAGGGTCTGTCCGGAAGGAAGAGATGGAGCAGCAGAAGGCTGATCGCTGGGGCCTCCTACCTCCTACATTTTTGCAAAAGTTAGTCATACTAACTAAAATTATCAGCAAAAAAGGGAGAAGAATTGTTACCTGTCCCGGTGCATAACCCGTTGATACACCCATCTTGGGAGGAAGATCATGATATGGTGGAAGAGCAACCTCCCCAGAAGAAGATTGCTTCGCCCACCCAATATGGCAATCATCTGATCGAGGGATAGTCACCGCTTGCCGACCAGGATGTTGATCACCCAAAAGGATGGGGGAATTGGATGTGAAGGGATCTTTTCCTAAGGATAAAGGCCTAACTTGCCGAGAGGCATGAACGGGGAGGGTCAAAGGAACTGAAGGAAGAAAGAAACTCGCTACGTTCTTTACCTTTGTTCCACTGGAAGATCCTTCGTCAACCTTGGGTTTCTTCCTTAAGGGAGACAGGACTTCATTCGTTTGAGACCCTTGTTCGACAATTTCCCCTTCATCGCTCTCAATCTCGATGATTTCATGATCTGCCATTGGGAGCGGTATGTGAAAAGGAAGGAGGCAAGATAACAAGAAAAAGACTTAGACGTGAGAGGGAAATTGTAGATCTTTACATGTCCAGGGGTCTGGTATTTATAGCCGCCTGGGTGACGGTTTGCATTCCAGACGCCTCGGGTTTTGCTAAAACATTTACAATTTTACCTCGAGATAAAAACAATTCTACGGCGCTATCATTGCTCGTCACGTAATGTCAGAACTCGTCTTGAAAAACCAACCGTTTTCACTTAGTGCGCCACTAAGTGGAGAAGTTAAAGGGCCGGGTTAAAAATCCAATGCACGGTTTTTAAATTCGAAATAAACACGTCTCTTCGTTTTCTTCGAATTTGGGGGCTAGCTGACGAGGATTGACACCCGGGTCATTTCTAATAAACTTTTGGTTCAAGACAAGTTCGAACCAGACATGTACCTGGTGATGCGAACTCAAGCTATTCTGAGGGGCATCACCATGAGGTCGCAAGCTTTACGCGATCAGGTCGCAAGCTTTACGCGATCAGGTCGCAGCTTTACGCGGTCAGACCATAAGCCTTGCGCGGTCAGAAGTCCGTAAGCCTTCCGCGGTCAGAACATCTGTCGATCAGGATATTTGGGATCTATCTATTTCGGTTGCCCGTACAACAGGATATTCCAAATATCCCGAAGATTCCTACACGTGAAGAATCAACCGTCAGAATGTTAACACATACAGTTATCCATGAATAACACGTGTTTAACCTGCGTGGAGGTTAAGAGCAGTTCCAAAAAAACCGCATCCAACCGTCCATGCAACCGTTTGATGCAGTTTCCTCTACATGGCACCCTTTCAAACAGTACAAAAGGATGGCATGGAACATCAAAAGGGGGGAAGAAAATCATCCAAGTTAGCCAAGTCTACGGCACACCTCATATAGCATTTTAATAAGCCTTCTTTGGCTTATCTTTGTACACTCTTACAGGAAAAATCCTCGCCTGTGAGGACTTTTTCCTCCATTTGTAAACCTTTTACCACACTTAGTGAAATCTCAACAGGACGTAGGGCTTTTACTCCCACCATCGAGGGCCCGAACCTGTCTAAACTCTCTGTGCTCCTGTTCACTATTGTTCAGCATACCTTCCCAAAGGGTCATCTTGAAAGGTCTCACAGTTATAAATTTTGCATAAGTTCGGCTGAGGACTCCGAGTCCGAATCGTCGACAGAGTCCCTCCGTCCGCCTCGGCGGTCGGAGTCCATTCCGCCACGAAGTCAGCGAGGACTTGCGACTTGATGGCAGAGCGGCCCGTGAAGGTGAGGGAGAAGGGAGCGAGCTCGGCCCCACACTTGCCAATCCGGCCGGTGGCCTCCTTGTTTCTTACCACTTCTCCCAGCGGGAGAGATGACGGGACCGTGACCGGGTGCCCTAGGAAGTAGTGGCGGAGCTTTCGCGACGCCATAAGGAGGGCATAGCACAGCTTCTCCACCTTAGTGTACAGCGTCTTAGCCCCTTGAAGGGCCTCGCTGACGTAGTACACAGGGCGTTGTTGCCCATCCTGTTCTCTCATGAGCACTGCGCTCACTGCGACGGGGGTCGCAGCAAGGTATAGTAGTAAAGGTTCCTCCGGGGACGGGCTCACGAGCATCGGAGGGCTCGCGAGGTACTTCTTTAGCGCGTCGAACGCCATCTGGGCCTCGGGGTTCCACCTGAACCCCTCGAGATCCCGGAGGATTTTGAAGAACTGGAGTCCGCGTTCTCCTGACCGCGAGACGAAACGACCCAACATGGCCAGGCGGCCTGCAAGCCTCTGCACGTCTTTGACGGAACGCGGGGGAGGCATGTCCAGCAGGGCCCGAATTTTTTCGGGATTCGCCTCAATGCCCCGCTGGGACACCAAGAAGCCAAGCAGCCTCCCGCCGCGTACGCCGAAGGCGCATTTTTCCGGGTCTCCGCCAAGTCATCGATGTGTGCGGCGGTGCGAAGGCTTTTGACGACCGCATCGTCAATGTAGACCTCGATGTTGAAGCCGAAGGGCATGTGAAGATAGCAGAAGGTGCCGAGGGGAGTTATAAAACTAGTCTTTTCCTCGTCCTCTGTAGCCATCAGTTCGCACCCTACGATCGAATTGACCAGTTGGTCGATCCGCGGGAGTGGGTAGTTATCTTTTGGGCAAGCGCGGTTGAGATCGGTGAAGTCCACGCACATCCTCCACTTGCCACTTGACTTCTTTACGAGGACAGGGTTTGCCAACCATTCGGGATGGAGGACTTCTCGCACGAACCCCGCCTCTAGAAGCTTGGAGACCTCTACCTTGATGGCATCTTGGCGCTCGAGTGATAACCTCCTCAACTTCTGCTTGACCGGGGAGCGGCCGGGGATCACAGCGAGCTTATGCTCAATGATGTCCCGGGCGACGCCCTGCATCTCCGAGGGTTCCCACTCGAAAACGTCTGAGTTTTCGCGAAGGAAAACCGCGAGCTGCTCGGCGTGTTCCTCGGTGAGGTCTACTCCGATCCTGACGGTTCTCTCTTCATCTCCCGCGGACAGTTGGACTTTCCAAAGGTCTCCCTTGGGGCGTGGCCTCGGAAATGGCCTCCCGAGGGGAACGGCCGGGGCAGCATGAGGTTCGGGGGGGCGCTCCCCGCGGGGTCTTGATCACGTTGATGTTCCCGATGGCGGTGGTGGCATGTTCGTAAAGAGCGCGGGCCACGTTCTGGTCGCCTCGAACGGTGATCGCACCGTGAGGCCCAGGGATTTTCACGCAGAGATAGTTCTGGTGAATCGCCGCCCCCAGATGGTTGATCGTGGTCCTCCCCATAATAGCGTTGTATGAAGAGGGGAGGTCCACCACATCGAATCGGACCATCTCCGTCCGGTAGTTTTCCGGGGTGCCAAAAGTCATTGGTAGATCGACCTTCCCCACCGGGTGGATGGTCTTCCCAGGAATGAAGCCTTGTAACGGCCCGAGTGCGGGCTGCAGTAGCTTCTCATCGACTTGCATCTCCCTGAACGCCTTCAGGTATAAGACGTCGGCGGAGCTCCGACCGTCGACGAGGATGCGTGCCAGTTGGCAGTTGTAGACTGTAGCCGAGACGATGAGCGCGTCGTCGTGCGGGAAGTGAACCCCGCGTGCGTCTTCCGCTGTGAAGGTGAGGGGGACGTCCGACCATTTTGGTGGCAGAGACATATGCAGCACCCCCACCACCTTCACCTCCCGCGCGTACTCCTTGCACTGACGCTTGGAGTCCCATCTCGCGGCGGATCCCCCGGTGATGATGTTTATACGTCTTTGGGAGGTTTGAAAGGGGAGCTCTCGGGCCGAGCTCCCTTCTTGCATTTGTCTCTGCTGCTCGCCCGCGGGGGCGGGGAGCGCTGGCAAAGGCGTCGAGGGAGGCAAGGAGGCAGGGCCCCCTCCCCCCTGGCCGCGCTGGTCGAGAAAAGCCGCGAAGTACTGTAGAAGCTAATTGCATTCTCGAGTAGGGTGGGTACTCGACTTGTGGAAGGTGCACCACACATTGGCTGTGCCCTCCTTACTCTCCTTGGGGCGGCTCTCGCGCCCGCGGGAGGATTGTCCTCCCTCGTAGCCCTTTGACTTAGGAGGGGCACGACTGCCTTTGGCGCTGTCGCGCGAGCCGCCTCCGCCCTCGAGGACGAAAGCGTCCCGAGGCCGTGGCTCGCGATGATCACTTCTTCGGGGACGTTTGCTGGAGGGGTCCCTGGCCTCCCGGTCGGCGGGGGCAGGAGCCCCCCGGTTCTTTTTCCAAAGATCGTCCTCCTCCGCGCGGGCGTACTTCTCAAGTACGGTGAAGAGTTCATCGGCGGAGGTGGGGCAGCTCCGAGATAGCCTCCGGTGGAGCTCCCCTGGGAGCATCCCGCTCTTGCATGCTTCGATGACCGTAGAGTCAGGGACATGCGCCACTTTGCTCTTCACCTGAGTGAAGAGCTTGAAGAAACTGCGGATAGTCTCCCCTGTCATCTGCCGGACGGTGTAGAGCTGGGATGAGTCTAAGGGCCGCACGTAGTTTCCCTGGAAGTTCGCGCAAAATTCGCGCTTCAGCTGTACAAAGGACTTGCTGGACCCAGCTTTCAGGTTGTAGAACCATGAGCGCGCGATGCCCGTGAGGTAGAGGGGGAAGACATTGCATTGCACTGTCTCGTCCCCCCCGGCCGCCGAGATGGCCGCCGAGTACACCTGCACAAACTCGTAAGGATCGGCCTCACCATTGTAATGCTCAATGTGCAGCGGGCGATAAGGCCGCGGCCAGTGTATGCAGCGGAGACGACTGCACAGCGGTTGGTTGGTCCCCTCAACTTCCTTGGGGGATCCATGGTCGCCGTCATCTCTTGCCGGGGACGCGTGCTCATTGTCAGAGTCTGGAAGGGGTGGCAGCGGTCCGCCGGTTTGGCGGTGTCGTCTCTTTTCTTCCGGGTTGGTTGAGATGACCTCTTGGGCGTCGAGGTATTCCGCAAGAATGGTGGCAGCTTCTTTGAATGGTCTCTTCCCCCGGGCGATTTGGGAGCGCGTCTCCGCGCGCCCGCGGGTTCGGGGGAGTCCTGACCGATGACGGGAGGTGGTTTCTCCGGACTTGGCGGTACGCATTCTGTAACATCCTGAGTTTTTGGGTGAAAAGTTTCTTTCTTAAAAATCATGCATGCATGTCTCTTCTAGATCAACCAAATCAGCCTCAGCTTTATTCTGTTCTAGCCCTAAAATCTCCAAATCTATCCTGTGACCCCAAGTCAAGATCTGACTTTCCAGATTTGATCTATCAGTTATCCTAAATATAAAAGCCTTTAGAACCCAGATTCAATTCTATCTCTAACTTCCAGATTTATCAACTCCTTTCTGTTTCGAAAACAGAATATCTGTTATTACCTTTTACCCTAAGTTTCAGAAATTCAGATTTAATAAAAATCTTAGCCAAGTTCAGACCAGATTATTCCTGGATTATGATCAAGGGTATGTGTAACACCCCAGTTTTTGGCTATCTTTTCTGCTTGCGGATCAGCATACCTTCTTTGGAAACCTTGATATTTTAACCCTATCTTGATCTTAGGTATGCCACTACCTTAACCTAAAAAGTTGGCTGCTAAACTTCATTGACCAGATCGTTTTCACATTTCAGTCCAAAAGTGTTTCAATTTAGTCCTTTTAAGAGGTTTCAGAAAACCCAAAAAGGCTAAAAGTCCCAGATCACCTCAAAATTCAGATCTGATCAAGTGATAACCTTTCTTTCATTTTTCTGAACATTTTTCCCTTCTGGAAGAATCCCAGAATCTCGACCAAAACTGTAGTTTCAGCCTCGACGAAAGTTTCAAACCCTAATTACCCTAATTACCCTGTTTTCGAATTTTGTCAAAACCACCAGATCTTATCGGATTTCATCATTTTTCCTACTAGATGAATCCAAGACATTTAGTGGCACTCATCTGCAAAATCAGAATTCAAATCAGCCCCTCAGATCTTCAGAATTGCAAATAGGCCCAAATCCCCGAGCCAAAACCTTCACAGATCAGTCCAAATCGTTGCAAATAGGTCCAAAGTTCGCAACCAGGTCCCTGTGAAGTTTTCAACCAGCAACCGCCAAATTGCCGCGCCGTTGAACTCGTCGCCGGCGAAGTTCGCCGCGCTGCCACCTCACGGCCACGTACCGCCACCGTGGAGCGTTTCAACCCCACCGTGCCATCTTCTTCCCCGCGCCCGCGTGCCTGCTGCTGCTGCTGCTGCTGCCAGGAGCTTCACGCCACTTGGCCGCCATCCCGAAGATCATCGCCACCACCCTGACCAAATCCTGTTTCCGCTATTCACCGTCTCTGGCAGAGCCCCGCCGTGTCCCGAAGTGCATCGATGACTGTCCCGGCGTCAGAAGAAGATCTCCCCGGCGATTGCTGCTGCTCCCGAGAGCTTCACCCCACGGCTATATAAGCCCCCTCCCTTGCCCAGCATTGCCTCGCACCACCCCACAGCTTCTTTTCTTTAGCCTTAGCACCAGAGAGCAACCGAGTCCTCAGCGCCGCCGCGAAGTTCATCTTCTCCGGCGAGCAGTTCCTGAAGCTAACGGCGCCAGCTTCGCCCGAAGCTTCCCCCTCCAAACCAACGCCACCAGTAAGCTCCTTTCGTCCCCCTGTACGTTTCATAGCCATTAATTGGTCCCCGGCTGTGGGACCCTCATTTGAGGATTCCAGTGGCAATCGCCCAGGTGGATTGCACTCAGAAAAGGCACATTACAGCTCACAACAATAGAATGCATTATATAAAAATGCGAGTAATTAAAAACAAGTGCTGATCACAAGGACCAACATCACAATAACTTAGCGCCGAAATGACGCATTTAATTGTTAATACAAATTAGGGAGTTTTCGACACAAGGGTCGGCACAAAATAAAACAGCTAAGATAAACAAAAGGACTTCTTCAGTCTTCTTTCTCTGCAGCGGCGGTATTGCATGGGCCTTCTCCACATCGAACTCCACCTTGGTGCATAACCCTTTAACTAGATGGGTCCTCAGTTTCTTCTTCTTGTTCCACATTGGGTTCAAGACCATAAGATTCAGGGTCGGCGAATCCTTCCTCTAAATTTGTTTGAAAAGAAAGGGTGAGCACATTGTCCACATGGTGCTCAACAAGTCCCAAGTAACAATGCATATGTATAAATGATGGGGAATTTCTCAAAGAACAGCTCTTTGGCTCTGTGTATAAATAGATTTTCACATGCAGCTTTAAAGAAAGGTCTTTATTTTCGAAAGCTGGGCTTTTGAAATCCTAAGCTAGATTTTCAGAAATGTTGTGTCTGGCGGTCTTTCATGAGTCACCACTTTACTCAGATTTTGTGAAAAACTTCCAAAAGCTACTTGTGCTGCATCGACGTGAATAGAATTCACAGCGCGCAGACTCCATGACCTGGGAGCTCAGAGTATCCGATACTTTTTAAACTTTGCAAAGGTGTACCACCTTAATCCACCAATCATTCGGCTTTCAAGTCGGATCAGCTTCATGCGACTTTTACGCATGTGACAAGGCCGAGATGACACAACAATTTACAGTCCTAGTGTTAACTATTTCCCTGCCCGGTAAATAGACAGTTAAGTCTCAAGTACCGTTGTGGGTCCTCCCCACTGCCTTACTTCCTAGCCTGGGCCTATGTTCTCGCAAGACACATAGCCTCTCTTGATTACAGTCGCGCATGACTTAATCTGGCTTAGGGCGTCTTCCTTCTTCCCACCTTTTCCTCTCATGATTTTTCTGATCTCACATCACTCATGGCCTTCTGCGGCCCACCAGTTCTCGCAAGAATCTGGACCGACAACCATTGCAGGGAAAAGCTAACACTAAAGAAAGCTACTAAGTTGCGCCCGTCCCATAAACAGGCAGGTGGTTGGTACGTTTTTCATGCCGCATAGAAGCACAACACAAGGTTCTAGTCCTTATGAATCTTTAGTGAGGAGTCTTTCACATTCCCAGTGCGCACACAGCACCATCCAATCAAACCAACCTCACTATCGATTCCAATCACATTTTCTTTCACAAAAAGGGGTTTTGAACATGCTTTTCTCATATGTGACCATTCAACATTTGTCATATAATCTTTAAGCATAGCATAGCCCAAGCATGATAATCTAGGGTAACAAGGGTGCAGGGATATTTGATGTCAAAAGGGGCTTTACAATCATTTAGGTCATATCTAGTCATTTTATTGAAACATAATTCTTATTTGAATCTAAGGCATGCATATACTAGAAAACAGTTAACATACTTCATTTCAAAATAGCAGGTGAGACATGATCAAGGGTTTGAGACTTGCCTTGCAGTGACGGGTCTAGCTGCTCAAATGAATCTTCAGGGATCTCCTCTGCTCCTTCAACGTCTGGTTCCACGACGGGTACAAACAGCACATACATACCATATAAGCACACAAGCACTAGAAAATAATACGTAAATACATCATGCATGCAGGGGAAATGGTTTAGACAAGGTCACTTGACATTGGTTGAAGAGATGGGTTCAGAGGGCTTGAATGTCGAAGGGCTGACATTCGACTCATGGCTTGACATTGCCCTAAATCGGTTCTAGGTTTGTTTTCTGGAGATGTGATAGTAGGGAATGTTGTAGAACATGGCTCAAAAGGCTTAGTGGACAAAGTGGCATTTCAATTGCTCAAAAGAAACAAGTCTAAATCATCCAATGCCACAGGTGGACATGCACTGACATAGTGTTTGACATGGCCAGAAACTAGGGCATTGCATAACTTTTGACTCAGAGTTCCAATTGATGCACAACTTTGTCTAGGGTTTAGGCATTGACAACAGCTACAAAACTCTCAACAGGCTCAAGGGCTGAAAGTGGCCGGAGGGTGGCCAAATCCGGTGAGCAAACACGGTGGCCTGGACATGAACTGAGCCACTGGACAGCAACCTTGGCATGGCTATAACTTTTGATTCAGGTCGATTTAGGGGTCGGGCTAGTAGACAAAATTACTCAGGGGATTGAGATCTATCTAAATGACAAGGTGAGCGAGGCTAGATCGGCCGGGGATAAATTCCGGCGACCGGCGCTGGAGAAGACAACCTCCAGATTGGGCGTTTCTGTTCTAAAGGGTTTGAGCTCGATTCCTTGCTCAGGGAGTGAGAGGGTGAGGTGAGGGATCTACTTGCGGGGTTAAATCGGCCGGAGAGTGGCCGGAGAAGCTTGGCGACGAGGACCAGCTTACTGGTGGCGCGCAAACTTCGGAAAGGCCGTGATTCTTGCTCGAATTTGAAATCTAAGCTTACAGGCTTGTTCAATTGGGTGCACTGGTCAAATCCTATCACTGGCACGAAGGCTAATTCGGGCTAAATCGCTAGGCATTGCCGGAACAGGGGCTTTTCGGTTCTCCGGTGATTGCCGGCGTTGAGGTGCGCCGGGGACCAATAAACGCTATGAAACGTAGAGAGAGGTGTAGGGAGCTTACTGGTGGCGTTGGTTTGGAGGGGGAAGCTTCGGGCGAGGCTGGCGCCGTAAGCTTCAACGGTTGCTCGCCGGGGAAGATGAGCTTCGCGGCGGCGCTGAAGAACTCGGATGCTCTCGGGTGAGGGAAGCTAAAGCTTACAATGCAGGTGGTGTGAGGCAATGCTGGGCAAGGGAGGGGGCTTATATAGCCGTGGGTGAAGCTCTCGGGAGCAGCAGCAATCGCCGAGGAGATCCTCTTCTGACGCCGGGACGGTCATCGAGGTATTTCGGGACACGGCGGGGCTCTGCCAGAGGCGGTGAATCGCGGGGAAGCAGGATTCGGTCAGGAGGTGGTGGCGAAGATCTTCGGGATGGCAGCCAAGTGGCATAAAGCTCCTGGCAGCAGCAGCAGCAGCAGGCACGCGCGGGGAAGAAGATGGCACGGTGGGGCTTGAGCGCTCCACCTTGGCGGTACAGCTGCGCACGGCTGGTGGCTACGTGGCCATGAGGTGGTAGCGCGAGGGGCTTCGCCGGCGACGAGCTCAACAGTGCGGCAAAGCGGCAGGGCGCTGGTCGAACGAGCACTGGTCGCAGTCGTGCACGCGGTCTCCTGGTCGTGGTCGAAGAAAAGGCCAAGGGCTTGTTTGCAAGGTTTTGGACTGAAACGCGAAGGTTTTGGCTCGGGAATTTGGGCCTAATTGCAATTCTGAAGATCTGAAGGGCTGATTTGAATTTTGATTTTGCAGATGAGTGTTACTAAATGTCTTGGACTCATCTAGCAGGAAAAATGATGAAATCCGATAACATCTGGTGGTTTTGACAAAATTCGAAAACAGGGTAATTAGGGTAATTAGGGTTTGAACTTTTGTCGAGGCTGAAACTAGGGTTTTGGTCGAGATTCTGGAATTCTTCCAGAAGGGAAAAATGTTCAGAAAAATGAAAGAAGGGTTATCACTTGATCAGATTTGGATTTTGAGGTGATCTGGGACTTTTAGCCTTTTTGGGTTTTCTGAAACTTCTGAAAAGGACTAAATTGAAACGCTTTTGGACTAAAAAGTGAAAACGATCTGGTCAATGAAGTTTAGCAGCCAACTTTTTAGGTTAAGGTAGTGGCATACCCAAGATCAAGATGGGGTTAAAATATTAGGGTTTCCAAAGAAGTTATGCTGATTCGCAGGCAGAAAAGATAATCAAAAACTGGGGTGTTACACCGGCGCACCTCAACGCCGGCAATCACCGGAAAACTGAAAAACCCCTGTTCCCGCAATGCCTAGTGATTTAGTCCGAATTAACCCTCATGCTAGTGATAGGAATTGACCAGTGCACCCAATTGAGCAAGCCTGCAAGCTTAGATTTCAAATTTGAGCAACTATCATGGCCTTTCCGAAGTTTGCGCGCCACCAGTGAGCTGGTCCTCGTCGCCAAGCTTCTCCGGCCACTCTCCGACCGATTCAACCCCGCAAATAGACCCCTCACCTCACCCTCTCACTCCCTGAGAAAGGAATCGAGCTCAAGCCTTTTAAAACAGAAACGCCCAATCTGGAGGTCATCTTCTCCTGCGCCGGTCGCCGGAATTTTTCCCCGGCCGATCTATCCCCGCTCACCTTGTCATTTAGATAGATCTCAACCCCCTGAGCAATTTTGTCTACTAGCCCGACTCCTGAATCGACCTGAATCAAAAGTTATAGCCATGCCAAGGTTGCTGTCCAGTGGCTCAGTTCATGTCCAGGCCACCGTGTTTGCTCACCGGATTTGGCCACCCTCCGGCCACTTTCAGCCCTTGAGCCTATTGAGAGTTTTGTAGCTGTTATCAATGCCTAAACCTCAGACAAAGTTGTGCATCAATTGGAGTTCTGAGTCAAAAGTTATGCAATGCCCTAGTTTCTGGCCATGTCTAACACTATGTCAGTGCATGTCCACCTGTGGCATTGGATGATTTAGACATGTTTCTTTTGAGCAATTGAAATGCCACTTTGTCCACTAAGCCTTTTGAGCCATGTTCTACAATATTCCCTACTATCACATCTCCAGAAAGCAAACCTAGAACCGATTTAGGGCAATGTCAAGCCATGAGCCGAATGTCAGCCCTTCGACATTCAAGCCCTTTGAACCCATCTCTTCAACCAATGTCAAGTGACCTTGTCTAAACCACTTCCCCTGCATGCATGATGTATTTACGTATTATTTTCTAGTGCTTGTATGCTTATATGGTATGTATGTGTTGTTTGTACCCGTCGTGGAACCAGACGTTGAAGGAGCAGAGGAGATCCCCGAAGATTCATTTGAGCAGCTAGACCCGTCACTGCAAGGCAAGTCTCAAACCCTTGATCATGTCTCACCTATTATTTTGGAATGAAGTATGTTAACCGTTTTCAAATATATGCATGCCTTAGATTCAAATAAGAATTATGTTTCAATAAAATGATTAGATATGACCTAAGTGATTGTAAAGCCCCTTTTGACATTGAATACCCCTACACCCTTGTTGCCCTAGATTATCATGCTTAGGCTATGCTATGCTTAAAGATTATATGATAAATGTTGAATGGTCACATATGAGAAAAGCATGTTCAAAACCCCTCTTTGTGAAAGAAAATGTGATTGGAATCGATAGTGAGGATGGTTTGATTGGATGGTGTTGTGTGCGCACTGGGAATGTGAAAGACTCCTCACTAAAGATTCATAAGGACTAGAACCTTGTGTTGTGCTTCTATGCGGCATGAAAAAGTACCAACCACCTGCCTGTTTATGGGACGGGCGCAACTTAGTAGCCTTCTTTAGTGTTAGCTTTTCCCTGCAATGGTTGTCGGTCCAGTTTCTTGCGAGAACTGGTGGGCCGCAGAAGGCCACGAGTGATGTGAGTTCAGAAAAATCATGAGAGGAAAAGGTGGAAAGAAGGAAGACGCCCTACGCCAGATTAAGTCGTGCGCGACTGTAATCAAGAGAGGCTATGTGTCTTGCGAGAACATAGGCCCAGGCTAGGAAGTAAGGCAGTGGGGAGGACCCACAACGGTACTTGAGACTTAACTGTCTATTTACCGGGCAGGGAAATAGTTAATACTAGGACTGTAAACTGTTGTGTCATCTCGGCCTTGTCACATGCGTAAAAGTCGCATGAAGCTGATCCGACTTGAAGGCCGAATGATTGGTGGATTAAGGTGGTACACCTTTGCAAAGTTTAAAAAGTATCAGATACTCTGAGCTCCCAGGTCATGGAGTCGGCACGCTGTGAATTCTATTCACGTCGATGCAGCACAAGTAGCTTTTGGAAGTCTTTCACAAAATCTGAGTAAAGTGGTGACTCATGAAAGACCGCCACACACAACATTTCTGAAAATCTAGCTTAGGATTTTAAAAGCCTCGCTTTCGAAAATAAAGACCTTTCTTCAAAGCTGTATGTGAAAATCTATTATATATTTATACACAGAGCCAAAGAACAATTCTTTGAGAAATTCCCCCTCATCTACACATATATGCATTGTTACTTGGGACTTGTTGAGCACCATGTGGACAATGTGCTCACCCTTGCTTTTACAAACAAATTTAGAGGAAGGATTCGTCGACCCTGAATCTTATGGTCTTGAACCCAATGTGGAACAAGAAGAAGAAACTAAGGACCCATCCGGTTAAAGGGTTATGTACCAAGGTGGAGTTCGATGTGGAGAAGGCCCATGCAATACCGCCGCTGCAGAGAAAGAAGACTGATGAAGTCCTTTTGTTTATCATTGCTGTTTTATTTTGTGCCGACCTTTGTGTCGAAAACTCCTTAATTTGTATTAACAATTAAATGTGTCATTTCGGCGCTAAGTTATTGTAATGTTGGTCCTTGTGATCAGCACTTGTTTTTAATTACTCGCATTTTTATATAATGCATCTTGTTGTTGTGAGCTGCAATGTGCCTTTCTGAGTGCAATCCACCTGGGCGGTTGCCACTGGAATCCTCAAATGAGGGTCCCACAGTATGCCAATACCTTAATCCAAAAAGTTGGTAGCCAGATTTTACCATCTGAACCTTTTTTTCAAATCAGTCCAAGAGTATCACATATCACTCCTTTTTCCAGATTTTCCAAAAGCCTAAAAAGGCAAAATGTTGCAAATCATCTCCAATTTCAAATCTGATTCAGGGAACACCTCCCAAATGCTTTTCAACACAAATTCTTCTTTTATGAGTATCTCAAAATCAAACCCTAAATCTCAGAATTCGAAATCAATTGAAATTCAGATTTCAATTACCATAAAATACCCTATTATCAGTTCATATCAGAAATCATCCAAACATCTCAAATTTTATCTTCAATCTGTGCCAAATCATTTGTTGAATCAAGTTTGCCAAATCAGCAAAATCAAAATCAGATCAAACCTTCCAAATCTCCAGAATTACAGTTCAGTCCAAATCCAGAATTGGAAATTGCAATCAAGCCCAAATTCGACTAGGACAGCAGCTGCTGTGCACGACCAGAGATCGCCGTGCATTTGCACCGCGCTTGCTCGCCGCCGGCCACGCCTCGCCGCGCCTGAGCTCGTACTCACTTGAGTTTCATGTGCACACGCGTCCACGCCCCAGCTATCGCCGTGGCAACGCCGTTGAACAGCTTGCTCCCGTGCGCGACCGTTGTCAGCAACTCTTCGCCACGTTGCTGTGCTTTGCCAGCCCTTGTCGCCACTGCCTTGCACTGCCCAACAGCATTGCGTCCCGATGAAGCAATAGTTTGATCAGCAGTCACCTCGCCTGTGCGCCATCGCGTCACCGCTCGCCGCTGTTGCATCTGCGCCCGGCAAATCAAATCACTGGCGCCAATTTATTGCTATTACATCCTTGCAAGCTTCGCCCTCTGGTCTATTTAAGCCACCAGTGCCTTGTATTATTTCCTCTTCACCAGGACTTAGCCAATTTTCCAAATTTCCTCGCCACCGACTTCTTCTCCGGCGAGTCCAGATTGAGGCCTCACGGTGCCAGCACAATCTGCTGCACCTCTCACCAAATTAAAGCTATCAGTGAGTTCCCCTACTCATCCTCTCTGTGCTGTACCATTTAATTGCTCACCGGTGACCTCTAACGCCGGCGATCACCGGAATTGCCGATTACCCTGTTCCTGCAATGTAGCTTAATTCAGCTCGAATTAGCTCTCGTTTCTGTGGAAGAAGATGATCAGTGACTCATTTCCAGCAAGCCTGTGCATCAAGATCTCCAGATTGAGCTCGAATTGAAGCTTTCCCCAGATTTGAGTTTCTCCAGAAACCGGCGATCGTCGCCAGGCTTCTCCGGCCATCCTCCGGCCAAATTGATCGTGCAGGTGACTTCCTCTTACCTCTCTTTCACTCTCCAAGCTTGGAATTGAGTTCTTTCGACCAGTATCAAAAACCCCCAAATGGCAGTGTTTCTTCTCCGGCGTCGATCACCGGAAAACCTTTCCTGGCCGTTTCAGCTTCATCCACTTTGTCTTTCAAGTGTGCTTCAACCTCCTGAACATATTTGTCTTCTAGCTCGATCTCTGAAACTGCCCAGAATTCAAATTATAGCCATGCCAAGATTGTTGTCCAGTGGCTTCACTGTGCCGTGTCGCCACCACACTTCTCCTTTGAATTTCATCATCTTCCAGCCATTTTCAGCTTTGGATCCTGTTGAATGATTTGTTCCTGTTATCATTGCCTACCTCCCAGACAAAGTGGTGCATCATTTGGAGCTCTAGATCAAAAGTTATGCCAAGCCCTAGTTTCTGGCCATGTCAGATTCAATGCCAAACTATGTCAGTCAGTGGCATTAGCCCTTTTTACTCTCTTCCAGATGTGCATTTTGGGCATAACTTTGTCCCTTAGATTCCTGAGGTTGTGATCAACATTTTCTTCTTCTATCACAACTTGATTTGAGCCCTTGAATTATATTTTCCGCTAAACCCTAATTTTTGACACTATCCCAGTGCATGCCAGCCAATGGCATTGGCCTTGTTTACCCACTTCTGATTGTGCATTTTGAAAGCCACTTTGTCCACTGAATTTGTAGAGTTATGATCTACATTTTCTTCTACTCTCATAACTTGAGATAAGCTCTCTAGTTTTCCTTGAAGTTATGTCAGATTCTTGATCCGAATGTCAATCTGCTGACATTCGCTGTTTTTGACCAAACCAGCCACAAAACTGATGTTCTTATTAACCTTGAGATCCTAAGAGCATCTAACACGCATCCTTAGCCAATTCTTTGAAACCCTAAACTCTCAACTCAGTTCAACTTGCAATCTCAATTATCTCCAGTATTGTTTAGTCACTCTTGTAAAGCATATCTGCATATAGATCCTAAAACATTTTAATATATAAGTAATATTTGTGTGTATTGTTTGGATTGTCGTCGAGCAGATTCAGAAGCTGAATTTGAGGACTTCGCTGTTGACCCGTTATCAATTGCTGTTTCTTACGACGCGGAAGGCAAGTCATGTCCTTGGTCATCTTGAACCTATATTTTAAATGTTGCTAAAACATAACCTTGAATATAGATAATACTGCATGAGAAAGATTGAGAATGGTTGATTTATGAATTGGCAGTACTAGACTGGTTATCTGTGAAATGTGAAATAAACAAGTTTTGAGCCATGAACTATTATATGTATTTATATATTTATATTCATGCAATAAAACCCCTAGCCGTGACCAGAAAATGGTATGGAATGGTGGTAGCACTGGAGGTGCTAAATTGTGAAGGAATGCAGGCACTGAAGGTGCAGGGTTGTGGATGGTCTGGTCACTGGCATATAAGGACTAGAACCTTGTGTTGTGCGTCTAGTGGCATGAACAACGTGCTAACCGCAAGCCTGGTATGGGACAGGCCTGAACAAGTACTTATGTGGATCGCACATAAAACCCCTGCATGAGTTGTGTTGTGATGTTTGACATAAGGGACGGTTCCCACACTATCACTGAAGGTGATCTGATATCTGACCCAGCAATGGGGATATGAGTAGGGGTCGAGGTTTGGGTACAACCTACCACAACTGTGGTTCGCGAGAGATCCACAGGGTCAGGGGTGAATTGTAAGTGATACATAACAAAAGTTCTTGTTATTTCCACCTTGCCGCTCACAATATGAAGTGAGTCAGGGGTCCAATCATTTTGTTATGATAGGAAAGGCTTGACAGTAAAATATCTTGCGGGTAAATTGGTACCTCTCTGCAGAGTTAAAAACGTATTCGAATACTCCGAGCTCCCGGGTTTATAGGAGTCTGCTGCGGTGGATTAAATCCACGGGGTGTGACACAAGTACTATTTTCTAAATAAAATATGTTTAATCAAGATTACCCAAATGACATGTGTTGTCATGATAAGGAATGCTGCCGTGGGCTGTCGTGTGTCGACGTGTCGCGGTAGTGCTATAATTTAGTGAACATGAATGATGATGTTATATTATGAAAAGTGCTGCCATGAGATGAGGTATGAAAGAAAAAGATATTTTACAAACATCCATAATTCTTGACTAGTCTAGGTTCATATCATCACTACTATATGTATCTACTCTTACCTATGACTTGCTGAGTACGTAAGTGCTCACCCTTGCAACCTACAAATCAATAGACGGAGCGATCAACAATCAAGATGAAGGCGTGGAGAACTTCTTGGATCCAGAAGGAGGAGCGTCAGTTCCGCCAGAGCCCTGATGTGTGTTGTTCTGCTGTGCACTTCTCTTTTGTGGGTGGGTCACCTATCTTCTGCTGTGTAGATGTTGTTTTGCTAAACCATGTATGCCGTGAAGGCATTGTAATCTTCTTATGTAATATCAAGGCCAGCAGGCCACACTGCTTAACTATTCTGTAAGTTACTCTGTTGCAATGTGATATACTCCTGTGCTTGACTTATCCTGGGAAGTCAAGGGTATGTGTACGCTATGCATATATGGGACTAGCTGCAGCGAGCTAGGTCTCTACAGGAGTAGTCGTAGTCCCAGTTTCGGGGCGTGACACATTCGCTCGACCTCCTCCCTTGTGAAGCGGGTCTGGTCCGCTGGGGGCGCCCGCGGGGGCAGCCCCGGAGGGGCAGGGAGTTGATGCGCATTTGCCACCGTCCCGGCAGACACCACCGGCGCGCGAACTAGGCCATGCGCCAGGTCCGCAATCGGTACGACGACGGGAGCGGTTGCAGTTCGAGTCCCTGGGGCGTCCGCAGGGGCGGGCGTTGCACCGGGCTCGGCCGTCGGCCCGCGGAGGCTGCCGGGCTCGGGCGCCGGGGTTGTCCCCGGCGCGGCAGTAGCCGCTCGCGGGGGTTCTGCACCCGGGGCCGGGCGACTCCCCGAGGCAGGGGAGGGCTCGGAGACGAGTTGACTCCCCGGCGCAGGAAGTGTCCCCGAGATCGGATACGGCCCTGGCGCGCCTCCGGGAATGGGGAACATCCCCGGCACGGGAAAGGCGGGGTGCCCCATGAAGAATTGGGGCGATGCCCCCATAAACGGATATGGAGGCGGGTAGACGGGAGCTGGGGGTCGCGCCAGGACGCGCAGCAGCTCCTCCAGGGTGTGTTGGGTGCGAAGCTGGCCCTGGATCAAAGCCCCCAGCATAGAATCTCCGGAGACCGGGACGGGGAGTTGGGGCGCACTAGGCCCCGGAAGCTCGGTTGCGGTCGCCAGGTCAGAAACGAGGACCCTTTGACCGGAGGCCGCGGGTGGAGGAAGTGAGCCCTCCGCCCGTACAACCCCCGGCGGCAGAGCCGCAGAAGCCTCATCTCGTGGATGCGGAGCCGGGTTGCTAGGACCAGCGCCCTCGGGAGATGAGAGGGCTTGAGCTCTGGTGGTTGCGGGAGCCATGGTGATTCGTCGCGAAGTCCCCACGGTCGGCGCCAACTGTCGTGGTATTACGGATACCCCGGCAGGTTCGAATGTGCGCAGCACGGGTACAGCGGCGCGAGCAGACCGAGTTACTGGGCTCCTCCCGCCGGGCAACACAGAAAGTGACACAGGGGTTTATACAGGTTCGTGTCCCAGTGGGGGCCCTAGTCCTGTTGGCTCTCTTCGGACGCGAGTCCGCTGGGGAGGTGAGCTCTCGGGGAGAGGTCTCCAAGAGAACCGAATGTTGAGTTTATGTAAAATGAATTGGAATCCCCCAAAAAGGGTACAAGAGGGGTATATATATAGCCCCAAGAAATACAAAAGACAAAAGTGCCCTCGCTGCGACCGTTGGAATGGAAGGGCGAAGACGTCCTTTGGCCTGATGGACGGCCTGGATGCTCGACACGTGGCGCCACTGGCTTCCTAGAGGCCCCACGGTCAGCAACAGCTCTTCATGAGCCCGGAGGCTCTCCGGGTCTCACCGGGGTCCCAGAGACCCTTCGGATCTCACCGGGCGCCCGGTAACCCCATGGATCTCATCGGGGGCCCGGTGACTCTCCGGGTCTCACCGGGTCTCATCGGGGTCCCAGAGACCCTCCGGATCTCACCGGGTCTCACCGGGGTCCCGGAGACCCTTCGGATCTCACGGGGTCTCACCGTGGCTCCGGAGACCCTCCGGATCTCACCGGGTCTCACCGTGGCTCCGGAGACCCTCCGGATCTCACCGGGTCTCACCGTGGCTCCGGAGACCCTCCGGATCTCACCGGGTCTCCCCGGGGTCCCGGAGACCCTCTGGATCTAACTGGGTCTCACCATGGCTCCGGAGACCCTCCGGATCTCACCGGGGGCCCGGTGACTCTTCGGGTCTCACCGGGTTTCACCGGGTTTCCGGTGACCCTCCGGATCTCACCGGGCGCCCGGTGACCCTCCGGCTCTCACCGGGGGCCCGATGCCTCTCCGGGTCTCACCGGGGTCTCCTTGGGACTTCGTGGGGCCACTGGGGATTCCCCCAATAGCCGCTTCAATCTAGGTATCACAGGCAAGTACCACACAGTTTTCGCCGGAGGTCCTTTCTTTACCTCGTGACGTTCACTGTCAATCCGGTCCCTACGCGTATACCTTGATGCGCCGCATCTTGGACAAACATGCAAACTGGAGTACTCGTTACGGTACAACACACAATCATTTGGGCATGCGTCTATTCTTTCGATTTCCATTCCCAATGGACACAACAGTTTTTTGGCTTGGTAAGTAGATCTTGGCAACTCATTTCCCTCTGGAAGCATGTCCGCTAGAAGATCTAATAGTGCCATGAAACTCTTATCACTCCAACCATTGCCTGCCTTCAAGTTATATAATCTCAGCACAGAAGACAGTTTTGTAAATGTTGCACATCCAGAGAACAGAGGCTTCTCAGAGTCAGCAATCAGTTTCTCAAATTCATAGAAGTCGTTTTTCTTGTAATCTTCCTCTACATCACGTAACATCTCATCTAGACTGTCATCATCATCATCATCTACGTGCACATCGGAATGAACATTATCACAATTCGGATGATCATCGATATTATTTCAATCCACATCCGAGTCCTGCTGATTGGTAGTAGTGGTGCTTGTTTCCTCAAGATCTTCGCCATGCCATATCCAACGGGTGTATCGCGCGTTAAAACCACGACGAATCAAATGACTCTTAATTTGATCAGAGTTGCTAAACCTCTTCAAGTTCATACAATCTGTACAAGGACAGAGCATATTTTTCTCTCCCTTCCTCTTCTTTTGTTGCTCAGCAAATTTAATAAACTCATTCACACCATCCAAATATTCAACAGTAGTACGTTTTATTCCATACATCCAATATTTCCTGTCCATCTACAATTAACAAATTTAACGAGTCAGCCATGCATAAAACCTACCCGATTAAGTTATGTACATGTACATGTACAGCCTCTTACAACAGATGTGTTGAACCCTAGCCTGACGAAATTAACACTAATTAACCTAGCTAACTACACAATACAAGCTAGTTAGCTCCTAAAACATGACGCATTTCCAGCTACCTAGCTCCCAAGCTTAGAGCTACAAACTTGGAACTACACAATACAGCTAGCTTGCAAGTAGAGAGGGAGGGAGATCTAGAGGGAGAGAGAGATAAGTGTCGACAATTAAGCATACCTTAAAGAGAGGGGCGCAATCAACTTCCCTCCAGCTTGCGCTGATCACCCTAGCAGTGTAGCTGTGAGCGTGGAACTTTCATCACAAACAAAGGGACACAGAGTGCAACAGAACAAATTAAAGAGCAGCTCATCAATGGTTGTGTGGGGTTTTCCTTATAATGGAGCTTTTTCTAACGGTACATACATGAAATAACCATTAGACTAACTAAGGTAATTTGCCTCTCACATATTCTATCGGTAAAAACACACATATATCGTTAGAGAATGTACATTACTGAGCAAGTACAGGCCTTATTCTATCGGTAAATATGTGTATTTACCGTTAAATGATGCATGACTGAGCAAATATATGGGTTTTCTATCGGTAAATATGTCGGGGGAAATCTCTGCGGGACTAAGTCCAGGTAAGATGTATCACGATTACCCGGGGACGTGTCCTCTGGGACCCTCCCGGGCGCCGCCATTGGCCCGGGGACGTGGCCTCCGGGGCCTCCCTGGGCGCCGCCATTCGCCCGGGGACGTGGCCTCCGGGGCCTCCCCGGGCGCCGCCTTTTGGCTCCTGGGACGCGGCCTCCGGTGCCCTCCCGGGCGCCGCCATTGGCCCGGGGCCGCGGCCTCCGGGGCCTCCCCGGGCGCCGCCTTTTGGCTCCCGGGACGCGGCCTCCGGGGCCCTCCCGGGCGCCGCCATTGGCCCGGGGACGCGGCCTCCGGGGCCTCCCCGGGCGCGGCCATTTGGCTCCCGGGACGGGGCCTCCGGGGCCCTCCCCGGGCGCCGCCATTCGCCCGGGGACGTGGCCTCCGGGGCCTCCCTGGGCGCCGCCTTTTGGCTCCCGGGACGCGGCCTCCGGGGCCCTCCCGGGCGCCGCCATTTGCCCGGGGACATGGCCTCCGGGGCCTCCCCGGGCGCCGCCTTTTGGCTCCCGGGACGCGGCCTCCGGGGCCCTCCCAGGCGCCGCCATTTGCCCGGGGACGCGGCCTCCGGGGCCTCCCCGGGGGCCGCCTTTTGGCTCCCGGGACGCGGCCTCCGGGGCCCTCCCGGGCGCCGCCATTTGCCCGGGGACGTGGCCTCCGGGGCCTCCCCGGGCGCCATCGCCCTCCTAAAGGTAAAGGCTCGAACTATTTATCACGTGCAGGTCACGCGAGGAGTGCCTCGGGAACTAGCGACCACCTGTCAAGCATCCAAGGCGTTCGACCGGGAGAAGGACGGTCCTGCCCTTCAATCCGACTGTGGCTTCCGGGGTAGTTTAGGTTTTTTACTGCTTTTTTGGGCTATAAATAGCCCTTGTACCCCTTTGTTGTAAGGGATTGGTTCATTTATTGGAATAGCTAAATTCACAGGCGTGCTCCGGAAGCCTCTCCCCTGGAGAGAGCCTCCCCAGCCGACTCCGGTCGGGAGCGCGTCGACAGGACTAGGGCCCCCACCGGGACCCGAACCTGTATAAACCTGTGTGTTATTCTTTGTGCTTGTCCGGCGGGGGAGGACCGGTCATCCGGTCAACCCGCGCCGCGTAATCTTCGCTAGGATCACTCTCAAAACCTGCCGGGGTATTCGCAATACCACGACAGTTGGCGCCGTCCGTGGGGACCCATGACAAGACGCCATGGCTCCCCCAAGAACAAGGGCTCGCAGCCTTCCCGGTGATCCGGGTCTCGGAGACCCGGCGCCGTCCGCCCGGGACACTGCTGTCCCGGCAGTCCCTTCTGGAGGCGACCTGGCCCAGGTACCGCCTCCCTCCTTTCCTCTTAACTTAGGTGCTTCCACCTCCAGGTCGTTCCCGGTGACCGCGGGGACCTCGGCCGGGACAAGCGTCCCCCCGACGGCTCCCCCGGCTCCCCGGGACGCCCTGCTCGAAGCTCTCGTGGAAGGCCAGCTCCGCGCCCAGCGCTCTATGGACGAGCTCCTTAGCGTGTTGGCGCGGCCTCCGGCCCCCACATTTGCGTCGCACCCATATCCGGGGAACATGCCCCCGTTTATGGGTTACTCGGCGGCCCCTCCGGCCTCTGGGGGGTTGTCCGCCCGTATGATCCTGCCGGGGGGTTCCCTCCCCCTACGGGTACACGCCCGGACCCTTCCCGGCACCCGGGCCTGTCCCAGTACCGGGAGGTTACTTCATGCCGGGGCCCTTCGTGGCAGCAGGGGGGTACCCCGTCCCCGGCCTATTCCCGGGGCCGGGAGCCCATCTCTTGCCGGGGGTTTACCCTGCGCCGGGAGCCAGTCCCGCCCCTCGCGTCGCGTTTACCGCGCCGGGGGCGGTTGACAGAGCAGCCCCCGTGCTGCAGCGGACTTCCCCCCGCATGGGCTCCCCGGTTCCGGACGCCGCCACGGGGGCTCCCCCCTCACCGGTTCCGGGTGTTACAGGGCCTGCCCCCTTCCCGGTTCCGGTCGTGGCCACTGGGGCCCCCACCACTTCGATTCCAGGCGCCGCCGCGGGCGCCCCCTCCCCGATTCCAGATGATACAGGGGTTTCCCACTTTCTGGTCCCGGGGGTTGTCGCAGGGGGCTCGCCCCAACCGGCTCCGGAAGCTACAGCGCACGAGCTTCCTCCCTCGGCGGGACATGTCTGTTCCCCCCTGGGGGAGGTCGAGCGAATGCGTTCATCAGAGCACGGGGAAGAACTTCCCCCCGGCCGCGGGTGCGGGGAGCCTCGCTCTCGCATCGGCCGGGGGAAGAGACCCGCTGAAGAGCTAACCTCTCTGGCGGAGAGCCCGGACGTCCGGGAATTCAGCCCCGTTCCGGAGGAAAAGCGTCGCCACCACCATTCTGGCGGACCTCTCGGACCGCTTCCAGACTCAGACAATGAAGGTCCCGTGAAAGAAGATAGCGACCGGGGCTCTCCCCGGGAAGTGCAGGGGGCTAACCAGCCCCTGTGCCGAAGGCTTCGCAGCATCCGGTGGCCGCGCCCTACCGCCCGCCACACATCGAACACTATAACGGCGAGGCAGACCCTTAAGAGTTTGTGCAGGTCTACTCCACTGCTATCTCCGCGGCCGAGGGGGACGAGTCAGTACAGTGCAACGTCTTCCCCCTTTACCTATCCGGCATCGCCCGCTCCTGGTTCTACAACCTGAAGGCCGGCTCCATCAAGTCTTTCTCGCAACTCAAGCGGGAGTTCTGTGCCAACTTCCAGGGGAACTACGTGCGTCCCCTGGACTACTCGCAACTGTCTACTATCCGGTAGAGGACTGGGGAGACCATCAGAAGCTTCTTCAAGCGCTTTGCCCAGGTGAAGAGCAAAGTGGCCCACGTCCCCGACTCTACGGTCATCGAAGCCTCCAAAAGCGGCATCCTCCCGGGGGAGCTCCACCGAAGGCTCTCCCGGAGCTGCCCCTCTTCCGCCGACGAGCTCTTCAACATGCTCGAAAAGTACGCTCGGGCGGAGGAAGACGATATCTGGAAGAAGACCCAGGGGGCTCCCGCCCCTGTCGACCGGGGGGCCAGGGATCCCCCCAACACTCCAGGCAAGGGGGGCGTAGCGAGCCACGGCCTCGGGACACCTTTGTCCTCGAGGGCGGAGGCGGCTCGCGCGACCCCCCGAGGACCAACCGCCCCTTCCCCAAACCGAAGGGCCATGGGGGAGGACAGTCTTCGCGCGGCCGGGAAGGCCCTGCGGGGAGAAGGCGGGAAGGACCGTGGTGCAGCCTCCACAGGTCCAATACCCACGCTACCCGAGATTGTAGCCAGCTGCTGCAGCACTTTGCGGACTTCCTCGACCAGCGTGAGCAGGGGGGGGACTCCGGCTTCCTTGCTCCCTCGGCCAGCTGTTCCGGCCCTTCCCACTCCCACGGGGGGTCAGCAGATGCAGGAGGGGGAGCCTTCAGAAGCTCTCCCCTTTCAAACTTCACAGCGGCACATCAACGTCATCGTGGGAGGATCTGCCTCCGGGCGGGACTCTAAGCGCCAGCGTAAGGAGTACGCGCGCGAGGTCAAGGTTGTGGGGGTGCTACACGCGTCCCCGCCATCGAAGTGGTCGGACGTCCCCCTCACCTTCACGGCAGAAGACGCGCGGGGGGTTCGCTTCCCCCACGACGACGCGCTCATTGTCTCCCCGACCATCTACAACTGCCATCTGGCCCGGATCCTGGTGGACGGCGGGAGCTCCGCCGATGTCTTATTCCTGAAGGCCTTCAAAGAAATGCAGGTGGATGAGAAGCTCCTGCAGCCCGCTGCCGGGCCCCTGCAAGGCTTTGTCCCGGGGAAGGCGATCCACCCCGTGGGCAAGGTAGATCTTCCAATGACCTTCGGCATCCCGGAGAACTACCAGACCGAACTGGTCCGCTTCGACGTGGTAGACCTCCCCTCCTCCTACAACGCGATTATGGGGAGGACGACAATCAACCGGCTGGGGGCTGCCACCCATCAAAATTATCTCTGCATGAAGATCCCCGGGCCGTATGGTGTGATCAACGTCCGGGGAGACCAAGACATGGCCCGTGCTCTATACGAGCGCGCTGCTGCCACGATCGGAAGCGTCAACCTCATAAAGACGCCCGGGGGGGAGGCTCCTCCCCCGGAACTAGATGCTGCTGCGCCACCGCCCGGGAGGCCCCTCCTCAAGCCACGTCCGGAAGGGGGCCTCCGGAAGGTCCTGCTGTCCCCGGGCAACGAAGACAAAACCGTCCGGATCGGGGCGGAGCTCCCCGAGGAGCGCGCAGCGCAACTTGCAGCTTTTCTGCGCGAAAACTCCGATGTTTTTGCGTGGAAGCCGTCAGACATGCGGGGCGTCGCCCGGGAGGTCATTGAGCACAAGCTTGCAGTGGCCCCCGGTCACCCCCCGGTCAAACAGAAGCTGCGGAAACTCTCCCTCGAGCGCCAAGAGGCAATCAAGGCGGAGATCACCCGGCTACGAGAGGCGGGGTTCATTCGGTAGGTCCTGCACCCCGAATGGGTCGCGAACCCCGTCCTCGTCAAGAAATCAACCGGCAGGTGGCGGATGTGCGTGGACTTCACCGACCTTAACCGCGCCTGCCCCAAAGACAACTTTTCGCTCCCGCGGATCGATCAGCTCGTCGACTGCACTGCGGGGTGCGAGCTATTGAGCTTCCTAGACGCCTACTCGGGCTACCATCAAGTCTGGATGGCGGAAGGGGACGACGAAAAGACGAGTTTTATTACTCCCCTCGGAACCTTCTGCTACGTCCATATGCCCTTCGGGCTCAAGAACGCGGGGGCTACCTTCCAGCGCCTCATGACGCTGGTTTTCAAAGAGCAAGTCAGCCGCAAAGTTGAAGTCTACATAGACGACGCGGTTGTCAAGAGTCCCCGCGCAGCCTCCCACATCGACGACCTGGCTGAAACCTTCCGGAACCTCCACGCATTCGGGCTCAAGCTAAACCCGGAGAAGTGCGCCTTCGGGGTGCGCGGGGGGAAGCTCCTAGGTTTCCTTGTGTCCCAGCGGGGCATTGAGGCAAACCCCGAGAAGATCCGGGCATTCCTAGACATGCCCCCGCCGCGCTCCGTCACGGATGTCCAGCGGCTCTCCGGCCGCCTAGCCGCACTCAGCCGCTTTGTCTCCCGGTCGGGGGAGCGGGGCCTCCAGTTCTTCAAGATCCTCCGAGGGCTCGAGGGGTTCCGCTGGACCCCCGAGTCCCAGGAGGCATTCGACGACCTCAAGAAGTACCTCACGAGCCCTCCAATGCTCGTGAGTCCGTCCCCAGAAGAGCCCTTGCTCCTCTACCTCGCCGCGACCCCTGTCGCCGTCAGTGCGGTCTTGGTGAAGGAGCAAGGGGGGCAGCAGCGTCCCGTGTACTACGTGAGCGAGGCCCTCCAAGGGGCCAAAACTCGGTACACAGTGATGGAGAAGATCTGCTACGCCCTCCTCATGGCGTCCCGGAAGCTTCGGCATTACTTCCTGGGACACCCCATCACCGTCCCGTCGTCCCTCCCCCTCGGGGAGGTACTGCGGAACAAAGAAGCCACCGGCCGGATCGGGAAGTGGGGGGCCGAGCTCGCCCCCTTCTCCCTGTCCCTTACCGGCCGCTCCGCCATCAAGTCGCAGGTTCTCGCCGACTTCGTCGCAGAGTGGACTCCCGCCTCTGGGCCCGGGAACGAAGATCTCCCTGTGCCGCCCCGACGCAGTGATCATTGGACCCTCATGTTCGATGGGTCGCTGTGTCTCGCCGGGGCTGGTGCGGGGGTAGTCCTCCGGAGCCCCGAGGGGAAGGAACTCGAGTACGCCGCACGACTCGAGTTCCCCGCAACCAACAACGTCGCCGAATACGAGGCTTTGCTCCTCTGGCTGCGCCACGCGCGCTCCCTAGGGATCCGGCGCCTCCTAGTCAAGGGAGATTCTCAGCTCGTAGTTTGCCAAATGGACAAGTCTTACCTGTGCCACGACGTAAACTTAAGTCATTATTTGCAGGAAGTGCGAAAGATGGAGAGGCATTTCGACGGCCTCGAGGCCCGGCATATCCCGCGTAGGGACAATGACCGGGCCGACGCCTTGGCCCGTGCAGCAAGCGCCCGGGAATCACTCCCCAAGGGGGCCTTCCTGGAGATCATCACGAAGCCCTCGGTGGTCTCCCCTGACACGGGCAACGAGCCTCATGTCCCGGAGGTCGCCGAGATCACCCGGACTCCGTCTTGGATGGACCCCCTCATCTCCTTCATCAAGGAGGAGGGGGACCCTCCTAGTGAGACCGAGGCTAAACGCCTCCGGGCTAAAGCTCGGGCATATCTCCTGCTGGAGGGGAGGCTCTACAAGCGGGGGGCTTCCGCCCTCCTGCGCTGCCTCCCCCGGCCGGAGGGACTTCAACTCCTCGAAGACATCCATGCGGGGAGCTGCGGTTCTCACCTAGCCCCGCGTGCCATCGCAGCCAAGGCCCTCCGGCAGGGCTTCTACTGGCCCACGGTCATGCGCGACGCGCGAGACCTCGTCTCCTCATGCGAGGCATGCCAGAAGATGGTCAAGGGCTCGAACCTCCCCCCTATAGCGCTGCAGATGATCCCCATCACTTGGCCCTTTGTGCGCTGGGGGATGGACCTCTTAGGGCCCTTCCCCCCAGCGCCCGGGGGATACAAGTATGCGGTAGTCGCAGTCGACTATTTTACAAAGTGGGTTGACGCGGAGCCTTTGGCCAGCATCACGTCCCGGGCCGTTCAGCGGTTTTTCTGGAAAAATGTCGTATGTCGTTTTGGTGTCCCCCGGGAAATCACCGTGGACAACGGGACCCAATTCGACTCAGCTTATTTTCGGGAATTCTGTGAAGGCCTGGGGCTCGTCATCCACTTCGCCTCTGTAGCCCATCCCCGGAGCAATGGGGCTGTCGAGAGGGTCAACGGTGTGATCCTACAGGGATTGCGCCGGAGAGTCGAGCAAACCGCTTCTAAGCGGGGTGCATCGGCAGAGGAGCTCCCTAGCATCCTCTGCTCCATGCGCACGACCCCGTCCTGGGCGACGGGGCGTACTCCCTTCTCCCTGGTCTACGGGGCGGAGGCAGTCCTCCCCCTGGAGATTGGCTTCCGGTCACTGCGGGTGGAGCTCCTGGAGGGAGCCACTCCCTCAGCATACCAGGCCAACGAGGCCAACCAGCGTCTGGAGATCGACCTCGTGGAGGAGGAACGCGACCTAGCGCTCCTCCGCCACGCCATCTACGAGCAAGAAATGGCCCGCGCGTACAATCAGCGCGTGCGCGAGAGAGCTTTCCGCCTTGGGGACCTTGTCCTCAAGCGCGTGACGGACCCCCAGGCCCAGGGTAAGCTCTCCCCCAAGTGGGAGGGCCCCTACAGGATCTCCGCGGTCCTGGGCTCGGGGGCCTACAAGCTCTCCAACCTCCAAAGGCAGGAGCTGAAGCACACGTGGAACTTGCGTTTACTTCGCAAGTTCTATGTTTAGCCTCACGGGCCTGTCCCCTCCCCCGGAGCGTTCACGCCGGAGGGGGAGGAGGGACACTGTATTTCCCTCCCCTTTCGCGGCTTCGCAAGGGGAGGCCCTGTACTTCATTTTACTAGCAATACATAGGTCTTGCTTTTCAAACTCTCATTGCAGGTCTCTCTCATTGCCACCCCTAGCGGCGATGCCCTCCCCGCGAGGATGCCCTCCCCGCGAGGAAGTGGGCCAGTCCCAACAAGTCCCTACAACGGGAGCCTGCACTCCCGTAGGGCGGCTTACGATCAGCCCTCGTGGACCGAGGGTGTAAGCGGCAACCCGGTCACAGTGGCCGTGGTAACGAGTCACTTTGGGAGACAAGTCCCCTACCCAAACACTCAAGCCCCATATTCGGGCACTTCCTCCTCCGGGAGTCGACGTTATTCCCGGCTCCCCGTTTTCACGGCGACCGGAAGATCGGCCCCTTGCGGCCTGATTGGATCTATCTTCCTCCTCCGGGAGTCGACGTTATTCCCGGCTCCCCGTTTTCACGGCGACCGGAAGATCGGCCCCTTGCGGCCTGATTGGATCTATCTTCCTCCTCCGGGAGTCGACGTTATTCCCGGCTCCCCGTTTTCACGGCGACCGGACGATTTGTCCCCAGCGACCTTATTCCCGACTCCCCGTTCTCACGGTGACCAGAGGAATGCCTCCCGGAGACCCTATCCCCGGCTCCCCGTTCTCACGGCGACCGAACGATTGTCTCTCGGAGAAGTCACGGATTTCTCGGCGTTCTCTTCCCCAAAGACCCTATTCCCGGTTCCCCGTCCTCACGACAACCGGACGAATGTCTCCTAGGAAGCTCGCCTCTGGAAATCTCGTCGGGTTTTCTTGGATGTTTCTTCCACATGAGGCCTTATTCCCGGCTCCCCGTTCTCACGGCGATCGGACGATTGTCTCCCGGAAGGTCTTCTCCTTGAAAACCTCGTTTTAAAGTTTTCTAACTTAGAAAATTTCCTATCCTACAGGTGACTTCTATCCCGGGGGCCTTGTTACCCGCATAGCGCGCGGAGCTATCCTCCGGCCCGCTGTGGGCGGGGGGGATTAGGAACCCCCGGGTGTCGACCGCACCGCCCACGAGGAAACTTAGCTTATCCTTGTTAAGATGAGTCGTCCAGACCATCCAAGAAGAAGAAAATAAAGAGGCAATAAAACGACAACAGCTTTATTAATTCTCAAACCCGGAGGACATCTTCCCCCTCCGGTGGGCTTCGGAAACGATACAACCCGGGTTCTAACCCGGGAGATTCTCTACGCCCTCAGGCTCCTACGCCTAATACTCCCGGAGGCTCTCCGCTAGCTCCCGGGTGAAGTCCCGGTACAACGCCCGTACGCGGCGCCGAGCGTCCCGGAGCACATCTTCAGGCCAAAACTCGTATCCCGCCGGTGGAAGTATCCGGAGGGGAGGGATCATCCGGAGCCCCGGTCGCGGAGGGGACAATTCGGCACGATGATTATCGAAGTTGTCCAAGTGCCACTCCGGACGCCACCTCAACCGGATCGGCTCCCGGGCACTATCCTCGCCGCGATTCCCGGAGAGAAGGCTTAGCAAAATCAAAGCCGCTTGGGCGTCCCCCGGGGAGCGCCTCCCGGACCTTCGCCCGAGAGTAACCTCCCGGGAACCCTGGTAACAATTTCAATTCAAAGACTTAGAAAAAATGTAACTCCATTGCATTCAAAATGTTTATGTACAAGTGCCCGGGGCTTCTTCTAAGAAGCTACCGGAATCAAAAAGTCCTAAAACAAAAAAGGGCCCTAGCTAAGACCCGGGGGGAGGCTCATACATGTTCATTGGCGTCCTCCCCCCGGGGGGCTTCCTCCAAGTCCGGGGCTGGGGCGTCTCCCGCCGGAGGCGCCGCAGCCGGGAACCACGCCCGGATGATCCGGTCGTAGAACCCTCCGGTGAGCTCCTCGACCTCCCGGCGCGAAGGCTCGAAGGAGTCCGGGAAGCTTTCGGGGGATGCGGCCCCCGATCGCCTTGGCGCCGACCCCCCGGAACTCGACGAGCCCCGCGGCGGCCGCGACGACGGGGATCGCCCGACCCCGTGCCCGAACGTCGGCAGCCTCCGGGATGACGGAGACCTGTGCGTTGAGAAAACGCACAGCCTCCGCGAGGGTCGCCGGCGGCACCTCCCTACTCCCGGAGCCGAGGCTTACGCCGAGGCCCTCGAGGGCCGACCGGACGGAGCGGCCCGCGTCCGCCACCGCCGGGACGCTCGAGCTCTCGAGCTCCCGGAGCGCCTCCTCCCGAAGGCGGGCATTGATGGCCTCGGAAATATGAACCTGGGCCCGGACCCGGGTCAATTCCGCGAGGGCTTCATCACGTTCCCGGAGGGCCTCCTCGCGCTGCCCTACGGAGGTCACGGCCCGGCCCTCCGCCTCCTTAAGCAGCAGGGCGACCCGCTGCTCAAGGTCCCAGGTAACAGCTGCCACCTACAAAATACACAAGAGTTAGAAAAATTTCAAAGTGCAGGGGATTAGCGAAGGCATTATCAACTCGGTTTACCTGGGCCCCGAGGGACTGAAGCCCCTCGAAATGCTCATGGAGCGTCCCTCCCGCGACGAAGGCCTGCACCTTCCGGGTATGCAGGCCCTCCGAGTAGCGGGCGACCTCCCCCGCGGGGAGCAAAGGGGGGGTCCCCGGACCTCAAGGTCTGGTAACGCGGCTGGCATCTTCGTCGACAAGGTAGTGCCCCCCGAAGATGTGGCCGAGGAGCTCTCGGCGGGAGCGTCCGCCCATGGGGGAGCCATCAGGCCTTTCCCTGCCCCGGGCCAGAAGGTCCTCGGGGCCCCCTCCTCCGGAGGAACCTTGTAGACCAAGGGGCTCCCCCCCTCGTCCACCGGCCAGACCCGCGGGGGCGAGGCCCCCGCGAATCTCACCTCCAGCCTCTCTGGCTCCAAAGAGGCCGGAAGGGGCGGGAGGAGCTCCACCGTGAGCGGCGACGGGGCGTAGTTCGCCGAGTCGGACGCCGCCCCGCCCGCGGTCGCTTCCTTCCCCCGCGCCTCGACGGGACGCTTCGGGGGAGGAGGCGTTGCTTCCTTCCGGGATGGTGCCCGGGCACGCTCGCTCCCGGGGGTCTCGTCCTGGGGCTTCGCCGGTGTCGCCGCCGGCGTCGTCGATGGGCCGGGGGTCTTTTGAACCCGGGCCTTCTTGGGCTCCGAGCCCCCGGCCGCCTCCTTCCCCCGTTTGTGCGACCCGGGGGTGGGGAGAGGTTTCCTCTCCGGCAGCTTTAGCCCGAAGGCCGCCACTACCAGGTTCTTGGGGGGGCCCTCGCCCACGGCGCGCACGACGCGCTCGTGCTCATCCGCGAAGTACCTCCCCAAGAGGTTCTCCGCCTTCTCCCGCGTCGCCGGGTACGGCCAGACTGCAAGAGGTAAAGAGTTAGTCAATTTCTTAAAAATTTTGTAAGAACAATGCAGCGGGTTCCCGGAGCTTACGTCGCGTCACCGGCTTCACCGGGGGCCGCTGCTCGGGGCCCATGCCGATCCCCCTCTTCCCACCGGTGAAGGGGGAGATCCGGAGGAGAGCCATCTCCTCAGCCGCGTCCCGCATCGAGGGGGTCTTCTTGGAGAGGATCACCTTGCCGAGGAGCTCGTACTCCTCGTCCGTCCACACCGGCGGCTTTGGTGCGGACGACCGGCTGTAGGTGGGGGCCTCCGGGGCGTACACCACCGCGTCGTCTCAGACCCGGAGGTAGAACCACCTCCGGACCCAATCCCCCCAGTGGTCCCGGGAGGCCGCCGCCGGGTAGTCGATTACCCGGGCCGGCAGCATCTGGACCATTACCGAACCGAAGGGGGACTTGGGGCCCCCCTTCACCAGGTGGGAGGTCCGCGCCGCCGGTTCGTAGAAGTACCGGAAGGCGCGAAGGTCGGGCTCCCGCCCGGTCGCTGTCTCGAAGAGACAAATGAAGAGGCCCATCCGGACAAGCGCGTTCGGGGTGAGGTGGTTGAGAGCCACCCCATACTCCTTGAGAAACTCCCGGAGCATGGGATGCACCGGGAGCCGGAGCCCCGCCTCGAGGAAGGCCTCGAAGGCCACGATCTCTCCGGGCCTGGGGCGGGGGGCTCCGTCCTTCTTCACAGGGACTCGGATGTCCCCGGCCGCAACGATGCCCCTTTCAGCCAAGGACTCAGCGTCCTCGGCCGTGAACTCGGACGCCCAGAGGAAATCTGAGGGGATTTCCTCCGGGGGCACCTCCGTGGTCTTCGTTCGACCCTTGGGTGCCATGAGGTTAGTTTTCTTTTTGGCTAACTTTGCAGGAGGCTACTACCAGAAACTCCCGGACGCCTGCTACCGGAAAATGCTACCGGCGAAAGCTACCGGGAGAGGGCTACCGGGAGAGCAAAAATCGTTGGGGCTGAGAATTTGGAATGAGCTTCCGGGCCCCCCAAGGCCCTATTTATAGGGGCGGGCCGTCGTCTAGATGCACGCCACGTGGCACCCGCGGATCAAGCTGGGCCGTAGAAGTTCAAACCGTGCGCGGGAAACGAAGGGACGGGTGCGTGAAATGAGGCACCGGTTCGAACCGCGCGAGCATTTATGGCGAAACGGCGCGGCTTTAAGAGTGGGGCACGGAAAACAAAGCGTCGCGGCTCCGGTAACTTGGCCCGGAGATCTTCCCGGTGACCTGAACCATACCCACCGGGGACTCGAGCATCGTCCCCGGCGGGCATGGGGGGCTGCTGTCGGGGGAAATCTCCGCGGGACTAAGTCCAGGTAAGATGTATCACGATTACCCGGGGACGTGTCCTTCGGGACCCTCCCGGGCGCCGCCATTGGCCCGGGGACGTGGCCTCCGGGGCCTCCCCGGGCGCCGCCTTTTGGCTCCCGGGACGGGGCCTCCGGTGCCCTCCCCGGGTGCCGCCATTAGCCCGGGGACGTGGCCTCCGGGGCCTCCCCGGGCGCCGCCATTGGCCCGGGCACGTGGCCTCCGGGGCCTCCCCGGGCGCCGCCTTTTGGCTCCCAGGACGCGGCCTTCGGGGCCCTCCCGGGCGCCGCCATTGGCCCGGGAACGTGACCTCCGGGGCCTCCCCGGGCGCCGCCTTTTGGCTCCCGGGACGGGGCCTCCGGTGCCCTCCCCGGGCGCCGCCATTCACTCGGGGACGTGGCCTCCGGGGCCTCCCCGGGCGCCGCCTTTTGGCTCCCGGGACGCGGCCTCCGGGGCCCTCCCGGGCGCCGCCATTTGCCCGGGGACGTGGCCTCCGGGGCCACCCCGGGCGCCGCCTTTTGGCTCCCAGGATGCGGCCTCCGGGGCCCTCCTGGGCGCCGCTATTTGCCCGGGGACGTGGCCTCCGGGGCCTCCCCGGGCGCCGCCTTTTGGCTCCCGGGACGCGGCCTCCGGGGCCCTCCCGGGCGCCGCTATTTGCCCGGGGACGTGGCCTCCGGGGCCTCCCCGGGCGCCATCGCCCTCCTAAAGGTAAAGGCTTGAACTGTTTATCACGTGCAGGTCACGCGAGGAGCGCCTCGGGAACTAGCGACCACCTGTCAAGCATCCAAGGCGTTCGACCGGGGGAAGGACGGTCCTGCCCTTCAATCCGACGGTGGCTTCCGGGGTAGTTTAGGTTTTTTACTGCTTTTTTGGGCTATAAATAGCCCTTGTACCCCTCTGTTGTAAGGGATCGGTTCATTTATTGGAATAGCTAAATTCACGGGCGTGCTCCGGAAGCCTCTCCCCCGGAGAGAGCCTCCCCAGCCGACTCCGGTCGGGAGCGCGTCGACAGGACTAGGGCCCCCACCGGGACCCGAACCTGTATAAACCTGTGTGTTATTCTTTGTGCTTGTCCGGCGGGGGAGGACCGATCATCCGGTCAACCCGCGCCGCGTAATCTTCGCTAGGATCACTCTCAAAACCTGCCGGGGTATTCACAATACCACGACAAAATATGTGCATTGACTGTTAGATGATGCATGACACAGCACGTACATGAGTTTTTCTATCGGTAAATATGTGTATTAACCGTTAGATGATGCATGACACACGAACATGAGTTTTTCTATCGGTAGATATGTGTATTTACCGTTAGATGATGCATGATTCAGCAAATATATGTGTTTTCTATCGGTAAATATGTGTATTTACCGTTAGAGGAGGTACTTGTACCAAACACACATGACACCAGTTCTCACATCCAAGGAATCATATCAATGTAACATCAAACAGATCTTACATCAAACTGATCTTAACTGTAAGATAAAGTAATATTTCAAGAAATGCTAATTTGTGGATTAACTAGGAGACACAAAAATACTTTTCTTAGGTACTTGGGACTTCATCTTGCCAAAGAAATTACACATGCCAGTTCACAAATTCAGGTACAAACATACACATGCCAGTTCACTAATACAAATTCAGGTACATGTCTGAAACAGCAGAACAAATACACACCTACCTACCAATACAATTAAGTACACAAATACTCCCTACACATTCAAGTTCATGTCCCAATTAGCAATACATGATACACAAATATACAACAATATACAAATACAACAATTCACACAGATCACGACGAGGACCCAGTGGCTTTGCAGGTTGCGACAATGCAACTACCGACTACAAGTTAGACCTGATACATCACAAATCCATTCATCCAAAACAGCAAATGTCTGAACCACATTGGACTTAACCATAGGAGTTCAGTTTGAAGATGCCCGAGGAGCTGGAACTACCGTCGACTTACATTTGTATTGGTGATTTCCTCAGACTCAAACTTGATCAACTCAACTCAACTCAACTCAACACAACTCCATTAACAAAAAGAACCTACCTTCCAGGATGTTGTTCTGTGTAGTGATGGTGTAGAATGGCTGTGCAAATAACCACAATTCTTCTTCTCCAAGCAGGTAAGCATCTGGCCACAAGCTGGTGCATGCAAAAAAATGTAAGATGCTTTCTTTAGGTTCTGATTTGAGAAACACGCCGGGCTTAGGGATCTTGTCGACCGAGCCAACCAAGATCTCACCCTTCACGTCCTTCCAGCTCTCAACGGTGATCTTCACCGTTTCTTTCCCCAACAAGCCAACGTAGGCAGCATACTGCGATGAAGAACTGTGAAATACTTTGCCCCTCATGAGCATCATCCAAGGACCTGCACAGATCATAATCATATTGAAAAGAAGACACATGAAAATGAAGGATACAAAAATTACAGAATAATTGCCATAATCGGATTAGAATAATCTAACAATATTGCCAAAATTTTACGTACCTTGCTTGGGATGCCGAAGTCTAGAGGGCGTCGATGGAGGTGCGGAGGTGCAGCGGTCGCCTGTAGAGGTGCGCCGGCCGTCCATGGAGATTACGGGTTAGGACTATGAGCCCCAGATGAACTGTGAGAATGAAAGAGACATGCCCGTGTATTTATAGTACTAGATAAGTTCATCGGTACAAAAACCTCATACCGTTAGTAATTTTATATATCTTCTAACGGTATACAAATAAATTACTGATAGAATAAAAACATCTGTAGAAGGTGAATGGTTCTATCGGCCCAATGCATATTACCGATAGGGATTTTTGTACATACTCTGTCGGTATATACGTACATTGCCGATAGAATAAAAATATTTGTAGAAGGCGAACAGTTCTAAAATATTTTTGCTATATTCTAACGGTATAAGCATTCATTACCGATAGAATAAAACTATTTGAAGACGAACAGTTCTAAGCAATTTTCGATATATTCTAACGGTACAAGAATACATTACCGATAGAATAAAAATATTTGTAGAAGGCGAACGGTTCTATCGGCACACTATATATTGCCGATAGGAATTTTTCAGATATTCTGTGGGTAGACTCATAAAGTACCGATAGAATAAGTCTAGTTGTAGAAGTCGACCAGTCCTATCGGCGCACAACATTCTCCCGTCAGTACTTATGCATCTGTTCTAATGGCAAATATGTTCATCACCGCTAGAGTAAATCATAGTGCTTCTCCTATTGGTAAGTTTCTTACAAACCGATAGGAAAAATACACCCGTTGGCCTTTTATGACCGCGAGGCACATTTTCTATTTGTTTTCTACTAAATTGCTAATAGCCGATAGAATATAGGGGTTAGTAGACTGCATTTCTGTACTAGTGGCCCTTCGGCCGATGAAATGGTGTTAACGCCCCTCAATCCGATGGCCGTAGCTAGGGCTTTTTTGTCTTTTTGCTTCTTTTGGGGCCTATATATACCCCCCTGTATATCATTTGTAACCAACTCTCAATTCATTTTACACACTCAAGGCAACAGGCTCCCTTGGAGATCTCTCTCCCCGAGAGAGCACCTCCCCAGCGAACTCACGTCCGGAGGGTGCCAACAGGACTAGGGTCCCCTACTGGGACCCGAACTTGTATAAAAACCACCATGTCAATCTCTGCGTTGCCCGGCGGGAGGTGACCGGTCACTCGGTCAACTCACACCACTGTTCTCGTGTTAAACACTTCCGTAAAATCTGCCGGTGGTATATTTTATACCATGATAGTTGGCGCTGTCCATGGGGACTCATGACGAATCTCCATGGCTCCCCCAAGAACGAGAGCACAAACTCTCTCCCTTTCCGGTGGTGGCAGTCCCAGCAACCGACACCGCCCCCACAAGACGCTACTGTCACGACCCTGCCATCCGGGGACACCCGGATAGAGGTACCACTCTCCTCTCCCATAGTCTCTGATAGAGCTATTCCTGTTTCCAACCCGGTGACCGCAACCGCGATCGCGGGCCTAGCACCCCCCAACCGGTCCCGGTCTCCGGAGACCTGCTACTCAGGGCTTTGGTGGAGGGCCAACTCTGTGCCCAGTACACCCTGGAGGAGTTGTTGCACGTCTTGGCGCGGCCCCCGACTCTTGTTTACCCAACCCCATATTCGTTTTTGGGGCACCGCCTCCATTTTTCAGTGGCATTCACCAGGGCGGCGACCAATGCGCATCAACTCCCTCCGCCAGGATCGCCCCCAAGGGCTCCCCCAGTGGACCAGACCCGTTTCACTCAGGAGGAGGTAGAGCGAATGCGTACGGCAAAATCTGGGGAGGTTCCCTCCCGTTACCGATTGGAACTCCCCCCAACTCGTGGCCGCAGTGAGCCACACTCCCGGCTCGACCGGGGGAAGAGACTGGTCGAAGAGGCCACCGCCACATCTAGGGTTACTCAGAGATCCAAGAGGTTAGCTCGACTAACCCCTTAGGAGAAGAGGCACTACCGCCGTGCCGACGGACTGCTAGGACCCCTCCCCAACTCTGACAACGAGCGCGCATCCCCCGTCAAAGGGGAAAATGACCGAGAATCTCCCCAGGATGTGGACGGGGCTAATCAGCCGCTGTGCTGCCGCCTTCGGTGCATCCGCTGGTAGCGGCCCTACTATCTGCCAAACATCGAGCACTACAATGATGAGGTCGATGCTTATGAGTTTGTGCAGGTGTACTCCACAGCCATCTTAGTGGCTGGGGGGGACGAGACGGTGCAATGCAACGTCTTCCCCCTATATCTCACTGGAATCGCCCGCTCATGGTTTTACAACCTGAGGGCCGGTTCGATCACGTCCTTCGCACAGCTCAAGCATGAGTTCTGTGTGAACTTCCTGGGGAACTATGTGTGCCCCTGGATTCATCACAGCTCTACACTGTCCACCAGAGGACGGGGGACACCATCCGAAGCTTTGTCGAATGCTTCGCTCAAGTCAAGAGCAATGTGGCTTACGTCCCTGATTCTAGAGTCATTGAGGCATGCAAGAGCATGATCCTCCCCAGGGAGCTCCATCAGAGGCTCTCCCAGAGCTGTGCCTCCTCTGCCGATGAGCTCTTCACCATGCTCGAGAAGTACGCTTGAGCAGAGGAGGATGACCTCTGGAAGAAGAACCAATGCGCCCCTGCCCCCGTTGACTGGGAGGCTAGGGACCCCCTCAGCAAGTGTCCCAAGAGGGGCAACCACAGGGAGCCATGGCCACAAGACACCTTTGTCCTCAAGGGCGGAGGTGGCTCGCGTGCCCAAAATAAGGGCAATTGCCTCTTCCCCAAGCCGAAAGGCCATTGGGAGGGGGACAGTCATCCCATAGCCGGGAAGGCCCCACAGTGGGCGGCAAGGAGGGCACAGCCAACCTGTGGTGTGCCTTCCACAAGTCCAATACCCACGCTACCCTGGAATGCCACCAACTTCTTCAACACTTTGCCACATTCCTCGACCAGCATGGGCTGGAGGGGGAGCCCTGCCTCCTTGCCCCCTCTACTGGCTTTACTGGCTCTCCCTGCTCCCGTGGGTGAGCAATAGAGACAGGCACAGGAAGGGGGCTTAGCCGATGAGCTGCCCCTCCAAACCTCCCAAAGGTGTGTAAATGTCATCATGGGAGGATTTGCCTCAGGCCGAGACTCCAAGCGCCAAAGCAAGGAGTACGCGTGGAAGGTAAAGGTTGTGGGGGTGCTACACACGTCCTAGCCACCAAAGTGGTCAGACGTCCCCCTCCCCTTCACAGCGGAAGACGCGCGTGGGGTTCGCTTCCCCCACAACGACGTGCTCATCGTCTCCGCTACCGTCTACAACTGCCAACTAGCACGCATCCTCGTCGACGGTGAAAGCACCACCGACATCCGTACCTGAAGGCGTTCAGGGAAATGCAGGTAGATGAAAAGCTACTGCAACCCGTAGCTGGGCCCTTGTAGGGCTTCATCCTGGGGAAGACCATCTACTGGGTAGGGAAGGTCAATCTCTCCATGACCTTCGACGCCCCGGACAGCTACCTGACGGAGATGGTCCAATTCGACATGGTGGATCTCCCCTCTTCGTACAATGCGATTACGGGGAGAACCACGATCAACCACCTGGGGGTGGCGATCCACCAGAGCTATCTCTGTGTGAAGATCCCTGGGCCTCACGGCGTGATCACCACCCGAGGCGACCAGGATGTGGCCCACGCTCTTTACTAGCGTGCCACTACGACGATCGGGAGCATCAACCTGATCAAGGGCCCGGGGGGAGAGCTCCCCCGCAGGCTCTGGACAGCCCGGCTGTCCCCTCCTGGAAGTTTCTCCTGAAACCACACCTGGAGGGAGACCTCTGAAAAGTCTGGATGTCCCCAAAGGACAGGAAAAGGATCATCAAGGTCGGGGCAGACCTCCCCAAGGAGCATGCAGAGCAACTCGTGGCTTACCTCCGCAAAAACTCTGACGTCTTTGCGTGGAAGCCCACCGACATGCGGGGCATCGCCCGGGACATTATCGAGCACAAGCTCGGTTTAATGCCCAGCCGCCCCCCAATAATGCAGAAGATGAGGAAGCTCTCCCTCAAGGGCCAAGAGGCCATCAAAGCCGAGATCACCAGGCTCCGAGAGGTGGGGTTCGTTCGGGAGGTCTTGCAACCCGAATGGCTGGTGAACCCCGTGCTCGTGAAGAAGTCGAGGGGCAAGTAGAGGATATGCATGGACTTCACCGACCTCAACAGAGCTTGCCCAAAAGACAACTTCCCACTCCCGCGGATCGACTAGCTGGACTCGTTTTATAACTCCCCTCGACACCTTTTGTTACGTCCACATGCCGTTTGGGCTAAAGAATGCTGGGGTGACCTTCCAGCACCTCATGAGGCTAGCTCGTAAGGACCAGATTGGCCACAACGTTGAGGTCTACGTCGACGATGTGGTCGTCAAAAGCTTCCATGCGACCACTCACATCGACTTCTTAGCAGAGACCTTCCGCAACCTCCGCGAGTACGGGTTGAAGCTCAACCCAGAAAAGCGCGCCTTCGACGTACACGGGGGGAAGCTGCTTGGCTTCCTCGTGTCCTAGTGGGGCATAGAGGCCAACCCCAAAAAAAATTGGGCCCTGCTGGACATGCCCCCGCCGTGCTCTGTGAACGACGTATAGCGGCTTGCTGATCGGTTGGCTGCGCTAAGCCGCTTCATCTCGCAGTCGGGGGAATGCGGCCTTCAATTCATCAAAATTCTCCGGGGCCTCAAGGGGTTCAAGTGGACTCCCGAGGCCCAGGTGGCCTGCGATGACCTGAAGAAGTACCTCACAAGCCCCCCAATGCTCGTGAGCCCATCTCCGGAAGAACCCTTGCTCCTTTACCTCGCCGCCACCCCGGTCGTTGTGAGCGCGGTACTGGTAAAGGAGCAGGACGGCCAGCAGTGCCCCGTGTATTACGTGAGCGAAGCCCTCGAATGGGCTAAGAACTGGCACATGGAGGTGGAGAAGATCAACTACGCCCTCCTGATGGCGTCCCGGTAGCTTCGCTACTACTTCCTGGGACACCCGATAACCATACCGTCTTCCCTCCCCCTAGGAGAGATGCTACGAAACAAGAAGGCCACCGGCCGGATTGGGAAGTGGGGGGCCAAGCTGGCTCCTTTCTCCCTTTCCTCACTGACTTTGTGGCGGAATGGACCCTAGCCTTCGGGGCGGATGGGGAGATGCCAGTCGAGCCACCCCAGCGCAATGACCATTGGAAGCTCATGTTCGATGGCTCCTTGTGTCTCGTCAGGGCTGGTGCGGGGGTAGTCCTCTGGAGCCCTAAGGGAAGGATGCTGGAATACGCAGCGAGGCTCGAGTTCCCCACTACGAGCAACATCACCGAGTATGAGGCCCTTCTCCTGGGGCTGCACCTCATGCGCTTCCTGGGGATTCATCGCCTCCTGGTCAAAGAGGACTCCCAGCTTGTGGTTTGCCAAATGGACAAGTCATACTTGTGCCATGATGCAAAGCTAAGTCTCTACCTGGGGGAGGTGCGCAAGATGGAAAACTACTTTGCGGACTTGGAGGCCCGGCATATCCCCCGGAGGGACAATGACCGCGCCGACGCCTTGGCTCGGGCAGACCGCTCGCACGCCTTGGCTTGGGCGGCCAGTGCCCGGGAACCTCTTCCCAGGGGCGCCTTCCTGGAGATCATCGCGAAGCCCTCGGTGACCTCTCCGGGCATAGACCTTGAGTCCTGTGACCCAAAGGTCTCTGAGATCGTCCGGTCCATATCCTGGATGGATCCCCTCGTCTCCTTCATACGGGGGGAGGGGGAGCCTCCCAGTCAAGCCGAGGTGAAGTGCCTCCGAGCTAAGGCACGGGCATACCTCTTGCTAGAGGGAAAGCTTTACAAGTGGGGGCCTCCACCCTACTCTGCTACCTCCCGTGAATAGAAGGACTCTAGCGCCTCGAGGACATCCACTTGGGGAGCTGCGGATCTCACCTGGCTCCTCGTTCATTCACGGCGAAGGCTCTCTTCCAGGGCTTTTATTGGCCCACTATGGTCCGTGATGCACGAGACCGTGTCTCTGCATGCGAGGCCTACCAGAAAATGGTGAAGGGCTCCAAGCTGCCCTCCGCAATGCTATAGGCCATCCCCATCACTTGTCCTTTCGCACGTTGGGGGATGGACCTCCTTGGTCCCTTCCCCCCAGCGCCAGGGGGTTACAAGTATGCGGTGGTCGTAGTGGATTATTTCTCCAAGTGGGTGGAAGCTGAGACCTTGGCCAGCATCACCTCTCGAGCAATACAGTGATTTTTTTGGAAGAATATCGTATGTCGCTTTGGGGTACCCCGAGAAATCACTATCAACAACGGGACCTAATTCAACTCAGCATACTTTCGGGAGTTCTACGAAGGCTTGGGGGCTACCCTCCACTTCGCCTTTGTAGCTCATCCCCAGAGCAACGGAGCCATCAAAAGGGTCAACGGCGTGATCCTACAAGGGTACACCGGTGACTCGAGCAAACCGCCTCCAGGTGGGGCGCATAGGTAGAGGAGCTTCCGAGCATCCTCTGTTCCATGCACATGACCCCGAGACGGGCAACAAAGCGCACAGCCTTGTCTCTCGTGTACGGGGCTGAAGCAGTCCTCCCCTCAGAGATTGGTTTTCGGTCACTGCGGGTCTAGCTCATAGACAGAGCTCCGGCCGCAGCGTACCAAACCAACGAAGCAAACTAGCGGCTAGAAGTCAACCTCGTCGAGGAAGAGCGCAACCGAGCGCTCCTTGAAAATGCCATCTACGAGTGCGAAATAGCACGCGCATACAACCGGTGCGTCCGCGTGAGAGCTTTCTGCCTTGGGGACCTTGTCCTCAAGTGCGTGACTGACCCCCAAGCCCAGGGCAAGCTTTCCCCCAAGTGGAACGGCCCCTACAAGATCTCTAAGGTCCTAGGCTGGGGGGCTTGTAAGCTCTCCAACCTTGAAGACTAGGAGCTGAAGCATACTTGGAACTTGAACTCGCTCCGCAAGTTCTACATCTAGCCTCTGGGCTCAATCCTTCCCCCATCGCGACTTCGCGGGGGGGTGCTATATTCACCATTCCCTCCCCTGCCGTGGTTCCGCGGGGGCAGGCGTTGTATTTCAATCTTCATTAATACAAATGGTTTTTTGTCCAACTCTAGAATTTTTGCAGACTTAACTTACCGCCTACAAGGCAATGAACTCTCCGTGAGGATGCCCTCCCAGTTAGGACGTAGGCTATCACAGCATAAAAGTCCCTACGACAGGAGCCCCACTCCCGTAGGGCGGCTTACATTAACCTCTCGTGGACTGAGGGGGTAAGCGGCAACCCAGTTCTCATGAACTACAGTAACGAGTCAATTTGAGAGACTAGTCCCCCCTCAAACACTCTAAACCCCGTCATCGGGCTCATCCTCCTCCGGGAGTGAGTTCCCCCTCTGCGGGTCACAGAATTCTCGGTTGTCTCAGAATTCTTGTCCGGCTCCCAGTTCTCACGGCGACCGGGGGAATTTCTTCTAGGGCCTCAGGAGTTTTCGACTGGGAAATTTCTCGACCAGCTCCCCATTCTCATGGCAACCGAGGGAATTTCTTACTGGGTCTTGGGATTTTTCGACCAGGAAATTCTCGACTGGCTCCTCGTTCTCACGGCGACCACGGGAATTTCTTATCGGGTCTCGGTATATTTCAACCGAGAAATTCTCGACTGGCTCCCCATTCTCACGGCGACCGGGGGAATTTCTTACCGGGTCTCGGGATTTTTCGACCGGGAAATTCCCAAGTGGCTCCCCATTCTCACGGCAACTGGAGGAATTTCTTAATGGGTCTCAGGAGTTTTCGACTGGGAAATTTCTCGACCGGCTGCCCGTTCACATGGTGACAGGGGGAATTTCTTACTGGACCCCGTGATATTTTTGATCAGGGATATCTTTGACCGGCTCCCTGTTTTCACAGCGACCGAGAGAATTTTCAAATTCACGGCCACGCCAAATTTCTCAACCGGCTCCCATTCTCACGGTGATCGGGGGAACTTTTGATGGCCTTGGAATTTTTCGACCGGGAAAATCCACGGTCAGGTGCCAGAATTTGTGCCTGGGGCCTATGTGACCCCAGTGTGTATCGACGTCTGGGCCTTTTCGTTCCTTACCCACAACACGCGGCGCCAAGCTGCACCCCGCTGTGGGGGGGGGATAACCCAGGCCCGGATAGGAGATAACAATTTTAAAATTTTGAAGACATCTCAAGCAAAAGACAAGCAAATTCAAACGTCTTTATTAATCGAACATTGAATCGGGGGACAACTGTGGGACCCTCATTTGAGGATTCCAGTGGCAACCGCCCAGGTGGATTGCACGCAGAAAGGTACATCACAAGCTCACAACAACAGGATTTACTTTAAACAATAAGGCAAATAGATAAAACAAGTACAAGGTCAAGAGGACCACTATTACATTATCGTAATGCCAAGAATGGCATTAATTAAAGTTGATACAAAGTAGAGAGTTTTGCATAAATCAAGAATCAAAAACAATATCACGAAAGCAATGACGAAGGTCTTCATTTCCTTCTGCAGCGGTTCGGCTCGGGCCTTTACCACATCGAACTCAACTTGGCGCATGACCCTCCTAGAAGCTCAGATCGTCTGGACAGGTTCCTTCCTCCTTCTCGGTGCTCAAGGTTAAAGGAATCGGGATCCTTGAATCTTTTCTTCTGAATTTGTTTGTAAAGGCAAGGGTGAGCATGTTTTTACACAATGCTCAGCAAGTCCCGTTATGAGAATGCAGATATATAGATGAGGGGTTTTCAAAAAAAGGGGTCTTGGTTTTATATATATATAGGAGTAGAATAGATTTTCGCACTTGGTTTTGAAGAAAAGATCTTTATTTTCAAAAGCGAGGCTTTTAAAGTCCTAAGCTAGGTTTTCAGAAATGTTATGTGTGGCGGTCTTTCATGAGTCACCACTTTACTCAGATTTTGCGAAAAACTTTCCAAAAGCTACTTGTGCTGCATCGACGTGAATAGAATCACAGCGCGCAGACTCCATAACCTGGGAGTTCAGAGTATCCGATACTTTTTAAACTTTGCAAAGGTGTACCACCTTAATCCACCAATCACTCAGCTTTCAAGTCAGGCCAACTCCATGCGACTTTTACGCATGTGACAAGGCTGAAGTGACACAACAGTTTTACAGTCCTAGTATTAACTATTTCCCTGCCCGGTAAATAGACAGTTAAGTCTCAAGTACCGTTGTGGGTCCTCCCCACTGCCTTACTTCCTAGCCTGGGTCTATGCTCTCGCAAGACACATAGCCTCTCTTGATTACAGTCGCGCACGACTTAATCTGGCATAGGGCGTCTTCCTTCTTTCCACCTTTTCCTCTCATGATTTTTCTGAACTCACATCACTCATGGCCTTCTGCGGCCCACCAGTTCTCGCAAGACACTGGATCGACAACCATTGCAGGGAAAAGCTAATACTAAAGAAAGCTACTAAGTTGCGCCTGTCCCATAAACAGGCAAGTGGTTGGTACGTTTTTCATGCCGCATAGAAGCACAACACAAGGTTCTAGTCCTTATGAATCTCTAGTGAGGAGTCTTTCACATTCCCAGTGCGCACACAGCACCATCCAATCAAACCATCCTCACTATCGATTCCAATCACATTTTCTTTCACAAAAAGGGTTTTAAACATGCTTTTCTCATATGTGACCATTCAACATTTATCATATAATCTTTAAGCATAGCATAGCCCAAGCATGATAATCTAGGGTAACAAGGGTGCAGGGATATTCAATGTCAAAAGGGGTTTTACAATCATTTAGGTCATATCTATTCACTTTATTGAAACATAGTTCTTATTTGAATCTAAGGCATGCATATACTTAAAAACAGTTAACATACTTCATTTCAAAATAGTAGGTGAGACATGATCAAGGGTTTGAGACTTGCCTTGCAATGTTGGGTCTAGTTACTTGGGTAATTCTTCGAAGATTTCTTCCGCTCCTCCAATCTCTGGTTCCACGGCGGATACAGATAATACACACATACACTATATAAGCATACAGAACATAGTCTTTCTGGGAAATGATACGTAAAATATATCATGAATGCAGGGGAAAGGTTTGGACAAAGTCGCTTGGATGTTGATTGAAGAGATGGGCTCGAAAGGGGGTTGAATGTCGAAAGGCTGACATTCGGTCCACGGATTGACATAGCTATAAGTTGGTCTTAGGTAGGTTTTCTGGAGAAGTTACAGTAGAGAAAGTTGTAGAGAACAACTCCAGGAATCTAATGGACAAGGTGGAATTTCAATTTCTCAAGTGTAACAGGTCTAAACCATCTAATGCCACTGCTGGACATGCACTGGCATAGTGCTGGACATGGCTGGGAGCTAGGGCATGGCATAACTTTTGACTCAGGGCTCCAATTGATGAATCACTTTGTCTGGGGGTTATGCCTTGGCAACAGGAACAGAACTCTCAATAGGCTCGAGGGCAGAAAGTGGCCGGAGGATGGCCAAATCAAGCGAGTAAACACGGTGGCCTGAGTTACTCGACAGTGATCTTGGCATTGAAATAACTTTTGATTCAGGTCGATTCAGGGATTGAGCTAGTAGACAATTTTGCTCAGGGTACTAGAGGCTATCTAAGGGACAAAGTTTTAGAGGCTATATCGGCCGGGGAGAAATTCCGGCGACCGGCGCTGGAGAAGACGACACTGGAGATTGGGGATTTTCGATTTAAAGACTTTGAGCTCAATTCTTTGCTCAGGGAGTGAGAGGGTGAGGTGAGAGGACTATTGGTGGGGTTGATTCGGCCGGGGGATGGCCGGAGAAGCTCGGCAACGTGAGCCGATTTGCGGGTGGCGCGCAAATTGGGGAAAAGCTACAATCTCAGCTCAATTTTGAAATCCAAGTTAGTAGGCTTGCTCAAAGGGTTGCACTGAACATCTTTTACCACTGGCACGAGGATTAATTCGGATCGAATCGAGTAACATTGAAGAAACAGGGCATTTGAGCTTTTCCGACGATCGCCGGCGTTAGGGTTCGCCGGGGGCCAATTAAATGCTATGATACGGAGAGGGGAGCGACAGGAACTTACTGGTGGTCTTGGATTGAAGAAAGGAGCTTCGGGCGAAGTTCGCATCGTGAGCTCCTGAGGTGGCTCGCCGGGGAGGAAGCTGTTCACGGCGGCGCTGGGGAAGTTGCTGCTCTCTGGTGCTAGGGCTGAAGCAATGAAGCTACGGGGTGGTGCGAAGTGATTTTGGGCAAGGGAGGGAGCTTATATAGGCGATGCGCTGAGCTCTCGGGAGTTGATGCAAATCGGGCGGGATTCGTGGCTGACACCGGAGAAGCGTTCGAGACGACGTCGGGACGCGGCAAGGACTGAGCCAGAGAAGAAGAATCACGCGAAATCAGGCTGGAGCAGGGCGACGAGATCACTGGCTTCGGCATGGCTGCAATGTGGCGTTGCTTTGCTGCTGCTGGAGCACGCGCGCGCGCGGGAGAATCACGGCACAGGGGCGGCTACGGTGGCTCCACGGTGGCGGCACGGTTGCGCACAAGTGGCTCTACGTGGCTGCGGTGGTGGCTGCGGGGGAGACTTCGTCGGCGGCGAGGCAAAGTGGCGAAGATCTGGTCGCAACGGTGCTGGAGCTCTGGTCGTGGTCGAAAATGGCACAAGGGCCTGGTTGCAAGGTTTGGACTGAGCTGCAAGGAATCTGGACCAATTTGTAAGGATTTTAACTCGGGTATTTGGGCCTATTTGCAAATACGGAGATCTAAAGGGCTGATCTGAGTTCTGGTTTTGCAGATGAGTGCTACTAAATCTCTTGTACTCATCCAGCAGGACAAACGGTGAAATCCGATAAGATCTGGTGGTTTTGACAAAAATCGAAAACAGGGTAATTAGGGTAAACAGGGTAATTAGGGTTTGAAACTTTGGCGAGGCTGAAACTAGGGATTCGGTTGATCTTTTGGAATTCTTCCAGAAGGGAAAAATGTTTAGAATAGTGAATGGGAGATATTCACTGAATCAGATCAAAGTTTGGAGATGGTCTGAGACTTTTGGTCTTTTTGGGCTTCTGACAAATCTGAAAAGAACTGATCTGCGATACTTTTGAACTAAAAAGTGAAAATGGTCTGAAAGGCCGAGTTTATCGGCCAACTTTTTAAATTAAGGTGGTGGCACACCTGAGATCATAATTCTGAGATAAAGATCAAAAATGGGGTTGAGACATTCGGGAATCCAATGAAAATATGCTGACTGTCAAACTAAAGAGATGGCAAAATTTGGGATGTTACAACCTACCCTCCTTAAAAATAATCTCATCCTCGAGATTCCGGTAGATCTGAAAACAGGTAAGGGAAATCTTGATGCAGTCTCTCTTCCCTTTTCCATATTGACTCTTCTTCTGGGTGGTTGTTCCATTGAATCTCTGCAGAATCGAATGGTCCTTGATTTCAATTTCCTTTCACTGACCTCTAACACTTTAACTGGGTAATCCTGTTACGTCAAGTCTGGTCTCTTAGGAAACATCTGCCATATTGGCTTCTTTAGGTACTTCCTTAATTGAGGCATATGAATACGTCATGAACTCCTGCTAATTCGAGTAGTAAAGTTTGTATGCTACTTCTCCTTGTTTCTTTAGAATCTTGTAAGGTCCAACATATTTTGGGCTTAGTTTTCCTTTCATCCTAAATTGTCGTACTCTTTCTTAAGGTGTTGCCTTGAGATATATGTATCCAGCTTTCTCGAAAGATAATTCCCTTCTTCTGTTGTCGGTTATCCGCATAACTCTTCTCGTCTGGGCTATGCAGTGTTTGGTTTCTCCTTAATGGTCCGTACATGAGTTCTTACGTCTTGAGCTATTTCTGAGCTGATTTGTTGCTTTTTTCCAACTTCTGACCAATGTAACGACATTCTACACTTGCAACTGTATAGAGTCTCAATCGGGAACGTCTGCAAACTAGTATGGTAACTATTGGTGTGGTGAATTTTGTGTATGGCAAGCATAACTCTCATGAAATTCCATATTTGAGCACATATGCTTGCAGCTTATCCTTCGGTATTTAATTCACTAGTTCTATCCATCTTCCAGTCTGAGGGTGGTAAGCTGTGCTGAAGTTCAACCTTGTTTCTGGGGTTTCATGCAGACTTTTCCAAAATCTTGTAGTGGGTCATGCTTCCACGATTTGATACAATCCTCTTGGGTATACCTTGTAGCGTCACGGTCCTTGTCATGTAAATTTCTGCCGACTTGGCACTATCGTAAGTCATCTGCTCTAGTATGAGGTACGCTACTTCTGGTAGTCTGTTCACGCTCATCCACACAGAGTCATATTTATTCTTCGGAAGTCCTATGATAAAGTTTTATTCTAATTTCTTCTCATTTCCACACTAGCCTGGTTAGTGGCTATAACAATCCTGCTAGTCTTTGATGCTTGGTCTTCATCCTCTAACATGTGTCACTCTTTTCCATACACTCGGCAATCTCTATCCATGCAACTTTACCAAAATTGATTCTTCACGTCCGAATACTTCCGGGGTGAATAGAGTATGTGGTGTTATGAGCTTCTTTCAAAATTAGTGTCTTGATCTCCTTAACCTCTGGAACATACGTCCTTTTATCATGCCAAATTGTACCTTGTTCATCTTCCTGAAATTCTACTGCTTTTTCGATCCTCATATTCTCTTTGATCTTATGAATTCCTTCATCATTTCCTCATGATTTTCGAATCTCTTCTTCCATAGTTGGTGTAACTGACAATGTATATGGCCACAGAACCTTGATTTACTGATTCAATCATTTGCTGATGCAATCCTCCATTAACTCTAGTGCAACAATGTTGCTGCAGTAAACCTTTCTGCTCAAAGTGTCTCCAATGACATTAACTTTACCAGGATGGTAATGCATGTCTAGGCCACAGTTCTTTATTAACTCTAGTCATCAACATTGCCTCATGTTCAAATTCTATTGGGCAAACATACTTCAAGTTCTTGCGGTCTAAGTAGATTTCACATCGATTCCTTGGTAGGTAGTATCTCCAATTCTTGAGTGTATGAATCACTGGTGCTAACTCCATGTCATGGGTCGGATAATTCTCCTCATGTGACTACAGTTGTTTGGATGCAAGTACGTCTGTTCTTCCTCGTTGTATTAAGATACAACTCAGTTCGCGCCTAGATGCATCACGCTACATCTCAAAATTCTTCCTATTATCAGGGAGTACTAGAATTGGTGTGATTGTTTAGCCTTTGTTTCAATTCTTCGAAACTCTTCTGACAACCTTCTGTCCACTTCAAATTGGACATCCTTTTTCAACAAACTAGTGGGCGGCTTGACTAGTTTGGAAAAATCCTTCAATGAATCGGTAGTAGTGCTCAACTAATTCAAGAAAACTTCTGACTTCTGTCACTGATTCTGGTTGTTTTCATTCTTTTACGGCCTCGACTTTTAACTCAATCTATTTGTATTCCTTCGGCTTCGAAAATGGAATTTCCTGTGTCCAAATTTTACACTTATCCAGCTTAGCATGAAATTGTTGCTACCTTAGTTTATCCAAAACTTTTTGTAGGTGATCAGTATGCTCCTCTTGGTTCTTTGACTGACGTCTGATATGGCGTTTATGATTTGGGTGCCGTCCAGGTTTCAATTTATCATTGAGTTCAAAACCATGATCAGGGTACTTTTGGTGACACGCTCGGGTATCCTCCAACTTCGGGTATCCTCCAACTTCGGGGATTTGGTTCACCTCTTTCTTCGAACTGTGCAGATCTTGGGTTGGGTGTTCTACTAACATTCTCTCAGGGTTGGAACAAAACTTCTTTTCCATTAGGACTAGTAAGGGCAATGGCCCTGCGCTCACAATCCATTTGTCCTTTATGTTCCGACAATCAGTCCATTCCAGGTATATCATTTCAATCTTGTGGTTCTAGTGCCAATAGTTTAACAGAGAACTCCTTTATATTAAATTTTACTCCTTCGCGTACTGACTTTTACTGACATCCTAGAGTCGGGAAACTGAATGGCGATATGATACGTTATATTCAGTCCACTTTAAATAGCAAAAATCTTTGTCTGACGGGCCTCCTTCTTCTGATGTGACATAGTTGAGTCCGTCTTAACTTGGTACTATGTTTCCTCGGTCTCCTCTATGGTTAGTTGGAAATCTTTCTCTTGCAGCTGGAGCTTCTTGTCCATACTGTTGTATTGGGATAGGCATTGGGATTGGTGTCTGAACTGCAGGCTGTTCTTGACCTTCAATTCTTTTCTTGGCTATTGGATCTAGCAAATTCCTCGAGGGGATTTCTCTCAGAGGTGATCGAATCATCCACAATGATAGTAGTGTGGGGATAATCACGCTGACAGTGGCCTCTGTGACAAGCCGGGTACTTGGCTGTCATGGTTCTTGGGTACTGTAGATTTGGCTGATGCAGCTTGGGTCTTTGACAGATGCATGAACATTCCTTCACCTGAAACGATGTGGTCCAAGAAAGGAATATCCTTCAGCTAGAAGGCACACTTATCAAACTCGGCATACAACTGATGATCTGCTAACTTCCTTAACACTAGTCTGAGATGCTGAACATGCTCTTCTTCCGTCTCGGAGAAATTGAGAATATCATCCACGACCATAATAATGAACTTGTCTAGGTATTCCATGAGAACTTTATTCATCCGGTTCACGAATTCTACTGGTGTATTCCTTAGTCCGAATGGCATCACTATGAACTCATACAATCCATATCTTGTCATGAATACAGTCTTTGGGATATCCTTTTCTCTAATTTTCAGTTGTTGATAACCGGATTTCAAGTTGATCCTTGAAATTATTGTCGCTCCTCTAAGTTAATCAAAGAGATCATCGATCCTTGGTAGAGGGTACTTGTTTTTGATTGTTATATCATTCAACTTCTTGTAGTTGATACAAAGTCGGAGACTACTATCTTTCTTCTTGGCCAACAACATTACATTGGGGTTCATTGTCCAAAACAGCATTGTATTGCATTGCATTGCGTTGCATTGCATTGGGGTTTCCCAAGATAAAGAACTTGTTCTGGTGAATCCTTTTTCTTCCAATTCTTCCACTTGGTTCGTCATTCATGCAAGTTTCCTTGCGTATGGGGCTGATTGTGGTTCCAGCTTGATGGCAAACTCTAGACTTCAGTCTGGTGGCATTCCAGGGGATTCTTTCAGGAAAAACTTATGGGTACTCGTTGACTACTGGGACATTCTCTACTTTGATCTCTTCAACACTGTTCAAGCTGTCCATACGGTTGATTTGTATAGATCTTTCTTTTCCTCTTTTCCTTTTCCTTTTCTTTTCCTTTCTTCTTCTTTTCCTTTTTCTTTTCTTTTCCTTTCCTACGCAGAATGTGACTTGTTCTCCTTCGGCGTTGGTTAAAGTGACGGTCTTCTTCTCGCAATCTATCTGGCCTTTGTGTTTTGCTAGCCGACCCATTCCAAGAATAATGTCTAACTCTTGAAGATTCAAAACTAGCAAATTTGCCAGGAATTCTAAGTTGCCGATACAGAAGGCAATATTTCTACAGATGGATTTGATTGGCACTCTAGCTCTAGGGGATTGGATTGGATTAGAATGCTCTAAGATCTGGTTCTGCACTGACATTGCCTGCTGTCTATTTTGCTCTATTCAAATCTGCACGCCATTGACGTTTCCTCCTTGTGGCATAACAGATGATGATCCGGGTTGATTCTGGTTGGTACAGTCTCTGTTTCTAGATGTAATCCTCATGTCACTGGTATCTTCCTCGGGTTTTCTGTCGTGAGATCCTCCTCTATTGTTAACCAAACTGCTCTAACAGGTGGTCAAGGAAATGATTGCTGACTCGAAGGGAAACACAAATAGGGTACAAGCGGAAAACTGAGATCAATCCATGAGACAGGGATTGGAAAGTGCAAGATGTTTTTCATAAATTAAATTTTTATAAAATACATAGTTTTGCCTCTACGGCTTATAGGAATATTTAGCAATCAACACACATAAAAACAAGCAACTACTACACAAAAGATCTAACATCTGTTGTGGTTAGGCACAAAAGCTTAAACCAGGGATAGTCTAGGATCATACGTCGGTATTGGAAGAATCATAAGGCTCTACCTCTTCTGAGTCCTTCTGATCTTCATTTGCGTCCATCAGATCCAACTCCACGTTCTGGGATTTCGTAGACTACTACTGAAGCACGAAAGCTGTCTAAGGGGACATAACGCAAAAACACCTAAAAGTTGGAAATAATGTTTAAAGCTTTTTTTTTTTTTTTTTTTTTGAATAACCAAAAAGAATAACTACATAATATATTTTTCTTAGACAAATTAGGTTTTCGCAAATAGATTTTAATCAAATACTCAAACGATTTTGTTCTAGGAACGCCAATGTCTATAGAAGGGTCACGTCCTACAGTCGAGCCTTTTGCTCTGATACCAGATTCTGTGGGACCCTCATCTAAGGATTCCAGTGGCAACCGCCCAGGTGGATTGCACGCAGAAAGGTACATCACAAGCTCACAACAACAGGATTTACTTTAAACAATAAGGCAAATAGATAAAACAAGTACAAGGTCACGAGGACCACTATTACATTATCATAATGCCAAGGATGGCATTAATTAAAGTTGATACAAAGTAGAGAGTTTTGCATAAATCAAGAATCAAAAACAATATCACGAAAGCAATGACGAAGGTCTTCATTTCCTTCTGCAGCGGTTCGGCTCGGGCCTTTACCACATCGAACTCAACTTGGCGCATGACCCTCCTAGAAGCTCAGATCGTCTGGACATGTTCCTTCCTCCTTCTCGGTGCTCAAGGTTAAAGGAATCGGGATCCTTGAATCTTTTCTTCTGAATTTGTTTGTAAAGGCAAGGGTGAGCATGTTTTTACACAATGCTCAGCAAGTCCCGTTATGAGAATGCAGATATATAGATGAGGGGTTTTCAAAAAAAGGGGTCTTGGTTTAATATATATATATATAGGAGTAGAATAGATTTTCGCACTTGGTTTTGAAGAAAAGATCTTTATTTTCAAAAGCGAGGCTTTTAAAGTCCTAAGCTAGGTTTTCAGAAATGTTATGTGTGGCGGTCTTTCATGAGTCACCACTTTACTCAGATTTTGCGAAAAACTTTCCAAAAGCTACTTGTGCTGCATCGACGTGAATAGAATCACAGCGCGCAGACTCCATAACCTGGGAGTTCAGAGTATCCGATACTTTTTAAACTTTGCAAAGGTGTACCACCTTAATCCACCAATCACTCAGCTTTCAAGTCAGGCCAACTCCATGCGACTTTTACGCATGTGACAAGGCTGAAGTGACACAACAGTTTTACAGTCCTAGTATTAACTATTTCCCTGCCCGGTAAATAGACAGTTAAGTCTCAAGTACTGTTGTGGGTCCTCCCCACTGCCTTACTTCCTAGCCTGGGTCTATGCTCTCGCAAGACATATAGCCTCTCTTGATTACAGTCGCGCACGACTTAATCTGGCATAGGGCGTCTTCCTTCTTTCCACCTTTTCCTCTCATGATTTTTCTGAACTCACATCACTCATGGCCTTCTGCGGCCCACCAGTTCTCGCAAGACACTGGATCGACAACCATTGCAGGGAAAAGCTAATACTAAAGAAAGCTACTAAGTTGCGCCCGTCCCATAAACAGGCAAGTGGTTGGTACGTTTTTCATGCCGCATAGAAGCACAACACAAGGTTCTAGTCCTTATGAATCTCTAGTGAGGAGTCTTTCACATTCCCAGTGCGCACACAGCACCATCCAATCAAACCATCCTCACTATCGATTCCAATCACATTTTCTTTCACAAAAAGGGTTTTAAACATGCTTTTCTCATATGTGACCATTCAACATTTATCATATAATCTTTAAGCATAGCATAGCCCAAGCATGATAATCTAGGGTAACAAGGGTGCAGGGATATTCAATGTCAAAAGGGGTTTTACAATCATTTAGGTCATATCTATTCACTTTATTGAAACATAGTTCTTATTTGAATCTAAGGCATGCATATACTTAAAAACAGTTAACATACTTCATTTCAAAATAGTAGGTGAGACATGATCAAGGGTTTGAGACTTGCCTTGCAATGTTGGGTCTAGTTACTTGGGTAATTCTTCGAAGATTTCTTCCGCTCCTCCAATCTCTGGTTCCACGGCGGATACAGATAATACACACATACACTATATAAGCATACAGAACATAGTCTTTCTGGGAAATGATACGTAAAATATATCATGAATGCAGGGGAAAGGTTTGGACAAAGTCGCTTGGATGTTGATTGAAGAGATGGGCTCGAAAGGGGGTTGAATGTCGAAAGGCTGACATTCGGTCCACGGATTGACATAGCTATAAGTTGGTCTTAGGTAGGTTTTCTGGAGAAGTTACAGTAGAGAAAGTTGTAGAGAACAACTCCAGGAATCTAATGGACAAGGTGGAATTTCAATTTCTCAAGTGTAACAGGTCTAAACCATCTAATGCCACTGCTGGACATGCACTGGCATAGTGCTGGACATGGCTGGGAGCTAGGGCATGGCATAACTTTTGACTCAGGGCTCCAATTGATGAACCACTTTGTCTGGGGGTTAGGCCTTGGCAACAGGAACAGAACTCTCAACAGGCTCGAGGGCAGAAAGTGGCTGGAGGGTGGCCAAATCAAGCGAGTAAACACGGTGGCCTGAGTTACTGGACAGTGATCTTGGCATTGAAATAACTTTTGATTCAGGTCGATTCAGGGATCGAGCTAGTAGACAATTTTGCTCAGGGTACTAGAGGCTATCTAAGGGACAAAGTTTTAGAGGCTAGATCGGCCGGGGAGAAATTCCGGCGACCGGCGCTGGAGAAGACGACACTGGAGATTGGGGATTTTCGATTTAAAGACTTTGAGCTCAATTCTTTGCTCAGGGAGTGAGAGGGTGAGGTGAGGGGACTATTGGTGGGGTTGATTCAGCCGGGGGATGGCCGGAGAAGCTCGGCAACGTGAGCCGATTTGCTGGTGGCGCGCAAATTGGGGAAAAGCTACAATCTCAGCTCAATTTTGAAATCCAAGTTAGTAGGCTTGCTCAAAGGGTTGCACTGAACATCTTTTACCACTGGCACGAGGATTAATTCGGATCGAATCGAGTAACATTGAAGAAACAGGGCATTTGAGCTTTTCCGACGATCGCCGGCGTTAGGGTTCGCCGGGGGCCAATTAAATGCTATGATACGGAGAGGGGAGCGACAGGAACTTACTGGTGGTCTTGGATTGAAGAAAGGAGCTTCGGGCGAAGCTCGCATCGTGAGCTCCTGAGGTGGCTCGCCGGGGAGGAAGCTGTTCACGGCGGCGCTGGGGAAGTTGCTGCTCTCTGGTGCTAGGGCTGAAGCAATGAAGCTACGGGGTGGTGCGAAGTGATTCTGGGCAAGGGAGGGAGCTTATATAGGCGATGCGCTGAGCTCTCGGGAGTTGATGCAAATCGGGCGGGATTCGTGGCTGACACCGAAGAAGCGTTCGAGACGACGTCGGGACACGGCAAGGACTGAGCCAGAGAAGAAGAATCACGCGAAATCGGGCTGGAGCAGGGCGACGGGATCACTGGCTTCGGCATGGCTGCAACGTGGCGTTGCTTTGCTGCTGCTGGAGCACGCGCGCGCGCGGGAGAATCACGGCACAAGCGCGGCTACGGTGGCTCCACGGTGGCGGCACGGTTGCGCACAAGTGGCTCTACGTGGCTGCGGTGGTGGCTGCGGGGGAGACTTCGTCGGCGGCGAGGCAAAGTGGTGAAGCTCTGGTCGCAACGGTGCTGGAGCTCTGGTCGTGGTCGAAAATGGCACAAGGGCCTGGTTGCAAGGTTTGGACTGAGCTGCAAGGGATCTGGACCAATTTGTAAGGATTTTGACTCGGGTATTTGGGCCTATTTGCAAATATGGAGATCTAAAGGGCTGATCTGAGTTCTGGTTGTGCAGATGAGTGCTATTTAATCTCTTGTACTCATCCAGCAGGAAAAACGGTGAAATCCGATAAGATCTGGTGGTTTTGACAAAAATCGAAAACAGGGTAATTAGGGTTTGAAACTTTGGCGAGGCTGAAACTAGGGATTCGGTTGATCTTTTGGAATTCTTCCAGAAGGGAAAAATGTTTAGAATAGTGAATGGGAGATATTCACTGAATCAGATCAAAGTTTGGAGATGGTCTGAGACTTTTGGTCTTTTTGGGCTTCTGACAAATCTGAAAAGAACTGATCTGCGATACTTTTGAACTAAAAAGTGAAAATGGTCTGAAAGGCGGAGTTTATCGGCCAACTTTTTAAATTAAGGTGGTGGCACACCTGAGATCATAATTCTGAGATAAAGATCAAAAATGGGGTTGAGACATCCGGGAATCCAATGAAAATATGCTGACTGTCAAACTAAAGAGATGGCAAAATTTGGGATGTTACAACAACCCCCCCGGTGGGCTGAGTCCCCGGGACAGCAACGCTCGGGCACATACAAGATACAACCCGGGGAATTAGGCCCCCACGGGAAACTACCCCGAAGGACAACCCCCTCCGGTGAACAACTACGCCTAGTAGTCTTGGTGGTCTTCCTTGAGCTCCCAATAAAGATCCTTGTATAAGCTCTGAACTCTCCTGAAGGCACTCCTGAGTAGGTCCTCCGGCCAATATTCGTAGCCGACCGGGGGGCGTATCTGAAGTGGTGGGACCCTCTGGGAGCCCAGCTTCAGAGGGGACAGCTCGGTGCAACAATTGTGAAAATTGTCCAAGTGCCACTCCAGGAGCCACCGCAGTCGGATCGGCTCCCGGAGAGCACCTCTCGGCACGCCCTCAAAAAGAAGCCCGAGGGCTGGGCCACTAGCGCATCCCCCGGTGGCGAGGCTCAACAAGGTAGAGGCCACTTGGGCACTCTCCGGGCTACGCCACCCAGGGCTCGGAAACTTTCTCTCGGGAGTTAGTCCACGGGACAGCTGCTTGCAATCGGACAAGACTTATAAAAAATTCATTTCATTTCATCAATCAAGGATTTACAAGTTTTCTAGGGCTTCCTCTAAGAAGCTACCTGGAGCAAAAGTCCTAAAAAGTAAAATCTACCTATGGACTAGGGGGAGCTCATACTTGCCCGTCATTGTGCGCCCCCCCACAGACACTGTCGCCGCCTCCGCTGGGTGCGCACTCCCCGGCTCCAGTGCCCCGAAAACCGGTCGAAGAGGATCCGGGCTAGCCCCTCAAGCTCCCCTCGCTGTGACTCGAAGTAGCCGGGGAAGCTCCAGGGAGTAGGTCCCCGATGACTCGGGAACCTACCCAGCGGTGCTCGACGAGAGCGGCCACAAGGTTAATCACCACAACAGCCAGGCCCCGGTCCTGAATGTTGCCCACCATTGGGATCAAGGCGACTTACGTATCGTGGAAATATGTAGCGTCTTGAATCGATGATGGGGCCGGGTCGAAGCAACCCTCTGTCTTGAGCTCGAGGCCGAGCTCCTCTAAGGCGGAGTGGATCATCTTCCCCTTGGTAATAACCGCAAGGGTGCCTGACGCCTCCGCCTCTCAGAGGGCCTCCCGTCCCATGCGTAGCTCCAGCCGGAGTCGAGAGGCGGTGTTCTCGACGGCCATTAAGCGCGCCCGGGTCGCATCGAGCTCTCAGAGCGCTTTCTCCTTCTCGGAGTGCTTGGCCGCCAGGTCCCCGAGCGCACTCTCCTTCACGGAGCGCTCGGAGGCTAGCACCCCCTGGATGGCCCGGAGCTGCTCGGAGACCTGCGCCTCGAACTCCCAGACCAATATAATATTATGGAAAATGGGGAGTAAGATGAAAGTTAAAAGCACGAGGCCTAAGGCATCAATGAGTAGTGCTTACCCGGAGCCCGGCTAAGATGACCTCCTCACATCCTCCGCCTGGAACATTCCGTTGGCGGCTGCCCTAGGAGACCTCCCTGCCCACCATCACGCCTTCCTCCGGGGTCCCACCATTGGAGGAGCCGGACATCAGTTCCATCAGCGGGGCTGGCACCCCGGGGCGGATGAAGAGTCCTTTGCCCTTCCTGGGAGGGGGAGGCGCCGACGCCGCCGGGGGGGGGGCGGAACCTTCGGAGCCGTGAAGGAGGCCATCGAGAGGGCCCCCGAAGTCTTGAACCGGAAGGAGACTCCGCCGCGCGATGGCTGCGGGTGAACATCCAGGGCCACCAGTGTCAGAGGAGTGGGAGCATACATCTCCCAGTCTGACTCTTGGCTCTCCCTGGCCGCCACAACCCCTTGATGGTCCGGATGGACCCGCGTCCGACGAGGCAGCCACCGGGGTTGCCAGTACATCGTCGGGGACGGAGCCACAGGGGTTGCCAATAGCATCGTCGGGGATGCAGCCACCGGGGTTGCCGGTACTGCCATCGGAGGCACGGCTGGTGCCCTCACCGGCATCTTCACAAGAGTTCCCGCCGAGGGGCCCGGGGACTTTTCCCGGACCATCAAGGGGCTCTTCGCACGAGCGCGCTTCGAAGGCCCCCCGGTTGCCTCCTTCCCCCTCTTGAGCGAGCTAGGGGTGGGGAGGGGCACACGGACGGGGAGCTTCAGGCCGAAGGCCTCCGCCACCAGGTTGTGGGGAGGACCCTCCCGATGACGCACATGACTCGTTCGTGCTCGTCTGCGGAATACCTCCCGAGGAGGTTGACCGCCACCTCTCGGGAGTTGTCCCAGGACCGTATTGTAAAGAAGAAAGAAGTGTTAGAAAAATTTGTGATCACCACCTCCCGGGGGCTACCCCCTCTCCAGGGCCTCGAGTCCGGGCACTTACGCTGGTCCACTGTAGTCCGGGGCCGGCGGTGAGCGGCGCTCACCCCTGTTCCCGAGCGCAAGCTCAAAGCCACCACCCGAAAAAGTGCAAGCTCCTCTAAAAGGTCGCGCATGGACCTCTGGAATCGAACCTCTACCATCCGGGTGAGGAGGTCCATCTCCCACTCCGTCCACTCAGGAGCCACCAGGCCGATCGATCGGCTGTTGGACGATGGCTCCAGCGAGTAGGACAGCTCCGGGTCACTCACCCGGAGGTAGAACCACCTCCAAAGCCAGTGGTCCCAGTGGTCCCGGGAGTCCTGGATCGGGTACTCATCTGTCCAACCTGGCATGAGTTGAATCATGACCGAGTTGAAGGCGGACTTAGGGCCGCCCTTCGTCACCGATGGCCCCTCGCTGAGGGCTCGTAGAAATACCGGAGGAGCCGGAGATTGGGCTTCTCCTCGGTGGCCGTCTCACATAGCCACACGAACAACCCCATCCGGACGAGTGTGTTCGAGGTGAGGTGGTCGACTGAGAGGCAGTACTCCCGGAGAAACTCCCAAAGCAGTGGATGCACCGGGAGCCAGAGCTTGGCCTCCGCGAAGGCCTCGAAGGCTACCACCACCCCCTCTTGGGGGCTTAGCACCAACTCCTCCGGCCCAGGGATCCGGACGTCCCCGGTAACGAAGAACTTTTGGTCTAGGAAGATCTCGAGGTCCCGGGGGGAGAACTCAATAGCCTCGAGGAAGTGGGAGGTGACCTCCTATGGGGGCAGCGCAGACGCCTTGGTTTGGCTTTTTGGTGCCATCACCGGGAAGTAGAGGTGTCCGGAAAAGGCAAATAAGGAAGGAAGCTACCGGGAAAGCAAGCTACCAGGCAAACAAGCTACCGAGAAAACGAGCTACCGGGAGAGAAAAGCGCGCTACCGGGAGAGTGAGGATTTGAGGCTAGGAGTTGTGTCCCGGATCAGGGCCCCTTCCTCCTATTTATAGGCGATGGAGGGGGACTCGGATAGGCGCCACGTGTCCCCCAGCCCATCTGGGCCATTGATTCAAATCGTCGCACGAATATCGAAGAGTTGCACAAAGATCGGAGCACCGTACAGCGCGCATGAACCAATGGTTTGCGTGCGGAAATGGCCCGAGAGCCGAAGCGTCGCATGTAGCCCGGGGCCAAGTCTATGCATACCCTCCAGGGCCACCTTGTGTGTCGCACCCCGAAACTGGGACTACGACTACTCCCGTGGAGACCTAGCTTGCTATAGCTAGTCCCATACAAGCATACCCTTGACTTCCCAGGATAAGTCAAGCACAGGAGTATATTCACATTGCAGCAGAAAAACTTACAAAATATTAAACAGTGTGGCCTGCTGGCCTTAATATTACATAAAAGATTACAATACCTTCGCGGCATTCAAGGTTTAGTTAAAGCAAAATAAAACTTCTACACAGCGGATGATGGGTGTCCCTTGCACAGTAAGAAGTTGATGGCAGAACAACACATCAGGGATTTGGCGGATCTGGCTCTCCTTCTTCTTGGTCCAGGAAGTTCTCCACGCCTTCTTCTGGATCTTGGTACACTCCATCTTCTGGGTTGTAAGTTACAAGGGTGAGTACTTACGTACTCAGCAAGTCATAGGGAAGAGTAGATACATATAGTAGTATTATTATGAACCTAGCCTAGTCAAGAATTATGGATGTTTGTAAAATAATCTTTTCTTTCATATCTCATCACATCTCATCTCATCTTATGGCAGCACCTTTCATAATATAACATCGATATTTATGTTCACTAGATTATAGCACTACCGCGACACGTCGACACACGACAGCCCACGGTAGCACCCCTTATCATGACAACACATGTCATTTGGGTAATCTTGACTTATCAAATTTTATTTAGAAAACATACATGTGTCACACCCCGTGGATTTAATCCACCGCAGCAGACTCCTATAAACCCGAGAGCTCAGAGTATTCGAATACGTCTTTAACTCTGCAGAGAGGTACCAATTTACCCGCAAAATATTCCACTTTCAAGCCTTTCCTATCACAAGGATTGGACCCCTGACTCACTTCATACTGTGAGTGGCAAGGTGGAAATAACAAGAACTTTTGTTATGTATCACTTACAATTCACCCCTGACCCTGCAGTTTTCTTCACACAAACCGCAGTTGTGGCGGGATATACCCCCACACCCCAAGTCTCTTCTCATTACTGAGTCAACGTGCGTGATTATAAACGTGGAGGAGCTGAACCCCGTGACATTAGTGTATTGTTTTCCATCTCATGCAGGGGTTTCATGTGCGATCCACATAAGTACTTGTTCAGGCCTGTCCCATTCCAGGCTTGCGTTTAGCACGTTGTCCATGCCACTAGACGCACAACACAAGGTTCTAGTCCTTATATGCCAGTGACCAGATCATACCACACACAATGCACCTACACTGCCTGCACATTCAGTGTAGCCATGCACAACCAGTGCTAGTACGACCATTCCATACCAAAATTCTGGTCACGGCTAGGGGTTCTATTTCATGAATATATATAAGTACATTTATAATAGTTCATGGCTCACTATTTGATCTTTTCACATTTCACAAGCATCCAGCTTTGTACTGCCAAAATATATCTCAACCATTCTTTCACATGCAGTATTACTTATATTCAAGGTCATATCATAGCCATTCATAAAATATGGGTTCAAGATGTTCAAAACTATGACTTGCCTTCCGCGTCGTAAGAGACAGCAGTTGACGTAGGATCAGCAGTGAAGTCCTCGAACTCTGGCTCTTGATCCATTCTCCAATCAAACAAACAACCAAGAATCACAATCTTTTCAATAAATTGTTATACTATATGCAATAATGCAAAGATGAATGTCTTGATGATTCTGAAATGATTGGATGATTCTGAAATGATTGGGTTTAGAAGTTGATTAGGGTTAAGATTAAGATATGGAAACCAAGGTTAAGATTAGTTGTAAAAGGTTTACAAGGTTCCAAATGTCTCAAAGTATCAGAATGATATCAAGGTTGCGATTGATTCGCTCAAAAACAGTGAACGTCCTTAGGTCGACATTCGGTTCAAGGCATCAACATAGGGTCGATGGATGACAGAGGGACTATCTCAACTTGTGGCAGTAGAATAAAATGTAGATTACAACTCCACAAGTCTAAGGGACAAGGTTATTTTCAATTTGCACAACTGGAAAGAGGTGAAAAGAGCTAATGCCACTGGCTGACAAGCTCTGGCGTAGGGCTGACAATGTCAAAACCTAAGGCTAAGCATAAAATGCAGTTCAAGGGCTCAACTCAAGTTGTGATAGAAGAAGAAATTACAGATCACAACCTCAGGAGTCTAAGGGACAAAGTCATGCTCAAAATACACATCTGGAAGGAAGTGGAAAGGGCTAATGCCACTGGCTGGCATAGCCTGGCATTGAACTAACATGGCCAGAAACTAGGGCTTGCCATAACTTTTGAAACAGTCTTCCAATTGATGCACCACTTTTTCTGGGAGGTAGGCCTTGATAACAGGAACAAATAACTCAACAGGATCTTGGGTAGGAGATGGCCAGAAAGTGATGAAAACCGGTGATGAACTCGGTGGCTAAAGATTCAGATTAGAGCACTGGATAGGGATTTAGGGCATAGCTATAACTTCTGATTTAGACCGAATTGGAAGTCGAGCTAGTAGATAAAGTTGCTCAGGAGATCAAGACGCATCTGGTGGACAAAGTTGCTGAAGCTGGATCGGCCGGGAATAGATTTCCGGTGGCCGGCACCGGAGAAGAAGACATAAAATTTGGGGATTTTCGTTACAGGTCGATTGAACTCAATTCCTTGCTCAGGGAGTATCTAAGAAGTATAAGGAATCTGTTGGCATGATTAGATTGGCCGCAGGATCACCGGAGAAGGTTGGCGACGGTCGCCGGCAACTGGTGAAGCTCGAGCTGGGGAAAAGCTTCCATTCTTGCTCAATTTCACAATCAGAATTCACTGGCTTGCTTAAAATAGCTCACTGATCATTTTTGTCTACTGAATGGAAGGCTAATTCGGATTAATTTGAATTGTGTAACTGGAACAGGGCATTTCTCGAAATTCGGCAATTGCCGGCGATCACCGGCGATGAGATGCATGAGAGTTCAATTCAAAGCTATAGCACGGTGAGGGAGATGGGAGAAACTCATTGATGCTGTCAATTTGCTGGTTGAGGCTGCGGTTGAGGCTGTCACCGTGAGCCTCTGTGCTGGACTCGCCGAAGAAGACGACTGCAGCAAGGAGTGTTTATGTTTAATTGCTTAAGAGCTTTGGAGAGCTCTGCTAAAGATGGAAAAGCTGCTCTGGGGTTGCTATTTATAGGCAAAGCGAAGTGTAGAAGCTTCAGCTCACTGCTTGCTTGCGCCGGTGAAGAAGAAGGCTTCGGGTTGAAGCAACGACGAACAACGAAGCTCCTCTCTGGTGTGTAGCAGCTGGTGAGCTGGGTAGAGATGGCCATGGCAACAACTGAGGTGCAAACACGTGTGCACATGCAAACACGGTTGCAAACAACTCGGGCTTGAGCGGCGCTGATCATGGTCGAGGTCAAAGCAATGTTGTGCACTGTGCCGGCTGTGGTCGAGGTCGCCGTGCACTGCTGGTTTGGTCGTAAATAGTGGGTGAGGTCGAAGGAGGTGATCCCTGGTCGTGAACAGCGGCTAAGGTCGAACCAGGGACCTAATTGCAAGGATTTTTGATTGAATTCTGGACTGATTTGTAATTTTTGATTTAGAGAGGGGTAATCTGCAATCTGATTTCATAGATGAGTATAAACTTATACCTTATACTCATCTAATAAGAGATTTGGTAAAATCTGGCATGATTTGATGATTTTCGATATAAACTGAAAATAGGGTACTTTAGGGTAAAATAAGATCTGAGTTTTGTCGATTTCAAATTCTGGCATCTAGGATGAGGTTTGGATATTCTGATAAAAGAAGATTTTGTATTGATTAGCATTTGGGAGGTGTTCCCTGAAATAGATTTGAATTTGGAGTTAATCTGAGGATTTCAGCCTTTTTTGGTTTGCAGATATCAGATAAAGGACTGAATTGCGATATAATTTGGACTGATATGTGAAAAAGACTTAGATGAAGAAATCTGACTGCCAACTTTCTGGATTATGGTATTGGCATACCCATGATCATAGTCCAAGAGTAATCTGATCTGGATTAGGTCAAGATTTAGCTAAATCTGAGTTCTGAGTATTTAGGGTAATTAGGATAGTAGTTAGAACTTCTGTTTTCGAAAACAGAAAATGATTAATAGATCTGAAAGTTAGACATGGAATTGAATCTGGCTTCTGAAGACTTTTATGTTCTGAGTAACTGATAGATCACATCTGAATAATCTGATCTTGATTTGGGTTCACAGGATAGATTTTGAGATTTTAGGGTTTGAGATAGATACTGATCTAGCTACTACTATAGATACATGGTATCATGCATGCATGCTGTTCGTGAAAAAGAAAGTTTTTACCCTAAACTCAGGGTGTTACATTGTGTCCCTGGGGGCCTGCGGGGCTGCAGTTGGGGGAAAATCCTGGACACTTACCGGGCAATAAACCGGACGCCTCCCGTGGAGAATCCCAGAGGGCTACCGGGGAAAGTCCCGGACGCCTCCCGTGGAGAATCCGGTAGGGCTCCCGTGGAAAATCTTGGATGCCTCCCGTCGAAAACCCCGGATGCCTTCCGTGGAATATCACAGAGGCCTTCCATAAAAGACCACGGGCATCTCTCCCAGTCCTGGACGCCTCCGTGGCAAACCCCAGACGCCTCCTGTGAAATATCACAGAGGCCTCCCAGGAAAAGCCATGGAGGGTTCCCGCGGAGGGTCACATGCGGGCGACGTGAGGTGCGCCTTGGGAACTAGCGAGGACACTTGTCAGGCATCCAAGCCCTTCAGCAGGTGAAATGGCGTGAACGTCCCTCAATCCGACGGCCATAGCTAGGGCTTTTCCATCTTTTTGCTTCTTTTGGGGCCTATATATTCCCCCTTTGTATCTCATTTATAACCAACTCTCAATTCATTTTACACACTCAAAACAACAGGCTCCCTTGGAGATCTCTCTCCTCGAGAGAGCACCTCCCCAGCGGGCTCACGTCTGGAGGGTGACAACAGGACTAGGGCCCCCACCGGGACCCGAACTTGTATAAAAACCGCCGTGCCAATCTTTGTGTTGCCCGGCGAGAGGTGACCGGTCACTCAGTCAGCTTGTGCCGCTGTTCTCGTGTTAAACACTTCCATAAAATCTGCCGGTATTATATTTTATACCACGACACATATCTTGAGAGAGATATCTCTGGACCCCTTGATGTAATTGGACTAATAAAGTGCATGGCCGTGCCGAATATAGTTGAGAGTCAACTATGGGTAAAAGTTAGTCCATTAAAAGATTGAGAAAGGACCAAGCTACTCAAGGATGACACATTTCTCACCTTGAGTTTGATCTGGTATCATAAGGTAAAGAGATAATCTATGATAAGTTGTATAGGTTCGTCAGATATCATCTTCATGTATATGTGGGTAGTCATAATGTCTTGCTAGGGACCGCTTATGACTTGTGATTTGGGAAGTAGTTTCCGATCACCGCCAAATATACACGAACCTACAGGGTGACACACTTAATGGGTTGGAGAATTAATTCGAATGGGATCTCCAAAACAGGTGCCCTATTGGTAATGGGTTTACCATTGGGATTAGGGTTCACATTTGAGTAGGACTTATCTACAAGGCCTTATAAAAGGAGGTGAGGTGGGCATGTAAAAATTATCTACTCTATTCTGGCCGGCCCCACCATCCACGAGATAGATCTCGTAAAACCCTAGCTGTGTGTGCTGGTGCTAGCACACGAACATGCGGCGCTCCTTCTCCGGATGAGTGGACTTCCGTAGAGGTGCGACTGCTATTGCTGCACTGCTGGTCACGATCCGGTTGTGACATCGACTCTTCTTCCGCTACTGCGTTGTCGCATCCACCCGTCTAATGGTAAGCTTCTGATCTATGATTTTATCCTTGCATGGTTCTTGGGTATTTGTGTTAAATTTTTAAACTTATCGCTAGAGTATCATCCCATTCTCCAACACGAACCTCCTGGCCAACTTATGGCGAAACTATGGACTTGCACATTTGCATGCATAGGCATCCACATTGCATTTATTTACCAATGGAAATTTTGAAGTTTTGAGGCTTGAAGACGACGACCATTAGCACTGCTTAATCAGAGATTTTTTGTAGACTCATTTTGCAGATGTAATTAATCATGAGCTTTTCAAAAGCCCTGAGGAACCATGAACCATGCAATCCCCTGTATGTTAAAATGTACTTTCCTTTGGCGCAATGAGAGCATGTAAATCCCAAAGGGACTTGTAATTTGTAATTCTTTTCAGAGTTAATAAAACATAGTGTTTCCTTTAAAAATTGTGCATTCCCTACCCTTTTATTTGTATACTTATGTATACTGGCACGCCTGCAACACAACAAGGGGCCAATTTCCCAGAAGAGAGAACACTCAGTTCCACCATCTCCAACATGTCCTCACCCCTATTCCAAGCCATTCAGACCATCTCATCGCCCCCAGAGCGTCGCCGTTGTCATCCTAGCTGCGACATGCACTGTGCCATGCCACCTCGCCGTGGAGAGCCATCTTGACCACTTCGCCGGCCAAACCATCACTGCCATTGCATTGCCCATATCTCCACCATGCTCTTAGACATTCTCACTACTGTTTTTAGTCACTTTGCCATCATTTCCATCCCCAGTCATCACCATGTGAACTTCATCGCCGATTTGGTGGTCGTCGGATGAGTGCCGCCTTCACCAACCTTGTCCATCATGTTCACTATTATCCAAGCCCCGTAGCTATTGAAGCCCAGCCCCGACCATGGTCCAACTAGCTCTTGACAAGCCTGTGCGCCTCCTGTGCCAACGGCCGCGTCCAATTCCAGCCACTGACACTACTATAGTGTGTGTCTGTGTGTATGTATGTGTGTCTATCCCACTGACATGCAATGTCATTCTCAGCCTTAGGATGCTCTGGTTACAAATCCGATAGCATCATTATGTTCGTCTCGTTGTTTCCTTCAAGAATCTGTGATCTGATTTTCCATCCGATATCTAGATCTCAGTTTTGCTATAATAGGTAGTATCATGCAATCGACTTGATCTTGTCAAATCCATCGTAGAGACTTCTGATCAAAGATCCGTTTGCACCATTCGGTTCGTGTCAGCCCAAACCTTTTAGATATGTAATTTATTTTCAAATCCAAATCTTGGATCTCATTTCCATCATTTTCGGATCTAGTTCTTACTTTGTTTTACCCTAAAAGCTCGCCAAATCTGAGTTTTCTTCAACCGAGCTCTGTCGATGATTTGGACTCGGGGTCCTTAGCCGATATTATGCAAATTTGTGAGTTGTGGGACCTTTCAGGGCGCTCCTCCGGAAAGGTAGGATGAATCAAGTGTATAGAGGCACAAGAGATTTTATACAGGTTCGGGCCCTCGATGGTGGGAGTAATAGCCCTACGTCCTGTTGTCATTTCACTATATGTAATGAGATGTTTTTACAAGAGGGTAGGAGAGATTGTCACATGCGATGATCTCTTCTATGTTAGTGTCTACCTAACAATATCTAAGTCTTCAGGTTTGTCGAACGCCTAGTAGTGCTTGTATGCTTGATTGAATTATCCACTGTCCTTAGGATGTGCAGTGACTACGTTTTTATACTGGACAAAAGGGTGCCAACGCGAAACGGCCTTGGACAGTAGTTAAGATGCAGTTTTGTTAACCACACTTAACTCCCACGCAGGCTTCACACGTGCAATCAAGGGATAACTGCACATATTAACCTCCTGGCAGTTGTCTTCATACGTGGAAACATCTTCGTGATTCTCGGGATATGCCTGTTCAAAGGGTTAGGCCTTCCCGAATTGTTCAGGTCACAGATAATCAACGACCCTCTGACTGCGTACTGCCCGCAGTTTCTTGATTGCGCACTATCTGTGACCTCATGATTGCACAGGGGCTGCGATCATGCGACATTCATGTGTCCGCACCCTTTAGATCGTCCACGACCATAGTCACTGATTTATAGACACTCGTCTAATCTAATTTTGTCTTAAACCAGACATGTATTACTTTGAACTATCTCGGGTGATAATCCTCGTCAGCTAGCCCCCATATTTGAAGAAAATGAAAGAACATATTTACTTCAAATTTTTATCCTGCATCGAAGTATGAACCCGACGTTTTACCTTCAAATGATTGTTCCGCCGTGTGAAGGTTCATATCCCGAGAAAAAGCCTCAGTCTTTCTTGGCTGGCAATGATGACTTTGGCGACTCATTGTGATGACAACCGTAAGTGCAATTTAAGAACCCAAGAGGTGTGTGGAAACAAACCGACGCCTTCCGGCTCTATAAATTGAAGAGCCTTTCAGTTCTTTGAGCTTACGAGTTTTTCACTAAGTCTTTTCTACAGCAACTTCTCCTCTCCAATTACTCCCTCTAAGCCTCAGTTCTTGTCCGATGGCAGATCAAGACCCCAAGAACATCATTGAGATTGAGAGTGATGAAGATGAAGTGATACCCGAACTTGACCAAGACTTCCAGAAGGTAAGTCTTTTCTGGAACTTTTGGTTCAAGTCGTCATTTTACATCCTAATTGCTTCCAAATGCATTTTGGGAATTTACAGGTGATTGAGGAGCTGATTTCCCCAAGGAAGAAGCCAAAGTTTGACGAGGGATCCTCCAGTGGAGCTTCATTCACAGGTGCAAAGGTTGGGGATGCATCATTGCACTCTCTTTCCTTGTCCCATGTAGTTCTTCCTGTCCATGCAACTCAGCAGGTTGAACCCTCATCTCCCCACCTTTGGAGATCCATAACAATGCTTCAAAGCTTTCTTCTTCTGATCAGCTTTCTCCATTGTGATCAAGCGATCCCCAGCTTTTGTTGGGTGATCAATTTTCTCGTGGGAAGGTTGCACTCCCGCGACCAGATGGTCCCTGACTTTTGTCGGGTGATCTACTTCCTGGGGGAAGCGCTTCATCCTCCCGTCCAATCTTACTGCGAGGATTGGAAATTATTTTCATTCTTTCTCCTGGTCATTTTATCTTGTAAAACTAACGCATACATATTGTGCAGGAGACAAAAATTTCTGGAGCCCCCAGCAATCAGCCTGCTAAAGTCCAACCTCTTTTTGGTCAGAGTGTTTCCCTCGAGTAAACTCTCCAAAAAGAAAAACAGGACCTGGAGAAGAAGACCAAAGAAATGTCTGTGGCCATTCTGCATCTGGCAGAATGTTATGACAACTCCCGCGAAGAGGCGTGCCAATTCTGCTTGGAGAGGGATTATGCTCGACAGCAGCGAGAACTCTCCGATATAATAAGGAATAATAGCACTTCTTTGATTCGGGATTATGTAGATAGGCTTAGAGCCATAGCCAGTTCTCTAGGAGCTGCCAGTGTTGATTCCACTGATGTTAATATGTCCCTGGGAGAACTTTGTAAAATGCTATCAGACCAGGTTGACGCTTTGGTCGCCTGTGTTCCTTTTGTATGTAAAGATTGCCAGAAATAAAGAAGTTCTTTTTCTTCCATACTTGATCTCTTAAAAGGATTATGTAGAACTTATAATCCGAGTTAAGGTTCTTTACATTCTGTGAACAATAGTTACACGAGAATGCTTCTGCGACCAAAAATACACAAGTAAACTTTTGTTCGAAACTGGCTCAGTTCTTTGGTCTTAGAATAGCATTAAGACCGTAGACCGCGATCAGAACTAGAGTAACGATCAGAAAATAGCTCTTCGGCCTTAGAATAACATTGAGGCCGTAGATTGCGATCAGAACGATCACAGAACAACAGGCGTTTGTCCAGATGGTAACCACAACTGTTATGACCACACATATCAGTTATGATCACAGGATTATGTTGCGAGGCTATAAACTTATTCCATAGACATAAAGAATTATTCCCATAATAAAGATTTAGGAATTTCCAATATTTTTATCTGTACGATAGCCCCCGAATGCAAAATAAAATGAAAAACACATTTTATTTCGGATTTATTGTTGGGTATGGATAACGGGTTCCAAGAGAAAGGACACCCATTAGGGGAAATTAATAAAATACTCGGTGAAAGGTTGTCTCAGACATATAAAAGGAAGAGGTAGCTTACTGGAGAAGCCAAAGACCCTTCCTTGCCTTAGACCCTCGTGCCGCACAAAAACCATCTTTTGCATCCCTCGTCTTCGTCGTCTCCAAAGTCACCATCTTTCTTATCAATTCTTCATAAGAAATGGCATCCTGGAGCCGATCTGTCCACCATACAGAAGAAAGCCTGGTGGCACTAGAGAAAGAAGAGATTCTCCCCCCACGGCTGTTGATCAACTGGGGGCCAGCGGAAAAAAATCAAGAAACCCCAATCGTCCAAGAGGGTGAATTGGCGATCTTCGAGGAATACTTGCGCTGCGGGTTCCGATTCCCAGAAAGCGAATTTCTAAGGGGAATCTTGGACCATTACGGGTTGGAGTTAGTAAATCTCCACCCAAATGCAGTCCTTATCTTGGCAATTCCTGCCCCTACGGGATTATGTTCATGGGTGGTACCATAAATGGTTATACTGCACCCCTCCGTCGGAGAGCGGACTATGGTTCGTGAACACCCGACCGGAGAAAGCCAGTGAGTTAGATTCTGTCGCGCCCCGAGACTGGGACAACGACTACTCCTGTAGAGACCTAGCTCGCTGCAGCTAGTCCCAAACTACAAACCTTTGACTTCTCAGGATGAGTCAAACACAGGAGTATATTACATTGCAACAGAGTACTCACAAAATATTAAGCAGTGTGGCCTGCTGGCCTTAATATTACATAAGAGGATTACAATGCCTACAAGGCATTCAAGGTTTAGCAAAATATTTAACTACGCAGCAGAAGATAGGTGACCCTCCCACAAAAGAAGTTGACGGCAGAACAACACACTTCAGGGCTCTAGCGGAACTGATTCTCCTCCTTCTGGATCCACGTAATACTCCGTGCCATCATCTTGATCAAAGTAGGCTCCATCTATTGAGTTGAATGTTGCAAGGGTGAGCACTTACGTACTCAGCAAGTCATGGGTAAGAGTAAATACATATAGTAGTGATGATATGAACCTAGACTAGTCAAGAATTATGGATATTTGTAAAATAATCTTTTCCTTTCTCATCTCATCTTATGGCAGCACTTTTCATAATATAACATCATCAATCATGTTCACTAGATTATAGCACTACCGCGACACGTCGACACACGACAGCCCACGGCAGCACTCCTTATCATGACAACACATGTCATTTGGGTAATCTTGATTTAACATATTTTATTTAGAAAATAGTACTTGTGTCACACCCCGTGGATTTAATCCACCGCAGCAGACTCCTATAAACCCGGGAGCTCGGAGTATTCGAATACGTTTTTAACTCTGTAGAGAGGTACCAATTTACCCGCAAGATATTCCACTTTCAAACCTTTCCTATCATAACAAAATGATTGGACCCCTGACTCACTTCATACTGTGAGCGGCAAGGTGGAAATAACAAGAACTTTTGTTATGTTTTACTCACAATTCACCCCCGACCCTGTGGCTCTCAGCGAGGCACAGTTGTGGCAGGTTGTATCCAAACCTCCACCCCTTTGCTTATTCCCATTACTGGGTCAGCGTGCTTGATCACCTTCAGTGATATGTGTGGGAGCCGCGCTCCGTGTTTATCGTGCATCACTACACATCTCATGCAGGGGTTTCATGTGCGATCCACATAATTACTTGTTCAGGCCTGTCCCATACCAGGCTTGCGGTTAGCACGTTGTTCATGCCACTAGACGCACAACACAAGGTTCTAGTCCTTATATGCCAATGACCAGACCATCCACAACCCTGCACCTTCAGTGCCTGCATTCCTTTGCAGTCTAGCACCTCCAGTGCTACAGCCATCCATACCATTTTTCTGATCACGGCTAGGGGTTTTATTTCATGAATATAAGTATATAAATACATATAATAGTTCATAGCTCAAAACTTGTTTATTTCACATTTCACAGATAACCAGTCTAGTACTGCCAATTCATAAATCAATTATTCTCGATCTTTCACATGCAATATTGCCTATATTCAAGGTTATGTTTTAGCAACATTTAAAATATAGGTTCAAGATGACCAAGGATATGACTTGCCTTCCGCGTCGTAAGATACAGCAGTTGACGTCGGATCTGCAATGAAGTCCTCGAACTCGGGCTCTTGATCTGCTCTCCAATCAAACAAACAACCAATAATCATAATCTTTTCAATACATTATTATACTATATGCAAAGATGCAAAGATGAAGTCTTGATGATTCTGAAATGATTGGATTTAGAGGCTGATTAGGGTTAAGTTAAGGAAACCAATGTTAAGATTAGCTGTCAAAGGTTTACAAGGTTCCAAATGTCTCAAAATATCAGAATGATATCAAGGTTGCGACTGGTTCGCTCAAAAACAGCGAACGTCTTTAGGTCGACATTCGGTTCAAAGCATCGACATAGGGTCGATGAATGATAGAGGGGTTATCTCAACTTGTGGTAGTAGAATAAAATGTAGATCACAACTCTACAAATTTAGTGGACAAAGTGGTTTTCAATTTACACAACCAGAAGTGGGTAAACAAGGTCAATGCCACTGGCTGACAAGCTCTGGCATAGAGCTGACAATGCCAAAAACTAGGGCTTAGCATAACTTTTGATCTGGGGCTCCAAATGATGCACCACTTTGTCTGGGAGGTAGGCATTGATAACAGGAACAATTAAGTCAACAGGATCTAGGGCAAGAAATGACTGGAAAGCAAGAAATTTGATGATGAACAGAGATGAACTGGTTGCACTGGAGCAGTTCTGGACAAGATCTTGGCATGGCTGTAACTTCCAATCTAGGCCGATCTAGGTGTCGGGCTAGAAGACAAAAGTGTTCAGGAGACTAAGGCACATCTAAATGACAAGGTTTCGAGGGCTGAAATGGCTGGGATCACTTTTTCGATCATCGGCGCCGGAGAAGAGACACTGCCAGTTGGGGGTTTCTGCTACAGGCCGAGAGAACTAAATTCCTTGCTTGGAGAGCATCTAGGAGGTATAGGGAAGCTTCTGGTAACATCAAATTGACCGGAGGATCACTGGAGAAGCCTGGCGACGATCGCCGGTTTTCTGGTGAAGCTCGGTTTAGGGAAAAGCTTCGATTCTTGCTAAATTTCAAAATCCAACTTCACAGGCTTGCTTGATTTGGCTCACTGATCAATTTTGTTTACAGAAACGAAAGCTAATTCGAATTGAATCGGGCTGCATTACCGGAACAGGGCAATCTTCGATTTTCAGCCATTTCCGGTGATCGCCGGCGACTAGATGCAATGTAAACCAATTAAATGGTACAGCACGATGAGGGAGATGAAGGGAACTTACTGATGCAGTTAATTTGACAGGAGATGTTGCGGATTGTGCTGGCACCGTGAGGCTCCTCGACGGCTCGCCGGAGAAGAAGACGAAAACAGGAGAGTTTCGAGACTTAGTTGATTTCCAGTGAAACAAGAAGTTGCTGGGGTACAGTGGTGTATAAATAGGCCAGGCGAAGCAAGCAAGAAAGAGACAACGAAGTAATTGGCAGCCGGTGACTTGACTGGTTGCGTGCTGGAGCAACAGCGGCGAAGACACAGCGAAGAACGGTGATGCGACGGCGACAAGCTTGCAGTTGATCACAGTGTCGCATCATCGGGACCTGGCAAAGTTGTAGCAAGCGGTGGCGACAACACTGGCGCGGCAAAGCGACGTGGCGAGGAGTTGCTGACAAAAAGCCGTTGATCGCGCGCGGGAGCAGCGCTGGTCGTCGACGTAGCAGCGGCCTTGCCACGGCACTAGCTGGAGTGGGGACACGTGCGCACCGGCATGCACGGTCACGAGCGCAGGCGAAGCCTCACCGGCGATGAGCAACCACGGCGCACAAGCACGGCGGTCCCTGGTCGAATGCTGCTGTTGACCTGGTCGAAAACAGCTAAGTCCTCTGGTCGAATTTGGACTGAACTGCAGTTTCAAATCTTGAATTTTGGACTGAATTGTAAATCTGGAATTCTGGAAGGTTTAAATTGAATTTGTTTTCACTAATCTGGCAGATTATATTCAACAGGTTAATTGGCAATGATAATTGATAAAATCTGGTACATTTGAATAGTTTTTGATACAAACTGAAAATAGGGTAATTTAGGGTAAATTAGATTTGAGTTTTGTTGATTTCGAATTCTGGCATTTAGGGTTCGATTTTGATATCTGCACAGAAGAGAAACTTGTGGCAAATAGCAATTAGGAAAGATCTGCTGAAGAAATTCTGAATTTAGAGTTAATCTGGAGATTTTAGTCTTTTTAGGTTTTCAGATATCAGATAAGGACTAATTTGCGATAAGTCTTGGACTGATTTGTGAAAAAGGTTTAGATGATAAAATCTGGCTGTCAACTTTTTAGATTAAGATATTGACATACCCATGATCATATTCCAGAAATAATCTGGTCTGAACTTGGTCAAGATTTAGGTTAAATCTGTATTTCTGAACTTATGGTATTTGGGTAATATAAGGTAATTCTGTTTTCGAAAACAGAAGAAGTTGATAATTCTGGGATTTAGAGATAGAATTAGATCTAGGTTCTGAAGACTTTTAGATTCAGGATAACTAATAGATCACATCTGAACAATCTGATCTTAATTTGAGGTCACAGGATAAATTTTGGAGATTTTAGGGCTTGAGATATAAACTAATCTGGCTATTACTACAGATACATGCATGCATGCTATTGATGAAAAAGGAAATTTTCACCCCTAACTCAGGGTGTTACAGATTCCCTTGCTGTTCTGAATGCAGAACAGAAGAAACAAGCCCAAGCTATTCTTCACCTAGTCCAGCAAGGGTTGACCGCGCGTGATATCATACACGACTTCGTGAAGAATAGGATAAGCCCCTTGCGCGAAAGGGCACATCCGGCTTAGGAAGTAAAGTCCATGGCGGAGAGCACCCTGGACTAATAACGGTATGTACTTTAATCAACAAATCATACATTTTTACTGATTAAAAGACATTGCATTTGTTAACATGCTTGTTTGTAATACAACACTATCCTTGTCCGAGATCGAGAAACAGACAAACTACCTCCTACTGGTGTATAACGCCGCTGTGGAGGGAGCTAAAGGATCGCCTCGCCCCCAGAGCTTGATCAACACCGGTGATGATCTTAAGAAAGAACGCCGAAAGGTATAATTCATTCAAACAGCTTTGTTGGAAACCATCCATTTGTCTGGTATTACCAAAAACATGTTGAATAATACAGCTTCTGGGAAATTTTCTAAGGCAATGCGTCCAAGTGAGGATGTTGGTCCTTCGGGAAGACCGACTATGAAGAGGGTGAGAAGAACCCTTCAAGGCATGAGCGAAGGAGTCTGCTCCCAAAAAACCCAAGATGATCTTGGGAGAAACTTTTTCGAGAAAGAAAAACACTATCGTGAAAAATACTGCGGTAAGATTTTTGATACCTTTGGTAACCCCAAGTACGAGCGGAAATTACTTCTTCGTCGTACAGGGCGAAGGGAGCGAGGACGAGGAGGACGAGGTTCCTCTCGTTCGTTGTAAGAGAAAAACAACTGACCACCTGGGAACAAGCGTCCTAGAGAGGTCGACTTCCCTTTTGGTCGACGAAATCTTGTCCCTGACCGCAGGGACAGAAAGGCCTATAATGGGCCCCGTGACCACTGACATTCCTGTGGTTTTGGGTGGAATCTTGGTGCCTGAGGCTCATGAAGCCCCAGGACTTGCAACACCTCCCATACCGATAGAGGGAGCGACTGTGGTAAGAATCCTCACAATCTTGCACATTTTCATTCCTCCGTACACACCCATTGAATTGTGTTCATACAGGGAGAAGAGGATATTGTCCTTTTTAAGAGAAGGAAAACGAGGACAAAAGAAGACTCTTCCCCGAGAGCAGCCATCAAGCTTCTCTCTCTTGGGAGCACATCATCGAAACCCAAACCATGGTTGGGGTTTCGAATAAAGTGAGAACTTTTTCGATCGCCATCTAAATATGACTGACGGGAGGGATGACAAGGATTGATACCCGAGCCAGTTCAAATAAATGCACGGCTGGTTCAGGACAGATTCGAACCAGACAAGTGCCCGGTGATGTGAACTCAAGTTACTCCGAGAAGCACAATCATGTGGTCGCAGGCTTTACGCGATCAGACCGTAGCCAGTGCGCAGTCAGCAGTTCGTATGCCATACGCGAACAGAAGATTGCAGATAGCGCGCGGTCAGGTAACAACGCGCGGTCAGAACACCTTCGACCAGGAGACGCGGGATTATTCTGTCCCTACAACGGGGATATCCCGATTATCCCGAAGATCCTTCCATGCATGGAGACAACCGTCGGGAGGTTAATTCGTGAGGTTATCCATGAATAACACGTGTTAAACCTGTGTGGAGGTTAAAGGCAGTTGCCAAAACTGCATCCAAAGCAACTATTTGATGCCGATACAACTTGGCACCCTTTTGACTAGTATAAACGGGTAATCCAATGCATCAAACAGGAGAGGTGACAGGTCGATGATCAGATCACCGAATCAAGCAATTAGAAGACAATAGTCTAAGTTAGATAGCTTTCACAAGCCTTCCAGGCATTGTCTTGTACAAACACATAGGAAAAATCTTCGCCTGTGAAGATCTTTTCCACAAATTTGTAACTCTTTTTACTATACATAGTGAAATCCCAACAGGACGTAGGGCTATTACTCCCACCATCAAGGGTCCGAACCCGTATAAACTTCTCTGTGCTCTAGTTACCTTTGATTCATCATACCTTCCCGGAGGGACACCCTGAAAGGTCTCACAGCCTACAAATTCTGCATATGTTTGACTAAGGACCCCGAGTCCGAATCGTCGACAGCTGGCGCTCACCATGGGGCCTTTCTCAAGGCGTTCTAATTTTCATCCGGAGGTTCGCTGAATCATGGCTGGAGCATATGATTCCAAGAACGATTTTGATCTCGAGGATTATGTTTACATTCCGATGCCTTCTCCTAGCAATCATGTCCCGAGGAAATCGGAGGCGAGGACGTCCCAGAGGTCGATTCGACCATTCAGGTCATGTCTATCGACCAGGAGGCGACTGACGTAGAATCAGAACCCACTGGGGTACTTAATGCGTTATAAGTTGGATCTGGCCCGTCATACGACCCTGCTGAGGGGAAGGATGATGTCAACCAGGAAATCAGCTCGGGGAGGTTTGATCCTGATAACCTCCATCGTCTCTTTGATTTCGAGTTTGGCTCGGAACAAACCGAGATGTTTTCTCCCTCGGTGACCTCTATCCCTAGACAGTTCGCCGCCTTGTCGCAGGAAACTCCTAATCAACAGGATGCTAGGGAAGAACAGGAACGCAAACAAAAGGAAGATCAAGATCTCGAGCAACAAGACAACGAACTACGCAGAACTACCCTAGAGGCTCTTCAAGATGCGCAGGCTCGTTACGATGCTGCTCCAAGTTCTTCCCGACGATCACGTGGTCGCAAACGCCACCAAACACCCTCTTTACCTCCAGAGCTTTTCCCGGTGGACGAAGAAACGTTAACACCTGGTGCCCCTAGGAGAAGTACGCATGGCCAGCTTCGATCTATCGCATAGCTCATGCGTAATTTTCCTCCTACGGTCACGGATGCGCAGAAACCGGCCTTCACCAGAATCCTAGCGGAGAGGTTAGATGAGGTCGCATCTGACGCAACCCCTACGGCTTCTTCCCGGTCGGTGAGACGTTCCCACAACCAAGAGCATTCTCACTCTTGTTCCGGTCGATGGAGTCACCCGCCACCTGTTCCATCCCACCAGGACAAGTCCAGGCGGGCACAGGATTCTCATGATAGGGATCGAGTCCCTGTCCACTCTGGTTTAGGACCACGAGTGGCTTCTCCATTGCGTGAGGTTTCCCGCGATCCGATCGAGAGCAGAAGGACTGTTCACGGTCCCTACGTTAGTTGTAAAGCTTTCACGCCTCGCCTTCATGCGGTCGTTTGGCCAGACAAGTTTAGACCAGGGGCCATAGAGAGGTTCGATGACACTCAGAACCCTTGATCCGTTTGAGACCTAGTCTTGGTTTTCGCACTAGGCTCGCCCAGATTCTAATATGCGGAATAACGGGATCTTACTCGGAAATACCGAAACCCAAAGTAATTGCACTACTCTTTATTTCAAAGAGGGCTTTACACGTCGAACGTTAAGCACACTTGCCTACGTCGAAGGAACTATAAGTGTCTAAAACTCAAATAAGTTCTATGACTCTTCGATTGTATTCGATGATCTAAACTAGACCTATTACAAGTTATTTATAGTCCAATCGTATGAGTACGTATCAGACTTAGAGACCTAAACGTATTAGACTCATATAACTAATCCTAAACAGATAAGCTTAGTTATACACATTCGGATCGGATTACAATTCCGAACAGGGAACGAATTCCTTTTCCTGGTCGCGGACCAATCCATGGTGGCGGACTCATCCAGGTCGCGAATTCTTTATGCGATCAGGACTTGTTCGCGAAGCCACATGCGATCATGACTTGGTCGCGAATCCGTATGCGATCAGGATTTGAAGATCCTCCCGGATCATGACTCCCTTGTTGAGAAGGAGCCAACTGTAACACCCTGAGTTTAGGGGTAAAAACTTTCTTTTCATGAACACCATGCATGCATGATACCATGTATCTGTAATAGTAGCCAGATCAGTATCTATCTCAAACCCTAAAATCTCAAAATTTGGTCCCGGGCGCCGCCATTTGTCCGGGGACAGTGGCCTCCGGTGCCTGCCCCGGGTGCCGCCTTTTGGCGCCCGGGACCTCGCCCCCCGGGCGGGTCCCGGGCGCCGCCATTTGCCCGGGGACAGTGGCCGCCGGTGCCTGCCCCGGGCGCCGCCATTTGGCCCCCGGGACAGTGCCCCCCGGGCGGGTCCCAGGCGCCGCCATTTGCCCGGGGACAGTGGCCGCCGGTGCCTGCCCCGGGCGCCGCCATTTGGCCCCCGGGACCGTGCCCCCTGGGCGGGTCCCCGGCGCCGCCATTTGCCCGGGGACAGTGGCCTTCGGTACCTGCCCCGGGCGCCGCCATTTGGCCCCCGGGACTGTGCCCCCCGGGCAAGTCCCGGGCGCCGCCATTTGCCCGGGGACAATGGCCTCCGGTGCCTGCCCCGGGCGCCGCCTTTTAGGCTCCCGGGACCGTGCCTCCGGGGTATGTCCCGGGCGCCGCCTTTTGGCTCCCGGGACCTTGCCCCCCGGGCGCCGCCATTCGCCCGGGGACAGTGGCCCCCGGTGCCTTTTAGGCGCCCGGGACCCTGCTCTCCGGAAGGGGTCCCGGACGTCATCGCCCTCCTAAAAGGTAAAATCCCTGTTTGTTTATCGCGTGCAGGTCACGCGAGGGACGCCTCGGGAATCAGCGACCACCTATCAAGCATCCAAGACGTTTGACCGGGAGAAGGACGGTCCTACCCTTCAATGCGACGGTGGCTTCCGGGGTAGTTTAGGCTTTTTGCTTCTTTTTGGGGCTATAAATAGCCCTTGTACCCCTCTATTGTAAAGGATCAGCTCATTATTATTTGGAATAGCTAAACTCACAGACGTGCTCCGGAAGCCTCTCCCCCGGAGAGAGCCTCCCCAGCCGACTCCGGTCGGGAGCGCGTCGACAGGACTAGGGCCCCCACCGGGACCCGAACCTGTATAAATCCTCGTGTCATTTCTTGTGTTTGTCCGGCGGGGGAGGACCGGTCGCCTGGTCAACCCGCGCTGCGTAATCTCCGCTAGGATTGTCTTCAAAACCTGCCGGGGTATTCTTAATACCACGACACCATTCATTAACCCTATGTCGATGCCTTGAACCGAATGTCGACCTAAAGACATTCATCGATTTTGGGCAAACCAGCCGCGGACTTAATGTCAATTCCTATATCCTGGAACCCTAGAAGTCCCTAGCACTCATCTTCAGCCCTAACTCTATGGGTTAGCCCTAATCAACTTCTATGGTATCCAAACCCAATCATTTCAGAATCATCAAGACATTCATCTTTGCATTATTGCATGTAGTATAATAATGTATTGAAAAGGTTGTGATTCTTGGTTGCTTGTTTGATCTTTGCTTAGAGTTGGAGCCAGAGTTCAAGGACTTCACTGCTGACCCGACATCGACTGCTGTCTCTTACGACGCGGAAGGCAAGTCATATTCTTGGTCATCTTGAACCTATATTTTAAATGTTGCTAAAACATAACCTTGAATATAGATAATATTGCATGAGAAAGATTGAGAATGGTTGATTTATGAATTGGCAGTACTTGACTGGTTATCTGTGAAATGTGAAATAAACAAGTTTTGAGCCATGAACTATTATATGTATTTATATACTTATATTCATGAAATAAAACCCCTAGCCGTGGCCAGAAAAATGGTATGGAAGGCTGTAGCACTGGAGGTGCTAAACTGCAAAGGATGTGCATGCACTGAAGGTGCAGGGTTGTGGTTGGTCTGGTCACTGGCATATAAGGACTAGAACCTTGTGTTGTGCGTCTAGTGGCATGAACAATGTGCTAACCGCAAGCCTGGTATGGGACATGCCTGAACAAGTACTTATGCGGATCGCACATGAAACCCCTGCATGAGATGGAAAACAATACACTAAACTCACGGGGTTCAGCTCCTCCACGTATCACTGAATGTGATTTGATCAAGCACGCTGACCCAGTAATGGGAAGAAGCTTAGGGTGTGGTGGTAATCCCGCCACAACTGCGGTTTGTGTGAAGAAAACTGCAGGGTCAGGGGTGAATTGTAAGTGAAACATAACAAAAGTTCTTGTTATCTCCACCTTGCCACTCACAGTATGAAGTGAGTCAGGGGTCCAATCCTTGTGATAGGAAGGGCTTGAAAGTGGAATATCTTGCGGGTAAGTTGGTACCTCTCTGCAGAGTTAAAAACGTATTCGAATACTCCGAGCTCCCGGGTTTATAGGAGTCTGCTGCGGTGGATTAAATCCACGGGGTGTGACACAAGTATTATTTTCTAAATAAAATTTGATAAGTCAAGATTACCCAAATGGCATGTGTTGTCATGATAAGGGGTGCTACCGTGGGCTGTCGTGTGTCGACGTGTCGCGGTAGTGCTATAATCTAGTGAACATAAATAGTGATGATATGTTATGATATGAAAAGTGCTGCCATGAGATGAGGTATGAATGTAAAGACTACTTTATAAACATCCATAATTCTTGACTAGTCTAGGTTCATAACAACATTACTATAAGTATCTACTCTTCCCTATGACTTGCTGAGTACGTAAGTACTCACCCTTGCAACTTACAACCCAGAAGATGGAGCGTACCAAGATCAAGAGGAAGGCGTGGAGAACTTCTTGGATCCAGAAGAAGGAGAGCCAGATCCGTCAAATCCCTGATGTGTTGTTTTGCCGTCAACTTCTTGCTGTGGAAGGGACACCCATCATCCGCTGTGTAGAAATTTTTATTTTGCTTAAACTAAACCTTGATGCCGCGAAGGTATTGTAATCTTTTTATGTAATATTAAGGCCAGCAGGCCACACTGCTTAATACTTTGTAAGTTTTTCTGCTGCAATGTGAATATACTCCTGTGCTTGACTTATCCTGGGAAGTCAAAGGTATGCTTGTATGGGACTAGCTATAGCAAGCTAGGTCTCCACGGGAGTAGTCGTAGTCCCAGTTTCGGGGCGCGACACCAACCCCCGTTGCGACCTCTCGATCAAACTGGAGATGTGAAAATTGGGCTTGTCCATCTTCTTTTGTGTACCACTTTGCCGCACGTGCTCGTTGATCTTTCCGACCGATTCGAAAAGTCTCCTTTGTGCCACTGCGGGTGGTAGTCACCTTCCTCTCCAGAATCACATCTTCACGTAAAGGTTCGCCTCGTTGATAGACCAAGTCTTCAACAGATGGTACTATGGTATCTGGCTCATCATCCAACATTGAAGGCTCGAAGAGTTTGAGGTGCTCAACATTGACAACCGAGTAAATATCCATGTATGGAGGTAACTTAAGCTGACAAGCATTATTACCCACTTTCGCAAAATCCGAAAAGGACCATAACGAATGGGTTTGAGCTTCTTACCTTCACCTTTAAGTCTCTCCTTACTCAAATGTAACCATACCATATCACCTTCTTGAAATTGCGCATCAACTCGGTGCCGATCATGTCGCGCCTTGTACTTGAGTTGAGCTTTCAGCAAGTTCTGTTCAACCTCACGATGGAGTCGTTGAATAGCTTCCAGGAACTCTTGCGCTCGATCCTAATCAGATGCTTCCTTGCTGTTCTGTGCTGAGGTAGGGATCACAAACTCCATATCGAATGGACTCTGTGGTAGAAATCCTAAACAGACCTCAAACGGCGACTTTCCAGTCGAACCATGCACTGCTCGATTAAAAGCAAACTGTAGGTACGGTATGCTTTCATCCCAAGTCTTCGGGTGCTTCGAGTTATATCCTCTCAAGAGATGAATGACTGTGCGATTAACCACCTCGGTTTGACCATCAGTTTGCGGATGAAAAGCAGTACTCCTCTTTAGCTTGGTGTCCATCATCGTCCAGAGTGATCGCCAAAAGTGACTAAGGAACCGGGTATCGCGATCAGACACAATAGAAGTCGGCAGTCCGAAGTGTGTCCAAACGTGTTGAAAGAATACCTGAGCTGCCTCTTCTCCCGTGATAATCTTCCGACAAGGTATAAGAACAATCATTTTGGAGAACCGATCAACGACCACGAATAGATAGTCGTTGCCACGTCGGGTCTTAGGCAATCCTCCCAAGAAATCCATGGATATACTCTCCCATGGTCATGATGGAACTGGCAAAGGAGTGTACAAACCTAATTTTCGGTTTGCCGGTTTCGAGATGCTGCAGAGACCGCAGCCTCGAACAAACCTAGCCACATCTTGCTGCATACACGGCCAGAACACATGTCAGTGAAGATTTTGCAACGTCTTTGTAACCCCAAAGTGACCAGCTACCTTCGATGTGTGCGCTTCTCGCATCCATTGAGTTCGAGGTGCTCCACGAGGTATGCAAAGTAAATTGCCCTTGTACAAGAGTCCTTCTCGACGAACGAACTCTGTAGGGTTCCCTGTTTCGACCTCAGTCAGTGCTGTTTGAAAATCAGGGTCTTCACTGTACATAGTGACATAGTCATCATGACATGATGGCTCGATCTGCATGAACGCTGATAAACAGAGGGTTATAACTGGTGGTCGCGACAACATATCCGCCAATTTGTTGTGTACGCCCTTCTTGTACTTAATCACCAGATTAAACTGCTACAGATACGACATCCACTTCATGTGCCGAGCTTGCTGTAGTTTGGACTGAGTTTGCAAATATTGCAATGGTTGATGGTCGGTGTGGACAACCGTCTCTTTCCCCAAGAGATAACACCGCCAATGTTTCACGGCCTGATGCAGTGCGCATAACTCCTTATCATAAGTCGGGTAGTTCTTCTGAGCTCCCTGGAATAACTCGGAGTGATATGCCACTGGTCGACCTTCTTGCATGAGCACTGCGCCCATCGCATAACCTGAGGCATCGGTTTCTAGCTCGAACGGTTTCTGGAGATTCGGCAAAGCTAACACAGGCACCTCACTGATCTTCCTTTTCAGCAAGAGAAACGTGTCCTCATGTTTCCCTGTCCACTCGAACTTCTGATCGATCCTGGTTAATGCATGCAACGGAGAAGCCATAATCGAGAAGTGTCGGATGAACTTCCGAAGGTATTGGCATGCTCCCACAAAACTACACACATCCGTAACTGTTCGCGGTCGCGGCCATTCACGAATCACTTTGACCTTGTCCGGGTCGATTTGCAACGTACCGTTGCCGATTATGAATCCGAGGTAAAGTAGAGTTTGCTGACCGAACTCGCACTTCTTACGGTTGAGGCGAAGTCGATGTTGCCAAAGCTGTTCGAACACCTTTTCAACATGAATGAGGTGCTCATCCCACGAACGACTATAAACCAATATGTCGTCGAGATACACGATCACAAAGTCGTCGATGAACGGTCTCAATACGTCATTCATAAGACGCATGAAAGTTGCCGGGGCGTTGCAGAGACCAAACGGCATGACGAGCCATTCGAACAGACCTTGCCGTGTTTTGAACGCGGTCTTCCATGTATCCTCCTCTCGGATGCTGACTTGATGATATCCTGACTTAAGATCCAATTTGGAGAAGACAACAGCATGCTTCAATTGGTCTAGCAGGTCATCAATACGAGGAAGGGGGTACCGGTTCTTGATGGTGATCTTGTTCAGTGCTCGATAGTCGATGCACATACGCCAAGTCCCATCTTTCTTTGGTACTAACACCACAGGAGATCCACAAGGTGAACTACTCGGTTGAATGATACCATTGTTCAGCAACTCACCAAGTTGTCTCTTGATCTCTTCATTCTCCAATACTGAGTTGCGATACATACTCAGATTGGGCAGTGTCGCATCGGACACAAGCTGAATTTCGTGCTCGACTGGACGTTTCGGCGGACGACCCTGGGTAGTCTCGAACAGATCACTGTATTTCTCCAGCAGTCCCGACAAACGACCAGAATCCTCTCAGCACGCCAGCGACAATGCTGGTCGAGTACCCTCACCTTGATCAATGGGTCGAATCATGACAAGCACATACTTGTGACATGCATTAACAATTCGTTTGGCTTGATTTGCGGTAATCAAGTTCGAAGTGTTGACGTGAATGTCTCTACTGATCACGAACTTAACTCCGTCTTTGGTGAGGTCGTAGTCTTGCGCTCGCCGATGGAAGTGAGCGTCTCGATCATACAGATACGGACTCCCAAAGATCACCTGACAGATATCGATAGGGACAACATTGCATTGCACCTCATCGATATATCGTGCAGAGATCGCAAACTTCAACACACACTGACTCATAATCTGTTGGTTCACGTCGGATGTAAACCAACCCAGCGGATATGGTCGCGGGTGTGTGGTTGTCTTCAAACCAAGTCGCCGAACCAGTCCAGCGGAGACCAGATTCTTCTGACTTCCTGGATTGAATATCGTTGCGACCACTTCGTGCTTCACCTGGATGTTGATGCTGAACAAGTCCTCCGTTGGGTGATGGTCGTTCGGTGGATCGGAACCCTTCTCCTTCGGCATTGCCATCAGAGACAAGGTCGTATCCACCTCATTAACCGAATTCACTCGGACAACTTCTTCGTCGGGTGAAGTCGCAGTAGCCGTGGCTGTTCTTTTCCCTGGTCCGTTTTTCTTTGGTCGAAGTTCAGGATGAAGCTTGTAACATTTGTCCTTGGTATGCCCCGCGACTTGACAATTTTCGCAAAAGGCACCCGTGCCTGATTTTGAAGCGTTCTTCTTCGGACTCGGCTTTTTCTTTGTCGAGGTCGCATTTTCCTTCGTGCTTTTGTCGCCGCGGGATTTATTCTTCTTCTCGATCGCCATAGCAGTTGTGCTCGCGGTTGCAATGTCTTGGACACCGAACAGACTTAGCTCAGTACTGATCGATTTCTGAAGTCCAGATGTGTACTTCCAAAATACCTGAGGGTCGGATAGTGAGATGCCAATGACCATTGCTTGTCGCCGAAACTCTGTCGTATAGTCTTGGACGGTCTGGTCGCGTCGTTGGTGCAATCTGTGCCAACGCTCCCATCTCTCCTCAAGGTAACCCATCGGATAGAATTCTTGTCACAGAAGTCATTTGAATTGACCCCACGCAAGGTCGTCAGCTTCACCACTGGCGACAAGGGCCTTCCACCATGTCTTGGCGTGGTCCTTCATCTTCAAAGGTGCAAATTTGACCTTTTGAGCGCTACTAAACCTTTTCAGGTCAAAGTAGGTCTCAAGTTGGTCGATCCAAGAATCCAGCTTCTCGGCATCGATCACCCCATCATATATGGGTATATCAATCTTAGCGTCGACTTTAAAAGATCCGGCAGCTAAGGAGGTGTTGGCGAGGTCGTCGGTCTTGTGGTCGCCTTCGTCTTCATCTTCGTCTGCCCTGCGCAAGTCTTTACCAGTCTTCTCACCCATAACCTTCTCTCCTTCAGGAGGTACAATCATGGCCTGCTGCTTAATCCAAGCAAGCACGGTTTCCATGTCGGTGGAGAGCTTAGCCACTTTTTCCGCTAGGTTAGCTTGAACGGAGGTATCGTCAGACATTGTCGGAGACGCGGCTGTAGGAACCGTCAATTGATCGCCTGGAATTTCGCTGGAAGTTTTGTAACCCTGGCGAGTCTTCACCATCCACAGGATAGGAAAGTTGCTCTGATACCAACTTGATCCGTTTGAGACCTAGTCTTGGTTTTCGCACTAGGCTCGCCCAGATTCTAATATGCGGAATAACGGGATCTTACTCAGAAATACCGAAACCCAAAGTAATTGCACAACTCTTTATTTCAAAGGGGCTTTACACGTCGAACGTTAAGCACACTTGCCTACGTCGAAGGAACTATAAGTGTCTAAAACTCAAATAAGTTCTATGACTCTTCGATTGTATTCGATGATCTAAACTAGACCTATTACAAGTTATTTATAGTCCAATCGTATGAGTACGTATCAGACTAAGAGACCTAAACATATTAGACTCATATAACTAATCCTAAACAGATAAGCTTAGTTATACACATTCGGATCGGATTACAATTCCGAACAGGGAACGAATTCCTTTTCCTGGTCGTGGACCAATCCATGGTGGCGGACTCATCCAGGTCGCGAATTCTTTATGCGATCAGGACTTGGTCGCGAAGCCACATGCGATCAGGACTTGGTCGCGAATCCGTATGCGATCAGGATTTGAAGATCCTCCCGGATCAACCCTTCCGAGTTCCTTCAAATCTACATTACTGCCATCCAAGCGGCAGGTGGCGATGACCGGGTCATTGCCAACTACTTGCCAATAGTCCTCGAAGGACCGACAAGAACCTGGTTATTTAACCAACCCGAAAGTTTGATCTATAACTGGGAAATGCTGTGCGATGCTATCGTCAGCAATTTCCAAAATTGTTATCAGAAGCCGGGTAAAGAGGATGACCTCCATCGACTACGATAAATTTCGACCGAAACCCTTCGTCAGTTTGTTAAGAGATTTGTCGGGGTGAGGAATACCATCCCGAACATATCTGATAGCTCCGTTATTAGGGCATTTAAATATGATGTTCGATATCGAAGATTCACCGAAGACTTGCTCATCCATCCTCCCCGATCAGTAGCCGATCTCTTTGATATGGCTGATCGATATTCTGACGTAGCCGAGGCTATCGAATGGAACCGAATGGTCGATAAAGGTAACCTACTACCTCAACCAGGTCTCAAGGACACTAGGAAGGAAGATCCAAGCAAGAAGCCGAAATCTTCATCAGGCGGGAAATCGAAGAAGTCGAAAAGGAATCGCTCTGGACAGTACCGGGAGGTCGCCGTCGCAGAGAAGCCTCCTTCGACGAAAGGTAACAAGCCTTCGTTTAAAAATAAAACTGCTTCTGGTGGTCGTAGTGCCGACTAGCCAGAGAAGTCGACTAACCTGCAGGAAGGCAAGAAATGGTGTTCGCTCCACAACTCCGCGGGCCACGACCTCAAGAACTGCAGGAGTTGGTTGAAGCAGTTAGATGACTTCTACCAGGGGGTTGGACCGATGCTGACCTTACCAACTAAGGAACAAGCATGTGAGTTAAGAGACGCCGACGGGGACGAAGAGATGTCTTACCAGGTACCTCATAATCATGTTAATGTTATTTTCGGAGGTTCCTCCTCTTTTGTTTCCAAAAGACAATTTAAAGCCTTTTATCGAGAGGTTAACCAAACGGAGACATCCCTTGGTGAACCTTAGTACCCCCGTTGGTCGGATACACCTTTGTCGTTTGATCACTCTGATTGTCCTGCAGGGCTTACTCGAGCATTGAGGCTTCCTCTGGTCATTACCCCGATAATTAGTAATGCGAGAGTCGAAAGGGTCCTGATCGACGGAGGAAGCTCCTTGGACATTCTATTGGTCAAGGCGCTTGACGAGATGCAAATTCCTCATTCAAAGATTAAACCCATAATCCACCCGTTTTATGGGATAATTCCTGGTCCCTCCATGGTGCCATTGGGATAGGTGGTCCTCCCAGTCACGCTGGGAGAACCGGATAACTTCCGAACAGAATTGGTTACTTTTGATGTAATTGATTGTGATTCGGCTTACAATACAATCTTTGGCAGGCCAACTCTTGCTAAGTTCATGATGGCAACGCACTATGCTTACCAGTGCGGCAAATTGCCTGGCCCCAAAGGTGTCATCTCGATCCGAGGCAGTCGCAACGTGGCATTGACGTGTGACCGGCTATCTTTGGAGATGGTGGACCAACTTCCCCTCCGGGACGCTCAGGTCGCCACAATCGTCGCTGACGCGATCAAGGCTGCTCTTCGACCAGATGACAAACTCAAACTAGTTCCTCTGTACCCAGATGATCCATCCAAGACAATTCGGGTCGGATCAGGCCTGGATGACAAATAGGAACTCAAGCTCATTACTTTCCTCCGGGCTAACGCAGATGTGTTTGCGTGGAAACCGTCCGACATGCCCGGTGTCCCAAGGGAGGTAATCATGCACAGGTTAGCAATTCGACCTGGACAGCGACCAATAAAGCAAAAGCTCAGGCGTTTTGCTGTTGACCGGCAGGAGGCCATCCGAGAGGAGTTGGACAAACTCCTAAAGGCCGGGTTTATTCGCGAGGTTGATCACCCAGAATGGCTTGCATATCCCATCATGGTCCGCAAGTCAAATGGTAAGTGGCGCATGTGCGTCGACTACACCAGCCTCAACAGTGCCTGTCTGAAGGACAACTTTCCCCTTCCCCGCATCGACCAGCTAGTCGACTCAACCGCAGGTTGCGAACTGATGAGTTTCTTGGACGCTTATTCAGGATATCATCAAATTAGCATGGAAGAAGAAGATGAAGAGAAGACTGCCTTCATCACCCCGTTCGGCACCTACTGCTACGTCAGAATGCCGTTCAGTCTCAAGAATGCAGGTTCCACGTACCAGTGCTTGATGCAAAAGACCTTTCTTTCCCAGACAGGACATAATCTCGAAGCATATGTAGACGACTTGGTTGTAAAAAGCACTAAGAGATTGTCTCATTTAGATGATCTCGCTGAAACCTTCTATAATTTGAATCGCTTTGGAATAAAATTAAACCCAGAGAAATGTTCTTTCGGGGTTTCTTCAGGAAAACTTCTTGGTTTCCTTGTTTGTTCCAGAGGCATTGAAGTCAATCCTGAAAAAATCAGGGTTATCGAACAGATGAGGTCTCCCTCGACCATGAAGGATGTTCAGTGCCTGGCAGGTCGCATGGCGGCCTTAAGTTGCTTCATATCGCGACTAGGCGAGAGGGGACTACCTTTCTTCAAAGACCTGTGAAAACATCACAATTTTGCATGGTCCGATGAGGCCGAAAAAGCATTTCAGGAGGTGAAGGAATATTTATCCAGTCCCCCTGTCTTGGTGTCTCCCGACAAAGGAGAACCATTACTTCTCTATTTGGCGGCCACACCGCACGCGGTCAGCGCTGTCCTGATCGCGGATAGAGAAGGAATACACAGACCCGTCTACTATGTAAGCGAGGTACTTCATGGCCCTAAGGAGCGATACCCTGAGGTCCAGAAGATACTTTACGCACTACTGATGGCTTCCCGTAAGCTACAACATTAGTTTCAAGCACATAAGATCACAGTACCCTCATCTTTTCCATTGGGGGATATTGTCCGCAATCTGGAGAAATCTGGTCAGATCGCAAAATGGGCTGTCGAGCTCGGTGCCTTCGATATCCATTTCGCGCCTCGCACTGCGGTTAAGTCTCAGGTCTTGGCCGACTTTGTGGTCGAATGGACCAATCCTGAGCCACCCGTGCGGGAACCCGAGGAATTGGAATGCCCCGATCACTCGACAATGTACTTCGACGGCTCTCGTAGTTTTCAACACTCGGGGGCTAGAGTGGTCTTAGTTACGCCTCAGGGCGAACAGCTTAAGTTTGTCTTTCAACTACACTTTGTTGCGACCAATAACACAGCAGAGTATGAAGGTCTTCTTGCAGGGCTCCGGGCAGTAAAATTCCTCGGAGTCCGTCGATTATTGGTGAGGGAGACTCACAGCTAGTCGTAACCAGGTAAACAAGGAGTACAGCACCTCCGATGAGACAATGGCTCATTACCTGGGGGAAGTGAGGAGATTGGAAAAACACTTCAATCATTTCGAAGTCCAATACATCCCGCGAAAGGACAACATTCTCGTAGACCAATTATCCAAAATTGGGTCCTCACGCACATCCGCTCCGACAGGAGTGTTCGTTGAACACTTGGAACATCCTTCGATTATGACTTCGGTCAAGGATGATCCGGTAACAGTTTGCATTACCAACCTCGGACAGGAACAGGATTGGACTCATCCATTGAGAGTCTATCTTGAACATGGGACCTTGCCCGAGGACGAAACCGAAAGTGATCGGTTGATTCGAGAAGCGCGTTTATACAAACTCATGGAAGGAGTTTTGTATAGAAAGGGTACTCAGGGAGTATTCATGCGCTGCGTATCTCAGGAGAAAGGTAAATCCCTCTTGAGATAAATTCATGACGGTGTATGCGGTGCGCACGCGTCATATCGTACACTGGTCGGAAAAGCTTTTCGACAGGGATTCTACTGGCCTGCGGCACTCGATGATGCCAAGAATATGGTCAAGATGTGTCCTCAGTGTCAGTTTCACGCAAGACAGGTTCACCAGCCTGCCTATGCGTTGCAGACCATTCGCCTCGCATGGCCCTTTGCGGTCTGGGGAATGGATATTGTCGGTCCTATGCCACAAGCGGTCAATGGATACAAGTTCCTGTTCGTAGCTATTGACACGTTTACGAAGTGGATTGAGGCCGAACTGGTACGCAATATTACCGCTGCTGCAACACAAAAGTTCTTTCATAAGAACATTGTTGCTCGATTCGGTGTTCCAAACCGCCTCATTACTGATAATAGTTCTCAGTTCGCTAGTGGTCTTTTTTTGGATTACTACGATCAGATTCGAACCAAGGTGTGCTTTGCTTCTGTGGGTCATCCACAAAGCAATGGTGCCGTGGAATGTGCCAACGGGCAGATATTGCAAGGCATCAAGAAACGTGTTTACGACCGCCTTAAGACTCGCTTGGGGGCTTGGGCAGACGAGCTCAACACCGTTCTTTGGGCACTACGAACTACCTCTAGTCGAGCCACCGGTGAGACGCCCTTCCATTTGGTCTACGGGGCTAAGGCCATACTACCTATGGAAGTTAGTATTGGATCTGTTCGGACAGATCAATTCGAACGACTTGATCAGGGCAAATAGCGATTGCAAGATCTCATCCTCCTAGAAGAAAAGCGTGATCGTGCTTTGATCAAGTCCGCGGTATACTTGCAAGCTTTGCGCAAGTACCATAACAAAAGGGTGCGACCACGTAGTCTTCACGTGGGCGATCTGGTTTTACGTAAAATACAAGACCAATCCAATCGCAATAAGTTTTCCCCGAAGTGGGAAGGCCCTTATACTATTGTTTCGGTGCCACGACCAGGATCAGCTCGGTTAGCAATGGAGGATGGTCGAATCTTATCCAATACCTGGAACATCGATCAACTACGCAAGTTTTACATGTAAGTATCCAATCCCTTTTCCTTTTCAATTAGCATGGTTTGAGAAAACGAGTGCTTTTTTGTTTTATACGTCAAATATTTCCTTTTATGCCCATGTGTTACGAATTTGGCTCGGGGGCTGGTCGCCGGTGGTTATATCGCCACAATGCCCTAATCGGATTCGCTGGCCGATCTCATGACCACCTCCAGACAAGACACTCCTCAATAAGCTGTTTCCCAACGCACATGGGGCATGCTGGCATGTCCTTGGTCATCTGAGTGGCTGTCGATTTGCAACAAGGTTAGGCATTGCATAGAGTATAATTGCTGGCCTGGTCGAATATCCCTGGTCGTTCCACCCATATTTTTCCTGTGCTTATAATACTAAGTGTCGTGGTATTGCGAATACCCCGGCAGGTTTTGAGAATGATCCTAGCGAAGATTACGCGGCGCGGGTTGACCGGATGACCGGTCCTCCCCCGCTGGACAAGCACAAGAAATGACACATGGATTTATACAGGCTCGGGTCCCGGTGGGGGCCCTAGTCCTGTCGACGCGCTCCCGACCGGAGTCGGCTGGGGAGGCTCTCTCCGGGGGAGAGGCTTCCGGAGCACGCCAGTGAGTTTAGCTATTCCAATAAAAGTGATCTGATCCTTTACAACAGAGGGGTACAAGGGCTATTTATAGCCCCAAAGAGAGGCAAATAACCTAAACTACCCCGCAAGCCATCCTCGGATTGAAGGGTAGGACCGTCCTTTTCCCGGTCAAACGCCTTGGATGCTTGACAGGTGGTCGCTGATTCCCGAGGCGCTCCTCGCGTGACCTGCACGTGACAAACAACTCGAGACTTTACCTTTAGGAGGGCGATGAGGCCCGGGACAGCGCCGGAGGCCATGTCCCGGGGGCCAAAAGGCGGCGCCCGGGCAGGGGCCGGAGGCCAAGTCCCCGGGCAAATGGCGGCGCCCGGGAGGGCACTGGAGGCCACGTCCCGGGAGCCAAAAGGCAGCGCCCGGGGAGGGGCCGGAGGCCAGGTCCCCGGGCGAATCCGGTACGTCGCCGGAGGCCATGTCCCGGGGGCCAAATGGCGGCGCTCGGGGAGCGGCCGGAGACCACATCCCCGGGCCAATGGCGGCGCCCGGGAGGGCGCCAGAGGCCACGTCCCGGGGGCCAAATGGCGGCGCCCGGGGAGAGCTGGAAGGCTACGTCCCCAGGCCAATGGCGGCGCCCGGGACGGGGCCAGAGACCACGTCCCCGGGCCAATGGCGGCGCCCGGCAGGGCGCCGGAGGCCACGTCCCGGGGGCTAAATGGCGGCGCCCGGGGAGAGCCCGGAGGCTACGTCCCCGGGCCAATGGCGGCGCCCGGGATGGCGCCGGAGGCCATGTCCGGGGGCCAAAAGGCGGTGCCCGAGAGGGCGCCGGAGGCCACGTCCCGGGGGCCAAATGGCGGCGCCCGGGGAGAGCCCGGGGGCTACGTCCCCAGGCCAATGGCGCCGGAGGCCATGTCCCGGGGGCCAAAAGGCGGCACCCGGGGAGGGGCCGGAGGCCAAGTCCCCGGGCAAATTGCGGCGCCCGGGTGGGCACCGGAGGCCACGTCCCAGGAGCCAAGAGGCGGCGCCCGGGGAGGGGCCAGAGGCCAAGTCCCCGGGCAAACGTGATGCAACTTACCTGGACTTAGTCCCGCGGAGATTTCCCCCGACAGCAGCCCCCCTTGCCCCCCGGGGACGAAGCTTGAGCCCCCGGTGGGTATGGCATATGTTACCGGGAAAATCTCCGGACGAAGTCATCGGAACCGTGACGCTTCGATTCCCGTTCCGGATGCTTATGGCCGCGCCGTTTCGACATAAATGCGCTCGTGGTTCGAACCGGTGCCTCGATTCGTGCGCCCGTCCCTTCGTTTCCCGCACACGGTTTGGACTTCTATGGTCCAGATTGCTCCGCGGGTGCCACGTGGCGTGCATCTAGACCACGTCCCGCCCCTATAAATAGGGTCTTGGGGGGCCCGGAAGTTCATTCCAAACTTTCAGCCTTAGCGATTTTTGCTCTCCCGGTAGCACACTCCCGGAAGCTGTTTCCGGTAGTTAGCTCCCGGTAGCAGACGTCCGGAAGTTTTAGTAGTAGCCTCCTGAAAGGTTAGCCACCGAAGAAAAATGAATACTAACCTCATGGCACCCAAGGGTCGAGCAAAGACCACGGAAGTGCCCACGGAGGAAATCCCTCCAGATTTCCTCTTGGCGTCGGAGTTCACGGCCGACGACGTCGAGTCCTTGGTCGAACGCTGCGTCGTCGCGGACGGGCACATCCGAGTCCCCGTGAAGAAAGACGGAGCACCCCGCCCCAGGCCCGGAGAGGTCGTGGCCTTCGAGGCCTTCCCGGAGGCGGGGCTCCGGCTCCCGGTGCATCCCATGCTCCGGGAGTTTCTGAAGGAGTATGGGGTGGCGCTCAACCACCTCACCCCGAACGCGCTCGTCCGGATTGGCCTCTTCATCTAGCTCTACGAGACGGCGACCGGGCGGGAGCCCACCCTTCGTGCCTTCCGGTACTTCTACGAACCGGCGGCACGGAGCTCCCACCTGGTGAAGGGGGGACGCAAGTCCCCCTTCGGTTCGGTGATGGTACAAATGCTGCCGTCCCGGGTGGCCGACTACCCGGTGGTGGCCTCCCAGGACCACTGGGGCGACTGGGTCTGGAGGTGGTTTTACCTCCGGGTCCGGGACGAGGCGGTGGTGTATGCCCCGGAGCCCCACACCTATAGCCGATCGTCCACGCCGAAGCCGCCGATGTGGACGGACGAGGAGTTCGAGCTCCTTGGCCGGGTGGTCCTTTCCAAGAAGACCCGCTCAATGTGGGACGCCGCCGAGGAGATGGCTCTCCTCCGGATCTCCCCCTTCACAGGCGGGAAGAGGGGGATCAGCATGGGTCCCGAGCAGCGGCCCCCGGTCAAACCGGTGACTCGACGTAAGTCCACTACCTGCATTGCATTTCCAAGTTTCTGGGAATTTGACTAACTCTTTACCTCTTGTAGTCCGGCCGTACCCGGCGGCGCGGGAGAAGGCGGAGAACCTCCTGGGGAGGTACTTCGCCGACGAGCACGAGCGCGTCGTGCGCCTCGTGTGGAAGGGCCCTCCCTGGAACTTGGTAGCGGTGGCCTACGGGCTAAAGCTGCCGGAGAGGAAGCCTCTCCCCACCCCCGGGTCGCACAAACAGGGGAAGGATGCGACCGGGGGCTCGGAGCCCAAGAAGGCCAGGGTCCAAAAGACCCCCGGCCCATCGTCGACGCCGGCGGCAACAACGGCGAAGCCCTGGGACGAGACTCCCGGGACCAAAGGTGCCCGGGCACCGACCCTAAAGGGTGCAACACCTCCTCCCCCGAAGAGCCCCGTCGAGGCCAGGGGGAAGGAGGCGGCCGCGGGCGGGGCGGCGTCTGACTCGGCGAACTACGCCCCGTTGCCACCCTCGGTGGAGCCCCTCCTCCCTCTTCCGGCTTCTTTGGAGCCGGAGAGGTTGGAGGTGAGATTCGCGGAGGCCTCGCCTCCGCGGGTTTGGCCAGTGGACGAGGGGGGGAGCCCCTTGGTCTACAAGGTTCCTCCGGAGGAGGAGACCCCGAGGACCTTCCGGCCCGGGGCAAGAAAAGGTCTGATGATCCTCCCCGGGCAGGGACCCCCGGCCAAAGCTCCTCAGCCACGTCTTCGGAGGAGACCTCCTCGGTCACGAAGACGCCGGTGACACCGGCCGCGTTACCGGACTCACAGGTCCGGGGACCCCCCACCGGCCGCGACGCCGGCGCCGGGCGAGAGGCCCCTCTGCTTCCCGCGGGGGAAGTCGCCCGCTACGCGGAGGGCCTGCACACCCGGAAGGTGCAGGCCTTTGTCGCGGAGGGAACGCTCCACGAGCGTTTCCAGGTTCTTCAGTCCCTCGGGGCCCAGGTAACCCGAGTCGATGACGTCTTCATTCATTTCCTGCACTTTGAGATTTTTCTAACTCTATATATTGTGTAGGTGGCAGCTGTTACCTGGGGCCTTGAGCAGCGGGTCGCCCGGTTGCTTAAGGAAGCGGAGGGCCGGGCCGCGGCCTCCGTAGGGCAGCGCGAGGAGGCCCTCCGGGAACGCGATGAAGCCCTCGCGGAATTGACCCGGGTCCGGGCCCAGGTTCATATTTTCGAGGCTGTCTACGGCCGCCTCCGGGAGGAGGCCAAGGCGAGGGAGGAGGCGCTCCGGGAGCTCGAGGGCTCGAGCGTCCGGGCGGTGGCGGACGCGGGCCGCTCCGTCCGTTCGGCCCTCGAGAGCCTTGGCGTAAGCCTAGGCTCCGGGAGCAAGGAGGTGCCGCCGGTGACCCTCGCGGAGGCTGCCGACGCTCGGTCGCCGGGCCGGGCGATCCCCATTGTCGCGGCTGCGGCGGGGCTCGTCGAGTTCCGGGGGGTCGACGCCCGAGCGATCGGTGGCTGCATCCCCCGAATCTTCCCGGACTCCTTAGAGCCGTTGCGTCGGGAGGTCGAGCAGCTTGCCGAAGGATTCTACGACCGGATCATCCGGGCGAGATTCCCGGCTCCGGCGCCTCCGGCGGGGGATGTCCCAGCCCCGGCCTTGGAAGAAGCCCCCCGGGGGTAGGACGCCAACGAAAAAGTATGAGCCTCCCCCCGGGTCTTTAGATAGGAGCCTTTTGTTTTGTTAGGACTTTTGATTCCGGTAGCTTCTTAGAAGAACACTTGTACAAAAACATTTTGAATGCAATGAAGTTAGAATTTTTTCTAAGTCTTTGAATTGAATGTTGTTACCATGGTTCCCGGGAGGTTGCTCCCGAGTGAAGGTCCGGGAGGGGCTCCCTAGGGGACGCCCAAGCGGCTTTAATCTTGCTAAGCCTTGTCTCCGGGAATCGCGGGGGGGATAGCGTCCAGGAGCCGACCCGGTTGAGGTGGCGTCCGGAGTGGCACTTGGACAACTTTCACAATCATCGCGCCGAATTGTCCCCTCCGCGACCGGGGTTCCGGATGATACCTCCCCTCCGGATACTTCCACCGGCGGGATACGAGTTTTGGCCCGAAGATGTGCTCTGGGACGCTCGGCGCCGCGTGCGAGCATTGTACCAGGACTTGACCCGGGAGCTAGCGAAGAGCCTCCAAGAGTATTAGGCGTAGGAGCCTTAGGGCATAGAGGATCCCCCGAGTTAGAACCCGGGTTGTATCGTTTCCGAAGCCCACCGGAGGGGGAAGATGTCCTCCGGGTTTGACAATCAATAAAGCGGTGTTGTTGCTTCTTTCATTGTCTTTTTGTTTCTTCTTCTTGGATGGTCCGGACGACTCCTTTTCACGAGAATGAGCTAAGTTTGCTCGTGGCTGGTACGGTCGACACCCGGGGGTTCCTTATCCCCCCGCCCACTGTGGGGGTAACAAGGCCCCCGGGATGGAAGTCACCTGTAGCAAAGGAATTTTTCTAAGTTAGAAAATTTTAAAACGAGCTTTCTTGGGAAAAGACCTTCCGGGAGACAAGCGTCCGGTCGCCGTGAGAACGGAGAGCCGGGAATAAGGCCCCTTGTGGAAGAAACATCCAAGAAAAACCCGATGAGATTTCCGGAGTCGAGCTTCCTAGGAGACAATCGTCCGGTCGCCGTGAGAACGGGGAGCCTGGAATAGGTGCTCCGGGAACAAAATGCCCGAGAAATCCGTGACTTCTCCGGGAGACAATCGTCGGTCACCGTGAGAACGGGGAGCCGGGAATAGGGTCTCCGGGAGGCATTCATCCGGTCGCCGTGAGTACGGGGAGCAGGGAATGAGGTCGCAGGGAACCGATCATCCGGTCGCCGTGACAATGGGGAACCGGGAATAACGTCGACTCCCGGAGGAGGAAGATAGATCCAATCAGGCCACAGGGGGCCGATCATCCGGTCGCCGTGAGAACGGGGAGCCGGGAATAGCGTTGACTCCCGGAGGAGGAAGATAGATCCAATCAGGCCGTAGGGGGCCGATCATCCGATCGCCGTGAGAACGGGGAGCCGGGAATTGCGTCGACTCCCGGAGGAGGAAGATAGATCCCAGAGACGGGTCTTGAGTGTTTGGGCAGGGGACTAGTCTCCCAAAGTGACTCGTTACCGCGGCTACTGTGACCGGGTTGCCGCTTACACCCTCAGTCCACGAGGGCTGATCGTAAGCCGCCCTACAGGAGGGACTTGCTGGGCCTGGCCCACTTCCTCGCGGAGAGGGCATCCTCACGGGGAGGGCTCCCTCGCGGGGAGGGCATCCTCGCGGTGAGGGCGTCCTCGCGGGGAGGGCATCGCCGCTAGGGGCGGTAATGAGAGAGACCTGCAATGAGACAGTTTGAAAAGCAAGACCTATGTATTGCTAACAAAATGAAGTACAGGGCCTCCCCCTGCGAAGTCGCGAAAGGGGAGGAAAATACAGTGTCCCTCCTCCCCCTCCGGCGTGAACGCTCCGGGGGAGGGGACAGGCCTGTAAGGCTAAACTTAGAACTTGCGAAGTAAACGCAAGTTCCACGTGTGCTTCAGCTCTTGCTCTTGAAGGTTGGAGAGCTTGTAGGCCCCCGAGCCCAGGACCGCGGAGATCCTGTAGGGGCCCTCCCACTTGGGGGAGAGCTTCCCCTGGGCTTGGGGGTCTGTGACGCGTTTGAGGACAAGGTCCCCAAGGCGGAAAGCTCTCTCGCGCACGCGCTGGTTGTACGTGCGCGCCATCTCTTGCTTGTAGATGGCGTGGCGAAGGAGAGCTCGGTCGCGTTCCTCCTCCACGAGGTCGATTTCCAGGCGCTGGTTGGCCTCGTTGGCCTGGTACGCTGCGGGCGGGGCTCCCTCCAGGAGCTCGACCCGCAGCGACCGGAGGCTGATCTCCGGGGGGAGGACTGCCTCCGCCCCGTAGACCAAGGAGAAGGGAGTACGCCCCGTTGCCCGGTACGGGGTCGTGCGCATGGAGCAGGGGATGCTAGGGAGCTCCTCTGCCCATGCACCCCGCTTAGAAGCGGTTTGCTCGAGTCTCCGGCTCAACCCCTGTAGGATCACGCCGTTGACCCTCTCGACAGCCCCATTGCTCCGGGGATGGGCCACTGAGGCGAAGTGGATGACGAGCCCCAGGCCTTCGCAGAATTCCCGGAAATAAGCCGAGTCGAATTGGGTCCCGTTGTCCACGGTGATTTCCCGGGGGACACCAAAACGACATATGACGTATTTCCAGAAAAACCGCTGGACGGCCCAGGACGTGATGCTGGCCAAAGGCTCCACCTCAACCCACTTTGCAAAATAGTCGACCGCGACTACCGCATTCTTGTATCCTCCTGGTGCTGGGGGGATGGGCCCTAAGAGGTCCATCCCCCAGCGCACGAAGGGCCAAGTGATGGGGATTGTCTGCAGCGCTATAGGGGGGAGGTTCGAGCCATTGGCCATCTTCTGGCATGCCTCGCACGTGGAGACAAGGTCTCGTGCGTCGCGCATGACCGTGGGCCAGTAGAAACCTGCCGGAGGGCCTTGGCCGCGATGGCACGCGGGGCTAGGTGAGAACCACAGCTCCCCGCGTGAATGTCTTCGAGAAGTTGAAGTCCCTCTGGCCGGGGGAGGCAACGCAGGAGGGCGGAAGCCCCTTGCTTGTAGAGCCTCCCCTCCAGTAGGAGATATGCCCGGGCTTTAGCCCGGAGGCATTTAGCCTCGGTCTCACTAGGAGGGTCCCCCTCCCCCCCTCCCCCTTGATTGAGGAGACGAGGGGGTCCATCCAAGACGGAGTCCGGATGATCTCGGCGACCTCCGGGACATGAGGCTCGTCGCCCGTGTCCGGGGAGGCCACCCAGGGCTTCGTGATGATTTCCAGAAAAGCCCCCTTGGGGAGCGATTCCCGGGCGCTTGCCGCCCGGGCCAGGGCGTCGGCCCGGTCATTGTCCCTCGGCGGGATATGCCGGGCCTCGAGGCCGTCGAAATGCCTCTCCATCTTTCGCACTTCCTGTAAATAAAGACTTAAGTTTGCGTCATGGCACAGGTAAGACTTGTCCATTTGGCAAACTACGAGCTGAGAATCTCCCTTGACTAGGAGGCGCCGGATCCCCAGGGAGCGCACGAGGCGCATCCCGAGGAGCAAAGCCTCGTATTCGGCAACGTTGTTGGTTGCGGGGAACTCGAGCCGTGCGGCGTACTCGAGTTCCTTCCCCTCGGGGCTCCGGAGGACTACTCCCGCACCAGTCCCGGCGAGACACAACGACCCATCGAACATGAGGGTCCAATGATCACTTCGTCGGCGCGGCACAGGGAGATCTTCGTCCCCGGACCCGGAGGCGGGAGTCCACTCTACGACGAAGTCGGTGAGGACCTGCGACTTGATGGCGGAGCGGCCGGTAAGGGACAGGGAGAAGGGGGCGAGCTCAGCCCCCCACTTCCCAATCCGGCCGGTGGCTTCTTTGTTCCGCAGTACCTCCCCCAGGGGGAGGGACGACGGGACGGTGATGGGGTGCCCCAGGAAGTAATGCCGAAGCTTCCGGGACGCCATGAGGAGGGCGTAGCAGACTTTCTCCATCTCCGTGTATCGAGTTTTGGCCCCGTGGAGGGCCTCACTCACGTAGTACACAGGACGCTGCCGCCCCCCATGCTCCTTCACCAAGACCGCGCTGACGGCGACGGGGGTCGCAGCGAGGTAGAGGAGCAAAGGCTCTTCTGAAGACGGACTCACGAGCATTGGAGGGCTTGTGAGGTATTTCGTGAGGTCGTTGAGGGCTTCCTGGTCCTCGGGGGTCCAGCGGAACCCCTCGAGCCCCCGGAGGATCTTGAAGAACTGGAGGCCCCGCTCCCCCGACCGGGAGACGAAGCGGCTTAGCGCGGCTAGGCGGCCGGAGAGCCGCTGGACATCCTTGACGGAGCGCGGCGGGGGCATATCTAGGAAAGCCCGGATCTTCTCGGGGTTTGCCTCAATGCCCCACTGGGACACGAGGAAACCTAGGAGCTTTCCCCCGCGCACCCCGAAGGCGCACTTCTCCGGGTTGAGTTTGAGCCCGAACGCGCGGAGGTTGCGGAAGGTTTCAGCCAGGTCGTCGATGTGGGAGGCCGCGCGGGGACTCTTGACGACCGCGTCATCTACGTAGACTTCGACATTGCGGCCGACTTCGTCTCTGAAAACCAGCGTCATGAAGCGCTGGAAGGTCGCCCCCGCGTTCTTGAGCCCGAACGGCATATGGACGTAACAGAAGGATCAAAGGGGAGTAATGAAACTCGTCTTTTCCTCGTACCCTTCCGCCATTTGGACTTGATGGTAGCCCGAGTAGGCGTCTAGGAAGCTCATGAGCTTGCACCCCGCAGTGGAGTCGACGAGCTGATCAATCCGCGGGAGCGAGAAATTGTTTTTGGGACAGGCGTGGTTAAGGTCGGTGAAGTCCACGCACATCCGCCACCTGCCGGTTGATTTCTTGACGAGGACGGGGTTCGCGAGCCACTCGGGGTGCAGGACCTCCCGAATGAACCCCGCCTCTCGGAGCCGGGCGATCTCCACCTTGATTGCCTCTTGGCGCTCGAGGGAGAGTTTCCGCAGCTTCTGTTTGACCGGGGGGTGACCGGGAGCCACTGCGAGCTTGTGCTCAATGACCCCCCGGGCGACGCCCCACATGTCCGAAGGCTTCCACGCAAAAACGTCAGAGTTTTCACGCAGAAAGGCCGCAAGTTACGCTGCATGCTCCTCAGGGAGCTCCGCCCCGATCCGAACGGTTTTGTCTTCGTCGTCCGGGGACAGCGGGACCTTCCAGAGGCCCCCTTCCGGACGCGGCTTGAGGAGGGGCCTCCCGGGCAGCGGCGCACTGGCGTCTAGTTCCGGGAGGGAAGCCTCCCCCCGGTCGTCTTTATGAGGTTGACGCTTCCGATTGTGGCTGCAGCGCGCTCGTATAGAGCACGGGCCATGTCTTGGTCTCCCCGGACATTGATCACACCATGCGGCCCGGGGATCTTCATGCAGAGGTAGTTTTGATGGTTGGCAGCCCCCAGTTGGTTGATTGTAGTCCTCCCCATAATCGCGTTGTAGGAGGAGGAGAGGTCCACTACGTCGAAGAGGACCAACTCGGTCCGGTAGTTCTCCGGTGTGCCGAAGGTCATTGGGAGATCTACCTTGCCCACGGGGTGGATCACTTTCCCCGGGACAAACCCTTGCAGGGGCCCTGCCGCGGGCTGCAGGAGCTTTTCATCCACCTGCATCTTTTTGAAGGCCTTCAGGAATAGGACGTCGGCGGAGCTCCCGCCGTCCACGAGGATGCGGGCCAGGTGGCAGTTGTAGATGGTCGCGGAGACAATAAGCGCGTCGTCGTGCGGGAAGCGAACCCCTCGCGCGTCTTCCGCCGTGAAGGTGAGGGGGACGTCCGACCACTTAGGTGGCCGGGACGCGTGTAGCACCCCCACAACCTTGACCTCGCGCGCGTACTCCTTACGTTGGCGCTTAGAGTCCCGCCCGGAGGCAGATCCTCCCACGATGACGTTGATGTGCCGCTGCGAAGTTTGAAAGGGGAGAGCTTCTGAAGGCTCCCCCTCCTGCGCCTGCCCACCCCCCGCGGGAGCGGGAAGGGCCAGAACAGCTGGCCGAGGGAGCAAGGAGGCCGGAGTCCCCCCCCTGCCTGCGCTGGTCGAGGAAGTCCGCGAAGTGCTGCAGCAGCAGGCTACAGTCTCGGCTATCGTGGGTACTGGACCTGTGGAAGCTGCACCACGGTCCTTCCCGCCTTCTCCCCGCGGGGCCCTCCCGGCCGTGCGAAGACTGTCCTCCCCCATGGCCCTTTGGTTTGGGGAAGGGGCGGTTGCCCCTCGGGGGGTCGCGCGAGCCGCCTCCGCCCTCGAGGACAGAGGTGTCCCGAGGCCGTGGCTCGTTACGCCCCCCCTGCCTAGGGCGCTTGAGGGGATCCCTGGCCCCCCGGTCGGCGGGGGCGGGAGCCCCCTGGGTCTTGTTCTAGATGTCGTCTTCCTCCGCCCGAGCGTACTTTTCGAGTACGTTGAAGAGCTCGTCGGCGGAAGAGGGGCAGCTCCGGGAGAGCCTTCGGTGGAGCTCCCCCGGGAGGATGCCGCTTTTGCAGGCTTCGATGACTGTAGAGTCGGGGACGTGGGCCACTTTTCTCTTCACCTGAGCAAAGCACTTGAAGAAGCTTCTTATGGTTTCCCTAGTCCTCTGCCGGACAGTGTACAGCTGCGAGGAGTCCAGGGGACGCACGTAGTTCCCCTAGAAGTTGGCACAGAACTCCCGCTTGAGCTGCGAGAAAGACTTGATGGAGCCCGCCTTCAGGTTCTAGATCCAGGAGCGGGCAATGCCGGAGAGGTAGAGGGGGAAGACGTTGCACTGTACCGTCTCGTCCCCCCCGGCCGCGGAGATGGCTATGGAGTAGACCTACACAAACTCGCAAGGGTCTGCCTCAACGTTATAGTGCTCGATGTGCGGAGGGCGGTAGGGCCGCGGCCACCGGATGCTGCGAAGTCTTCGGCACAGGGGCTGGTTAGCCCCCTGCACTTCCCGGGGAGAGCCCCGGTCGCTGTCTTCTTTCACGGGACCTTCGTTGTCTGAGTCTGGAAGCGGTCCGAGAGGTCCACCAGAGTGGCGGTGGCGACGCTTTTCCTCTGGACTGGGACTGAGCTCCCGGATGTCCGGGTTCTCCTCTGGAGAGGTTGGCTCTTCCGCGGGTCTCTACCCCCGACCGGTGCGAGAGCGAGGCTCCCCGCGCCCACGGCCGGGGGGAAGTTCTTCCCCGCGCTCTGGTGAATGCATTCGCTCGACCTCCCCCCGGGCGAAATGGACCTGTTCCACCAAGGGAGGGAGCTCATGCACTGTAGCTACCGGCCCGGAGGCTTCCGGAGCCAATTGGGGGGAGCCCCCTGCGATGACCCCCAGGACCGGAAAGGGGGAAGCCCCTGTATTATCCGGAACCGGGGAGGGGACGCCCACGGCGACGCTTGGAACCGAAGTGGAGGGGGCCCCACTGGCCACGACCGGAACCGGGAAGGGGGGAGCCCCTGTAACACCCAGAACCGGCGAGGGGGGAGCCCCCGCGGCGACGTCCGGAACCGGGGAGCCCATGCGGGGGGAAGTCCGCTGCGGCACGGGAGCTGCTTTGTCAACCGCCCCCGGTGCGGTAAACGCGACGCGGGGGGCGGGACTGGCTCCCGGCGTAGGGAAAATCCCCGGCATGAAGTGGGCTCCCGGTCCCGGGAATAGGCCAGGGACGGGATACCCCCCTGGCGCCACGAAGGGCCCCGGCATGAAGTAACCTCCCGGCACCGGGATGGGCCCGGTTGCCGGGAAGGGTCCGGACGTGTATCCCGCTGGGGGAGGGAACCCCCCGGCAGGATCATACGGGGCGGACAAACCCCCGGAGGCCGGAGTGGCTGCCGGGTAACCCATAAACGGGGGCATAGTCCCCGGATATGGGTGCGACACAAATGTGGGGGCCGGAGGCTGCGCCAACACACTGAGCAACTCATCCATAGAGCGCTGGGCGCGGAGCTGGCCCTCCACGAGAGCCTCAAGCAGGGCGTCTCGGGGAGCCGGGGGAGCCATCGGGGGGAGACTGGTCCCGGCCGAGGTCCCCGCAGTCACCGGGAACGACCTGGAGGTGGAAGCACCTAAGTTAAGAGGAAAAGAGGGAGGTGGTACCTGGGCCAGGTCGCCTCCGGAAGGGACCGCCGGGATAGCGGTGTCCCGGACGGGCGGCACCGGGTCTCCGAGACCCGGGTCACCGGGGAGGGCGCGAGCCCTTGTTCTTGGGGGAGCCATGGCATCTTGTCACGGGTCCCCACAGACGGCGCCAACTGTCGTGGTATTGCAAATACCCCGGCAGGTTTTGAGAATGATCCTAGCGAAGATTACGCGGCGCGGGTTGACCAGATGACCGGTCCTCCCCCGCCGGACAAGCACAAGAAATGACACACGGATTTATACAAGTTCGGGTCCCGGTGGGGGCCCTAGTCCTGTCGACGCGCTCCCGACCGGAGTCAGCTGGGGAGGCTCTCTCCGGGGGAGAGGCTTCCGTAGCACGCGAGTGAGTTTAGCTATTCCAATAAAAGTGATCCGATCCTTTACAACAGAGGGGTACAAGGGCTATTTATAGCCCCAAAGAGAGGCAAAAAACCGAAACTACCCCGGAAGCTACCGTCGGATTGAAGGGTAGGACCGTCCTTTTCCCGGTCAAACGCCTTGGATGCTTGACAGGTGGTCGCTGATTGCCGAGGAGCTCCTCGCGTGACCTGCACGTGACAAACAACTCAAGACTTTACCTTTAGGAGGGCGATGAGGCCCGGGACAGCGCCGGAGGCCATGTCCCGGGGGCCAAAAGATGGCGCCCGGGGAGGGGCCAGAGGCCAAGTCCCCGGGCAAATGGCGGCGCCCGGGAGGGGCCGGAGGCCAGGTCCCCGGGCGAATGGCGGCGCCCGGGACGGCACCGGAGGCCATGTCCCGGGGGCCAAATGGCGGCGCCTGGGGAGCGGCCGGAGACCACGTCCCCGGGCCAATGGCGGCGCCCGGGAGGGCACCGGAGGCCACGTCCCGGGGGCCAAATGGCGGCGCCCAGGGAGAGCCCGGAGGCTACGTCCCCGGGCCAATGGCGGTGCCTGGGACGGCGCCGGAGACCACGTCCCCGGGCCAATGGCGGCGCTCGGGAGGGCGCCGGAGGCCACGTCCCGAGGGCCAAATGGCGGCGCTCGGGGAGAGCCCGGAGGCTACGTCCCCGGGCCAATGGCGGCACCCGGGACGGCGCCGGAGGCCATGTCGCAGGGGCCAAAAGGCGGCACCCGGGAGGGCGCCGGAGGCCACGTCCCGGGGGCCAAATGGAGGCGCCCGGGGAGAGCCCGGAGGCTACATCCCCGGGCCAATGGCGGCGCCCGGGACAGCGCCGGAGGCCATGTCCCGGGGGCCAAAAGGCGGCGCCCGGGGAGGGGCCGGAGGCCAAGTCCCCGGCAAATGGCGGCGCCCAGGAGGGCATCGGAGGCCACGTCCTGGGAGCCAAGAGGCGGCGCCCGGGGAGGGGCCGGAGGCCAAGTCCCCGGGCAAACGTGACACAACTTACCTGGACTTAGTCCCGCGGAGATTTCCCCCGACACTAAGTCTTCAGTATATACAATCACAAGCGGGGGCTAGGGGAATATGATTATAGTATGAAACAAAAAGAAGTGCTTTCTAAAAACCAAAAAAGGCATGCATTGCATTCTATAAATTGTATCTATACAGGTACAAGGATTTACATAATGCCGAGCTCGATCAAGAGTTTATCTGCGAGAGGTCTGACTTCCTCCATGATAGCCTCAAGTTGGTCTTCACTCTCGATCTCTACCTCTCCAACCAATGGGTTTAGATCCAGGTCTGGGCCATGGTGGAGACGGAACCGGCAGAGAATGGCGGAGGCTACTGATCAGACTCTAGCTCTGATCGCCTGTTGTTGTCGCCTAGTATCTTCAGGAAGATACTCGAGGAGTGATTTCGCTTGGGCTACAGCCAATTTAGACCAGTCACTAGGGCTAAGGTCGTCTGCTGTGGTTTCGACCACATCAGCCCTTGGAAGACCGGCTACCATCTTTAGCTTTTCGAAGATGGATATGCTCAAGTCTTTGTTCTCCCCGCGGACAGAGTCGACGGTCATCTGGAGGTCTACTTTCTCTTGACCAAGCTGGCTTATTTGATCTGCTTGCGCTGCAGTAAGAAGGTCGTTATCAATAGTCCAAGCAGCACAGTTAATCCGTTCTGGTCGGAAGTTGACTTACATGGGAGCTGTGATCGCAGTTTTCTGAGCTCGGCCTCTAGATGTGAAATTATAGTGGCCGCCCTGAGCTCATCATTTTCCCGATCAACAAGGCTCTTCTTCAGGAAGGCGTTTTCCCTGCAACAAAAAAGACGATTGTCATGACAAGTTTGTATTCAGGCAAACTAAAGCACATTTTCCTTACTGTTGCAAGCAATCCTTATCCTCTTGCATGGCCTCGATGCTATCTGCCATAGCTATCGATCTAGTCGCCATACGGGTCAGTTCCTATGGCATAGAGCAAAGTCAGTTGCAAAATCTAAGTATTCTATGCAAAACTCAGATGCCATGGGGGGTATTCGACATACCTCAGTGTATTCCCGAAATGACTTGTTCTTCGAGATGGTTGGAGGCCGAGTAGATGGACTCGCCTCATCCCCAGTGGGAGCAGCAGATGAATGTCCCTACTGAGCCTCGGTCGCAGATTTTAACACCTGCGATTGGGCCTCCGCATCCAACTCATCCATAATGGCCTGGATGGCTTCCTGGACCGGAGGGACAGAGCTTTCTTCACCAGAGGCTTCAGCACCAGAAGGAACTTCAACCCTCGCCGAGGCTGTTGGAGGGTTTGGCGCTGAATCTCTACGCCTAAGCAAGAAAAGAAGCCGTCAGTTTCACGGATGGTTGCCACAACCTGACCCGATATAGACGGAGGGGAATTCTTACCTTAACTGAAATCCCATCAACTTCTGGGACTTCGAAGATGGTTCCCCAAGAGAAAGAGGACAATCATTGTCTATTCTGGTCTTTCTCTTTGTGAACAAGACCTTCTCTTTTTCTACCTATGTATATCAGCCTATAAGCACATACATGAGGAATGATGAAGATTGAAGGGATAAAGATTCTTACCAGGGTAACCTGCTCGGTTGGCAGGGATGCACCCGATGGTCTAGGTGTCTCGTGAAGCACCGGTGTTGGCACTTCGTCCGCGACCTTGAGGTTGGAAGTGGACGCGAGATGTTGCTCTGTTATTTCCGCCGCTGTTGCCAGGAGCGGGGTACTCGTTCCCCTAGGACTCACAAGAGTCGTAGGAGGAATTCCTTCTCCCTGTATAAGCGTAACTTGGTGAACACGCATGCAGATGAAATTGTAAATTCAAGACCACGAGGAATCTTACCGTGGTCATCCCTTCGACCAAGGAGGGAGAAGTTACAGACCCTGAAGCCTCCCGGGCTTCAGGAGCAGAGGTCTCACCCGCGACCACAAGGTTCTCAATAGCCGCGGGGTCTGCAGTAGCTGTCTCTGCGGGCCGAGGTAGCTCTTCGTCGGCTTGAGGAGTGATCGACGTCCTCTTCCGGCGAACCAGAGGAATGTCATCTTCCTCCTCCTCGCTTCCTTCACCCTGTACGACGGAGAAGTAATTCCAGTTCGCACCTGGGGTAACAGGAGGCACATGATATCTTACTGCAGTCTTCTTCGCGGTAGGGGGTGTCCTATGAGAGGAGCCTTCCCCGAGAAGTTTCTTGGATCTCTTGGGGGCGGAACGCTTGCTCCAGGCCTTGAAGAGACTTTCTTTACACTCTTCATTGTCGGCTTTCCCAGGAAACTAACGCTTTCACCTGGACATGTCGCCTCAGCGAATTTCCCCAAAAGGTATGCCATCCCAATGCCCTTGTTTGCACAAAACACACATATGACTTACAGACAGAACATAACGAGAGACGACATACCATTGGACATTCCTGTCTAAGGTCGTCGCCGGCCTGGATCAGGCTTTGGGGCCGAGGCGATCCCTTGATTCCCTCCACTTCGGCACTATATGCCTTGAGGAGGTAGTTCGTCCGCTTCTAGACTTCGGACGAAGGCAAAACTGCGTCACCAGCAGACCAGTTAGCAAATTATGACAGAAAAGCAAAAGACTTCATTGGCTAAGTCACATACCATTGTTATAGTCCAAGGTGCTGTCCGCCATGGACTGTATCTCCCAAGCCGGATGAGCCCTTTCGCGCAGGGGGCTCACCTGATTCTTCACGAAGTCGCGAATGACATCCCGAGCTGTTAGTCCCTGCTGGACTAAGTGAAGGATCACCTCGGCTTGCTTCTTCTGCTCTGCATTCAGAGCAGGGAGGGAATCCAACTCGCTGGACTTCTCAAGCCGCGAGTTCACAAACCACAACCCGCTCACGGAGTCTCGCAGGGGTGGGAAGGGATACTCTTTCTTCTCCCTTATCTGGAAGTAAATGCATCCGGCGGCGTTGGCGCTCTTCGACCACGACGAGTAGTAGAAGCGTCGGAAGAGATCCACGCTGGGATACACTCCGACGAAGGCTTCGCACAGGTGCTGGAAGATCTCCAGGATCAGGACCGCATTTGGGTGGAGATTCACCAACTCCAACCCATAGTGCTTCAAGAACCGACTCTCAGGAAATCGGAACCCGCACCTCAGGTATTCTTCGAAAACCACCAACTCGCCCTCTTGGATGATTGGGGTTTCTTGATCCTTCCCCGAGGGTCACCAGTTGATCAGCAATCTTGGGTGAAGAATCTCTTCCTTCTCCAGCGCCATCAGGCTCTCCTCTGAATGATGAACTGATCGGCTCCAAGATGTCCTTTTTGGAAGAGATTGTGAGGGAAAAGCTGGTGGCTTTGGGGGCGATGTTAGATGAGGAACGAGGGTTTTGAGTGGGGGAAGTTCTAGGGCTAGAGGCTGGATGCGTGGCTTCCTCAAGAAGCTACCTGCTCCTTTTATAGGCCTGAGGAGACGCTCCACTGAGGGTAACGTTCCATTGAATATTCTATTCATTTATCATAATGGATGTTTTCTCTAGTAAACCCGTTATGCGTTCCCTGCACCGAATCCGAAATGAAAGGTCTTCTTTGTTTCGAATTTGAGGATTAAAAATGGGCACAAAAACGTGAAAAGTTCTACAAAGGATTTTCGGAGGACATTTTCCTTCATGTTTCTTGTAAACTTTCACGAGTCGATCATAAAGATTTTCTATGATCCAATTTCTGGACGTACGGATGTTTTTCGATCAGATTGTTGTGTTATCAGAACTATGTCTCTAATTGGGCTCCAATTCTAGTCGAAATGGTGGTCTGATCGATTTTCAGTTCTAACCACGGTAATCTTCCAGATCGAACTACAATTCTAACCGCGGCTTTAAGTCTGATCGCGGTATCCGCACTAGTCGCAGTATAACATATTGAATGCGTCTCTGGTCGTAATACTGGGATTTATCTGTGTATGAGTGGTCGTAAAAACACTACTTATGGCCACATTTTCACACAGAAATTATGAAGAATTTTCATGTTATGTAAGGTAAAAGAAATCTTTATTTCTGACAATCTTTACATACGAAAGGGATACCGGTGACCAGAGCGTTGACCTGATCCGAGAGGAGTTTGCAAAGTTCTCCTAGGGACATGTTGTCGTCAGTAGGATCTACACTGACGACCCCCAGGAAATTAGCAACTACTCTAAGTCTATCTACATCATCCCTAACAAGAGACGCACTATTATTCCTAATCAAATCAGAGAGTTCTCACTGTTGTTGAGCGTGGTCCCTCTCCCGATGGAATTGGCGCGCCTCTTCACAGGATCTTTCAAAACATTCTGCCAGATGCAGAATCGCCGAAGACATCTCTTCGGTCTTCTTCTCCAGAGCCTCTTTTTCCCCTTGGAGAGTCTATCCGAGGGGAGGAGGTAGGATCTCAGCAGGCTGATCGCTGGGGGCTCCAATCTCCTACATTTGCAAATGTTAGTTGCACTAATTATAACAACGAACAAAAGGAGATAGAAATAATTACCTGTCCTCGCAAGTGACAGGTTGATATAGTTCCCCCAGAAAGTAGATCACCCGATAAAGGTCGAGGATCATCATATGGTGGAAGTGCAACCTTCCCACTAGAAGATTGCTTCCCCAACACAAGTTGAGGATCATCTGGTCGCGGAAGTACAGCTTTCCAACCAGAAAATTGATCACCCGAACAAAAATGGGGATCGTTGAGATGAAATGGAGAAAGCTGAGAAGAACGTCTCTCCAAAGGTGGAGATGAAGGTTCGACCTGCCGAGGTGCGCGAACAGGAAGAACTATGGGAACCAAAGGAAGAGAGAGCAATGATGCATCTTTCACCTTTGTTCTGCTGGAGGATCCCTTGTCAACCTTGGGTTTCTTTCTTGAAGGAGACTGATCTTTAGACATCTGTAAATCCTGCTCTAATTCAAGTGAAACTTCTTCTTCATCACTCCCAATCTCGATGATGTTTTGGTCCGCCATCGAGAAGTGTATGGAAGGAAAGGGGAATGGCTTTGGAAGAGACTTAGCCGGGAAAAAGAATTGTAGAGCTTTGAAGTCCAGAGGCTTCGGTATTTATAGCCGCCGGGGTGATGGTTCAGTTTCCGAACGCTTCGAGTTTTTAAAGCATTTACAATTTTACCTCGGGTTAAAAAACGTTTCTACGACGCCATCATTACCCGTCACGTATTACCCAGAGTCCGTCTCAGGGAACCAACCGCCGCACTTAGTGCGCCACTAAGTGGAGGATTTGAAGCGTCGGGTTAAGTACCGATGTAAGTCTTGAAATTTGAAGCAAACACGTCCTTTCGTTCTCTTCAAATTTGGGGGCTAGCTAACGATGATTGATACCCGAGCCAGTTCAAATAAATGCACGGCTGGTTCAGGACAGATTCGAACCAGACAAGTGCCCGGTGATGCGAACTCAAGTTACTCCGAGAAGCACAATCATGTGGTCGCAGGCTTTACGCGATCAGACCGTAGCCAGTGCGCGGTCAGCAGTTCGTATGCCATACGCGAATAGAAGATTGCAGAAAGCACGCGGTCAGAACACCTTCGACCAGGAGACGTCGGATTTTCTGTCCCTACAACGGGGATATCTCGAGTATCCCGAAGATCCTTCCAAGCATGGAGACAACCGTCGGGAGTTTAATACGTGCGGTTATCCATGAATAACACGTGTTAAACCTATGTGGAGGTTAAAGGCAGTTGCCAAAATTGCATCCAAAGCAACTGTTTGATGCCGATACAACTTGGCACCCTTTCGACCAGTATAAAGGGGTAATCCAATGCATCAAACAGGAGAGGGGACAGGTAGATGATCAGATCATCGAATCAAGCAATCAGAAGACATAGTCTAAGTTCGATAGCTTTCACAAGCCTTCCAGGCATTGTCTTGTACAAACACATAGGTAAAATCCTCGCCTGTGAAGATCTTTTCCACAAATTTGTAACTCTTTTTACTATACATAATGAAATCCCAACAGGACGTAGGGCTATTACTCCCACCATCGAGGGCCCAAACCTGTATAAACTTCTCTGTGCTCCAGTTACCTTTAATTCATCATACCTTCCCGGAGGGACACCCTGAAAGGTCTCACTACCTACAAATTCTGCATAAGTTCGACTAAGGACCCCGAGTCCGAATCGTCGACAAGGGATCTTCACCTTACAATGTGTTTGTCCGTCTATTGGCACAGGGATGCTACACCTAGTACCCTGGCGACTTTGACAAGCCACGGTATACATACTGCAGAGGTCGCGGGAGAGCCAAGCCCGATTCCCATGGCCGAAGTGGTTCTTCGGGCCACGTGGATGGAATGGCAAAGGAAATCCGATCCCAAGGGACGGAAACCGAAGTCCCGGTCATAGAGGGGGAACAATAGGAAAAATCATCTGCTACCTCTATCATGGACACAACAAGTCCTGAGGTTAGACCTCACGCTGAGGTTGAGAGCAACTCAATCAGAGATTACATCAAGGTATGAACAACTCTTCTTTTTTATTTTCCAATCCGCAAAAAATTCAGGAACATTCAAGTCTTAAGAGCAATTTCTTATCGTGTTCCAGGATTTGACCCGGGTAGCGACCAAGTCAACAGCTATATCAAAGCATATTGTGGTCACGCAAAGGGAGATCAGCCGGCTCTAACAGTGAGTATTGTGCTCTTTATTCATGTTAACTTGAATCCGTATTTAAGCGTAACTGATCGTCCTTCTTGCTATAGAGAAAATGCCTTTCTGAACAAGAGCATGACTGATCGAGAGAATCAAGAAGAGACTGCAGCTGCGAGATATTCTTCTCGGGAGAAGGAACTCCGTGAAGCGTAGTCAAAGCTTTCTTGTAAGTGTACCCCCGACCAGAAGAAATCTTCTCATCATGTGAACTTTATTTATAGTAAATGTTCACTGTGTTCATACAGCACAAAAGGATCAAATAAGCCATCTTTCAAAAGAGAAAAGAAACCTTCAAGCGACCATTGAGTTGCAAAGCTCAATAATTGATACCACTAGTCTGGAGAATGAAGGTCTAAACGAGACAATCTCCTCTTGTAGCGATACTCAATCGAACATCTTCAAAAAACTGAAGATGGTGGCTACTCTACTAAAAGCAGATGTGATCGAGTCGCAAAAGGACAATCCCAGCCTTAGCGAGTTAGCCACACTGGTCGCGCCCCAAGCCGAATCACTCCTCGAGTATCTTCCTGAAGATACCAAACGGCAGGAAGAGGTACTGAGGTCAAATGTTAGGTCTGTAGCCTCTGCCATTCTCTGCAGATTACGATTCCATCACGGCCCAAATTTGAATCTGAAGCCGGTGGTAGAAGATACAGAGATCGAGAGTGATCGATTTGAGGCCATCTCTGAAGAAGTCAAGCCTCTAGTCGAAGATCTACTGAAAGAGCTAGGCCTTGTTTGATTTCTTGTAATGATCTCTCTTAGTAATTATACCTGTGAAATTACATTTATAACATCCAAATGCGTGCCTTAAATTTTTGGAAAAGAGTGATACTTTCTTCGTTTCATAGTATGACCATATCCTCTTAGGCCCCTCCAGAGATCATAAATATTGAAGGTCTAGTGTTATAATCTCTGGAAAAATATGGGCATTATGAATACCCAAGAAATGTTTTAACTTAGATATGATCATTTGATCAAACTGAAACTGACCTCAATATAACATCCGACCCTATTACGAATTGGCAGCCACTCGAATGATCAGGAACATGCCAATAAGTCCCGTGTGTGTTGAGAAACGGCTTATTGAGGGATGTCTTAGCTTGATGCGACCACGAGATCAGCCAATGAATCCGATTAAGATATTTATAACAAGATGATCATCGGCGATCAGCCCCTGAGCCAGGCTCGGCATAGGTAAAGAAAACGGGCATAACATGAGCCGAAGAAGAGTACTCACTAAGTTTTTGTTAAACCATGCTAATTGAACAGGAAAAAAGATTGGGAAACTTACACGTAGAACTTGCGCAGTTGATCAATGTTCCACGTATTGTATAAGATTCTACCGTCCTCCATTTCTAACTGAGCCAATCCTGGTCGCGGTACTGAAACAAGAACGTAAGGGCCCTTCCCACTGAGGAGAGAACTTATTGCGGTTAGACTGGTTTTGTATTTTTCGTAAAACCAGACCACCCACGTGAAGACTACGCGGATGCACCCTTCTGCTGTGATATTTTCGTAAAGCCTGCAAATATACTGCTGACCGTATTAACACTCGATCACGCTTTTCTTCGAGGATGGTTAAATCCTGGGTACGTTGTTCGATCTGATCAATCTGGTCGAATTGATCTATTCGGACAGTACCAGTACAAATTTTCACAGGTAACACCACCTCGGCGCCGTATATCAACTAGAAAGGTGTCTCACTAATGGCCCGACTTCAGGTAATGCGTAGTGCCCATAGAACGGAGTAGAGTTCATCCACCCAAGCCCCAAGCGCATCTTAAGGCGATCGAAAACACGTTTCTTGATGCCTTGTAATATCTGCCCATTGGCACGTTCGACAGCACCATTGCTCTGTGGATGAGCTACAGAAGCAAAGCACACCTTGGTTCCAACATTATCGCAATAGTCCAAAAAGAGGCCGCTAGCGAATTGGGAACCGTTGCCAGTGATGAGACGACTTGGAACACCAAATCGAGTAACGATGTTCTTATGAAAGAACTTCTGTGCTGCAGCAGCGGTGACATTACGGACTGGCTCAGCCTCAATCCACTTTGTCAACGTGTCAATGGCTACGAACAGAAATTTGTAACCATTAACGGCCTGTGGCATAGGTCCTACAATATCCATCCCCCAGACCCCAAAGGGCCATGCTAATGGGATAGTTTGCAAGGCATACGCGGGCTGATGAACCTGTCTGGCATGAAATTGACACTAGGGGCATGTCTTGACCAAATTCTTGGCATCATCGAGTGCCGAAGGCCAGAAAAAACCCTGTCAGAAAGCTTTTCCGACCAGTGTGCAAAATGATGCATGCACACAACACACACCGTCATGGATTCCTTTCAAGAGGGATTTACCTTCCTCTTGAGAAATACAACGCATGAATACTCCTTGAGTACCCTTCCTATACAGAACCCCTTCTATAAGTTTGTATAGGTGCGCTTTTTGTATCAATCGATCACTTTTGGTTTCGTCCTTGGGCAAGATCCCATGTTCGAGATAGACCCTCAATGGATGAGTCCAATCCCCTTCTTGTCCGAGGTTTGTAACGAAGACTGTTACCTTGTCATCTTCGACTGTAGTGATGATCGAAGGGTGCTCTAAGTGTTCGACGAACACCCCCTGTCGGAGCAAATGTACGTGAGGACCCAATTTTGGATAATTGGTCTGCCAGAATATTGTCCTTTCCCGGGATGTATTGGATTTTGAATGACTAAAGTGTTTTTCCAATCTCCTCACCTCCCCCAGATATTGAGCCATTGTCTCATCGGAGGTGCTGTACTCCTTGTTTACCTAGTTTACAACTAGCTATGAGTCTCCCCTCACCACTAATTGATGGACTCCGAGGAATTTCGCTACCCCGAGCCCTGTAATAAGACCTTCATACTCTGCTGCGTTGTTAGTCGCAACAAAATGTAATTGAATGACATAATTGAGTTGGTCTCCTTGAGGCGTCACTAAGACAACTCTAGCCCCCGAGTGTTGGAAACTTCGAGAGCCATCAAAATACATCGTCCAATGGTCGGTACATGACAAATCTTCGGATTCTTGCCTTGGAGGATCAGGGTTAGTCCATTCGACCACAAAATCTGCAAGTATCTGAGACTTGACCGCAGTGCGAGGGGTGAAATGGATGTCAAATGCTCCAAGTTCCATAGTCCACTTCGCAATTGGACCAGATTTCTCTGGGTTTCGGATAATATCTCCCAAGGGGAAGGACGAGGGCACTATAATTTTATGTGCCTGAAAGTAATGTCGTAGCTTGCGGGAAGCCATCTGTAGCGCATAAAGTATCTTCTGGACCTCAGGGTAATGCTCCGTAGGACCATGAAGTACCTCGCTTACGTAATAGATGGGTCGTTGCACACCCTCTCTTACTGCGATCAGAACAACGCTGACCGCATGAGGTGTGGCCACCAAATAAAGAAGTAGTTACTCCCCTGTGACCGGGGAAACCAACACCGGCGAACTAGATAAGTATGCTTTAACCTCCTAGAATGCTTTCTCTGCTTCATCCGACCAGGCAAAACCATGGTGCTTGCGGAGAGCTTTGAAGAAGGGTAATCCCCTTTCACCTAGTCGCGATATAACTCGACTTAAAGTCGGCATGCGACCTGCTAGGCACTGGACGCCCTTCATGGTCGAAGGAGACCTCATTTGCTCGATGGCCCTGATTTTCTCGGGATTAACCTCTATTCCTCTAGAACAAACGAGAAAGCCTAACAGTTTACCAGATGAAACCCTGAAAGAACACTTTTCTGGGTTTAATTTTATTCCAAATCGGTTTAAATTACAAAAGGTTTAAGCAAGATCATCTAAATGAGTCAAGCTTCTCAAGCTTTTTACAACCAAATCATATACGTAAGCTTCAAGATTACGCCCCATCTAGGAAGAAAAGGTCTTTTGCATCAAGCAATGGTACGTGGAACCAGCGTTCTTGAGACCGAATGGAATTCTGACGTAGCAGTAGGTGCCAAATGGTGTGATGAAGGTAGTTTTCTCTTCATCTTCTTCTGCCATGCTAATTTGATGATATCATGAGTAAGCATCCAGAAAGTTCATCAGTTCGGAACCCACAGTAGAATCGACCAACTGATCGATGCGGGGAAGGGGAAATCATCCTTCAGGGAGGCACTGTTTAGGCTGGTGTAATCGACGCACATGCGCCACTTACCATTTGACTTATGGACCATGACCGGGTTTGCAGGCCATTCCAGATGTTCGACTTCTCGAATAAACCCAGCTGCTTGGAGTTTGTTTAACTCCGCGTGGATAGCTTCTTGCTGATCAACAGCAAAGCATCTAAGATTCTGCTTTATTGGTCGCTGTCCAGGTCGAATTGCTAACCTGTGCTCAATTACCTCCCTTTGGACACCGGGCATGTCGGATGGTTTCCACGCAAACACATCTGCATTAGCCCGAAGGAAGATAATGAGTTCGAGTTCCTATTTGTCGTCCAAGCATGACCCAATCCGAATAGTTCTAGATGGATCATCTAGGCATAATGGAACCAATTTTAGCTTTTCCTCTGGTCAAGGGGTGACTTTGATCGTATACGCGCCCGTGGTGGTAATCTTGACATCCCGAAGGGGAAGTTGATCCACGAGCTCCAGTGATAACCGATCGCAAGTCAATGCCACATTGCGGCTACCTCGGACCAAGATTACGCCTTTGGGGCCAGGTAACTTGCTGCACTGATAGGCGTAATGCACCGCCATCATAAATTTATCGAGAGTTGGCCTGGTAGGACATTTCTTCATCCAAGTCGACGTCTCTAACCCCGCAAGTCTGCTCTTTCGATGGCAAAGTTGGCATCGGTCCAATTCCCTGGTAGAAGTCATCTAGTTGCTTCAATCAGCTCCAGCAATTTTTGAGGTCGTGTCCCGAAGAGTTGTGGATCGGACACCACTTCTTGCCTTCCTGCGAGTTAGTTGGTTTTTCTGGCTGGTCGGAATTGCGACCACCAGAGGTAGTTTTATGTTTAAATGAAAACTTATTACCTTTCACCGACGGCGGATTTTCCGCGACTATGACCACCCGGTACTGTCCGGTTCGATTCTTTTTGGTTTTCTTTGAATTCCCGCTCGATGAAGACTCCAGCTTCTTGCCTGCATCCTCTTTTTTCATGTCCTTGAGACCTGGTTGGGCAGTAAGTTTTCTTTATCGACCATGCTATTCCATTCAACGGCCTCAGCCGCATCTGAATAGTGATCAGCCATATCAAAGAGATCGACGACTGATCGAGGCGGGTTGATAAGTAAATATTTCGTGAATCTCTGATATCGAACAGCGTGCTTAAATGCCACGATAACAAAGTTATCGGATATGTTTGGGATGGTATTTCTCACCGCGACAAACCTTTTGACAAACTGTCGGAGAGTCTCCGTAGAGGTTTGTCGTAGATGATGAAGATCGTCTTCTTTCCCGGGTTTTTGATAACAATTCTGGAAATTGTTGAGGATGGCATCGCACAACATTTCCCAGTTATATATCGAACCCTCAGGCTGATTGAATAGCTAGGTCCTTGCTGGCCCCTCAAGAACCGTCGGCAAATAGTTGGCCATGACGCGATCATCCCCGCTTGCCGCTTGGATAGCGGTAATGTAAATTTGAAGGAACTCCGACGGATTCTGGGTCCAATCAAACCTCTCGATCGCCCCTGGCTTGAACTTATCTGGTCAAACGACTGCACGGAGGCCTGGCGAAAAAACCTTGCAACCTACATAAGGACTGTGGTCCCAGACGAGAATGCACAGGAATTCGATCTCGATCACGAGAGCTTCCTACGCGCCTGGATTTGTCATCCCGAAGTGATCCGGATGGTAATTGATTACACCTGCCATGACTAGAGTAAGAATAGTCCTTTTCATGGGAACGTATCGTAGACCGGGTGGAAGCTGCAGGGGTTGTATCAAATGCAACCTCATCCAGTTTCTCCACCAGGATCCTAGCGAAAGCCGATTTGTCCGCATCAGTAAGGGTAGGAGGAAAATTACGCAAGACCTCCGCGATAGATCGAAGTTGGCCATGCGTACTCCTCTTTGGTGCGCCAAGTTTAATCATTTCTTCGTCCCCCAGTGGTGAAGATGGCGTCTGGTCATGCCTGCGACCATGTGGGCGACCGGAGGAACTAGGGGCGGCGTCATAACGAGCCTGCGCATTTTGGAGAGCCTCTAGGGCTGTCCTGCGGAGTTCGTTATCTCGTCGCTCGCAGTCTTGATCCTCCTTTTGCTACCGTTCTTGTTCCTCCTTTTGTCTGGGCTCCTGTTCTTCCCTAGCGATCCGCTGATCGGGATTTTCTTCCGACAAGGCGGCGAATTCTCTGGGGAGCGAAGCTACAGAAGGAGTGAACATCTCCATTTGCTCCGAGTCGGATTCAAAATCAAATAGAGAGTGGAGGTTGTCAGTATCAAACGCCCTAGACTGAGTTCCTGGTCGCTGTCATCCTGATCCCTGACGGGAACACATGACGACCGAGACTCGATTTTGCATATGGTGGAACTGACATCAAGTTCCGGACCTGTCTATTCCACCCCCTGGTCGATGGATATGACCCGGGTAGGGGAAGATATGTCCTCTTGACGTCCCTTCGGAATGTCTTCGAAACTGACCTCTTCCATTGGAACGGGGTCGCTAGGCGAAGGCATTCGTATATGGGCATAATCGTCGAGATCGAAGTCGTTCTCAGAATCATATGCTCCAAACATTGCTCACCAAACCTTCGGATGAAGGGAAAGCTCTTTGAGAAAGGCCCCACGGTGGACGCCAGCTATCGACGATTTGGACTCGGGGTCCTAGCCGATCTTATGCAAATTTGTGAGTTGGTGCTCCTCCAGAAAGGTAGGATGAATCAAGTCTGCAGAGGCACAAGAGATTTTATACAGGTTTGGGCTCTCGATGGTGGGAGTAATAGCCCTACGTCCTGTTGTGATTTCACTATAAGTAATGATATTTTTTTACAAGAGGGTTGGAGAGATGATCACAGGTGATGATCTCTTCTATGTTAGTGTCTACCTAACTATATCTAAGTCTTCAGGTTTGTTGAACGCCTGGTAGTGCTTGTCTGCTTGACTGAATTATCCACTGTCCTTAGAACGTGCAGTGACTTCCTTTTTATATTGGACAAAAGGGCGCCAATGCGGAATGGCCTTGGACAGTTGTTAAGATGCGGTTTTGTTAACCACACTTAACTCCCACACAGGCTTAACACATGCAATCGAGGGATAACCGCACATGTTAACCTCCTGACAATTGTCTTCATACGTGGAAACATCTTCGTGATTCTCGTGATATGCCTGTTCAAAGAGTTAGGCCTTCCCGAATTGTTCAGGTCGCAGATAATCAACGACCCTCTGACCGCGTACTGCCCGCAGTTTCTTGATCGCGCACTGTCTGCGACCTCATGATCACGCAGGGGCTGCGATCATGCAACATTCCTGTGTCCGCACCCTTTAGGTCATCCAAGACCATAGTCACAGATTTTTCGACACACGTCTAATCTGATTCTGTCTTAAACCAGACATGTATTACTTTGAACTAGCTCGAGTGATAATCCTCGTCAAGCTCCAAACCTAAATCTAACTAGACCATCCTACCATTAATTAACCTTAATACATATTCGCCTTCTACCACTAATTCAAATTCCAATCCTAAGCTTTGAACACTCTTAGCCGTTTTCGAAAATGGTTACTATTCATTCTACCCAAAATACCCTGTTTTCAAAAATTCAACATTTCAGCCTTAAGCAACTCCAATTCTTGGGTTGTAGTGCCTATATTAGGATTTAGTACCAGCATCTTACAGCCTCATACTTGTGCATGTTTTGATTGATTGATTGATTCAGTGTGTTTATTGCGTGTAGAAATCACTCATTCCGAGCTCGAGGAGCAGTTGATCGAAGACGTTGCTGAAGATTCTCTCGTGGCGGTACAAGGCAAGTCACCATTGTTTGGGGAAATCTCCACGGGATCAAGTCCTGGTAAGAGGCGCTTCCATTGGCCCGGGGACAAGGCCCCCCCGTGGCTTGTCCCGGGCGCCACCATTCACCCAGGCACAAGGCCCCCGGGTGGCTTGTCCCGGGCGCCGCCATCTGCCCGGGGACAAGGCCCCCCGGTGGCTTGCCCCGGGCGCTGCCTTTTGCCCGGAGACAAGGCCCCCGGCGGCTTGTCCCGGGGGCCACCATTTGCCCGGGGACAAGGCTCCCTGGTGGCTTGTCCCGGGTGCTACCTTTTACCTAGGGACAAGGCCCCCTGGTGGTTTGTCCCGGGCGCTGCCATTTGCCCCGAGAAAAGGCCCTCGGTGTCTTGTCCCAGGCGCCGCCTTTTGCCCGGGAACAAGGCCTCCCGTGGCTTGTCTCGGGCGCCGCCTTTTGGTCGGGGACAAGGCCCCTGGTCGCTTGTCCCGGGCGCCGCCATTGGCCCCGAGACAAGGCCCTCGGTGGCTTGTCCCAGGCGCCGCCTTTTGCCCGAGAACAAGGCCTCCCGTGTCTTGTCCCGGGCACCGCATTTTGGTCGGGGACAAGGCCCCCGGTGGCTTGTCCCGGGCGCCGCCATTTGGTCGGGGACAAGGCCCCCCGTGGCTTGTCCAGGGCGCTGCCTTTTGCCCAGTGTCAATGCCCCCGGTGGTTCCCGGGCGCCGCCATTTGCCCGGGGACAAGGTGCCCCGGTGGCTTGTCTCGGGCGCCACCTTTTGCCCGGGGACAAGGCCCCCCGGTGGCTTGTTCTGGGCGCCGCCTTTTGCTCGGGGATAAGGCCCCCGGTGGCTTGCCCCGGGCGTCTCCTTCCGAAGACAAGGGTCCCCGATCCCGTGTCACGTGAGGATCACGCGGGAAGTGCCTCAGGAAATGGCGGACACCTGTCAAGCATCCAAGGCTCCTGACTGGAAGAAGGACGTCGCTGCCCCTCGATCCAACGGTGGCGAGCAGGGTAGTTTAGTCTTTTTGCTTCTTTTGGGCCTATATAAGCCCTTGTAACACCTCATGTGAGAGGGACAATTCATTTTTGGCTAATAGACAATCAAACAGGTGCGCTCCGGAGCCATCTCTCCCCCGAGAGAGCTCCCCTAGCCAACTCTGGTTGGGAGCACACCGACAGGACTAGGGCCTCCACTGAGGCCCGAACCTGTATAAACCTTTGTGTCACTTGCTGTGTTTGCCCGACGGGAGAGGACCGGTCGTACGATCAGCTCGCGTCGTCTTTTCTTCGCTAGGATCTTCCACAAAATCTGTCGGGGTATTTGTAATACCACGACAGTTGGCACCAACCGTGGGGACACGTGACGAACCGCCATCGCTCCCCCAAGAACGAGGGCTCACACCCTCCCCGGTGATGCCGGTCCCAGTGACCCGGCGCCACCCGTCCGAAGCATGGTCGTCCCGGCACCGACATCCAGACATGGCCAAACCCAGGTACCACCTTTAACTCTCCTGGTAATTTTCGGAGGACAGGGCTACGGGTCCCACCCGACCTCGGATGCTCCCATGGGGACGGGCTTTCCCCCAGTGGCTGTACCGGCTTCCCGGGACACACTACTCGAAGCTCTGGTGGAGGGCCAGCTCCGCGCCCAGCGCTCGATGGACGAGCTCCTCCATGTTCTGGCGCGACCGCCGGCCCCCACAGTTCCCTTTCATGGGGACAATGCCCCCGTTTATGGGGCATCCGGTGGCCCCTCCAGCCCTGGGAGGTCAGGTCGCCCCCGGGGCCTGTACCTCCAACGGGAGCTACGCTCTGGCAAGCCCGTCATTCAGAGCCTTCCCGACCTTGGGAGCGTTCCCGGGACTGGGGACTTACACCGTCCCCGAGTCTTCCTCGGGCCCGTGGTGCACCCCATGCCCGGGGAATTCCCGAGACCGGACGCCGGCCTCCCACCGCCGATTATGCCTGTCGTTCCAGAGGGGGCCCGCCGGGCATCTCCCACGCCGTCGCCGGACCTTCCCCGGCAAGGCCCCCACTCTCCGGCACCGGACGGTACTACCGGGGACCGCTCGGTAGTGAATTCCACCCACACCCCAGATGTGCCTCCTGGACCCGCAGTCGACGCGCATGAGCTCCCTCCTCCCCCGGCGCCGCCCCCGAGGGCTCCCCCGGTGGATCAAGTCCACTTCACACGGGAGGAGGTCGAGCAAATGCGTATCACCAAGTCTGGGGAGATGCCTCCCCCGGGTCGTGGACGCGGGAAGCTCCACTCCCGCTCTAGCCGTGGGAAGAGGCCTGCTGAAGAACCAACCACTCCTGGGGAGCACCCGGGCGTGTTGGAGGTCAGCTCCACTAACCTGGAGGAAAAGCGGCGCTACCGCCATGCAGGCGGACCTCTGGGGCCCCTCGCCGACTCCGACAACAAGCGTGCGTCCCCTACCAATGGGGACTACAACCGGGACTCTCCCTGGGAGGTGGAAGGGGCTAACTAGCCGCTGTGCCGCAGACTCCGGTGCATTCGATGGCCGCAGCCTTAGCACCCGCCGCACATCGAACACTACAATGGTGAAGCCGACCCTTATGAATTTGTGCAGGTCTATTCCATAGCCATCTTGGCGGCTGGGGGGGACGAGATGGTTCAGTGCAACGTCTTCCCCCTATACCTGACTGGGATCGCCCGCTCGTGGTTCTACAACCTAAAAACCAGCTCCATCCAGTCCTTCGCACAGCTCAAACGTGAGTTCTGCGCGAACTTCCAGGGGAACTATGTGCGTCCCCTGGATTCTTCGCAGCTGTACACCGTCTGGCAGAGGACGGGGGAGACCATCCGCAGCTTTTTCAAGCGCTTTGCTCAGGTCAAGAGCAAAGTGGCTCACGTCCCTGACTCCACAGTCATTGAGGTGTGCAAGAGTGGGATCCTCCCCAGGGAGCTCCACCGGAGACTCTCCCGAAGCTGCCCCTCCTCCGCCGACGAGTTCTTCAACGTACTTGAGAAGTACGCTCGGGCGGAGGAGGATGACCTCTGGAAGAAGAACCAGGGGGCCCCCGCTCCCGTCGACCGGGGGGCCAGGGACCCCCTCAAACGCCCCAAGGGGGGCAGTCGTAACAAGCCACGGCCTCAGGATACCTTTGTCCTCGAGGGCGAAGGCGGCTCGTGCGACGCCCCCAGGGGCTACCGTCCCGTTCCCATGCCGAAAGGTCGTGGGGGAGGGCAATCATCCCGCGGCCGTGAAAGCCCCACGGCAGGAGGCAGGGAAGGTCTATGGTGTACCATCCACAAGTCCAATACCCATGCCACCTGGGAATGCCACGAACTGCTCCAACAATTCACCGCATTCCTCGACCAGCATGGGCAGGGGGGGGACTCCTGCCTCCTTGCCCCCCCCAACCAACCTTACCGGCCCTTCCTGATGTGAACTGTTTCCCGATCTTCCGATAGGTAAAGGTAAATAGATTGATGCAGAACTCGACGTTGACGATCTGGCTTCCAATCAGAACTGATTCGAACTCCTGCAATCGCTACACCACGGCTCCATTGGTTATCAACAACACCAAGACACGGTTGACCTCACCACGAAGGCTTGTTCCTGCTGCAAATCGAGAACACAAGCAAGAATGAAGAAGAAGCAACTGAATTACGAATTGTATTAAGCTAACGAGTTGGGATTTCACAAACCGAGTTCGGCGAAACTGCAATGGCAGAATAATCTAAGCAAAATCCAAATCTAAACAGTGACGGCTATTGATTATATGAAGAGGCTGCGTGGCTAGGGTTTCTCATGACCTACTAGGGAATACATGGGCCGAAGGCCCGAAACAAGGTGTCGCAGCACCGACTTGGCCCAATCAAAATCTGGTAGAAATTTGTTTTGTTAATTTCTGACGATCCAGAAAGAATTTAGACATGGAGTCAGATCCATTGGAAGGATCTCATCGTGGGCTTCTCCGTGGACTATTAAAACATCCCAATCAGACTTCGTATCAGGGAGTTATGGTCATTTGAAGGCAGGCTGCTCCTGGATGGCCGAACTGGACTCCAACTCGAATCCGTCTTGGACTCGAACTCGACTTGGGCTGCTTGCTGGTCCTCGCATCCTTGCTGGTCCTCTGCATGGTTCCTAAGTACAATATTATCACCATTAGGTAGTAAACCATTCCCCAAACCATATATATATAAACTTAGGAACGAGTTCACCTGGCAATGCAACAATCGGGCTCGGCCGCGCGTTATTGGTCCTTGTGTAACAAGCGGAGGATTATGGTTGGTGCGTGTATCCGAAGGAGTGATGTCCTCATCATCCGCCCCCTCTTGAAGTGGAGCCGTCCTCGGCTCAAGGTCATCTTGCGCTCCCAAGTACGGCTTCAAATCTGAAATGTTAAATGTGGGGCTAATCCCAAAATCTACAGGCAACTCAAGCTTATAAGCATTATCATTAATCTTCTCAAGTATTTTAAAAGGACCATCAGCTCGGGGCATTAGTTTAGACTTTCATAGTTCTGGAAACCTATCTTTTCTCAAGTGTAACCAAACTAAATCACCCGGTTTAAGTTTTATTTCTTTCCTACCTTGACTGCCCGCAATCCTATACTTTTCATTCATTCGCTCTATGTTTTTCTTAGTTGTTTCGTGCAGTTTGAGTACAAATTCAGCGTGATTTTTAGCATCAAAATTTATTCTCTCAGATGTAGGCAAAGGCAAAAGATCAATTGGAGCATGAGGGTTAAAACCATACACTACCTGAAAAGGACTTACCTTGGTGGTGGAGTGTACCGATCTGTCATAAGCAAACTCAATGTGTGGTAAACACTCTTCCCACATCTTCAAATTCTTCTTTAGAACAGCCCGCAACATGGTGGACAATGTGCGGTTGACAACTTCAGTTTGTCCATCTGTTTGGGGATGACATGTAGTAGAAAACAGCAGCTTCGTAACCAATTTATTCCACAAGCTTCTCCAAACATGACTCAAAAACTTTGCGTCACGATCTGAAACAATAGTGTTTGGCACTCCATGTATGTGTACAATCTCAAGGAAAAACAATTCAGCAATATGTGTAGCATCATCACTCTTATCACAAGGTATGAAATGTGCCATTTTAGAAAAATGATCCACAACCACAGAAATACTATCCCTCCCCCTCTTGGTCCTAGGCAATCCTAAAACAAAGTCCATCGAAATGTCCTCCCAAGGAGCACAAGGAACAGGAAGAGGCATATAAAGACCATATGGATTTAAGCAAGACTTAGCTTTGTTACAAGTAGTGCAGGATGACACGTAGCGTTCGATATCGCGTCTCATCTTGGGCCAAAAGAAGTGAGTGGATAGCACATCTTCAGTTTTCTTCACTCCAAAATGACCCATCAAACCACCTCCATGTGCTTCTTGCAAAAATAAAAGGCGAATGGAGCTAGCTGGAACGCATAGCTTGTTAGCACGATAAAGCAATCCATCATTCAGCACATATTTATTCCATGTTCTCCCTTCCTTACAATTTTCAAAAGCTTCTTTAAAATCCAAATCTGCGGCATATAACTCTTTGATCGTTTCTAGGCCAAAAATCTTGTGATCTAGTTTTGACAACATGGTATAACGCCTAGACAAAGCATCAGCAATAACATTTTCTTTTCCCTTCTTATGTTTAATGACATATGGAAATGACTCTATGAATTCAACCCATTTATCATGTCGTTTATTTAGTTTTCCTTGACTTCTAATGTGTTTCAAAGATTCATGATCAGAGTGAATAACAAATTCCTTAGGCCAAAGATAATGTTGCCAAGTTTCCAAAACGCGCACTAAAGCATACAATTCCTTATCATAAGTGGAGTAATTCAGAGATGGCCCATTCAACTTCTCACTAAAGTAGGAAACAGGCTTACCTTCTTGCAGCAGCACTCCTCCTATTCCAATTCCGCTCGCATCACATTCTATTTCAAAAGTCTTACCAAAATCTGGGAGTTGGAGTAGAGGTGCATGTGTAAGCTTCTCCGTAAGCGTGTTGAAAGCTTGTTCTTGTGCTGGCCCCCATCGAAAAGGAACGCCCTTCTTTGTCTACTCATTCAGCGGGGCAGTAATGGTGCTGAAATCTTTCACAAAGTATCGATAGAAACCTGCAAGACCATGAAAACTACGCACCTGGGTGACCGTCTCAGGGGGTCGGCCAACTCTTGATAGCTTCAATTTTTGTTTCATCCACCTCGATTCCCTGTGGAGTAACAACATATGCAAGAAAACAAACTCAATCCGTGCAAACGGTGCACTTCTCCAGATTACCGAACAAGCGTGCATCTCCCAAAGCGTTAAAAATAGCACGCAAATGCTCAACATGTTCATCCAAAGACTTGCTATAGATCAAGATATCATCAAAGTAAACCACCACAAATTTTCCAATGAAAGCACGTAAAACCTCGTTCATCAAACGCATGAAAGTGCTCAGAGCATTAGTTAAACCAAAAGGCATTACTAACCACTCATAAAGCCCAAACTTAGTTTTAAATGCAGTTTTCCATTCATCGCCCAATTTCATTCTTATTTGGTGGTATCCACTACACAAGTCAACCTTTGTGAAAACAATAGAACCACTTAACTCGTCAAGCATGTCGTCTAACCAAGGAATAGGATGACGATACCTTATTGTAATATTGTTAATGGCTCTACAGTCTACACACATACGCCAACTACCATCTTTCTTTGGAACCAAAAGCACAGGAACAGTGCAAGGACTAAGGCTTTCTCGTACATACCCGCGGTCCAAAAGCTTGCTGAATTTCCTTTGTCTCCTCTGGATTTGTCCTGTACACATCACGGTTTGGTAATGATGCTCCCGGAATCAAGTCGATTTGGTGCTCAATACCTCTAATTGGTGGCAGCCCCGGGGGTATCTCAGAGGGAAAAACGTCCTCATACTCCTACAAAAGGTTAGTGATAGGAGGGGGAAAAGTGCTAGATATATCATCAAGTGAAAACAAAGCATCTTTGCATATCAACGCATAGCGCATCACATCATTCTCTTCAATTTCAGCAAGATCAGATTTGGTTGCAAGGAGAACCCCACTCTTCAACTTAATTTCAGCGGCCTTAGAGCTAGATGGTGCAACATTTTTCGCTATTTGTTTACTTTCATATTTCAAAGCATTCTCCTTTTTCTCATTTTCAGTTCTTTCTCTATCAAAGTGCACAATTTCAGAAGGTGTCATAGGAAGTAAAGTAATTTTCTTTCCTTTGTGCACAAAAGTATATTTGTTACATCTACCATGATGAGTTGCATCAGTATCATATTCCCATGGTCGGCCTAATAAAAGTGAACATGCTTGCATAGGTACTACATCAAAATCAGCAACATCATAGTATGATCCAATGAAAAATTGTAGTCTTGCAGTTTGTGTTACCTTTACTTTACCGCTGTTGTTGACCACTGAAAATGGTATGGATGGGGATGTGCACGTGTGGTCAACCCAAGCCTCTTGACCAGATCTAAACTCACCAAATTGTTGCAACTCCCACCATCAATTATGGTTCTAACACGTCAGTCCTTGACAACGAGGAACATCTGAAACAAATTGTGGTGTTGGGCTGTCGCGCCCCGAAACTGGGACTACGACTACTCCTGAAGAGACCTAGCTCGCTGCAGCTAGACTCATATATGCATAGCATACACATACCCTTGACTTCCCAGGATAAGTCAAGCATAGGAGTATATCACATTGCAACAGAGTAACTTACAAAATAGTTAAGTGTGGCCTGCTGGCCTTGATATTACATAAGAAGGTTACAATGCCTTCACGGCATACATGGTTTAGCAAAATAACATCTACACAGCAGAAGATAGGTGACCCACCCACAAAGAGAAGTGGACAGCAAAACAACACACATCAGCGCTCTGGCGGAACTGACGCTCCTCCTTCTGGATCTAATAAGTTCTCCACGCCTTCATCTTGATTGTTGATCGCTCCGTCTATTGATTTGTAGATTGCAAGGGTGAGCACTTACGTACTCAGCAAGTCATATGTAAGAGTAGATACATATAGTAGTGATGACATGAACCTAGACTAGTCAAGAATTATGGATGTTTGTAAAATATCTTTTTCTTTCATACCTCATCTCATGGCAGCACCTTTCATAATATAATATCATCATTCATGTTCACTAGATTATAGCACTACCGCAACACGTCGACACACGACAGCCCACGGCAGCACTCCTTATCATGACAACACATGTCATTTGGGTAATCTTGATTAAATATATTTTATTTAGAAAATAGTACTTGTGTCACACCCCGTGGATTTAATCTACCGCAGCAGACTCCTATAAACCTGGGAGCTCGGAGTATTCGAATACGTTTTTAACTCTGCAGAGAGGTACCAATTTACCCGCAAGATATTCCACTTTCAAGCCTTTCCTATCATAACAAAATGATTGGACCCCTGACTCACTTCATATTGTGAGCGGCAAGGTGGAAATAACAAGAACTTTTGTTATGTATCACTCACAATTCACCCCCGACCCTGTGGCTCTCTGCGAGACACAGTTGTGGCAGGTTGTATCCAAACCTCCACCCCTACTCATATCCCCATCACTGGGTCAGATATCATATCACCTTCAGTGATAGTGTGGGAACCGTCCCTTATGTCAAACATCACAACACAACAGGTTTCATGTGTGATCCACATAAGTACTTGTTCAAGCCTGTCCCATACCAGGCTTGCGGTTAGCACGTTGTTCATGCCACTAGACGCACAACACAAGGTTCTAGTCGTTATATGCCAGTGACCAGACCATCCACAACCCTGCACCTTCAGTGCCTGCATTCCTTTGCAGTCTAGCACCTCCAGTGCTACAGCCATCCATACCATTTTTCTGGTCACGGCTAGGGGTTTTATTTCATGAATATAAGTATATAAATACATATAATAGTTCATGGCTCAAAACTTGTTTATTTCACATTTCACAGATAACAAGTCTAGTACTGCCAATTCATAAATCAACCATTCTCAATCTTTCACATGCAATATTGCCTATATTCAAGGTTATGTTTTAGCAACATTTAAAATATAGGTTCAAGATGACCAAGGATATGACTTGCCTTCCGCGTCGTAAGAAACAGCAGTTGATGACGGGTCAACAGCGAAGTCCTCGAACTTGATTTCTGGATCTGCTCGGCGACAAACAAACAATACACACAAATATTACTTATATATTAAAATGATTTATGATCTATATGCAGATATGCTCAACAAGAATAACTGAACGATACTGGAGATAATTGAGATTGTAAGCTGAACTGAGTTGAGATCTAGGGTTTCAAGGAATTGGGTAAGAATGGATGTTAGATGCTCTTAGGATCTCAAGGTTACAATAAGAACATCAGTTTTGTGGCTGGTTTGATCAAAAACAGCGAATGTCAGCAGATAGACATTCGGATCAAGAATCTGGCATAACTTCAAGGAAAACTAGAGAGCTTATCTCAAGTTATGACAGTAGAAGAAAATGTAGATCATAACTCTACAAATTCAGTGGACAAAGTGGCTTTCAAAATGCACAATCAGAAGTGGGTAAACAAGGCCAATGCCATTGGCTGGCATGCACTACAATAGTGTCAAAAACTAGGGTTTAGTGGCAAGTATAATTCAAGGGCTCAAATCAAGTTGTGATAGAAGAATAAAATGTAAATCACAACCTCAGGAATCTAAGAGAAAAAGTTATGCCCAAAATGCACATCTGGAAGGGAGTGAAAAGGGCTAATGCCACTGACTGACATAGTCTGGCATTGATCTTGACATGGCCAGAAACTAGGGCTTGGCATAACTTTTGATCTAGAGCTCCAAATGATGCACCACTTTGTCTGGGAGGTAGGCAATGATAACAGGAACAAATCATTCAACAGGATTCAAAGCTGAAAATGGCAGGAAGGTGATGAAATTGAAAGGAGAAGTGTGGTGGCGACACGGCACAGTGAAGACACTGGACAACAATCTTGGCATAGCTGTAACTTGAAATCTGGGCAGTTTCAAAGATCGAGCTAGAAGACAAATATGTTCAGGAGGTTGAAGCACACCTGAATGACAAAGTGGATGAAGCTGAAACGACCAGGAATAGGTTTTCCGGTGATCGACGCCGGAGAAGAAACACTGCCATTTGGGGTTTTTCGATTTAGGCCGAATGAACTCAATTCCAAGCTTGGGAAGTGAAAGAGAGGTAAGAGGAAGTCACCTGCACGATCAATTTGGCCGGAGGATGGCCGGAGAAGCCTGGCGACGATCGCCGGTTTCTGGAGAAGCTCAAAATTGGGGAAAGCTTCAATTCGAGCTCAATCTGGAGATCTTGATGCACAGGCTTGCTGGAAATGAGTGACTGATCATCTTCTTCCACAGAATCGAGAGCTAATTCGGGCTGAATTAAGCTACATTGCAGGAATAGGGTAATCGGGATTTCCGGTGATCGCCGGCGATAAGGTGCAAGGTAATCCAATTAAGTGATACAGCACGATGAGAGAGATAAGGGGAACTCACTGGTCCTGCTAATTTGGCAGGAGATGCTGTGGAATGAGCTGGCACCGTGAAGCCTCCTGCTGGACTCGCCGGAGAAGAAGACGACGGCAAGGAGATTTGCAAATTTGGCTAAGTTCTGGTAATGAGGAGATGATACAAGGCACTGGTGGTTTAAATAGAGCAGTGGGCGTGGCTTGCAAGGTTTAAACAGCATTGAATTGGTGTCAGTTGACATGAGTTGCCGGGCGCAGATGCAACAACGGCGAGCGGCGACGCGACTGTGCACTGGTGAGGTGACTGCTGATCAAACTATTGCTTCATCGGGACGCAATGCTGTTGGGCGGTGCAAGGCAGTGGTGACAAGGGCTGGCAAAGCATAGCGACGTGGCAAGAAAATGCTGACAACGGTCGCGCACGAGAGCAAGCTGTTCAACGGCGTTGCCACGGCGATGGCTGGGGCGTGGACGCGTGTGCACATGCAGATTCAAGTGAGCATGAGCTCAGGCGAGGCGAGGCGTGGCCGGCGGCGAGCAAGCGCGGCGCAAATGCACGGCGATCTCTGGTCGTGCACAGCAGCTGCTGTCCTGGTCGAATTTGGGCTTGATTGCAATTTCCAATTCTTGATTTGGACGGAACTATAAATCTGGAGATTTGGAAGGTTTGATCTGGAATTGATTCTGCTGTTTTGGTATACTTAATTCCACAAATGATTTGGCACAAATTGAAAATAAAATTTGAGATGTTTGGATGATTTCTGATATGAACTGATAATAGGGTATTTTAGGGTAATTGAAATCTAAATTTCAATTTATTTCGAATTCTGGGATTTAGGGTTTGATTTTGAGATACTCATAAAAGAAGAATTTGTGTTGAAAAGCATTTGGGAGGTGTTCCCTGAATCAGATTTGAATTTGGAGATGATTTGCAACATTTTGCCTTTTTAGGTTTTTGGAAAATCTGAAAAAAGGACTGATCTGCGATACTCTTGGACTGATTTGCGAAAAAGGTTCAGATAGTAAAATCTGGCCGCCAACTTTTTGGATTAAGGTATTGGCATACCCTTGATCATAATCCAAGAATAATCTGGTCTGAACTTGGCTAAGATTTTGATTAAATCTGAATTTCTGAAACTTAGGGTAAAAGGTAATAACAGATATTCTGTTTTCGAAAACAGAAAGGAGTTGACAAATCTGGAAATTAGAGATAGAATTGAATCTGGGTTCTGAAGGCTTTTAGATTTAGGATAACTGATAGATCAAATCTGGGAAGTCAGATCTTGACTTGAGGTCACAAGATAGATTTGGAGATTTTAGGGCTAGAACAGAATAAAGCTGAGGCTGATTTGGTTGATCTAGAAGAGACATATGCATGCATGACTTTTAAGAAAGAACTTTTCACCCCAAAACTCAGGATGTTACATGGGCTCTCTCTGCCTGCTCCATTTGTGTGCTCAACACTCGCTGCACAAAAAGGTCCAGTAGTTATCCGTTGCCGCAGTGCCTAAAGTTTCCTCATCATCGCCGTCCGCATCATGTTCTAACTCATCATCACCTGCATGGTTAGCTGCAAGAACTAATTCATCTTCCACATCACTTGCACTAATGTACCCACCATCCTCAGTAGCAATGTATGCGCGCTGACTTGGGCAATCCTTCATGACATGTCCCATGCCCTTGCAGCGGTGGCACACAATCCCTGTCGTGCAACCCGTGGAAGCAACCGATGAAGAACTATTTGCTGGCGCCTGCACATTAGAAGTTTTGCTCACCTCAGAAGTTCGTGGAGGTGGAGGTGGTGCTGTTGATCGTGTCCTATTTGTTGAAGGTGCAGTAGACCGAAAAGAAAACGATGGGGCTGGTTTGACTTGCCCCTGCGTCAGCCTTGATGCGGAGGTACCACCGAAATTGTTTCTTGTCCTTGGTTGTCCGTGTCGTCCCTGCAATTCTTTTTCTACCAACATAGCAAGCTCGAACAACCTATTGATATTATTATAATCTTTGTAATCAATAATGTCCTGAATTTCACGTCATAAACCCCCATAAAAATGAGCCATCTTTTCCTCCTGAGCCTCTACTACTCCACAACGCAACATGCCTATTTGCAGCTCTTGGTAGTATTCCTCTACAGATTTATTCCCCTGAGTCAAGCGTTGTAATTTCTTAAGTAAATCACATTTATAAGAAGGAGGAACAAATCTATTCCGCATAGCTCGCTTCAAGCTATCCCAAGTATCAGGCTCTACCCCAAGATTCACTATTTCGTTCCACCAAATGATAGCAAAATCTTTAAACTCACTGGTGGCTTGCCTAACTCTGTGAATTTCAGGAACCAGATGGGAATTAAATTTTTGTTCAACAGTCATCTCCCAATCTAAGTAAGCGTCTGCATCATATGCACCAGAAAAGGATGGGATGGAAAATTTTACCTTAGCAAACGGATCGCCATTGCCACAAAAATAGTTACCTTCCATGCCGTGTCGATTGTGATGCACTCGTTGCTGTTGGCGAATATCATGGGCAGCACGGCGCATGATAGCCGTGTTGCGGAGCTCAGTTTGTACAGCAATCTCCATGTCGGCATCTTCAACTTCAACCTCATGGGAGGCAGCTTGCTCCTTTTCTTCTTCATCTCCATGAGGTGGACGCTGCTGCTCCATATTGTCCAACCTGGTAACAAGGTTGGAGATGCGCCGGTCCATCCTCTCAAATGCAGTCTGGTTCTCACGGTTGGTTCGAGCCATGTCATCAATGTTCTTATCGACCTTTGCACTGATGTCGGCCAACATCTTGCAGATTTCATCTTCGTCTTCTGCAGCTCGAGCTCATGTTTGCGGTCCTGCCATGGTTAGTAGTAGAAAACAGAAGACAACACAGGAGTATTATCCCTATAACTACTAGGTGGGGGCAAGTGGGACTCTCACAAAGTGTCTTACCACGCTCTTACAAGTGTTCTTCCCAAGGCAGTAGGGGTGCAACCGATGGCTGGTTCGTGATACCGTGATGAGCGTGAGTGAGGCGATTGCAAGGTAAATCTGTAACTGAGTTGGAAGAAAGTGGAGCTCAGAATGCTACTATATGTGTAGCAACAGTTCAATATCAGTAATACAAAGTTGAAAATTAGTCCAAAGTAATACTCAAACTGCTGGAACAAGCCTAGACTCAGATCTAGCTCAAGCAACTAGAATCACAAAGGACTAGAACCCAAGATGCGCCACTGAAAATTTTCTTCTTTGCTATGTATATTTTTCTTCTATGATTTTTTTCCTTTTTTTTAATAAACAATGCGGCTTTTGTTTTTTTTTTTTTGCACTTGCCTCTTTCTTTTGCAACTGTACAACAAAATAGAAATGTTGTTTGACAACTTCGCACTCCAAAAGCTCCGAATCTAAAGATCTACACAACAGAAAAGTTTTATAGAATCTTTTTATCTTTCCAACAAGTACAAGAACGTCAAAAACGGAGTTGGGAATCAAAAGATATAGCAATTTTATCGAAGCTATCTCAGATTGAGCAATTTGAATCCGAATTGGACTAGAGTTTGAAGATTACACAACTAACTTTGCCCAAATTTTAGCGTGATAAAAACAGCCGAATTTGAAGATTACCCCAACTAACTTTTTCTGGGATTTCTCGTAACAATTCCAGAAAGTATAAATTTATCTCAATCCGTGCTCGCATGAGAGAATTATAATAAAAATACCGAAACAGACGTATTAGATTCAAACTCTACACCATTGACATTAATGGCCCAATATCTCATACATGGAAGTCGAATCCGACTTCGACCTCAACAGAAAAGTGGTAGAGAACGACCGGATGTTTTTAGAAAGTACAAGAATGTGAAAATCCGAGTTTGTATGAGGAAGATATGATGAAAACAATGAACTGGACAGTGGCAGATTCGAATTGGACGCGACGACGAGGAGATCGACGTGCAATTCGACTCCGTGACGAGATGCAAGACTAAAACTAGACCAAGACTAAAACTAAAAACCAGCACTCGACAACGATGGACGAAAATTCAAAGATGCAAACTAACAAGAATGATGCAAGGTGAATGGCTAGGGTTTGGACAAGGTAAACAATTTTTTTTTTGTAGGGCAAATTTTCTGGACTCTAGGACGAAGAACATAATCAATCTAAACAAAGAGCAGATACAGTGTTACCTATCGGGCAACCTTCACAATGATACCAACTGATGTGAACGGTGTCCCGATCTTCCGATAGGTAAAGATAAATCGATTGATGGAGAACTCGACGTTGACGATCCGGCTTCCAATCAGAACTGATTCGAACTCGTGCAATTGCTACACCACGGCTCCATTGGTTATCAACCACGCCAAGACACGGTTGACCTCTCCACGAAGGCTTGTTCCTGCTGCATATCAAGAACTCAAGCAAGAATGAAGAAGAAGCAACTGAATTGCAAATTGTATTAAGCTCACGAGTTGGGATTTCACAAACCGAGTTCCGCGAAACTGCAATGGCAGAATAATCTAAGCAAAATCCAAATCTAAACAGTGACGGCTATTGAGTATATGAAGAGGTTGCGTGGCTAGGATTTCTCACGACCTACTAGGGAATACATGGGCCAAAGGCCCGAAACAAGGTGTCGCATCACCGACTTGGCCCAGTCAAAATCTAGTTGAAACTTGTTTTGTCAATTTCCGGCGTTCCAGAAATAATTTAGACATGGCGTTAGATCCATTGGAAAGATCTCATCGTGGGCTTCTCCGTGGACTATAAGAACGTCCCAATCAGACTTCGTATCAGGGAGTTGTGGTCATTTGAAGGCAGGCTACTCCTGGATGGCCGAACAGGACTCCAACTCGAATCTGTCTTGGACTCCAACTCGACTTGGGCTGCTTGCTGGTCCTCGCGTCCTTGCTTGTCCTCTCCATGGTTCCTAAGTACAATATTATCACCATTAGGTAGTAAACCATTCTCCAAACCATATATGTATAAACTTAGGAACGAGTTCACCTGGTAATGCAACAATCGGGCTCGGCCGCGAGTTATTGGTCCTTGTGTAACAAGTGGAGGATTATGGTTGGTGCGTGTATCCGAAGGAGTGATATCCTCACACTAGTACAGAAAAGCTTTCTTCTATCGGTAAAAAAAACCCTTCTACTATCAGTTTTCGTACCGATAGAGATAGACACGATAGAACAAGACAGCACATTTTCTATCGGTAAATAACCGACAAAAGAAATTAACAATTCTATCGGCATCATAGGAGTGTACCGATAGCAAACCGTCGTAGTCTGACGATTAACGGTGGGAAAAGTACCACTATTCTAACGGTTAATTACATGATTACCGACAGGAAATATTACTATTCTATCGGCACCTTATGATTGTACCGATAGAAAACCCGTCGTCGTCTGACGTTTAGCGTTGGGAAAAATACCGATATTCTAACGGTTAATTACAAGTTTACCGACAGAAAAAAGTTTAGCACTCTCTCGGTTGGAAATGAGATTACCGATAGAAAAAAGCTTAGTACTCTCTCGGTTGTGTATGAGTTCACCGGCAGGAAAAATCACACTCTTCTAACGGTTAATTATAAGTTTACCGATAGAAAAAACTACAGTAGTCTCTCGGTTGTGGATGAGTTCACCGGCAGGAAAAGTCACACTATTCTGACGGTTAATTTCAAGTTTACCGATAGAAAAAGTGGTAGTAGTCTCTCGGTTGTGGATGAGTTTATCGATAGAAAATTTGTAGTAGTCTGTCGGCTGTGAATGAATTTGCCGATAGAACATTCACATATACAGTACATTATTTACATTCACAATACAGTACATTCACATATACAGTACAGATGCAATACATTATAGATTGGATACACAATACAGTACAGATGCAAAGAAGGGTAAATTCACAGAACAGATTGACACATTAGACAGTTATTCACATTTATTCACATATATATGGACAAATACAAATTGCAATCCAATGTGGACATTTATTGACATATATATTTATTCACATGTATATAAACAGTCTATACATAGAGTACACGAAAAATAGAAAATTATCAAGGCGGATGGTTGGGTGCAACTTCCTCCATGACATATTGAGCCCAGATTTGTCGAAGATCTCTAATCTTTGAATTTTCGTATGAGTCTTTCGACATGGCGATCTGCAAGCATGTGTGAATACTTAGTAACTAACTTCCTAATTTAGAACGTGACACCCAATTTTCAAATTTGAGTTAGCTATCGATGCTTACCTGGGGGAATTGGGCAAAGTTTGTCTGCACTAGGTCGTACATGTAGCGCAACACATAAAACCCGCATTCCCACGATTGCGGCTGCTGATGGCACTGAGATAATTGCATATGCGAAGACATGTTAGCTATTGTTTCCATAAACTAATTAAGCATAAACAAAAAGTCTCGTGAGTACCTCATATTCTTTCCAAGCTAGTAGGGAGCCCTGCGGTGCGGCATGCCTCCCTCCAGCGGACACATATTTATGAAAAGCCCTGCATCTCAGTTAGTATTGCCGGTTAATGTATTATCATTAGCTAGTGAGGTGAAAATTTAAATCAAACATATAAGTTACTTACGCCTCCATATTCCCCTTGACCACATATTCGATCGATAATCTGTCATGCATCGAATCGAGGTAGTACACCTCGTTCCTCGGTGAACAGATCACGATGAGGATCCAGTGGCCCCTGCATTGTACGTAAAAGAGGACCGCTAGCTCAAAGTATATCTCAGATGTAACATACAAGATCGAGTTAAATTAGTACGAAATGCACTAACCTTTGGTGGTACGGCACCAGAATGAACTCCCTGTCCTGTTGCGCCATCAGCGCCTTGGATATGTACTGCTCAACATGCGCGGCGTCGTGCTCTAGCATCGTGAGGCTTATTTTCTTTGGGTCGAGGAAACCCACCTTGTCACACGCAGCCTCCGATGCTAGCCTGTACATGCACCTGCATGCAAAGGACGACATTAGTATTGCACAGAAAGTTACTACATTTCAAATGAACTACAACAATGCAGAGTTAGCAAACAGAGTTAGAAAACAGCAATACATAGCATCAGCAAACTCACAGAACTCCAGTCCGTATGACGGACAAATCGAGCTCCCGCTAGTTGTAGAGGTCGAACAGATCCTCGTGTGCCACGGATATACTCCCGGGCTCACGGTGGAACTGCCCAGGCCTGTAGGGAACTAATAAGTTCAGATTGCGCCGAGCTCGGTGTAGGTACCACTCGTGGAGGTCTCTGGTTGATCGATCCAATTTGCGCAAAGCTGCCTCCGACATGAGTGGGAACCCGTTCCTGAACATCTCCAGCTGTCCCTGTCGCCCTTTTCCCTTGCCTTTGCCCTTGCCTTTTGCCGGGGACTGAGCACGTACCTTCGAAGGCAAGGGCGAGGTGATGGTGGCTTTCTTCCGAGGTGAAGGCGTGGATGCGCTGGGTGGGGTCGAGGCCGTCTTTGAGGTGTCCAGGGTCGCATGAGATCGGGCCTCATGCCCCGAGCTGGGGGCGCAGTCCCCTGGTAGCCCAACGGCAGGCCACTTCAATTAATGAGCACATATGTTAGATTATGCATGTTGAGTGTACTGAGTAGGATGTAATCTAAAATGTGTAGGATTTACCGGTTGTATTAGAAGACACTTCTTGGGCCACTGTACGTAGGAGCCCACTGCCTCAGCAAGTGTCTGCAGTTCCTCTGTTGGGACTGGCAACGGAGAATCGTTGTAGCCCGGCATGGCCATGTCCACCTGTACCTTTGCGAACCCCAACCGCAGAGGTACACAGTGGACCCGGACATCCGGCCCAGATGGATATACGAAGCCGTGTCCAACCACTTCCTGCTCGGCGCCTACGTGATTCTGTAGGATGCAGCCCTCCGGCTTCTGCAAATTTGTAACAATTAAAACAGGTTAGCGAAACAACTCTAACAGAATGGGAGTGCCATCAAGTTAAGTGCACAGATGAAGGCTTGTAGTACCTCAAGTAGATCCACTGGATCCGCGAGTACCTTTGAAGCGCAACTGCTTATCCAACCCCGTGGGGTACCGTCGTCCTGGGGATCCGCATCTGCACTCTTGGCCAGCAATGCTTCTCTCAACCGTGCAAACTCTTCCCTCAGTTGTGCGACCTCGGACTGCACCTCAGACTGCACCTCAGCCCGTATCTCAACCCGCATCTCCGCCCGTATCTCCGCCCGTACCTCAGCCCGTATCTTATCGGAGAGGTCAGCTTCCTTTTCCTTCCAGGAGCGGGCCTTCTTCCTCGGTACTTATAGAGTTTCCAAGGCGACGCATGGTGACACAGTTGAGAATTCAAAGCGCCAGAGTATTCTTCTATCGGTAAAAACAGGAAAAAACCGTCAGACAACAAATACCGTGAGACTAACGAATTTATTCTAACGGTAAAATAGAATAATACCGATAGAAAAAGTAAACTTTTCGAAAACTTTTGAAGTGCCTGAGAGAAGTGCTTGAGACACATGAAAGTAGCGGATGTCCTTTTCTATCGGTAGAAATAACAAAATACCGTCAGAAAAAAAGTGATTTTTGGAGAGCTTAATTTGAAGAAGCAAGTGGCTGCGATGAGATTTTTGGAAGTGCTATTTGAAGGGAAGAATTAAGTATTTACAGGATAAAGGTACTGTACATGTTAGAACTCATGCTGTGGAGTAAAATTGAGATATATTAATGCTGTGAACTAGCTTATCATTAAGTTCTAAAGAAAAATGTACTGCCAGATGTATTAATGATAAGTTCCTCACCTTGCTGCAGAACTTGTGGGCTGTTTGCTTGGCATTTATCCCTGAAATAGAAATTAATCATCAATGGTTCTCAACCCATAATCCTTCTTCGTGGTCATCTCGCAGATACGTTGTTTCTTCGATATCTTCAGTACGGATAGATTGAATGTCCTCTAAAAATGGAGGTAGTTCATCGAATTGGTTATACTTCTCTTCGTCGACAACATCTTCGACCCCAACAATACATCTCTTGCTGTGGAGGACAACATGCAAGTTTGGATTGGCCGGGTCAACGATGTAGAATACCTGTGTAGCTTGCTTTGCAAGTATGAATGGATCGTCTTGGTGTCCGACTCTACCAAGATCGACGAGAGTAAACCCGTAACTGTTAACTTGAACACCTCGAGGGATTTCGACCCATTGGCATCGAAACAGGGGAATCTTAAGTAATCCGTAATCGAGCTCCCATATTTCGTCAATAGCACCGTAATATGAGTTCAGCGCCCTTATTGACCTGGCATCCTCGAAAATAGCAAACAGTGTCACTCCGCTACATTGCGTGCTACTCTTGGAGTCTTGAGCTCTTGTGTAAAATGAATACCCATTGATGTCGTACCCCTGCCAAGTCCCTACAGTGAATCTTGGGCCTCTAGCCAACCATGTCACAGTTTCACTTACAGAGCCCTCGGCAGCTCGCGTGACTTTTTCTTGGATCCACTTAGCAAATTTCCTATTATGTTCTCTGCTGACCCAAACGTCTGACTTCGATGGATTCTGTGACCGTAACTGTAACATCCTGAGTTTTGGGGTGAAAAGTTTCTTTCTTAAAAATCATGCATGCATATGTCTCTTCTAGATCAGCCAAATCAGCCTCAGCTTTATTCTGTTCTAGCCCTAATTTCTTCAAATCTATCCTGTGACCCCAACTCAAGATCTGACTTTCCAGATTTGATCTATCAGTTATCCTAAACCTAAAAGTCTTCAGAACTCAGACCCAATTCTATCTCTAACTTCCAGAATTATCAACTCCTTTCTGTTTTGGAAAACAGAATATCTGTTATTACCTTTTACCCTAAGTTTCAGAAATTCAGATTTAATCAAAATCTTAGCCAAGTTCAGACCAGATTATTCCTGGATTATGATCAAGGGTATGCCAATACCTTAATCCAAAAAGTTGGCAGCCAGATTTCACCATCTGAACCTTTTTCGCAAATCAGTCCAAGAGTATCGCAGATCAGTCCTTTTTCCATATTTTCTAAAAGCCAGAAAAGGCAAAATGTTGCAAATCATCTCCAAATTCAAATCTGATTCAGGGAACACCTCCCAAATGCTTTTCAATACAAATTCTTCTTTAATGAGTATCTCAAAATCAAACCCTAAATCCCAGAATTCGAGATCAATAAGTTTTAGACTTATTTTACCCTAATCTACTCTGTTTTCAGTTCATATCAAAAGTCATCCAAATGTCTCAAATTTTATCTTCAATCTGTGCCAAATCATTTGTGGAATGAAGTTTACCAAAACAGCAGAATCAAAATCAGATCAAACCTTCCAAATCTCCAGATTTACAGTTCAGTCCAAATCAAGAATTGGAAATTGCAATTAAGCCCAAATTCGACCAGGCCATTTGCTGTGCTCACGACCAGAGATCGCCGTGCTTTTGCGCCGCGTTCGCTCGCCGCCGGCCACGCCTCGCCTCGCCTGAGCTCGTGCTCACTTGAATCTGCATGTGCACACGCGTCCACGCCCCAGCCATCGCCGTGGCAACGCCGTTGAACAGCTTGCTCCCGTGCGCGACCATTGTCAGCATTTTCTTGCCACGTCGCTGTGCTTTGCCAGCCCTTGTCGCCACTGCCTTGCACCGCCCAACAACATTGCGTCCCGATGAAGCAATGGTTTGATCAGCAGTCACCTCACCAGTGCACAGTCGCGTCGCCGCTCGCCGTTGTTGCATCTGCGCCCGGCAAATCTTGTCAACTGACACCGATTCATTGCTGTAAATCCTTGCAAGCTTCGCCCACTGCTCTATTTAAACCACCAGTGCCTTGTATCATCTCCTCTTCACCAGGACTTAGCCAATTTTGCAAAATCTCTCGCTGCAGTCGTCTTCTCCGGCGAGCCATCGAGGAGCTTCACGGTGACAGCCTCAACCGCACCAGTGAGTTCCTCTCATCTCACTCATCATGCTGTACCATTTAATTGCTCACCGGTGACCTCTAACGCCGGCGATCACTGGAATTGCCGATTACCCTGTTCCTGCAATGTAGCTTAATTCAGCCCGAATTAGCTCTCGATTTTGTGGAAGAAGATGATCAGTGACTCATTTCCAGCAAGCCTATGCATCAAGATCTCCTGATTGAGCTTCAATCGAAGTTTTCCCCAATTTTGAGCTTCTCCAGAAACCGGCGATCGTCGCCAGGCTTCTCCGGCCATCCTCCGGCCAAATTGATCGTGCAGGTAGCTTCCTCTTATCTCTCTTTCACTTCCCAAGCTTGGAATCGAGTTCATTCGGCCTAAAACAAAAACCCCCAAATGGCAGTGTTTCTTCTCCGGCGTCGATCACCGGAAAACCTATTCCTGGCCGTTTCAGCTTCATCTACTTTGTCTTTCAGATGTGCCTCAACTTCCTGAGCATATTTGTCTTCTAGCTCGATCTTTGAAACTGCCCAGAATTCAAGTTATAGCCATGCCAAAATCTTGTCCAGAACTGCTCCAGTGCAACTAGTTCACCTCAGTTCATCACTGAATTTCATCACCTTCTAGCCATCTTCTGCCCTAGATCCTGTTGAATGATTTGTTCCTGTTATCATTGCCTACCTCCCAGACAAAGTGGTGCATCATTTGGAGCTCTAGATCAAAAGTTATGCCAAGCCCTAGTTTCTGGCCATGTCAAGATCAATGCCAGACTATGTCAGTCAGTGGCATTAGCCCTTTTCACTCCCTTCCAGATGTGCATTTTGGGCATAACTTTGTCCCTTAGACTCCTGAGGTTGTGATCAACATTTTCTTCTTCTATCACAACTTGATTTGAGCCCTTGAATTATATTTCCGCTAAACCCTAATTTTTGACACTGTCTCAGTGCATGCCAGTCAATGGCATTGGCCTTGTTTACCCACTTCTGATTGTGCATTTTGAAAGCCACTTTGTCCACTGAATTTGTAGAGTTATGATCTACATTTTCTTCTACTGTCATAACTTGAGATAAATTCTCTAGTTTTCCTTGAAGTTATGTCAGATTCTTGATCCGAATGTCAATCTGCCGACATTCGCTGTTCTTGATCAAACCAACCACAAAACTGATGTTCTTATTGCAACCTTGAGATCCTAAGAGCATCTAACACCCATCCTTAGCCAATTCCTTGAAACCCTAGATCTCAACTCAGTTCAGCTTGCAATCTCAATTATCTCTAATATCGTTTAGTCACTCTTGTAAAGCATATCTGCATATAGATCCTAAAACATCTTAATATATAAGTAATATTTGTGTGTATTGTTTGGTTTGTCGTCGAGCAGATCCAGAAGCTGAGATCGAGGACTTCACTGTTGACCCGTCATCAACTGCTGTTTCTTACGACGCGGAAGGCAAGTCATATCCTTGGTCATCTTGAACCTATATTTTAAATGTTGCTAAAACATAACCTTGAATATAGGCAATATTGCATGTGAAAGATTGAGAATGGTTGATTTATGAATTGGCAGTACTAGATTGGTTATCTGTGAAATGTGAAATAAACAAGTTTTGAGCCATGAACTATTATATGTATTTATATACTTATATTCATGAAATAAAACCCCTAGCCGTGACCAGAAAAATGGTGTGGATGGCTGTAGCACTGGAGGTGCTAGACTGCAAAGGAATGCAGGCACTGAAGGTGCAGGGTTGTGGATGGTCTGGTCACTGGCATATAAGGACTAGAACCTTGTGTTGTGCGTCTAGTGGCATGAACAACGTGCTAACCGCAAGCCTGGTATGGGACAGGCCTGAACAAGTACTTATGTGGATCGCACATGAAACCCCTGCATGAGATGTGTTGTGATGATTGATTTGGAGGCTGACTCCCACTATCACTGAAGGTGATCTGACATTAGACCCAGCAATGGGGAAATAAGTAGGGGTGGGGGTATAGCCCGCCACAACTGTGTTTCGCGAGAGATCCACAGGGTCGGGGGTGAATTGTGAGTGAGACATAACAAAAGTTCTTGTTATCTCCACCTTGCCACTCACACATGGTTGTGAGGAGGGGTCTAATCATTTTTGATAGGATGGGCTTGAAAGTGGAATATCTTGCGGGTAAATTGGTACCTCTCTGCAGAGTTAAAAACGTATTCGAATACTCCGAGCTCCCGGGTTTATAGGAGTCTGCTGCGGTTGATTAAATCCACGGGGTGTGACACAAGTACTATTTTTTAAATAAAATATGTTTAAATCAAGATTACCCAAATGACATGTGTTGTCATGATAAGGAGTACTACCGTGGGCTGTCGTGTGTCGACGTGTCGCGGTAGTGCTATAATCTAGTGAACATGAATGATGATGTTATATTATGAAAAGTGCTGCCATAAGATGAGATGAGAAAGGAAAAGGTTATTTTACAAACATCCATAATTCTTGACTAGTCTAGGTTCATATCATCACTACTATATGTACCTACTCGTACCTATGACTTGCTGAGTACGTAAGTACTCACCCTTGCAACATTCAAATCAGTAGATGGAGCGCTCTACGACCAAGATGAAGGCATGGAGTACTTCGTGGACCCAGAAGGAGGAGCGTCAGTCCCGTCATTTCCCTGATGTGTGTTGTTCTGCCGTCCATTTCTCTTTGTGGGTGGGTCACCTATCTTCTGCTGTGTAGATGTTATCTTGCTAAACCATGAATGCCGTGAAGGCATTGTAATCTTCTTATGTAATATCAAGGCCAGCAGGCCACACTGCTTAACTATTTTGTAAGTTACTCTGTTGCAATGTGAATATACTCCTGTGCTTGACTTATCCTGGGACGTCAAGGGTATGTGTATGCTATGCATATATGGGACTAGCTGCAGCGAGCTAGGTCTCTACAGGAGTAGTCGTAGTCCCAGTTTCGGGGCGCGACAGTAACATTACCTTGTGCTCGTGTATGTATGGCTCGACCTTCGTCATGTGTTGTAAGACCCAAAAATGTGATTTTGCATACACATCACGAGGGGGGACAATAGCTTTGAATCCAATCGTTCCGTTGCCCTGAAGCCTACCCTCGTGTCGGGACCTAGGAACGCCAATTGGGTCAACCCCCCGGCCATATAATCTGTGCAAAATTCAATCACCTCCTCGGCGGCATAACCTTCCATGATACTCCCCTCGGGTCGACGACGAGTCCTTACGTATCCCTTAAATACACCCATAAATCTCTCAAATGGATACATGTAGCGCAGGCACACGGGTCCACAAAACTTAATTTCTCTGATAAGGTGAACAATCAGATGGACCATAACATCAAAAAAGGATGGAGGGAAATACATCTCGAGCTGACAAAGAGTTGTAACCACGTCGCGTTGCAAAGTGTCCAGTCCATCTGGATCAATTACCTACGAGGACACAGTTGCGCCAAATATTCATATCAGAAAAATCTTCTAATTAAGCTCCACATATGGAGGTAATGAACTTATAGTACGAGTGCATGTACTTACCTTGCAAGATATTGCGTTGAAGAAATAACATAGGTTTGTGATTGTCTCTCTGACTTTAACTGGGAGAATGCCTCTGATAGCAATGGGAAGCATTTGTGACATCAGGACATGACAGTCGTGGGACTTCGTGCCAACCAGTCTTAGGTCCTTCATGGACACAAGTTTTTTCAAGTTCGCGGAGTACCCACATGGAACTTTAACACCGTGCAGGCACCGACAGAGATCTGTTTTTTCACTCTTGGACAACGTATAGCAGGCCGGAGGGAGGTATGTACGCTTTCCATTCTCTAAAGGTGCAAGCTCAGTCCTTATCCCCATTTCCACCATGTCATGACAAGCTTTCACACCATCCTTTGTCTTTCTCGGAATGTTCAAGAACAAACCAATCAAACTATCACAGACATTTTTCTCTACATGCATGACGTCAATGCAATGTCGAACTTGTAAGTGCTCCCAGTACGGTAGATCCCAGAGAATCGATCTCTTCTTCCAAACATTTTTTTCTCGAGGTTTAGAATGCTTACCGAACTCAACTTTGATGTCGTTCACGCGCGAGTAAATCTCCTTACCGGTCAGAAACACTGGAGCTGATCCCTTCTCAGGCTTCCCGTTAAATGATTTCCTCTTCTTACGGTACGTGCGATGCACCGGAAGAAACCTGAGGTGACCCATGTACACTGTTTTCCGGCAGTTTCGCAGCCACATGCTCTCAGTTTCATCTAGGCAAATAGGGCAAGCCTTGGCTTCTTTCTTACTATACCCCGACAAATTGCCGTAGGCCGAAAAATCATTTATGGTGCAAAATATCAGGGCCCGCAAGATGAAATTCTCTTTCTTGTATGCATCCCACACCTGCACACCCTCGCTCCACAATTTCTGTAAGTCCTCGATTAAAGGCGCTAGAAACACGTCAATATCATTTCCGGGTTGTCTGGGTCCTGAGATTAGTAACGCCATCATGATGTACTTGCGCTTCATGCATAACCAAGGAGGAAGATTGTAGATGCATAAAAGAACCGGCCAAGTGCTGTGCCAGCTGCTCATATTACCATGTGGGTTCATACCATCTGTACTCAGCCCGAACCTTACATTCCTAAGTTCGCCACCGAACTCAGCAAATGTTCTGTTGATGTTTCTCCATTGAATAGAATCAGCTGGGTGTCTCAGTTTTCCGTCTTTTTTCCGGGCTTCAGCATGCCAACGCAAGTGCTTCGCGACTTTCGGATTTGCAAACAGCCGCTTCAATCTAGGTATCACAGGCAAGTACCACATAGTTTTTGCCGGGGGTCCTTTCTTTACCTCGTGACGTTCACTGTCAATCCGGTCCCTACGCGTATACCTCGATGCGCCGCATCATGGACAAACATGCAAACTGGAGTACTCGTTACGGTACAACACACAATCATTTGGGCATGCGTGTATTCTTTCGATTTCCATTCCCAACGGACACAACAGTTTTTTGGCTTGGTAAGTAGATCTTGGCAACTCATTTCCCTCTGGAAGCATGTCCGCTAGAAGATCTAATAGTGCCGTGAAACTCTTATCACTCCAATCGTTTCCTGCCTTCAAGTTATATAATCTCAGCATAGAAGACAGTTTTGTAAATGTTGCACATCCAGGGAACAGAGGCTTCTCAGAGTCAGCAATCGGTTTCTCAAATTCACAGAAGTCATTTTCGTTGTAATCTTCCTCTACATCACGTAACATCTCATCTAGATTGTCATCATCATCATCTACGTGCACATCGGAATGAACATTACCAAAATTCGGATGATCATCGATATTATTGCAATCCACATCCGAGTCGTGCTGATTGGTAGTAGTGGTGCTTGTTTCCTCAAGATCTTCGCCATGCCATATCCAACGGGTGTATCGCGCGTTAAAACCACGACGAATCAAATGACTCTTAATTTGATCAGAGTTGCTAAACCTCTTCAAGTTCATACAATCTGTACAAGGACAGAGCATATTTTTCTCTCCCTTCCTCTCCTTTTGTTGCTCAGCAAATTTAATAAACTCATTCACACCATCCAAATATTCAAGAGTAATACGTTTTATTGCATACATCCAATATTTCCTGTCCATCTACAATTAACAAAATTTAACAAGTAAGCCATGCATGAAACCTGCCCGATTAAGTTATGTATATGTACATGTACAGCCTCTTACAACAGATACATGTGTTGAACCCTAGCCTGACGAAATTAACACTAATTAACCTAGCTAACTACACAATACAAGCTAGTTAGCTCCTAAAACATGACGCATTTCCAGCTACCAAGCTCCCAAGCTTAGAGCTACAAACTTGGAACTACACAATACAGCTAGCTTGCAAGTCGAGAGGAAGAGAGATCTAGAGGGAGAGAGAGATAAGTGTCGACAATTAAGCGTACCTTAAAGAGAGGGGCGCAATCAACTTCCCTCCAGCCTGCGCTGATCACCCTAGCAGTGTAGCTGCGGGCATGGAACTTTCGTCACAAACAGAGGGACACAGAGTGCAACAGAACAAATTAAAGAGCAGCTCAGCAATGGTCCAGTGGGGTTTTCCTTATAATGGACATTTTTCTAACGGTAAATACATGAAATAACCGTTAGACTAACTTAGGTAATTTGCCGCTCACATATTCTATCAGTAAAAACACACACATACCGTTAGAGAATGTACATTACCGAGCAAGTACAGGACTTCTTCTTTCGGTAAATATGTGTATTGACCGTTAGATCATGCATGACACAGCATGTACATGAGTTTTTCTATCGGTAGATATGTGTACGAACCGTTAGATGATGCATGACACACGAGCAAGAGTTTGTCTATCGGTAAATATGTGTATTTACCGGTAGAATATGCATGATTGAGCAAATATATGTGTTTTCCTATCGGTAAATATGTGTACTTACCGTTAGAGGAGGTACTGGTACCAAACTGGGACAAACATGCACATGCCATTTCTCACATTCAAGGAATCATATCAATATAACATCAAACAGATCTTACATCAAACGGATCTTAACTAGAAGATAAAGCAATATATTTCAAGAAATGCTAATTTGTGGATTAACTAGGAGACACAAAAATACTTTTCTTAGGTACTTGGGACTTCATCTTGCCAAAGAAATTACACATGCCAGTTCACAAATTCAGGTACAAACATACACATGCCAGTTCACAAATTCAAGTGCATGTCTGAAACAGCAGTACAAATACACACCTACCTACCAATACAATTAAATACACAAATACTCCCTGCACATTCAAGTTCATGTCCCAAGTAGCAATACATGATACACAAATATACAACAATATACAAATACAACAATTCACACATTCGATGTATATTAGAAAAGCCACGTCTGAAATTAACAACAGATCACGACGAGGACCCAGTGGCCCATACATTTTACATAAAAGAGAACCTTTGCAGGTTGCCACAATGCAACTACCGACTACAAGTTAGACCTAATACATCACAAATCCATTCATCCAAAACAGCAAATGTCTGAACCACATTGGACTTAACCATAGGAGTTCAGTTCGAAGACGCCCGAGGAGCTGGAACTGCCGTCGACATACATTTGTACGTATTGGTGATTTCCTCGGACTCAAACTCGATCAACTCAACTCAACTCCATTAACAAAAAGAACCTACCTTCCAAGATGTTGTTCTGTGTAGTGATGGTGTAGAATGGCTGTGCAAATAACAACAATTGTTCTTCTCCAAGAAGGTAAGCATCTGGCCACAAGCTGGTGCATGCAAAAAAATGTAAGATGCTTTCTATAGGTCCTGATTTGAGAAACACGCCGGGCTTAAGGATCTTCTCGACCAAGCCAACCAAGATCTCGCCCTTCACGTCCTTCCAGCTCTCGACGGTGATCTTCACCGTTTCTTTCACCAACAAGCCAACGTAGGCAGCGTACTGCGATGAAGAACCGTGAAATACGTTGCCCATCATGAGCATCATCCAAGGACCTGAACAGATCATAATCATATTGAAAAGAAGACACATCAAAATGAAGGATACAAAAAAAGCAGAATTATTGCCATAATCGGATTAGAATAATCTAACAATATTGCAGAAATTTTACGTACCTTCCTTGGGATGCCGAAGTCTAGAGGGCGTTGATGGAGGTGCGAGGTGCAGCGGTCCCCTGTAGAGGTGCGCCGGCCGTCCATGGAGCTTACGGGTTAGGACTACGAGCCCCAGATGAACTGTGAGAATGAAAGAGACATACCCGTGTATTTATACAACTATATATTTTCTATCGGTACAAAAACAGCATACCGTTAGTAATAAAAACATCTGTAGAAGGCGAATGGTTCTATTGGCACAATACATATTACCGATAGGAATTTTTGTGCATACTCTATCGGTGTGTACGTACATTCCCGATAGAATATTACAAGTTGTAGAAGGCCAACAGTTGTAAGATATTTTTTCTATATTCTAACGGTATAAACATTTATTACCGATAGAATATTACAAGTTGTAGAAGGCCAATAGTTCTAAGATATTTTTGCTATATTCTAAAGGTATAAACATTCATTATCGATAGAATAACACTACTTGAGATGAACAGTTCTAAGTAATTTTCTATATATTCTAACGGTACAAGAATCCATTACCGATAGAATAAAAATATTTGTAGAAGGCCAATGGTTCTATCAGCACACTACATATTGCCGATAGGAATTTTTAATATACTCTGTCGGTATATTCATACAGTACCGATAGAATAAGTCTAGTTGTAGAAGTCGACCAGTCCTATCGGTGCACAACATTCTCCTGTCAGTACTTATGCATCTCTTCTAACGGCAAATTTGTTCATCACCGCTAGAGTAAATCATACTGCTTCTTCTATCGGGAAGTTTCTTACAAACCGATAGGAAAAATACACCCGATGGCCTTTTATGACCTCGAGGCACATTTTCTATCGGTTTTCAACTAAATCGCTAATAACCGATAGAAGATAGGGGTTAGTAGACTGCATTTCTGTACTAGTGTCATCACTTCCTGCCCCCGCGGGGGGACAGCAAGGGCAAGCGTGGGAGGGGGAGCCGTCAGAGACTCTCCGCTTCCAGACCTCCCAAAGGAATGTCAATGTCATCACGGGAGGGTCCGCCTCCAGGCAGGACTCTAAGCGCCAGCGCAAGGAATACGCGCGCGAAGTAAAGGTGGTGGGAATGCTGCATACGTTCTGGCCACCCAAGTGGTCGGACGTCCCCGTCACTTTTACAGCCGAAGACGCGTGTGGGGTTCACTTCCCCCTTGATGACGCGCTCATTGTCTCCGCTACCATCTACAACTGCCACCTGACCCGCATCCTAGTGGATGGCGGGAGCTCCACCGACGTCCTCTACCTAAAGGCGTTTAGGGAGATGCAGGTGGACGAGAAGCTACTGCAGCCCACAGCAGGGCCCTTGCAGGGATTCGTCCCGGGGAAGATGATCCACCCCGTGGGGAAGGTGGATCTCCCCATGACCTTCGGCACCCCGGACAACTACCGGACAAAGATGGTCCGGTTTGATGTGGTAGACCCCCCTCTTCTTACAAAGCGATAATGGAGAGGACCACGATCAACCGTTTGGGGGCCGCAATCTACCAGAGATTTCTATGTGTGACGATCCCCGGGCCTTACGGCGTGATCACCTCCCGGGGAGACCAAGATGTGGCCCGCGCTTTATATGAGCGTGCCACCGCGACGATCTGGAGCGTCAACATGATCAAGCCCCCGGGGGGGGAGGCTTCTCCCCCAGGACCAGACGCCGCTGCATCACCTTCCGGGACGTCCCTCCCCATGCCGCGTCAGGAAGGAGACCTCTAGAAGATCTCGCTGTCCCCGGACGACGGTGTCGACGATTTGGACTCAGGGTCCTTAGCCGAACTTATGCAAAATTTATAGGTTATGAGACCTTTCAGGGTGTCCCTCCGGGAAGGTATGTAGAATTATGGAGAACTGGAGCATAGAGAAGTTTATACAGGTTCGGGCCCTCGATAGTGGGAGTAATAACCCTACGTCCTATTGGGATTTCACTATGTATAGTAAAAGGGTTTACAAAGTGATGGAAAGATCTTCACAGGCAAAGATTTTCCCTATATGTTTGTACAAGATGAAGCCTGTAAGGCTTTATGAAAACTATCTAACTTAGACTACTGTCTTCCGGTTGTTTTTGTCTTGTTAGGTTCGATCAATCGATCACTGGATGACTTAGTGTTTCGATTTCTCGATCCCTTGATCTGATCTCTGGGTGAGATGTGTTATATCCCTGTTTGATGCATCGGGCTGCTCCTTTCTACTGGTCGAATGGTCGCCAAGTCGTAACGGCATCAAACAGTTGCTCGGATGCGGTTTTATCAACCGTTCTTAACTCCCACGCAGGTTTAACACGTGTTATTCTTGGATAACCGCACGTATTAACCTCCCGACGGTTGCCTTCTTACGTGGAAGAATCTTCGGGGTACTCGGGATATCCCTGTTACAAGAACAGATCAATCCCGCGTTCCCTAGTCAAAAATGCTCTGCCTGAGCGATGTTGGCTTACCGCGCAACATCTACAGTCTTCTGTTCGCGCATAGCATACGAACCCCCGGCCGCGCACTAACTACGGTCTGATCGCGCAAAGCCTGCGACCTCGGGCTTGTGTTCCTCAAAATGACTTGAGTTCGCCCCGTTAAGCGCGTGTCTGGTTCGAATTTATCCTGAACCAGTCGTGCATTTATTTGAACTGACTCGGGTGTCAATCCCCGTCAGCTAGCCCCCAAATTCGAAGAGAGCGAAGGGACGTGTTTACTTCGAATTTTAAGACATACATCGGATTTTTAACCCGACGCTTCAAATCTCCCACTTAGTGGGGCACTAAGTGTGGCGGTTGGTTCCCCGAGATGGGCTCTGGGTAATACGTGACGGGTAATGATGGCGTTGTTGAAATGTTTTTTAACCCGAGGTGAAATTGTAAATGCTTTTAAAAACTCGAGGCGTTCAGAAGGCGAACCATCACCCTGGCGGTTATAAATACCGAAGCCTTCAAATTACAAAGCTTCACCACTTCTCTTGGCTAAGTTTCCTTTGAAGCTATCTTCACTTTCTTCTCATACACCTCCCGATGGCAGAACACAACATCATCGAGATTGAGAGTGATGAAGAGGAGGTTTTCGAGCAAGAGCCACAGATGCCCGAAGATCCATCTCCTTCAAGGAAGAAGCCCAAGGTTGACGAGGGATCCTCCAGCAGAACAAAGATGAAAGACACATCATCGTTCTTTCTTCCTTCAGTTCCTCTAGTTCTTCCTATCCATGCACCTCGGCAGGTCGAACTTTCATCTCCACCTTTGGAGGGATGTTCTTCTCAGTCTTCTCCATTTCATCCCAATACTTCCCACTTTTGTTCAGATCATCAATTTTCTTGTAGGCAAGCTGCTCTCTCACAACCAGATGGTCCTCAACTTGGGTTGGGGAAGCAATCTTATAGTGAGAAGGTCGCACTTCCACCATATGATGATCCTCGAATTTTATCGAGTGATCTACTTTCCAGGATGCCTATATCAACCTGTCACACACAGGGACAGGTAATAATCCCTATCTCCTTTTGCTTGTTGTTATAGTTAGTGCGACTAACTTTTGCAAATGTAGGAGATTGGAGGCCCCAGCGACCAGCCTACTGAGATCCCGCCTCCCCCCTTCGGACAAACTCTCCAAGGGGAAAAAGAGGCTTTCGAGAAGAAGACCGAAGAGATGTCTTCGGCGATTCTGTACCTGGTAGAATGTTTTGAAAGATCCCGTGAAGAGGCTCGCCAGTTCCGTCGGGAGAGGCATCACGCTCAGCAACAGCAAGAACTCTCCGACTTGATTAGGAACAATAGTGCATCTCTTGTTAGGGATGATGTAGATAGACTTAGATTAGTTGCTAGTTCCCTGGGCGTCGCTAATGTAGACCCTACGGACGACAACATGTCCCTAGGGGAACTTTGCAAGCTACTTTCGGATCAGGTCGACGCTCTGGTCGCCGGTATCCCTTTTATATGTAAAGAATGTCAGAAATAAAGCTTTCTTTTTCTTCATATCATATGAATATTCTTTACAACTTCTATGCGAAAACATGGCCATAAGCAACGTCTTTATGACCACTCATGCACAGGCAAACTTCAGTTTTGCGACTAGAATCGCATTTTAGCGTTGTACCGCGACCAGTACTGATACTGCGATCAGACTTGAAGCCGCGGTTAGAACAGAAATTCAACTCGGGAGATTACTGCGATCAGAACCGAAATTCGACTAGACCATCACTTCGACTAGAGTCGGAGCTTAGTCAAGGACATAGTTCTGATTACACAGTAACCTGATCAAAAAATATTCATACGTCCAAAAACTAGGTCATAAGATATTTTCTTGATCAACTTGCAGAAATTTACAAGAAACAAGAAGAAAAAAGTCCTCCGAAAATCCTAGTAGAATTTTTCATGTTTTTTGCACCCTCAAATCCAAAACAAAGAAGTCTTTTCGTTTAAGATCTGATACAGGGAACGCTTAACGGGTCCGCCAAAGTGAGTATCCATTATGAGAAATGAATAGAATATTAAATGGAACGTTACTCACAGCAGTGCGCCTCCTCGGGCCTATAAAAGGAGTAGATAGCTTCTTGAAGAAGCCACACAGCCAGAAACCGTACCTTAGAATCTTCCACCACACAAAACCCTCATTCTCCACAGCCTCCATCTTCCTCAAAGTCACCACCTTTCCTCGCAATCTCTCACAAGAAATGGCGTCCTGGAGCCAATAGGTCCACCACACCGAGGAGAGCCTCATGGTGTTGGAGAAGGAAGAGATCCTTCCTCCACGGCTGCTAATCAACTGGCGGCTCGCGGAGAAGGACCAAGAAACCCCAGTCGTCGGAGAAGGTGAACTGGTGGTCTTCGAAGAATACCTGTGATGCGGGTTCCGATTCCCCGAGAGTCAGTTCCTGAAGGGTATTCTGGAGCATTACGGGTTGGAATTGATAAATCTCCACCCGAATGCGATCTTAATCTTGGCGGTGTTCCAGCATCTGTGTGAAGCTTACGTCAGAGTGTATCCCAACATGGATCTCTTCCGGCGTTTTTACTATTCGGCGTGGTCGAAGAGCTCCAACGCCGCCGGATGCATCTACTTCCGGATAAGGAAAAAAGAAAGAGTATCTCTTCCCACCCCTGTGAGACTCTATGCACGGGTGGCACCAGAAGTGGTTCTACTGCACCCCTCCGTCTGAGAGCGGGTTGTGGTTCGAGAACTCGCGGCCGCAGAAGCCGAGCGAGTTCGATTCTCTCCCAGCAATGAATGCCAAGTTCATGAAGCACGCCGAAGTGATTCTTCACTTGGTCCAACAAGGACTAACGGCTCGCGACATTATACGCGACTTCATGAAGAATATGGTGAGCCCCCTGCGTGAAAGGGCTCATCTTGCTTGGGAGATAAAGTCCATGGCGGACAACACCCTGGACTATAACAATGGTACGTGATTTCAACACCGAAACCTTATACCTTCTACTCTGTGCTTTCTAACTGGACTTCTGGGAACAGTCCTACCTTCATCCGAGATTGAGAGGCGGACAAATTACCTCCTTAGGGCCTATAGTGCCGAAGTGGAGGGCCCCAAGGGATCGCCTCGTCCACAGAGCTTAATTCACGCCGGCGACAACCTCAAACAGGAACGCCGAAAGGTATGTCACCTTTCATTCAGTTCTCATTCATAGGTCTTATGTACATCTAGTACTGACAAGTACACCGGGATGACATAGCTCTTGGGGAGATTTGCCGAGGCGACGTTCCCAAGTGAAAATGTCGGTCTCCTGGGAAAGCCGACGGTGAAGAATGTGAAGAAGATCTCCTTGAAGCCCAGGACAAGAAATCCTGCCCCCAAGAAATCCAAGAAGATCCTCAGGGAAGGGTCTTCGCGCAGGACTCCCCTTACCGCAAGGAAAACTGCGGTAAGATATCATATACCTCCTGTTCCTCCAGGTACAAACTGGAATCACTTCTTCGTCGTACAGGGCGAGAGGAGCGAGGAGGAGGAGGAGGATGACGTTCCCCTGGTCCGCCGGAAGAGGAAAATAGCAGACTCTCAATCCGGCGAGACACTACCTCGTTCTGTGGAAATAGAAGCAACCGCCGTGGACCCCGTGGCCATCGGGAGTCCCGTGGTCGCGTGCGAGATCCCCGCTCCCGAAGCCGCGAAGGCTTCAGGATCAGTCACTTCTCCCCCGTGGTCGAAGGGACGACTACGGTAAGACTTCCTCATGATCTTGATTTCTCAATCTTATCTGTACGTGTGTTTGCTGAATCTACACTCATACAGGGAGAAGAACTTCCCCCCGTGTAGCTTCTAGGCCCCTAAAGAGTGTTTTAGTAATTAATGACAACTACAAATGCTATACTAACGATACCTGCTAAGTTGTGTCAAGAAGAAACTCAAAAGACAGGTTAATGAAAGACAAAGAAAGAGCCTCATGATGAAGAAAGGGCATTGATCAAAAAGGCAAAGGTACGAAATAGGGTCTTTTCCATTTTACCGGTCTAAGGTGATTAGAGAAGAATTTTGACCGGATTTTTGGATAGTCGCCGTACTATTAAGAGGAGCATGTGGTGTATCATGAAATACTTCATCTATGTGCCACAAATCATAAAATCAACTTGCATTGCATACTAGAAGGTCACATACTTTGAAAATGCTTGTTTCAGTTCTTTTCTGCTCAACTCTGTCTCAGTCGGTCTGACCGTTTGTTAGACCGGTTTGACCGAATATACGGACTGACCGAATAGGGTTTCGGACTGACTGACTTTATGTCAAAGTCTAGTGTATTCATTTAAAAGGTCGGTCTGTCCGTAGGTAAAAACCTAGGTCAGTCTCCTGGTGCTTCATGTCCTATCTTTATGATGTTTTGTGTTATGACGGTCTGACCGAGAAATCGGTCTGACCGTGTTTTTGAACTACGGTCTGACCGTCTGGCCGGTCTGTCCGTATTTATCGGCCAGACCGTATAAAGTGTCCAGAAACTATGTCGTCTCTGGACAGTTTCACGGTCTGACCAAAATTGGCTCCGGTCTGACCGTGTGTGTGCCTGACAAGGGCAGGTGAGCATTTATTGCGCCTGTTTAATGCCGTTGCAATTGCGGCGGTCTGACCGGGCATATACCTGCGGTCTGACCGCCAAGTGATCTTTTTCTCCCAACGGCCTGTAACGGCTATATTTATTGTGAGGGGTATATATACTACCATGCATGGCCCTGTTCACAACTTTTGAGCATAATTTGAACATTGTCATCATCCTTGAGAGCTTAAGCAAGTTTCATACACTCTAGGGTTCTAATTCTCGAATTTGTAGGAGTGTGCATTTGAGATCTACTAGTGGATTGCATTTAGATCATTAAATCAATCTTGTGGTACTAGAAGAAGGCTAAGTGACCATCACCGGCTTGTTACTCTTGGAGTTTGCTGGCTCCTAGACGGCTAGGAGAAAGGTTTTGGTGAGCTCTTCAAGGAAGATTGTGAAGAAGCCTCAAACCGTCTTGTGAAAGGGTTGAGTACGCCTTGCCGGAGCGGTAAAGTGCATCCTTAGTGAAATCGAGGTTTGGATAACTCATCACACTAATCCGGCTCAAGATCTAGATCACTTCTCGAGGGAAGGTTGACTAGATAGAGGAGCGGTTAGAGATTTGAGTTTGCCTCAACGTGGATTAGGGGTGATCGGCAAATCACCGAGACCAAGGGATATATCCTTGTGTTAAAGTTGTTCATTGTTCATCTTGTGTTAGTTATTTGCTCTCATTTACTATTAATTGTTTGATTAATTGTTAATTTGTTAAAATATCCTATTCACCCCCCTCTAGTCGATATCCTAGATCGCTTTCACCCCGTGACTCCTGTGAGTCCCAGGGAGGCAAATCCTTCACTCCTAGGGATAGGAGCGGAAGCGACGGAACAAGACTCCGCGACCAACCCTAGGGTCACGGATGAGGCACCTGCTCCAACAGTCCAGGAGTCCTCCAGACCTTCGGGCATATCCCTGTCGCTCGAACAGGTTACCCCGGTACGAATTCTTACTACTTTAGCCTTCATCATCCCTTATGCATATGCTTACAGGAGAATATACATAGGGAGAAAAGGCCCTGTTCACGAAGAGGAAAACCAGGGTGGACAACGATTGTCCTTTTTCTCTCGGGGAGCCACCTTCGAAATCCCAGAAGGTAATGGGATTTCAGTTGAGGTAAGAATCCTGGTTGGTTTGTTCTGAATTAGATCGTGGCGACCATCAACGTGATCGACGATTCCTTTTTTCTTTGCAGGCGTAAAGACGTAGCACTGAGCCCTCCAACCGCCCCGGGGAGGGTCGAAGTCTCTGCCGGTGCTGAGGCCTCCGGTGAAGAGTGCTCTGTCCCTTCGATCCAGGAAGTCGTCCAGGCCGTTAGGGACGAGTCGGGCGTGGAGACCAAGTTGCGGGCATCGGAACCTGCGACTGAGGCTCAGCAGGCGCATACACCTGCTGTTCCTATCGAGGATGAGGTGAGTCCCTCGACTAGGCCTCCCGCCATCCCGAAGGATAGTTCATTTCGGGAGTATACAGAGGTATAATGAACATCTCTTATGGTACCTGAATTGTGCATTGGACACCACTGATTTCTCTCTGTATCATAGGAACTATCCCACATAACGGCCAGATCGATTGCTATGGTGGAAAGCATCGAGGCCATACAAAAGGAGAGAGACTGCTTGCGAGAGTAAGAATAAATGCCCTTTAATTTGTATGGATACAAATTTGTTATGACAATTATCCTTTTTGTCACAGGGAGGTTGCTTCTCTGAAGAAGAACCTGGCTAATGACAAGCTCAAGGCGGCCATCGTGATTTCGAATCAAGAGGCCGAGCTCAAAGAACTGCGATCACAGCTCTCTGGTAAGTCAATTCTCGACCAGAATAACTAGACCTTGTCATTCGCACAGTTTGTAACTATCTTCTTACCACAGCGCAAGCAAGTCAAATAAAACAGCTCGGGCAGGATAAGACATTCCTCCAAATGACCATCGACTCTAACCGGAGGGCGAACAGAGACCTGAGTCAATCCGTCTTCGAAAAGCTGAAGATGGTGGCCCGTGTCCTGAGGGCTGATGTGGTCGAGACCACAAAAGACGACCTCAGTTCTAGCGACTAGTCTACACTGGTGGTAGCCCAAGCAGAATCACTGCTCGAGTATCTTCCTGAAGATACACGGCGATGACAGGAGGCGATCAGAACCAGAGTTCGATCAGCAGCCTCCGCCATCCTCTGCCAGTTTTGTCTCCACCATGGGTCAGATATGGACCTGAATCCGCTGGTGGGAACGGTAGAGATCGAGAGTGAAGAGCAACTCGAGGCCATCATGGAGGAAGTCAATCCCCTTGTAGATAAACTCCTGACCGAGCTCGGGATCATGTAACCCCTGTACAGACATAACTTATAGAATGCAATGCATGTATTTTTTGATTTTGAAAGAAAGCACTTTTCTGTTGTTTCATACTATAAGCATATCCCCCTAGCCCCCGCCTGTGATTATAGATACTAAAGGCTTAGTATTATAAACACAGGAGAGATACGAGTGCAACGACCAGGGGTGTGCGATCAGACCAACAATTACGATCAATGAAACGCCTAACCTTGTTGCAAACCAGCAGCCACTCAGGTGACCAAGGACATACGAGCAAGCCACGTATGCGTTGAGAAACGGCTTGTTTAGGAGTGACTTGTCTGGTAGTGGTCATGAGATCGGCCAGCGAATCCGATTAGAACGCTGTAGTGATATAACTGCCGGCGACCAGCCCCCAAGTTAAGTTTGTAACACACGAGCATGAAAGGAGATGTTCATCGTATGAAACCAAAAGACTTCTTGTTTTATTAAACAATGCTAATTGAAAAGGAAAAGGGATTGAATACTTACACGTAAAACTTGCGTAGTTGATCGATGTTCCAAGTATTGGACAAAATTCGACCATCCTCCATGGCTAATCGAGCTGATCCTGGTCGCGGCACCGAAACGACAGTGTAAGGGCCTTCCCACTTCGGGGAGAATTTGTTGTGATTAGACTGGTCTTGAATTTTTCGTAAAACCAGATTGCCCACGTGGAGACTACGTGGTCGCACCCTTTTGTTATGGTACTTGCGCAAAGCTTGCAAATATACCGCGGACTTGATCAAAGCGCGATCACGCCTTTCTTCTAAGAGGATGAGATCTTGTGACCGCTGCTCGGCCTGATCAACTCGTTCGAATTGCTCTCTCGGAACAGATCCAATACTAACTTCCATAGGCAATACGGCCTCGGCCCCATAGACCAGATGGAAGGGCGTGTCACCGGTGGCTCGACTAGAGGTAGTTCGTGGTGCCCATAGAACGGTATAGAGCTCGTCCGCCCAAGCCCCCGAGCGAGTTTTAAGGCGATCGAAAACCCGTTTCTTGATGCCTTGCAATATCTGCCCGTTGGCACGTTCCACGGCACCATTGCTCTGTAGATGAGCCACAGAAGCAAAGCACACCTTGGTCCCAATCTGGTCACAGTAATCCAGAAAAAGACCACTGGCGAACTGAGAACCATTGTCTGTGATGAGACGGTTTGGAACACCGAATCGAGCAACAATGTTCTTATGGAAGAACTTTTGTGCTGCTGATGCGTTAATATTTCGTACCGGTTCGGCCTCAATCCACTTTGTAAACGTTTCAATAGCTACGAACAGAAACTTGTATCCATTGGCCGCTTATGGCATAGGACCGACAATATCCATTCCCCAGACTGCAAAAGGCCATGCAAGGGGAATGGTTTGTAACGCATAGGCAGGTTGATGAACCTGTGTCACGTGAAACTGACACTGAGGACACATCTTGACCATATGCTTGGCATCATCGAGTGCCGAAGGCCAGTAGAATCCTTGTCGAAAAGCTTTTTCGACCAGTGTCCGATATGACGCGTGCGCACCGCATACACCATCATGTATTTCTTTCAAGAGGGATTTGCCTTCCTCCTGAGATATACAGCGCATGAGCACTCCTTGAGTACCCTTTCTATACAAAACTCCTTCTACTAGCTTGTACAGACGCGCTTTTCGAATCAACTGATTGCTTTCGGTTTCATCCTCGGGTAGGGTCCCATGTTCAAGATAGACTATCAATGGATGAATCCAATCCTGTTCCTGACCGAGGTTGGTAATGCAGACTGTTACCGGATCATCCTCGACCGAAGTCATAATCGAAGGATGGTCCAAGTGTTCAACGAACACTCCTGCCGGAGCAGATGTGCGTGAGGATCCAATTTTGGATAATTAGTCTGCGAGAATGTTGTCCTTTCGCGGGATGTATTGGACTTCGAAATGACTGAAGTGTTTTTCCAATCTCCTCACTTCCCCCAGGTAATGAGCCATTGTCTCATCGGAGGTGCTGTACTCCTTGTTTACCTGGTTTACGACCAGTTGTGGGTCTCCCCTCACCACTAATCGACGGACTCTGAGGAATTTTGCTGCCCGGAGCCCTGCAAGAAGACCTTCATACTCTGTTGCGTTGTTGGTTGCAACAAAGTGTAGTTGAATGACATACTTAAGCTGTTTGCCCTGAGGCATAACTAAGACTACTCCAGCCCCCGAGTGTTAAAAACTACGGGAACCGTCGAAGTACATTGTCCAGTGATCGGGGCATTCCAATTCCTCGGGCACCTACATGGGTGGCTCAGGGTTGGTCCATTCGACTACAAAGTCGGCCAAGACCAGAGACTTAATCGCCGTGCGGGGCGTGAAATGGATATCAAAAGCACTGAGTTCGACCGCCCACTTGGCGATTCGACCAGATTTCTCTGGATTTTGGACAATATCCCCTAAAGGAAAAGAGGAAGGTACTATGATCTTGTGAGCTTGGAAGTAGTGTCGTAGCTTATGGGAAGCCATCAGTAGCGCGTAAAGTATCTTCTGGACCTCAGGGTATCGCTCCTTAGGACCATGAAGTACCTCGCTGACATAGTAGATGGGTCTGTGTATCCCTTCCCTATCCACGATCAGGACAGCGCTGACCGCGTGCGGGGTGGCCGCCAAATAGAGAAGTAATGTTCTCCTTTATCGGGAGACACTAAGACTTGTGGACTAGACAAATATGTCTTTACCTCCTGAAATGCTTTTTCGGCCTCATCGGACCATGTGAAATTGTGATGTTTCCGCAGGGCCTTGAAGATAGGTAATCCCCTTTCGCCTAGTCGCGATATGAATCAACTTAAGGCCGCCATGCGACCAGCCAGGCGTTGAACATCTTTCATGGTCGAGGGAGACCTCATCTGTTCGATGGCCCTGATTTTTCAGGATTGAGTTCAATGCCTCTGGAACAAACAAGGAAACCAAGGAGTTTTCCTGAAGAAACCCCGAAAGAACATTTCTCCGGGTTCAATTTTATTCCAAAGCGATTTAAATTACAGAAGGTTTCAGTGAGATCGTCCAAATGAGACAATCCCTTAGTGCTTTTTACAACCAAGTCGTCTACATATGCTTCGAGATTACGCCCTATCTGGGAAAGAAAGGTCTTCTACATCAAGCGCTGGTACGTGGAACCTGCGTTCTTGAGATTGAACGGCATTCTGACGTAGCAGTAGGTGCCGAACGGGGTGATGAAGGCAGTCTTCTCTTCATCTTCTTCTGCCATGCTAATTTGATGGTATCCTGAGTAAGCATCCAGGAAGCTCATCAGTTCGCAACCCACGGTTGAGTCGACCAGTTGGTCGATGCGGGGAAGGGGAAAGTCATCCTTCGAACAGGCACTGTTAAGGCTGATGTAGTCGACGCACATGCGCCACTTGCCATTTGACTTGCGGACCATGACCGGATTGGCGAGCCATTCTGGGTGATCGACCTCGCGAATAAACCCGGCTTTTAGGAGTTTGTCCAACTCCTCTCGGATGGCTTCTTGTCGGTCGACAGCAAAACGCCTGAGCTTTTGCTTTATTGGTCGCTGTCCAGGTTGAATTGCTAACCTGTGCTTGATTACTTCCCTTGGGACACTGGGCATGTCGGACGGTTTCCACACAAACACATCTGCGTTAGTCCGGAGGAAAGTAATGAGGTTGAGTTCCTATTTGTCGTCCAGGCTTGATCCGACCCGAATCATCTTGGATGGATCATCTGGGTACAAAGGAACTAGTTTGAGTTTCTCATCTGGTCGAGGGGCAGCTTTGATCGCGTCAGCGGCAACTGTGGCGACCTGAGCGTCCCGGAGGGGAAGTTAGTCCACCATCTCCAAAGATAGCCGATCACATGTTAGTGCCACGTTGCGACTGCCTCGGATCGAGATGACACCTTTGGGGCCAGGCAATTTGCCGCACTGATAAGCATAGTGCGTTGCCATCATGAACTTAGCAAGAGTTGACCTGCCAAAGATGGCATTGTAAGCCGAATCACAATCAATTACATCAAAAGTAACCAATCTGTTCGGAAGTTATCCGGTTCTCCCAGTGTGACCGGGAGGACCACCTGTCCCAACGGCATCATGGAGGGACCAGGGATTATCCCATAAAACGGATGGATTATGGGTTTAATCTTCGAACGAGGAATTTGCATCTCGTCGAGTGCCTTGACCAATAAGATGTCCAAGGAGCTTCCTCCGTCGATCAGGACCCTTTCGGCTCTCGCATTACTGATGATCGGGATAATGACCAGAGGGAGCCTCAGTTGTCGAGTAAGCCCCACAGGACAATCAGTGCGATCAAACGTCAAAGGTGTATCCGACCAGCAGGGGTACTGAGGTTCACCGAGGGATGTCTCCGTTTGGTTGACCTCTCGATAAAAGGCCTTAAACTGCCTTTTGGAAACTAAAGAGGAGGAACCCCCAAAAATAACATTGATATGATTATGAGGTACCTGGTAAGACATCTCTTCGTCTCCGTCGGCATCCCTAAGCCTGCATGCTTGTTCCTTAGTCGGTAAGGTCGGCATCGGTCTAATCCCCTGGTAGAAGTCATCTAACTGCTCCAACCAACTCCTGCAGTTCTTAAGGTCGTGGCCTACGGAGTTGTGGAGTGGACACCACTTCTTGCCTTCCTGCGGGTTACTCGACTTTTCTGGCTGGTCGGCACTACGACCACCAGAGGTAGTTTTATTTTTGAACGAAGACTTGTTACCTTTGGTCGAAGGAGGCTTCTCTGCAACTGCGACCTCGCGGTACTGTCCAGAGCGATTCCTTTTCGACTTCTTCGACTTCCCGCCCGACGAAGATTCTGGTTTCTTGCTTGCATCTTCTTTCCTAGCGTCCTTGAGACCTGGTTGAGGCGGTAGGTTACCTTTATCGTCCATCCGGTTCCATTCGACTGCTTCGGCTGCGTCGGAGTATCGATCAGCCATATCAAAGAGATCGGCTACTGATCGAGGAGGATGGATGAGCAAATCTTTGGTGAATCTCCGATATCGAACGGCATGTTTAAATGCCCTAATAACGGAGCTATCAGATATGTTCGGGTGGTATTCCTCACACCGACAAACCTCTTGACAAACTGACGAAGAGTTTCGATCGAAGTTTGCCGTAGTCGATGGAGGTCGTCCTCTTTACCCGGCTTTTGATAACAATTTTGGAAATTGCTGAGGATAGTGTCGCACATCATTTCCCAGTTATAGATAGATCTTTCGGGTTGATTGACAACCAGGTTCTAACCGGTCCTTCAAGGACTATTAGCAGGTAGTTGGCCATGACCCGGTCATCGCCTCCTGCCGCTTGGATGGCAGTAATGTAGATTTGAAGGAACTCGGATGGGTTCTGAGTTCCGTCGAACCTTTCTATGGCCCCTGGTCGAAACTTGTCCAGCCAAATGACCGCATGAAGGCCGGGCGAGAAAGCTTTACAACCAACGTAGGGACCGTGAACTGTTCTGTGACTTTCGACCGGATCGCGAGCGAGCTCATGCAATGGAGAAGCCACTTGCGGTCCTAAGCGAGAGTGAACAGGGACTCGATCCCTACTACGAGAATCCTGTGCCTGCCTGGACTTGTCCTGGTGGAATGGTATAGGTGGCGGGTAACTTCGTCGACCAGAACCAGAGTGAGAACGTTCTCGATTGTCGGAACGTGTTACCGATCGGGAAGAGGCCGTGGGGGTCGCGTCAGATGCGACCTCATCCAACCTCTCTACCAAGATTCTGGTGAAGGCCAGTTTCTGCGCATCCGTGACCGTAGGAGGAAAATTACGCATGACCTCCGCGATAGATCGGAGTCTGCCATGTGTGCTTCTCCTAGGGGCACCAGGTGTCACCGTTTCTTCGTCCACCGGGAAATGCTACGCGACCACGTGATCATCGGGAAGAACTCGAAGCAGTATTGTAACGAGCCTGCGCATCTTGAAGAGCCTCTAGGGCAGTTCTGCGTAGTTCGTTGTCCTGTTGCTCGAGATCTTGATCCTCCTTCCGTTTGCGTTCCTGTTCTTCCCTAGCAACCCGTTGATCAGGAGTTTCCTCTGATAAGGCAGCAAACTGTCTAGGGAGAGAGGTCGCCGAGGGAGAAAACATCTCGGTTTGTTCCGAGTCAGACTCGAAATCAAAGAGACGGTGGAGGTTATCAGGGTCGAACCTCCCCGGGCTGATTTCCTGGTCGATATCATCCTTCCCCTCAGCGGGGTCGTATGACGGACAGGATTCACCCTCTAACGCCTTAAGAACCTCGGTGGGTTCTGACCTTGCGGTGTTCGCCCCCTGGTCGATGGACATGACCTGGAGAGTCGATTCGACCTCTGGGAGATTTTCACCTCCCATTTCCTCCATCGGAACAGGATCGCTCGGAGAAGGCATCGGAATGTGGGCATAATCCTCGAGATCGAAATCGTTCTCGGAATCATATGCCCCAGCCATAGTTCAGCGAACCTCCAGAAGAAAATTAGGACGCCTTGAGAAAGGCCCCACAGTGGGCGCCAGCAGACAGGGACAAGACTGTCAGAATTGGGGCGGATTTCCATGTGTAGCACGCGGAGCAACTCGCGGCCTTCCTGCGCAAAAACTCTGATGTTTTTGCCTAGAAGCTGTCTGACATGCGAGGCGTTGCCCAGGACATCATCGAGCACAAGCTCGCGGTGACTCCTGGTCACCCCCTGGTCAAGCAGTAGTTGAGGAAACTCTCCCTTGAACGCCAGGAGGCGATCAAGGTCGAGATCGCCAAGCTCTGAGAGGTGGGGTTCATTCATGAGGTCTTGCACCCCGAGTGGCTTGCGAACCCCATCCTCGTGAAAAAGTCGAGCGGCAAGTGGCGAATGTACGTGGACTTCATTGACCTCAACCGCGCCTGCCCCAAAAACAACTTACCACTCCCGCAAATCTCCGCGAAACTAAGTCCAGGTAAGTGGCGTCACATTGGCCCGGGGACATGGCCTCCGGTGCCTCCCCGGGCGCCGCCTTTTGGCCCTTGGGACTTGGCCTCCGGTGCCGTCCCAGGCGCCGCCATTGGCCCGGGGACCTGGCCTCCAGGGCCTCCCCGGGCGCCGCCTTTTGGCCCCCGGGACTTGCCTTCGATGCCGTCCCGGGCGCCGCCATTGGCCCGGGGACATGGCCTTCGGTGCCTCCCCGGGCGCCGCCTTTTGGCCCCCGGGACTTGGCCTCCGGTGCCGTCTCGGGCGCCGCCATTCGCCCGGGGACCTGGCATCCGGGGCCTCCCCGGGCGCCGCCTTTTGGCCCCCGGGACTTGGCCTCCGGTGCCATCCCGGGTGCCGCCATTGGCCCGGGCACATGGCCTTCGGTGCCTCCCCGGGCGCTGCCTTTTGGCCCCCGGGACTTGGCCTCCGGTGCCGTCCCGGGCGCCGCCATTCGCCCAGGGACCTGGCCTCCAGGGCCTCCCCGGGCGCCGCCTTTTGGCCCCCGGGACTTGGCCTCCAGTGCCGTCCCGGGGGCCACGATTAGCCCGGGGACATGGACTCCGGTGCCTCCCCGGGCGCCGCCTTTTGGCCCCCGGAACTTGGCCTCCAGGTGCCGTCCCGGGCGCCGCCATTCGCCCGGGGACCTGGCCTCCGGGGCCTCCCCGGGCGCCGCCTTTTGGCCCCCGAGACTTGGCCTCCGGTGCCGTCCCGGGCGCTGCCATTTGCCCGGGGACCTGGCCTCCGGTGCCTCCCCGGGCGCCGCCTTTTGGCCCCCGGGACTTGGCCTCCGGCGCATGTCCCGGGCCTCATCGCCCTCCTCAAGGTAAAAGTCTCGAGTTGTTTATCACGTGCAGGTCACGTGAGGAGCGCCTCGGGAATCAGCGACCACCTGTCAAGCATCCAAGACGTTTGACCGGGAGAAGGACGTTCCTACCCCTCAATCCGACGGTGGCCTCCGGGGTAGTTTAGGTTTTTTGCTTCTTTTTGGGGCTATAAATAGCCCTTGTACCCCTCAGTTGTAAAAGGGTGATTCATTGTTATTGGAATAGCTAAACTCACAGGTGTGCTCCGGAAGCCTCTCCCTCGGAGAGAGCCTCCCCAGCCGACTCCGGTCGGGAGCGCACCGACAGGACTAGGGCCCCCACCGGGACCCGAACCTGTATAAATCCTCGTGTCAATTCTTGTGTTTGTCCGGCAGGGGAGGACCGGTCTCCCGGTCAACCCGCGCCGCGTAATCTTCGCTAGGATCGTTCACAAAACCTGCCGGGGTATTCGCAATACCACGACACGAGCTGATGAGTTTCTTGGATGCATATCCGGGCTATCACCAAGTCTAGATGGCAGAAGGGGACGAGGAAAGGACGAGTTTCATAACTCCCCTCAGAACCTTCTGCTACGTCCACATGCCCTTCGGGCTGAAGAATGCTGGAGTGACCTTCCAGCGACTCATGACGCTGGTCTTCAAGGACCAGATCGGTCGCAACGTCGAAGTCTACGTCGATGACGCGGTCGTCAAAAGTCCCCGCGCGACTGCTCATGTCAGCGATTTTGCAGAGACCTTCCGCACCCTCCATGCATACGGGTTGAAGCTCAACCCAGAGAAATGCGCCTTCGGTGTGCACAGGGGGAAGCTCCTGGGCTTCCTCGTGTCCCAGCGGGGCATAGAGGCCAACGGCGAAAAGATCCGGGCATTCCTGGACATGCCCCCGCTGCGCTCGGTCAAAGACGTTCAACGACTCACCGGCCACTTAGCCGCACTGAGTCGTTTTGTCTCACGGTCGGGGGAACGCGGCCTCCAATTCTTCAAAATCCTCTGGGGGCTTGAAGTGTTCTGATGGACCCCTGAGGCCCAGGAGACCTTCAATGATTTGAAGAAATATCTCACGAGCCCCCCAATGCTCGTGAGCCCGTCTCCGGAATAGCCCTTGCTCCTTTACCTCACCGCGACCCCAGTCGCCGTAAGTGCGGTATTGGTAAAGGAGCAAGACGGGCAACAGCGTCCCGTGTACTACGTGAGTGAGGCCCTCCAAGGGGCCAAAACTCGATACACGGAGATGGAGAAGATCTGCTACGCCCTTCTGATGGCGTCTCGGAAGCTTCATCATTACTTCCTGGGGCACCCCATCACTGTCCTGTCATCCCTCCCATTGGGGGAGGTGCTCCAGAACAAAGAAGCTACCGGCCGGATAGGGAAGTGGGGGGCCGAGCTCGCGCCCTTTTCCCTTTCCCTCACGGGGTGCTCCGCCATCAAGTCACAAGTCCTCGCCGACTTCCTGGCGAAGTGGACTCCAACCTCCGGGCTCGGGGACGAAGACCTCCCTGCACCACCCCAACGTAGTGACCATTGGACACTCATGTTCGATGGCTCCCTGTGCCTCGCCGAGGCTGGTGCGGGAGTAGTCCTCCGGAGCCCCGAGGTGAGGGAACTGGAGTACGCGGTGCGACTCGAGTTCCCTGCCACGAACAACGTCGCTGAATACGAGGCCTTGCTCCTTGGGTTGCGCCTCGCGCGTTCCCTGGGGATTCGACGCCTCCTAGTAAAAGGAGACTCCCAGCTCGTAGTTTGCCAAATGGACAAGTCCTACTTGTGCCATGACGCAAACTTGAGCCTCTACTTGCAGGAAGTGCGCAAGATGGAGAAGCACTTCGATGGCCGGGAAGCCCGGCACATCCCGCGGAGTGACGACGACCGGGCCGATGCCCTAGCTCGGGCAGCCAGCGCCCGGGAACCGCTCCCCAAAGGGGCTTTCTTGGAGATCATCGCGAAGCCCTCGGTGACCTCCCCAGACGCGGGTGATACTCCCTGCGTCCCGGAAGTCGCCGAAATCACCCGGACTTCATCCTGGATGGATCCCCTCGTCTCCTTCATTAAGGGGGAGGGGGACCCTCCCAACGAGACTGAGGCCAAGTGCCACTGAGCCAAGGCCCGGGTATACCTCCTGTTGGAGGGGAAGCTTTACAAGCAGGGGGCTTCCACCTTTCTCCGCTGTCTTCCCCGGCCGGAAGGGCTCCGGCTTCTCGAGGATATACACTCGGGAAGTTGCGGATCTCATCTGGCCCCGCACGCCATCGCGGCCAAGGCTCTTCGCTAGGGTTTTTATTGGCCAACGGTGATTCGGGACACGCGAGACCTCGTCTCCGCGTGCGAGGCCTACCAGAAGATGGCCAAAGGTTCGAGCCTCCCCCCTGCAGCACTGCAGGCTATCCCCATCATTTGGCCCTTCGCGCGCTGGGGGATGGACCTCCTTGGTCCCTTCCCCGCAGCGCCCGGGGGCTACAAGTATGCGGTGGTCGCGGTCGACTACTTTACGAAGTAGGTTGAGGCCGAACCTCTGGCCAGTATCACGTCCCGGGCGGTACAGCGGTTTTTCTGGAAAAATATCGTATGTCGTTTCGGCATCCCCCAAGAGATCACTGTCGATAACGGGACCCAATTCGACTCGGTATATTTCTGGGAATTCTGCGAAGTCCTGGGGCTCACTATCCACTTTGCCTCAGTAGCTCATCCCCAGAGCAATGGGGCCGTCGAAAGGGTCAATGGCGTAATCCTGCAAGGGTTATGCCGACGGCTCGAACAAGCCGCCTCCAAGCGGGGTGCATGGGCGGAGGAGCTCCCTAGCATCCTCTGTTCCATGCGCACGACCCCGAGCCGGGCGATGGGACGCACTCCATTCTCCCTTGTATACGGGGCGGAGGCAGTCCTTCCCCCGGAGATTGGCCTCCGGTTACTGCGGGTCGAGCTCCTAGACAGAGCCACGACTGCAACGTACCAAGCCAACGAGGCAAATCAACGACTGGAGGTTGACCTAGTGGAGGAGGAACGCGACCGAGCGCTCCTCCGCCACGCCATCTACGAGCGCGAAATGACGCGCGCATACAACTAGCGCGTCACGGACCCCCAAGCCCAATGAAAACTCTCCCCCAAGTGGGAGGGCCCCTACAGGATCTCGGCGGTCATTGGCGCGGGGGCTTACAAGCTCTCCAACAATCAAGAGCAGGAGCTGAAGCACACGTGGAACGTGCATTTGCTTCGCAAGTTCTACATCTAGCCTACAGGCTCGTCCCTTCCCCCGGAGCCATCACGCCGGAGGGGAGGGGGACATTGTACTCACCATTCCCTCCCCCGTCGCGATCTTGCGGGGGGAGGCGTTGTATATTAACTCATTTTCAATACAATCGGTTTTTTCCTCAGCTCTGACTCATTGTAGGTTTTTACATTACCACCTCTCACAGCGATGCTCTCCCCGTGAGGATGCCCTCTTAGCGAGGATGCCCTCCCCACGAGGAAGTGGGCTATCACGACCCAACAAGTCCCTACAACGGGAGTCCCACTCCCGTAGGGCGGCTTACAATCACCCCTCGTGGACTGAGGGTGTAAGCGGCAACCCGGTCATCAAGGACCGCGGTAACGAGTCAATTTGAGAGACTAGTCCCCTACTCAAACACTCAGACCCGTCATCGGGCGCATCCTCCTCCAGGAGTCTATTGTCTCCCTAGCGAGACAGAATTCTCGGATATTCTTTCTTGGAGATCTCGTTCCCGGCTCCCCGTTCTCACGGCGACCGGAGGGCTTTCTCCCAAAAAAATTATCCCCGGGAATTTCACTTTCTCAAATATTCTCTCGGAGATTTTGTTCCCGGCTCCCCGTTTTCACGGCGACCAGAGGGTTTTCTCCCTGAGAAAATTTTTGGAAATCTCGGATTTCCTTGAATGTTCTTCTCCGAAGACCTCGTTCCCGGTTGCCCGTTTTCACGACGACCGGAGAATCTTCTCCCGGGGCAATTCCCGGAACTCTCGGGCATTGCCTCCCGGATAGCTCTCCCCAGCTCCCCGTTCTCACGGCGACCAGAGGATCCCACCGGGACTTTCAAAAAATTGTTCCTGGAAGTTTTCCCAACCTTGGGAAAACTTGAGGAATTCTTAATTGAAGGGTTCTTACCCCGGGGGCTTTGTCACCTCCACAGCGTACAGAGCTACCCTCCGGCCGCTATGGAGGGGGGATAAGGAGCACCCGGGAATCACCCTGTTCTGGACTATTCGAATACACAAGCAAACTTAGTTTTATTAAAAATATTCATTTAACCAGAGGACATCTTTCCCCTCTGGTGGGCATCGTTACGTTATACGCGATACAACCCAGAGTATAACCCGGAAGGCTCCTACACCTAATAATCCCAAAGGCCCTCTGATAGCTCCCGGGCCAGGTCTCAATATAAACTTCGTATACGACGCTGGGCCTCACGGAGAAAATCTTTGGGCCAATACTCGTAGCCCGCCGGTGGAAGTATTCGAAGCTGGGGAACCCTCCGGGACCCCGATCGCGGAGGGGACAGTTCGACGCGGTGGTTGTCGAAGTTGTCCAAGTGCCACTCCGGATGCCACCGCAATTGGATTGGCTCCCGGGAAACACCTCTGCCATGTCCCCTGGATAAAAGACTTAACAAAATGAAGGTGGCCTGGGCTTCCCCCGGGTGACACCCACCGGAGACCGGGGGCTCCACCTCCGGCGAAGCTCCCTGTAACATCGGGACGCCCCTGAGGTTGTGCTCCAACCTCGGGGGTCTTTGCCCGGAAGTGACTCCCTGAGCCCTGGGAGTAACCTCCCGAGGAACCTGGCAAAAATGATTCAAAGACTTAGCAAAAAAATTTCATTTCTATTGCATCAAAATGTTTTTGTATAAGTGTCCGGGGCTTCCTCTAAGAAGCTACCGAGAGCAAAAACCTTAAAACAAAAAAGGGTCCTACCTAAGGGCCCGGGGGGAGGCTCATACTTGTTCATTGGCGTCCTCCCCCCGGGAGGCTCCAGCCGGAGTCGCAGCGTCAGCCCCCAGAGGCGCCGGCGCCAGGAATCTCACCCAAACTATCCGGTCGTAGAAACCGCCGGTGAGTTGCTCCACTTCTCGCCGAGATGGCTCGAAGAACTCCGGAAAGCTCCGGGGAATCCGGCCCCCGATCTCCCGGGAGCCAACCCCCCAATGCTCGACGAGCCCGGCCGTGGCAGCCACCACCGGGATCATCCGGCCACGTGCCCGGGCATCGGCGGCCACTGGGATCACGGAGACTTGTGCGTTGACAAAACGCGCAGCCTCCGTGAGCGTCGCCGGCACCACCTCGGAGGTGCCTCACTCCGAGCCCTTCGAGTGCTGAACGGACGAAGCAGCCCACGTCCGTCACCGCCCGGACGCTGGAGCCCGCGAACTCCCGGAGGGCTCCCTCCTTGGCCTTTGCCTCCCTCCGAAGCCAGTCGTTGGCATTCTTGGAGGTGTGAAGCTGGGCCCGGACCCGGGCCAACTCCCGGAGGGCGTCATCCCGCTGCTCCAGGTAGGTGGCGGCCTTCTCCTCCACCCCCTACAAGCACGAGAGTTAGCTGAAATTTGAATTGAAGTCCCGAAGGAAACAAACCACCGGTTCGAGAATGTACCTAGATCTAGAGAGATTGAAGCTCCCTGCAGTGTTTGCGATGCGTCCCTTGCGAGACGTACTCCTAGACCTTTTCGGTCTGCAGGCCCTCCGAAAACTGGAAGACCACCCCCGCGGGCAGCAGGGGGGTCTCCCTCCCGGCGTCACCAGACCCATCGGGACCGGCAGCGGGTCCCCTCGTGAAGGTCGCGGGGGTGATGAGGGCCGGAGTCGCGGTGGCCGGCATCCATGCCACTGAAGAAGTGTCTGAGGAGGAGGCCAACGAGCTCTCCGAGGGGGTACCTCCCCGGGGGGGATAAGGAGCCCTTTCCCCTTTCCGGTCCGCGGGGCCCCGGGAACTCTGTTGCCGGGGGGACCTCGTAGACCTAGGGGCACCCCCCTCCTCCACCGACCATTCAACACGCGGAGCCGAAGGGGGCGAGTGGGCATAATTCGCCGAATCGGATGGCCCCCCATCACCAGCCGCCTCCTGTCCCCGAGCCTCTCCAGAGGCCTCGGGGAGGCGAACGAGCTCCCACGCCTCCATCGCCCCCCCGGAGCTCTCCGGGAGAGGCGGTGTCACTTCGTGCTGGGGAGGGGCCCGCACGCCCTAACCCGGGGGCTGCGTCCCGGGCCTTCACGGGCGTTGAGCCCGGCATCGTCGACGGATCGAGGGCCTTTTGAGCCTTGGCCCGTTTTGGCTCAGAACCCCCGGCAACCTCCTTCCCCCTCTTGTGGGAACCGGGGGTGGGGAGAGGCGTCCTTGCTGGTAGCCTCAGCACAAAGGCCTCAGCCACCAAGTTTCGGGGAGGACCCTCCCCAATGACACGCACAATCTGCTCGTGCTCGTCGGCATAACACCTCTCGAGGAGGTTCTCCGCCTTCTCCCGGGCCGCCAGGTACGGCCGGATTGCAAAAGGTAAGAGTTAGAAAAATTAACGAAGGAAACAAGCAAAGTAGCCGGGAACTTACGTCGGGTCACCGTCTTTTGCGGGGGCCGCTAGGCCGGACACATCCCGATCCCCCTCGTCCGAAGCTAGTAGGGGGAGATCTTCAGCAGCGTCAGCTCATCGGCGGTGTCCCTTATAGAGCGGACGCCCCGGGAGCCCACCACTTTGCTGAGGAGCTTCAGCTCCTCCTCGGTCCACACCGGGGGCTTGGGTGCGGACAACTGGCTGTAGGAGGGGGGATCCGGTGAGTACATCACCTCGTCGTCCCAGACTCGGAGGTAGAACCACCTGCAGACCCAGTCCCCCCAGTGGTCCCGGGAGGCCACTACTGGGTACTCCGCTACCCGGGACGGCAGCAGCTGGATCATCATCAAGCCAAATGGGGACTTCGGTCCTCCCTTCACCAGGTGGGAGCTCCTCGCCGCTGGTTCGTAGAAGTACCAGAACAGCCGGAACGTCGGCTCCCGTCTGGTGGCTGTCTCGAACAGCCAAATGAAGAGGCCCATCCGAATGAAGGCGTTCAGCGTCAGGTGGTTGAGGGCCGCTCCATACTCCTTAAGGAACTCCCGGTGCAATGGGTGCACTAGGAGCCGGAGCCCGGCCACGAGGAAAACCTCGAAGACCACCACTTCTCTGGGCCTAGGGTGGGGGGCACCGTCTTTCTTCGAGGCGATCCCGATGGGTGCCATGTGGCTCCTCGTGATGCATCTGTGCCACCCAATTCAAACGGCACGTGGGAAATGAAGGGACGAGCACGCGAAACGAGGCTTCGCCGGTTCGAACCGCGAGCAGCCATTATGGCCGAACGGCGCGCTCCCATCGAGACGAGGCCTTAATGAACGACGGCGCTGCCATAAACGCTTGGCGCGGGAATCAAAGCATCACGGTCACAGAGATATGTCCCGGAGGAGATGTTCCTGGTAACACGGACCATCCCCCTCGGGACTCGAACATCGTCCCCGGAGGGCATGGGGGGGTGCTGTTTGGGGAAATCTCCACGGGATCAAGTCCTGGTGAGAGGCGCGTCCATTTGCCCGGGGACAAGGCCCCCCCGGTGGCTTGTCCCCGGCGCCGCCTTCTACCCGGGGACAAGGCCCCCCGGTGGCTTGTCCCAGGCACCGCCTTTTGCCCGGGAACAAGGCCCCTGGTGGCTTCTCCCGGGCGCCGCCTTCTGCCCGGTGACAAGGCCGTCTGCCGTGGCTTCTCCCGGGCGCCGCCATTTGCCCAGGGACAAGGGCCCTCAGTGACTTGTCCCGGGCACCACCTTTTGCCCGGGGACAAGGCCCCCCGTGGCTTGTCCCGGGCGCTCCCCGGTCCCGGGTCACGTGAGGATCACGCGGGAAGCGCCCTGGGAAATGGCGGATATCTGTCAAGCATCCAAGGCTCCTGATCAGAAGAAGGACATTGCTGCCCCTCGAACCAACGGTGGTGAGCGGGGTAGTTTAGTCTATTTGCTTCTTTTGGCCCTATATAAGCCCTTGTTACACCTCATGTGAGAGGGACAATTCATTTTTGGCTAATAGACAATCAAACAGGTGCGCTCCAGAGCCATCTCTCCCCCGAGAGAGCTCCCCTAGCCAACTCCGGTTGGGAGCACGCCGACAGGACTAGGGCCTCCACTGAGGCCCGAACCTGTATAAACCTTTGTGTCACTTGCTGTGTTTGCCCAACGGGAGAGGACCAATCGTACGGTCAGCTCGCGTCATCTTTTCTTCACTAGGATCTTCCACAAAACCTACCGGGGTATTCGTAATACCACGACAACCATCTCCTTGAACATGTTGATCCTTTCCTTTCAAATTAGTTAAGTATTTTGTTGTGTAAATATTATGCATGTTATTTGAGTAAATTCGCGTATGTTTGAATACAGCTACTTAGTCATTGTCCCAAATTGAAAAGCCATCCTTGATTTTCAATCCATGTAAAACATCCTTGATGCCTAAGGTTAGGCTATAATAGTAGTATGAATCATCCACATGAACAAGTAAAATGGTTTTCAGAAAATATGGATGTCTTTTAAAAATGTCTATTCTAGATAGGAGAGGTAAATCATGTGAATCGGTAAATTTGGTAAAATGGTGTTGATCATTATGTATAAAGAGAAGTAAAGTGAACTCCTCCTCTCTTGGATAGTTAAGGACTAATCAATTTGTGCTGAACATCCAGTAGCATGTTAACATACCTCTACAAGCCTGGTATGGGACCGGCATGACCAAGTATCCTTTTCGAATTATTATCCTAGCTCTGCATAGTATTAATGATAAATGGACAAAGAAGCATTAATCATGCACACGGTCTGTGAGGGAAGATCCCTCTCGACAACATTGTACACTGACGGTTTGGGAAGATCCCATCCGTCATGTCTAGGATTCATGCCGAAGGAGGAAGATCCTTCCTATGCACACAACCCTCAAGTTTGCTCACTATTGGAGGAGAAGGAAGATCCCGCGCACCACATGCCAGTACTGAGTGATGGTTAGGGTGAAGGTATAAGAGGGAAGATCCCTACAATGCTTCACAACTATATTAGGAATCCTAGCCAGAGGTGAAATTCTTAAGGCATCAATCGGTGGTGAACCTCTTACAAGACAGAGCTAGTGTAATTAGCAAGGTAGGGTGAAAAGCGTGTTATTCTCAACTCAGTTGCACGCTTAAAGTAGCATGATCAAACCTGGCATAGGAGACTCTTATGCTTAAAGTAGCGTGATTGAACTAAAACCTATAGTTGTGGCAACAATAATAAGTTGAGAAGTCTTGTGGATAAAGCGATACCTCTCTGTAGAGTTTCAAAGGTATTCAAATACTCCGTACTCCCGGTTTTAGGAGTATGTTATGGTCAATGGATTTATTCCATGTTGCAAGGCACAAGTAGTTTTGAATGAGTTGTTCGATCAATTGGCTTAAGTTTCTTCACTCTTGAACTATTATGTAAGGTGAATTTTCAATGATTGTTTTAAATACATTGCATGTTGATTAATTGTTAGGTTGTGAATATGGTTTGGAAAAGAACCTTAACCACCTTCCTTAAATTCCCTATCATGTTATATATTCTTGCATTTATTAAGTGGCGATTTGCTGAGTACCTTGTACTCACCTGTGACTGAACCACTCCATCGGAGGTTGAAGAGCCAAGTGACTTTTGCTCACATGAGTATGAGCCTGAACCCTTTGAAGACTTCGACAAGTTTTTAGGCATTGCGTACCCCGGTCGAGCGACTGTGGGAGAAGAGTAGAGTTCCGCTCTTTCCGTGTTTTGCTAAAAAGTTGAAAGGATATTTTGGACCTATTTTCTACTAACTTATGTAAGGCACTAATGCCATTATTGACTGTGAACTTTTAATGTTTCATAAATCAGTTATGTACCTTGTTGGTTGTGATGTTCATTTCTGGTTCGCAACAAAATCCTGGGTAGTTGCGACAAGGGGGCCCTGTTTCGTATCGTGGAGTTCGGTACGGGGCAGGTGGTCCCCCACATATATGTATATATGTATATGTATGCACATACATATGTATGTGTATGTATATACGTATGTGTGTGTGTATATATATATATGTATACATACATATATGTGTGTATACATACATATGTGTGTGTGTGTGTCTATATATATTTATACATATTTTGTAAGATAAGAATCTTCCTGTTTAAATAACAGAATTCTCGAAAACTAAGATTCACCTTTATAATCTATTCAAGTTAACTTAATTCAGTAGTCAATTAATTTTTTTTAAAAAACAATCGCACTTACTTTAATTATTTTAAATCCATATTTCAATAATTAGGAAATGAATGCAAATAGTATTATCCTTTTTGGAAATTATGTAACCCGATGCTTTAAGCAATTCCATTATGTAGTTCAAGTAAACCAAATTTGAATTTTTGTCTTATCTAGGAGGGTAACCTTTCGATTCATCGAATGCATTGGAAGACGCTAAAAGCTAGTTCAGGGTTGAGTGTCGGTTTCATGAGAGAGGTGAGAATATCTATCGCTTAAACACTGCATCCCTACAATTTGATCACCAATGTTCTTCTAAAAACTTATATACTTAAGTATTTTAACTCCAGAAGCAAATCTGAGTGAGGAGCCCCAGAGCAACTTGCACATCTTAGATCCTGAACTTGTTGACCCAAGCAAGTTTTATTCCTTGACCATGTTGAGCATGCTTGGTTGAAGTTATTTCATTATCATTTAGTTGATAATCTAGATAATGTTATCACATTGCATCAAAAGGAATATTTTATGGAATTAAATGTCGGTCCTGGTGAAAGTGTCGTAGACAATAGATGAGTAATCTTGTTAAGAGCCAAGGGATGGCTTGTATTTGGTGATAAAAAATAACTGTGAAGATTTTCACAAGACAAGGATATAACCAATTGTCACTTTTATCCAGCACCGTATTACCCGTATCGACCACAGACATGGTATGAGACAGGCCTAGTCAAGTATCTTATCCAAAAATGCACCTCTGCATGGGAATGTATATATGTATGTATTTATGAAGTAATGAAAGTCATGACCTGAGGGTGGGCCCAGAGCTATAGGCTCAACTGGTGGTGTAGCAGTTGTGTTCGTCTACAAGGGCATGGCGATGCCATACCAGTGGAGGAACACAGTATAAGGATTTGAAAAAGTCTATGTTCTCTTGATGGTGTCACGCATTTTCAGAAATGTGGGGTGATGTTGACAAACAGCAACATGAAAATCAAGAGTTTCTGTGGGTAAAGTGATACCCCTCTACAGAGTAAAATGTCAATATTCACTTCTTACTTCTAGGTTGGAAGTTGCGTCACGACAAGAAAGGAGGCCTATAGGTGGCCTAACCAAGTGATATAAGTGCCTAGTAGAGTTTTTACTTAACAAACTGAGTCTCTTACAATCACAACTAAATTTTGGCAGAAAACTGCATCCTTGCCTAATAAAATCTATTACTCCTTTGACTAGTTAAGGTCTGCATGATGCATTTAAACTTTAATTGTTTGCTGAGTGCCTCGGCACTCATCCTTGCTACCTGTATATCTTTGTTAGACCTTGAGTACTCCATCGGCGATGTGATACTGACCGGTGCAGAACAAGAGGATTTCCTGGAGGAGGACATTTGTGACTTCAATCCAATCTACTTTGGCACTAGCGATGAAGATTAATCACCGCGACCACCTCAAAACTGTCATGTTATTTTGTTTTTTTTTATGAAGAAACAGTAGGAAAACCTACTGCAAAAATATATTATCAAGAAGATAACCAAATAAAATACAGATCCAAAAGAAAAAGAAAAATTACAAAAGATCCAACCATCTTTTGAAACAAGCCTTTTTAACTCTCTTACATCTGACAAGGATCAATCCTAGATCTAGCATAAAGACTTCAAGCCATTCTATAGTTGACCCTGCATGATTTTGATATATAATCTTATTTCTAGATTTTCATAGACTCCAAAAAGCTGTTATGATAATTTCCCAATAACATGTCTGAATTTCTTTAAATTGCTTCTTCCCTGATGAAAGTATGTCCCAGAAATGATTATCAAGATCCCAACTAGTACCTATACATCTCCAGCAAGCTTTTGCAAACGAGCAAGAGAAGAACAAGTGAACCTGGGTTTCCAATTCTCCAAACGTACAACAAACACAGCCTAGAGTGTCCACATTAATTTGTTTCCTCAATAACAATTCTTTTTTATTCAATCTTTCATGAAGAAAAATCCAAAAGAATACTTTCTGTTGGAGGAGACAACTATTTTTCCAACATTTATCGAAACTTGGATGATTCATCATATGCCCAGAAACTGAATTATAAATCTTCTTAGTGACAAATTCTGCTTTTTGCGCACCTATTGGTATCCATTCATCTTTATCTCCTATTTCATCTTGAAGTCTTTGATGAAGTTGCTCAAGAAAAAAGAATTGCTGATGAGATATTGGCGAAAGAGGGAGCATGAACAGATCAAGAATCTCGTCTTATGCCAAAAAATTACCTACTGAAATTTCATTCCTTGAAAAAGAATAAAGTTCAGCCCAATCCAGAGATAAGATATTACAATGCCATAAATCAGTCCATAAGCTGCAAGTAGACCCATTTCCCAAGGCACATTTGAATAAACCTTGAAAGAGTGATAAATAGTGAAGTATATCTTTCCACCAAAAAGATCCTTTATCAGAAGACCATCGAGGTAAACGTAAAGAATAGTAATGCTCCCAAAGTAACTTAGACCAAGGTAAATCCTTTCTGATAAAGAATTTAAAAAGGACTTTCAACAATAGAACTAGGATTTGAGTTCTAAGGTTCATTATTCCTAGCCTTCCTTTTTTAGGCTTGCACATTTCAGACCGAGCGATTAAACAATTCCCTCCAAAACAAGGGGTTGTCCTTTTCATAAGAAAGTTCTTTTGATTTTATCTATTCTTGAAATGATCGTCTCTAGAATCTTTAAAGTGCTCATGCAAAACATTGGCAAAGCAGAGGGAACCGAATTTAACAAAGTTAGTCTTCCTCCGAAAGAAAGAAAAGACATATGCCAACCAGTTAACCGTTTCTCGACCCTATGGAGGATCCTTTCAAAGTCTACTATTTTTGGAGGACCCTATGAAAGATTCCCAACTTACATCCAAGAATCCCAGCTAAATTTTCTGCAACACACTGATCACAATAAATTGGGACCAAAGAAGTCTTATCAAAATTGACCTTCAGACCCATTTGACGGACATTATTACCCGAGTTAGTTGCCCATGCCATTCTATGGTCGTAGGAAGCCACGAAACGAGACCTAAGTTACCTATATGCCTTTTCTATGGTTGCAGAGACCTAGGAGAGAGACTACGGGTGAGTTCAAGATATTTTGGACATAACCCCTCACGGATGTTTATTACCCTTGATCGCAATGTTTGTGGTCATGGAACTCTGTGGTCTCGACACATATCGTCGCAGAGTTCATGGTCTCATATACCCGCGAGTATCATGGTCGCGGAGACGTCTGTCCGTGGTCGCCCCGGTCATGGAGAGAAAGCCAATATCAATACTTGGTCGTAGTTAGTACGCGACCAGACTATTGAAGAGTTATGTTGGACTTGGAAAGTATCATTGAAACTTACCAACCACAATCCAAGGATCATATGGTTATGATACCATCAGTTATAACCATTCCATAATCCTCCCAGAACAATATAACTCCCTTTCTCACTGACAAGATAACCATCAGGAAGATAAGGATGAATGTGCATTTACCTAAAATCGTACGTCATAACCGCACATCAACAACCGGCAAACCGCTATATAGCGACTGCCAAACTGTCGAACATCCCTCTATTGGCACCCTTTCGACAAGTATAAAAAGGAGACCAATTCAAGGGGGAAGAGGGAGAAAAAAGAAAACAAGCGACAAAGAAGATTATTAGCCTTTGCAATATATTCTCTCTATATTTCATCTTACTTATAGTAAAAACATAACAGGAGTAGGGTTATTACTCAGACTTTGAGGGCCCAAACCTGTATAAATTCCATGTCATTTTGTTTCATAGATACTGTGATTTCTTTTGGTGATTGTTAGAATTGTCTCCTGCTAAACAAAGTAAATTCGTGTAGAGACCTTGTTCCAATTGTCGACAGCTGGCGCCGACCGTGGGGATCCTTTCAAGACATTTTTAGATTCACCAGAGTTCATTGTATCTATGGATCCTATATATGCCTTGTGCATATGATTCTGAAAATGATTTCGATCTCGATGATTATGTTGATGTCATGGATGAGGACTCCATCCCCATCGAAGATGTCAATGTTACCCTCGAATCTTTTCCCGAGGAAGAACCTTCTCTGGTTCTGGTCACGTCCATGGACCAAGAACCTGAGAAAGTAATTCACTCACCTTCTGTGAGTTTTGTCACATTTGAGGATGAGTATGTGCCACAACCCATTGTCCTAGACAGTATGGGCGATAAAGATCTTGATTTAGATCTGGAAGATCTGCTCCAGACAATCTAAATTCCCTCTTTGATTTTGAGCCTGACTCAAAAAAAGAAGAGATGCTTTCTCTGTCTGTGGTCTCCGCACCATGGGAAGTTGCTAGACTTTCTGAAGAGACCCCTGAGTAATGCAATGGTAGGGAGGAAGGAGAATGCAAATGGGAAGAAGACGAAGCTCACAAGTAGCGAGAGGCTGAAGTTCACAAGACAATAGAGGAAGCTCTGCACCCTGTGCAATTTCTCCATGATACCGCCACCCATGACTTTGGTCCTAGAACGTCTCCTCAATGACATCTTGATGGTCGTAGGTGCGACCAATCGATGCTCTCAACCCCGAAGTATTCCCCGACTATTGAGGCGACGATGACAAAAAACTCCTCTGGCACCCAGAAGGAGTGCGCAGGATTGCATTTGTGTGATTGTGGAGGCACTTCGCAATCCTCCCTCTTGTTTCGCAAATGATGATGGGGTAATATTTGCAAGGGTGCTTCTAGAGAACCTCTATGGAGTTGCCTCAGATGTAACTCCAATCACATCGTCACAATCGGTCACTCATTCCCAAAAATGGGATAGTGATTACCAAAGCCAAAGACGACGCAATCGTGTTTACACTACCTCAACCCAACATGACAAATCCCGACGAACTGGTAGTTCTTGTGACCACAACCATGAACCGGTGCGCTCGTGCTTGGGACCATGTCATGAGTTTCCTCAGGCTAATTCTTCCCGCGGCCAAGGAGATAGACGCAATGATCGACAACCGCATGTTTCATACGTGGGTTGTTAGGCTTTCTCGCTAGGATTGCGTGTTGTGGTTTGGCCTGATAGGTTCAGGCCTGGCATGATTGAGAGATTCGATGGTTCTCAAAATCAATCTGAATTCCTCCAGATATATGTCACTGCCATTCAAGCGGCAGGAGGAAACAATTGGGTTATGGCGAATTATTTGCCAATAGTTCTTGAGGGTCCAGCACATACCTGACTATTTAATCAGCCAGAAGGATCGATCTACAGCTAGGAAATGTTGTGTGATTCTATCCTCAACAATTTCCAAAACTGCTATGAGAAGCTTAGAAAAGAAGATGATCTTCACCGACTGCGCTAAACTTCAAATGAAACCCTTCGACAGTTCGTCAAGAGATTCATGGGAGTAAGAAATACTATTCTCAATATCTTTGAAAATTTGGTTATCAGGGCCTTTAAACATGGCGTTCGATACCAAAGATTCACTGAAGATCTAAGTATTCATCCACCAAGATTAGTGTCAGAACTTTTCGACATGGCTGATTGATATTCCAACACAGCCGGGGCAGTGGAATGGAATAGAATGGTGGATAAGGGTAACTTACTCCCTCAGCCTGGTCTCAATTCTGAGAAGAAGGATGTTTCTAACAAGAAATTTAAATCATCTACGGGTGGGAAGTCCAAGAAATCCAAAAAGGATGGAGCAAACCAATTCTTAGAGGTACAATCATGAAAAGCAACCACAGGGAAAAGGTAAAAAAGTTGCATTCAAAAATAATAAATCTCCTTCTAGTGGTCGCAACAACGACCATACGAAAAAACAGACTAACCCGCAGGGAGGCAAGAAATGGTGTTCGTTGAATAATGTCTCCGGGCACGACCTCAAGAATTTTCGCAGCTAGTTGAAGCGCATGAAAGATTTTTACCAAGATAATGCACCTATGCCAATTATACCAGAACAGGGACAATTCTGTGGAACTAAGGATGCTGATAGAGACGAGGACATGCCATACCAGGTACCAAAAACTCATGTCAATATAATTATTGGTGGTTCATCGTCTTACTTTTCTAAGCGTCATTTTAAGTCTTTTCGCCACGAGATGAATAATATTGAAGCTCCCCCAGGAGAGCCTCAATTTCTCTGTTGGTCGGAGACTTCCCTGACCTTCTGCCGGGAAGATTGCCCTAAGGGACTGTCGCGACCACGGCGACTCCCTCTGGTGATATCACCCACAATTAGCAATGCTAAAGTGGGTCGAGTACCAGTTGATGGAGGCAATTACCTAGACTTACTCTTTGCAAAAAGCACTTGACGAGATACAAATACCTCGTTCAAGGATTAAACCTGTGGTTCACCCATTTTTTAGGATAATTCCTAGTCTTTCGATGATGCCTATCGGCCAGATTATACTGTCGATAACTCTCGGGGAACCAGAGAACTTTCGAACAGAATTAATTACTTTTAATGTAATTGATTTTGATTCAACATATAATGCTATTTTTGGTAGGCCTTCACTAGCTAAATTCATGGCGGTAACGCATTATGCTTATGAATGTGTTAAAGTGCCAGGACCAAAAGGTGTGATCACAGTCAGGGGCAGTCAAAATACAGCTCTCACATGTGATCGAATATCCCTAGAATTGGTTGACCAGCTTCCCATTCAGGATGTCAAGGTTGCGACCAAGGAACCAGATGCGGTCAAGGTAACTCCATGGCCAGATGAAAAACTCATGTAATTTCCTTTATTCCTAGATGACCCGTCTAGAACCATTCGAATAGGGTCACAACTGGAAGACAAATAGGAAATTACACTCATCACTTTCCTCCAAGCTAATGCAGATGTGTTTGCGTGGAAACCATCCGACATGCCTGGAGTCCCAAGGGAAGTGATCGAGCACAGGCTAGCAATTCGGCCTAGACAGCGACCAATAAAGCAAAATGATCCGAGAGGATTTTTCAGGTCTTTCAGGTCGAGTTCGCACTTTCAGGTCGAGTTCGCAAAGACTTCACGACCTCAGAAGGGTTCGCGACCTTGGAAAGGGTTCATGACACAGATTCGATATCTGGTCGGATTGTATTCAGATCAATATATATAACTAAGTCTTATCTGTTAGGTTTAATTGTTCAAGTCTAATACGTTTAGTCAGTTATTGAGTCCGATACGTACTCATACGATTGGAGTATAAATAGTACTTTGTAATAGGTCTAGTTCAGATGATCGAATCGAATAGTCATTGAACTTATTTAAGTTTTAGACACATAGTTCCTCGACATAGGTGAATGTGTCCTAATGTTCGACGTGTACAAGATCCCTCTTTTCAATAAAAAGCTGTGTTATCTTTTGAACTGTGTTTTCAATCAACTTGAGTTTCAATAATTCCTAGTAAGATTCCATTATTCCGCATATTCGCATCTAATCAAGTATAGTCGAAGCCCGTCTATACTTCAATCAGAGCAAAGCAGCATCTGGTTGAGGCTAGATCAAAACCCGGTCTAGGCTTGAATTAGATCAAGTTGGTATCAGAGAAACTATCCTATCCTATGGATGGTGAAGACTCACCAGGCTTATAAAACCTCCGGCGAAACTCTAGGCGATCATACGACGATTCCTGTAGTCGTGCCTCCCAAGATGTCTGATGGTACCTCCGTTCAAGCTAACCTAGCCAATCAAGTGGCTAAGCTTTCCGCCGACATGGATATCATGCTTGCTTGGATTAAGCAACAGGTCATGGCTGTACCTTCTGAAGTTGATGCTTCAAAAGGCAAGGTTAAGGGTGTGAAGATTGGTGAAGACTTGCGCAAGACAGACGAAGATGAAGACGAAAACGACCATAAGGCTGACGATCTCACCAACACCTCCTTAGCTGTCGGATCTTTCAAGATTGAAGCTAAGGTTGATATACCCATATACGAAGGGGTGATCGATGCTGAGAAATTGGATTCTTGGATCGACCAGCTTGAGACCTATTTTGACCTACAAGGTTTCAGTAGCGCTCAAAAGGTGAAATTCTCAAGTTTGAAGATGAAGGACCACGCCAAGACATGTGGACGGCCCTTGTCTCCAGTGGTGAAGTTGACAACCTGGCGTGGGGTCAATTCAAATGACTCTTACGACAAGAATTCTACCCGATGGGTTATCTTGAGAAGAGATGGGATCATTGACATAGATTATACCAGCGCCGCGACCAATCTGTCTAGGATTATATGACGAAATTTCAAAGACAAGCAATGGTCATTGGCATTTCGCACTCTGAACCTCAGGTGTTCCGAAAATACACATCTAGACTTCAAAAATTGATCAGTGCTGAGCTAAGCCTGTTCGGTGTCCAGAATATCATGACCGTGAGCACGACTGCTATGGCAATCGAGAAGAAAAATAAATCCCGCAACGACAATAAAGAGAATTCGGCCTCGTCAAAAGGAAAGTTGTGTCCGAGGAAGAGTACTCCAAAGTCTAGTATGAACATCTGTTGCGATCATTGTCATGTTGTCAGGCATACAAAGGATAAACGCTATGAGCTCCATCCTGAGCTTCGACCAAAGAGAAACGGACCACGAAAAAAAACCGCAACAACTACTACGGCTACACCTAAAGAAGGAGTTGTCCGAGTGAATTCGGTTGATGCGGCGGATATGACCTTGTCTCTGATGGAAATGCCGAAGGAGAAAGGATCGAATTCACCTGACGACCATCACTCAATGGAGGACTTGTTCACTATCAACATCCAGGTGAAGCACGAAGTGGTCGCAGTAATATTCGATCCTGGAAGTTAGAAGAATTTGGTTTCCGCTGGACTGGTTTGATGACTTGGTTTGAAGACAACCACACACCCGTGACTGTATCCACTGGGTTGGTTTATATCCGACGTGAACCAACAGATTACGAGTCAGTGTGTGTTGAAGTTTGTGATCTCTGCTCGACATATCGATGAGGTTCAATGCGATGTTGTCCCTATCAATATTTGTCAGGTGATCCTTGGGAGTCCGTATCTGTGTCATCATGACTCTCACTTCCACTGACGAGCACAAAAGTATGAGCTCACTAAAGACGTAGTTAAGTTTGTGATTGGTAGAGACGTCCACGTCAACACCTCGAACTTGATTACAACAAATCAGGCCAAGAGAATCGTCAATGCATGTCACAAATATGTGCATGTTATGATTCGACCAGTCGGTCAAAGTGATCATACTCGAGCAGTGTTGTTGTTGGCATGCTGTGAAGATTCTAGTTGTTTGTCGGGACTGCTGGAGAAATACAGTGATCTGTTCGAAAGTACCCAGGGTCATCCACCGAAACGTCCAGTAGAGCACAAAATTCAACTTGTGTCTGATGCGACACTTCCTAATTTGAGTATATATCGCAACTCGGTATTGGAGAATGAAGAGATCAAAAGACAACTTGGTGATTTGCTGAACGATGGTGTCATTCATCTAAGTAGTTCACCTTGTGGATCTCCTGTGGTGTTAGTGCCAAAGAAAGATGGGACTTGGCGTATGTGCATCGACTACCGAGCACTGAACAAGATCACCACCAAGAACCGGTACCCCCTTCCTCATATTGATGACCTACTAGACCAATTGAAGCATGCTGCTGTCTTTCTGCAATTGGATCTCAAATTAGGGTATCATCAAGTCATCATCCGAGAGGAGGATACATGGAAAACAGCATTCAAAATGCGACAAGCTCTATTCGAATGGCTGGTCATGCCGTTTGGCCTCTGCAATGCCCCGGCTACTTTCATGCATCTCATGAATGATATATTGCGATAGTTCATCGATGGCTTTGTGATCGTTTACCTCGATGACATACTGGTCTATAGTCGTTCGTGGTACGAGCATCTCATTCATGTCAAAAAGGTGTTCGAACAGCCTCAGTAACATCGGCTTCGCCTCAACCGTAAGAAATGTGAGTTCGGCCAGCAAACTCTACTTTACCTAGAATTCATGGTCGGCAAGGGTACATTGCATATCGACTCGGACAAGGTAAAAGTGATTCATGAGTGGCCTCGACCGCGAACAGTTACGGAAGTGCGCAGTTTGTTGGAGCATGCCAATACCTTCGGAAGTTCATATGACACTTCTCGATTGTGGCTTCTCCATTCCATGCATTAACTAGGATCGACGAGAAGTTCGAGTGGACAGGGAAATATGAGGACACGTTTCTCTTTCTAAAGAAGAAGATCAGCGAAGCTCCTGTTCCAGCTTTACCGAATCTATAGAAGCCATTCGAGCTAGAAACCGATGTCACAGGTTATGCAACGGGTGTAGTGCGCATGCAAGATTGTCGACCAATAACATATCACTCTGAGTTATTCCAGGGAGCTCAGAAGAACTACTTGACTTACGACAAGGAGTTGTGTGCACTGCATCAAGCCGTAAAACATTGGCGGTGTTACCTTTTGGGTAAGGAGACTGTTGTCCACACCGACTACCAACCTTTGCAATATTTACAAACTCAATCAAGATACAGAAAGCTCGACATATGAAGTGGATGTCGTATTTGCAGTAGCTTAATCTGGTGATTAAGTACAAGAAGGGTACGTGTACATAATAAACTCGCTGACATGTTGTCACAACCACCAGTTACGACCCTCTACTTGTCAGTGTTTATGCAGATCAAGCCCTCATGTCATGATGACTATGCCACAATGTACAGTGAAGATCCTGACTTTCGATCAGCACTGGCTGAGCTCGAAACAAGGAAACCTACAGAGTTTGTTCAGCGAGAAGGACTCTTGTACAAAGGCAATTTACTTTGTAAACCTCGTCGAGCACCTCGAATGGTTGCGCGAAGCGCATACATCAAAGGTTGCTGGTCACTTTGGGGTTACGAAGACTTTGTAAAATCTTCATCGACATGTGTTCTGGCCGCGTATGCAGCAGGATGTGTCTAGTTTTGTTCGAGGCTGTGAGCTTTGCAGCATCTCAAAACCAGCAAACCAAAAATTAGGTTTGCACACCCCTTTGCTAGTTCCGTCATGACCATGGGAAAGCATATCCATGGATTTCTTGGGAGGATTGCATAAGACCTGACGTGGCAACAGCTATCTCTTTGTGGTCATTGATCGGTTCTCCAAAATGATAATTATAATACCTTGTCGAAAGACTATCACAGGAGAAAAGGCAACTCGGGTAATCTTTCAGTACATTTGGACACATTTCGAACTACCGACTTCTATTGTGTCTGATCGTGATACCTGGTTACTTAGTCACTTTTGGAGATCACTCTGGACGATGATGGACACAAAGCTAAAGAGGAGTACTGCTTTTCATCCTCAAACTGATGGTCAAACCAAGGTGGTAAACTGAACTGTCATTCATCTCTTGAGGGGCTTTAACTCTAAGCATCCAAAGACCTGGGATGAAAGCATACCATACTTGCAGTCTGCTTTTAATCGAGCAGTGCATGGTTCGACTGGAAAGTTGCCTTTTGAGGTCTGTTTGGGATTTTTACCACAAAGTCCATTCGACATGGAGTTTATGATCTCTAGCTCAGCACAGAACAGCAAGGAAGTATCTGATCTGGATGGAGTACAAAATTTCTTGGAAGGTATTCAACGACTCCATGGTGAGGTTGAACAGAACTTGCTGAAAGCTCAACTCAAGTACATGGCGCAACATGATCGGTACCAAGTTGATGCTCAATTCTAAGAAGGCGATATGGTCTGGTTACATTTGAGTAAGGAGAGACTTAAAGGTGAAGGTAAAAAGCATAAACCAATCCGTTATGGTCCTTTCAGATTTTGCGGAAAGTTGGTACTAATTCTTGTCAGCTCGAGTTACCTCCATACATGGATATTTACTTGGTTGTCAATGTTGAGCACCTCAAACTCTTCGAGCCTTCAATGCTAGATGATGAGCCAGATACCATAGTACTATCTGTTGAATATTTGGTCTATCAAAGAGAAGAACCTCTACCTGACTACGTGATCTTGGAGCAGAAGGTGATAACCACCCACAACGGCACACGAGAGTCTTTTCGAATCGGACGAAAAGATCAATGAGCACGTGCGGCAAAGTGGTTGTCAATGATTGGAACTAGGGTTCCTACTCGAACTTATACAGATTTGAATTGTTTAGTATGGAGGCAATTTCAAACGTGTACCAAGTATATCACGATATCCATGAATCTAATGACATGAAATTTATAAAGGTTCGGGCTCTCAAAGGATTGAGTAATAACCCTACTTTTTGTTGTGCTTTTACTATCAGTGTAATGAATTACAAAGAGAGACTATTATAAAGTCTATCTGTTCGGGGAAATCTCCGCGGGATCAAGTCCAGGTAAGAGGCCGCCATTTGCCCGGGGACAAGGCCCCCTGGTGGCTTGTCCCAGGCGTCGCCTTTTGTCCAAGGACGAGGCCCCCCGGTGGCTTGTCCTGGGCGCAACCATTTGCCCGGGGACGAGGCCCCCAGGTGGCCTGTTCGTGCCCGGGGACAAGGCCCCCCAGTGGCTTACCCCGAGCGCCGCCTTTTGCCATGGGACAAGGTCCCCCGGTGGCTTGTCCCGGGTGCCGCCATTTGCCCAGGGACCCGGGCGTCGCCTTTTGCCCGGGTACAAGGCTCCCCGGTGGCTTGTCTTGGGCTCCGCCATTTGCCCGGGGACCCACCCCACGGTGGCTTGTCCCGGGTGCCGCCTTTTGCTCGAGGACAAGGCCCCTGGTGGCTTGTCTCGGGCGCCCCCATTTTCCCGAAGACAAGGGTCCCCGGTCCCGAGTCACGTGAGGATCACGCGAGAAGCGCCTCAGGAACTGTTGGACACCTGTCAAGCATCCAAGGCTCCTGACTGGAAGGACGCTAGTGCCCCTCGATCCAACGGTGGCTAGTGGGGTAGTTTAGTCTTTTAGCATCTTTTGGGCCTATATAAGCCCTTGTAACCCCTCATGTGAGGAGAACAATTCACTTTTACTCTAATAGACAATCAAACAGGCGTGCTTTGGAGCCATCTCTCCCCCGAGAGAGAGCACCCCTAGCCAACTCTGGTTGGGAGCACGTCGACAGGACTACGGCCTCCACAGAGGCCTGAACCTGTATAAATCCTCATGTCATTTGCTGTGTTTTCCCAACGGGAGAGGACTGGTCACGCGTGATCCTCATCAAAACCACGTCTTTTCTTCACTAGGGACTTCAACAAAACCTGCCGGGGTATTTGCAATACCACGACAGTTGGCGCCGACCGTGGGGACTCGTGACTAATCGCCATGGCTACCCCAAGAACGAGGGCTCGCACCCTTCCCAGTGACGCGGTCCCAGTGACCCGGCGGCGCCCCTCCAAAGCATGGCCGTCCCGGCGCTACCGCTCAGACATGGTCAAACCCAGGTACCACCTCGAACTCTCCCGGTAATTTCCGGCAGACAGGACTCTGAGTCCAACCCGACGACCTCGGACGCTCCCCGGGGGACTGGCTTCCCCCGGTGGCTCCGCCGGCTTCCCGGGACGCACTGCTCGAAGCTCTGGTAGAGGGCCAGGTGCGCACCCAGCGCTCGATGGATGAGCTCCTCCCCGTTCTGGCGCGGCCACCGGCCCCCATCTACCCACAGTTCCCGTTCATGGGGGCAATGCCCCCGTTTATGGGACATCTGGTGGCCCCTCCGCTCCTCGGAGGTCAAGTCGCTCCTGGGGCTTGTGGTCCCAGTGGGGGTTACGCTTCGGCGGGCCCGTCATCCGGAGCCTTCCCGACCTCAGGGGCATTCCCAGGGCCGGGGACTTACCCCATCCCCGGGGTCTTCCCCATGACAATGGTTCACTCCGCTCCAGGGGCATTCCCGGGACCGGACCCCGGCCTCTCCCCGCCAGTTATGCCCGTCGTTCCGGAGGTGGCCCGTCGGGCGACTCCCGCGCCATCGCCAGACCTTCCCCGGCAGGGCCCTCACTCTCCGGTTCATGATGGTACCACCGGGGACCGCCCGGTAATGAATTCCACCCACGCCCCGGCTGCGCCTCCCGCACCTGCAGTCGACGCGCATGAGCTCCCTCCTCCCCCGGGGCCGCCCCCGAGGGCTCCCCCGGCAAATCAAGTCCGCTTCACCCGGGAGGTGGTTGAGCGAATGCGTACCACCAAGTCTGGGGAGTAGCCTCCCCCAGGTCATGGACGCAGGGAGCCCCACTCTCGCCCTGGCCGGGGAAAGAGACCCGCCGAAAAACCAACCGCCCTGGGGAGGTGTCCGGACGTATGGGGGTCAGCTCCACCAACCAGGAGGAAAAGCGGTGCTACCGCTATGACGGCGGACCCCTTTGGCCCCTTCCCGACTCCGACAATGAGCACACGTCCCCTGTCAAAGGGGACAGTGACCGGGACTCTCCCCAGTTGGTGGAAGGGGCTAACCAGCCGGCGTGCCGTAGACTCCAGTGCATTCGATGGCCGCGCCCTTACCGTCCACCGCACATCGAGCACTACAAAGGTGAGACCGACCCTTACGAATTTGTGCAGGTGTATTCCACAGCCATTTCGGCGGCTGGGGGGATGAGACAGTTCAGTGTAACATCTTCCTCCTCTACCTGACTGGGATCGCCCACTCGTGGTTTTACAACCTGAAGGCCGGTTCCATCAAGTCCTTCGCGCAGCTCAGACGTGAGTTCTGCGCAAACTTCCAAAGGAACTATGTGCGTCCCCTGGATTCCTCACAGCTGTACGCTATCTGGTCGAGGACCAGGGAGACCATCCGCAGCTTCTTCAAGCGCTTTGCTCAGGTCAAGAGCAAGGTAGCTCACGTCCCTGACTCCACAGTCATTGAGGCGTGTAAGAGCGGGATCCTCCCCGGGGAGCTCCACCGGAGACTCTCTCGAAGCTGCCCCTCCTCCACCGATGAGCTCTTCACCGTGCTCGAGAAGTAAGCTCGGGCGAAGGAGGACGACCTCTGGAAAAAGAACCAGGGGGCCCCCGCCCCCGTCGACTGGGGGGCCAGGGACCCCCTCAGACGCCCCAAGGGGGGCAATCGTAGCGAGCCACAACCTCGGGACACCTTTGTCGTCGAGAGCGGAGGCGGCTCACGCAATGCCTCTAAGGGCAACCGCCCCTTCCCCAAGCCGAAAGGTCGTGGGGGAGGGCAGTCATCCCACGGTTGCGAAATCCCCACAGCAGGAGGCAGGGAAGGCCTGTGGTGTACCTTCCACAAGTCCAATACCCATGCCACCCGGGAATGCCACCAACTGCTCCAACACTTCACCGCATTCCTCGACCAGCATGGGTAGGGGGGGGACTCCTGCCTCCTTGACCTCTCAGCCGGCCTTTCCGACCCTTCCTGCCCCCGCGGGGGGACAACAGGGATAAGCGCGGAAAGGGGAGCCGTCAGAAACTCTCCCCTTCCAAACCTCCCAAAGGCGTGTCAACGTCATCATGGGAGGATCCGCCTCCGGGTGGGACTCTAAGCTTCAGCGCAAGGAATACGCACGCGAAGTAAAGGTGGTCGGGACGCTGCATACATCCCCGCCACCCAAGTGGTCGGACGTCCCCCTCACTTTTACGGTACAAGACGCTCGTGGGGTTCGCTTCCCCCATGATGACCCACTCATCGTCTCCGCTACCGTCTACAACTGCCACCTGCCCACATCCTCGTGGATGGCGGGAGCTCCGCCGACGTCCTCTACCTAAAGGAATTTAGGGAGATGCAGGTGGACGAGAAGCTACTGCAGCCCTTGCAGGGATTCGTCCCGAGGAAGACGATCGACCCCATGTGGAAGGTGGATCTCCCCATGACCTTCGGCACCGCGGACAACTACCGAACAGAGATGGTAGACCTCCCCTCTTCATACAACGCAATCATGGGGAGGACCACGATCAACCGCTTGGGGGCCGCAATCCACTAGAGCTTCCTCTGTGTGAAGATCCCCGGGCCTCACGGCGTGATCACCGCCTGGGGAGACCAAGACATGGCCCGCGCTTTATACGAGCCTGCCGCCGCAATGATCGGAAGCGTCAATATGATCAAGACCCGGGGCCAGACGCCACCGCGATACCTTCCGGGAGGTCCCTCACCAAGCCACGTTTGGAAGGGCACCTCTGGAAGGTCCCGCTGTCCCCAGACGACGGGGACAGGACCGTTAGGATCGGGGCGGATCTCCACGAGGAGCACGCGAAGCAACTTCGTGTGACACTGGGTGCCCGATCTTCCGAAAGGTACGTGATAGATCGATTGGTGGAGCTTCGATGTAGAATGATCCGGCTTCAAATCAGGCACGATCTGAACCCCGCAATCGCAACACCACTACTCCGTTGGTTATCAATCTCGCGTGAGCGTGATTGACCTCGCCAAGAAGGCTTATCCCTGCTGCGAATCGAGAACACAAGCAAGAACACGGAAGAAAGCAAACTGAATTACAAATACGAATGACTAATCTCACATGTTGGGGTCTCACAAACTGATCAAGCGGCGAAACTGTTCGAAGACAGAATAATCTAAGCAAAACCCAAGTCTAAACGATGACGGCTACTGAATATATAGTGACGGCTAGGGTTTGGGGCGTTAAACCCTAGGGTTACACGGGCCATGGGCCCAAAGTGGAGCGTCGCAGCGCCCGGCAGATTCTGGTTGCCATATTGTTTGGCAATTCCCGTTGATTCGTAAGGAATTTTGACATGGGACTGGATCCGTTGGAAAGATCTCGTCGAGGGCTTCTCCGTCCATACCAAGAACGTCCAAAACAGAGTCCGTATGCACACTGGGCATCCATTTTAAGTTGACTGCGCGGAGATGGCCGAACCCGACTCGTGGACAAATTGGGCTCTCTCTTGGGCCGGCCTTGCAACGACGTGGCTTGTGGGACCAGAGGGTGTCGAAGTGGTGGAGATGCGCCTTTCTTGAATACATCTTGAGCTTGGGGAGGTGGCCATGGTGGAGGCCGAACTGCTGGCGGCGATAGCGCAATATCAGCATGATGAGCTTGCCGGCTGTGCACGCGACCTGGCCATGGTGCGGGTCGATGATGCCATATAGTTGATGATGACACCATAGTTGATGGAGATGATGTCGAGGATGCCGTGAAGTGTTGCCAACTTGTCGTAGATGTCATGGAAGAAGTTACACTAATCCATGTTGGCGAAATGATCGAGGTAGCACTCGGCAACGACCATGCTGACGAAGAATTGAATGAAACTCTTGATGACCACCATGTTGATGTAGTGTTGGTCCTATCTATGATGTGCATGGTCACATCATCCTCCCCTTCTTGATTGTGAGTCATCCTCGACTCATGCTCGGTCGTCTGTAAAAGGTTAGCTCCAAAGGAAGGCAAAACAACAAGCATATCATTTGTAATCAAATTGTTAGAATCAGATTCATCCGGATTCATATCCTCCCTTTCTTGAAAAAGTTCATGTGCCTTAAAATTGAACCAGATGTACTCGACATGGAATGATTGGTGATAGTATAGCTCTCTAGTTCATCACATGGTTGTACATCATAAGCAAAATTCATATTTGAGCAAATGTACACTCGATTAACCATGTACTTTCCATTATCATTATATTTGCCTATAATATGAAAAATGTTTCTTGATAAGCAAGGCAAATTATATGGATCAGTAAGTCTCTCCTCTAAATTGTCTAGATCACATAGAACATCAAATTCAATATAACCCAGAATATTTAAAGAAGATAACAATTTCAGCTCATCATTTTCGTTTGCAACGTGAACAACATGTTTATTTTGAGCACAAGTGTTATTATGTTCCAAAGTAAGAGTAACATGTTCATTCACTAGTTGTGGCATGAATATAAGTGAAGCATTATCACACAAATCTTCTTTATCCCAAGAAACACCGAGCAAATCTTCTTGTGACAAAGGTAAATCAGCAACTGGTTCCACAATTTGTTGCTCTAACAAAGCATGATTCGTGGAAAGTTTCAGCACATCAATATCGTTCTCATCTTGAATGAGTGTGGTACCTTTTTCATTACCTTTGTTTTCCTTCTCAGCTGATGTAGGTACATCTTCAGTTGTAGGTGATGGAAGCAGGGGTGCTGCAACAAGCATCTCTTCATTCTCCTCATTCTCAATTTGATCATTTCCACTTGCCTGCAGAACGTTAGTCGTGCAAGGATACACACCATTCTTGCAAACAGATGTATTGATTTTCCGTACAACTTTCTTACGTTTTATTTTATTTTCAGCTGCACAAGCAAGAGCAAATGTTTGCAACAGAGAAACATATTCTTTATCAATAACAATATTGTATATTTTCTCATTAAGTCCACGTAAAAATCTAATCTCTTTTTCTCCATCAGTTTCTTCTAAATCACAACGAGACATGCATATCTGTAACTCTTGATAGTACTCCTCTACAGATTTTCTACCTTGATTCAAGCATTCTAATTTCTTATGCATATCACGTTTAAAAGGAGTAACAAATTTATGACCCATAACTCGCTTCAACATATCCCAATTATAAGGTTGTATGTCCATAGTGACTAGTTCGTTCCACCATAAAATAGCACGATCTTTGAACTTACTAGTAGCATGTCTGACCCAATGGATTTGAGGAACTTGATGGGAATTAAATTTTTGTTCAACTATCATCACCCAATCAAAGTAAATTTCACCATCATAGGCACCATGAAAAGGAGGGATGGAAAATTTCACCTTAGCAAAAGGATCATCATCGGCATGACCATGATGGTGGTTGTTATTACCTCCCATACCGTGCTGATTGCGGCGAAGGCGTTGACGTAGTCGTGCCTCTTGTGTCGTCTGTTGGTTCACCTCTCCATTGTCTCCATATTCAACGTCTTGGTCATCGTCATGGAGGGGTGGCTGTTGTAGCTCCAAAGCTTCAATTCGTCCAGCAAGGGTGGACACGCGTCTGTCGAGGCCCTCAAGCTGATGCTGTGAAGTCGTGGCATGTTCACTGAGCATCTTGGCCAGCCTCTCCTCCAAACCGCCCAACAAGTCCCTAAGCTCGCTGTGCAGCACACAGTCCTCAGTAGAAACCCTGTCATTCCCGTTGGAACTTTCTGTCATTGTGAGCAAGACAACAAAAGATAACAGAAAATATTATCCCTAGCAACTACTAGGTTATGGGGAAGTAGGATCACACACTCTCCTGCGTCTTACCAAGTTCTTACTAGGTTCTTACCAAGGCGACAGGTAGCACAACTCAGAGTTATACCAACAGTATGTGAAGCAATTGCAAGACCCAATCCGTACCTGATAAGAAGTATGTGGAGCTTGGATATGCAATATTAATAGCAAGGAATATGCAATCATCGAAATTAGAATAGCAAAGCTGAATAAATATCCAAAGTACTTGTCAAAGTTGCTGGCCTAAACTCGTCCTCAGACCTAGCTCAAGCAAGCAAAACGAATGACGTAACACTGTCGATACAAAGGATACAAGCACTTCTGATTTTTTTTATTTCTTTTATTTCTTGGTTTTTTATTTCTTTTTTTATCTTTGTGCGGCTTCTTTTTTAATCTTTGTGCGGCTTCTTTTTTATGCACTTGCCTTTTTCACCTTTTTTTTTAAATATCAATAGTGCCGCATCTCAGGGATTACAACATATATACACAAACACTCAATTTTCTCTCGCTGGAAAAACAGATCTACTATGCAGAAAATTCCTATGCTGTTTTCGGATTTTTGGAGGCCTCAAACGCTAAAATGTATAACAGAAAAGTTGTAGATCGTTTCGTTCTGATCAATTTACATATATGGAACACCAATTTTGGATAACGGATCTAGGAGATATGGGCCCCGCAATACAGTCTGTGTAGGAAATCCGAAATCAAACAGATTCACTTCCAACGCGATTTTGGACTTGAAAACGGCGTTTCTAGAACTTCTCACAATGGACAAAGTTGTAGAGAATTTTCTGAGCTACAATTTAGACTCTGAATTTGTACAATTTGGAGTTCAGACGAAGGAGATAAAAGCAAAATACCGAACTTGACAGATTGACACCCGATTTGGACGCGGCGGCGACGACGACGTGATGGCGTTATACTTGACGTCAAGATGCAAGACTCAAACTAGATCAAGAACTTACTCTAAACCAGCAACAAGACGATGACGATAGATACAAATTCAACAACGCGAAACTGAAAACGAAATCGCGAAGGGCACAAAGTGGCTTGGACGATGGATATGACGGCGAACTCAAATATTTTTGTGGGGCAATTTTCTGGACTTTAGGTGAAAGATGAATAATGAACAAAGGGGATACAAGTATACCTAACGGGCAACCGAGGCTCTGATACCACTTGGTGTGACACTGGGTGCCCGATCTTCCGAAAGGTACGTGATAGATCGATTGGTGGAGTTTCGACGTAGAACGATCCGGCTTCCAATCAGGCACGATCTGAACCCCGCAATCGCAACACCACTACTCCGTTGGTCATCAATCTCGCGTGAGCGTGATTGACCTCGCCAAGAAGGCTTATCCCTGCTGCGAATCGAGAACACAAGCAAGAACACGGAAGAAAGCAAACTGAATTGCAAATACGAATGATTAATCTCACAAGTTGGGGTCTCACAAACCGATCAAGCGGCGAAACTGTTCGAAGACAGAATAATCTAAGCAAAACCCAAGTCTAAACGATGACGGCTACTGAATATATAGTGACGGCTAGGGTTTGGGGCATTAAACCTGTAACACCCTGGTTTTGGGGGTGAAAAGTTTTTGCATAAAATCCTGCATGCATGTATCCCTGTAGTTGTAGCCAGATCAGCTGAACCCTAATCTCTCTCAAACCCTAAAAATCTCCAAATCTATTCTCTAGATCCAGATCAAGATCTGACAATCCAGATTTAACCTACCAGTTACCCTGAAGGTAAAAGTCTTTAGGAGCCAAGTTGAATTCTAACCCTAACTCCCAGTATCTAAGTCTCATTCTGTTTTCGAAAACAAGAAATTCAGATTTACCCTAAGTACCCTAGATTCCAGATAACTGAGTTATCATGATCTAACCCTATCCAGACTCAAGTATCTTTTGGAATATGTTCCTAGGTATATCCTCAATTCACTTCAAAAAGTTGGGAACCAGATTGTTTCATCTAAGTACTTTTCGCAGTTTAGTCCAAATTTTACTGCGAATAAGTCCTTTTCTGTTTACCTGGAAGCCTGAAAAGGCTAAAATTTAGAAATCAACTCCAACTCTAGAATTTCTTCAGGGAACACCTCCCAAATACTATTTGATACAGATTTCCCTTATGATAAGACTTCAAAATCTCACCCTAATTACCAGAATTCAAGATCGACAAAATCCAGATCTATTTTACCCTATTTTCGAAAATAGGTGAAATCCCTCAAACCTTATCAAATTTTCTCCAGATTTGAGCTAAATGAGTATTAATAGAAATATTATACTCATCCATGAAATCAAATTCCAAATTAAACCTCTTTAAAACCAGATTTACAAATCAGTCCACTCTTCAACCGAAATCATCACAATTATGCCCCTGGATCGACCAGCCCCTCTGTTCACGACCAGAAGCTGTCTTTGACCAGCGCCTGGGACTTCGACCACGACCTGGGTGCAGCACACGAGCGCGCCACTGCTGTTTGCTTCGACCTCGAGCACGCCCTGCTGCACTGCTACAGTAGCCCGTAGTCGTTGAAGCCAGCCCGTGGTCGCCATCTTCGCCAACTGAACAGCGCTGCGCGTGTGCTCGCCATTTGCCACTGTGGATCTTCCCCGGCGCGACTTACAGCCAGTTGTTTCTCCCGTTTGCACGCCACCAGCAACGGTCGACGCAGGAGCTTTGCGCCACGGGGAGAACTCGTCGCGGCCAGCCATCAGTTCGCCTTCACATCGCATCAGCTTCAGCTGCAAAAGCCCTCACGGCTGCTGAACCAAGTCACCTCGACGCTAGCTCGCTGTGAAGTCGCCATCCAGTCACATCTTGCCGGCTTCAACTCCCCGAGCTTTTCCAACCGTTGAGAACCTCCAGCTTGCCTATTTATACCCCCTGGGACTCAGCCAACTCCACCACATAGCAAAACGCCAGAAAAACCAGCAGTTCACTGTGTCTTCTTCTTCTCCGGTGAGTAGCAAAGAGGGAGCTTCGGTGCTCGCTTCAACCACTGCTTCCTTCTTCGATCCAACACCCCCAGTGAGCTTCTCTCATCTCCCTCATGCTTCTCAAGCTTGGAATTTAGTTCAAATGCTTTCTGTCACTGGCAATCGCCGTGTGTCGTGGTATTAAGAATACCCCGGCAGGTTTTGAAGACGATCCTAGCGGAGATTACGCAGCGCGGGTTGACCGGGTGACCGGTCCTCCCCCGCTGGACAAACACAAGAATTGACACGTGGATTTATACAGGTTCGGGTCCCGGTGGGGGCCCTAGTCCTGTCGACGCGCTCCCGACCGGAGCCGGCTGGGGAGGCTCTCTCCGGGGGAGAGGCTTCCGAAGCACGTCTGTGAGTTTAGCTATTCCAAATAATAATGAGCTGATCCCTTACAACAGAGGGGTACAAGGGCTATTTATAGCCTCAAAAAGAAGCAAAAAGCCTAAACTACCCCGGAAGCCACCGTCGGATTGAAGGGTAGGACCGTCCTTCTCCCGGTCAAACGTCTTGGATGCTTGACAGGTGGTCGCTGATTCCCGAGGCGTCCCTCGCGTGACCTGCACGTGATAAACAAAAAGGGATTTTACCTTTTAGAAGGGCGATGACGTCCGGGACCCTTTCCGGGGGGCAGGGTCCCGGGAGCCTAAAAGGCGGCGCCCGGGACATGCCCCGGAGGCACCGTCCCGGGGGTCGAAAGGCGGTGCCCGGGGCAGGCACCGGAGGCCACTGTCCCCGGGTAAAAGGCGGCGCCCGGGACAGGCAACGGAGGCCACTGTCCCCGGGCAAATGGCGGCGCCCGGGACCAGCCCGGGGGGCACGGTCCCGGTAGCCTAAAAGGCGGCGCCCGGGGCAGGCACCGGAGGCCACTGTCCCCGGGTAAAAGGCGGCGCGCGAGACCCGCCCGGGGGGCAGGGTCCCGGGAGCCAAAAGGCGGTGCCCGGGACATGCCCCGGAGGCATCGTCCCGGGAGCCAAAAGGCGGCGCCCGGGGCAGGCACCGGAGGCCACTGTCCCCGGGTAAAAGGCGGCGCCCGAGACCCGCCCGGGGGGCAGGGTCCCGGGAGCCAAAAGGCGGCGCCCGGGACATGCCCCGAAGGCATCGTCCCGGGAGCCAAAAGGCGGCGCCCGGGGCAGGCACCGGAGGCCACTGTTCCCGGGTAAAAGGCGGCGCCCGGGGCAGGCAACGGGGGCCACTATCCCCGGGAAAATGGCGGCGCCCGAGACCCGCCCGGGGGGGCAGGGTCCCGGGAGCCAAAAGGCGGCGCCCGGGACATGCCCCGGAGGCATCGTCCCGGGAGCCAAAAGGCGGCGCCCGGGGCAGGCAACGGAGGCCACTGTCCCCGGGCAAATGGGGGCAAGGTCCCGGGGGCCAAATGGCGGCGCCCGGAACATGCCCCGGAGGCACGGGCCCGGGAGCCTAAAAGGCGGCGCCCGGGGCAAGCACCGGAGGCCACTGTCCCCGGGCCAGTGGCGCGCCCGGGACATGCCCCGGAGGCACGCTCCCGGGAGCCTAAAAAGGGGGCCACTGTCCCCGGGCAATCATGAACTTACCTGGAGTTGGCCGCATGGAGATTTCCCCCAACAGCAGCCCCCCATTCCCTCGGGGGACGAAGCTTGAGCCCCCGGAGGGAATGGTTACGTTACCGGGGAGATCTCGGAAGAAACCTCCGGACGAAAATCACCGGAGCCCTGGCGACGCTTCGGTTTCTGTGCCGGGCGCTTTATGGCAGCGCCGTTTTCGCAATAAATGCACGCGCGGTTCGAACTGGCGCCTCGATTTACGCGCCTGTCCCTTCGTTTCCCGCGCACGGTTTGAATTTCAGTGGTCCAGATTGCTCCGAGGGGGCCACGTGGCGCGCATCTAGATCACGGCCAGCCTCTATAAATAGGGCCTTAGGGGGCCCCGGTAGCTCATTCCAAATTTTCCAACTCCAGCTTCAGCTCTCCCGGTAGCGCTCTCCCGGTAGCATTTCCGGTAGCTTCCTCCAGTAGTGAGCGTCCGGGAGCTTTAGTCAACCTCCTGAAAAGTTAGCCACCGAAAAAAGAAAGAACTGACCTAATGGCGCCCAAAGGTCGAGCGAAGACCACGGAGGTGCCCCCGGAGGAAATCCCCGTGGATTTCCTCTGGGCCTCCGAGTTCTCGGTCTCGGACGCGGAGTCCCTGGTCGAGAAGGGCGTCGTCGGAGAGGGGGACATCCGGGTCCCCCTGAAGAAGGACGGAGCCCCCCGCCCCAGGCCCGGAGAGGTCATGGCCTTCGAGGCCTTCCTCGAGGCTGGGCTCCGGCTCCCAGTGCATCCGATGCTCCGGGAGTTTCTCAAAGAGTACGGGGTGGCTCTCAACCACCTCACCCCCAACGCCCTCGTCCGGATGGGTCTCTTCATCTGGCTGTATGAGACGGCGACCGGGCGGGAGCCCACCCTCTGCGCCTTCCGGTACTTTTACGAGCCGGCAGCGCGGAGCTCCCACCTGGTGAAGGGAGGACCGAAGTCCCCCTTCGGCTCGGTGATGGTCCAAATGCTGCCCTCCCGGGTGGCGGACTACCCGGCGGCGGCCTCCCGGGACCACTGGGGGGACTGGCTCCGGAGGTGGTTCTACCTCCGGGTCTGGGACGAGGCGGTGGTCTACGCCCCAGAGCCTCCCACCTACAGCCGGTCATCCGCACCGAAACCGCCGGTGTGGACGGACGAGGAGTTCGATCTCCTCGGGAAGGTGGTGCTGACGAAGAAGGCCCGCTCGATGCGGGACGCCGCGGAGGAGCTGGCGCTCCTGCGGCTTTCCCCCTTCTCACGCGGGGGAAGGGGGATCGGCATGGGCCCGGAGCAGCGGCCTCCGGTGAAGCTGGTGACACGGCGTAAGTACCCTGCACTTTCGCACATGATTTTTTATGAAAATTGACTAACTCTTTACCTCTTGCAGTGCGCCCGTATCCGGCGGCGAAGGACAAGGCGGAGCACCTCCTGGGGAGGTACTTTGCCGACGAACACGAGCGCATCGTGCGCCTCGTGGGGGAGGGGCCTCCCCAGAACCTGGTGGCCGAGGCCTTCGGGCTCAGGTTTCCGGAGAGGAAGCCCCTTCCCACCCCCGGTTCTCATAAGCGGGGGAAGGATGCGGCCGGGGGCTCAGAGCCCAAAAGGCCCTGGGTCCAAAAGACCCCCGCCCCGACGACGACGCCGGCGACGACGCCGGTGAGGGCCCGGGACGCGGCTCCCGGAGCCGAACATGCCCGGGCGGCGCCCCGAGCAGAGGCGACGTCTCCGCCCCCGGAGGCCCCCGTCGAGGCCCGGGGGAAGGAGGTTGTCATCGGCCGGGCGGGGTCCGATTCCGCGGACTACGCCCCGTCGCCAGTTCGAGTGCCGCCCCTCTCGCCTCTCCCGGCGGCATTGGCGCTGGAGAGGCTGGAGGTGAGGTTCTCGGAGGCGGAGCCTCCGTGCCTCTGGCGGGTGGACGACGAGGGGGGGAGCCCCTCGGTCTACGTGGTCCCCCCGGAGCAGGAGGCCCCAAGGGCCCTTCGGCCTGGGGCGGGGAAAGGCCCGATGATCCCCCCTCGGGCGGAGAACCCCGCCCAATCTTCGTCTTCGTCTTCGGAGGAAACTTCGTCGACGAAGACGCCGGCGACGCCGGCCGTGCTCCCGAATTCCGAGGTCCAGGGGCCCTCTCCCGGCCGCGACAGGAGGGCCGGGCAAGATACCTCCCTACTTCCCGCGGGGGAGGTGGCCCGCTACGCGGAGGGCCTGCACAATCGGAAGGTGCAGACCTTCGTAGCAGGAGGAACGCTCCACGAGCGTTTTGAGGGGCTCGAGTCCCTCAGAGCCCAGGTAACCCGAGCTCTCAACACTTCGGCCTTTTTCCTGCACTTAAGATTTTTCTAACTCTTTATGTATTTTGTAGGTAGCGACTGTTACCTGGGGCCTTGAGCAGCGGGTCACCTGGCTGCTCAAGGAGGCGGAGAGCCGGGCCGCGGCTTGCGTGGAGCAGCGGGAGGCGGCCCTCCGTGAGCGGGGCGAAGCTCCCGATGAGCTGTCCCGGGCCTCGGCCCAGGTGCACCTTTCGGAGGGCGCGTACTGCCGCCTCCGAGAGGAGGCCAAGGTGCGGGAGAAGGCGCTCCGGGAGCTCAAGAGCTCCAGCGTCCGGGCGCTGTCGGACGCGGGCCGCTCCGTCCGCTCGGCCTTGGAAAGCCTTGGCGTTAGCCTGGGCTCCGGGAGCGTCCCGGAGGTGCCCCCGGCGACCCTCGCGGAGGCTGTGCGTTTTCTTAACGCACAAGTCTCCGCCATCCCGGAGGCTGCGGACGTCCGGGCACGGGGCCGGCGGTCCCCGTCATCGCGGCCGCCGCAGGGCTCGTTGACTACCGGGGGGTCGGCGCAAGGGCGATCGGGGGCCGCATCCCCCGGAGCTTCCCGGAGGCCTTCGAGCCAACGCGCCGGGAGATGGAGCTGCTGGCGGAGGGATTCTACGACCGGATCATCCGGACGAGGTTCCCGACACCGGCGCCTCCGGCCGCGGATGCCCCTGCCCCGGCCACGGAGGAAGCTCCCCGGGGGGAGGACCCCAATACTAAAGTATGAGCCTCCCTCGGGTCTTTAGCTAGGACCCCTTTTTATTTTTGTTAGACATTTTGATTCCGGTAGCTTCTTAGGAGAAGCCCCGGGCACTAGTACAAAAATCATTTTGCAATGGAATATATTTCAAATTTTCTAAGTCTTTGCAATAAAATGTTACCAGGGTTCCCGGGGGGTTACTCCCGGGCAACGGTCCGGGAGAGGCTCTCCGGGGGACGCCCAAGCGGCTTTGATTTTGCTGAGCCTTGTCTCCGGGGAACGCGACGGGTGTACTGCCCGGGAGCCTGTCCGGTTGAGGTGGCGTCCGGAGTGGCACTTGGGCAATTTTGACAATAGCCGTGCCGAGCTATCTCCCCCGCGTCCGGAGGCCCAGGTGGTACCACCCCTCCGGATACTTCCACCGGCGGGGTACGAGTTTTGGCCCGAAGATGTGCTTCGGGACTCGCAGCGTCGCGTGCGGACCCTGTACCGGGACTTGGCCCGGGAGCTGAGGGAGCGCCTCCGGGAGCTTTAGGGGTAGGAGCCTTAGGCTTGTGAGAAATCCCCCGGGTTAGGACCCGGGTTGTATCTTTCCTGAAGCCCACCGGAGGGGGAGCGTGTCCTCCGGGTTTCCCGATAAATAAAGCTCCTTTCTGTTGATTGCTTTGTCTTATTTTTTCTTCTTGTATGGTCTGTGGGGCTCATCTTCAAAAGAATGAGCTATGTTTGTTCGTGGGTGACCCGGCGGCCCCCTGTCCCCCCCCGCCCATAGCGGGCCGGAGGAGGCCTCCGCGCGCTGTGGGGGTAACAGGGTCCCCGGGGGGAGCATAACCTGTAGGAGAAATATTTTCTAAGTTAGAAAATTGTAAAAACAGGGTTTCCGAGGGAGGGACCTTCCGGGGTGCCCGGGGGCACCGGGAGAGGTTCATCCGGCCGCCGGGAGAGCGGAGAACCGGGAACATGGCGTGGAAGGGGCTCATGAAAAGCCAATAAGACCTCCGGAGGGGAGCTTCCCGGGAGACTTCGTCCGGTCGCCGTGAGGACGGGGAACTGGGAATAATGTCTCCGGGAGATAATCATCCGGTCGCCGTGAGAACGGGGAGCCGGGAATAAGGTCTCCGGGAGGTAATCATCCGGTCGCCGTGAGCGGGGAGCCGGGAATAAGGTCTCCGGGAGATAATCATCCGGTCGCCGTGAGAACGGGGAGCCGGGAATAAGGTCTCCGAGAAATCCATTGAACGTCCCACTGGGGAGAGCGTCCACTCCCGGAGGAGGACGAAATTCCAGAAAGCCATTAGACGTCCCGCTGAGGAGAGCGTCTACTCCCGGAGGAGGAAGTGCCCGAAGACGGGTCTTGAGTGTTTGGGTAGGGGACTAGTCTCCCAAAGTGACTCGTTACCGCGGCCGCTGGGGACCGGGTTGCCGCTTACACCCTCAGTCCACGAGGGCTGATCGTAAGCCGCCCTACAGGAGGGACTTGCTGGGTCAGGGCCCACTTCCTCGCGGAGAGGGCATCCTCGCGGGGAGGGCTTCCTCACGGGGAGGGCATCTTCACCGGGAAGGCATCCTCGCGGGGAGGGCATCGCCACTAGGGGCGGTCAATAAGAACCTGCAGTGAGACAGTTGAAGAACAAAGGCTATGCATTTATTAACAAAATATACAAAGCCCCCCCTGCGAAACCGCGAAGGGGGGGAAAAGGAAGCTACAGTGTCCCTCCTCCCCCTCCGGCGTGATCGCTCCGGGGGAGGGGACAGGCCCATAAGGCTAGACGTAGAACTTGCGAAGTAAACGCAAGTTCCAGGTGTGCTTCAGCTCCTGCTCTTGAAGGTTGGAGAGCTTGTAGGCCCCCGAGCCTAGGACAGCGGAGATCCTGTAGGGGCCCTCCCACTTGGGGGAGAGCTTTCCCTGGGCTTGGGGGTCCGTGACGCAATTGAGGACAAGGTCCCCAAGGCGAAAAGCTCTTTCGCGCACGCGCTGGTCGTATGCGCGCGACATCTCGCGCTCGTAGATGGCGTGGCGGAGGAGCGCTCGGTCGCGTTCCTCCTCCACGAGGTCGATTTCCAGCCGCCGGCTGTCTTCGTTGGCCCGGTAGGCTGCGATCGTGGCTCTGTTCAGGAGCTCGACCCGCAGCGACCGGAAGCCGATCTCCGGGGGGAGGACTGCCTCCGCCTCGTAGACCAGGGAGAAGGGAGCGCGCCCTGTAGCCCGGGACGGGGTCGTGCGCATCGAGCAGAGGATGCTAGGGAGCTCCTCTGCCCACGCGCCCCGCTTGGAAGCGGTTTGCTCGAGTCTCCGGCGTAACCCCTGTAGGATTACGCCGTTGACTCTCTCGACGGCCCCGTTGCTTTGAGGATGGGCCACTGAGGCGAAGTGGATGACGATCCCCAGGCCTTCGCAGAATTCCCGGAAATAAGCCTAGTCGAATTGGGTCCCATTGTCCACGGTGATTTCCCGGGGGACACCAAAACGACAAACGACGTTTTTCCAGAAAAACCGCTGAACGGCCCGGGAGGTGATGCTAGCCAAGGGCTCCGCCTCAACCCACTTTGTAAAGTAGTCGACCGCAACTACCGCATACTTGTATCCTCCGGGCACTGGGGGGAAGGGCCCTAAGAGGTCCATCCCCCAGCGCACGAAGGGCCAAGTGATGGGGATAGTCCGCAGCGCTACAGGGGGGAGATCCGAGCCCTTGGCCATCTTCTGGCATGCTTCGCACGCGGAGACAAGTTCTCGCGCGTCGCGCATGACTGTAGGCCAGTAGAAGCCCTGCCGAAGGGCCTTGGCGGCGATGGCACGCGGGGCTAGGTGAGAACCACAGCTCCCCACGTGAATGTCTTCCAGGAGTTGAAGTCCCTCCGACCGGGGGAGGCAGCGCAGGAGGGCTGAAGCCCCCCGCTTGTAGAGCCTTCCCTCCAGTAAGAGATATGCACGGGCTTTGGCCCGGAGGCGCTTAGCCTCGGTCTCGTTGGAGGGGTCCCCCTCCCCCTTGATGAAGGAGAGGAGGGGATCCATCCATGATCACGGCCGGACGATCTCGGCGACCTCCGGGACCGGAGGCTCGGGGCCTGCGTCCGGGGAGGCCACCGAGGGCTTCGTGATTGTTTCCAAGAAGGCCCCCTTGGGGAGCGTTTCCCGGGCGCTTGCCGCCCGGGCCAAGGCATCAGCCCGGTCATTCTCCCTTCGCGGGATATGCCAGGCCTCAAGGCCGTCGAAGTGCCTCTCCATCTTCCGTACTTCCTGCAAGTAAAGACTTAGATTTGCGTCATGGCACAGGTAAGACTTGTCCATTTGGCAGATAATGAGCTGAGAGTCTCCCTTCACTAGGAGGCGCCGGATCCCCAGGGAGCGCGCGAGGCGCATCCCAAGGATCAGAGCCTCGTATTCGGCGACGTTGTTGGTTGCGGGGAACTCGAGCCGCGCGGCGTACTCGAGCTCCTTTCCCTCGGGGCTCCGGAGGACTACCCCCACGCCAGCCCCGGTGAGACACAGCGACCCATCGAATAGCAGGGTCCAATGGTCACTGCGTCGGGGCGGCACAGGGAGAAGGGGGCAAGCTCGGCCCCCCACTTCCCAATCCGGCCGGTGGCTTCTTTATTCCGCAGTACCTCCCCCAGGGGGAGGGACGACGGGACGGTGATGGGGTGCCCCAGGAAGTAGTGTCGGAGCTTCCGGGACGCCATGAGGAGAGCGTAGCAAATCTTCTCCATCTCCGTGTACCGAGTCTTGGCCCCTTGGAGGGCTTCACTGACGTAGTACACGGGACGTTGCTGCCCCCCTTGCTCCTTCACCAAAACCGCGCTGACGGCGACGGGGGTCGCGGCGAGGTAGAGGAGCAAGGGCTCTTCCGGAGACGGACTCACGAGCATTGGAGGGCTTGAGAGGTACTTCTTGAGGTCGTTGAAAGCTTCCTGGGCCTCGGGGGTCCAGCGGAACCCCTCGAGCCCTCGGAGGATCTTGAAGAACTGGAGGCCCCGCTCCCCCGAACGGGAGACGAAGCGGCTGAGCGCGGCCAGGAGGCCGGAGAGCCGCTGGACATCTTTGACGGAGCGCGGTGAGGGCATGTCTAGGAAGGCCCGGATCTTCTTGGGGTTTGCCTCAATGCCCCGCTGGGACACGAGGAAACCCAGGAGCTTCCCCCCGCGCACCCCGAAGGCGCACTTCTCCGGGTTGAGCTTGAGCCCGAACGCGCGGAGGTTGCGGAAGGTCTCTGCGAGGTCGTCAATGTGGGAGGCTGCACGGGGACTCTTGACGACCGCGTCGTCTACGTAGACTTCGACGTTGCGGCCGACTTGATCTTTGAAGACCAGCGTCATCAGGCGCTGGAAGGTGGCTCCCGCATTCTTGAGCCCGAAGGGCATGTGGCGGTAGCAGAAAGTTCCGAGGGGAGTTATGAAACTCGTCTTTTCCTCGTCCCCCTCCGCCATCCGGACTTGGTGGTATCCCGAGTAGGCGTCTAGGAAGCTCATCAGCTCGCACCCCGCGCTGGAGTCAACGAGCTGGTCGATCCGCGGGAGCGGGAAGTTGTCTTTGGGGCAGGCGCGGTTAAGGTCGGTGAAGTCCACGCACATGCGCCACCTGCCACTTGATTTCTTGATGAGGACGGGGTTTGCGAGCCACTCAGGGTGCAAGACCTCCCGGATGAACCCCGCCTCTTGGAGCCGAGCTATCTCCGTCTTGATGGCTTCTTGACGTTCGAGGGAGAGCTTTCTCAACTTCTGCTTGATAGGGGGGTGACCGGGGGTTACCGCGAGCTTGTGTTCAATAACCTCCCGGGAGACACCCCGCATGTCCGAAGGCTTCCACGCAAAAACATCGGAGTTTTCGCGCAGAAAGGCTGCGAGTTGCACTGCATGGTTTTGGGGAAGCTCTGCCCCGATTTGGACAGTTTTGCCCTCGCTGCCTGGGGACAGCGGGACCTTCCGGAGGCCCCCTTCCGGACGCGGCTTGAGAAGGGGCCTCCCAGGGGACGGTGCAGCGATGCCTACGTCTGGGGGGGGAGCCTCCCCCCCGGGCGCCTTGATCAGGTTGACGCTTCCTATTGTGGCAGCAGCTCGCTCGTATAGAGCACGGGCCATGTCTTGGTCCCCCCGGACGTTGATCACGCCATGCGGCCCGGGGATCTTCATGCACTGGTAGTTTTGGTGGGTGGCAGCCCCCAGCCGATTGATCGTAGTCCTCCCCACAATCACATTGTAGGAGGAGGGGAGGTCCACTACGTCGAAGCGGACTAGCTCGGTCCGGTAGTTCTCCGGGGTGCCGAAGGTGATCGGGAGATCCACCTTGCCCACGGGGTGGATCGCCTTCCCCGGGACAAACCCTTGCAGAGGCCCTGCCGCTGGTTGCAGGAGCTTCTCATCCACCTGCATTTCCTTGAAGGTTTTGAGTAACTTACAAAATATCATTGATAAACAGTATGGCCTGCTGGCCTGATACAACAAGAGTAATACAATGCCTTCACGGCGCAAATGGTATAATTAAAACAAAGACAACTACTCGGCGGAAGCTAGGCGAAACCCCCACAGTCGTAAGAAGTTGACAGCAGAACAGCACACTTCAGGGTTCTGGCAGAACTGGCTCTCTTCCTTCTGGATCCACGAAATCTTCCAAGCCTTCGTCTTGGTATTGTAGCACTCCATCTATTGTTGATAAGTTGCAAGGGTGAGCACTTACGTACTCAGCAAGTCATAGGTAAGAGTAGAGATACGTATAGTAGCGATGACATGATCCTATGCTATTGAGGGAAAGAGGTGAGAGGGTTTTTCCACAAATACTTTTCTTCCAAGCTTTTCGAATCTCACGCTCATGGCAGCATTTCATATACTTAGGGCACAATCCACATGCCTCTTAGATATCACATGATCACTAAATTATGGTACTACCGCGACACGTCAACACATGACAGCCCACGGCAGCACCCCTTATCATGACAACACATGTCATTTGGGTAATCTTGACTTAACAAATTTTAATTTATAAAACAATACTTGTGTCACACCCCGTGGATTTAATCCACCGCGGCATACTCCTAAAACTCGGGAGCACGAAGTATTCGAATACATTTTTAACTCTGCAGAGGGGTACCAATTTACCCGCAAGATATATCCACTTTCATGCCCTTCCTATCACAAGGATTGGACCCCTAACTCACTTCATACTGTGAGCGGCAAGGTGGAAATAACAAGAACTTTTGCCATGTTTCACACACAATTCACCCCAGACCCCGTGGTTTTCTTCACGCAAACCACAGTTGTGGCAGGGTTTCACAACCCCCACTAATTGGCGTCTTCCCCTCAGGGTCAGCGTGCATGATCACATCCTGTGATATGTGTTGGAGCGCACCCCGTGTTAATCGTGAGTTTGTCATATAGGGGTTTCATGTGTGATCCACATACTACTTGTTCAGGCCTGTCCCATACCAGGCTTGCGGTCGGCACGTTAATCATGCCACTAGACGCACAACACAAGGTTCTAGGTCCTTATATGCCAGTGACCAGATCATACCACAAACCATGCACCTTCAGTGCCTACACATTCAGTGCAGCCAAGCACCTCCAGTGCTACCACCATTCCATACAAAAATACTGGTCACGGCTAGGGGTTTTATTTCATGAATATAAATATACATAATATATTAGTTCATGGCTCATTATTTGATCAATTCACATTTCACAGGCATCAACCTGATGCTGCCATTTCATAATTCAACTATTCTCAATCTTTCTCATGCAATATTATTATTTTATAATCAAGGTATATTCTAGCAATTCATAAAATATAGGTTCAAGATGTTCAAGAATATGACTTGCCTTCCGCGTCGTAAGAAACAGCAGTTGATGTCGAGTCTGCGACGAAGTCTTCGAACTCGGACTCTTGCTCTGAACAAGGATCAAACAAGCAAACAGGCATTATAATCAATCCTACTCTTACTATTCCACTATATGCGATAATGCAAGGAGAAACACTTAGGCGATACAAGATTTGGAAGCGATTAGGGTTAAACTATGGAAACCAAGGTTAAGATTAGTTGTCAAGGGTTTACAAGGTTCCAAATGTTCCAAAATATCAGAATGATATCAAGGCTGCTGCTGGTTCGCTCAAAAACAGCGAACGCCTTTAGGTCGACATTCGGTTCAAGGCATCGACATAGGGTCGATGGATGATAGAGGGCTCAACTCAAGTTGCGGCAGTAGAATAAAATGTAGATCACAACATCAGGAGTCTAAGGGACAAGGTTATGTTCAGTTTGCATACCCAGAAGGGGTCAAAATGGCCCAATGCCATTGGCTGACATAGGCTGACAATGCCCAAGAATGGCATTGACATGGTTTGAACAGTTTCTAGTAGCCAAAATGGGTTTTGATTCAAGCATATGATGCACAAGGTAGTGAAGCAACTGTTTGACAAAGTATTTTCTGTTTTTCATGACCAGAGGTGGGTGAACAGGGCTAATGCCACTGACTGGCATAGTTTGACATAGAGTTGACATGGCCAGAAACTAGGGTTTGCCATATCTTTTGATCTAGGGCTCCAAATGATGCACCACTTTGTCTGGTAGTTAGGCATTTGTAACAGGAACAAATGTCTCCACAGGATTTAGGGCAGGAGATGGCCGGAAAGTGATGAAAACTGGCAAGGAAGTTGACTGGCCTGGAGCACATGCAACTTAAACAGTGCAGTAACTAGGGCATAGCTATATCTCACAATCTAGGCCGAATTAGAAGTCGTGATAGAAGACAAAGTTGCTCAGAATGGTCCAAAACATCTAAATGGCAAAGTGGCTAGGGCTGGATTGGCCGGAATCGACGGCCGGCGACTGGAGCAGAAGGAGATGACATGAAAATTGGGGGTTTTCTATTTAGGGCAAATGAACTCAATTCCTTGCTTGTACATGATCTCTAGGGAATTAGAAACATACTGGTGAAGTTAGATTGGCTAGAGATGCACCAGAAAAGCTTAAACAGTAAGTTCAGTGAACATGCAAGGTTCCAATTTGGGGATTTTCACATATCAGGAAATCTGTCGATTTTGGTTGCTTAGGGATGTTAAGCAAGGTCTACTGAGCATATTTGATTACTGGCTCGAAGATCAATTCATTCTGGAATGAAATTAATTGCTCGCCGGAGCTACTGGAGTAAAACTGAAATTGCCGGCGACTGAGGGTATTTAGAGTAAATTCCAAGCTCGAGAAGCATGAGGGGGATGAGGGAAGCTCACTGGGGGTGCTGGATCGAAGAAGGAAGCAGTGGAGAAGCTTGGCACCGTGCTCCCTCTTTGCTGCTCACCGGGGAAGAAGAAGACACAGTGCTGCTGCTGGTTTTCTGGTGTTTTGGAGTGTGGTGAAGTTGGCTAAGTCCCAGGGGCTTAAATAGGCAAGCTGGAGGTGCTGCAACGGTTGGATGTGCACGGGGAGTTGAAGCCGGCAAGAAATGACAGGATTGCGACTTCACGGCGAGCTGGCGTCGAGGTGACTTGGTTCAGCGGCCGTGAAGGCTTTACAGGTGATGTGAGGGCAAGCTGATGGCTGGCCGCGGCGAGTTCTCCACGTGGCGCAAAGCTCCTGCGTCGACCGTTGCTGGTGGCGTGCAAACGGGAGAAAACGATGGCTGTGAGCTGCGCCGGGGAAGATCCACAGTGGCCAACAGTACTCGCACACGTGGCGCTGTTCAGCTGGTGAAGATGGCGACCACGGGCTGGCTTCAACGACTACGGCTACTGTAGCAGCGGGCGAGGTCGAAGTCGATGGGGCTGCAGTGGTGCACGTGGTCGCATGCAAGCTGGGGCTGTGATCGTGGGCTGTAACCAGGTCGTGGTCGAAGTCCCAAGCACTGCTCGAAGTAGCAGCTGGTCGGTTGCGCTGGTTCCGGTCGAGAACTGAGGTGCTGGTCGAACCAGGGGCTAAATTGTAATGATTTCGGTTGAAAGATGGACTAATTTGTAATTCTGGTCTTAGAGAGGTTTAACCTGGAATTTGATTTAATGGATGAGTATAATATTTCTATTAATACTCATTTAGCTCAAATCTGGAGAAAATTTGATAAGGTTTGAGGGATTTCACCTATTTTTGAAAATAGGGTAAAATTAGGGTAAAATAGATCTCGATTTTGTCGATCTCGAATTCTGGTAATTAGGGTGAGATTTGGAAGTCTGATCAGAAGGGAAATATGTATCAAATAGCATTTGGGAGGTGTTCCCTGAAGAAATTCTGAGGTTGGAGTTGATTTGTGATTTTTAGCCTTTTCAGGCTTCCAGGTAACAGAAAAGGACTTATTCGCAGTAAAATTTGGACTAAACTGCGAAAAGTGTTTAGATGAAACAATCTGGTTCCCAACTTTTTTTGGAGTAAGTTGGGGGTATACCTAGGAACATATTCCAAAAGATACTTGAGTCTGGATAGGGTTAAACCATGATAACTCAGTTATCTGAGATCTGGGGTACTTAGAGTAAATCTGAATTTCCTGTTTTCGAAAACAGAAAGAGACTTAGATACTGGAGTTAGGGTTAGAATTCAATCTGACTCCTGAAGACTTTTATCTTCAGAATAACTGGTAGGTTAAATCTGGATGGTCAGATCTTGATCTGGATCTAGAGAACAGATTTGGGGATTTTTAGGGTTTGGGAGAGATTAGGGTTCAGCTGATCTGGCTACTGCTACAGGGATACATGCATGCAGGATTTTATGCAAAAACTTTTCACCCCCAAACCCAGGGTGTTACACGCCTACCCTCCTTAAAGAAATCTCGCCCCGAGATTTACCTAGAGAAGAGAAAAGATGGGGATAGGTCTGAAGCAAATCTTCCTTTTTTTTCCATTGAACTTTGCACAGCTTGATCTTCTTTCTTTGAAGTTGACGCTCATCTCTGGCTACAATCCGGAGTGGTTGCTCAAGCTAGGTGAGGTTCTTCTGCAATGAAATACCAAGAGTTTCTACCTGATCCGCAGGTTCGTCTAGGCATTTCCAAAGTTAAGAGACGTGGAATACATCATGTACTCCTCCAAGTTCTGATGGTAGTTCCAGTTTATAGGACACTTCTCCTCTTTCTCTTGAGTATCTTGAATGGTCCGATACGTTCCTTCCTCCTGACTCATTCCAATGTAATGGGGTTCTGCACTTATGTCCATATAAAGCTTCAAATGGTGCTAATTGCAGACTAGCCTGATAACTGTTGTTATAGGTAAATTCTGCAAATGGTAAGCATTTTTCCCATGAAGTCCCATTATTCAAAATGCAAGCTCTTAGCAATTCTTCCAGGATCTGATTGACTCTCTCTCAGATTGTTTCCCCCGTCTGTGGATGATATGCAGTGCTGGACTGCATCTAGGTCCCCAAGGTTTCATGAAGTTGGTCCCAATACTTTGATGTAAACTGACTTCCACGATCTGAGACTATCTTCTGAGGGTCGGCCTTGATCCTATGGCACGTGTCACCTCTTATAATGTATGCCGCAATATCGACCTACCAAAATCGAGTTTTCAAGTCTCGATACATCTTTGTGTTACCAGGGTGTATTGAGTATGGTGTTTTATGAGCTTCACGCAGAATCAACTCCTTGAGGTCTGCGCTTTGAGGTACACAGATCCTTCCTTGTTACCATACAATTCCTTGTTCGTCCTCAGAAAAATCCCGAGCCTTACCTAACCTGATTCGGCTCTTGATCTTGCAGATCTCTTTATTTTCCTTTTGAGCACTCTCTATTTGTTCCTTGAGTCGGGATATTACTATGAGAGTGGCTGACCTTCCTGACGGTACCACTTCTACCTCTAGTCCTTGCAATTCTTGCTGTAAGTGTGGGTTATTCAACACAACTTCATGTAAAGTGTAGGCCTTTCTACTCAAAGCGTCTGCTACCACATTGGCTTTTCTTGGGTGGTAGAGAATGCTGAGGTCATAGTCCTTGATTAGCTCTAGCCAACGATGTGGGCGCATGTTGAGGATATGGCAACATTACTTGCTTGGGAATAACTGTGAAATCTACACGGATCATAAGAATCGCAAGTATGTTTTCGCCCAGGCAAAACTCATGTACTACCGTTGCTAACTCCAAGTTATGAATAGGGTAGTTTTCCTTATGCAGCTTTAGCTGTCGTGAAGCATAAGCTACCACTTGGCCTTTTTGTATCAACACACAGCCTATGCTTAGCTTCAAGCATCACAGGATACTTCGAAGTCGTCCTTACTATCTGGCAATGTGAGGACTGGTGTGGTTGTTAACTTTTCCTTAAGTTTCTGGAACTTTCCTCGCACTTGGCTGTCCATTCGAATGCGACTTCCTTTCTAAACCGATTGGTAAGGGATTTAGCAATCTGAGAAGATCCTCCAATAAATCTCTGATAGTAACCTGCTAATCCCAAAAAGCTTCTGATCTGTGACACGCTGGTAGGTTGCTTCCATTCCTTGATCACAGCGATCTTGGCCAAGTCCACTAAAATTCCTTTTTCTGTCAAAATATGGCCGAGAAATGCAATTTTCGTCATCCAAAAATTCGCACTTGTCGGATTTGGCATAGAACTCGCACTCTCTTGGTCTTCTAAAGTCTTTGTGCAAGTGCCGCTTATGTTCCTCTGGACTTCTGGAGTAGATGAGGGTGTCTTCTATGAGCACAATGACAACTTATCGAGATGATCCATGAATGTGCTGTTCAAGATGTTCATGAAGGCTGCAGTAAACTCGTACAGCCCGTATCCTGTAGTGAAAACAGCCTTGGTTATGTCCTTAATGGTCACCTCATTCAGCGCTTGGTAATCCACACACATTCTTAGAGTTCCATCTTTCTTCAACAGCATTGGGGCTCCCCAAGGTAAAGCACTAGGTCAGTAAATCCTTTACTCTCTGGCTCCTCTAGCTGACTTTTCAACTCTTCTAAGTCTGCTACCGGCATCCTATATGGTCTCTTAGCTATAGGTGCCACTCCTGGTTTAAGCTCAATGGTAAACTTTATCTCCCTATCAGGTGGCATCCCTGGGAGTTCTTCTGGGAATACGTCCGAGTATTCCTGTACTATGGGCAATTGATCCAAGCATATCTTCTAAAGTGCTTGAATAGACCCTTGTGGTTTCTCGACTGACGACTTGTCCAGATGAAACAAGACTTTCTTTCCTTGGTTACTAACAAGGCTTAAAGTTTTCCTCTCACCATCCATTAGACTTTTATGTTGGGATAACCAATCCATTCCCAATATAATATCTAGGCCTTGCAGTTTTAGGACTAATAGGCTAGCCATAAACTCTTCCCCTTCTACTCTGAAGGTTATATATGATGGCAAGCTAAATATACAGGCAGCTTAGCTCCTGGTGTCTGTATATCCATAGAGTACTCTAGAGATACCATATGTATTTCTCTGATATGAATGAATTTGTAACTCCAGGATCAACAGTATTAAAGCAGATGTAGACTGGATCAAGAACCTACCTAGGAGAATGTTGGTGGCGTTGTTTGCTTCTTGAAGAGAGGTGAAGTTTAATCGGCCTCCTCGGCTTCCCATCTGTCCTCTTCCTCGTTCTCGGCCTGCTACGGTTCCTCCTCTGTTGGGCGAACTTCCTCTGGGGCTCTGCAATGGTGGTGAAGCTGTGGTTCTGGATGTCATCGTCGGTGTTCCAGCTTGCGATCTTGCTATTGACGTTGGGAGCTGAATCCAAGGACAGCTGTCTTTGCGGTGTCCATACTGCCCACAGTGAAAACACTGAGTTCTAGCATGAGGGCAGTCCCTTTGGTAGTGAGCTCCTTTGCAGTTTGGACATGACGGTGTTGCTGGTGATCTTGGTGCTTGGTAGACTGGTCGGAAATTGGGAGGTGTTGGGACTCTTCCCCTGGTTGGGTTGGCTGGCGGCCGTACTTGCTGTAGAATCTTTCTTTTTCGACTTTCTTCTCCTATGCTCCTCTTTTCTTCCACCTTCAATACCCGATTGACTAAGGTTTGGAACTCTGAAAATTCGTGGGAGGCAATCTGGTACTGCAGATAGTGCTGAAGTCCTTCGGTGAAGCGCTCAATCTTTTTGTCCTCCGTGTCGATGTCTCCTGGCGCGTAGCGAGCTAGATGGCTGAATTGGTGCAGATATTCCATAACGGTCTGGCTCCCTTGTACCAAGTTTCGGAACTCTCGGCGTTTGGCGGCTATGACACCGATGGGTACATGAAATTTCCGGAATTGTTCTTTAAATTCCGTCCAGGATATGTTATCCTTGTCAGGGTGAGCCTCTTGATAGTTTATCCACCATGCGGCTGCTGCTCCTGTAAGTTGGTGTGATCCGAATAAAACTTTCTCTCGGTCGTTACAACGAACTGTATCCAACTTCCTCTCGATGTCCCTGAGCCAATCATCGGCGACGATGGGATCAGTTGCACTAGCAAATGTTGGTGGTCGGGTCTTCTGAAAATCCGATAGCCGGGTTCCAACAGCAGTTCCTTCAGATGTCCCTCCTGGCATCTTTTGAATGATCTGAGCCAACAACTGGGTGTGGGCAGCTTGTGCCTCCTGCCTGCTCTTTTCCATGGAGAGAAGAATTTCTTGGAGGGTTGGCTGATCTTCCTGAGAAAGGTTTGATTCCTGGGGTCTCTGTTGAGATGAAGGTCCTCCCCTTGCAGGGTCTTCCCTGGGTGAAGCTTGCTCCCTGTCCTCTTGACTACCTTGCGATCTTCTCTTCGTGTACACCATACTGATTCTTCTGAAGAAAGAGCAGATAGGTCTAACTAACTAAGAGAGAGAGAACTCGGGCACTAATGCGGAAATTAATGCAACTATTTAATGCACAAAACACTTAGGCTTCTAGCCATAGTAAACAAATTAACCATTGCGAAAGCAACGGCGGAGCACAAAAGCTAGCAAGAGCATCCACCTGCTCAATCTATACTACCCTTTTCTCGGCTAATCCTCCACGACGGTCGACTAACTACTCAACCAGGGTTCTACCCGAAGAACTAGGCTATGTGCCGTAGCAACGTAGCCCAACTCCTGAGGTACTCTATAAAAGCAGAACGCTCTCTCGACATCTTGCCGAATTTTTAGAAAAAGCCAAGTAAGACTTTTGAAATCCGAACTTTTAGAAGCTACAAGGCTCCTGTTTTCAAAAATAGTGTTTTTAGAAAATAGATTTTTAAATAAACTACGCCTTCCTGGCGAGCCAATTCCTAAAGGTGTCGTCCTACAGTCAAGTTCTCATGCTGCTCTGATACCACTTTCTATCTGTCGCGCCCCGCACAGGGTACCACGACTACTCCCGTGGAGACCTAGCTCGCTACGCGCTGGCCTCATACATACATACCACTGACTTCCCAGGATAAGTCAAGCACAGGAGTTCATTGCAGCAGAGTAACTTACAAAATATCATTGATAAACAGTATGGCCTGCTGGCCTGATACAACAAGAGTAATACAATGCCTTCACGGCACAAATGGTATAATTAAAACAAAGACAACTACTCGGCGGAAGCTAGGCGAAACCCCCACAGTCGTAAGAAGTTGACAGCAGAACAGCACACTTCAGGGTTCTGGCAGAACTGGCTCTCTTCCTTCTGGATCCACGAAATCTTCCAAGCCTTCGTCTTGGTATTGTAGCACTCCATCTATTGTTGATAAGTTGCAAGGGTGAGCACTTACGTACTCAGCAAGTCATAGGTAAGAGTAGAGATACGTATAGTAGCGATGACATGATCCTATGCTATTGAGGGAAAGAGGTGAGAGGGTTTTTCCACAAATACTTTTCTTCCAAGCTTTTCGAATCTCACGCTCATGGCAGCATTTCATATACTTAGGGCACAATCCACATGCCTCTTAGATATCACATGATCACTAAATTATGGTACTACCGCGACACGTCAACACATGACAGCCCACGGCAGCACCCCTTATCATGACAACACATGTCATTTGGGTAATCTTGACTTAACAAATTTTAATTTATAAAACAATACTTGTGTCACACCCCGTGGATTTAATCCACCGCGGCATACTCCTAAAACTCGGGAGCACGAAGTATTCGAATACATTTTTAACTCTGCAGAGGGGTACCAATTTACCCGCAAGATATATCCACTTTCATGCCCTTCCTATCACAAGGATTGGACCCCTAACTCACTTCATACTGTGAGCGGCAAGGTGGAAATAACAAGAACTTTTGCCATGTTTCACACACAATTCACCCCAGACCCCGTGGTTTTCTTCACGCAAACCACAGTTGTGGCAGGGTTTCACAACCCCCACTAATTGGCGTCTTCCCCTCAGGGTCAGCGTGCATGATCACATCCTGTGATATGTGTTGGAGCGCACCCCGTGTTAATCGTGAGTTTGTCATATAGGGGTTTCATGTGTGATCCACATACTACTTGTTCAGGCCTGTCCCATACCAGGCTTGCGGTCGGCACGTTAATCATGCCACTAGACGCACAACACAAGGTTCTAGGTCCTTATATGCCAGTGACCAGATCATACCACAAACCATGCACCTTCAGTGCCTACACATTCAGTGCAGCCAAGCACCTCCAGTGCTACCACCATTCCATACAAAAATACTGGTCACGGCTAGGGGTTTTATTTCATGAATATAAATATACATAATATATTAGTTCATGGCTCATTATTTGATCAATTCACATTTCACAGGCATCAACCTGATGCTGCCATTTCATAATTCAACTATTCTCAATCTTTCTCATGCAATATTATTATTTTATAATCAAGGTATATTCTAGCAATTCATAAAATATAGGTTCAAGATGTTCAAGAATATGACTTGCCTTCCGCGTCGTAAGAAACAGCAGTTGATGTCGAGTCTGCGACGAAGTCTTCGAACTCGGACTCTTGCTCTGAACAAGGATCAAACAAGCAAACAGGCATTATAATCAATCCTACTCTTACTATTCCACTATATGCGATAATGCAAGGAGAAACACTTAGGCGATACAAGATTTGGAAGCGATTAGGGTTAAACTATGGAAACCAAGGTTAAGATTAGTTGTCAAGGGTTTACAAGGTTCCAAATGTTCCAAAATATCAGAATGATATCAAGGCTGCTGCTGGTTCGCTCAAAAACAGCGAACGCCTTTAGGTCGACATTCGGTTCAAGGCATCGACATAGGGTCGATGGATGATAGAGGGCTCAACTCAAGTTGCGGCAGTAGAATAAAATGTAGATCACAACATCAGGAGTCTAAGGGACAAGGTTATGTTCAGTTTGCATACCCAGAAGGGGTCAAAATGGCCCAATGCCATTGGCTGACATAGGCTGACAATGCCCAAGAATGGCATTGACATGGTTTGAACAGTTTCTAGTAGCCAAAATGGGTTTTGATTCAAGCATATGATGCACAAGGTAGTGAAGCAACTGTTTGACAAAGTATTTTCTGTTTTTCATGACCAGAGGTGGGTGAACAGGGCTAATGCCACTGACTGGCATAGTTTGACATAGAGTTGACATGGCCAGAAACTAGGGTTTGCCATATCTTTTGATCTAGGGCTCCAAATGATGCACCACTTTGTCTGGTAGTTAGGCATTTGTAACAGGAACAAATGTCTCCACAGGATTTAGGGCAGGAGATGGCCGGAAAGTGATGAAAACTGGCAAGGAAGTTGACTGGCCTGGAGCACATGCAACTTAAACAGTGCAGTAACTAGGGCATAGCTATATCTCACAATCTAGGCCGAATTAGAAGTCGTGATAGAAGACAAAGTTGCTCAGAATGGTCCAAAACATCTAAATGGCAAAGTGGCTAGGGCTGGATTGGCCGGAATCGACGGCCGGCGACTGGAGCAGAAGGAGATGACATGAAAATTGGGGGTTTTCTATTTAGGGCAAATGAACTCAATTCCTTGCTTGTACATGATCTCTAGGGAATTAGAAACATACTGGTGAAGTTAGATTGGCTAGAGATGCACCAGAAAAGCTTAAACAGTAAGTTCAGTGAACATGCAAGGTTCCAATTTGGGGATTTTCACATATCAGGAAATCTGTCGATTTTGGTTGCTTAGGGATGTTAAGCAAGGTCTACTGAGCATATTTGATTACTGGCTCGAAGATCAATTCATTCTGGAATGAAATTAATTGCTCGCCGGAGCTACTGGAGTAAAACTGAAATTGCCGGCGACTGAGGGTATTTAGAGTAAATTCCAAGCTCGAGAAGCATGAGGGGGATGAGGGAAGCTCACTGGGGGTGATGGATCGAAGAAGGAAGCAGTGGAGAAGCTTGGCACCGTGCTCCCTCTTTGCTGCTCACCGGGGAAGAAGAAGACACAGTGCTGCTGCTGGTTTTCTGGTGTTTTGGAGTGTGGTGAAGTTGGCTAAGTCCCAGGGGCTTAAATAGGCAAGCTGGAGGTGCTGCAACGGTTGGATGTGCACGGGGAGTTGAAGCCGGCAAGAAATGACAGGATTGCGACTTCACGGCGAGCTGGCGTCGAGGTGACTTGGTTCAGCGGCCGTGAAGGCTTTACAGGTGATGTGAGGGCAAGCTGATGGCTGGCCGCGGCGAGTTCTCCACGTGGCGCAAAGCTCCTGCGTCGACCGTTGCTGGTGGCGTGCAAACGGGAGAAAACGATGGCTGTGAGCTGCGCCGGGGAAGATCCACAGTGGCCAACAGTACTCGCACACGTGGCGCTGTTCAGCTGGTGAAGATGGCGACCACGGGCTGGCTTCAACGACTACGGCTACTGTAGCAGCGGGCGAGGTCGAAGTCGATGGGGCTGCAGTGGTGCACGTGGTCGCATGCAAGCTGGGGCTGTGATCGTGGGCTGTAACCAGGTCGTGGTCGAAGTCCCAAGCACTGCTCGAAGTAGCAGCTGGTCGGTTGCGCTGGTTCCGGTCGAGAACTGAGGTGCTGGTCGAACCAGGGGCTAAATTGTAATGATTTCGGTTGAAAGATGGACTAATTTGTAATTCTGGTCTTAGAGAGGTTTAACCTGGAATTTGATTTAATGGATGAGTATAATATTTCTATTAATACTCATTTAGCTCAAATCTGGAGAAAATTTGATAAGGTTTGAGGGATTTCACCTATTTTTGAAAATAGGGTAAAATTAGGGTAAAATAGATCTCGATTTTGTCGATCTCGAATTCTGGTAATTAGGGTGAGATTTGGAAGTCTGATCAGAAGGGAAATATGTATCAAATAGCATTTGGGAGGTGTTCCCTGAAGAAATTCTGAGGTTGGAGTTGATTTGTGATTTTTAGCCTTTTCAGGCTTCCAGGTAACAGAAAAGGACTTATTCGCAGTAAAATTTGGACTAAACTGCGAAAAGTGTTTAGATGAAACAATCTGGTTCCCAACTTTTTTTGGAGTAAGTTGGGGGTATACCTAGGAACATATTCCAAAAGATACTTGAGTCTGGATAGGGTTAAACCATGATAACTCAGTTATCTGAGATCTGGGGTACTTAGAGTAAATCTGAATTTCCTGTTTTCGAAAACAGAAAGAGACTTAGATACTGGAGTTAGGGTTAGAATTCAATCTGACTCCTGAAGACTTTTATCTTCAGAATAACTGGTAGGTTAAATCTGGATGGTCAGATCTTGATCTGGATCTAGAGAACAGATTTGGGGATTTTTAGGGTTTGGGAGAGATTAGGGTTCAGCTGATCTGGCTACTGCTACAGGGATACATGCATGCAGGATTTTATGCAAAAACTTTTCACCCCCAAACCCAGGGTGTTACACGCCTACCCTCCTTAAAGAAATCTCGCCCCGAGATTTACCTAGAGAAGAGAAAAGATGGGGATAGGTCTGAAGCAAATCTTCCTTTTTTTTCCATTGAACTTTGCACAGCTTGATCTTCTTTCTTTGAAGTTGACGCTCATCTCTGGCTACAATCCGGAGTGGTTGCTCAAGCTAGGTGAGGTTCTTCTGCAATGAAATACCAAGAGTTTCTACCTGATCCGCAGGTTCGTCTAGGCATTTCCAAAGTTAAGAGACGTGGAATACATCATGTACTCCTCCAAGTTCTGATGGTAGTTCCAGTTTATAGGACACTTCTCCTCTTTCTCTTGAGTATCTTGAATGGTCCGATACGTTCCTTCCTCCTGACTCATTCCAATGTAATGGGGTTCTGCACTTATGTCCATATAAAGCTTCAAATGGTGCTAATTGCAGACTAGCCTGATAACTGTTGTTATAGGTAAATTCTGCAAATGGTAAGCATTTTTCCCATGAAGTCCCATTATTCAAAATGCAAGCTCTTAGCAATTCTTCCAGGATCTGATTGACTCTCTCTCAGATTGTTTCCCCCGTCTGTGGATGATATGCAGTGCTGGACTGCATCTAGGTCCCCAAGGTTTCATGAAGTTGGTCCCAATACTTTGATGTAAACTGACTTCCACGATCTGAGACTATCTTCTGAGGGTCGGCCTTGATCCTATGGCACGTGTCACCTCTTATAATGTATGCCGCAATATCGACCTACCAAAATCGAGTTTTCAAGTCTCGATACATCTTTGTGTTACCAGGGTGTATTGAGTATGGTGTTTTATGAGCTTCACGCAGAATCAACTCCTTGAGGTCTGCGCTTTGAGGTACACAGATCCTTCCTTGTTACCATACAATTCCTTGTTCGTCCTCAGAAAAATCCCGAGCCTTACCTAACCTGATTCGGCTCTTGATCTTGCAGATCTCTTTATTTTCCTTTTGAGCACTCTCTATTTGTTCCTTGAGTCGGGATATTACTATGAGAGTGGCTGACCTTCCTGACGGTACCACTTCTACCTCTAGTCCTTGCAATTCTTGCTGTAAGTGTGGGTTATTCAACACAACTTCATGTAAAGTGTAGGCCTTTCTACTCAAAGCGTCTGCTACCACATTGGCTTTTCTTGGGTGGTAGAGAATGCTGAGGTCATAGTCCTTGATTAGCTCTAGCCAACGATGTGGGCGCATGTTGAGGATATGGCAACATTACTTGCTTGGGAATAACTGTGAAATCTACACGGATCATAAGAATCGCAAGTATGTTTTCGCCCAGGCAAAACTCATGTACTACCGTTGCTAACTCCAAGTTATGAATAGGGTAGTTTTCCTTATGCAGCTTTAGCTGTCGTGAAGCATAAGCTACCACTTGGCCTTTTTGTATCAACACACAGCCTATGCTTAGCTTCAAGCATCACAGGATACTTCGAAGTCGTCCTTACTATCTGGCAATGTGAGGACTGGTGTGGTTGTTAACTTTTCCTTAAGTTTCTGGAACTTTCCTCGCACTTGGCTGTCCATTCGAATGCGACTTCCTTTCTAAACCGATTGGTAAGGGATTTAGCAATCTGAGAAGATCCTCCAATAAATCTCTGATAGTAACCTGCTAATCCCAAAAAGCTTCTGATCTGTGACACGCTGGTAGGTTGCTTCCATTCCTTGATCACAGCGATCTTGGCCAAGTCCACTAAAATTCCTTTTTCTGTCAAAATATGGCCGAGAAATGCAATTTTCGTCATCCAAAAATTCGCACTTGTCGGATTTGGCATAGAACTCGCACTCTCTTGGTCTTCTAAAGTCTTTGTGCAAGTGCCGCTTATGTTCCTCTGGACTTCTGGAGTAGATGAGGGTGTCTTCTATGAGCACAATGACAACTTATCGAGATGATCCATGAATGTGCTGTTCAAGATGTTCATGAAGGCTGCAGTAAACTCGTACAGCCCGTATCCTGTAGTGAAAACAGCCTTGGTTATGTCCTTAATGGTCACCTCATTCAGCGCTTGGTAATCCACACACATTCTTAGAGTTCCATCTTTCTTCAACAGCATTGGGGCTCCCCAAGGTAAAGCACTAGGTCAGTAAATCCTTTACTCTCTGGCTCCTCTAGCTGACTTTTCAACTCTTCTAAGTCTGCTACCGGCATCCTATATGGTCTCTTAGCTATAGGTGCCACTCCTGGTTTAAGCTCAATGGTAAACTTTATCTCCCTATCAGGTGGCATCCCTGGGAGTTCTTCTGGGAATACGTCCGAGTATTCCTGTACTATGGGCAATTGATCCAAGCATATCTTCTAAAGTGCTTGAATAGACCCTTGTGGTTTCTCGACTGACGACTTGTCCAGATGAAACAAGACTTTCTTTCCTTGGTTACTAACAAGGCTTAAAGTTTTCCTCTCACCATCCATTAGACTTTTATGTTGGGATAACCAATCCATTCCCAATATAATATCTAGGCCTTGCAGTTTTAGGACTAATAGGCTAGCCATAAACTCTTCCCCTTCTACTCTGAAGGTTATATATGATGGCAAGCTAAATATACAGGCAGCTTAGCTCCTGGTGTCTGTATATCCATAGAGTACTCTAGAGGTACCATATGTATTTCTCTGATATGAATGAATTTGTAACTCCAGGATCAACAGTATTAAAGCAGATGTAGACTGGATCAAGAACCTACCTAGGAGAATGTTGGTGGCGTTGTTTGCTTCTTGAAGAGAGGTGAAGTTTAATCGGCCTCCTCGGCTTCCCATCTGTCCTCTTCCTCGTTCTCGGCCTGCTACGGTTCCTCCTCTGTTGGGCGAACTTCCTCTGGGGCTCTGCAATGGTGGTGAAGCTGTGGTTCTGGATGTCATCGTCGGTGTTCCAGCTTGCGATCTTGCTATTGACGTTGGGAGCTGAATCCAAGGACAGCTGTCTTTGCGGTGTCCATACTGCCCACAGTGAAAACACTGAGTTCTAGCATGAGGGCAGTCCCTTTGGTAGTGAGCTCCTTTGCAGTTTGGACATGACGGTGTTGCTGGTGATCTTGGTGCTTGGTAGACTGGTCGGAAATTGGGAGGTGTTGGGACTCTTCCCCTGGTTGGGTTGGCTGGCGGCCGTACTTGCTGTAGAATCTTTCTTTTTCGACTTTCTTCTCCTATGCTCCTCTTTTCTTCCACCTTCAATACCCGATTGACTAAGGTTTGGAACTCTGAAAATTCGTGGGAGGCAATCTGGTACTGCAGATAGTGCTGAAGTCCTTCGGTGAAGCGCTCAATCTTTTTGTCCTCCGTGTCGATGTCTCCTGGCGCGTAGCGAGCTAGATGGCTGAATTGGTGCAGATATTCCATAACGGTCTGGCTCCCTTGTACCAAGTTTCGGAACTCTCGGCGTTTGGCGGCTATGACACCGATGGGTACATGAAATTTCCGGAATTGTTCTTTAAATTCCGTCCAGGATATGTTATCCTTGTCAGGGTGAGCCTCTTGATAGTTTATCCACCATGCGGCTGCTGCTCCTGTAAGTTGGTGTGATCCGAATAAAACTTTCTCTCGGTCGTTACAACGAACTGTATCCAACTTCCTCTCGATGTCCCTGAGCCAATCATCGGCGACGATGGGATCAGTTGCACTAGCAAATGTTGGTGGTCGGGTCTTCTGAAAATCCGATAGCCGGGTTCCAACAGCAGTTCCTTCAGATGTCCCTCCTGGCATCTTTTGAATGATCTGAGCCAACAACTGGGTGTGGGCAGCTTGTGCCTCCTGCCTGCTCTTTTCCATGGAGAGAAGAATTTCTTGGAGGGTTGGCTGATCTTCCTGAGAAAGGTTTGATTCCTGGGGTCTCTGTTGAGATGAAGGTCCTCCCCTTGCAGGGTCTTCCCTGGGTGAAGCTTGCTCCCTGTCCTCTTGACTACCTTGCGATCTTCTCTTCGTGTACACCATACTGATTCTTCTGAAGAAAGAGCAGATAGGTCTAACTAACTAAGAGAGAGAGAACTCGGGCACTAATGCGGAAATTAATGCAACTATTTAATGCACAAAACACTTAGGCTTCTAGCCATAGTAAACAAATTAACCATTGCGAAAGCAACGGCGGAGCACAAAAGCTAGCAAGAGCATCCACCTGCTCAATCTATACTACCCTTTTCTCGGCTAATCCTCCACGACGGTCGACTAACTACTCAACCAGGGTTCTACCCGAAGAACTAGGCTATGTGCCGTAGCAACGTAGCCCAACTCCTGAGGTACTCTATAAAAGCAGAACGCTCTCTCGACATCTTGCCGAATTTTTAGAAAAAGCCAAGTAAGACTTTTGAAATCCGAACTTTTAGAAGCTACAAGGCTCCTGTTTTCAAAAATAGTGTTTTTAGAAAATAGATTTTTAAATAAACTACGCCTTCCTGGCGAGCCAATTCCTAAAGGTGTCGTCCTACAGTCAAGTTCTCATGCTGCTCTGATACCACTTTCTATCTGTCGCGCCCCGCACAGGGTACCACGACTACTCCCGTGGAGACCTAGCTCGCTACGCGCTGGCCTCATACATACATACCACTGACTTCCCAGGATAAGTCAAGCACAGGAGTTCATTGCAGCAGAGTAACTTACAAAATATCATTGATAAACAGTATGGCCTGCTGGCCTGATACAACAAGAGTAATACAATGCCTTCACGGCACAAATGGTATAATTAAAACAAAGACAACTACTCGGCGGAAGCTAGGCGAAACCCCCACAGTCGTAAGAAGTTGACAGCAGAACAGCACACTTCAGGGTTCTGGCAGAACTGGCTCTCTTCCTTCTGGATCCACGAAATCTTCCAAGCCTTCGTCTTGGTATTGTAGCACTCCATCTATTGTTGATAAGTTGCAAGGGTGAGCACTTACGTACTCAGCAAGTCATAGGTAAGAGTAGAGATACGTATAGTAGCGATGACATGATCCTATGCTATTGAGGGAAAGAGGTGAGAGGGTTTTTCCACAAATACTTTTCTTCCAAGCTTTTCGAATCTCACGCTCATGGCAGCATTTCATATACTTAGGGCACAATCCACATGCCTCTTAGATATCACATGATCACTAAATTATGGTACTACCGCGACACGTCAACACATGACAGCCCACGGCAGCACCCCTTATCATGACAACACATGTCATTTGGGTAATCTTGACTTAACAAATTTTAATTTATAAAACAATACTTGTGTCACACCCCGTGGATTTAATCCACCGCGGCATACTCCTAAAACTCGGGAGCACGAAGTATTCGAATACATTTTTAACTCTGCAGAGGGGTACCAATTTACCCGCAAGATATATCCACTTTCATGCCCTTCCTATCACAAGGATTGGACCCCTAACTCACTTCATACTGTGAGCGGCAAGGTGGAAATAACAAGAACTTTTGCCATGTTTCACACACAATTCACCCCAGACCCCGTGGTTTTCTTCACGCAAACCACAGTTGTGGCAGGGTTTCACAACCCCCACTAATTGGCGTCTTCCCCTCAGGGTCAGCGTGCATGATCACATCCTGTGATATGTGTTGGAGCGCACCCCGTGTTAATCGTGAGTTTGTCATATAGGGGTTTCATGTGTGATCCACATACTACTTGTTCAGGCCTGTCCCATACCAGGCTTGCGGTCGGCACGTTAATCATGCCACTAGACGCACAACACAAGGTTCTAGGTCCTTATATGCCAGTGACCAGATCATACCACAAACCATGCACCTTCAGTGCCTACACATTCAGTGCAGCCAAGCACCTCCAGTGCTACCACCATTCCATACAAAAATACTGGTCACGGCTAGGGGTTTTATTTCATGAATATAAATATACATAATATATTAGTTCATGGCTCATTATTTGATCAATTCACATTTCACAGGCATCAACCTGATGCTGCCATTTCATAATTCAACTATTCTCAATCTTTCTCATGCAATATTATTATTTTATAATCAAGGTATATTCTAGCAATTCATAAAATATAGGTTCAAGATGTTCAAGAATATGACTTGCCTTCCGCGTCGTAAGAAACAGCAGTTGATGTCGAGTCTGCGACGAAGTCTTCGAACTCGGACTCTTGCTCTGAACAAGGATCAAACAAGCAAACAGGCATTATAATCAATCCTACTCTTACTATTCCACTATATGCGATAATGCAAGGAGAAACACTTAGGCGATACAAGATTTGGAAGCGATTAGGGTTAAACTATGGAAACCAAGGTTAAGATTAGTTGTCAAGGGTTTACAAGGTTCCAAATGTTCCAAAATATCAGAATGATATCAAGGCTGCTGCTGGTTCGCTCAAAAACAGCGAACGCCTTTAGGTCGACATTCGGTTCAAGGCATCGACATAGGGTCGATGGATGATAGAGGGCTCAACTCAAGTTGCGGCAGTAGAATAAAATGTAGATCACAACATCAGGAGTCTAAGGGACAAGGTTATGTTCAGTTTGCATACCCAGAAGGGGTCAAAATGGCCCAATGCCATTGGCTGACATAGGCTGACAATGCCCAAGAATGGCATTGACATGGTTTGAACAGTTTCTAGTAGCCAAAATGGGTTTTGATTCAAGCATATGATGCACAAGGTAGTGAAGCAACTGTTTGACAAAGTATTTTCTGTTTTTCATGACCAGAGGTGGGTGAACAGGGCTAATGCCACTGACTGGCATAGTTTGACATAGAGTTGACATGGCCAGAAACTAGGGTTTGCCATATCTTTTGATCTAGGGCTCCAAATGATGCACCACTTTGTCTGGTAGTTAGGCATTTGTAACAGGAACAAATGTCTCCACAGGATTTAGGGCAGGAGATGGCCGGAAAGTGATGAAAACTGGCAAGGAAGTTGACTGGCCTGGAGCACATGCAACTTAAACAGTGCAGTAACTAGGGCATAGCTATATCTCACAATCTAGGCCGAATTAGAAGTCGTGATAGAAGACAAAGTTGCTCAGAATGGTCCAAAACATCTAAATGGCAAAGTGGCTAGGGCTGGATTGGCCGGAATCGACGGCCGGCGACTGGAGCAGAAGGAGATGACATGAAAATTGGGGGTTTTCTATTTAGGGCAAATGAACTCAATTCCTTGCTTGTACATGATCTCTAGGGAATTAGAAACATACTGGTGAAGTTAGATTGGCTAGAGATGCACCAGAAAAGCTTAAACAGTAAGTTCAGTGAACATGCAAGGTTCCAATTTGGGGATTTTCACATATCAGGAAATCTGTCGATTTTGGTTGCTTAGGGATGTTAAGCAAGGTCTACTGAGCATATTTGATTACTGGCTCGAAGATCAATTCATTCTGGAATGAAATTAATTGCTCGCCGGAGCTACTGGAGTAAAACTGAAATTGCCGGCGACTGAGGGTATTTAGAGTAAATTCCAAGCTCGAGAAGCATGAGGGGGATGAGGGAAGCTCACTGGGGGTGATGGATCGAAGAAGGAAGCAGTGGAGAAGCTTGGCACCGTGCTCCCTCTTTGCTGCTCACCGGGGAAGAAGAAGACACAGTGCTGCTGCTGGTTTTCTGGTGTTTTGGAGTGTGGTGAAGTTGGCTAAGTCCCAGGGGCTTAAATAGGCAAGCTGGAGGTGCTGCAACGGTTGGATGTGCACGGGGAGTTGAAGCCGGCAAGAAATGACAGGATTGCGACTTCACGGCGAGCTGGCGTCGAGGTGACTTGGTTCAGCGGCCGTGAAGGCTTTACAGGTGATGTGAGGGCAAGCTGATGGCTGGCCGCGGCGAGTTCTCCACGTGGCGCAAAGCTCCTGCGTCGACCGTTGCTGGTGGCGTGCAAACGGGAGAAAACGATGGCTGTGAGCTGCGCCGGGGAAGATCCACAGTGGCCAACAGTACTCGCACACGTGGCGCTGTTCAGCTGGTGAAGATGGCGACCACGGGCTGGCTTCAACGACTACGGCTACTGTAGCAGCGGGCGAGGTCGAAGTCGATGGGGCTGCAGTGGTGCACGTGGTCGCATGCAAGCTGGGGCTGTGATCGTGGGCTGTAACCAGGTCGTGGTCGAAGTCCCAAGCACTGCTCGAAGTAGCAGCTGGTCGGTTGCGCTGGTTCCGGTCGAGAACTGAGGTGCTGGTCGAACCAGGGGCTAAATTGTAATGATTTCGGTTGAAAGATGGACTAATTTGTAATTCTGGTCTTAGAGAGGTTTAACCTGGAATTTGATTTAATGGATGAGTATAATATTTCTATTAATACTCATTTAGCTCAAATCTGGAGAAAATTTGATAAGGTTTGAGGGATTTCACCTATTTTTGAAAATAGGGTAAAATTAGGGTAAAATAGATCTCGATTTTGTCGATCTCGAATTCTGGTAATTAGGGTGAGATTTGGAAGTCTGATCAGAAGGGAAATATGTATCAAATAGCATTTGGGAGGTGTTCCCTGAAGAAATTCTGAGGTTGGAGTTGATTTGTGATTTTTAGCCTTTTCAGGCTTCCAGGTAACAGAAAAGGACTTATTCGCAGTAAAATTTGGACTAAACTGCGAAAAGTGTTTAGATGAAACAATCTGGTTCCCAACTTTTTTTGGAGTAAGTTGGGGGTATACCTAGGAACATATTCCAAAAGATACTTGAGTCTGGATAGGGTTAAACCATGATAACTCAGTTATCTGAGATCTGGGGTACTTAGAGTAAATCTGAATTTCCTGTTTTCGAAAACAGAAAGAGACTTAGATACTGGAGTTAGGGTTAGAATTCAATCTGACTCCTGAAGACTTTTATCTTCAGAATAACTGGTAGGTTAAATCTGGATGGTCAGATCTTGATCTGGATCTAGAGAACAGATTTGGGGATTTTTAGGGTTTGGGAGAGATTAGGGTTCAGCTGATCTGGCTACTGCTACAGGGATACATGCATGCAGGATTTTATGCAAAAACTTTTCACCCCCAAACCCAGGGTGTTACACGCCTACCCTCCTTAAAGAAATCTCGCCCCGAGATTTACCTAGAGAAGAGAAAAGATGGGGATAGGTCTGAAGCAAATCTTCCTTTTTTTTCCATTGAACTTTGCACAGCTTGATCTTCTTTCTTTGAAGTTGACGCTCATCTCTGGCTACAATCCGGAGTGGTTGCTCAAGCTAGGTGAGGTTCTTCTGCAATGAAATACCAAGAGTTTCTACCTGATCCGCAGGTTCGTCTAGGCATTTCCAAAGTTAAGAGACGTGGAATACATCATGTACTCCTCCAAGTTCTGATGGTAGTTCCAGTTTATAGGACACTTCTCCTCTTTCTCTTGAGTATCTTGAATGGTCCGATACGTTCCTTCCTCCTGACTCATTCCAATGTAATGGGGTTCTGCACTTATGTCCATATAAAGCTTCAAATGGTGCTAATTGCAGACTAGCCTGATAACTGTTGTTATAGGTAAATTCTGCAAATGGTAAGCATTTTTCCCATGAAGTCCCATTATTCAAAATGCAAGCTCTTAGCAATTCTTCCAGGATCTGATTGACTCTCTCTCAGATTGTTTCCCCCGTCTGTGGATGATATGCAGTGCTGGACTGCATCTAGGTCCCCAAGGTTTCATGAAGTTGGTCCCAATACTTTGATGTAAACTGACTTCCACGATCTGAGACTATCTTCTGAGGGTCGGCCTTGATCCTATGGCACGTGTCACCTCTTATAATGTATGCCGCAATATCGACCTACCAAAATCGAGTTTTCAAGTCTCGATACATCTTTGTGTTACCAGGGTGTATTGAGTATGGTGTTTTATGAGCTTCACGCAGAATCAACTCCTTGAGGTCTGCGCTTTGAGGTACACAGATCCTTCCTTGTTACCATACAATTCCTTGTTCGTCCTCAGAAAAATCCCGAGCCTTACCTAACCTGATTCGGCTCTTGATCTTGCAGATCTCTTTATTTTCCTTTTGAGCACTCTCTATTTGTTCCTTGAGTCGGGATATTACTATGAGAGTGGCTGACCTTCCTGACGGTACCACTTCTACCTCTAGTCCTTGCAATTCTTGCTGTAAGTGTGGGTTATTCAACACAACTTCATGTAAAGTGTAGGCCTTTCTACTCAAAGCGTCTGCTACCACATTGGCTTTTCTTGGGTGGTAGAGAATGCTGAGGTCATAGTCCTTGATTAGCTCTAGCCAACGATGTGGGCGCATGTTGAGGATATGGCAACATTACTTGCTTGGGAATAACTGTGAAATCTACACGGATCATAAGAATCGCAAGTATGTTTTCGCCCAGGCAAAACTCATGTACTACCGTTGCTAACTCCAAGTTATGAATAGGGTAGTTTTCCTTATGCAGCTTTAGCTGTCGTGAAGCATAAGCTACCACTTGGCCTTTTTGTATCAACACACAGCCTATGCTTAGCTTCAAGCATCACAGGATACTTCGAAGTCGTCCTTACTATCTGGCAATGTGAGGACTGGTGTGGTTGTTAACTTTTCCTTAAGTTTCTGGAACTTTCCTCGCACTTGGCTGTCCATTCGAATGCGACTTCCTTTCTAAACCGATTGGTAAGGGATTTAGCAATCTGAGAAGATCCTCCAATAAATCTCTGATAGTAACCTGCTAATCCCAAAAAGCTTCTGATCTGTGACACGCTGGTAGGTTGCTTCCATTCCTTGATCACAGCGATCTTGGCCAAGTCCACTAAAATTCCTTTTTCTGTCAAAATATGGCCGAGAAATGCAATTTTCGTCATCCAAAAATTCGCACTTGTCGGATTTGGCATAGAACTCGCACTCTCTTGGTCTTCTAAAGTCTTTGTGCAAGTGCCGCTTATGTTCCTCTGGACTTCTGGAGTAGATGAGGGTGTCTTCTATGAGCACAATGACAACTTATCGAGATGATCCATGAATGTGCTGTTCAAGATGTTCATGAAGGCTGCAGTAAACTCGTACAGCCCGTATCCTGTAGTGAAAACAGCCTTGGTTATGTCCTTAATGGTCACCTCATTCAGCGCTTGGTAATCCACACACATTCTTAGAGTTCCATCTTTCTTCAACAGCATTGGGGCTCCCCAAGGTAAAGCACTAGGTCAGTAAATCCTTTACTCTCTGGCTCCTCTAGCTGACTTTTCAACTCTTCTAAGTCTGCTACCGGCATCCTATATGGTCTCTTAGCTATAGGTGCCACTCCTGGTTTAAGCTCAATGGTAAACTTTATCTCCCTATCAGGTGGCATCCCTGGGAGTTCTTCTGGGAATACGTCCGAGTATTCCTGTACTATGGGCAATTGATCCAAGCATATCTTCTAAAGTGCTTGAATAGACCCTTGTGGTTTCTCGACTGACGACTTGTCCAGATGAAACAAGACTTTCTTTCCTTGGTTACTAACAAGGCTTAAAGTTTTCCTCTCACCATCCATTAGACTTTTATGTTGGGATAACCAATCCATTCCCAATATAATATCTAGGCCTTGCAGTTTTAGGACTAATAGGCTAGCCATAAACTCTTCCCCTTCTACTCTGAAGGTTATATATGATGGCAAGCTAAATATACAGGCAGCTTAGCTCCTGGTGTCTGTATATCCATAGAGTACTCTAGAGGTACCATATGTATTTCTCTGATATGAATGAATTTGTAACTCCAGGATCAACAGTATTAAAGCAGATGTAGACTGGATCAAGAACCTACCTAGGAGAATGTTGGTGGCGTTGTTTGCTTCTTGAAGAGAGGTGAAGTTTAATCGGCCTCCTCGGCTTCCCATCTGTCCTCTTCCTCGTTCTCGGCCTGCTACGGTTCCTCCTCTGTTGGGCGAACTTCCTCTGGGGCTCTGCAATGGTGGTGAAGCTGTGGTTCTGGATGTCATCGTCGGTGTTCCAGCTTGCGATCTTGCTATTGACGTTGGGAGCTGAATCCAAGGACAGCTGTCTTTGCGGTGTCCATACTGCCCACAGTGAAAACACTGAGTTCTAGCATGAGGGCAGTCCCTTTGGTAGTGAGCTCCTTTGCAGTTTGGACATGACGGTGTTGCTGGTGATCTTGGTGCTTGGTAGACTGGTCGGAAATTGGGAGGTGTTGGGACTCTTCCCCTGGTTGGGTTGGCTGGCGGCCGTACTTGCTGTAGAATCTTTCTTTTTCGACTTTCTTCTCCTATGCTCCTCTTTTCTTCCACCTTCAATACCCGATTGACTAAGGTTTGGAACTCTGAAAATTCGTGGGAGGCAATCTGGTACTGCAGATAGTGCTGAAGTCCTTCGGTGAAGCGCTCAATCTTTTTGTCCTCCGTGTCGATGTCTCCTGGCGCGTAGCGAGCTAGATGGCTGAATTGGTGCAGATATTCCATAACGGTCTGGCTCCCTTGTACCAAGTTTCGGAACTCTCGGCGTTTGGCGGCTATGACACCGATGGGTACATGAAATTTCCGGAATTGTTCTTTAAATTCCGTCCAGGATATGTTATCCTTGTCAGGGTGAGCCTCTTGATAGTTTATCCACCATGCGGCTGCTGCTCCTGTAAGTTGGTGTGATCCGAATAAAACTTTCTCTCGGTCGTTACAACGAACTGTATCCAACTTCCTCTCGATGTCCCTGAGCCAATCATCGGCGACGATGGGATCAGTTGCACTAGCAAATGTTGGTGGTCGGGTCTTCTGAAAATCCGATAGCCGGGTTCCAACAGCAGTTCCTTCAGATGTCCCTCCTGGCATCTTTTGAATGATCTGAGCCAACAACTGGGTGTGGGCAGCTTGTGCCTCCTGCCTGCTCTTTTCCATGGAGAGAAGAATTTCTTGGAGGGTTGGCTGATCTTCCTGAGAAAGGTTTGATTCCTGGGGTCTCTGTTGAGATGAAGGTCCTCCCCTTGCAGGGTCTTCCCTGGGTGAAGCTTGCTCCCTGTCCTCTTGACTACCTTGCGATCTTCTCTTCGTGTACACCATACTGATTCTTCTGAAGAAAGAGCAGATAGGTCTAACTAACTAAGAGAGAGAGAACTCGGGCACTAATGCGGAAATTAATGCAACTATTTAATGCACAAAACACTTAGGCTTCTAGCCATAGTAAACAAATTAACCATTGCGAAAGCAACGGCGGAGCACAAAAGCTAGCAAGAGCATCCACCTGCTCAATCTATACTACCCTTTTCTCGGCTAATCCTCCACGACGGTCGACTAACTACTCAACCAGGGTTCTACCCGAAGAACTAGGCTATGTGCCGTAGCAACGTAGCCCAACTCCTGAGGTACTCTATAAAAGCAGAACGCTCTCTCGACATCTTGCCGAATTTTTAGAAAAAGCCAAGTAAGACTTTTGAAATCCGAACTTTTAGAAGCTACAAGGCTCCTGTTTTCAAAAATAGTGTTTTTAGAAAATAGATTTTTAAATAAACTACGCCTTCCTGGCGAGCCAATTCCTAAAGGTGTCGTCCTACAGTCAAGTTCTCATGCTGCTCTGATACCACTTTCTATCTGTCGCGCCCCGCACAGGGTACCACGACTACTCCCGTGGAGACCTAGCTCGCTACGCGCTGGCCTCATACATACATACCACTGACTTCCCAGGATAAGTCAAGCACAGGAGTTCATTGCAGCAGAGTAACTTACAAAATATCATTGATAAACAGTATGGCCTGCTGGCCTGATACAACAAGAGTAATACAATGCCTTCACGGCACAAATGGTATAATTAAAACAAAGACAACTACTCGGCGGAAGCTAGGCGAAACCCCCACAGTCGTAAGAAGTTGACAGCAGAACAGCACACTTCAGGGTTCTGGCAGAACTGGCTCTCTTCCTTCTGGATCCACGAAATCTTCCAAGCCTTCGTCTTGGTATTGTAGCACTCCATCTATTGTTGATAAGTTGCAAGGGTGAGCACTTACGTACTCAGCAAGTCATAGGTAAGAGTAGAGATACGTATAGTAGCGATGACATGATCCTATGCTATTGAGGGAAAGAGGTGAGAGGGTTTTTCCACAAATACTTTTCTTCCAAGCTTTTCGAATCTCACGCTCATGGCAGCATTTCATATACTTAGGGCACAATCCACATGCCTCTTAGATATCACATGATCACTAAATTATGGTACTACCGCGACACGTCAACACATGACAGCCCACGGCAGCACCCCTTATCATGACAACACATGTCATTTGGGTAATCTTGACTTAACAAATTTTAATTTATAAAACAATACTTGTGTCACACCCCGTGGATTTAATCCACCGCGGCATACTCCTAAAACTCGGGAGCACGAAGTATTCGAATACATTTTTAACTCTGCAGAGGGGTACCAATTTACCCGCAAGATATATCCACTTTCATGCCCTTCCTATCACAAGGATTGGACCCCTAACTCACTTCATACTGTGAGCGGCAAGGTGGAAATAACAAGAACTTTTGCCATGTTTCACACACAATTCACCCCAGACCCCGTGGTTTTCTTCACGCAAACCACAGTTGTGGCAGGGTTTCACAACCCCCACTAATTGGCGTCTTCCCCTCAGGGTCAGCGTGCATGATCACATCCTGTGATATGTGTTGGAGCGCACCCCGTGTTAATCGTGAGTTTGTCATATAGGGGTTTCATGTGTGATCCACATACTACTTGTTCAGGCCTGTCCCATACCAGGCTTGCGGTCGGCACGTTAATCATGCCACTAGACGCACAACACAAGGTTCTAGGTCCTTATATGCCAGTGACCAGATCATACCACAAACCATGCACCTTCAGTGCCTACACATTCAGTGCAGCCAAGCACCTCCAGTGCTACCACCATTCCATACAAAAATACTGGTCACGGCTAGGGGTTTTATTTCATGAATATAAATATACATAATATATTAGTTCATGGCTCATTATTTGATCAATTCACATTTCACAGGCATCAACCTGATGCTGCCATTTCATAATTCAACTATTCTCAATCTTTCTCATGCAATATTATTATTTTATAATCAAGGTATATTCTAGCAATTCATAAAATATAGGTTCAAGATGTTCAAGAATATGACTTGCCTTCCGCGTCGTAAGAAACAGCAGTTGATGTCGAGTCTGCGACGAAGTCTTCGAACTCGGACTCTTGCTCTGAACAAGGATCAAACAAGCAAACAGGCATTATAATCAATCCTACTCTTACTATTCCACTATATGCGATAATGCAAGGAGAAACACTTAGGCGATACAAGATTTGGAAGCGATTAGGGTTAAACTATGGAAACCAAGGTTAAGATTAGTTGTCAAGGGTTTACAAGGTTCCAAATGTTCCAAAATATCAGAATGATATCAAGGCTGCTGCTGGTTCGCTCAAAAACAGCGAACGCCTTTAGGTCGACATTCGGTTCAAGGCATCGACATAGGGTCGATGGATGATAGAGGGCTCAACTCAAGTTGCGGCAGTAGAATAAAATGTAGATCACAACATCAGGAGTCTAAGGGACAAGGTTATGTTCAGTTTGCATACCCAGAAGGGGTCAAAATGGCCCAATGCCATTGGCTGACATAGGCTGACAATGCCCAAGAATGGCATTGACATGGTTTGAACAGTTTCTAGTAGCCAAAATGGGTTTTGATTCAAGCATATGATGCACAAGGTAGTGAAGCAACTGTTTGACAAAGTATTTTCTGTTTTTCATGACCAGAGGTGGGTGAACAGGGCTAATGCCACTGACTGGCATAGTTTGACATAGAGTTGACATGGCCAGAAACTAGGGTTTGCCATATCTTTTGATCTAGGGCTCCAAATGATGCACCACTTTGTCTGGTAGTTAGGCATTTGTAACAGGAACAAATGTCTCCACAGGATTTAGGGCAGGAGATGGCCGGAAAGTGATGAAAACTGGCAAGGAAGTTGACTGGCCTGGAGCACATGCAACTTAAACAGTGCAGTAACTAGGGCATAGCTATATCTCACAATCTAGGCCGAATTAGAAGTCGTGATAGAAGACAAAGTTGCTCAGAATGGTCCAAAACATCTAAATGGCAAAGTGGCTAGGGCTGGATTGGCCGGAATCGACGGCCGGCGACTGGAGCAGAAGGAGATGACATGAAAATTGGGGGTTTTCTATTTAGGGCAAATGAACTCAATTCCTTGCTTGTACATGATCTCTAGGGAATTAGAAACATACTGGTGAAGTTAGATTGGCTAGAGATGCACCAGAAAAGCTTAAACAGTAAGTTCAGTGAACATGCAAGGTTCCAATTTGGGGATTTTCACATATCAGGAAATCTGTCGATTTTGGTTGCTTAGGGATGTTAAGCAAGGTCTACTGAGCATATTTGATTACTGGCTCGAAGATCAATTCATTCTGGAATGAAATTAATTGCTCGCCGGAGCTACTGGAGTAAAACTGAAATTGCCGGCGACTGAGGGTATTTAGAGTAAATTCCAAGCTCGAGAAGCATGAGGGGGATGAGGGAAGCTCACTGGGGGTGCTGGATCGAAGAAGGAAGCAGTGGAGAAGCTTGGCACCGTGCTCCCTCTTTGCTGCTCACCGGGGAAGAAGAAGACACAGTGCTGCTGCTGGTTTTCTGGTGTTTTGGAGTGTGGTGAAGTTGGCTAAGTCCCAGGGGCTTAAATAGGCAAGCTGGAGGTGCTGCAACGGTTGGATGTGCACGGGGAGTTGAAGCCGGCAAGAAATGACAGGATTGCGACTTCACGGCGAGCTGGCGTCGAGGTGACTTGGTTCAGCGGCCGTGAAGGCTTTACAGGTGATGTGAGGGCAAGCTGATGGCTGGCCGCGGCGAGTTCTCCACGTGGCGCAAAGCTCCTGCGTCGACCGTTGCTGGTGGCGTGCAAACGGGAGAAAACGATGGCTGTGAGCTGCGCCGGGGAAGATCCACAGTGGCCAACAGTACTCGCACACGTGGCGCTGTTCAGCTGGTGAAGATGGCGACCACGGGCTGGCTTCAACGACTACGGCTACTGTAGCAGCGGGCGAGGTCGAAGTCGATGGGGCTGCAGTGGTGCACGTGGTCGCATGCAAGCTGGGGCTGTGATCGTGGGCTGTAACCAGGTCGTGGTCGAAGTCCCAAGCACTGCTCGAAGTAGCAGCTGGTCGGTTGCGCTGGTTCCGGTCGAGAACTGAGGTGCTGGTCGAACCAGGGGCTAAATTGTAATGATTTCGGTTGAAAGATGGACTAATTTGTAATTCTGGTCTTAGAGAGGTTTAACCTGGAATTTGATTTAATGGATGAGTATAATATTTCTATTAATACTCATTTAGCTCAAATCTGGAGAAAATTTGATAAGGTTTGAGGGATTTCACCTATTTTTGAAAATAGGGTAAAATTAGGGTAAAATAGATCTCGATTTTGTCGATCTCGAATTCTGGTAATTAGGGTGAGATTTGGAAGTCTGATCAGAAGGGAAATATGTATCAAATAGCATTTGGGAGGTGTTCCCTGAAGAAATTCTGAGGTTGGAGTTGATTTGTGATTTTTAGCCTTTTCAGGCTTCCAGGTAACAGAAAAGGACTTATTCGCAGTAAAATTTGGACTAAACTGCGAAAAGTGTTTAGATGAAACAATCTGGTTCCCAACTTTTTTTGGAGTAAGTTGGGGGTATACCTAGGAACATATTCCAAAAGATACTTGAGTCTGGATAGGGTTAAACCATGATAACTCAGTTATCTGAGATCTGGGGTACTTAGAGTAAATCTGAATTTCCTGTTTTCGAAAACAGAAAGAGACTTAGATACTGGAGTTAGGGTTAGAATTCAATCTGACTCCTGAAGACTTTTATCTTCAGAATAACTGGTAGGTTAAATCTGGATGGTCAGATCTTGATCTGGATCTAGAGAACAGATTTGGGGATTTTTAGGGTTTGGGAGAGATTAGGGTTCAGCTGATCTGGCTACTGCTACAGGGATACATGCATGCAGGATTTTATGCAAAAACTTTTCACCCCCAAACCCAGGGTGTTACACGCCTACCCTCCTTAAAGAAATCTCGCCCCGAGATTTACCTAGAGAAGAGAAAAGATGGGGATAGGTCTGAAGCAAATCTTCCTTTTTTTTCCATTGAACTTTGCACAGCTTGATCTTCTTTCTTTGAAGTTGACGCTCATCTCTGGCTACAATCCGGAGTGGTTGCTCAAGCTAGGTGAGGTTCTTCTGCAATGAAATACCAAGAGTTTCTACCTGATCCGCAGGTTCGTCTAGGCATTTCCAAAGTTAAGAGACGTGGAATACATCATGTACTCCTCCAAGTTCTGATGGTAGTTCCAGTTTATAGGACACTTCTCCTCTTTCTCTTGAGTATCTTGAATGGTCCGATACGTTCCTTCCTCCTGACTCATTCCAATGTAATGGGGTTCTGCACTTATGTCCATATAAAGCTTCAAATGGTGCTAATTGCAGACTAGCCTGATAACTGTTGTTATAGGTAAATTCTGCAAATGGTAAGCATTTTTCCCATGAAGTCCCATTATTCAAAATGCAAGCTCTTAGCAATTCTTCCAGGATCTGATTGACTCTCTCTCAGATTGTTTCCCCCGTCTGTGGATGATATGCAGTGCTGGACTGCATCTAGGTCCCCAAGGTTTCATGAAGTTGGTCCCAATACTTTGATGTAAACTGACTTCCACGATCTGAGACTATCTTCTGAGGGTCGGCCTTGATCCTATGGCACGTGTCACCTCTTATAATGTATGCCGCAATATCGACCTACCAAAATCGAGTTTTCAAGTCTCGATACATCTTTGTGTTACCAGGGTGTATTGAGTATGGTGTTTTATGAGCTTCACGCAGAATCAACTCCTTGAGGTCTGCGCTTTGAGGTACACAGATCCTTCCTTGTTACCATACAATTCCTTGTTCGTCCTCAGAAAAATCCCGAGCCTTACCTAACCTGATTCGGCTCTTGATCTTGCAGATCTCTTTATTTTCCTTTTGAGCACTCTCTATTTGTTCCTTGAGTCGGGATATTACTATGAGAGTGGCTGACCTTCCTGACGGTACCACTTCTACCTCTAGTCCTTGCAATTCTTGCTGTAAGTGTGGGTTATTCAACACAACTTCATGTAAAGTGTAGGCCTTTCTACTCAAAGCGTCTGCTACCACATTGGCTTTTCTTGGGTGGTAGAGAATGCTGAGGTCATAGTCCTTGATTAGCTCTAGCCAACGATGTGGGCGCATGTTGAGGATATGGCAACATTACTTGCTTGGGAATAACTGTGAAATCTACACGGATCATAAGAATCGCAAGTATGTTTTCGCCCAGGCAAAACTCATGTACTACCGTTGCTAACTCCAAGTTATGAATAGGGTAGTTTTCCTTATGCAGCTTTAGCTGTCGTGAAGCATAAGCTACCACTTGGCCTTTTTGTATCAACACACAGCCTATGCTTAGCTTCAAGCATCACAGGATACTTCGAAGTCGTCCTTACTATCTGGCAATGTGAGGACTGGTGTGGTTGTTAACTTTTCCTTAAGTTTCTGGAACTTTCCTCGCACTTGGCTGTCCATTCGAATGCGACTTCCTTTCTAAACCGATTGGTAAGGGATTTAGCAATCTGAGAAGATCCTCCAATAAATCTCTGATAGTAACCTGCTAATCCCAAAAAGCTTCTGATCTGTGACACGCTGGTAGGTTGCTTCCATTCCTTGATCACAGCGATCTTGGCCAAGTCCACTAAAATTCCTTTTTCTGTCAAAATATGGCCGAGAAATGCAATTTTCGTCATCCAAAAATTCGCACTTGTCGGATTTGGCATAGAACTCGCACTCTCTTGGTCTTCTAAAGTCTTTGTGCAAGTGCCGCTTATGTTCCTCTGGACTTCTGGAGTAGATGAGGGTGTCTTCTATGAGCACAATGACAACTTATCGAGATGATCCATGAATGTGCTGTTCAAGATGTTCATGAAGGCTGCAGTAAACTCGTACAGCCCGTATCCTGTAGTGAAAACAGCCTTGGTTATGTCCTTAATGGTCACCTCATTCAGCGCTTGGTAATCCACACACATTCTTAGAGTTCCATCTTTCTTCAACAGCATTGGGGCTCCCCAAGGTAAAGCACTAGGTCAGTAAATCCTTTACTCTCTGGCTCCTCTAGCTGACTTTTCAACTCTTCTAAGTCTGCTACCGGCATCCTATATGGTCTCTTAGCTATAGGTGCCACTCCTGGTTTAAGCTCAATGGTAAACTTTATCTCCCTATCAGGTGGCATCCCTGGGAGTTCTTCTGGGAATACGTCCGAGTATTCCTGTACTATGGGCAATTGATCCAAGCATATCTTCTAAAGTGCTTGAATAGACCCTTGTGGTTTCTCGACTGACGACTTGTCCAGATGAAACAAGACTTTCTTTCCTTGGTTACTAACAAGGCTTAAAGTTTTCCTCTCACCATCCATTAGACTTTTATGTTGGGATAACCAATCCATTCCCAATATAATATCTAGGCCTTGCAGTTTTAGGACTAATAGGCTAGCCATAAACTCTTCCCCTTCTACTCTGAAGGTTATATATGATGGCAAGCTAAATATACAGGCAGCTTAGCTCCTGGTGTCTGTATATCCATAGAGTACTCTAGAGGTACCATATGTATTTCTCTGATATGAATGAATTTGTAACTCCAGGATCAACAGTATTAAAGCAGATGTAGACTGGATCAAGAACCTACCTAGGAGAATGTTGGTGGCGTTGTTTGCTTCTTGAAGAGAGGTGAAGTTTAATCGGCCTCCTCGGCTTCCCATCTGTCCTCTTCCTCGTTCTCGGCCTGCTACGGTTCCTCCTCTGTTGGGCGAACTTCCTCTGGGGCTCTGCAATGGTGGTGAAGCTGTGGTTCTGGATGTCATCGTCGGTGTTCCAGCTTGCGATCTTGCTATTGACGTTGGGAGCTGAATCCAAGGACAGCTGTCTTTGCGGTGTCCATACTGCCCACAGTGAAAACACTGAGTTCTAGCATGAGGGCAGTCCCTTTGGTAGTGAGCTCCTTTGCAGTTTGGACATGACGGTGTTGCTGGTGATCTTGGTGCTTGGTAGACTGGTCGGAAATTGGGAGGTGTTGGGACTCTTCCCCTGGTTGGGTTGGCTGGCGGCCGTACTTGCTGTAGAATCTTTCTTTTTCGACTTTCTTCTCCTATGCTCCTCTTTTCTTCCACCTTCAATACCCGATTGACTAAGGTTTGGAACTCTGAAAATTCGTGGGAGGCAATCTGGTACTGCAGATAGTGCTGAAGTCCTTCGGTGAAGCGCTCAATCTTTTTGTCCTCCGTGTCGATGTCTCCTGGCGCGTAGGGAGCTAGATGGCTGAATTGGTGCAGATATTCCATAACGGTCTGGCTCCCTTGTACCAAGTTTCGGAACTCTCGGCGTTTGGCGGCTATGACACCGATGGGTACATGAAATTTCCGGAATTGTTCTTTAAATTCCGTCCAGGATATGTTATCCTTGTCAGGGTGAGCCTCTTGATAGTTTATCCACCATGCGGCTGCTGCTCCTGTAAGTTGGTGTGATCCGAATAAAACTTTCTCTCGGTCGTTACAACGAACTGTATCCAACTTCCTCTCGATGTCCCTGAGCCAATCATCGGCGACGATGGGATCAGTTGCACTAGCAAATGTTGGTGGTCGGGTCTTCTGAAAATCCGATAGCCGGGTTCCAACAGCAGTTCCTTCAGATGTCCCTCCTGGCATCTTTTGAATGATCTGAGCCAACAACTGGGTGTGGGCAGCTTGTGCCTCCTGCCTGCTCTTTTCCATGGAGAGAAGAATTTCTTGGAGGGTTGGCTGATCTTCCTGAGAAAGGTTTGATTCCTGGGGTCTCTGTTGAGATGAAGGTCCTCCCCTTGCAGGGTCTTCCCTGGGTGAAGCTTGCTCCCTGTCCTCTTGACTACCTTGCGATCTTCTCTTCGTGTACACCATACTGATTCTTCTGAAGAAAGAGCAGATAGGTCTAACTAACTAAGAGAGAGAGAACTCGGGCACTAATGCGGAAATTAATGCAACTATTTAATGCACAAAACACTTAGGCTTCTAGCCATAGTAAACAAATTAACCATTGCGAAAGCAACGGCGGAGCACAAAAGCTAGCAAGAGCATCCACCTGCTCAATCTATACTACCCTTTTCTCGGCTAATCCTCCACGACGGTCGACTAACTACTCAACCAGGGTTCTACCCGAAGAACTAGGCTATGTGCCGTAGCAACGTAGCCCAACTCCTGAGGTACTCTATAAAAGCAGAACGCTCTCTCGACATCTTGCCGAATTTTTAGAAAAAGCCAAGTAAGACTTTTGAAATCCGAACTTTTAGAAGCTACAAGGCTCCTGTTTTCAAAAATAGTGTTTTTAGAAAATAGATTTTTAAATAAACTACGCCTTCCTGGCGAGCCAATTCCTAAAGGTGTCGTCCTACAGTCAAGTTCTCATGCTGCTCTGATACCACTTTCTATCTGTCGCGCCCCGCACAGGGTACCACGACTACTCCCGTGGAGACCTAGCTCGCTACGCGCTGGCCTCATACATACATACCACTGACTTCCCAGGATAAGTCAAGCACAGGAGTTCATTGCAGCAGAGTAACTTACAAAATATCATTGATAAACAGTATGGCCTGCTGGCCTGATACAACAAGAGTAATACAATGCCTTCACGGCACAAATGGTATAATTAAAACAAAGACAACTACTCGGCGGAAGCTAGGCGAAACCCCCACAGTCGTAAGAAGTTGACAGCAGAACAGCACACTTCAGGGTTCTGGCAGAACTGGCTCTCTTCCTTCTGGATCCACGAAATCTTCCAAGCCTTCGTCTTGGTATTGTAGCACTCCATCTATTGTTGATAAGTTGCAAGGGTGAGCACTTACGTACTCAGCAAGTCATAGGTAAGAGTAGAGATACGTATAGTAGCGATGACATGATCCTATGCTATTGAGGGAAAGAGGTGAGAGGGTTTTTCCACAAATACTTTTCTTCCAAGCTTTTCGAATCTCACGCTCATGGCAGCATTTCATATACTTAGGGCACAATCCACATGCCTCTTAGATATCACATGATCACTAAATTATGGTACTACCGCGACACGTCAACACATGACAGCCCACGGCAGCACCCCTTATCATGACAACACATGTCATTTGGGTAATCTTGACTTAACAAATTTTAATTTATAAAACAATACTTGTGTCACACCCCGTGGATTTAATCCACCGCGGCATACTCCTAAAACTCGGGAGCACGAAGTATTCGAATACATTTTTAACTCTGCAGAGGGGTACCAATTTACCCGCAAGATATATCCACTTTCATGCCCTTCCTATCACAAGGATTGGACCCCTAACTCACTTCATACTGTGAGCGGCAAGGTGGAAATAACAAGAACTTTTGCCATGTTTCACACACAATTCACCCCAGACCCCGTGGTTTTCTTCACGCAAACCACAGTTGTGGCAGGGTTTCACAACCCCCACTAATTGGCGTCTTCCCCTCAGGGTCAGCGTGCATGATCACATCCTGTGATATGTGTTGGAGCGCACCCCGTGTTAATCGTGAGTTTGTCATATAGGGGTTTCATGTGTGATCCACATACTACTTGTTCAGGCCTGTCCCATACCAGGCTTGCGGTCGGCACGTTAATCATGCCACTAGACGCACAACACAAGGTTCTAGGTCCTTATATGCCAGTGACCAGATCATACCACAAACCATGCACCTTCAGTGCCTACACATTCAGTGCAGCCAAGCACCTCCAGTGCTACCACCATTCCATACAAAAATACTGGTCACGGCTAGGGGTTTTATTTCATGAATATAAATATACATAATATATTAGTTCATGGCTCATTATTTGATCAATTCACATTTCACAGGCATCAACCTGATGCTGCCATTTCATAATTCAACTATTCTCAATCTTTCTCATGCAATATTATTATTTTATAATCAAGGTATATTCTAGCAATTCATAAAATATAGGTTCAAGATGTTCAAGAATATGACTTGCCTTCCGCGTCGTAAGAAACAGCAGTTGATGTCGAGTCTGCGACGAAGTCTTCGAACTCGGACTCTTGCTCTGAACAAGGATCAAACAAGCAAACAGGCATTATAATCAATCCTACTCTTACTATTCCACTATATGCGATAATGCAAGGAGAAACACTTAGGCGATACAAGATTTGGAAGCGATTAGGGTTAAACTATGGAAACCAAGGTTAAGATTAGTTGTCAAGGGTTTACAAGGTTCCAAATGTTCCAAAATATCAGAATGATATCAAGGCTGCTGCTGGTTCGCTCAAAAACAGCGAACGCCTTTAGGTCGACATTCGGTTCAAGGCATCGACATAGGGTCGATGGATGATAGAGGGCTCAACTCAAGTTGCGGCAGTAGAATAAAATGTAGATCACAACATCAGGAGTCTAAGGGACAAGGTTATGTTCAGTTTGCATACCCAGAAGGGGTCAAAATGGCCCAATGCCATTGGCTGACATAGGCTGACAATGCCCAAGAATGGCATTGACATGGTTTGAACAGTTTCTAGTAGCCAAAATGGGTTTTGATTCAAGCATATGATGCACAAGGTAGTGAAGCAACTGTTTGACAAAGTATTTTCTGTTTTTCATGACCAGAGGTGGGTGAACAGGGCTAATGCCACTGACTGGCATAGTTTGACATAGAGTTGACATGGCCAGAAACTAGGGTTTGCCATATCTTTTGATCTAGGGCTCCAAATGATGCACCACTTTGTCTGGTAGTTAGGCATTTGTAACAGGAACAAATGTCTCCACAGGATTTAGGGCAGGAGATGGCCGGAAAGTGATGAAAACTGGCAAGGAAGTTGACTGGCCTGGAGCACATGCAACTTAAACAGTGCAGTAACTAGGGCATAGCTATATCTCACAATCTAGGCCGAATTAGAAGTCGTGATAGAAGACAAAGTTGCTCAGAATGGTCCAAAACATCTAAATGGCAAAGTGGCTAGGGCTGGATTGGCCGGAATCGACGGCCGGCGACTGGAGCAGAAGGAGATGACATGAAAATTGGGGGTTTTCTATTTAGGGCAAATGAACTCAATTCCTTGCTTGTACATGATCTCTAGGGAATTAGAAACATACTGGTGAAGTTAGATTGGCTAGAGATGCACCAGAAAAGCTTAAACAGTAAGTTCAGTGAACATGCAAGGTTCCAATTTGGGGATTTTCACATATCAGGAAATCTGTCGATTTTGGTTGCTTAGGGATGTTAAGCAAGGTCTACTGAGCATATTTGATTACTGGCTCGAAGATCAATTCATTCTGGAATGAAATTAATTGCTCGCCGGAGCTACTGGAGTAAAACTGAAATTGCCGGCGACTGAGGGTATTTAGAGTAAATTCCAAGCTCGAGAAGCATGAGGGGGATGAGGGAAGCTCACTGGGGGTGCTGGATCGAAGAAGGAAGCAGTGGAGAAGCTTGGCACCGTGCTCCCTCTTTGCTGCTCACCGGGGAAGAAGAAGACACAGTGCTGCTGCTGGTTTTCTGGTGTTTTGGAGTGTGGTGAAGTTGGCTAAGTCCCAGGGGCTTAAATAGGCAAGCTGGAGGTGCTGCAACGGTTGGATGTGCACGGGGAGTTGAAGCCGGCAAGAAATGACAGGATTGCGACTTCACGGCGAGCTGGCGTCGAGGTGACTTGGTTCAGCGGCCGTGAAGGCTTTACAGGTGATGTGAGGGCAAGCTGATGGCTGGCCGCGGCGAGTTCTCCACGTGGCGCAAAGCTCCTGCGTCGACCGTTGCTGGTGGCGTGCAAACGGGAGAAAACGATGGCTGTGAGCTGCGCCGGGGAAGATCCACAGTGGCCAACAGTACTCGCACACGTGGCGCTGTTCAGCTGGTGAAGATGGCGACCACGGGCTGGCTTCAACGACTACGGCTACTGTAGCAGCGGGCGAGGTCGAAGTCGATGGGGCTGCAGTGGTGCACGTGGTCGCATGCAAGCTGGGGCTGTGATCGTGGGCTGTAACCAGGTCGTGGTCGAAGTCCCAAGCACTGCTCGAAGTAGCAGCTGGTCGGTTGCGCTGGTTCCGGTCGAGAACTGAGGTGCTGGTCGAACCAGGGGCTAAATTGTAATGATTTCGGTTGAAAGATGGACTAATTTGTAATTCTGGTCTTAGAGAGGTTTAACCTGGAATTTGATTTAATGGATGAGTATAATATTTCTATTAATACTCATTTAGCTCAAATCTGGAGAAAATTTGATAAGGTTTGAGGGATTTCACCTATTTTTGAAAATAGGGTAAAATTAGGGTAAAATAGATCTCGATTTTGTCGATCTCGAATTCTGGTAATTAGGGTGAGATTTGGAAGTCTGATCAGAAGGGAAATATGTATCAAATAGCATTTGGGAGGTTTTCCCTGAAGAAATTCTGAGGTTGGAGTTGATTTGTGATTTTTAGCCTTTTCAGGCTTCGAGGTAACAGAAAAGGACTTATTCGCAGTAAAATTTGGACTAAACTGCGAAAAGTGTTTAGATGAAACAATCTGGTTCCCAACTTTTTTTGGAGTAAGTTGGGGGTATACCTAGGAACATATTCCAAAAGATACTTGAGTCTGGATAGGGTTAAACCATGATAACTCAGTTATCTGAGATCTGGGGTACTTAGAGTAAATCTGAATTTCCTGTTTTCGAAAACAGAAAGAGACTTAGATACTGGAGTTAGGGTTAGAATTCAATCTGACTCCTGAAGACTTTTATCTTCAGAATAACTGGTAGGTTAAATCTGGATGGTCAGATCTTGATCTGGATCTAGAGAACAGATTTGGGGATTTTTAGGGTTTGGGAGAGATTAGGGTTCAGCTGATCTGGCTACTGCTACAGGGATACATGCATGCAGGATTTTATGCAAAAACTTTTCACCCCCAAACCCAGGGTGTTACAGTTGCCCTTCGGGGGGTCGCGCGAGCCGCCTCCGCCCTCGAGGACAAAAGTGTTCCGAGGCCGTGGTTCGCTACGGCCCCCCTGCCGGGGGCGCTTGGGGGGATCCCGGGCCCCCCGCTCGGCGGGGGCGGGAGCCCCCTGGGTCTTCTTCCAGATGTCGTCTTCCTCCGCGCGAGTGTACTTTTCGAGTACGTTGAAGAGCTCGTCGGCGGAGGAGGGGCAGCTTCGAGAGAGTCTTCGGTGGAGTTCCCCCAGGAGGATCCCGCTTTTGCAGGCTTCGATCACTGTGGAGTCCGGGACGTGGGCCACTTTGCTTTTTACTTGGGCAAAGCGCTTGAAGAAGCTTCTGATGGTCTCCCCGATTCTCTGGCGCACTGTGTATAACTGTGAAGAATCCAGGGGATGTACGTAATTTCCCTGAAAGTTGGCGCAGAACTCCCGCTTCAGCTGCGAGAAAGACTTGATGGAGCCCGCCTTCAGATTGTAAAACCAGGAGCGGGCAATGCCGGTGAGGTAGAGGGGGAAGACGTTGCATTGGACGCTCTCGTCCCCTCCCGCCGCGGAGATGGCTGTGGAGTAGATCTGCACGAACTCGTAAGGGTCCGCCTCGCCATTATAATGCTCGATGTGCGGGGGACGGTAGGGCCGCTGCCATCGGATGCTGCGGAGTCTTCGACACAGAGGCTGGTTCGCCCCCTGCACTTCCCGGGGGGAGCCCCAGTCACTATCTTCTTTAACGGGGGACGGCCCCTCGTTATCCGAGTCAAGTAGCGGCCCAAGAGGGCCGCCAGAGTGGTGGTGACGACGCTTCTCTTCCGGGCCGGGACTGATTTCCCGGACGTCCGAGCTTCCCTCCGGGGAGGATGGTTCTTCGGCTGGTCTCTTCCCCCGACCGGTGCGAGAGCGAGGCTCCCTGCGACAACGACCGGGGGGAAGCTCTTCGCCGCGGCTAGGAGAATGCATTCACTCGACCTCCCTCCGGGAGAAGCGGACCTGCTTCGCCGGGGGAGGGAGCTCCTGCACTGCAGCAGCCGGCCCGGAAGCTACCGGGGCCTGCTGGGGGGAGCCCCCTGCGACGGCCCCCGGGACCGGAAAGGGGGGAGCCCCTGCACCATCCGGAACCGGGGAGGGGGCGCCCGGGGCAGCGTTTGGATCCGAAGAGGGGGCCCCTGCGGCAACGACCGGGACCGGAAAGGGGGAAGCCCCTGCGACATCCGGAACCAGTGGGGGGTGAGCCCCCTCGGCGACGTCCGGGGTTGGGGAGCCAATGCGGGGGGAAATTCGCTGAGGCACGGGAGGTGCTCTGTCGACCGGCCCCGGTGCGGTAAACGCAACGCGAGGGGCGGGACTGGCTCCCGGCGTAGGAATAACCCCCGGCATGAAATGACCCCCCAGCCCCGGGAGCGGACCGGGGACGGGGTACCCCCCTGGTGCCACAAAGGGCCCGGGCATGAAATAGCCTCCCGACACCGGGACAGGCCCGGGTGCCGAGAAGTGTCCGGAAGTATATCCCGCGGGGGGAGGGAACCCCCCGGCGGGATCATACGGGGTAGACAGCCCCCCAGAGACCGGAGGGGCCGCCGGGTATCCCATAAACTGGGGCATGATCCCCGGATATGTGTGCGACGAAAATGTGGGGGCCGGGGGCCGCGCCAACACACTGAGGAGCTCGTCCATAGAGCGCTGGGCGCGGAGCTGGCCGTCCACGAGAGCTTCGAGTAGGGCGTCCCGGGGAGGCGGGGGAGCCGTCGGGGGGACGCTTGTCCCGGCCGAGGTCCCCGCGGTCACCGGGAACGACCTGGAGGTGGAAGCACCTACGTTAAGAGGAAAGGAGGGAGGCGGTACCTGGGCCAGGTCGCCTCCGAGAGGGACCGCTGGGACAGCAGTGTCCCGGGCGGACGGCGCCGGGTCTCCGAGACCCGGGTCACCGGGAAGGGTGCGAGCCCTTGTTCTTGGGGGAGCCATGGCGTCTTGTCACGAGTCCCCACGGTCGGCGCCAACTGTCGTGGTATTAAGAATACCCCGGCAGGTTTTGAAGACGATCCTAGCGAGATTACGCAGCGCGGGTTGATCGGGTGACCGGTCCTCCCCCGCTGGACAAACACAAGAATTGACACGTGGATTTATACAGGTTCGGGTCCCGGTGGGGGCCCTAGTCCTGTCGACGCGCTCCCGACCGGAGCCGGCTGGGGAGGCTCTCTCCGGGGGAGAGGCTTCCGGAGCACGTCTGTGAGTTTAGCTATTCCAAATAATAATGAGCTGATCCCTTACAACAGAGGGGTACAAGGGCTATTTATAGCCTCAAAAAGAAGCAAAAAGCCTAAACTACCCCGAAAGCCACCGTCGGATTGAAGGGTAGGACCGTCCTTCTCCCGGCCAAACGTCTTGGATGCTTGACAGGTGGTCGCTGATTCCCGAGGCGTCCCTCGTGTGACCTGCACGTGATAAACAAACAGGGATTTTACCTTTTAGAAGGGCGATGACGTCCGGGACCCTTTCCGGGGGGCAGGGTCCCGGGAGCCTAAAAGGCGGCGCCCGGGACATGCCCCGGAGGCACCGTCCCGGGGGTCGAAAGGCGGCGCCCGGGGCAGGCACCGGAGGCCACTGTCCCCGGGTAAAAGGCGGCGCCCGGGACAGGCAACGGAGGCCACTGTCCCCGGGCAAATGGCGGTGCCCGGGACCAGCCCGGGGGGCACGGTCCCCGGAGCCTAAAAGGCGGCGCCCGGGGCAGGCACCGGAGGCCACTGTCCCCGGGTAAAAGGCGGCGCCCGAGACCCGCCCGGGGGGCAGGGTCCCGGGAGCCAAAAGGCGGCGCCCGGGACATGCCCCGGAGGCATCGTCCCGGGAGCCAAAAGGCGGCGCCCGGGGCAGGCACCGGAGGCCACTGTCCCCGGGTAAAAGGCGGCGCCCGAGACCCGCCCGGGGGGCAGGGTCCCGGGAGCCAAAAGGCGGCGCCCGGGACATGCCCCGGAGGCATCGTCCCGGGAGCCAAAAGGCGGCGCCCGGGGCAGGCACCGGAGGCCACTGTCCCCGGGTAAAAGGCGGTGCCCGGGGCAGGCAACGGGGGCCACTGTCCCCGGGCAAATGGCGGCGCCCGAGACCCGCCCGGGGGGCAGGGTCCCGGGAGCCAAAAGGCGGCGCCCGGGACATGCCCCATGCCCCGGAGGCATCGTCCCGGGAGCCAAAAGGCGGCGCCCGGGGCAGGCAACGGAGGCCACTGTCCCCGGGCAAATGGGGGCAAGGTCCCGGGGGTCAAATGGCGGCGCCCGGAACATGCCCCGGAGGCACGGGCCCGGGAGCCTAAAAGGCGGCGCCCGGGGCAGGCACCGGAGGCCACTGTCCCCGGGCCAGTGGCGGCGCCCGGGACATGCCCCGGAGGCACGCTCCCGGGAGCCTAAAAAGGGGGCCACTGTCCCCGGGCAATCATGAACTTACCTGGAGTTGGCCGCATGGAGATTTCCCCCAACACCGTGTTCCATCTAGAACTCCGATGAGCAATTAATCCTCACCTAAATAGAATTAGCTCTCGATCCAGTGATCAAATATGCTCATTAGACTTTACTTAACATCCCTAAGCAACCAAAATCGACAGATTTGCTGATATGTGAAAATCCCCAAATTGGAACCTTGCATGTTCACTGAGCTTACTGTTTAAGCTTTTCTGGTGCATCTCTAGCTAATCTAACTTCACCAGTATGTTTCTAGTACCCTGAGTACCATGTACAAGCAAGGAATCGAGTTCTTTTGCCCAGAATCAGAAATGCCCAAATCAGATTTGAGTTCATCTTTTCTCCAGCTAGTATCTTCCAAATCCAGCCGATCCAGCCCTATCCACTTTTCCATTTAGATGTTTTGGACCATTCTGAGCAACTTTGTCTTCTATCACGACTTCTCATTTGGCCTAGATTGTGAGATATAGCTATGCCCTAGTTACTGCACTGTTTATGTTGCATGTGCTCCAGGCCAGTCAACTTCTTTGCCGGTTTTCATCACTTTCCGGCCATCTCCTGCCCTAGATCCTGTTGAGACATTTGTTCCTGTTACAAATGTCTAACTACCAGACAAAGTGGTGCATCATTTGGAGCCCTAGATCAAAAGTTATGGCAAACCCTAATTTCTGGCCATGTCAACTCTATGTCAAACTATGCCAGTCAGTGGCATTAGCCCTGTTCACCCACCTCTGGTCATGCAAACCAAAAACTACCTTGTCAAATAGTTTCCTCACTACTTTTTGCACCATATGCTTGAATCAAAACTCATTTTGGCCACTGGGAACTATTCAAACCATGTCAATGCCATTCTTCGGCATTGTCGGCCCTTGTCAGCCTATGTCAGCCAATGGCATTGGGCCAGTTTGACCCCTTCTGGGTATGCAAACTGAACATAACTTTGTCCCTTAGACTCCTGATGTTGTGACCTACATTTTATCCTACTGTCACAACTTGAGTTGAGCCCTCTATCATCCATCGACCCTATGTCGATGCCTTAAACCGAATGTCGACCTAAAGACGTTCGCTGTTTTTGAGCGAACCAGCCGCAGCCTTGATATCATTATGATATTTTGGGACATTTGGAACCTTGTAAACCCTTGACAACTAAGCTTAACCCTGGTTTCTATAGTTTAACCCTAATCGTTTCTCAGAACTCTCAAATCTTGTATCGCCTAAGTGTTTCTCCTTGCATTATCGCATATAGTGGATTAGGATTGATTGTAATGCCTGTTTGCTTGTTTGATCCTTGTTCAAAGCAAGAGTCCGAGTTCGAAGACTTCGTCGCAGACCCGACATCAACTGCTGTTTCTTACGACGCGGAAGGCAAGTCATATTCTTGAACATCTTGAACCTATATTTTATGAATTGCTAGAATATACCTTGATTATAAAATAATAATATTGCATGAGAAAGATTGAGAATAGTTGAATTATGAAATGGCAGCATTAGGCTGATGCCTGTGAAATGTGAATTGATCAAATAATGAGCCATGAACTAATATATTATGTATATTTATATTCATGAAATAAAACCCTAGCCGTGACCAGTATTTTGGTATGGAATGGTGAAAGCACTGGATGTGCTTGGTTGCACTGGATGTGCTTGGTTGCACTGGAAGTGCATGGATTATGGTATGAGTTGGTCACTGGCATATAAGGACCTAGAACCTTGTGTTGTGCGTCTAGTGGCATGATTAACGTGCCGACCGCAAGCCTGGTATGGGACAGGCCTGAACAAGTAGTATGTGGATCACACATGAAACCCCAATAGGACAAACTCACGATTCACACGGGGTGCGCTCCAACACAAATCACTGGATGTGATCATGCACGCTGACCCTGAGGGGAAGATGCCAATTTAGTGGGGGTTGTGAAACCCTGCCACAACTGTGGTTTGCGTGAAGAAAACCACGGGGTCTGAGGTGAATTGTGTGTGAAACATGGCAAAAGTTCTTGTTATCTCCACCTTGCCGCTCACAGTATGAAGTGAGTCAGGGGTCCAATCCTTGTGATAGGAAGGGCATGAAAGTGGATATATCTTGCGGGTAAATTGGTACCCCTCTGCAGAGTTAAAAATGTATTCGAATACTTCGTGCTCCCGAGTTTTAGGAGTATGCCGCGGTGGATTAAATCCACGGGGTGTGCCACAAGTATTGTTTTATAAATTAAAATTTGTTAGTTCAAGATTACCCAAATGACATGTGTTGTCATGATAAGGGGTGCTGCCGTGGGTTGACGTGTCGCGGTAGTACCATAATTTAGTGATCATATGATAACTAAGAGGCACGTGGATTGTGCCCTAAGTATATGAAATGCTGCCATGAGCATGAGATTTGAAAAGCTTGGAAGAAAAGTATTTATGGAAAAACCCTCTCACCTATTTTCCCTCAATAGCATAGGATCATGTCATCTCTACTATACGTATCTCTACTCTTACCTATGACTTGCTGAGTACATAAGTGCTCACCCTTGCAACTTATCAACAATAGATGGAGTGCTTCATGACCAAGACGAAGGCTTGGAAGATTTCGTGGATCAGGAAGGAAGAGAGCCAATTCTGCCAGAGCCTTGAAGTGTGCTGTTCTGCTGTCAACTTCTTACGACTGTGGGGGTTTCGCCTAGCTTCGGCCGAGTAGTTGTTTTTTTTGTTTTGTTTAGACCATTTGTGCCGTGAAGGCATTGTATTACTCTTTTATTGTACCAGGCCAGCAGGCCATACTGTTTATGAATGATATTTTGTAAGTTACTCTGCTGCAATGAACTCCTGTGCTTGACTTATCCTGGGAAGTCAGTGGTATGTATATATGAGGCCAGCTGCAGTGAGCTAGGTCTCCACAGGAGTAGTCGTGGTACCCTGCTCAGGGCGCGACAAAACCCTAGGGTTACACGGGCCATGGGCCCAAAGTGGAGCGTCGCAGCGCCCTGCAGATTCTGGTCGCCATATTGTTTTGACAATTCCCATTGATCCGTAAGGAATTTTGACATGGGACTGGATCCGTTGGAAAGATCTCGTCGAGGGCTTCTCCGTGCATAGCAAGAATGTCCAAAACAGAGTCCGTATGCGCCCTGGGAATCCATTTTAAGTTGACTGCGTGGAGATGGCCGAACCCGTCTCGTGCACAAATTTGGCTCTCTCTTGGGCCGGCCTTGCAACGACGTGGCTTGTGGGACCAGAGGGCGTTGAAGTGGTGGAGATGCGCCTTTCTTGAATACGTCTTGAGCTTGGGGAGGTGGCCACGGTGGAGGCCGAACTGCTGGCGGCGATAGCGCAATATCAGCATGATGAGCTTGCCGGCTGTGCACGCGACCTGGCCATGGTGCAGGTCGATGATGCCATATAGTTGATGATGACACCATAGTTGATGTAGATGATGTCGACGATGCCGTGAAGTGTTGCCAACTTGTCGTAGATGTCATGGAAGAAGTTACACTAATCCATGTTGGCGAAATGATCGAGGTAGCACTCGGCGACGACCATGCTGACGAAGAATTGAATGAAACTCTTGATGACCACCATGTTGATGTAGTGTTGGTCCTATCTATGATGTGCATGGTCACATCACAACTCGTGGCTTTCCTGCGCAAGAACTCCGATGTTTTTTCCTGAAAGCCTTCCGACATGCGAGGCGTCGCCCGGGACATCATCGAGCACAAGCTCGCGGTGACCTCCGGCCACCCCCCGGTCAAGCAGAAGCTGACGAAACTCTCCCTTGAACGCCAATAGGCAATCAAGGTCGAGATCGCCAAGCTCTGAGAGACGGGGTTCATTATAGAGCTCTTGCACCCCGAATAGCTCGCAAACCCCGTCCTCGTGAAGAAGTCGAACGGTAAGTGGCGAATGCGCGTTGACTTCACTGACCTCAGTCGCGCTTGCCCCAAAGACAACTTACCGTCGTCCCTCGACCACGGGGTGCGAGTTGATGAGCTTCCTAGACGCGTATTTGGGCTATCACCAAGTCCGGATGGCAGAAGGGGACGAGGAAAAGACGAGTTTCATAACTCCCCTCGGGACCTTCTGCTACGTCCACATGCCCTTCGAGCTAAAGAACGCTGGAGTGACGGGCCAGCGACTCATGACGGTGGTCCTCAAGGACTAGATCGGTCGCAACATCAAAGTCTACGTCAACGACGCGGTCATCAAAAGTCCCCGCGCGACTGCCCACGTCGACGACCTAGCAGAGACCTTCCGCAACCTCCGCGCATACGGGTTGAAGCTCAACCCGGAGAAATGCGCCTTCGGTGTATGCGTGGGGAAGCTCCTGGGCTTCCTCGTGTCCCAGCGGGGAATAGAGGCCAACCCCAAAAAGAGCCGGGCGCTACTGGACATTCCCCCGGCGCACTCGGTCAAAGACATTCAACGACTCACCGGCCGCTTGGCCGCGCTGAGTAGCTTCGTCTCGCAGTCGGGGGAACGCGGTCTCTAATTCTTCAAAATTCTCCAGGGGCTCGAAGGGTTCCAGTGGACCCCCGAGGCCCAGGAGGCTTTCGACGATTTGAAGAAATATCTCACGAGCCCCCCGATGCTCGTGAGCCCGTCTCCGGAAGAGCCCTTGCTCCTTTACCTCGCCACGACCCCAGTCACCGTAAGTGCGGTATTGGTAAAGGAACAGGATGGGCAGCAACGTCCCTTGTACTACGTGAGTGAGGCCCTCCAAGGGGCCAAAACTCGGTACACGGAGATGGAGAAGATCTGCTACGCCCTTCTAATGGCGTCCCGGAAGCTTCGTCATTACTTCCTGGGCACCCGATCACTGTCCCGTCGTCCCTCCCTTTGGGGGAGGTGCTTCGGAACAAGGAAGCCACCGACCGGATAGGAAAGTGGGGGGCCGAGCTTGCTCCCTTTTCCCTTTCCCTCACGGGGCACTCCGCCGTCAAGTCACAAGTCCTCGCAGACTTTGTGGCAGAGTGGACTCCCTTCGGGCCCGGGGACAAAAACCTCCCCGCACCACCCCAACGCAGCAACCATTGGAGGCTTATGTTTGATGGCTCCCTGTGTCTCGCCGGGGCCGGCTCGGGAGTAGTCCTCCAGAGCCCCGAGGGGAGGGAACTGGAGTACGCAGTGCTGCTCGAGTTCCCTACCACGAACTACATCGCCGAATATGAGGCCTTGCTCCTTGGGTTGCGCCTCACGCGCTCCCTGGGGATTCGACGCCTCCTAGTGAAAGGAGATTCCCAGCTCGTAGTTTGCCAAATGAACAAGTCCTACTTGTGTCATGACGCAAACTTGAGCCTCTATTTGCAGGAAGTGTGCAAGATGGAGAAGCACTTTGATGGCCTAGAGGCCTGACACATCCCACGGAGGGACAACGACCGGGCTGACGCCCTAGCTCGGGCAGCCAGCACCCGGGAACCGCTCCCCAAAGGGGCATTCTTGGAGATCATCGCGAAGCCCTCGGTGGCCTCCCCGGACGCGGGTGATGAGCCCTGCGTCCCAGAAGTCACCGAAATCACCCGGACTTCATCTTGGATGGATCCCCTCGTCTCCTTCATCATGGGGGAGGGAGACCCTTCCAGCGAGACCGAGGCCAAGCGCCTCCGAGCCAAGGCTCGGGCATACCTCCTGCTGGAGGGGAAGCTTTACAAGCAGGGGGCTTTCGCCTTGCACCGTTGCCTTCCACGATCGGAAGGGCTCTGGCTTGGCTTCTCAAGGACATTCACTCGGGAAGTTGCGGGTCTCATCTGGCCCCGCGCGCCATCGCGGCCAAGGCTCTTCACCAGGGTTTCTATTGCCCACAGTGATTTGCGACACGCGAGACCTTGTCTCCTCGTGCGAAGCCTGCCAGAAGATGGCCAAGAGTTGTAACCTCCCCCCTGTAGCGCTGCAGACTATCCTCATCACTTGGCCATTCGCGCACTGAGGGATGGACCTCCTTGGTCCCTTCCCCCCAGCACCCGGGGGCTACAAGTATGCAGTGGTCACAGTCGACTACTTTACAAGGTGGGTAGAGGCCGAACCTCTTGCCATCATCATGTCCCGAGCAGTACAGCGGTTTTTCTGGAAGAATATCGTATGTCGCTTCAGGGTCCCCCAGGAAATCACTGTCGATAACGGGACCCAATTCGCCTCGGGATATTTTCGGGAATTTTGGAAGGCTTGGGTCTTACCATCCACTTCGCCTCGGTAGCTCACGCCCAGAGCAACGAGGCCGTCGGAAGAGTTAACGGCGTAATCCTACAGGGGTTACGCCGGTGGCTCGAACAAGCCTCCTCCAAACGGGGTGTGTGGGCGGAGGAGCTTCCTAGCATCCTCTGTTCCATGCGTACGACCCCGAGCCGGGCAACGGGATGCACCCCCTTCTCCCTTGTATACGGGGCCGAGGCGGTTCTTCCCCAGAGATCGGCTTCCGGTCACTGTGGGTCAAGCTCCTAGATGGAGCTACGACTGCAACTTACCAAGCCAACGAAGCAAATTTGCGACTGGAGGTCGACCTCGTGGAATAGGAACATGATCTAGCGCTCCTCCGCCACGCCATCTATGAGCGCGAAATGGCGTGCGCATACAACCAGCGCATCCGCGAGAGGGCTTTCCGCCTGGGGGACCTCGTCCTCAAGTGCGTCACGGACCCCCAAGCCCAGGGCAAGCTCTCCCCCAAGTGGGAGGGCCCCTATAGGATCTCGGCAATCCTGGGCTCGGGGGCTTACAAGCTCTCCAACCTTCAAGAGCAGGAGCTGAAGCACACGTGGAACGTACGCTTGCTTCGCAAGTTCTACGTCTAGCCTACAGGCTCGTCCCCTCCCCCAGAGCAGTTACGCCGGAGGGGAGGGGACATTGTACTCACCATTCCCTCCCCCGTCACGATCTTGCGGGGGGAGGCGTTGTATCTTAACTCATCATCAATACAACTGGCTTTTTCCTCAGCTTCAGCTCACTGCAGGTCTTTACTTTACTGTCTCTCACGGCGATGCCCTCCCCGTGAGGATGCCCTCTTAGCAAGGATGCCCTCCTCGTGAGGAAGTGGGCTATCACGACCCAAGAAGTCCCTACGACGGGAGTCCCACTCCCGTAGGGCAGCTTACGATCACCCCTCGTGGACTAAGGGTGTAAGTGGCAACCCGGTCCTCAAGGACCGTGGTAACGAGTCAATTTAAGAGACTAATCCCCTCCTCAAACACTCAGACCTGTCATCAGGCGAATCCTCCTCTGGGAGTCGATTGTCTCCTTAGCAAGACGAAATTCTCGGATATTCTTTCTCTGAGATCTCATTCCTGGTTCCCTGTTTTACGGTGACCAGAGGGTTTTCTCCCAGAAAATTATCCCTGGGAATTTTAGATTCTCGGAAATTCTTTCTCGGAGATCTTATTCCCGGCTCCCCGTTTTCACGGCGACCGGAGGGTTTTCTCCCAGAAAAATGATTCCAGGGAATTTCAGAGACTTTCTCCCGGAAAAATTCCCGAAAATCTCGGACACTATCTCCCGGAAAACTCATTCCCGGCTCCCCGTTCTCACGGCGACCGGGAAATTTCTCACCGGAACTTTTGGAAAATTTCTTGGAAAATTCCTACCCTGGGGCTGTCACCTCCACAGCGCACGGAGTTACCCTTCGGCCCGCTGTGGAAGGGGGGTAACTTGTACCTAGGGATCACCCTATTCCAGACCATTTGAGAATTCACAAAGTACACAAGAAAACATAGCTTTATTAAAAACATTTAACTGGAGGACATCTTCCCCCTCTAGTGGGCATCATTACATTAAACATGGTACAACCCGGAAGGCTCCTACACCTAATAATCCAGGAGGCCCTTGATAGCTCCCGGGCCAGGTCTCGATACAAGCCTCGTATAAAACGCTGGGCCTCCCGGAGCAAATCTTCGGGCCAATATTCATAGCCCGCTGGTGGAAGTATCCCAAGCGGAGGAACCCTTCGGGACCCCAATCGCGGAGGGGATAGTTCAGCGCGGTGGTTGTCAAAGTTGTCCAGGTGCCACTCCGGAAGCCACCGCAACCGGATTGGCTCCCGGGAAACACCCCTGCCATGTCCCCCGGAGAAGAGACTTAACAAGATGAAGGCAGCCTAGGCATCCCCCAGGTGACACCCGCCGGAGACCAGGGGCTCCACCTCCGGAGAGGCTCCCCGCAACATTGGGACGCCCCTGAGGTTGCGCTCCAACCTCGGGGGTCTTTGCCTGAAAGTAACTTCCTGAGGCCCGGGAGTAACCTCCCGGGAAACTTGGTAATTTAATTCGAAGACTTAGCAAAAATTTCGTTTCTATTGCATCAAAATATTTTTGTACAAATGTCCACGGCTTCTTCTAAGAAGCTAGCGGTAGCAAAAACCCTAAAACAAAAAAGGGTCCTATCTAGAGGCCCGGGGGGGAGGCTCATACTTGTTCATTGGTGTCCTCCCCCCGGGAGGTTCCCACCGAAGCCGTAGCATCCGCCCTCGAAGGCGCTGACGCCGGGAATCGTACGCAGACGATCCTGTCGTAGAAGCCACCGGCGAGCTGCTCCATTTCTCGCCGGAGTGGCTCAAAGAACCCGGGAAAACCATGGGGGATCCGACCCCGATCGCTCGAGCGCCGACCCCCCGGTGCTCCACTAGCCCCGCCGCAGCAGCTACCATTGGGACTGCCTATAACATCCCAATTTTTGCTACCCTTTTTGCTTGCTAGTCAGCATATCTTCATTGGATTCTCGGATGTCTCAACCCCATTTTTGATCTCTTATCTCAGAATCGTGATCTTAGGTATGCCACTACCTTAACTTAAAAAAGTTGACAGCTAAACTCCACATTTCAGACCATTTTTGCTTTTTAGTCCAAAAGTATTTCAGATTAGTCCTTTTTAGAGTTGTCAGAAGCCCAAAAAGACTAAAAGTCTCAGACCATCTCCAAATTCTGATCTGATCCAGTCAATGTCTTCCCTTCACTTTTTTGAACATTTTTCCCTTCTGGAAGAATCCTAAAATCTTAACCGAAACCCTGGTTTCAGCCTCGCCAAAGTTTTCAAACCATAATTACCTTATTTACCGTAATTACTCTGTTTTTGATTTTTGTCAAAAGCCCCAAATCCTATCAGATCTTACCATTTTTCTTGCTAGATGAGTTCAAGTGATTTAGTGACACTCATCTGCAAAGTCATATCTCAAATCAGCCCTCCAGATCCCCAAAAGTGCAAACAAGTCCAAAATCTCGAACAAAATCCTTGCAGATCAGTCCAAATCTTTGTGGATCAGTCCCTGGCCCCTTTTTCGACCTCGACCAGGGCTAAGCCCATTGCGACCACGACCAGACAACACTTCGACCGCGACCAATGCCGTTCGCCGTGAATCGCCGCCGTGATCTTCACCGCCGGCCAGCATTTGTCTTCACCTACGGTCGTGTCCGACGTGTCCGCACGTGGTGCTCGCGTCGCGCCAAAACCCTCCAACGTGGCGACGACCAATGACCACCAGCAATGCCATTCGGCTTGTGCACGCGCGCGTGCCTGCTGTTGTCAGAACTTTCTTGCCACTTCGCCGCTTCGCCGCCATGCCAAAGCCAGCCACCCCGTCGCTCTGCCCCAGCCAAATATGGCGCGATTTTCTCCTCTGGCAGAGCCACTGCCACGTCCCAACGCCGTGCACGCCGTCTCGATCTTGCTCCGGTGCCAGTCAAGCGCATCCCGTTCGATTTGCTTCAACTCTCAAGGACCCCAGCCACTGCCTATATAAGCCCTCCCCCTCGCCTAGAGCTCTTCACACCACTCCAGCAGCCACAAAGCCTCAGCGCTCGCATCTCTTCTTCGTTTCCAGTGAACCCAGTTCGGGGAGCACGATGACAGTGCTCTCCACTGCATCTTCCTCCTTACTGACCACACCCGTGAGTAGTCATCATCTCACTTGTCATGCTGTAGCACTTAATTGAGTTCTCTTGCACCTCATCGCCGGTGATCGCTGGAATCCCCTTTTTCTCTGTTTCAGCAATGCACTTTGATTTAGATTGAATTAGCCCTCGAATCTGTAGTGTAATATGGTCAGTAAGCCAAACCTAGCAGGCCTGTAAGCTTGGATTTCGAAATTAGCCTCAAATCAAAAGCTTTCCCCTTTTTGCGCCCCACTAGTGACCGGGCTCACATCTCCTGGCCACACCGGCAACCCTCTGGCCAAATTGGCTGTACCTGTAGCTTCTCCATATCCCCCAGCTACTCCACAATCTTGGAATCGAGCTCAGTTGCTTTAAATCAAAAACGCCCAATTTCTGTGTCTTCGTCTCCGGCACAGTTCACCGGAGTTTGCCTTTCGGCTGATCTAGCCAATGCCACTTTGTCACTTAGCTAGGTCTCAGTCCCCTGAGCATTTTGTTCCACTAGCCCGATCTCTGAATCTGCCCAGATCAAGAGTTATGCTCTTGCCAAGCTCCTGTCCAGAGTCGTGCCTATGCCGTGTCGCCACCACAGTTCATCGCCATCGTTCATCGCCGTCCGGCCATCTTTTGCCCTGCAACCACCGCCAATGTGTCCCTGGCATCCATGCCTACCTCCTAGACATAGTTGGCGAAGTGTTTGAAGCCCAAAACCAAATTTACCCCTCTACCCTAGTTTTTGACAATGTCAGTGCAGTGTAAGTGCATGTCAGTCACTGGCATTAGCCTTGTTTGACCCTTTCTATTTGAGCAATTGAAATTCTACTTTGTCCACTAAGCTCCTGGAGCCATGTTCTATAATTTTCTCTACTGTCACATCTCCAGAAAACCCACCTAGAGCCAACCTAAGGCTATGCCTAGCCGTGAACCGAATGTTGACCCTTCGACGTTCAACCTCTTTGAACCTATCTCTTCGAGCAGCGCTCAAGTAACCTTGTCCAAAGCATCTCCCCTGCATGCATGTTATACTTTATTTATTATTTCCTACAAAAGCTATTTTCTGAATGTTTCCGTGGTGCGATGTGTTGAATTGCCTCGTTGTTGTGTGCGCGAATAGAGCAATGAGCTGAAGAGTCAACAGAAGATTTCGAAGAATCGTCTGAGCAACTAGACCCCTCACTGCAAGGCAAGTCTCAAACCCTTGATCATGTCTAGCTTAATATTTTGAAATGAAGTATGTTAGCTGTTTTCAAATATACGCATGCCTTATATTCAAATGAGAATTATGTTCAAACAAAGTGATTAGATATGACCTAAATGATTGTGAGGCCCCCTTTTGTGATCGAATATCCATGCACTCTTGTCACCCTATAATATCATGCTTAGGCTATGCTTATACTCAAGATTATATGTTAAATGCTAAATGGTCACATGTGAGAAAAGTATATTCAAAACCCCTTTTTTTGTGAAAGAAAATGTGATTGGAATCGATAGTGAGGATGGTTTGATTGGTTGGTGCTGTGTGCGCACTGAGAATGTGAAAGACTCCTCACTAAAGATTCATAAGGATGAGAACCTTGTGTTGTACTTCTATGCGGCATGAAAAACATACCAACCACTTGCCCGGTATGGGAAGGGCGCAACGTAGTAGCTTTCTCAGTATTAGCTTTTCCCTGCAATGGTTGTCGGTCTGGTTTCTCGAGAGGAACTGGTGGACCACAGAGGGCCATGAGTGATGTGAGATCAGAAAAATAAAGAGAGGATAAGGTGTAAGAAGGAAGACGCCCTACGCCTGGATTAAGTCATGCGCGACTGTAATCAAGAGAGGCTATGTGTCTTGCGAGACAATAGACCAAGGCTAGGAAGAATTGGCTGTGGGGAGTACCCACAACGGTAATAAGGACTGAAATGTCTATTTACCGGGCAGGGCATTGTTAATGCTAGGATTGTAAACTGTTGTGTGATCTTGGCCTAGTCACATGCGTAAAATTCGCATGGAGAGGTACCAACTTGAAAGCTGAGTGATCGGTGGATTAAGGTGGTACACCTTTGCAAAGTTATAAAAAGTATCGGATACTCTGAGCTCCCAAGTCATGGAGTCTGTGCACGGTGGATTCTATCCACGTCGATGCAGCACAAGTAAACTGGTGACTCATGGAAGACCGCCACACATAACATCTTCTGAAAATCTAGCTTAGGGTTTTAACAGCCTCGCTTTCGAAAACAAAAACCTTTTCTTCAAAATTAAGAGTGAAAATCTATTCTATTAGCCAAAGAGCCATCCTTTGAAAATTCCCCCCTCATCTATATATATCTGCATTCTTATTTGGGACTTGTTGAGCACTATGTGGACAATGTGCTCACCCTTGCTTTTGCAAACAAAAATTTAGAAGAAGGATTCGTTGATCCCGAGTCCTACGGTCTTGAACCCAACATGGAAGAAGAAGAAACTACCCTAGAAGATCCAGCTTGTTAGAGGGTCACTTACCAAGTTGAGTCCAATGTGGAGGAAGCCCATGCAACGCCGCTACAGTTGAAGATGAAGACCGTTGAAGTCCTTTTGCTTGTTGTTGTTGTTTCATTTTGTGTCGATCTTTGTGTCGAAGAAAACTCCTTAATTTTGTATCAACACTAAAGTGCGTCATTTTGGTGCTATGTTATTGTAATGTTGGTCCTTGTGATCAGCACTTGTTTTAATCACCTACATCTTTATATAATGTATCTTGTTGTTGTGAGCTTGCAATGTACCATTTCTGAGTGCAACCCACCTGGGCAGTTGCCACCGGATTCCTCAAATGAGGGTCCCACACTGCCCGACCACGCGCCCGGGCATCGGCGGCCTCTGGGATCACGGAGACTTGTGCGTTAAGAAAACGCACTGCCTCTGCAAGCGTCACCGGCACCACCTTGGAGCTGCCCCCCGGTCCAAGCTCACCCCGAGCCCTTCGAGGGCTGAGCGGATGGAGCGACCCGCATCCGTCACCGCCCGGACGCTGGAGCCCTCGAGCTCCCGGAGGGCATCCTCCTTGGCCTTCGCCTCCCTCCGAAGCCGGTCATTGGCGTTCTCGGAGGCGTGGAGCTGGGCCCGAACTCGGGCCAACTCCCAGAGCGTGCCGTCCCGCTCCTCCAAGAAGGCGGTGGCCTTCCCCTCCGCCTCCTTCAGCGCCTTGTCGAAGCGTGCATCGCTGCCCCAGGCGATGGCCGCCCCCTACGAACGCGAGAGTTAGTCAAAACCCGAGTTGGAACCCCAAAGAAAACAAACCACCAGTTCGAGAACGAACCTGGATGTGGAGTGATTGCAGCTCCCCGCAGCGTTCGCGGAGCGTCCCTTGCGAGACGTAGTCCTGGACCTTCTGGGTCTGGAGGCCCTCCACGAACCAAAAGACTTCCCCCGCAGACAACAGGGGGGTCTCCCTCCCGATGACTCCGGACCCATCGGGACCGGCAGCGGGCCCCCTCGCGGAGGTCGCTGGGGTGATGAGGACCGGAGTGACTGTGGCCGGAGTCCTTGCCGCCGAAGAGGTGCCCGAGGAGGAGGCCGACAAACTCTCTGAGGGGGTCCCTCCCCGGGGGAGGATAAGGAGCCCTTTCCCCTATCTGGGCCACGGGGCCCCCGAGACCTCCATCGCCGGGGGGACCTCGTAGACCAAGGGGCTCACCCCTCGTCTACCAGCCACTCAACGCGCGGAGGGGAAGCCTCCGCGAATTGAACCTCCGGCCTCTCCGGCTCTGTTGGCGCTGGGGCCGCTGGAAGAGCAATCGCCGAAGGCGGTGAGGGGGCATAATCCGCCGAGCCAGATGCCCCCCCGTCATCAGCAGGCTCCTTTCCCCGAGCCTCTCCGGAGGCCTCGGGGAGGCGTGCGAGCTCCTGGACCTCCATCGCTCCCCCCGGAGTTCTCTGGGAGGGGCGGTGTCACTTCGCACCAGGAAGGTGCCCGCCTTCGCCCTGACCTGGGGGCGGCGTCCCGGGCCTTCACGGGCGTAGAGCCCGGTGTCGTTGCTGGACCGGGGGCCTTCTGAGCCTTGGCCCACTTTGGCTCAGAACACCCGGCGACCTCCTTCCCCTCTTGTCGGAACCGGGGGTGGGGAGAGGCATCCTCGCCGGTAGCCTCAGCCCGAAGGCCTCAGCTACCAAGTTCTGGGGAGGACCATCCCCGATGACGCGCACGATGCGCTCGTGCTCGTCGGCATAGTACCTCCCGAGGAGGTTCTCCGCCTTCTCCTGCGCGGTCGGATACGGCCGGACTGCAAAAGGTAGAGTTAGAAAAATCAACAAAGAAACGAGCAAAGTAGCCGGGAACTTACGTCGGGTCACCGGCTTTTGCGGGGGCCACTGCGCTGGACACATCCCAACTCCCCTCCTCCCATGTGAGAAGGGGGAGATCTTGAGCAGTGTCAGCTCGTCGGCGGCGTCCCTCATGGAAAGGACGCCCCGGGAGCCCACCACTTTGCTGAGGAGATTCAACTCCTCCTCGGTCCACACCAGGGGCTTGGGGGTGGACGATCGGCTGCAGCAGGGGGCTCCGGTGAGTACGTCACCTCGGCGTCCCAGACCTGGAGGTAGAACCACCTCCGGACCTAGTCCCTCCAATGGTCCCGGGTGGCTGCCACCGGGTACTCCGGCACCTGGGAAGGCAGGAGCTGGATCATGACGGAGCCCCCCCTTCACCAGGTGGGAGCTCCTTGCCGCCAGCTCGTAGAAGTACCGGAACAGGCGGAGCGTCGACTCCTGTCTGGTGGCTGTCTCGAACAGCCAAATGAAGATGCCCATCCGAACGAAGGCATTCGGCGTCAGGTGGTTGATCACCACCCCGTACTCCCGGAGGAACTCCCAGAGCAACGGATACACTGGGAGCCGGAGTCCGACCTCAAGGAAAGCCTCGAAGACCACCACTTCCCCGGGCCTAGGGCGGAGGGCACCATCCTTCTTGGAGGGGATCCGAACGTCCCCATCCGCAACAACCCCCCGGTCCACAAGGGACTCCAAGTCCCCCGACGTGAACTCGGAGGCCCAGAGGAAGTCCGCAGTGACTTCCTTCGGAGGCACCTCAGCAGCCTTAGCGCGGCCCTTGGGTCCCATTGATTTCTCCGGTGGCCTGTGCTCTAAGGAAAAGGGTCGGAGTTTTTGGTGACTGGGCTTCCGGGAGAGAGCTACTGAGAGAGCTACGAGCGCCGGTGGTGTTTGAGGATTGAAGGCTCGAGTGAATTCTCCGGGTCCCGAAGGGGGCCATGTGGCTCCTCATGGTGCGTCTGTGCTGCCCAATTCAAACAATGCGCAAGAACCGAAGGGACGGGTGCGCGAAACGATGCGTCACCGGTTTGAACCACGAGCGGCCATTATGGTCGAACGGCGCGCTCCAATCGAGACGCGGTCATAAATGCTTGGCACGAAGATCGAAGTGTCACGGCTCCGGAGATACATCCCGGAGGAGATGTTCCCGGTAACATGAACCATCCCCTCTAGGGACTCGAGCATCGCCCCCGGAGGGCATGGGGGCCTGCTGTTGGGGGAAATCTCCATGGGATCAAGTCCAGGTAAGAGGCCGCCATTTTCCCGGGGACAAGGCCCCCCGATGGCTTGTCCCGGGCGCCACCCTTTGCCCAGGGACAAGGCCCCCCGGTGGCTTGCCCTGGGCGCCGCCATTTGCCCGGGGACGAGGGCCCCCGGTGGCTTGCCCCGGGTGCCGCCTTTTGCTCGGGGACAAGGCCCCCCGCCCCCCGGTGGCTTGTCCCGGGCACCGCCATTTTCCCGAAGACAAGGGTCCCCAGTCCTAAGTCATGTGAGGATCACACGAGAAGCGCCTCGGGAACTTGCGGACACCTGTCAAGCATCCAAGGCTCCTGATCAGAAGAAGGACGCTAGTGCCCCTCGATCCAACGGTGGCTAGTGGGGTAGTTTAGTCATTTTGCATATTTTGGGCCTATATAAGCCCTTGTAACCCCTCATGTGAGGAGAACAATTCACTTTTACTCTAATAGACAATCAAACAGGCATGCTTTGGAGCCATCTCTCCCCCGAGAGATAGCTCCCTTAGCCAACTCCGGTTGGGAGCACATTAACAGGACTAGGGCCTCCACAGAGGCCCAAACCTGTATAAATCCTCGTGTCATTTGCTGTGCTTGCCCGACGGGAGAGGACCGGTCACGCGGTCAGCTCACGTCGTCTTTTCTTCACTAGGAACTTCAACAAAACCTGCCGGGGTATTCGCAATACCACGACACTATCAATCTCCTATTATATTCTCCCAATCTCCTTTTTTCCCCTTTTATACTTATCGAAAGGGTGCCAATAAACAGAGAGTTTTTGCAGTTGTTCGTAACTTCCAGCAATTGTGATGTGTGGTTGAGATATACGGTTTATAGTATAACTGCACACTCATCCTTATCTTATTTGATGGTTGTCACGTCTGTGAGGAAGTTACATTATCCTAGGATCATGTTTGGAAGGCTCAACTGTTACCCAGGATTGATACAAGTCTTCAATAGCCAAGGTCGCGTATTGGCTACGACCATGTTTTGGTCTTGTCCTCGTCTCTACGTTCTCTATGGTTGTAGGAAGATGTCTCCTCGACCATAGTACTCGTGGGCATATGAGACCATAATCTCTTTCCATTGTTTCTGCGACCATGGAAAGGCATAAATAATTCAGGTCCCATTTTGCAGTCTTTGTGACTATAGAACAATATGAGAGACTAACTCAGGTAATTGTCGATGATTCAGACTCGGGGTCCTCAGCCGAACTTATGCAGAATTTATAAATAGTGAGATCTTTCAGGGTGACCCTCCGGGAAGGTATGTAGAATTAAGGAGAACTGGAGCACAGAGAAGTATATACAGGTTTGGGCCCTTGAAGGTGGGAGTAAAAGCCCTACGTCCTGTTGGGATTGCACTATATGTAGTAAAGAGTTACAAAGCGACGGGAAAAAGACCTTCACAGGCGAAGGTTTTCCCTGTATGAGTGTACAAAGTGAAGCCTGAAAAACTTATGGAAACTATCTAATCTAAGCCGTAGCCTTGGCTGTTTGATTCTTCAAGTGATATATGTTATGTTTTGATCTCTTGATCGATTCCTCTCCCTGTTTGATACATCATGCCGCCCTTTTATACTGGTCAAAAGGGCGCCAAGTCGTAACTGCATCAAACAGTTACTTGGATGCGGTTTGGAGAACCGCTCTTAACTCCCACGCAGGTTTAACACGTGTTATTCCTGAATAACTGCACGTATTAACCTCCTGACGGTTGCTCCTCTACGTGGAAGAATCTTCGGGATACTTGGGATATTCCTTTTATAGGAACAGAATACTCCCACGTTCCATGGTCGAAAGAATCCTGACCGTGCGATGTTGCCTGACCGCGCAACACCTTCGACCTTCTGTCCGCGCACAGCACACGAACTTGGGCTGGTACTTCTCGAAATGTCTTGAGTTCGCACCGCCGGGCGTGTGTCTGGCTCGAATCTATCCTGAACCAGTAGTGCATTTATTTGAACTGACTCGGGTGTCAATCCTCGTCAGCTAGCCCCCAAATTCGAAGAAAATGAAGGGACGTGTTTATTTTGAATTTTTAAGACATGCATCGGATTTTTAACTTGACGCTTCAAATCCCTTACTTAATGGCGCACTAAGTGTGACGGTTAGTTCCCCGAGACGGGCTCTGGGTATTACGTGACAGGTAATGATGGCGCTGTTGAAATATTTTTTAAAACACGAGGTGAATTTGTAAATGCTTTTAAAAACCCGAGGCGTTCGGAAGGCAAACTGTCACCTTAGCGGCTATAAATTCCGAAGCCTTCGAATTACAAAGCTCTACAATTTCTTCTCACGGCTAAGTTTCTTCCAAAGCTACCTTCATCCTTCTCTTCATACACTTCCCAATGGCAGATCATAACATCATCGAGATTGAGAGTGATGAAGAGGAAATTTCCAAACAAGGGCCTCAGATTCTTGAAGATCCGTCTCCCTCAAGAAAGAAACCCAAGGTTGACGAGGGATCCTCCAGCAGAGCAAAGGTAGAAGGCGTATCATCGTTCTTTCTTCCTTCTGTTCCTCATTCCAAGACTCCCTGTTTTGTTTGGATGATCAATTTTCTGGTCAGCAAGTGGTGACTATCCGACCAGAAGATCCTCAACTTGTGTTGGGGAAGAAATCATATGGTGGGAAGGTTGCACTTCCACCATCCGGTGATCATCAACTTTTGTCGGATGATCAACTTTCCATGATGCCTATACTAACCTGTAGCTTGCTAGGATTGGTAATTTACTTGTGTCTTCTTTTGCTTGTTTTGTGATAGTTTAAGAAAACTAATATCTGCAAATGTAGGAGACGAAAATTGTTGGAGCATCCAGCGACCAGCCTGCTGAGATTACACCCCCTTTCCTCGGACAAACTCTCCAAAGGGAGAAAGAAGCCCTGGAGAAGAAGACCGAAGAGATGTCTTCGGCGATTCTACATCTGGCAAAATGTTTTGAAAAATCCCGTGAAGAGGCGCACTAGTTCCATCGAGAGAGGGACCACGCTCAGCAACAGCGGGAACTCTCCAACTTGATTAGGGATAGTAGTGCGTCTCTTGTTATGGACGATGTAGATAGGCTTAGATTAGTTGCTAGTTCTCTGGGGGTTGTCAGTATAGATCCTACTGGCAACAACATGTCCCTAGGAGAACTCTACAAACTTCTTTCAGATTAGGTCGACGCTCTAGTCGCCGGTATCCCTTTTGTATGTAAAGAATGTAAAAAAATAAAAATTTCTCTTTTCCTTCACATGGATATTCTTTACATCTTCTGTGCGAATACATGGCCGTAAGTAATGTCTTTGCGACCACTCATACACAGGCAAACTTCAGTTTTGTGGCCAAAATCGCGTATTTATAGTAGTACTGTGACCAGTACTGATACCATGATGAGACTTAAAGCCGCGATTAGGACCGAAGCTCACTTTAAAAGATTGCTGCGATTAGAACCGCGACTCGGTCAGTCCGTGACTTCGATTAGAATTGGAGCTTTAGTCGAGGACATGGTTCAGACCATACCGCAATCTGATCAAACATATCCGTACGTCCAAAAACTTGGCCATAGGATACTTTCATGAAAATTTACAAGGCACATGAAGGAAAATGTCCTTCGAAAACCCTTGAAAACTTCTCATGATTTTGTATCTTCAAATCTCGAAATAAAGAAGTCCTTTTTATTTCAGATCCGATACCAGGAACACTTTAACGGGTTCGCCAGTGATAGTATCCATTATGGGAAATGAATAAAATATTTAGTGGAATGTTTGAGCGGAACGTTACTCACAGTAGTGTGTCTCCTTGGGTCTCTAAAAGGAGCAGGTAGCTTCTTGAGGAAGCCACACAACAAAAAACCCTTAATATTTCCACCGCACAAAACCCTCATTCTTCTCAGCCTCCATCTTCCCCAAAGTCGTCAACTTTTCCCCCGATTCCTCACAAGAAATGGCATCTTGGAGTAGATCGATCCACCATTCTGAGGAGAGCCTGGTGGCACTGGACAAGGAGGAGATCCTTCCTCCACGGCTGCTAATCAACTGGCGGCCCGCGGAGAAGGACCAAGAAACCCCAATCGTCAGAGAGGGCGAACTGGTGGTTTTTGAGGAATATCTGCGCCGCGGGTTTCGATTCCTTGAGAGTCGATTCCTGAAGGACGTCCTCGAGCATTATGGGTTGGAGTTGATCAACCTCCACCCAAATGCAGTCCTGATCCTGGCGTTATTCAGCATTTGTGCGAGGCGTACATCGGAGTATATCCCAGCGTGGAACTCTTCCGGCGCTTCTATTACTCGGCGTGGTCGAAGAGCGCCAACGCCGCCGGATGTATCTACTTCTGGATAAGGGAGAACATGGAGTATCCCTTCCCACCCCTGCGTGATTCGGTGCACGGGTGGCACCAGAAGTGGTTCTACTGCACTCCGCCGTCTGAGAGCGGGTTGTGGTTTGAGAACTCGCGGTCGGAGAAGCCGAGCGAGTTGGACTCTCTCCCGGCGATGAACGCTGAGTTCATGAAGCACGCCGAGGTCATTCTTCACCTAGTCCAAGAGGGACTAACAGCTCGCGACGTTATCCGCGACTTTGTGAAGAACCGGGTGAGCCCCCTGCATGGAAGGGCTCATCCGGCTTGGGAGATCAAGTCCATGGCAGACAACACCTTGGACTACAATGAAGGTATCTGTCTTTGGCACTAAAATCTCTTACTTTTGCAATGCATTGTCTAACTTGCATTCTGGGAACAGTCCTGCCCTCGTCCGAGATCGAGAGGCGGACAAATTACCTTCTCAGGGCTTACAACGCCGAGGTGGAGGGCCCCAAGGGATCACCTCGGCCGCAGAGCTTGATTCACGCTGGCGACGACCTCAGACAAGAGCGCCGAAAGGTATGTCATCTTTCACTCAGCTTCTGTTTGCAGGTCTTATGTATGCCCAGCGCTAATAATTTCGTCGGAACGAAACAGCTCTTGGGGAGATTCGCCAAGGCGACATTCCCGAGCGAGAACGTCGGTTCCCTGGAAAAATCGACGACGAAGTACGTGAAGAAGATCTCCTCGAAGCCCAGGACGAGGAATCATGTCCCCAAGAAATCCAGGCAAAATCTTGGAGAGGGGTCTTCACGGAGTATCCCTCCTACCGCAAGAAAGACTGCGGTAAGATATCACGTTCCTTCTGTTCTTCCAGGTGCAGACTGGAATCACTTCTTCGTCGTACAGGGGGAGAGGAGCGAGGAGGAGGAGGAAGATGACGTCCCCCTAATCCGCCGGAGGAGGAAGATAGCGGGCTCTCCATCCGGCGATGCTCCAGCTCGTCCCGCAGAAGTAGAAGAAACTGTAGCGGACCCGCAGCCACTGAAAGTCCCGTGGTTGCAGGCGAAATCCCTGCTCCTGAAGCCCCCGAGGCTTCAGGGTCTGTTGCTTCTCCTTCCCTGACCGAAGGGGCGACCACGGTAAGATCCCTTCATGGTCTTATTTTCTCAATTCCCTCTGTATACTCGTTTATTGAATTAACGCTTATTCAGGGAGAAGAGCTTCCCCCTGCAACTCTTGTGAGTCCTAGGGAGGAAAATCCTCCACCCCTACGGACAGGAAAGGAGGTGTGTGAACAAAACCCCGTGAGAGTTGCGGATGAAGTGCCGGCTCCAAAAGTCCAGGAGCCACCCAGGCCTTCGGACGCAACCCTGCCAACCGGGCAGGTTGCTCAGGTATGAACTCTTAGCACTTTAAGCCTTTATTTTCCCTTATGAATATGCTTACAGGAGAACACACATAGGGGGAAAAGGCCTTTTTTACCAAGAGGAAGACTAGGACAGACGACAACTATCCCCTTTCTCAGGGAGAGCCTTCCCTGAAATCCCAAAAGTTGATGGGATTTCAGATAAGGTAAGAACCCTATCTTGGTTGTACTAAAATGAATTGTGATGATTACCAACGTAATCGTTGGTCCCTTTTTTCTTGGCAGGCAAAAAGAGGTAGCACCAAGCCCTTCAACCGCCCCGGGGAGGGTTGAAGTTGCTACTAGTGCCGGAGCCTCCAGTGAGGAGCGCTCCGCCCCTTTGGTCCAGGAAGTAGTCCAGACCGTGAGGGATGAACCAGGCGCGGAGACCCAGTCGCAGGCAACAGCAACTGGGGATGATGCCTAGCAGGCACATCTGCCTGCTGCTTCCATCGAGGTCGCAACCGGTTTCTCGACGAGACCTCCTGCCGTCCCGGAGGATGTTTCGTTCCGGGAGTATACAAAGGTATGATGAACTTCTCTTTTGGTACCTGAATTGTGCATAGGATACCCTTAACTTCTCTTTGTATCACAGGAACTATCCCGGATGACGGCCAGGTCGCTCGCTATGGTAGCGAGTGTCGAGGCCATACAAAAAGAACGAAACAGCTTGCGCAGGTAAGGATCAATACCCTCCAATTTGTATAGATACAAATTTGTCATGACAACTTCATTTTGTTCTGTCACAGAGAGGTGTCGTTTCCGAAGAAGGAAGTGGCGGTGGTCAAGCTACATTCGATCTCCGTGCTCTCAAATCAAGAGATCGAGCTTAACCAGCTGCGGTCAGAACTTTCTGGTAAGTCAATTCCTGACTAGGAAGACTTCAGTTCTTAATATGTGAGTAACACTTCCCCTTACTGTAGCGCAAGCAGGTCAAATAAAACAACTTAGTCAGGACAAGGTGATCCTCCAGCGCTCCATTGACTCCTCCCAAAAGGCGAACAGAGACCTGAGCCAGTCCATCTTCGAAAAGCTAAAGATGGTGGCTCGTCTCCTGAGGGCTGATGTGGTCGAAACCACAAAGGACGACCTTAGTGCAAATGATTGGTCTACGCTTGTCATAGCCCAGGCGGAGTCACTTCTCGAGTATCTTCCTGAAGATACACGGCGATCAGAACGAGGGTTTGATCAGTAGCTTCCGCCATTCTCAGCCGGTTTCGTCTCCACCATGGCCCAGATGCGGATCTGAATCCACTAGTGGGACCGGTTGAGATCGAGAGTGAGGAACAATTAGACGCGATCATGGAGGAGGTCACCCCCTTGTAAATAAGCTCCTGACTGAGCTCGGGATTGAGTAATCCCTATATCTGTACAGAAATAACATATAGAATGCAAATGTATGTACAAATTATTTTTGAAAGAAGGTAAATAAATTCTTGTTTTTTGTTGTTTCATATTATAAGCATATCCCACTAGCCCCCGCCTGTGATTATAGATACTGAAGGCTTAGTATTATCAACACAGGAGAAATACAAGTGTAATGACCAGGGATGTGTGATCGGACCAACAATCATGATCAAAGTAACGCCTAGTCTTGTTTGCAAACCGGCAGCCACTCAGATGACCGAGGACTTACCAGAAAGCCCCGTATGCGTTGAGAAACGGCTTATTTAGGAGTGACTTGTCTGGAAGCGGTCATGAGATCGGCCAGTGAATTCGACTAGAACGTTGTGATGATCTAACCGCCGGCGACCAGCCCCCGAGTCAAATTCATAACACATGGGGATGAAGGGAAATGTTCATCGTATGAAACCAAAACACTTTTTTGTTTTATGAAAAAATGCTAATTGAACAGGAAAAGGGATTGAGTACTTACACGTAGAACTTGCGTAGTTGATCGATGTTCCATGTATTGGAAATATTCGGCCATCCTCCATGGCTAACAGCGTGGATCCTGGTTGTAGCACTGAGACAACAGTGTAAGGGCCTTCCCACTTCGGGGAGAATTTGTTGCGATTAGACTGGTCTTGAATTTTTTGTAAAACCAGGTCGCCCACGTGAAGACTACGTGATCGCACCCTTTTGTTATGGTACTTGCGCAAAGCTTGCAAGTATGCCGCGGACTTGATCAACGCGCGATCACGCCTTTCTTCTAAGAGGATGAGATCATGTGATCACTGTTCGGACTGATCAACTCGTTCGAATTGCTCTGTCCGAACAGATCCAATACTGACTTCCATAGGCAGTACTGCCTCGGCCCCATAGACCAAATGGAAGGGCGTCTCACCGGTGGCTCGACTAGAGGTAGTTCGTAGTGCCCATAGAACGGTATAGAGCTCGTTTGCCCAAGCCCATGAGCGAGTCTTAAGGCGATCAAAAACACGTTTTTTGATGCCTTGCAATATCTGCCCATTGGCCCGTTCCACTGCACCATTGCTCTGTGGATGTGCCACAGAAGCAAAGCACACCTTGGTCCCGATCTGATCGCAATAGTCCAGGAAAAGACCACAGGCGAATTGGGAACCATTGTCTGTGATGAGACGATTTGGAACACCAAATCGAGCAACAATGTTCTTATAGAAGAACTTTTGTGCTGCTGACGCGGTAATATTTCATACCGGTTCGGCCTCAATCCACTTTGTAAACGTGTCAATGGCTACGAACAGACACTTGTACCCATTGACCGCTTGTGGCATAGGACCGACAATATCCATCCCCCAGACCGCAAAAGGCCATGCGAGGGGAATGGTTTGTAACGTGTAGGCAGGTTGATGAACTTGTCTCGCGTGGAACTGACACATCTTGACCATGTGCTTGGCATCATCGAGTGCCGAAGGCTAGTAGAATCCTTGTCGAAAAGCTTTTCTGACCAGTGTCCGATATGACGCGTGCGCACCGCATACACCGTCATGTATCTCTTTCAAGAGGGATTTACCTTCCTCCTGAGATATGCAGCGCATGAATACTCCTTGAGTACCCTTTCTATGCAAAACCCCCTCTATGAGCTTGTATAGAAGCGCTTTTTGAATCAACCGATCGCTTTCGGTTGCATCCTCGGGTAGGGTCCCATGTTCAAGATAGACTCTCAATGGATGAGTCCAATCCTGTTCCTGACTGAGGTTGGTAATGCAGGCTGTTACCGGATCATCCTTGACCGAAGTCATGATCGAAGGACGGTCCAAGTGTTCAATGAACACTCCTGCCGGAGCGAATGTGCGTGAGGACCCAATTTTGGATAATTGGTTTGCGATAATGTTGTCCTTTTGCGGGATGTATTGGACTTCGAAATGACTGAAGTGTTTTTCCAATATCCTCACTTCCCCCAGGTAATGAGCCATTGTCTCATCGGAGGTGCTGTACTCCTTGTTTTCCTGGTTTACGACCAGCTGTGAGTCTCCCCTCACCACTAATCGACGGACTCCGAGGAATTTTGCTGCCCGGAGCCCTGCAAGAAGACCTTCATACTCCGCTGCGTTGTTAGTCGCAACAAAGTGTAATTGGATGACATACTTAAGCTGTTCGCCCTGAGGCATAACTAAGACCGCTCCAGCCCCCGAGTGTTGAAAACTACGGGAGCCATCAAAGTACATTGTCCAGTGATCGGGGCATTCCAATTCCTCGGGCACCTGCACGGGTGGCTTAGGGTTGGTCCATTCGACCACAAAGTCGGCCAGAACCTGAGACTTAACCGCCGTGCGGGGCGTGAAATGGATATCAAAAGCACCGAGTTCGACCGCCCATTTGGCGATTTGACCAGATTTCTCTGGATTTCAGACAATATCCCCCAAAGGAAAGGAGGAGGGTACTGTGATCTTGTGAGCTTGGAAGTAATGTCGTAGCTTACGGGAAGCCATCAGTAGTGTGTAAAGTATCTTCTAGACCTCAGGGTAGAGGTCCTTAGGACCATGAAGTACCTCGCTCACATAGTAGACGGGCCTGTGTATTCCTTCCCTATCCGCGATCAGGACAGCGCTGACCGCGTGCGGTGTGGCCGCCAGATAAAGAAGAAATGGTTCCCCTTTGTCGGGAGACACCAATACTGGCGGACTGGATAGATATGTCTTTACCTCCTGAAACGCTTTCTCGGCCTCATCGGACCATGTGAAATTATGATGTTTCCGCAAGGCTTTGAAGAAAGGTAATCCCCATTCACCTAGTCGCGATATGAAACGACTTAAGGCCGCCATGCGACCAGCCAGGCATTGAACATCTTTCATGGTCGAGGGTGACCTCATTTGTTCAATGGCCCTGATTTTCTCAAGATTGACTTCAATGCCTCTGGAACAAACAAGGAAACCAAGAAGTTTTCCTGAAGAAACCCCAAAAGAGCATTTCTCCGGATTCAACTTTATTCCAAAGCGATTCAAATTACAGAAGGTTTCAGCGAGATCATCCAAATGAGACAATCTCTTGGTACTTTTTACAACCAAGTCGTCTACATATGCTTCGAGATTACGCCCTATATGGGAAAGAAAGGTCCTTTGAATCCAGCGCTGGTACGTGGAACTTGCGTTCTTGAGACCGAACAGCATTCTGACGTAGCAGTAGGTGCCGAACGAGGTGATGAAGGTAGTTTTCTCTTCATCTTCTTCTGCTATGCTAATTTGATGATATCCTGAGTAAGCATCCAGCAAGCTCATCAGTTTGCAACCAGCGGTTGAGTCGACCAGCTGATCGATGCGGGGAAGGGGAAAGTCATCCTTCGGACAGGCACTATTGAGGCTAGTGTAGTCGACGCACATGCGCCACTTGCCATTTGACTTGCGGACCATGACCGGATTGGTGAGCCATTCCGGGTGATCGACCTCGTGTATAAATCCGGCGTTTAGGAGTTTGTCCAACTCCTCTCGAATGGCTTCCTGTCGGTCAACAGCAAAACACATGAGCTTTTGCTTTATTGGTCGCTGTCCAGGTCGAATTGCTAACCTGTGCTCGATTACTTCCCTTGGGACACCGGGCATGTCGGACGGTTTCCACACAAACACATCTGAGTTAGCCCGGAGGAAAGTAATGAGCTCGAGTTCCTATTTGTCATCCAGGCCTGATCCGACCCGAATTTTCTTGGATGGATCATCTGGGCACAATGGAACTAGTTTAAGTTTCTCATCTGGTCGAGGAGCAGCCTTAATCGCGTCGGTGGCGACAGTGGCGACCTGAGCGTCCCGGAGGGTAAGTTGGTCGACCATCTCCAGAGATAGCCGGTCGCACGTGAGTGCCACATTGCGACTGCCTCCGACCGAGATGACACCTTTGGGGCCAGGCAATTTGGCGCACTGATAAGCATAGTGCGTTGTTATCATGAACTAAGCAAGAGTTGGCCTGCCAAAGATTGCATTGTAAGCCGAATCAGAATCAATTACGTCAAAAGTAACCAATTCTGTTCGGAAGTTATCCGGTTCTCCCAGTGTGACCGGGAGGACCACCTGTCCCAACGGCATCATGGAGGGACCTGGGATTATCCCATAAAATAGATGGATTATGGGTTTGATCTTCGAGCGAGGAATTTGCATCTCGTCGAGTGCCTTGACTAATAAAATGTCAAGGGAGCTCCCTCCGTCGATCAGGACCCTTTCGACTCTCGCATTACTGATGATCGGGGTAATGACCAGAGGGAGCCTCAATGGTCGATAAGCCCCGCAGGACAATCAGTGCGATCAAACGTAGATGGAACCCTCGTAGTGGATGGAGGTCATCCTCTTTACCCGGCTTTTGATAACAATTTTGGAAATTGCTGAGAATAGCGTCACACAGCATTTCCCAATTGTAGATGGAACCCTCGGGCTGGTTAAATAGCCAGGTTCTAGTCGGTCCTTCGAGGACTGTAGGCAGGTAGTTGGCCATGACCCGATCATCGCCTCCTGCCGCTTGGATGGCAGTGATGTAGATTTGAAGGAACTCGGATGGGTTCTGAGTTCCATCGAACCTTTCTATGGCCCCCGGTCGAAACTTATCAGGCCAAACGACCGCACGAAGGCTGGGCGAGAAAGCTTTACAACCAACGTAGGGACCGTGAACTACCCTGTGACTCTCGACCGGATCACGAGCGACTTCACGCAACGGTGAAGTTATCCGTAGTCCCAAACGAGAGTGGACAGGGACCCAATCACTACCACGAGAATCCTGTGTCCGCCTGTACTTGTCCTGGCGGGATGGTACAGGCGGCGGGTAACTTCGTCGACCAGAACCAGAGTGAGAATACTCTCATTCGCGGGAACGTGTTACCGACTGGGAAGAGGCCGTTGGGGTCGCCTCAGATGCGTCCTCGTCCAACCTTTCCGCTAGGATTCTGGTGAAGGCCGATTTTTGCGCATCCGTGACCGTAGGAGGAAAATTACGCATGACTTCCGCGATAGATCGCAGTCGACCATGTGTACTTCTCCTAGGGGCACTAGGTGTTACCGTTTCTTCGTCCACCGGGAAACGCTCCGGACGCAGAGAAGGGGTCTGGTCGCGTCTGCGACCACGTGATCATCGGGAAGAACTCAGAGCAGCATCGTAACGAGCCTGCGCATCTGAAGAGCCTCTAGGGCAGTTTTGCGTAGTTCGTTGTTTTGTCGCTCGAGATCTTGGTCCTCCTTCTGTTTGCGTTCCTGTTCTTCCCTAGCAGCCTGCTGATCAGGAGTTTCCTCCGATAAGGCAGCGAACTGTCTAGGGAGAGAGGTTGCCGATGGGGAAAACATCTCAGTTTGTTCCAAGTCTCACTCGAAATCAAAGAGACGGTGGAGGTTATCAGGGTCGAACCTTTCCGGGCCGATTTCCAGGTCAATGTCATCCTTCCCCTCAGCGGGGTCGTATGACGGACCGGACTCACCCTCTAGCACATTAAGAACCTCAGTGGGTTCCGACCTTGCGCCAGTCGCTCCCTAGTCGATGGACATGACCTGGAGAGATGATTCGACCTTTGGGAGATTTTCGCCTCCAACTTCCTCCATCGGAACAGGATCGCTTGGAGAAGGCATCGGAATGCGAGCATAATCCTCGAGATCGAAATCGTTCTCAGAATCATATAATTCAGCCATGATTCAGTGAACCTCCAGATGAGAATTAGGACGCCTTGAGAAAGGCCCCACGGTGGGCGCCAGCTGTCGACGATTCGGACTCGGGGTCCTCAGCGGAACTTATGCAAAATTTATAAAGAGTGAGACCTTTCAGGGTGACCCTCCAGGAAGGTATGTAGAATTATGGAGAACTGGAGCACGGAGAAGTTTATACAGGTTCGGGCCCTCGAAGGTAGGAGCAAAATCCCTACGTCCTGTTGGGATTGCACTATATGTAGTAAAGAGTTACAAAGCGACGGGAAAAAGCCCTTCACAGGCGAAGGTTTTCCCTGTGTGAGTGTACAAAGTGAAGCCTAGAAAGCTTATGGAAACTATCTAATCTAAGCCGTAGCCTTGGCTATTTGATTCTTCAAGTGATATATGTTATGTCTTGATCTCTTGATCGATTCCTCTCCCTGTTTGATACATCATGCCGCCCTTTTATACTGGTCGAAAGGGCGCCAAGTCGTAACTGCATCAAACAGTTGCTTGGATGCGGTTTGGAGAACCGCTCTTAACTCCCACGCAGGTTTAACACGTGTTATTCATGAATAACTGTACGTATTAACCTCCTGACGGTTGCTCCTCTACGTGGAAGAATATTCGGGATACTTGGGATATTCTTGTTATAGGAACAGAATACTCCCACGTTCCCTGGTTGAAAGAATCCTGACCGCGCGATGTTGGCTGACTGTGCAACACCTTCGACCTTCTGTCCGCGCACAGCACACGAACTTCTGACCGCGCACTAGCTACGGTCTGATCACGTAAAGACTGTGATCTGATCGCGCACAGCCTGCGACCTTGGGCTGGTACTTCTCGAAATGTCTTGAGTTCGCACCGCCGGGCGTGTGTTTGGCTTGAATCTGTCTTGAACCAGTAGTCCATTTATTTGAACTGACTCGGGTGTCAATCCTCGTCAGTAATAATCTCCGTCAACTAGCCCCTGAATTTGAAATGACAAGAAATCACTTTGTCGTTTCAAATTCATACAACCATTTTATATATTTTTTATACAATAACTCTGGAGAAGATACATTCCATTGTGTGTTTGCTAAGTATCCCAAGAAAAATTTTGGATGTGACTTGTCAAGCAATCATGACAAACATTGAAGAGTTTTCAAAAGTTTTTGTTTAGTCCCAAAGCTAGGAACTTAAAATGTCTCGTTGAAACTTGAGGTTGAGAATTTGAAGAGTCTCTTCGTGTTTCGAGGCTGGGAACTCGAAGCGTCCTTTCAAAGCTCTATAAATAGCCAACCTTGGTGTACCAGAGTTTCTCAAGCTTTTGAAAATTTTTCTAAGTCTTGAACTCTTCAAACTTTCTTCATTCCTTCTCCATTTTCATCTCAATGGCAACTCAAAGTCCTAATTGATTTCTTGAAGATGAAGAGGAGAATCCAATTGTAGAAAGCAATGTCATACAGATATCTCAAAAGGTAATTCTCTTTTGAAGGATCTATATAAATTTTTCTCTTGAGCAAAAGTTCCCAAAGTAAAGCATTTTGGTTTTTGCAGTGACTCGAACATCCAGTAGTTTTAAAGAAGCTAGGTGGTGATGATATTGGATCATCTAGCAGATCTTCATCGAAAAAACTAATGAATCTTGATGAGCTGGCTGCACAAAGTGATTACGACACTTTGGACGTGGAGACTTCTTCACCAACCTCTTCTGCCACAACAGTTGCTTCTCCTAACTTGAAGTAACCATTAGTTATTTCTTTAATTAAGTTATAATTACTTAGTTAGGGATGACTTATCCAATTATGAATTGAATATGCGGGGAAGATGATTCTACTTCCTTCAAAGTCGCTTGCCCTGCTGCGGCCCAACCTGCATCTATCCCTAGAGTAAGTTTTCTCATTCGTAAAATTTTTCTTTCTGTAAAACTTGGAATTATCTCATGTTCATACAGAGGCACAAAAATGAAGCTCGGAGGGTGATCAGTGAATAGCTTGCTGAAGCCCAGGCGTCTCTGAAGGAGAAGAATGCATTATGCAACTTTCTGCAAGAGAAAAATGAACGCCTTGAGGGGAAGTGCATCAGGTGAGGACATGACCTCGAGACTCTCCAAAATGTTGTTGAACACTTGAAGGAGAACAGCGGTAGGGCTACGGAGGCCACAAAGCTAGCTCAAGAAGGTGAGAAACTTGCTCGACAAGAAAACATGCCTTGGATATAATTATCGCAGGCTGCGGTCTCACTGTGAGGGCTACTCTTGAAAAGCTAAGGGAGGTCGCTGGCTCTCTTAAAGCTGACGTTGTTGATCCTAAGAAGGACAACTTGTCTCTTGAAGAGTCCCGCATTTTGCTTTCAAATCAAGCTCACTCATTAGTTGCCAAATGTTGTAAATCAGAGCCGAAGTCGAACCCCTAGTCTGATGTATTTATTTTCATTGTAAATCACGACTGAAACAAACCATGAAATTTTTGTTTCGTTTACCCAATCTTCAGATTGTGTTAAATAATAACATGGTCGCGTATGAATTGTGGCCATGTATTAATATCGGAATATATTTCCGCGATGAAAGCATATAAATGCCTCCGCGATCATGATATTCGCAAGTAATATTATATGAGACCACGGACTCTTGCGACAATAAAATTGAAGCTATAGAGTTCCGCGACCATAGTATTGCACGGGCGACTAACTTGGGTAATAACCTCCACCAGCTAGCCCCTGGATCTGAAATGATATGGCTCTTTTAAAAAGCAACACTACGGACTCAAAAAAAGTATCTTTTTGTTTCAGATTCAAACAGGTCCCAAGGAAAAGATTGGAAACACCCGTCAAATCCATCATGGAGGGTATTAAATGTTGGAGATGTGCACAGTGGGTTAAAAGTTGTTACTAGTGGAAGAAAACTCATAGAAGGAACTGTAAAAACCCTTTTTTGCTTCTTTGCACTCCCCGCCTTCCACTTTCCTCAAAACCTCTTCTTCCTTTGATCTCAGGCCAATGGCGTCATGGAGTCATTCGCTGCATCGCAACATCGAGAGTCTGGTGGCTCTGGAGGAGGAAATTCTTCCTTCAAGATCTCTAATCTCATGGTTTATCACTTGCTGAGTCCTGTAACCTAGTCGCAGCTCAATCTAATTATCTTATTGCCAATATTCCAGACTTTATGTGGAAACGCCATGAGACACTAAGGATCTATGTCAGTGAAGTGAGCTCTGCCATACTCTGCAAACTAAGACATCACGATGGTCCGAATTTGGACTTGAACCCAGTGGTGGAAAACATAGTTTTAGATAGCAAGGATCAATTGAATGCGATTAGGGATGAGATCAAGCCTCTTATAGAAAGATTATTGCATGATCTCGGCCTCCCTTGATGTATTTTTTTTCATTGTAACCTTTGAGAAATTAACAATGAATATAAAATACTTTGGTTTATTGGAGTTATTATACCTTGCAAATACATATGATTAGCAAAAAAATTTAAGTGATAAATACTATACAAAATGCTAAATCTCTTGACTGAATGTTATAGTTATGTTTCCTTAGCCCCCCCTACGATCAATGGTACTGAAGACATAGTATCATGGTCACAGGAGAAGAATATCATAACGGAAATGATCTGAAACATACTAGTAAATCCTTTATGCGTCGATAAACAGCTTATAAATGGATGTCGTAACTAAATGCTATCATATGATCGCAAGAACAAACATCTTAATATAAATGCATAAGTTTTTACTAACTGACAGCCACCTGAATGATCAGAATATGCTAGTAAGTCTCTTATGCGTTAAGAAACAGCTTACAAAGAGATATCTTATCTAGATGCAACCATGAGATTGGTCAGCGAATCCACTTAAACATCATAGCAAAATGTTTATTGCGATTAGCCCCCGGGTGTGACTTGAAGAAAGAAAAAGGACAAAAAAATGGGAATGTAACCATAACATAGAGTAAAAAAGTACTTTATTAATATAAAGATATTGACAATGGGAATGGAAAAAACTTACACATAGAATTTACATAGCTGGTTGATATTCCAGGTATTATATAAGATTCTTCCGTCTTCCATAGCTAATTGAGCCAATCCAAGTCGCGGCATTCAAACCACAGTGTGAGGACTTTCCCACTGAGTGGAGAATTTATTACGATTAGACTGTGACGAGAATTGACACCTGAGTCAGTTCAAATAAATGCACTACTGGTTCAGGACAGATTTGAGCCAGACACACGCCCGGCGGTGCGAACTCAGGACATTTCGAGAAGTACCAGCCCAAGGTCGCAGTCTTTACGCGATCAGACCGTAGCTAGTGCGAGGTCAGAAGTTCGTGTGCTGTGCGCGGACAGAAGGTCGAAGGTGTTGCGCGGTCAGCCAACATCGCGCGGTCAGGATTCTTTCGACCAGGGAACGTGGGAGTATTCTGTTCCTATAACAGGAATATCCCAAGTATCCCGAAGATTCTTCCGCGTAGAGGAGCAACCGTCAGGAGGTTAATACGTGCAGTTATTCACGAATAACACGTGTTAAACCTGCGTGGGAGTTAAGAGCGGTTCTCCAAACCGCATCCAAGCAACTATTTGATGCTGTTACGACTTGGCGCCCTTTCGACCGGTATAAAAGGGCGGCATGATGTATCAAACAGGAAGAGGAATCGATCAAGAGATAAAAACACAACTCAAACAGCCAAGGCTACGGCTTAGACTAGATAGTTTCCATAAGCCTTCTAGGTTTCATTTTGTACACTCATACAGGAAAAACCTTCGCCTGTGAAGGTCTTTTTCCCGTTTCTTTGTACCTCTTTATTACACATAGTGAAATCCCAACAGGACGTAGGGCTATTACTCCCACCATCAAGGGCCCAAACCTGTATAAACTTCTCTGTGCTCCAGTTCTCCATAATTCTACATACCTTCCCGGAGGGTCACCCTGAAAGGTCTCACTATTTATAAATTCTGAATAAGTTCGGCTAAGGACCCCGAGTCCGAACCGTCGACAGCTGGCGCCCACCGTGGGGCCTTTCTCAAGGCGTCCTAATTTTCATCCGGAGGTTCGCTGAAATATGGCTGGAGTATATGATTCCGAGAACGATTTCGATCTCGAGGATTATGCTCACATTCTGATGCCTTCTCCGAGCAATCCTGTTCCGATGGAGGAGGTTGGAGGCGAAAATCTCCCAGAGGTTGAATCATCCCTCCAGGTCATGTCCATCGACCAGGGAGCAACTAGCGCAAGGTCAGAACCTACCGAGGTTCTTAATGCGCTAGAGGGTGAGTCTGGTCCGTCATACGACCCCGCTGAGGGGAAGGATGATATCGATCTGGAAATCAGCCCGGGGAGATTCGACCTTGATAACCTCCACCGTCTCTTTGATTTCGAGTCCGACTCGGAACAAACTGAGATGTTTTCCCCATCGGCGACCTCTCTCCCTAGACAGTTTGCTGCCTTATCGGAGGAAACTCCCGATCAACAGGCTGCTAGGGAAGAACAGGAACGCAAACAAGAGGATGAAGATCTCGAGCAACAAAACAATGAACTGCGTAGAACTGCCCTAGAGGCTCTTCAAGATGCACAGGCTCGTTACGATGCTGCTCTGAGTTCTTCTCGACGGTCACGTGGTCGCAGACGTGACCAGACCCCTTCTTTGCCTCCAGAGCGTTTCCCGATGGACGAAGAAACGGTAACGCCTGGTGCCCCTAGGAGAAGTACACATGGTCGACTGCGATCTATCGCAGAAGTCATGCATAATTTCCCTCCTACGGTCACGGATGCGCAGAAACCGGCCTTCACCAGAATCCTAGCGGAAAGGTTGGACGAGGTCGCATCTGAGGCGACCCCAACGGCCTCTTCCCAGTCGGTAACACATTCCCGCGAACGAGAGTATTCCCACTCTGGTTCTGGTCGACGAAGTTACCCACCGCCTGTACCATCCCGCCAGGACAAGTACAGGCGGACACCGGATTCTCGTGGTAGGGATCGGGTCCCTGTCCACTCTCGTTTGGGACCGCGGATAACTTCACCGTTGCGTGAAGTCGCTCGTGATCCGGTCGAGAGTCACAGGGTAGTTCACGGTCCCTACATTGGTTGTCAAGCTTTCTCGCCCGGCCTTCGTGCGGTCGTTTGGCCTGATAAGTTTCGAACGGGGGCCATAGAAAGTTTCGACGGAACTCAGAACCCATCTGAGTTCCTTCAAATCTACATCACTGCCATCCAAGCGGCAGGAGGCGATGACCGGGTCATGGCCAACTACCTGCCTACAGTCCTCGAACGATCGGCTAGAACCTGGCTGTTTAACTAGCCCGAGGGTTCCATCTACAATTGGGAAATGCTGTGCGACGCTATTCTCAGCAATTTTCAAAATTGTTATCAAAAGCCGGGTAAAGAGGATGACCTCTATCGACTACGACAAACTTCGACCAAAACCATTCGTCAATTTTTCAAGAGGTTTGTCGGGGTGAGAAATATCATCCCAAACATATCTTACGGCTCCGTTATCAAGGCATTTAAACATGCCGTTCGATATCGGAATTCACCAAAGACTTGCTCATCCATCCTCCTCGATCAGTGGCCGATCTTTTTGATATGGCCGACCGATACTCCGATGCGGCCGAAGTGGTCGAATGGAACCAGATGGTCGATAAGGGTGATCTGCAGCCTCAACCAGGTTTCAAAGATGCCAGGTGTCAGGGGAAATCTCCGCGGGGCTAAGTCCAGGTAAGTTGTATCACGATTGCCCGGGGAACCGGCTTCCGGGGACTCCCAGGGCGCCGCCATTTGGCTCCCGGGACACGGCCTCCGGTGCCGTCCCGGGCGCCGCCATTTGCCCGGGGACGTGGCCTCCGGCCCCTCCCCGGGCGCCGCCTTTTGGCTCCCGGGATGCGGCCTCCGGTGCCCTCCCGGGCGCCGCCATTTGGCTCCCGGGATGCGGCCTCCGGTGCCGTCCCGGGCACCGCCATTTGCCCGGGGACGTGGCCTCCGGCCCCTCCCCGGGCGCCGCCTTTTGGCTCCCGGGACGTGGCCTCCGGAGCCCTCCCGGGACGCGGCCTCCGGTGTCGTCCCGGGCGCCGCCATTTGCCCGGGGACGTGGCCTCCGGCCCCTCCCCGGGCACCGCCTTTTGGCTCCCGGGACGTGGCCTCCGGAGCCCTCCCGGGCGCCGCCATTTGGCTCCCGGGACGCAGCCTCCGGTGCCGTCCCGAGCGCCGCCATTTGCCCGAGGACGTGGCCTCCGGCCCCTCCCCGGGCGCCGCCTTGTGGCTCCCGGGACGCGGCCTCCGGTGCCGTCCCGAGCGCCGCCATTTGCCCGGGGACGTGGCCTCCGGCCCCTCCCCAGGCGCCGCCTTTTGGCTCCCGGGACGCGGCCTCCGGTGCCTTCCCCGGGCGCCGCCTTTTGGCCCCCGGGACCTGGCCTCCGGCGCCGTCCCGGGCCTCATCGCCCTCCTAAAGGTAAAATCTCGAGCTGTTTATCACGTGCAGGTCACGCGAGGAGCGCCTCGGGAACTAGCAACCACCTGTCAAGCATCCAAGGCGTTTGACCGGGAGAAGGACGGTCCTACCCTTCAATCCGACGGTGGCTTCCGGGGTAGTTTAGGTTTTTTGCTTCTTTTTGGGGCTATAAATAGACCTTGTACCCCTCTGTTGTAAAGGATCGGTTCTTTTATTGGAATAGCTAAACTCACAGACGTGCTCTGGAAGCCTCTCCCCCGGAGAGAGCCTCCCCAGCCGACTCCGGTCGGGAGCGCGTCGACAGGACTAGGGCCCCCACCGGGACCCGAACCTGTATAAACCCGTGTGTCATTTTTTGTGCTTGTCCGGCGGGGGAGGACCGGTCATCCGGTCAACCCGCGCCGCGTAATCCTCGCTAGGATCACTCTCAAAACCTGCCGAGGTATTCGCAATACCACGACAGTTGGCACCGTCCGTGGGGACTCGTGACAAGACGCCATGGCTCCCCCAAGAACAAGGGCTCACACCCTTCCCGGTGACCCGGGTCTTGGAGACCCGGCGCCGTCCGCCCGGGACACTGCTGTCCCGGCGGTCCCTTCCGAAGGCGACCTGGCCCAGGTACCGCCTCCCTCCTTTCCTCTTAACTTAGGTGCTTCCACCTCCAGGTCGTTCCCGGTGACCGCGGGGACCTCGGCCGAGACCAGTCTCCCCCCAACGGCTCCCCCGGCTCCCCGGGACGCCCTGCTCGAAGCTCTCGCGGAAGGCCAGCTCCGCGCTCAGCGCTCTATGGACGAGCTCCTTAGCGTGTTGGCACAGCCTCCGGCCCCCACATTTGCGTCACGCCCGTATCCGGGGAACATGCCCCCGTTTATGGGTTACCCGACGGCCCCTCCGGCCTCCGGGGGTTTGTCTGCCCCGTATGATCCTGCCAGGGGGTTCCCTCCCCTTGCGGGATATAGGCCCGGACCCTTCCCGGCACCCGGGCCCGTCCCGGTGCCGGGAGGTTATTTCATGCCGGGGCCCTTCGTGGCACCAGTGGGGTACCCCGTCCCAGGCCTATTCCCGGGGCCGGGAGCCCACTTCTTGCCGGGGGTTTACCCTGCGCCGGGAGCCAATCCCGCCCCCGCGTCGCGGTTATCGCACCGGGGGCGGTTGACAGAGCAGCCCCCGTGCCGCAGCCGACTTCCCCCCCGCATGGGCTCCCTGGTTCCGGACGTCGCCGCAGGGGCTCCCCCCTCGCCGGTTCCGGGTGTTACAGGGCCTGCCCCCTTCCCGGTTCCGGTCGTGGCCACTGGGGCCCCCTCCACTTCGATTCCAGGCGTTGTCGCGGGCGCCCCCTCCCCGGTTCCGGATGATACAGGGGCTTCCCCCTTTCTGGTCCCGGGGGTCATCGCAGGGGGCTCCCCCCAACCTGCTCCGGAAGCTACAGCGCACAAGCTCCCTCCCTCAGCGGGACAGGTCCGTTTCGCCCCGGGGGAGGTCGAGCGAATGCGTTCACCAGAGTGCGGGGAAGAACTTCCCCCCGGCCGCGGGCGTGGGGAGCCTCGCTCTCGCACCGGCCGGGGGAAGAGACCCGCTGAAGAGCTAACCTCTCCGGCGGAGAGCCCGGACGCCCGGGAACACAGTCCCGGCCCGGAGGAAAAGCGTCGCCACCGCCATTCTGGCGGACCTCTCGGACCGCTTCCAGACTCAGACAACGAAGGTCCCATGAAAGAAGATAGCGACCGGGGCTCTCCCCGGGAAGTGCAGGGGGCTAACCAGTCCCTGTGCCGAAGACTTCGCAGCATCCGGTGGCCGTGGCCCTACCGCCCCCCGCACATCGAGCACTATAACGGTGAGGCAGACCCTTACGAGTTTGTGCAGGTCTACTCCACTACCATCTCCGCGGCCGGGGGGGACGAGACAGTACAGTGCAACGTCTTCCCCCTCTACCTCTCCGGCATTGCCCGCTCCTGGTTCTACAACCGGAAGGCCGGCTCCATCAAGTCTTTCTCGCAGCTCAAGCGGGAGTTCTGTGCCAACTTCCAGGGGAACTATGTGCGTCCCCTGGACTCCTCGCACTTGCACACTGTCCGACAGAGGACTGGGGAAACCATCAGAAGCTTCTTCAAGCGCTTTGCTCAGGTGAAGAGCAAAGTAGCCCACGGCCCCGACTCAACGGTCATCGAAGCCTGCAAAGGCGGCATCCTCCCGGGGGAGCTCCACCGAAGGCTCTCCCGGAGCTGCCCCTCTTCCGCCGACGAGCACTTCAACGTGCTCGAAAAGTACGCTCGGGCGGAGGAAGACGACATCTGGAAGAAGACCCAGGGGGCTCCCGCCCCCGTCGACCGGGGGGCCAGGGATCCCCCCAAACGCCCCAGGCAGGGGGGCGTAGCGAGCCACGGCCTCGGGACACCTTTGTCCTCGAGGGTGGAGGCAGCTCGCGCGACCCCCCGAGGGCCAACCGCCCCTTCCCCAAACCAAAGGGCCATGGGGGAGGACAGTCTTCGCGCGGCCGGGAAGGCCCCACGGGGAGAAGGCGGGAAGGACCGTGGTGCAGCCTCCACAGGTCCAATACCCACGCTACCCGAGATTGTAGCCAGCTGCTACAGCACTTCGCGGACTTCCTCGACCAGCGCGGGCAGGGGGGGACTCCGGCCTCCTTGCCCCCTCTGCCAGCTGTTTCGGCCCTTCCCGCTCCCACGGGGGGTCAGCGACGCAGGAGGGGGAGCCTTCAGCAGCTCTCCCCTTTCAAACTTCGCAGCGGCACATCAACGTCATCGTGGGAGGATCTGCCTCCGGGCGGGACTCTAAGCGCCAACGTAAGGACTAAGCGCCAGCGTAAGGAGTACGCGCGCGAGGTCAAGGTTGTGGGGTTGCTACACACGTCCCCGCCACAGAAATGGTCGCACGTCCCCCTCACCTTCACGGCAGAAGACGCGCTCATTGTCTCCGCGACCATCTACAACTGCCATCTGGCCCGGATCCAGGTGGACGGCGGGAGCTCCGTCGATGTCCTGTTCTTGAAGGCCTTCAAAGAAATGCAGGTGAATGAGAAGCTCCTGCAACGCGCTGCCGGGCCCCTGCACGGTTTTGTCCCGGGGAAGGCAATCCACCCCGTGGGCAACGTAGATCTTCCAATGACCTTCGGCACCCAGGAGAACTACCGGACCGAGTTGGTCCGCTTCGACGTAGTGGACCTCCCCTCCTCCTACAACGCGATTATGGGGAGGACGACAATCAACCGACTGGGGGCTGCCACCCATCAAAACTATCTCTGCATGAAGATCCCCGAGCCGCATGGTGTGATCAACGTCCGGGGAGACCAAGACATGGCCTGTGCTCTATACGAGCGCGCTGCGGCCATAATCAAAAGCGTCAACCTCATAAAGACGCCCGGGGGGGAGGCTTCTCCCCCGGAACTAGATGCTGCTGCGCCACCGCCCGGGAGGCCCCTCCTCAAGCCGCGTCCGGAAGGGGGCCTCCGGAAGGTCCTGCTGTCCCTGGGCAACGAAGACAAAACCGTCCGGATCGGGGCGGAGCTCCCCGAGGAACACGCAGCGCAACTTGCGGCTTTTCTGCGCAAAAACTCCGATGTTTTTGCGTGGAAGCCTTCAGACATGCAGGGCGTCGCCCGGGAGGTCATTAAGCACAAGCTTGCAGTGGCCCCCGGTCACCCCCCGATCAAACAGAAGCTGCGGAAACTCTCCCTCGAGTGCCAAGAGGCAATCAAGGCAGAGATCACCCAGCTCCGAGAGGCGGGGTTCATTCGGGAGGTCTTGCACCCCGAGTGGCTCGCGAACCCCGTCCTCGTCAAGAAATCAACCGGCAGGTGGCGGAAGTGCGTGGACTTCACCGACCTTAACCGCGCCTGCCCCAAAGACAACTTCCCGCTCCCGCGGATTGATCAGCTCGTCGACTCCACTACGGGGTGCGAGCTCATGAGCTTCCTAGACGCCTACTCGGGCTACCATCAAGTCCGGATGGCGGAAGGGGACGAGGAAAAGACGAGTTTTATTACTCCCCTCGGAACCTTCTGCTACGTCCATATGCCCTTCGGGCTCAAGAACGCGAGGGCGACCTTCCAGCGCCTCATGACATTGGTTTTCAAAGAGCAGGTCGGCCGCAACGTTGAAGTCTACGTAGACGACGCGGTTGTCAAGAGTCCCCGCGCAGCCTCCCACATCGACGACCTGGCTGAAACCTTCCGCAACCTCCGTGCGTTCGGGCTCAAACTCAACCCGGAGAAGTGCGCCTTCGGGGTGCGCGGGGGGAAGCTCCTAGGTTTCCTCGTGTCCCAGTGGGGCATTGAGGCAAATCCCGAGAAGATCCGGGCGTTCCTAGATATGCCCCCGCCGCGCTCCGTCAAGGACGTCCAGCGGCTCTCCGGCCGCCTAGCCGCACTCAGCCGTTTTGTCTCCCGGTCGGGGGAGCGGGGCCTCCAGTTCTTCAAGATCCTCCGAGGGCTCGAGGGGTTCCGTTGGACCCCCGAGGCCCAGGAAGCATTCAACGACCTCAAGAAGTACCTCACGAGCCCTCCAATGCTTGTGAGTCCATCTCCGGAAGAGCCCTTGCTCCTCTACCTCGCCGCAACTCCCGTCACCGTCAGCGCGGTCTTGGTGAAGGAGCAAGGGGGGCAGCAGCGTCCGGTGTACTACGTGAGTGAGGCCCTCCAAGGGGCTAAAACTCGGTACACGGAGGTGGAGAAAATCTGCTACGCCCTCTTCATGGTGTCCCGGAAGCTTCGGCATTACTTCCTGGGGCACCCCATCACCGTCCCGTCGTCCCTCCCCCTCGGGGAGGTACTGCCGAACAAGGAAGCCATCGGCCGGATCGGGAAGTGGGGGGCCGAGCTCGCCCCCTTCTCCCTGTCCCTTACCGGCCGCTCCGCCATCAAGTCGCAGGTCCTCGCAGACTTCGTCGCAGAGTGGACTCCAGCCTCTGGGTCCGGGGACGAAGATCTCCCTGTGCCGCCCCGACGCAGTGATCATTGGACCCTTATGTTCGATGGGTCGCTGTGTCTCGCCGGGGCTGGTGCGGGAGTAGTCCTCCCGAGCCCCGAGGGGAAGGAACTCGAGTACGCCGCGCGGCTTGAGTTCCCCGCAACCAACAACGTTGCCGAATACGAGGCTTTGCTCCTCGGGATGCGCCTCGCGCGCTCCCTGGGGATCCGGCGCCTCCTAGTCAAGGGAGATTCTCAGCTCATAGTTTGCCAAATGGAGAAGTCTTACCTGTGCCATGACGCAAACTTAAGTCTTTATTTGCAGGAAGTGCGAAAGATGGAGAGGCATTTCGACGGCCTCGAGGCCCGGCATATCCCACGTAGGGACAATGACCGGGCCGACGCCTTGGCCCGGGCGGCAAGCGCCCGGGAATCGCTCCCCAAGGGGGCTTTCCTGGAGATCATCACGAAGCCCTCGGTGGCCTCCCCGGACATGGGCGACGAGGCTCATGTCCCGGAGGTCGCCGAGATCACCCGGACTCCGTCTTGGATGGACCCCCTCTTCTCCTTCATCAAGGGGGAGGGGGACCCTCCTAGTGAGACCGAGGCTAAACGCCTCCGGGCTAAAGCCAGGGCATATCTCCTGCTGGAGGGGAGGCTCTACAAGCGGGGGGCTTCCGCCCTCCTGCGCTGCCTCCCCCGGCCGGAGGGACTTCAACTTCTCGAAGACATCCACGCAGGGAGCTGTGGTTCTCACCTAGCCCCCCGTGCCATCGCGGCCAAGGCCCTCCGGCAGGGCTTCTACTGGCCCACGGTCATGCGCGACGCGCGAGACCTTGTCTCCGCGTGCGAGGCATGCCAGAAGATGGCCAAGGGCTCGAACCTCCCCCCTATAGCGCTGCAAACGATCCCCATCACTTGGCTCTTTGTGCGCTGGGGGATGGACCTCTTAGGGCCCTTCCCCCCAGCGCCCGGGGGATACAAGTATGCGGTAGTCGCAGTCGACTATTTTACAAAGTGGGATGAGGCGGAGCCTTTGGCCAGCATCACGTCCCGGGCCATTCAGCGGTTTTTCTGGAAAAACGTCGTATGTCGTTTTGGTGTCCCCCGGGAAATCACCGTGGACAACGGGACCCAATTCGACTCGGCTTATTTCCGGGAATTCTGCGAAGGCCTAGGGCTCGTCATCCACTTCGCCTCGGTGGCCCATCCCCGGAGCAATGGGGCTGTCGAGAGGGTCAACGGCGTGATCCTACAGGGGTTGCGCCGGAGACTCGAGCAAACCGCTTCTAAGCGGGGTGCATGGGCAGAGGAGCTCCCTAGCATCCTCTGCTCCATGCGCACGACCCCGTCCCGGGCGACGGGGCGTACTCCCTTCTCCCTGGTCTACGGGGCGGAGGCAGTCCTCCCCCCGAAGATCGGCTTCCGGTCACTGCGGGTTGAGCTCCTGGAGGGAGCTACGCCCTCAGCGTACCAGGCCAACAAGGCCAACCAGCATCTGGAGATCGACCTCGTGGAGGAGGAACGCGACCGAGCGCTCCTCCGCCACACCATCTACGAGCAAGAAATGGCGCGCGCGTACAATCAGCGCGTGCGTGAGAAAGCTTTCCGCCTTGGGGACCTTGTCCTCAAACGCGTGACGGACCCCCAGGCCCAAGGTAAGCTCTCCCCCAAGTGGGAGGGCCCCTACAGGATCTCCGCGATCCTGGGCTCGGGGGCCTACAAGCTCTCCAACCTTCAAGAGCATGAGCTGAAGCACACGTGGAACTTGCGTTTACTTCGCAAGTTCTATGTTTAGCCTTACGGGCCTGTCCCCTCCCCCGGAGCGTTCACGCCGGAGGGGGAGGAGGGACACTGTGTTTTCCTCCCCTTTCGTGGCTTCGCAGGGGGAGGCCTTGTACTTCATTTTATTAGCAATAGATAGGTCTTGCTTTTCAAACTGTCTCATTGCAGGTCTTTCTCATTACCGCCCATAGCAGCGATACCCTCCCCGCGAGGATGCCCTCCCCGCGAGGAAGCACTCCCCGTGTGGATGCCCTCCCCGCGAGGAAGTGGGCCAGGCCCAATAAGTCCCTACAACGGGAGTCCCACTCCCTTAGGGCGGCTTACGATCAGCCCTCGTGGACTAAGGGTGTAAGCGGCAACCCAGTCACAGTGGCCGCGGTAACGAGTCACTTTGGGAGACTAGTCCCCTGCCCAAACACTCAAGACCCGTCTTCGGGCACTTCCTCCTCCGGGAGTAGACGCTCTCCCCAGTGGGACGTCCAATGGCCTTCATGGATCTATCTTCCTCCTCCGGGAGTCGACGTTATTCCCGGCTCCCCGTTTTCACGGCGACCGGATGATCCGCCCCTTGCGGCTTGATTGGATCTATCTTCCTCCTCCGGGAGTCGACGTTATTCCCGGCTCCCCGTTTTCACGGCGACCGGATGATCGGCCCCATGCGGCTTCATTGGATCTATCTTCCTCCTCCGGGAGTCGACGTTATTCCCGGCTCCCCGTTTTCACGGCGACCGGACGATTGGTCCCCGGTGACCTTATTCCCGGCTCCCCGTTCTCACGGCGACCGGATGAATGCCTCTCGGAGACCCTATTCTCGGCTCCCCGTTCTCACGGCGACCGGACGATTGTCTCTCGGAGAAGTCACGGATTTCTCGGGCATTTTCTTCCCCGAAGACACTATTCCCGGCTCCCCGTCCTCACGGCGACTGGACGAATGTCTCCTAGGAAGCTCGCCTCCGGGAATCTCATCGGGTTCTCTTGGACATTTCTTCCACATGAGGCCTTGTTCCCGGCTCCCCGTTCTCACGGCGACCGGACGATTGTCTCCCGGAAGGTCTTCTCCTTGAAAACCTCGTTTTAAAATTTTCTAACTTAGAAAATTTCCTATGCTACAGGTGACTTCCTTCCCGGGGGCCTTGTTACCCCCACAGCGCGCGGAGCTATTCTCCAGCCCGCTGTGGGCGGGGGGGGGGATAAGGAACCCCCGGGTGTCGACCGCACCGCCCACGAGAAAACTTAGCTCATCCTTGTTACGATGAGTCGTCCAGACCATCCAAGAAGAAGAAAATAAAGAGGCAATGAAAGGAAACAACAACAGCTTTATTGATTGTCAAACCCGGAGGACATCTTCCCCCTCCAGTGGGCTTCGGAAACGATACAACCCGGGTTCTAACCCGGGGGATTCTCTAAGCCCTAAGGTTCCTACGCCTAATACTCCCGGAGGCTCTCCGCTAGCTCCCGGGTCAAGTCCCGGTACAATGCCCGTACGCGGCGCCGAGCGTCCCGGAGCACATCTTCAGGCCAGAACTCGTATCCCGCCGGTGGAAGTATCCGGAGGGGAGGGATCATCTGGAGCCCCGGTCGTGGAGGGGACAATTCGGCACGATGATTATCAAACTTGTCCAAGTGCACTCCGGACGCCACCTCAACCGGATCGGCTCCCGGACGCTATCCTCGCCGCGATTCCCGGAGACAAGGCTTAGCAAGATCAAAGCCGCTTGGGCGTCCCCCGGGGAGCCCCTCCCAGACCTTCGCCCAGGAGCAACCTCCCGGGAACCCTGGTAACAGTAAATTCAATTCAAAGACTTAGAAAAAATTCTAACTTCATTGCATTCAAAATGCTTTTGTACAAGTGTCTGGGGCTTCTTCTAAGAAGCTACCGGAATCAAGAAGTCCTAAAACAAAAAAGGGCCCTAGCTAAGACCCGGGGGGAGGCTCATACATGTTCGTTGGCGTCCTCCCCCTGGGGGGCTTCTTCCAAGGCTGGGGCTGGGACGTCTCCCGCCGGAGGCACTGGAGCCGGGAACCACGCCCGGATGATCCAGTCGTAGAACCCTCCGGCAAGCTGCTCGACCTCCCGGCGCGAAGGCTCGAAGGAGTCCGGGAAGCTTCGGGGGATGCGGCCCCCGATCGCCCGGGCGCCGACCCCCCGGAACTCGACGAGCCCCGCAGCGGCCACGACGACGGGGATTGCCCGGCCCCACGCCCGAACGTCGGCAGCCTCCGGGATGGCGGAGACCTGTGCGTTGAGAAACGCACAGCCTCCGTGAGGGTCGCTGGCGGCACCTCCCAGCTCCCGGAGCCTAGGCTTACGCCAAGGCCCTCGAGGGTCGACCGAACGGAGCGGCCCGCATCCGCCACCACCCGGATGCTCAAGCTCTCGAGCTCCCGGAGCGCCTCCTCCCTCGCCTTGGCCTCCTCCCGGAGGCGGCCGTTGACGGCCTTGGAAATATGAACCTAGGGCCGGGCCCGGGTCAATTCCGCTAGGGCTTCGTCGCGTTCCCGGAGGGCCTCCTCGCGCTGCCCTACGGAGGCCGCGGCCCGGCCCTCCGCCTCCTTAAGCAGCCGGGCGACCTGCTGCTCAAGGCCCCAGGTAACAGCTGCCACCTACAAAATATATAGAGTTAGAAAAATTTCAAAGTGCAGGGGATGAATGAGGACGTTATCGACTCGGGTTACCTGGGCCCCGAGGGACTGAAGCCCCTCGAAACGCTCATGGAGTGTCCCTTCCGCGACGAAGGCCTGCACCTTCCGGGTATGCACGCCCTCCGAGTAGCGGGCGACCTCCCTCGCGGGAAGTAGAGGGGTCACCCGCCCGGCGCCGCCAGCGCGGCCGGTGGGGGGTCCCCGAACCTCAAGGTCCGGTAACGCGGCCCGGCGTCACCGGCGTCTTCGTCGACGAGGAAGTGCCCCCCGAAGATGTGGCCGAGGAGCTCTCGGCAGGAACCCCCGCCCGGGGGGGAACCATCAGGCCTTTCCCTGCCCCGGGCCGGAAGGTCCTCGGGGCCTCCTCCTCCGGAGGAACCTCGTAGACCGAGGGGCTCCCCCCCTCGTCCACCGGCCAAACCCGCGGAGGTGGGGCTTCCTCTCCGGCAACTTTAGCCCGTAGGCCGCCGCTACCAAGTTCTTGGGAGGGCCCTCCCCCACGGCGCACACGACGCGCTCGCGCTCATCGGCGAAGTACCTCCCCAGGAGGTTCTCCGCCTTCTCCCGTGCCGCCGCGTACGGCCGGACTGAAAGAGGTAAAGAGTTAGTCAAATTCTTAAAAATTTGTAAATACAATGCAGCAGGTTCCCGGAGCTTACGTCGAGTCACCGGCTTCACCGGGGGCCGCTGCTCGGGGCCCATGCCGATCGCCCTCTTCCCACCGGTGAAGGGGCAGATCCGGAGGAGAGCCATCTCCTCGGCGGCGTCCTGCATCAAGCGGGTCTTCTTGGAGAGGATCACCTTGCCGAGGAGCTCGAACTCCTCGTCCGTCCACACCGGGGGCTTCGGCGCGGACGATCGGCTGTAGGTGGGAGGCTCTGGGGCGTACACCACTGCCTCGTCCCGGACCCGGAGGTAAAACCACCTCCGGACCCAATCCCCCCAGTGGTCCCGGGAGGCCGCCGCCGGGTAGTCGATCACCCAGGACGGCAACATTTGCACCATCACCGAACCGAAGGGGGACTTGGGGCCCCCCTTCACCAGGTGGGAGGTCCGCGCCGCCGGTTCGTAGAAGTACCAGAAGGCGCGAAGGGTGGGCTCCCGCCCGGTCGCTGTCTCATAGAGCCAAATGAAGAGGCCCATCCAGACGAGCGCGTTCGGGGTGAGGTGGTTGAGAGCCACCCCGTACTCCTTGAGAAACTCCCGGAGCATGGGATGCACCGGGAGCCGGAGCACCGCCTCCAGGAAGGCCTCGAAGGCCACGACCTCTCCGGGCCTGGGGCGGGGGGCTCCGTCCTTCTTCACGGGGACTCGGATGTCCCCGTCCGCGATGACGCACCTTTCGACCAAGGATTCGGCTGCCTCGGCCATGAACTCCGACGGCCAGAGGAAATCCGGAGGGATTTCCTCCGGGGGCACCTCCGTGGTCTTTGCTCGACCCTTGGGTGCCATGAGGTTAGTCTTCTTTTTTCTTCGTTCGGTGGCTAACCTTTCAGGAGGCTGCTACTAAAACTCCCGGACATCTACTACCAGAAAAAGCTACCGGAAAGAGCTACCGGGAGAGGGCTACCGGGAGAGCAAGAATCGCTGAGGCTGAAAATTTGGAATGAGCTTCCGGGCCCCCCAAGGTCGTATTTATAGGGGCGGGACGTGGTCTAGATGCACGCCATGTGGCACCCGCGGATCAATCTGGGCCGTAGAAGTTCAAACCGTGCTCGGGAAACGAAGGGACGGGCGCGTGAATTGAGGCGCCGGTTCGAACCGCGCGCGCACTTATGGCAAAACGGCGCGGCTTTAAGCGTGGGGCACGGAAACCGAAGCGCCGCGGCTCCGGTGACTTGGCCCGGAGATCTTCCCGATGACCTGAACCATACCCACCGGGGACTCGAGCATCGTCCCCGGCGTGCATGGGGGGCTGCTGTCGGGGGAAATCTCCGCGGGGCTAAGTCCAGGTAAGTTGTATCACGATTGCCCGGGGATCTGGCTTCCGGGGCCTCCCCGGGCACCGCCATTTGGCTCCCGGGACGCGGCCTCCGGTGCCGTCCCGGGCGCCGCCATTTGCCCGAGGACGTGGCCTTCGGCCCCTCCCCGGGAGCCGCCTTTTGGCTCCCGGGACGCGGCCTCCGGTGCCCTCCGGGGCGCCGCCATTTGGCTCCCGGGACGCGGCCTCCGGTGCCGTCCCGGGCACCGCCATTTGCCCGGGGACGTGGCCTCCGGCCCCTCCCCGGGCGCCGCCTTTTGGCTCCCGGGATGTGGCCTCCGGAGCCCTCCCGGGCGCCGCCATTTGGCTTCCGGGATGCGGCCTCCGGTGCCGTCCCGGGCGCCACCATTTTCCCGGGGACGCGGCCTCCGGCCCCTCCCCGGGCGCCGCCTTTTGGCTCCCGCGACGCGGCCTCCGGTGCCCTCCCCGGGCGCCGCCTTTTGGCCCCCGGGACCTGGCCTCCGGCGCCGTCCCGGGCCTCATCACCCTCCCAAAGGTAAAATCTCGAGCTGTTTATCACGTGCAGGTCACGCGAGGAGCGCCTCGGGAACTAGCGACCACCTGTCAAGCATCCAAGGCGTTTGACCGGGAGAAGGACGGTCCTACCCTTCAATCCCACGGTGGCTTCCGGGGTAGTTTAGGTTTTTTGTTTCTTTTTGGGGCTATAAATAGCCCTTGTACCCCTCTGTTGCAAAGGATCAGTTCTTTTATTGGAATAGCTAAACTCACAGACGTGCTCCGAAAGCCTCTCCCCCGGAGAGAGCCTCTCCAGCCGACTCCGGTCGGGAGCGCGTCGACAGGACTAGGGCCCCCACCGGGACCCGAACCTATATAAACCCGTGTGTCATTTTTTGTGCTTGTTCGGCGGGGGAGGACCGGTCATCCGGTCAACCCGCGCCGCGTAATCCTCGCTAGGATCACTCTCAAAACCTACCGGGGTATTCGCAATACCACGACACCAGGAAAGAAGATTCAAGCAAGAAGCCGGAATCTTCATCAGGCGGGAAGTCGAAAAAGTCGAAGAGGAACCGCTCTGGACAATACCGCGAGGTCGCAGTTGCAGAGAAGCCTTCTTCGACCAAAGGTAACAAGCCTTCATTTAAGAATAAAACTGCTTCCGGTGGTCGTAGTGCTGACCAGCCAAAAAAGTTGACTAATCCGCAGGAAGGCAAGAAGTGGTGTCCACTCCACAACTCCGCAGGTCACGACCTCAAGAACTGCAGGAGTTGGTTGAAGCAGTTGGATGACTTCTACCAGGGGGTTGGACCAATGCCAACCTTACCGCCCAAAGAGCAAGCATGCTGACTTAGAGACATTGATGGAGACAAAGAGATGTCCTACCAGGTACCTCATAATCACATTAATGTTATTTTCGGAGGTTCCTCCTCTTTTGTTTCCAAAAGGCAGTTTAAAGCCTTTTACCGAGAGGTTAACCAAACGGAGACATCCCTTGGTGAACCTCAATATCCCCACTGGTCGGATACACCTTTAATGTTTGATCGCACTGATTGTCCTGCGGGGCTTACTCGACCATTGAGGCTCCCTCTGGTCATTACCCCAATCATCAGTAATGCGAGAGTCGAAAGGGTCTTGATCGACGGAGGGAGTTCCCTTGACATTTTATTAGTCAAGGCACTCGACGAGATGCAAATTCCTCGCTCGAAGATCAAACCCATAATCCATCCGTTTTATGGGATAATCCCAGGTCCCTCCATGATGCCGTTGGGACAGGTGGTCCTCCCGGTCACACTGAGAGAACCGGATAACTTTCGAATAGAATTGGTTACGTTTGATGTAATTGATTGTGATTCAGCTTACAATGCAATCTTTGGCAGGCCAACTCTTGCTAAGTTCATGATGGCAACGCACTATGCTTATCAGTGCTCCAAATTGCCTGGCCCCAAAGGTGTCATCTAGGTCCGAGGCAGTCGCAACGTGGCACTCACGTGCGACCGACTATCTCTGGAGTGGTCGACCAACTTCCCCTCTAGGACGCACAGGTCGCCACTGTCGCCACCGACGCGATTAAGGCTGCTCCTCGACCAGATGAGAAACTTAAACTAGTTCCATTGTGCCCAGATGATCCATCCAAGACAATTCGGGTCGGATCAGGCCTAGATGACAAATAGGAACTCGAGCTCATTACTTTCCTCCGGGCTAACGCAGATGTATTTGCGTGGAAACCGTCCGACATGCCCGGTGTCCCAAGGGAAGTAATCGAGCACAGGTTAGCAATTCAACCTGGACAGCGACCAATAAAGCAGAAGCTCAGGCGTTTTACTGTTGACCGACAGGAAGCCATCCGAGAGGAGTTGGACAAACTCCTGAAGGCCGGGTTTATTCGTGAGGTCGATCACCCTGAATGGCTCGCCAATCCGATCATGGTCCGCAGGTCAAATGGCAAGTGGCGCATGTGCGTCAACTATACTAGCCTCAACAGTGCCTGTGCGAAGGATGACTTTGCCCTTCCCCGCATAGACCAGCTGGTCGACTCGACTGCGGGCTGCGAACTGATGAGCTTCCTGGATGCTTACTCAGGATATCATCAAATTAGCATGGCAGAAGAAGATGAAGAGAAAACTGCCTTCATCACCCCGTTCGGCACCTACTGCTACGTCAGAATTCTGTTCGGTCTCAAGAACGCAGGTTCCACGTACAAGCGCTTGATGCAAAAGACCTTTTTTCCCAGATAGGGCGTAATCTCGAAGCATATGTAGACGACTTGGTTGTAAAAAGTACCAAGAGATTGTCTCATTTGGACGATCTCGCTGAAACCTTCTGTAATTTGAATCGCTTTGGAATAAAGTTGAATCCAGAGAAATGCTCTTTTGGGGTTTCTTCAGGAAAACTTCTTGGTTTCCTTGTTTGTTCCAGAGGAATTGAAGTCAATCTTGAGAAAATCAGGGCCATCGAACAAATGAGGTCGCCCTCGACCATGAAAGATGTTCAACGCCTGGCTGGTCGCATGGCGGCCTTAAGTCGTTTCATATCGCGACTAGGTGAAAGGGGATTACCTTTCTTCAAAGCCTTGCGGAAGCATCACAATTTCACATGGTCCGATGAGGCCGAGAAAGCGTTTCAGGAGGTAAAGACATATCTATCCAGTCCGCCAGTATTGGTGTCTCCCGACAAAGGAGAACCATTGCTTCTTTATCTGGCGGCCGCACCGCACGCGGTCAACGCTGTCCTGATCGCAGATAGGGAAGGAATACACAGACCCGTCTACTATGTGAGTGAGGTACTTCATGGTCCTAAGGAGCGCTACCCTGAGGTCCAGAAGATACTTTACGCACTACTGATGGCTTCCCGTAAGCTACGACACTACTTCCAAGTTCACAAGATCACAATACCCTCCTCCTTTCCTTTGGGGGATATTGTCCGAAATCCAGAGAAATCAGGTCGAATCGCCAAATGGGCGGTCGAACTCGGTGCTTTTGATATCCACTTCACGCCCCGCACGGCGTTTAAGTCTCAGGTTTTGGCCGACTTTGTGGTCGAATGGACCAACCCTGAGCCACCCGTGCAGGTGCCCGAGGAATTGGAATGCCCCGATCACTAGACAATGTACTTTGACGGCTCCCGTAGTTTTCAACACTCGGGGGCTGGAGGGGTCTTAGTTACGCCTCAGGGCGAACAGCTTAAGTATGTCATCCAATTACACTTCGTTGCAACTAACAACGCAGCGGAGTATGAAGGTCTTCTTGCAGGGCTCCGGGCAGCAAAATTCCTCGGAGTCCGTCGATTAGTGGTGAGGGGAGACTCACAGCTGGTCGTAAACCAGGTAAACAAGGAGTACAGCACCTCCGATGAGACAATGGCTCATTACCTGGGGGAAGTGAGGATATTGGAAAAACACTTCAGTCATTTCGAAGTCCAATACATCCCGCGAAAGGACAACATTATCGCAGACCAATTATCCAAAATTGGGTCCTCACGCACATCCGCTCCGGCAGGAGTGTTCATTGAACACTTGGACCGTCCTTCGATCATGACTTCGGTCAAGGATGATCCGGTAACAGCCTGCATTACCAACCTCAGTCAGGAACAGGATTGGACTCATCCATTGAGAGTCTATCTTGAACATGGGACCCTACCCGAGGATGCAACCGAAAGCGATCGGTTGATTCAAAAAGCGCGTCTATACAAGCTCATAGAGGGGGTTTTGTATAGAAAGGGTACTCAAGGAGTATTCATGCGCTGCATATCTCAGGAGGAAGGTAAATCCCTCTTGAAAGAGATACATGACGGTGTATGCGGTGCGCACGCGTCATATCGGACACTGGTCGGAAAAGCTTTTCGACAAGGATTCTACTGGCCTTCGGCACTCGATGATGCCAAGCACATGGTCAAGATGTGTCAGTTCCACGCGAGACAAGTTCATCAACCTGCCTACACGTTACAAACCATTCCCCTCGCATGGCCTTTTGCGGTCTGGGGGATGAATATTGTCGGTCCTATGCCACAAGCGGTCAATGGGTACAAGTTTCTGTTCGTAGCCATTGACACGTTTACAAAGTGGATTGAGGCCGAACCGGTACAAAATATTACCGCGTCAGCAGCACAAAAGTTCTTCCATAAGAATATTGTTGCTCGATTTGGTATTCCAAATCGTCTCATCACAGACAATGGTTCCCAATTCGCCAGTGGTCTTTTCCTGGACTATTGCGGTCAGATCGGGACCAAGGTGTGCTTTGCTTCTGTGGCACATCCACAGAGCAATGGTGCCGTGGAACGGGCCAATGGGCAGATAATGCAAGGCATCAAAAAACGTGTTTTTGATCGCCTTAAGACTCGCTCGGGGGCTTGGGCAGATGAGCTCTATACCGTTTTATGGACACTACGAAGTACCTCTAGTCGAGCCACCGGTGAGACGCCCTTCCATCTGGTCTATGGGGCCGAGGCAGTACTGCCTATGGAAGTCAGTATTGGATCTGTTCGGACAGAGCAATTCGAACGAATTGATCAGTCCGAACAGCGATCACAGGATCTCTTCCTCTTAGAAGATAGGCGTGATCGCGCGTTGATCAAGTCCGCGGCATACTTGCAAGCTTTGCGCAAGTACCATAACAAAAGGGTGCGACCACGTAGTCTTCACGTGGGCGACCTAGTTTTACGAAAAATTCAAGACCAGTCTAATCGCAACAAATTCTCCCCGAAGTGGGAAGGCCCTTACACTGTTGTCTCCGTGCCGCGACCAGGATCCGCGCGGTTAGCCATGGAGGATGGCCAAATTTTGTCCAATACATGGAACATCGATCAACTACGCAAGTTCTACATGTAAGTACTCAATCCCTTTTCCTGTTCAATTAGCATTTTTTCATAAAACAAAAAGTGTTTTGGTTTCATACGATGAACATTTCCCTTCATCCCCATGTGTTACGAATTTGACTCGGGGGCTGGTCGCCGACGGTTAGATCATCACAACGTTCTAGTCGGATTAACTGGCCGATCTCATGACCGCTTCCAGACAAGTCACTCCTAAATAAGCCGTTTCTCAACGCATACGGGGCTTTCTGGTAAGTCCTCGGTCATCTGAGTGGCTGCCGGTTTGCAAACAAGACTAGGCGTTACTTTGATCATGATTGTTGGTCCGATCACACATCCCTGGTCATTACACTTGTATTTCTCCTGTGTTTATAATACTAAGCCTTCAGTATCTATAATCACAGGGGGGGGCTAGGGGGATATGCTTATAATATGAAACAGCAAAAAACAAGAATATATTTACTTTCTTTCAAAAACAATTTGTACATACATTTGCATTCTATATGTTATTTCTGTACAGATATAGGGATTACTCAATCCCGAGCTCAGTCAGGAGCTTATTTACAAGGGGGGTGACCTTGATGATACGCCTTCTACCTTTGCTCTGCTGGAGGATCCTTCGTCAACCTTGGGTTTCTTTCTTGAGGGAGATGGATCTTCAAGCATCTGAGGCCCTTGTTTGGAAATTTCCTCTTCATCACTCTCAATCTCGATGATGTTATGATCTGCCATCGGGAAGTGTATGAAGAGAGGGATGAAGGTAGCTTTGGAAGAAACTTAGTCGTGAGAAGAAATTGTAGAGCTTTGTGATTCGAGGGCTTTGGAATTTATAGCCGCCAAGGTGACGGTTTGCCTTCCAAACGCCTCGGGTTTTTAAAAGCATTGACAAATTCACCTCGGGTTAAAAAATATTTCAACAGCGCCATCATTACCTGTCACGTAATACCCAGAGCCCATCTCGGGGAACCAACCGTAACACTTAGTGCGCCATTAAGTGAGGGATTGGAAGCGTCGGGTTAAAAATCCAATGCATGTCTTAAAAATTCAAAATAAACACGTCCCTTCATTTTCTTCGAATTTGGGGGCTAGCTGACGAGGATTGACACCCGAGTCAGTTCAAATAAATGCACTACTGGTTCAGGACAGATTCGAGCCAGACACACGCCCGGCGGTGCGAACTCAAGACATTTCGAGAAGTACCAGCCCAAGGTCGCAGGCTGTGCACGATCAGATCACAGTCTTTACGCGATCAGACCGTAGCTAGTGCGCAGTCAAAAGTTCGTGTGCTGTGCGCGGACAGAAGGTCGAAGGTGTTGCGCAGTCAGCCAACATCGCGCGGTCAGGATTCTTTCGACCAGGGAACGTGGGAGTATTCTGTTCCTATAACAGGAATATCCCAAGTATCCCGAAGATTCTTCCATGTAGAGGAGCAACCGTCAGGAGGTTAATACGTGCAGTTATTCACGAATAACACGTGTTAAACCTGCGTGGGAGTTAAGAGCGGTTCTCCAAACCGCATCCAAGCAACTGTTTGATGCAGTTACGACTTGGCGCCCTTTCGACCAGTATAAAAGGGCGGCATGATGTTCAAACAGGAAGAGGAATCGATTAAGAGATAAAAACACAACTCAAACAGCCAAGGCTACGGCTTAGACTAGATAGTTTCCATAAGCCTTCTAGGTTTCATTTTGTACACTCACACAGGAAAAACCTTCTCCTGTGAAGGTCTTTTTCCCGTTGCTTTGTAACTCTTTCTACACATAGTGAAATCCCATCAGAACGTAGGGCTATTACTCCCACCATCGAGGTCCCGAACCTGTATAAACTTCTCTGTGCTCTAGTTCTCCATAATTCTACATACCTTCCCAGAGGGTCACCCTGAAAGGTCTCACTGTTTATAAATTCTGCATAAGTTCGGCTAAGGACCCCGAGTCCGAATCGTCGACAAACTGGTTTTGAATTTTTCGTAAAACCAAGTCGCCCACGTGAAAATTACGTGGGTGCACCCTTTTACTGTGATATTTACGCAAAGCCTGTAAATATGCTGTTGACCTATTCAATGCTTGATTGCGTTTTTCTTTGAGAAGAGTAATATCTTCTGTCCGTTTCTGACTTTGATTTGCAATGTCAAAACGATCCACACGAGAGCCAATTTGGATTTCAATTGGCAATACGGCTTCTACACCAAAATCCAGTTAGAAAGGCGTCTTGCCTGTAGCTCGACAACTTGTTGTGTGTAATGCCCATAGAACGAAATAGAGTGCATCTACCCAAGTCGACGAGCGCAATTTAAGGCAGTCAAAAACACATTTCTTAACCTCTTGTATTATCTACCAGTTGGCACGTTCAACTGCACCATTGCTCTGTGGATGAGCAACATATGTGAAACAGACTTTGGTCCCAATATCGTCGCAATAGTCTAGAAAAATAACTCTAATAAATTGGGATCCATCATCAGTAATAAGACAATTTGGAACACCAAATCGTGTCACTATATTCTTATGAAAAAATTTCTTTGCCACAGCGGCGGTAATATTACGGACTAGTTCAGCTTCATTCCATTTGGTAAACGTGTCAATGGATATGAATAAAAACTTGTATCCATTGACTGCCTGGGGCATAGGACCCACTATATCTATTCCCCATATGGCAAACGGCCAGGTTAAGGGAATAGTTTGTAATGCATATGTTGGCTGATGAACTTGTCAAGCATAAAATTGACACTGCAGGCATGTTTTGACCAATTGCATGCATCATTAAGTGCCAAAGGCCAATAATAACCCTGTCGGAAAGCTTTTCCAACCAATGTCCGATAAGATGCATGTGCACCACACATGCCTCCATGATTGTCTCCCAAAAGGGATTTTCCCTCTTCTTGAGGTATACAACACATTAATACTCCTTGAGTATCTTTAATAGTACAAGGCTCCTTCAACCAATATGTACAGTCGCGCTTTTCTAACTAATCGATCACTTTCGATTTCATCCTTAGGCAAGGTCCCATGTTCGAGATGATCCTCCATGGACGGATCCAATCTGCTTCATGCTCGAGATGGCGACGTTAGTCATCGCCTCATCATCCTCGATGGAGGTCATAATCGAGGGGTATTTTAAGTGTTCAACGAACACTCTTGCCGGAGCGGATGCGCGTGAGAAACCAATTTTGGAAATTGGTCTTTGAGAATGTTGTCTCTTCGTAGAACAAATTGGACTTCGAAATTACTGAAGTGTTTTTCCAATTTCCTCACTTCATCCAGGTTATGATCCATTGTCTCATCGGAGGTGCTGTACTCCTTGTTTATCTGGTTTACGACTAGCTGTGAGTCTCCCCTCACCACTAATAGATGGACCCCAAGATATTTGGCTGCTCGAACTCCAACTAGAAGACCCTCATACTCTGCTACATTATTGATTGCAACAAAGTGTAATTATATGACATATTGGAGTTGGTCACCCTGAGGTGTGATTAAGGCCACTCCAGCCCCGAAAACTATGAGAGCCATCAAAATACATTGTCCAATGATCGATATTTTCTAAATTCACTGGTTCTTGCATCAGTGGTTCAGGATTAGTCCATTTGACCACAAAATCTACAAGAATTTGTGATTTAATCGCTACTGGAGCAGTGAAATGGAGATCCAATACTCCGAGTTCTACTACACACTTCGCAACTCGACCAGTTATTTCCAAATTTTGGAGAATGTCCCCTAAGGGAAAGTACGAGGGCACAAAAATCTTGTGCGCTTGAAAGTAATGTCGCAGCTTTCTGGAAGCCATTAAAAGAGCATAAAGTATCTTGTGAACTTCAGGGTAACTCTCCATAGGTCCATTAAGTACTTCACTTACATAATAAACTGGTCATTGCACACCTTCCCTCTCCACAACCAGAACTGTGCTGACCACGTGAGGAGTAGTAGCCAAATAGATGATTAAGGATAATCCCTTGACAGGGGAAACCAACAATGAAGCACTGGTGAGGTATGCTTTTACTTCCTGAAAGGCTTTTTCGGCTTCATCTGACCAGGAAAAACCGTTGTGTTTATGCAAAACCTTAAATAAAGGTAAACCACGTTCGCCCAACCGTGAGATGAAATGACTCAAAGCCACCATTCACCCGATGAGGCTTTGTACCTCCTTCATGGTCGAAGGAGATCACATTTGCTTAATGGCCAGGATTTTCTGGGATTAACCTCAATGCCCCTTGAACAAACAAGGAAACCTAAAAGTTTACCAAAAGAAACTCCAAAGGAGCACTTTTTGGGATTCAACTTTATTCCATTTTTATTCAGGTTACACAAAGTTTCCGTGAGATCATCTATATGACTAGAGTGTTTAAAACTCTTAACAACTAGATCATCAACATAAGCCTCTAAATTATGCCCTAATTGAGAAAGAAAGGTCTTCTACATCAAGCGCTGGTACATGGAACCAGCATTCTTGAGCCCAAATGGCATTCTGATGTAGCAGTAAGTGCCAAATGGTGTGATGAAGGCAGTTTTCTCTTCATCTTCTTTCGCCATGCTAATTTGATGGTATCCTGAATATGCATCTAGGAAGCTCATCAATTCACAACCCGGTGTTCAGTCAACCAACTGATCGATGTGGGGAAGGGGAAAATCATCCTTCAGGTAGGAATTATTACGATTGGTGTAATCGATGCACATGCGCCACTTACCATTTGATTTTAGGACCATGACCGGATTCGCAAGCCATTCGGGATGGTCAACTTCACGAATAAAACCAGCCTTCTGGGGTTTATCTAACTCTAAATGGATGGCTTCTTGTTGGTCAGGAGCAAAGCGTCTGAGCTTTTGCTTTACTGGTCGCTGTCCAGGCTGAATTCCTAGCCTGTGCTCAATCACTTCCCTTGGGACTCCAGGCATGTCGGATGGTTTCCACGCAAACACATCTGCATTAGCTTGGAGGAAAGTAATGAGCGCAAGTTGCTATTTGTCATCCAGTCCTGTCCCAATCCCAATTGTTCTAGACGGGTCTTCTGGGAATAATGGAACCTACTTCAGTTTCTCATATGGTCGCGGAGCTACCTGACCGCATCTGGCTCTGTGGTCGCAACTTTGACATCCCGGAGGCGAAGTTGATTGACCAATTCTAGGGATATACGATCACAAGTGAGAGCCGTATTTTGATTGCCTCTAACTATGATCATGTCTTTTGGCCCTGGCACTTCGACGCATTGATAAGCATAATGCATCACCTCCATAAATTTAGTGAGTGAAGGCCTGCCAAAAATGGTGTTATATGCTGAATCACAATCAATTACATCAAAAGTAATTAATTATGTCCAAAAGTTTTCTGGTCCTCCGAGTGTCACTGGCAGTACAATCTAACCGATTGGCATCATCGAAGGGCCACGAATTATCCTGTAAAATGGGTGGATTATTGGTTTAATCTTGGAATGAGGTATTTGCATCTCGTTAAGAGTTTTTACCAAAAGCAGGTCGAGGGAACTGCCTCCATTGACCAGCACTATTCCTACCTTAGCATTTCTATTGGTAGGAGAAATTAGCAAAGGGAGTCACAGTGGTCGCGTTAGTCCCTTAGGGCAATCTTCCCGGCTGAAGGTTGGGGAAATCTCTGACCAACGGGGAAATTGAGGCACTCCTATTGGAGCTTTGATTTTATTTACCTCCCGGTAAAAAGATTTAAATTGGCGCTTAGAAAAATAAGACGAATAACCACCAAAAATGACATTAACATAATTGTTGGGTACCTGATACGGTATATCTTCATCTCCATCCGCGTCCTTAATCCCGCAGGATTGTCCCTGTTCTGGTATAGTTGGCATAGGTCCCTTACCCTGATAAAAGTCCTCCATTTGCCTCAACTAGTTGAGACAATTTTTTAGATCATGTCCGGGGACATTGTGTAATGGACACCATTTGTTATTGCCCTATAGGTTAGTCTATTTTTCTGAATGGTCGTTGCCGCGACCATCCGAAGGACATTTAAACTTTTTGAATCGAACATCTTTATCTTTTCCTTGTGGCTGTTTGTTCACGGCGGTGATCTCTCAGAACTGGCGTGATCCATTCTTCTTGGGCTTCTTGGACTTTCTCCCATGGATGATTCAGGTTTCTTATTAGAATCATCCTTTTTGTTGGACTTAAGACCAGGCTAAGGAGGTAAATTCCCCTTATTGACCATCCTATTCCATTCGACAGCCTCGACTGCATCAGAATAACGATCAGCCATATCAAAAAGATCCAACACTGATCGTGGTGGATGGATGCTCAAGTCCTCTGTGAATCTCCAGTATCTGACGCCATGCTTGAAGGCTCGAATAACCAAAGAATCAGAGATATTGGGAATGGTATTTCTCATGCCCACGAATCTCTTAACAAACTGCCGAAGAGTCTCAGTCGAAGTCTGGTGTAGTCGATGAAGATCATCTTCTTTATCAGTCTTCTCATAGCAGTTTTGGAAATTGTTAAGGATCGCATCACACAAAATTTCCCAGTTATAAATCGATCCTTCTGGTTGATTAAACAACCAAGTCTGTGCCGGACCTCCAGGACCATTGGCAAATAGTTTGCCATCACCTGGTCATCTCCTCCTGCCACTTGAATGGCAGTAACGTAAATCTAGAGAAATTCAGATGGGTTTTTAGTTCCATCGAACTTCTTGATCATACCAGGTTTGAATTTTTCTAGCCAGACTATGGCTCGTAATCCTGGTGAGAATGCCTTACAACCCACATATGAACTATGTGGTTGTCGGCCATCGCGACTATATCCTCCTCTCAGATGCTGACTTGATGATACCCTGACTTTAGATCCAATTTTGAGAAGACAGTAGCATGCTTCAATTGGTCTAGCAGGTCATCAATACGAGGAAGGGGGTTCTAGTTCTTGATGGTGATCTTGTTCAGTGCTCGGTAGTCTATGCACATACGCCAAGTCCCATCTTTCTTTGGTACTAACACCACAGGAGATCCACAAGGTGAACTACTTGGTTGAATGACACCATCATTCAGCAACTCACCAACTTGTCTTTTGATCTCTTCATTTTCCAATATTGGGTTGCTATACATACTCAGATTGGGAAGTGTCGCATCGGACACGAGCTGAATTTCGTGCTCGGCTGGACGTTTACTTTCGAACAAATTACTGTATTTCTCCAGCAGTCCCAATAAATGACCAGAATCTTCTCGGCATGCCAATGATAATGCTGCTCGAGTACTATCACTTTGACCAATTGGTCGAATCATAACAAGCACGTATTTATGACATGCATTGATGATTCTTTTGGTCTGGTTTGTGGTAATCAAGTTTGAAGTGTTGATGTGGACGTCTATACTGATTATGAACTTAACTCCGCATTTAGTGAGCTCGTACTCTTGTGCTCGTCGATGGAAGTGGGCGTCACGAGGTGTTGGCGAGGTCGTCGGTCTTGTGGTCATCTTCATCTTCATCTTCGTCTGGCCTGCGCCAGTTTTCACCAATCTTCATGCCCTTAACCTTGCTTTTTGAAACATCAACTTCAGAAGGTACAGCCATGGCCTGCTGCTTAATCCAAGCAAGCACAGTATCCATGTCGGCGGAAAGTTTAGCCACTTGTTCGGCTAAGGTAGCTTGAACGGAGGTATCGTCAGACATCTTCGGGGACGCAACTGTAGGAACCGTTGATTGTTCACCTTCAACTGCAAGAGTTTCTTGCGGAGTTTCGCTGGAGGTTTTGTAACCCTAGCGAGTCTTCACCATCCACAGGACAGGATAGTTGCTCTGATACCAACTTGATCTGATTACAATATAGACCAGGTTTTGACTATACTAGACCAGATACTAATTTGCTCTAATCGAAGTATAGACAGTCTTCGTCTATACTCGATCAGATGCTAATATATGCAATACGGGATCTTACTCGAAATTACTGAAACCCAAGTAATCAAAACACAGTTCGAAAGATAGCCCAACTCTTTATTGAAAAGAGGGATCTTGTACACATCGAACAATAGGACGTACTCACCTACGTCGATGAACTATGCAGTAGCTAACTCGATACTATTTGATCTGACCTATGCAAGGTAGCTAATGTAACACCCTAGGTTTGGGGTGAAAATTCTTTTTATAAAAAGTCATGCATGCATATGTCTCTTCAAGATCAGCAAAATCAGCCCAGACTTATTCTATCCTAAGCCCTAAAATCTCAAAACCTTCCCTGTGAACCCAAATCAAGATCTGACTTTCTAGATTTGACCTACTATTAATCCTGAGAATAAAAGCCTTCAGAAGCCAGATCCAATTCGGTCTCTAACTTCCAGATTCGTCAATCCTTTCCGTTTTCGAAAACAGAAAATTAATTAAGTATCCTATTTACCCTAAATACTGTGAACTCTAATTTAAACATATCTTGACCTAAACCAGTCTAGATTATTATTGGATTATGATCAAGGTTATGCCAATACCTTAATCCAAAAAGTTGGCAGTCAGATTCTATCATCTAGACCATTTTCACAAATCAGTCCAAGAAGTATCACAGTTCAGTCCTTTCCAGAAGCCTGAAAAGGCTAAATGTTGCAAATCAACCCCAAATTCAAATCTGATTCAGGGAACACCTCCCAAATTCTATTCAATACAAAATCTTCTTCTATAAGGATATCAAAATCTCATCCTAAATCCCAGAATTTCAATTTTGACAAAGTCCAGATTTCAAATACCCTAAATTACCCGATTGTCATTTTCATTCAAAAACTATTCAAATGTTCCAAATCTCATCTTCTACCTTTGCCAAATCATCTGCTGAATAAAGTTTACCATATTAGTGAAATCAGATTCAGCCCTAACCATCTAAATCTCAGGAATTGCAAATCAGTCCAAAACCCAATTTTTGTAATTGCAATCTGGTCCAAATCATTGTTTCGACCAGAGCTCCCCAGCCCTTTTTGACCAGCAGTGCCAGGACGTTCGACCAACGACCAGCAAGCTCGCACTCACGACCACACTCCAGCAGCAACAACAGCTTTGTCAGTAACTTCGCGCCACGTCGCCACGCCGTGCCAGCCTTGTCGCCTCCGCTTTTTACCGCCCAGCGCTAAGTTCGAAAGTGCCGACCAAATGCAGCTGCAGAGCCACCTGCTCGTCGTCCCATCATTGCCACTGTTTGCTTCGCCCAATGCTTCGTCGCAGCTGTTTCTTCTACGCCCGGCCAATTTCTTTTCCCCAGCACAAACTTTGTAGCAGCTCCCTCCTCGCAAGCTTCGTCCTTTGCCTATTTAAACACTCCTTCGCCCTGTCAAACCTTCACTTCACCAGAAATCAGCTAAGTACCAGATTTTCTTCACTTCTTCTTCTTCTCCGGCGAGCCGCTAAGGAGCACGTCGCCAGATCAAATTGATGCACCAAATCCCAACTTGATTCGACCAGTAAGTTCCTCCTGCTCATCTCTCTGTGCTGTAGCCTTTGATTGAACTCCAGTGAACCCTATCACTGGTGATCGCCGTAAATTGTAGCTGCCCTATTCCAGCAATTGAGCTCACTCTAGTCCAAATTAACCTTCTCTGTAGTAGATTAAAATGATCACCAGAGCTTTTTGAGCAAACCTATCTAGCCAGAATTTAAATTGGAGCCCTAATTGGAGTTCTTCGTTTCTTCGCGCGCCGCCGTGAACGCCTCACGTCACCGGCCCGTTTCACCTCACCTCCGACCAAATTGACTGCACCAACTCAATCTTTGTATCTCGTAGATGGTGTGGCCGAGCCCTTTTGACCTGCATTGTCCTAAACCAGCATCACCTCTTGTGCCTTCATTCCTGAGTCCGGTGTCAACGCCGGCGAGCTCCAAACCCCAATTACAACCAGATTCCTCACTCCAGCACCATCAACACTACCTCAGAAGCAAAAAGCCCTCGATGAATTTCAAGTTTCATCAATCCCTGTGTTCTGTCACCGTAGCTGGCCCTTGTTCCTGAAAGCCGACAAGTTCGACCTCGCTGTTCGTCGTCGTCTCACCGCCGTTGTTCAATTCACTTCGCCAGCAATATCCTTGTAACCTCTCCTACCCATTTGACATAGTTAGCGAAGCAGCGCATGAGTGAATTGATCAATTGCTTGAGCCCTAGAAATTGACACTGCCCTGGCATTCAATTCTCTTTGTCCAGGGATCTTTTTGCAAATTCTTTGAACTCCTGGACTTTTCTATAAAAACTTCCTTGTCAAATAGATGCCTTGCTTTATTGTGCACCCAATGCTTTGATCAAAACTTGTTTTGCCTATTGAAAACCTTCTAAACCACTCCTATGCCATTCTTGGCTATGTCAAGCCATGAACCGAATGTCAATCGGCTGACATTCGCTGTTTTTGAGCAAACCAACCACGAACTCAACGTCAATTTTGATGCCTTTAAACCCTAAGAGCCTTTAACACCCATCCTTAGCCTAGATTCTCCAAATTTTAGAATTTAGCTCAGTCCCAGCTTCCAAATCTTATTTGATTTAGCATCGCCGAGATCGTTCTTTTAAAGCATATCTGCATAGAGATCATAAAATATTTTAATATAGTTAGTTATCATTGTGTGTTTGTTTGTCACCGAGCAGATCTAGAAGCTCAATTCGACGACTTCACTGTCGACCCAACATCAACTGCTGATTTTTATGACGCGGAAGGCAAGTCATATTCTTGAGCATATTGAACCTATATTTTAAGAACTGCTATAACATAACCTTGAATATAAGTAGTATTGCATTTGAAAGAATGATGGAGATATGAAATGACAGTACTAGGCTGGATGCCTGTGAAATATGAAATGATCAAGTAATGAGCCATGAACTATTATATGTGTATTTATGTATATTCATGAAATAAAACCCCTAGCCGTGACCAGAGTTGGTACTGTATGATGGTGGCACTGGATGTGCGTGGCTATGGATGGTCTAGTCACTGGCATATAAGGACTAGAACCTTGTGTTGTGCGTCTAGTGGCATGAAAAACGTACTAACCGCAAGCCTAATATGGGACAGGCCTGAACAAGTAAGTATGCGGATCGCACATGAAACCCCTGCATGAGATGGAAAGTGGTGCACGATTGGTACGGAGTGCGGCTCCTACACATATCACTAGATGTGATTGCACGCTGACCCAGTAATAGGAAGAGGCATTCGGGGTGGGGGTATAGCCCGCCACAACTGTGGAAGGTCTGGTAGTCCGACCACAGGGTCAGGGGTGAATTGTGAGTGAAACATAATGAAAGTTCTTGTTGTCTCCACCTTGCCACTCACATTATGCAGTGCGAAAGGGTCTAATAATATTGATAGGATGGGCATGAAAGTGGAATATCTTGCAGGTAAATTGGAACCTCTCTGCAGAGTTAAAAATGTATCCGAATACTCCGAGCTCCTGGGTTTATAGGAATCTACTACGGTGGATTAAATCCATGGGGTGTGGCACAAATATATTTTCTAAATAAAATTTGATAAGTCAAGATTACCCAAATGACATGTGTTGTCATGATAAGGGGTGCTACCGTGGGCTGTCGTGTGTCGACGTGTCATGGTAGTACTATAAATAGTGGAACATGAATACCAATGCTATGCTATGAAAAATATTGCCATGAGATGAGACATAAAGGAAAAGATTATTTTATAACCATCCACACTTCTTTACTAGCATAGGTTCATATCATCACTACTATATGTATATACTCTTACCTATGACTTGCTGAGTACGTAAGTACTCACCCTTGCAACCTACAATCTAGTAGATGGAGCGTTCATTGATCAAGATGAAGGCGTGGAGAACTTCTTGGATCCAGAAGGAGGAGATCCAGTTCCACTAGAGCCCTATTGTGTGTTGTTCTGCCTTCAACTTCTTGCTGTGGGGGTTCACCTATCTTCTGCTGTATAGTTGTTATTTTGCTAGACAATGTATGCCGCGAAGGCATTATAATCTCTTTATGTTGTATTAAGGCCAGCAGGCCACACTGCTTAAATATTTTGTAAGTTACTCTGCTGTAATGTAAATATACTCATGTGCTTGACTTATCCTGGGAAGTCAATGGTATGCATGTATGGGATCAGCTGTAGCGAGCTGGGTCCCCACGGGAGTAGTCATTGTCCCTACGGCGGGGGCACGACAGATAACCAGGTAGATAATCTATCTATCCTATTACAAAGTATTTATAGTCCAATCGTATGAATACGTATCAGACTCAATAACCTAAACGTATTAGACTTGGACACTACCTAACCCTAATCAAATAGGACTCAGTTATAGATATTGATCGGAATACAATCCGACCAGAGATCGAATCCTTTCCGAGGTCGCAAACCCTTTCCGAGGTCGCGTGAATCCTTTTCGAACTCGACCTGTCATATTTGACCTAAAGGACCCGAAGATCCTCCCAGATCAGGCATGTTCGTGGCCAAACACGTGTCGTGACCGAAACTGAGTCAAACACAACCAGTGACACATGGCACGATCCCGACAAAACATGTGTCGCAAACAAATGGCCAAGCCGTTGTTGTGGTCGATCGGGACTCTTTTCAACCAAGTGCTCATGTTCGATTGGGACATTTTTTCACCTAGTCATGCATGGATGAGATTGTTTCCCACCAAAACTTGTTCGACCAGGTCTTTTGTCCGAAGAATATTCTATCAGGGCACTTCTTGCTGTCTAGTTTGGTTTCATGGTCGTATTGGGCTCAAATGTGGCCAAAATCCTCTCCAATTTGGTAGGTTTGATCCCTGAAACATGGTGAACACAACCGTGAAAGAAATTTGTAAAAATAATGAAAAATTACGCATAAAATGTCACAATAAAAAAGTTTTAAGCATGATTTTGCATGTTTTCAATACTAAACCTAGGGTAAAAATGCTACCAATTTAGCACTTATCAGTCACACTGACATTCAGCCCAAGTTCGAACAGGATAAGGATAAGCATTAAAAATTTATTTTTAATTATTTAAAAATCAATGTTTATCTCTTTTCAAATTGAAATCCCCCAAAAAATCTCTGGTTGTTGGATGGTTTGCAACTAACCCAGAGCCTCTATAAATAGAGAGGGGGTGCTAACCTTTTGGCAGGTTGACAAAGGTGGACGAAGGGCAGAAGACCAGGCGCTAGACGAACGCAAACAAGAGAACAAGACCAGATTAAAGAAGGCTCTCTCTCTCTGTTCGACCAGAGATCTTTTCCTCATGGGTGAGTATCAATCATCCATAAAGTATATATCATGTATTGCATATCTGAAGTGGAGCCCTATTCGTTGGTGCCCATGCTGGTCCATCCATGAAGATGAAGAGAAGCCCTAATCTGAAAGTCCCAATCATCTATGCAAAAGAAGCTTTGATCAAAAGGTCACAAATGCACTTTCGATAAATGATCAGGACACCACCAAGATCTGCCGTCGATCAAAGATCTGAAAATCAGGAACGCACTTTTGATCAGAGATCAAGGCGCCACCAAGGTCGACGTCGATCAAAGATCTGAAGGTCATATATGCACTTTCAATCAGAAATCAAGAAAGTTGCGTTTTTGGTCGAAACTGAGTATTTTTGGGCAGTGACATGAAAATAGCAACCAAATCGAAATTTATTGCGTTTTCAGTCGAATTCGACCAAGACCAGTGCATTAATTTGATCACAATCAAAGTGTACTTTCAACCAATGCCCTTAAGTTTAACTTTCGGGCAGAGGCAAAGATGCATTTTTTATCACGATCAAAGTTTAGTTTCGACCAATGCCCTTAAGTTTAACTTTTAGCTAGAGGCAAATTTGCACTTTCGATCAAATGCTGCATTCGACTAGTGGTGCCATTTGGCCAAAGTCTTCTAATTTATAATTCGACCAAAGAGAAGCTCTGTTTAGAAGAATTTCAATATGTCCCATGGCAGAAGATCCATGATAACTTCTTATCCAAAAGTCCGATCGACCCCAAATTTTTATGGTGAACAGAAGACTTGAAGTGAAGCATGTCCATCAAGTATCAAATCAATCAAAGGTCCCCAAAATACATTTTGATCAGATCTAAGTTCATCCTAATATGCGGGAGATGATCGATGGTAACTTCTCATTCAGAAGTTCAATCAACTCCAAATTTTGATGGAGAACAGTAGGCTCATAGTGAAACAAATCGACCAAATCCCACCTTGATCAAAGGGCAAGGAGATTATCAGAAGACCATTGTAAACTGTTCTGTCCTACTGAATTCCAGCTTGACATACGTGCAATGCAATGAAGATAGTTTTCAATCCGACGGTCCGATTGATCTCAAATTTTGATGAACAATCGAGGATCTGTCCAGAACTATTCCTTCAAGTTGCACCTTGATCAAAGGGCAATGAGATTATCAGAAGACCATTGCAAATAGCTCTGTCCTACTGAATTCTAGCTTGACATACGAGCAATGCAATGAGATAGCTTTCAATCTGACGGTCCGATTGATAAAAAAAATTTTGATGAACAATCAGGAATCTGTCCAAAAACTCTAATACATGTTTCATCTTGATCAGACGACAAGAAGAGCTCCAGAAGACCAATGCAAACATGTTTTGTCTTGTTGAATTCCAGCTTGATATACAAACATTGCATTGAAGATAGCTTTTAATCTAACGGTCCGATTGATCTCAAATTTTTATGAGGAATTGAAGACCTGTCCCGAAGCTGATCCTGGAAGTTTCATGCAAATCAAAGATCAGAAATATTCCCATCCAACTAGTCGAAGGGGAGCCAATGTTCAATCATGTCTAAAATTGTTAAGAAAAGTCAAAATATTTCTAAGTCCTTAATGGATATTCAAGTTGAAATATTTCTAAGTCCTTGATGGATATTCTAATGTGCTGCCTATAATGCAATGTGCATTTCCTGAAGCTAAGGACTATCTAACATAGTGATATGCCAATAAGAGTATAAATGTAATATCTTCATCTCTCAGTAGGTTGCTCAATGCCAACTTGGACTTAGTAATAATTGAAATTAAAAGATCATGAAATTGAAAATGAAATTGAAAGATCATGAAATTGAAATTGAAATTGAAAGATATTTGTAATTGAAATTGAAATTGAAAGATCATGAAATTGAAATTGAAAGATCATGAAATTGAAAGATCATTCATGTCAGGATATTTACAAATATCATGAGATACACAAATATCTTGATCTTCTCTGTAGGTTGTTCAATGCCAATAACATAGTCAAATGCCAACTAGCTTGCTCAATGATCAAGTACATGTAAAAAGTTCATTAAATAATTAATATATGTATATTGGCAAGGTAATTTCTTCTGATGAAATAGAGTAGAAATGTAATATCTTGATCTCCAGTTGCAAGTTGATGTTACTATAACGAAGCACAACCTAACCTTCAGTTGGTAGTCTTTCTCAGATAGGGAGTCATGTAGGAAACAGTAAACAATCTTAATTTGCTCTAGAATGTCTATTTATGATTTGTGCAGGTCCTTAGATGATGCTCATGAGGGGCAACGTATTTCACGGCTCTTCATCGCAGTATGCTGCCTACGTTGGCTTGTTGGCGAAAGAAACGGTGAAGATCACCATCGAGAGCTGGAAAGAAACGGTAAAGATCACCGTCGAGAGCTGGAAAGAAACGGTGAAGATCACCGTCGAGAGTTGGAAGGACGTGAAGGGTGAGATCTTGGCTAGCTCGGTCGAGAAGATCCTTAAGCCCGGCGTGTTTCTCAAATCAGGACCTATAGAAAGCATCTTACATTTGTATCGGTGTTTCAGCCATTTGTTTGCATGCACCAGCTTGTGGCCAGATGCTTACCTGCTTGGAGAAGAAGAATTGTTGTCATTTGCACAGCCATTCTACACCATCATTACACAGAACAACATCTTGCAAGGTAGGTTCTTTTTGTTAATGGAGTTGAGTTGAGTTGAGTTGATCGAGTCTGATTTCGAGGAAATCACCAATACAAATGTAACTCGACGGTAGTTCCAGCTCCTCGGGCGTCTTTGAAATGAACTCCTATGGTTAAGTCCAATGTGGTTCAGACATTTGCTGTTTTGGATGAATGGATTTGTGATGTATCAGGTCTAAGTTGTAGTCGGTAGTTGCATTGTCGCAACTTGCAAAGGTTCTCTTTTATGTAAAATGTATGGGCCACTGGGTCCTCGTGATGATATGTTGTTAATTTTAGACATGCCTTTTCTAATATACATCGAATGTGTGAATTGTTGTATTTGTATATTGTTGTATATTTGTGTATCATGTATTGCTATTTGGGATATGAACTTGAATGTGTACATGGGAGTATTTGTGTATTTAATTGTATTGGTAGGTAGGTGTGTATTTGTACTGCTGTTTCAGACATGCACTTGAATTTGTGAACTGGCATGTGTATGTTTGTACCTAAATTGCTGTGTCATACATGAATCAACTTGCTTTTGTTTTCAGTCATTAACTAGAATGAGTTTAAATAGTACTCATTTTTTATGTTTCCTCTTGCATTTTCTTAAAGGAATGGAGGCAAACCAAGATCTCATGTAAGTAGAGATTTTTAATTTCTTTGGCAAGATAAAGTACCAAGTACCTAAGAAAAGTATTTTTGTGTCTCCTAGTTAATCTACAAATTAGCATTTCTTGAAATATTACTTTATCTTCTAGTTAAGATCTGTTTGATGTTAAATTGTGTTTAGATATGATTCTTTGGATGTGAGAACTGGTGCCATGTGTGTCATGCATTACCCAGTTTGGTTTTGTTTCAGCCATGTACCAGCACCTCTTCTAACAGTAAATACACATATTTACCGATAGAACAACACATGTACACTCAACTTGAATGTGAGAACTGGTGCCTCAGGCATGCACTTGAATGTGAGGACTGGTGTGCATCTGTGCACTTAGATTGATGTGTCATACATTACCCAGTTTGGTTTTGTTTCAGCCATGTACCAGTACCTCTTCTAACGGTAAATACACATATTTACCGATAGAATAACACATGTATTTGCTGTGTCATGCATTACCCAGATTGCTGTGTCATGCATTACCCAGTTTGGTTTTGTTTCAGCCATGTACCAGTACCTCTTCTAACGGTAAATACACATATTTACCGATAGAACAACACATGTATTTGCTTATGTGCCTCAGGCTTGCACTTGAATGTGAGGACTAGTGTGCATCTGTGCACTTAGATTGCTGTGTCATGCATTACCCAGTTTGGTTTTGTTTCAGCCATGTACAGTACCTATTCTAATGTTAAGTATATATATTTACCGATAGAACAACACATGTATTTGCTTATGTGCCTCTCAGGCATGCACTTGAATATGAGGACTGGTGTGCATCTGTGCACTTAGATTGATGTGTCATGTATTACCCAGTTTGGTTTTGTTTCAGCCATGTACAGTACCTCTTCTAACGGTAAGTACACATATTTACCGATAGAACAACACCTGTACTTGTTCAGCAATGCACTAGTACCTGTTCTAACGGTATATGTGTGTTTGTACCGATAGAAGATGTGAGTACAAAATTACCCGCACTTAGTCTAACGGTCATTTCATGTATTTACCATTAGAAATAGGTCCAGTTTAAGTAAAACCCCACTCGACCATTGCTGAGTTGTTGTTTTGTTCTGTTGCACTCTGTGTCCCTCTGTTTGTGATGAAAGTTCCACGCTCGCAGCTACACTGCTAGGGTGATCAGGGCAAGCTGGAAGGAAGTTGATTGCACCCCTCTCTTTAAGGTAAGCTTAATTGTCATCACTTATCTCTCTCTCTCTCTCTCTCTCTCTCCCTCTAGATCTCCCTCCCCCTCTACTTGCAAGCTAGCTGTATTGTGTAGTTCCAAGCTTGTAGCTCCAAGCTTGGGAGCTAACTAGTTGGAAATGCCTCATGTTTTAGGAGCTCACTAGCTTGTATTGTGTAGTTAGCTAGGTTAATTAGTGTTAATTTTGTCAGTCTAGGGTTTAACACATCAGTTGTAAGAGGCTGTACATGTACATATATATAACTTAATCGGGCAGGTTTCATGCATGGTTGACTCGTTAAATTTTGTTAATTGTAGATGGACAGGAAATATTGGATGTATGGAATAAAACGTACTACTCTTGAATATTTGGGTGGTGTGAATGAGTTTATTAAATTTGCTGAGCAACAAAAGGCGAGGAAGGGAGAGAAAGATATGTTTTGTCCTTGTATAGATTGTATGAACTTGAAGAGGTTTAGCAACTCAGATCAAATTAAGAGTCATTTGATTCGTCGTGGTTTTAACGCGCGATACACCTGTTGGATATAGCATGGCGAAGATCTTGAGGAAACAAGCACCACTACTACCAATCAGCAGGACTCGGATGTGGATTGGAACAATATCGATGATCATCCGAATTTTGATAATGTTCATTCCGATGTGCATGTAGATGATGATGACAATCTAGATGAGATGTTACGTGATGTAGAGGAAGATTACAACGAAAACGACTTCTGTGAATTTGAGAAACTGATTGCTGACTCTGAGAAGCCTCTATTCCCTGGATGTGCAAAATTTACAAAACTATCTTCTGTGCTGAGATTATATAACTTGAAGGCAGGCAACGGTTGGAGCGATAAGAGTTTCACGGCACTATTAGATCTTCTAACGGACATGCTTCCAGAGGGAAATGAGTTGCCAAGATCTACTTACCAAGCCAAAAAACTGTTGTGTCTGTTGGGAATGGAAATCGAAAGAATACACGCATGCCCAAATGATTGTGTGTTGTACCGTAACGAGTACTCCAGTTTGCATGTTTGTCCAAGATGCGGCACATCGAGGTATACGCGTAGGGACCGGATTGACAGTGAATGTCATGAGGTAAAGAAAGGACCTCTGGCGAAAACTGTGTGGTACTTGCCTGTGATACCTAGATTGAAGAGGCTGTTTGCAAATCCGAAAGTCGCGAAGCACTTACGTTCGCATGCTGAAGGCCGGAAACAAGACAGAAAACTGAGACACCCAGCTGATTCTATTCAATGGAGAAACATCAACAGAACAGTTGCTGAGTTCGGCGGCGAAGCTAGGAATATAAGGTTCGGGCTGAGTACAGATGGTATGAATCCACATGGTAATATGAGCAGTCGGCATAGCACTTGGCCGGTTCTTTTATGCATCTACAATCTTCCTCCATGGTTATGCATGAAGCGCAAGTACATCATGATGGTGTTAGTAATCTCAGGACCCAGACAACCCGGAAATGATATTGACGTGTTTCTAGCGCCTTTAATCGAGGACTTACAGAAATTGTGGAGCGAGGGGGTGCAGGTGTGGGATGCATACAAGAAAGAGAATTTTATCTTGCGGGCCTTGATATTTTGCACAATAAATGATTTTCTGACCTACGGCAATTTGTCGGGGTATAGTACGAAAGGAGCCAAGACTTGCCCTATTTTCCTAGATGAAACTAAGAGCATGTGGTTGCGAAACTGCCGGAAAACAGTGTACATGGGTCACCGCAGGTTTCGTCCGGTGCATCACACGTACCGTAAGAAGAGGAAATCATTCAATGGGAAGCCTGAGAAGGGATCAACTCCAGTGTTTCTGACCAGTAAGGAGATTTACTCGCACGTGAAGGACATCAAAGCTGAGTTCGGTAAGTCTTCTAAACCTCGAGAAAAAAATGTTTGGAAGAAGAGATCGATTCTTTGGGATCTACCGTACTGGGAGCACTTACAAGTTCGATATTGCATTGACGTCATGCATGTAGAGAAAAATATCTGTGACAGTTTCATTGGTTTGTTGTTGAACATTCCGGGAAAGAAAAAGGATGGTGTGAAAGCTCATCGTGACATGGTGGAAATGGGGATAAGGACTAAGCTCGCACCTTTGGAGAAGGGAAAGTGTACATACCTCCCCCCGGCCTGGTATATGTTGTCCAAAAGCGAAAAAACAGAACTTTGTTGGTGCCTGCACGGCGTTAAAGTTCCATGTGGGTATTCCGCGAACTTGAAAAAACTTGTGTCCATGGACCTAAAACTGGTTGGCACGAAGTCCCACGACTGTCATGTGCTGATGTCACAAATGCTTCCCATTGCTATCAGAGGTATTCTCCCAGTTAAAGTCAGAGAGACAATCACAAACCTATGTTATTTCTTCAACGCAATATCTTGCAAGGTAAGTACGTGCACTCGTACTATAAGTTAATTAGCTTCATTTGTGGAGCTTAATTAGAAGATTTTTCTGATATGAATATTTGGTGCAACTGTGTCCTTGTAGGTAATTGATCCAGATGGACTGGACGCTTTGCAACGTGACGTGGTTACAACTCTTTGTCAGCTCAAGATGTATTTCCCTCCATCCTTTTTTGATGTTATGGTCCATCTGATTGTTCACCTTATCAGAGAAATTAAGTTTTGTGGACCCGTGTGCCTGCGCTACATGTATCCATTTGAGAGATTTATGGGTGTATTGAAGGGATACGTAAGGACTCGTCGTTGACCCGAGGGGAGTATCATGGAAGGTTATGCCGCCGAGGAGGTGATTGAATTTTGCACATATTATATGGCCGGGGTTGACCCAATTGGCATTCCTAGGTCCTGACACGAGAGTAGGCTTCAGGGCATCGGAACGATTGGATTCAAAGCTATCGTCCCCGCCAGTGATGTGTACGCAAAATCATATTTTTGGGTCTTACAACACATGACGGAGGTCGAGCCATACATACACGAGCACAAGGTAATGTTACAGTCACAGAATCCTTCGAAGTCAGAGATTTGGGTCACCAGAGAACATAACAGGAAATTTGTTGGGTGGATCCAAGAAAGAGTCACGCGAGCCGCCGAGGGCTCCATAAGTGAAACTGTGACATGGTTTGCTAGAGGCCCAAGATTCACTGTAGGGACTTGGCAGGGGTACGATATCAATGGGTATTCATTTTACACAAGAGCTCAAGACGCCAAGAGTAGCACGCAATGTAGCGGAGTCATACTGTTTGCTATTTCCGAGGATGCCAGGTCAGTAAGGGCGCTGAACTCATATTACGGTGCTATTGACGAAATATGGGAGCTCGATTACGGATTATTTAAGATTCCCTTGTTTCGATGCCGATGGGTCGAAATCCCTCGAGGTGTTAAACTTGACAGTTACGGATTTACTCTCGTCGATCTTAATAGAGTCGGACACCAAGACGATCCATTCATACTTGCAAAGCAAGCCACACAGGACTTCTACATCGTTGACCCGGCCAATCCAAACTTGCACGGCGTCCTCCACAGCAAGAGACGTATTGTTGGAGTCGAAGACGTTGTCAACGAAGAGGAGTATAACCAATTCGACGAAATACCTCCATTTTTAGAGGACATTCAATCTATCCCTACTGAAGATATCAACGAAACAACGTATCTGCGAGATGATCACGAAGAAGGATTATGGGTTGAGAACCATTGATGATTATTTTCTATTTTAGGGAAAAATTCCAAGCAAACAGCCCACAAGTTGTCCAACAAGGTGAGGAACTTATCATTAATACATCAGGCAATACATTTTTCTTTAGAACATAATGATAAGCTAGTTCACAGCATTAATATATCTCAATTTTACTCCACAACATGAGTTCTAATATGTACAGTACTTTTATCCTGTAAGAACTTAATTCTTCCCTTCAAATTTTCTTGCCAAAATCTCATTGTAGCCTCTTGCTTCTTCAAAAATTAAGCTCTTCAAAAATCCCATTCCCTGAAACATCATTTTTCAATGCCCTCCCCACTTCAAATATTACTCTGGGAAAAATTTACTTGTTCTACCGGTATTATTTTGTTATACCGTTAGAATAAAACCATTAGTCTGACGATATTTTGTTGTTTGTACCGATAGAAAAGGGCATCCACTACTTCAAATATTACTCTAGGAAAAATTTACTTGTTCTATCGGTATTATTTTTTTTGTATAGTTAGAATAAATCCATTGGTCTGACGGTATTTTGTTGTTTGTACCGATAGAAAAGGGCATCCACTACTTCAAATATTACTCTGGGCAAATTTACATGTTCTATCGGTATTATTTTTTGTACCGTTAGAATAAATCCATTGGTCTAACGGTATTTTGTTGTTTGTACCAATAGAAAAGTGCATCCACTACTTTATTACACATAGCCCTTGAGTTTCCCTCCAGTCGAACCGTTCCAACTTATAGCACTGCATCTCTTCGAGTGCGAAAACCACAACCTCCGCAGTGACCACTTACTTCCTCACTCCCACACGACGATCGCCGCCTAGATACTGGTTCGCCACTGCCACCGGTCCATATTTTCGTCCTTCACCGGCCGCCGCTGCGTTCTACACCGCCTCTCCATCACCACAACTGATTTCCGTAAAATACCCTAATTTGTCGTTCTTTTTCCAGCATCTTCCTTATTTGATCTTAGTGTTTTGTACGTACTAATTCTTCAAGTTTTGGAATTAAACTAGGGTTCCCTATTGTGTTGGATTATGTAAATTCCGCAGACAATGTTGATTTAAATTAGGGTTGACATAATATGTTCCAGTGCTGTAATGAACATATTTTGAGATTTTAACTTATCTATACTGCTGTATGTGTGATCAATTGTATCCAACTGCCATGTAATGCACTTTATATGTTGGAGGTGTTCTTACACATCTTCTATCGGTATCTTCTGTATTTGCCGATAGAAAAAATTGTTATGTTCTATCGGCAGCTCATGTGTTTATCGATAGAAAAGATTGTTATGTGTGAAATAATAATGCTGGCCCATGAATATTAGTATAGAAAATCATGGAGAATGTTGACTTAAACGAAGATTATGTGATGCCAGTGAATGGCGGCTTATCAACAATATTCCATAACACAGAGAACATTGTTATGTTCTATCGGTATCTCGTATCTTTGCCGATAGAAAACATTGTTATGGTTTATCGGTATCTCATGGGTTTACCGATAGAAAACATTGCTGAACACTTCAGCAATTAATTTTTGCATGTCTTTTAGTACTATTTTCTTCAGACATCCCTTTTGCAGCCCTAATTAGTCTCCAATCCTGAATTGAGTTATAGAACTCTAAGAAGAATTAATTGACATATGTTGCCTGCTTCCTATATGAAAATGTGTAGATGAAAATGCTCAGAAATAGAATCTTATCTTCTATTGGTAGTTTCTGTGTTTACCAATAGAAAAAATATTTAAAATAGGTCCTTGTGCTTTGTAAAATGATTTGGTTTGTGTTTCCATTAAATTTTTGATGGTTTGTTGATGGTTTTGTAGGGAAAGACATGTCATCGTCTTCATCGGATGGTACTAGTGGTTCGACTAGGGCCAACCCCAATGTAACTGAAGATGCAGCTGGTTCATCCCAGCACAAGAGGGTGGGGCGAGGCACGACGACGTTGGGCCGTTTGGCCAAACGCACGGATCTTTCTTGTGAGTTCAACCAATTTGGGAGGCCGATCGGAAAAAATGCTGGAAAGTACGCGGCCTACGTAGGGCTGTTGGTGAAAGAAAGGGTGAAGATCACCGTCCAGAGCTGGAAGGACGTGATGGCGGACGAGAGGGATAGGTTATGGGCGGAAGTGAAGGTTAAATTAACTGAAATCACTGAACTCTTTCGTAATCACGTTCTCTTGGCTTATACTAAAGTTTAACTAACTCGTGATTAATTGTATGCATTGTTTGAAAACAGGATAAGTGGAACATCCCCGACGATAAACCTAGGACGGCCTACTTGAAGGACATGAACGGAACATGGAAAACCTTTAAGAGCTGGCTCGTCAGTAACTTCCTCGCTGCAGGGAAATCTCCTTGCGAGAAGTACCCCTTCATATCGGAGGAGGTATGGGAGGAATTCACCAAGCAGAAGGGGACCGAGGAGTTCAAGGCCCTTAGCGAGAAGAATAAGGCGATCCAGAAGAGGAATGACCACCCGCATCGGCTCAGATCCCAGGGCTATGCGGGGAAGGAGGAGCAGTGGAAGAAGGAAGACGAGCAAAATTCTGTCATCGACTCCCCTGAGTTGCCACTCTCTGAGATCCGGGATGCGAGGTGCAAGCGATGGTGGAGAGGGAGAGGGTCCGTGTCGTCCACGGGGTCTGTGCAGTTCGCAAACCCTGGGGACGCCGACGTTGTGAGGCGAATGGTAAGTTGGCTAACCTCGTAAACTGTGTGCGCACAAGTGTATATATGTATTTGTCTCACAAGGTACCTTTAAATGTAACAATCTCTTTTGAGAAGGAGGCAATGGAGGGATTGTTTACCTCGCAGAGGGAGAACAACATCCTCACCCGGGCTCTAGGAAATAAGGAGCATCCCAGGCAGACACGGACCGTGGGAGCCACTGTGTCGTGGAAGGCCGGTTTCGCAGATCCGGCTGCACCGAGGAAGAAGGCCCGCTCCTGGAAGGAAAAGGAAGCGGAGCTCTCTGATAAGATACGGGCTGAGGTACGGGTGGAGATACGGGCTGAGGTACGGGTGGAGATACGGGCTAAGGTGCAGTCTGAGGTCGCACAAATGAGGGAAGAGTTTGCACAGTTGAGAGAAGCATTGCTAGCCAAGAGTGCAGATGCGGATCCCCAGGACGACGGTACCCCGCGGGGTCGGATAAGCAGTTGCTCTTCGAAGGTCCTCGCGGATCCAGTGGATCTACTTGAGGTATTGCAAGTCTTCATCTGTGCACTTCAGTTGATGCCACTCCCATTCTGTTAGAGTTGTTTCGCTAACCTGTTTTAATTATTACAAATTTGCAGAAGCCAGAGAGCTGCATCCTACTGACTCACCTAGAAGACGGGCAGGAAGTGGTTGCACACGGCTTTGTATATCCGTCTGGGGAGGATGTCCGGATCCACTGCATACCTCTGCGGTTGGAGTTCGCAAATGTACAGGTGGACATGGCCATGCCGGGCTACAATGATTCTCCATTGCCAGTCCCAACAGAGGAAATGCAGACACTTGCTGAGGCAGTGGGCTCCTACGTACAGTGGCCCAAGAAGTGTGTTCTAATACAACAGGTAAACCCTACACATTTTAGATTACATCCTACTCAGTACACTCAACTTGCAAAATCTAAGATACGTGCTCATTAATTGAAGTGGCATGCCGGTGTGCTACCAGGGGATTGCGCCCCCAGCTCGGGGCATGAGGCCGGATCTCGTGCGAACCTGAACACAACAAAGACGGCCTCGACCCCAGCCAGCGCATCCACGCCTTCACCTCGGAAGAAAGCTGCCATCACCTCGCCCTTGCCTTCGAAGGTACGCACTCAGTCCCCGGCAAAAGGCAAGGGGAAAGGCAAGGGCAAAGGGCGAAAGGGACAGCCGGAGAGGTTCAGGAACGGGTTCCGACTCGTGTCGGAGGCAGCTTTGCGCAAATTGGATCGATCAATCAGAGACCTCCACGAGTGGTACCTACAGGCCTGGGCAGTTCCACCATGAGCCCAGGAGTATGTCCGTGGCACAAGAGGATCTGTTCAACCTCTACAACTGGAGGGAGCTCGATATGTCCATCATACGGACTGGAGTCCTGTGAGTTTGCTGATCCTATGTATTGTTGTTTTCTAACTCTGTTTGCTAACTCTGCATTGTTGTAGTTCATTTGAAATATAGTAACTTTCTGTGCAATACTAATGTTGTCCTTTGCATGCAGGTGCATGTACAGGCTAGCATCGGAGGCTGCGTGTGACAAGGTGGGTTTCCTCGACCCAGAGAAAATAAGCCTCAGGATGCTAGAGCACGACGCCGCGCACGCTGAGCACTACATATCCAAGGCGCTGATGGCGCAGTTGGACAGGGAGTTCATTCTGGTGCCGTACCACCAAAGGTTAGTGCATCTCGTACTAATTTAACTCAATCTTGTATGCTATACCTCAAATATACTTTGAGCTAGCGGTCCTCTTTTATGTACAATGTAGGGGCCACTGGATCCTCATCGTGATCTGTCCGTCGAGGAACGAGATGTACTACCTCGATTCGATGCGTGACAGATTATCGAATGAATATGTGGTCAAGGGGAATATGGAGGCGTAAGTAACATATATGTTTGATTTAAATTTTGACCTCACTAGCTAATGATAATATATTAACCGGCAATGCTAACTGAAATGTAGGGCTTTTGAGAAATATGTGTCCGCTGGAGGGAGGCATGCTGCACTGCAGGGCTCCCTACTAGCTTGGAAAGAATATGAGGTACTCACGAGACTTTTTGTTTATGCTTAATTAGTTTATGGAAACAATAGCTAACATGTCTTCGCATATGCAATTATCTCAGTGCCATTAGCAACCGCAATCGTGGGAATGCGGGTTTTATGTGTTGCGCTACATGTACGATCTAGTGCGGACAAACTTTGCCCAATTCCCCCAGGTAAGCATCGCCAGGCCACACCGGCCATCCTCCGGCCAAATTGATCGTGCAGGTAGCTTCCTCTTACCCATCTATCACTCCCTGAGCTTGGAATTAAGTTCATTTGACCTGTAGCAAAAAGCCCCAATATCAGTGTCTTCTTCTCCGGGGCCGGCCACCGGAAACCTATTCCTGGCCGTTTCAGCTTCATCCACTTTGTCCTTCAGGTGTGCTTCAACCTCCTGAGCATTTTTGCCTTCTAGCCCGATCTCTGAAACTGTCCAGAATTCAAGTTATAGCCATGCCAAAAACCTTGTCCAGTGGCTTCACTGTGCCGTGTCGCCACCACACTTCTTCACTGAATTTTATCACCTTCCATCCATATTCAGCCTTAGATGCTGTTGAATGATTTGCTCTTGTTATCAATGCCTACCTCCCAGACAAAATGGTGCATCATTTGAAGCCCTAGATTAAAAGTTATGCCAAGCCCTAGTTTCTGGCCATGTCAGATTCAATGCTAGACTATGTCAGTCAGTGGCATTATCCCTTTTCACTCCCCTCCAGATGTGCATTTTGCGCATAACTTTGTCCCTTAGATTCCTGAGGTTGTGATCTACAATTTCTCCTTCTATCACAACTTGATTTGAGCCCTTGAAATGCATTTTATGCTAAACCCTAGTTTTTGACACTATTCCAGTGCATGCCAGCCAATGGCATTGGCCTTGTTTACCCACTTCTGATTGTGCAATTTGAAAGCCACTTTGTCCACTGAATTTGTAGAATTATGATCTACACTTTCTTCTACTGTCATAACTTGAGATAAGCTCTCTAGCTTTCCTTGAAATTATGTCAGAGTCTTGATCCGAATGTCAATCTGCTGACATTCGCTGTTCTTGATCAACCAACCACAAAACTGATGTTCTTATTGTAACCTTGAGATCCTAAGAGCATCTAACACCCATTCTTAGCCAATTCCTTGAAACCCTAGAATCTTGACTCAGTTCAGCTTGCAATCCCAATTATCTCCAATATCGTTCAGTTATTCTTGTAAAGCATATCTACATATAGATCATAAATCATTTTAATATATAAGTAATTATTGTGTGTTTGTTTGTCGCCGAGCAGAACCAGAAACTAAGTTCGAGGACTTCACTGTTGACCCGTCATTAACTGCTGTTTCTTATGACGCGGAAGGCAAGTCATATCCTTGGTCATCTTGAACCTATATTTTAAATGTTGCTAAAACATAACCTTGAATATAGATAATATTGCATGTGAAAGATTGAGAATGGTTGATTTATGAATTGGCAGTACTAGACTGGTTATCTGTGAAATGTGAAATAAACAAGTTTTGAGCCATGAACTATTATATATGTATATACTTATATTCGTGAAATAAAACCCCTAGCCGTGACCAGAAAATGGTATGGAGGGCGGTAGCACTGGAGGTGCTAAACTGCGAAGGAATGCAGGCACTGAAGGTGCAGGGTTGTGGATGGTCTGGTCACTGGCATATAAGGACTAGAACCTTGTGTTGTGCGTTTAGTGGCATGAAACACGTGCTAACCACAAGCCTGGTATGGGACAGGCCTGAACAAGTACTTATGTGGATCGCACATTGATATCGGCCTAGACCGTCTCGCAATAGAACGAGGACGATGCAGTAGGCGAGTATTCTAGTCGTTTTTTCCTCAGGGACTAGAGAAACAAAGCGTGAATAACTAAACTAAATCAATGGCAAAAGAAAATAAATCGGACGAAAGAAAAGAGAGGGAAGATGCCGAAAGAAAAGAGATGGTCTCCTCGACAATCGACCAATGTTTGTTCTAGACTAGTGTTTCGTAATACAAGCGATAGAAAGAAATCGTGTAGTAGTAGCGCGAGAGGCAGCGCTAACAACCATCATCGATCGCAATCTACAGCAAGTATCGACGAATCACGTGTCGAGCGAGCATTTATCAACCACAGACCTCTCAGCCACAACCAAAGACCATACGGCCACAAAACAGCACAGAGCACAACAAAGAGAGTGGACACTGAAATAAGAAAACAGAGCTCCCAGGACACCAATTCACACAGCAACAGAACTGGGTCCAATTCACTCACACAATTGAATCCTGGAGTCTCACCTGCATTACCTGGATCATCCACACTCCGCAGGAAAATAAACAAACAAGACAATTCAAGCTTAAAGAGATAATACTGAGTGGGATTCTCCAGGGTCTTGATGCGGAGCAAGCAATTCAAAATACTCAGAATACAGCAACATGCACAGAGCTTAAATAAACACAAAGCAAGATGAGCCAATAAAGCAAAAGTTCATTTCAAGGAAAGATGATAACAATTCAATGAACAGCTTGATGAACAACCAATCCCAATCCCAGCAAAATAGAAATCAAGCATGCAGGAAAACTCGAGTCAAAGATTAAACCAAAGAGGAAATGACAACAAGTTCAACAAAGAACTTGATTTGACAGGATTCAAATACTGAGATTGAGCAATAAGGAGAGTACATCATTTGACAGGAATTGGTCTTCAAGACTTCAATTAGACCAGAGTCTCAAAATTGCAAAACACAATTCCACTAACAAGTCAGAGACCCATCAGAGAAATAGGGCTCAAGAATTGCACATCTACTGAAATTTAAACTCCAGAATCTCAATCACAATTCACAGGATACACAAGAAAGTTCAGTCAACAACAGAAATCAATTGTCAATTGACTACTTTTAATTTTAGTTCAACAAAGATTAAATGGTCAAATTGGCTTCACAACTTAAGAGATTATCATTTTTGTACAACTCTGTATAATACATCTCAGAGCAAACTATCCAGGCAATCACAGCACATATTCATTTTGTTGAATCTTGAGCCCCAATTAGGGTTTTGGTGATTAATGACATCCGTGAGATTTGCGACTAACCTCTGTATGTGAGACACAGGTAAATCAAAGGAGAAAACATCAAGGAAAGACAAAGCAAGGTTATCAAGACTCCATAAAGCGAAAACGACGAAAATCTCGATAAGAGTACAAATACCTAAACCTAGCGTCTTCTCGTTTTGAAATTTTCTAGGTTAGATGGTCGTACTATTAAGAGGGGTCTTAGCACAAGTATCTTGATCAACCTTGAAGTTTTTAGAAACATATTTGCATTTGCATTTGCATTTGCCCCAAATCAAAGTTGAGTAAAAAATTCAGAAGTCTGTTTTCATTTTGTACTGGCCGGACAGTGTCTGAAGTGACTGGACAATGTCCGGCCAATACAAACAATTTCAGAACTTGGCAAACAAGTGCAACAGAGACAAATACATTTGTCCGGTGCATCTGTCCAGTGAAGGCCGGACATTGTCCGAAGTGACCGGACAATGTCCGGCCAGTACAAATGTTAACAGCATATTGAATTAAGACAAATGTATTTGTCCGGAGGTTTTGTCCGATGTGACCGGACATTGTCCGAAGTGACCGGACAATGTCCGGCCAATACAAAATCTGGGCTACTGTAAGGGTTGTGTTAACAGAGACAAATCTATTTGTCCGGACATTTTGTCCGGACAAATCCCATATGTCCGGCACATACAAAAATCTGGAGTGGTTTTTGTTAAGTGTCAACAGAGACAGATACATCTGTCCGGACATTTTGTCCGAACAAATGTATCTCTCCGGCGTGTACAAATCATTTTTAACAGGGGTGTCAACAGAGACAAATGCATCTGTCCGGACATTTTGTCCGGACAAATACATTTGTCCGGCCTTCACAATTCAATCCAAACGGCTACTGACACTCGCATTTCACGTGAATAACGGTCAAAATTTTTGTACTTACCGGACATTGTCCGAAGTGACCGGACAATGTCCGGCCAGTACAACTTTCGCCCAATCTTCTTGATTTCGACCATTTTTGTTGAGAGTATAAATAGATCATTATTGCAGATGTCTTATACACATGAAATACATCTCATAAACCCTGAGCAATAGTGTGCAAGCCCTCTCACATCCATTCTCTAGCAATTGAAGTCAAAACTTGAGAATTCTTGAGTGCTAGTTGAGTGAATTTGCTTCCAAGCCTTCTTGCATTTGCATTGTGTTCATCGAGCTTTGAGGTTGATCAAGCAAGGTGCTAGGCTTGTTACTCTTGGTGATTGCCGTCACCTAGACGACCCGGGAGGTCCGGCGATCTCTCCATCGACGGTTTGTCGGAGAGGCCCGACGAGTGGTTGTAAAGGCTTGGAGCTCGCCTATCCGGAGTGGAGAAGGGCTACCCCTAGTGGAATCGAAGCATAAGCTCAAGCGAAGAGCGCTTCAACGAGGATTAGTGGAAATCGGCAAATTTCCGAGACCTCGGGAAAAACTTGATCTCTTCGGTTACCTCTACTACTTGCATAATTTTCATAGTGATTGAATTGTTGCTATTAATATTATAGAAAGTGCTAAATCTGAATTGAATTGTCTTTCATATCCTTAGAAGATTTGTTATTGCAATCTTAGGTTGTTAAACCCTAATTTAGAAGAAAAATTTTAAAACCGCCTATTCACCCCCCCTCTAGTCGACATCCTTCGATCAACACATTTTGATTCAACTCAGGAATTGGAAATTGAGAATTCAATTCAACAACTGCATACAAGCATTCATCTCATACATTGAATCCAATTCAGTTCATCAAAATTTAAGGACAAAGAAGGTGAGAAGGATTGAACCAGTAAACACCATGGTGCTGACTAATGCGGCCGATTGGAGGAGATCGTCGAAGAAGTTGCTGATGGCTGAGGCAGAGGCGATGAAGCTGTCTTAAACAGAGGAGACCGAGAATGAAGAAAACGCCGGAGTTGGTGAAGATGGCGGCGTCGTGGAGGATGACCGGAGGTGGCTCAGCAGATCTGGCGCGGCGGCGTCGCCGTGTGAGGCCCCGGCTGATGAAGACAGAAACGGAGGAAGAGAGCAGGTGGCGCCGGAGGTGCAGATCGGGGGGCGGCGAGCTCGGTGGCACAGCAGCTCGGATCCGGCGGTGTAGAGAGGAGATGGCGGCGTGGCGGCAACGTCAAGAGGAGCGTGGTTCTGGATGGGCGGCGTGGTGGAGCAGATCGGCGGCGAGACCAGCGCAGGAGAGTGCGGCTTGGGTGTGGTGTGAGGAAGGAGGCGGTGGTGCCGGCGCACGAAGGGGACCGGCGAGCTCGCGGCGGCCCTGTAGAAGGAGGCGGCGCTGTTTTGGGGCGGCGTTGGCGGCTTGGAGTGGAGCGGCGAGGAAGGAGGCGCCGCACTGGGTGGTGAGGGCGGCGGCGCCGTGGAGATGCTGTGGAGGGTGGCGGCTCAGGAAGAAGGATTTGGGGACTTTTGGAAGATGTGGTGGTGGAGGTGTTTGGATGAGGAGCAAATCTAGAACAATAAGGAGGAGATAAAAGAGGCTTTCCTATATAGAAGGGAAGATGAGGGAGGTAAAGAAGGTGGTGCGCCGCCGGCGTACGGCCCGGCCACCGGCGGCGAGGTGGACGGAGGTATGGAGGAGGATTTGGGGGAGAAAGAAAAGAAGGTAAGAAAAACAAAAATCGGGCTCAAATGCCTCAGATGGCCGGCGGCAGTGTAAGAAGGGCAATTTGGCACTTTTGCAGAAAAGCCCTCGAGGTTTTGGAAATTTAGAAATGTGACCTCGTGGCTAGGGTTTGGGATTCCGGGCCCCCGGAGACTCGGATTTCAGTGCGGTCCGTTCCTACGCGACCGCGGGAACGCACACTTCCATCAGGAATCATCCGACGGCCAGATTAAGTCGAGGACGCACGTCCGCTAGCCAAAAATCCATCCAATCCTCGCCGACCTGCGATAAAAATTGGAAAAATGAATAATCCGGTCGATTTGGCAATTAATCTGGAATAGTCTAGGCATATACCGAAGAAAATGACTAATATGTGCGAAAACATGAGGAGAATGTACAGAATAATAAGGCAAATCGAGTAAATATCATCCCCCCAAGCTTAATTCTTTGCTTGTCCTCAAGCAATGTGACATGAAATAAATCCAAGGAGTCAAGCAAGCAAACAGATGTCATGAAAGAGTAAAATGCAGAGTATAGTAAGCTCGGCAAACTAAGATATGTATCAAGCACTCAACCATCTAATAATTGCACTGAAATTGCAAGTAACTAGCTTAGTTCTAGATACGGAGGAAATAAGAATGCTTAATTCTACTCATACCACCTACATCCATACGTGTATATACAAATTCAAAGTCAACATAAACAATACACAGGCATCGAAGAACTACAGTCTCCATAAACATCAAATAAGCAGTTTCAACCTTATTAATTTTTGAGCTCTCTTTATTTGAAAAACAAAATCTGGTGCTCATGTAAGTCTCTACCCTTCGACTTATTTAGGCGGATCTCTCCGTACTTCGCTCTAGGGTAAGTAATCCACTAGAGTGTTTATAAACATGCTCATGAGTCAAAAGATGTAGCAAGAAGGCTTGTGCACTTATTAGATTTGAAAATGTGCAAACCATGCTTACATACCGAAGACTCAGAGGAGCAACGAAGCAGAAGAGCTTTTATTCAAAAGAAAAGAAAATTTGGCAGTGTCTACAAGGGAGAAAACGAACAAATGATACCTTATTAGCAAGATTTTTTTTTCAAATCTGGTTTACACAAGTTATATGATTGTTTAGGAGACTCGTGTTCTAAACATGTGCGTAGAGATTAGGTTCACAATTGACATTTCAGTATACAAGATAGAATGCGGTAATAAAGATATCAGTAAGCATTCGAATTTCCACAATATCCACAATGAAACTAAGTACAAGCAGTTTTAGTACCATTAGAAGATCGTTAATCACAATTCAACCTATAGTAGATTGTTGAGCTACTAAACCATGCAATAAAAGAAATTCAACACGACATGAAAGAGGCTCCAAAAGCCAAATGAGGACAGTGAAACGCAAAATGAAAGCACATGTAGTCATAACCACAACACTCACATATAGATACAAATCCGCACAAGTCTAGAATTTCCAGAAAATTTTGACATGACCTTTCTAGATTTTTCTTGCAATCCAAACAACACAAGTATACAACAGGTCATATCACAACATAAACAAGCCCACAAGGCTGGATAGAGATCATTCACACATAAGAAAGGCAGGATAAGCAAGTCCATACAACAGATCTCATACATAAGCACAAACTTGCACAATTTTGAAAAATTTGACCCAGATTTTTAGATTTTCAGAATTACAGCACAACAAGAAATGCATTCCTCCCCCAAGCTTAAATGGTTGCATAGTCCACAATGCAACAACATGAGATGAACACATGGAGATGGGAACACAAAATAAATTTCATGCACAAGGGTCATATGAGAGGTCCGCAATAGCTCACCGGGTGAAGAATGGAGACGATGACGCTGCGATGAGCCATTCAAAGTATCCCAAATGTGCCAAGCCGCCATATGAGGATGATGCCCTGAAAGAACAACCAAAGAAGAAACTAAGAACAATCCTACAAAATAAAGGAAAATAAATAACGAAAAGAAAGAAAGAGAGAAAACACTCGGGTTGCCTCCCGAAAAGCGCTTCTTTTAGGTCGGAAGCTCGACCCTCAAAGGATATCGCGTTGAAGCGCGAGTGTGAAAGGAGAGGCAAGTATGGGACGTAGTAGAAGCTCCATGTCCACCCTCCTGTCAGAAGCAGCATGATGGGAATCCACCAGGGTCCCAGGGAATGTCGACTCGGAGCAAGTCTGCTCGCGGTCGAGAAGCCACACGTGCTAACCTGCAAATAAGATCGAGAACAAACAAGCACGTGTGTATGGTAGGGACAAGACCCTCCAAAAAGTCAGCTGACGAAAATCCTTTCCCGTAGATCGACTGACTATACATATCATGAGGATGGCATATGTCGATGCGGGATGAATGACAACTCAAAGGGATATGAATAGCCTCGTCAGAACTAAACAGCTCAAAATGATATGAGAGGGGTTTCAAATCTACCTGGATAGTGGATGGGGTGAAGTTTGGGCTAGGAAGGACCTCCACGGGGGTCGTGTCTGGTAGATCAAGATGAACAGACTCCCCTACATCAGAAAGAAGTCCCTCAAAATCAAATGAGAATGTCTCCCTCTCGATCTTGTGGCTCAAGGAATCATCCAGGAAGTCCGTAGGATCAAAAGTGAAGCTCTCCAATTCAGACTCCTGAAGCTGCGGATCATCAACCAACACATCCTTTGAATGCTGGGTCATGAGTCGCTCAGATTGCTTAACCAAGCCCTCCATCAGTGCCTCTAGTTTGGATGTATCCTCATTTTTGGGAGGCGACTGTGGAGACGGATGTAGAAACTCATGCACCTTTTTCAAATGACGCTCAAACAGCACCTCAAGTCTAGATGGTGTATCCTCATATGTAGGAGGCTGCTGTGAGTACTGCTGATGTGACAAGTACGGAAGCTGATATGATGTACATGGGTGCTGCTCTCCGTACCTAAAACCCTGCGAAAGATAACTAGGAGAAGACGATGAGATAACAGGGTGGTTGTTCCTATACAGTGAATTTGGGTATACAGGCCATCCAGGATGATATATAGTGGATGCATGACCACGCTGACAAGCGGCGGGCGAATGACCTCGAATACCACAAATACAACATATAGGAGCAACACTAATATGAGCAAATAATCCACGAAGGGCTGTATCCATCTGACGAGGCAAATCATCTAGTTTAGCACTGAGATTTTCACAAGCATCATAAAAAGACTGCGAACCATCCATATCCTTAATCAGCAAAAATCAATCAATGAGAAAAGGACAAGAGGAAGTGCAAGAAATAAAAGAGCTGGGAGGGAAAAAGGGGCGGAAAAAGATGCAAACAAAAACCAAAAACAAAAACAAAAACAAAATGATTTAATCTAGTTAAACACATTCACTTTCATCTAGTCCCCGGCAACGGCGCCAAAAATTGATACCGGCCTAGACCGTCTCGCAATAGAACGAGGACGATGCAGTAGGCGAGTATTCTAGTCGTTCTTTCCTCAGGGACTAGAGAAACAAAGCGTGAATAACTAAATTAAATCAATGGCAAAAGAAAATAAATCGGACGAAAGAAAAGAGAGGGAAGATGCCGGAAGAAAAGAGATGGTCTCCTTGACAATCGACCAATGTTTATTCTAGACTAGTGTTTCGTAATACAAGCGATAGAAAGAAATCGTGTAGTAGTAGCGCGAGAGGCAGCGCTAACAACCATCATCGATCGCAATCTACAGCAAGTATCGATGAATCACGTGTCGAGCGAGCATTTATCAACTACAGACCTCTCAGCCACAAAACAGCACAGAGCACAACAAAGAGAGTGGACACTGAAATAAGAAAACAGAGCTCCCAGGACACCAATTCACACAACAACAGAACTGGGTCCAATTCACTCACACAATTGAATCTTGGAGTCTCATCTGCATTACCTGGATCATCCACACTCCGCAGGAAAATAAACAAACAAGACAATTCAAGCTTAAAGAGATAATACTGAGTGGGATTCTCCAGGGTCTTGATGAGGAGCAAGCAATTCAAAATACTCATAATATAGCAACATGCACAGAGCTTAATTAAACACAAAGCAAGATGAGCCAATAAAGCAAAAGTTCATTTCAAGGAAAGATGATAACAATTCAATGAACAGCTTGATGAACAACCAATCCCAATCCCAGCAAAATAGAAATCAAGCATGCAGGAAAACTCGAGTCAAAGATTAAACCAAAGAGGAAATGACAACAAGTTCAACAAAGAACTTGATTTGACAGGATTCAAATACTGAGATTGAGCAATAAGGAGAGTACATCATTTGATAGGGATTGGTCTTCAAGACTTCAATTAGACCAGAGTCTCAAAATTGCAAAACACAATTCCACTAACAAGTCAGAGACCCATCAGAGAAATAGGGCTCAAGAATTGCATAGCTACTGAAATTTAAACTCCAGAATCTCAATCACAATTCACAGGATACACAAGAAAGTTCAGTCAACAACAGTATCAATTGTCAATTGACTACTTTTAATTTTAGTTCAACAAAGATTAAATGGTCAAATTGGCTTCACAACTTAAGAGATTATCATTTCAGTACAACTCTGTATAATACATCTCAGAGCAAACTATCCAGGCAATCACAGCACATTTGTGCGAAATCGAAGAAAATGTACAGAAGAAAATGACTAATATGTGTGAAAGCATGAGGAGAATGTACAGAATAATAAGGCAAATCGAGTAAATGTCACACATGAAACCCCTGCATGAGTTGTGTTGTGATGATTGACATGGAGGATGACTCCCACTATCACTGAAGGTGATCTGATATTTGACCCAGCAATGGGAACATGAGTAGGGGTGGAGGGAGTACCGCCACAACTGTGGTTCGCGAGAGATCCACAGGGTCAGGGGTGAATTGTGAATGATACATAACAAAAGTTCTTGTTATCTCCACCTTGCCGCTCACAATATGAAGTGAATCAGGGGTCCAATCATTATGTTATGATAGGAAAGGCTTGAAAGTGGAATATCTTGCGGGTAAATTGGTACCTCTCTGCAGAGTAAAAAACGTATTCGAATACTCCGAGCTCCCGGGTTTATAGGAGTCTGCTGCGGTGGATTAAATCCACGGGGTGTGACACAAGTATTATTTTCTAAATAAAATGTGTTAAATCAAGATTACCCAAATGACATGTGTTGTCATGATAAGGAGTGCTGCCGTGGGCTGTCGTGTGTCGATGTGTCGCGGTAGTGCTATAATCTAGTGAACATGAATGATGATGTTATATTATGAAAAGTGCTGCCATGAGATGAGGTATGAAAGAAAAAGATTATTTTATAAACACCCATAATTCTTGACTAGTCTAGGTTCATATCATCACTACTATATGTATCTACTCTTACCTATGACTTGCTGAGTACGTAAGTGCTCACCGTTGTAACCTACAAATCAGTAGATGGAGCGTTCAATGATCAAGATGAAGGCATGGAGAACTTCTTGGATCCATAAGGAGGAGAGTCAGTCCCGTCATTGCCATTGATTTATACAGGTTTGGGTCCCGGTGGGGGCCCTAGTCCTGTCGGCGTGCTCCCGACCGGAGTGGGCTGGGGAGGCTCTCTCTGGGAGAGGCTTCCGGAGCACACCTGTGAGTTTTGGCTACTCTAGCAATAATGAATAACTTGTTCTTACAACAGGGGGTACAAGGGCTATTTACAGCCCCAAAAAGAAGAAAAAAGACTAAACTACCCCGGACGCCACCGTCAGATCGAGGGGTAGCGACGTCCTTCTCCCGGTCAGGAGCCTTGGATGCTTGACAGGTGGCCGCTGATTCCCGAGGCGCTCCTCGCGTGACCTGCACGTGATCAAGAACCAAAGACTTTACCTTAGAAGGGCGACAATGCCCGGGACAGGCATCGGAGGCCACGTCCCCGGGCAGATGGCGGCGCCCGGGACATGCACTGGAGGCAATGTCCCCGGGCGAAAGGCGGCACCCGGAACATGCACCGGAGGCAATGTGCCCGGGCAAATGGCGGCGCCTGGGATATGCCCCGGAGGCAATGTCCCCGGGCGAAAGGCGGCGCCCGGGGCAGGCACCGGAGGCCACGTCCCTGGGCGAAAGGCGGCGCCCGGGACATGCACTGGAGGCAATGTCCCCAGGCGAAAGGCGGCGCTCGGAACATGCACCGGAGGCAATGTCCCCGGGCAAATGGCGGCGCCTGGGATATGCCCCGGAGGCAATGTCCCCGGGCGAAAGGCGGCGCCCGGGGCAGGCACCGGAGGCCACGTCCCCGGGCGAAAGGCGGTGCCAGGGGTATGCCCGGAGGCAATGTCCCCGGGCGAAAGGCGGCGCCCGGGGCAGGCACCGGAGGCCACGTCCCTGGGCGAAAGGCGGCACCCGGGACATGCACTGGAGGCAATGTCCCCGGGCGAAAGGCGGCGCCTGGAACATGCACCGGAGGCAATGTCCCCGGGCGAAAGGCGGCGCCCGAGACATGCACTGGAGGCAATGTCCCCGGGCGAAAGGCGGCGCCTGGAACATGCACCGGAGGCAATCTCCCCGGGCGAAAGGCGGCGCCCGGAACATGCACCGGAGGCAATGTGCCCGGGCAAATGGCGGCGCCTGGGATATGCCCCGGAGGCAATGTCCCCGGGCGAAAGGCGGCGCCCGGGGCAGGCACCGGAGGCCACGTCCCTGGGCGAAAGGCGGCGCCCAGGACATGCACTGGAGGCAATGTCCCCGGGCGAAAGGCGGCGCCCGGAACATGCACCGGAGGCAATGTCCCCGGGAAAATGGCGGCGCCTGGGATATGCCCCGGAGGCAATGTCCCCGGGCGAAAGGCGGCGCCCGGGGCAGGCACCGGAGGCCACGTCCCCGGGCGAAAGGCGGTGCCAGGGATATGCCCCGGAGGCAATGTCCCTGGGCGAAAGGCGGCTCCCGGGGCAGGCACTGGAGGCCACGTCCTTGGGCGAAAGGTGGCGCCCGGGACATGCCCGGAGGCAATGTCCCCTTGCGGAAGGTGGCGCCCGGGACATGCACCGGAGGCAATGTCCCCGGGCCAATGGCGGCGCCCGGGATATGCCCCAGAGGCAATGTCCCCGGGTGAAAGGCGGCGCCCGGGGCAGGCACCGGAGGCCACGTCCCCGGCCGAAAGGTGGCGCCCGGGACATGCACCGGAGGCAATGTCCCCAGGCAAATGGCGGCGCCCGGGATATGCCCCGGAGGCAATGTCCCCGGGCGAAAGGTGGCGCCCGGGGCAGGCACCGGAGGCCACGTCCCCGGGCGAAAGGCGGCGCACGGAACATGCCCGGAGGCAATGTCCCCGTGCGGAAGGCGACGCCCGGGGCAGGCACTGGAGGCCACGTCCCTGGGCGAAAGGCGGCGCCCGGGGCAGGCATCGGAGGCCACGTCCCCGGGCGAAAGGCGGCGCCCGGGGCAGGCACCGGAGGCCGCGTCCCCAGGCGAAAGGCGGCGCCCGGGACATGCACTGGAAAAGGCGGCACCCGGGGCAGGCATCGGAGGCCACGTCCCCGGGCGAAAGGCGGCGCCCGGGACATGCCCGGAGGCAATGTCCCCGGGCGGAAGGCGGCGCCCGGGGCAGGCACCGGAGGCCACGTCCCCGGGCGAAAGGCTGCTAATATTGCTAACCTTTTCTTTCAAGAAATCGTTCGCTTGCATGGTATGCCTTCTACTATTGTGTCAGATCGTGATGCCAAGTTTTTGAGCCACTTTTGGAGAACTCTATGGAATAAATTGGGGACCAAGCTGCTGTTTTCAACAACATGTCATCCCCAAACCGACGGCCAAACCGAGGTAGTAAATCGTACATTATCTACTATGTTGAGGGCTGTTTTGAAGAAGAATTTGAAGATGAGGGAAGAGTGTTTGCCGCATGTTGAGTTCGCTTATAATAGGGCGGTACACTCCACCACCAAGGTAAGTCCTTTTCAGGTAGTGTATGGCTTCAATCCCCGTGCTCCTATTGATCTATTACCTTTACCTACTAGTGAACGAGTTAATCATGATGCTAAGGAATGTGCTGAATTTATTCTGAAATTACATGAAAAGACTAAAGAAAATATTGAAATGATGAATGAAAGGTATAGGACTGCGGGAAGTAAAGGTAGAAAGGAAGTAAAACTTGACCCGGGTGATTTAGTATGGTTACACTTGAGAAAGGATCATTTTCCAGAATTGCGAAAGTCTAAATTAATGCCTAGAGCTGATGGTCCTTTCAAGCTACTTGAGAAAATAAATGATAATGCATATAAACTTGAGTTGCCGCCCGAATTTGGGGTTAGTCCCACATTTAACATTGCAGATTTGAAACCGTTCATGGGAGAAGAAGATGAGCTTGAGTCGAGGATGACTCCACTTCAAGAGGGGGAGGATGATGAGGACATCACTCCTATGCATACGCCCGAGACTCCTCCAGTTGTGATGCAAGGACCCATCACAAGAGCACGAGCACGGTAATTGAATCAACAGGTGAGCTCGTTCCTAAGTGCCCGTGTATATACTTGTGAGGATAGTATGCTACCTAATGATATTATTGATTATATTGTACTTAGGAACTTTGGAGAGGATCATGAAGGCCTTGGGAACCAGCAAGGGCCAGGAGGGAGGCCAGGAGGGCGTCCAAGTCAAGTTGGAGTCCCAATTCATCTCGGAGTCGGAGTCCCAATTCATCTCGGAGTCGACTACCTCGGCCACCAGGAGCAGTGTTCACTAAAATCGTCGCCCAGGCCACAAACGGACTTCGATTTCAATGATCCACATATGTATCGAAAGCTAAGGAGATAACCTTTCCAATGGCACCAGTTTCAGGTCAATTGGACTCCTGAGTCGACGGGAATTCGCGTTGCAAGTTGGCGGACAGAATCTGTCCCAGGGTGCTGCGTCACCAATTTGGGCGTGTTGGAGTCCATCACGGACACGTCTAGGGTTTCTAGGACGTCCCTTAGCCCTTATATTCAGTAGCCGCCGCTAGGGTTTGGTTTGGGTTTTTCTTAGATTAATCTGTCAAAGAACAGTTTCGCCGTGTATCGGTTTGTGGAACCCCAACTCGTGAGATTCAATTTATATTTGCAATATTTCAGATTGCTTCTTTCTCGTTCTTGCTTGTGTTCTCGATTCGCATGCAGGGATAAGCCTTCTTGGCGAGGTCAATCGTGTTTGTGCATGGTTGATAACCAACGGAGCCGTGGTGTAGCGATTGCTGGGTTCGGATCGGTTCTGATCGGAAGCCGGATCGTCAACGTCGAGTCTCCACCAATCGACTTACCTCTACCTGTCGGAAGATCGGGCCACTGTGCGCATCAAGTGGTATCAGAGCCTCGGTTTCCCGTCAGGTATCATTGTATCCCCTTTAGTTTTGTTTTGCCATCGTCCTAGAGTCCAGAAAATTTGCCCCACAAAAAAGTTCATCATCAATTCCGCTGTCCTACAACCCTTTGAGCTTTGCAATTTCGTTTTCAGTATTGTATTGTTGAGTATTGATCCATAGTCATCGTCTTGTTGCTGGTTTGAGGTCGCGAGCCGCCTTGTGTCAATTGCCCTGCACCGCTGGCCATCCTTTTTCACCCGCAAACCTAATCCTATTCTAGCCTAACCGGGAGAAAGATCTGAATTCGCGAGCAATTCCAGATTGTGCAGTGTTCACTAAAACTGGCATAACTTTTGCATACGAACTCCGATTTGGGCCTACTTTTTTTTGTTTCGAAGGGTACGACGATGCGCATCTGAAAATTCCACAAGTCTTTAGACCTGTGCATTTTTTTTTGACCCTCAAAAAAGCTTCTAAGTCCGAGTTTCGACGCCCGGAAGTTTGCTGTCCTGTTTTGTCAATTCTTTCGGGCATCGGTTTCCTGTCGTTTGTTGCTTCAAATTGTGAGATTTTTGTTTCTCCTCTGAGTTAAGAGGTATATATTTGTGTTAGAAAAAAAAAAAAGAAGTGAAAAAAAAAAATAAGAGGAGAGAAAGAGCCAAACCGGCAAAAAAAAAAAAAAAAAAAAAAAACAACAGAGAGAAGAGAAAGAGAAGTAGAAAATCAGAATTGCTTGCATCATTTGAGTCCTTTGTGCTGTGATATATCCCTTGCTAGGTTGAACTAGTTATAGGAGCACGCTTAGGCCAGCAACTGTGACAAGAACTTTGAATCTTTATTCAGCTTTGCTAACTGTTTTCGAAATTTGCTAATCCTTGCTACTATACTTTGCCTTCCAAGCTCCACCTTTCTTCTGATCAGTTCAAGTTCAATTCGGCAATCGCTACACTCAAGCTTGTCACGGTATCATGAACCAGCCGCCGGTTGTACCACCTGTTGCATTGGTAAGAACACTTGTAAGAGCGTGGTAAGACGCTTGAGAGTGAGTGAAACCACCTTCTGCCGCCAAAGTAGTTGATAGGGATTATACCACCGGTTGTTTTTGTTTCTTTTGTCTTTCTTTCAACTAACAATGGCAGGTAATGAGGAAGATGAGTGTGTTACACGGAACGAGCTTAACAACGCGCTCAATGACATCAACGCAAACATCGCAAGGATCGGCCAAGATAACGACCAAAGATTGGAGAGGATAGAGCGAAGCATCGCCAATCTTCTTATCAGGTTGGAAAATTTTGAGAGACAGCCGCCTCCCAATGGAGCTCGCAGAGTGGAAGATCAAGAAGAGTCTGTCGCGGGAGATGAAGTGGATGGAGAGGGCCATGATGCCTTTGCCGCTCGCGCCGCTGCACAGGATGTGCGACAACAACAACGCCTGAATAACAACCGTCAAGGTATGGGAGGTAACAATTTTAATCCTCGTAATGGTCGTGGACATGATGATTCTTTTGCTAGAGTTAAATTTACCATACCATCTTTTTCTGGTACTTATGATGCTGAAGTTTACTTAGATTGGGAAATGACAGTTGAACAAAAATTTAACTCCCATCTTGTTCCTGAGATACATAGAGTTAGACAAGCTACTAGTGAGTTTAAAGATTTTGCTATCATTTGGTGGAATGAGATAGTAAATGCTGGATTAGCACCAGATACATGGGATAGATTAAAACAAGCTATGCGTAGAAGATTTGTTCCTCCTTATGAACGTGATATGCGCAAGAATTTGCAACGCTTAAATCAAAATAATAAATCTGTTGAGGAGTACTACCAAGAGCTACAAATAGGCATGTTGCGTTGTGAGGTAGTTGAGGATGAGGAGGATAAGATGGCTCGTTTTTATGGGGGATTACGGCGCGAGATTCAGGACATAATTGATTACAAAGAATATAATTCTATCAATAGATTGTTCCAGCTTGCTATGTTGGCAGAAAAAGAATTGCAGGGAAAACAGCAAAGGCCAAGGAGTAATTTCGGCAACATACCCACACCAAAGACAACGCCGGGGACAACCAAATCAGCTCCACCCCTTTCTGTTCGGTCTGCTGCCCCCTCCATGAGTAGGGCGCGTTCAGCAGCACCATCACCGCCATCACGAGTTCCCGAGGTGAGTAAATCTAACCATGTGCAGGCACCAACAAAGAGTTCTTCATCGGTGGCTTCCACGGGTCGAACCACGGAAATTGTGTGCCACCGATGCAAGGGGATGGGCCATGTCATGAAGGATTGCCCAAGTCGTCGAGCTTACATTGCAACAGAAGAAGGTGGGTACATTAGTGCTAGTGATGTTGAGGATGAATATTCTCTTGTAGCTAACCTTGCAGATAATGAGGATGACCATGAGACGGACGACGATGATGAGGAGATTTTAGGGACCGCTGCCACCAAGAATTATAGGACAATCATTGTGCAACGAGTGTTGAGCGCTCAAATGGAGCAAGCGGACAAGCTACAACGCCATAATTTGTTTCAGATGTACCTCATCGTCAAGGACCGTCGTGTTCGTGTCATAATTGATGGTGGGAGCTGCAATAACTTGGTGAGTTCAGATCTGGTGGAGAAGCTTTGCTTGCCCACACGTGCACACCCTCATCCCTACCATATTCAATGGTTCAATAACAGCGGTAAGGTGAAGGTAACACAAACTGCAAGAGTGCAATTTTCCATTGGAACATACCATGATTTTGCTGATTTTGATGTAGTGCCTATGCAAGCATATTCCCTTTTGTTAGGCCGTCCATGGGAATTTGATACTGATGCAATTCATCACGGTAGAAGTAACAAATACACTCTTATGCACAAGGGGAAGAAAATCACTTTGCTCCCTATGACTCCTACTAAAATTGTGCAATGTGACAAAGAGAGAGCTGAAAATGAGAGAAAAGAGAGTGCGCTTGAATCTGAAAATCAGCAAGTGGCTAAAAATATTTTCCCACCTAAGAAAGACAAGAAAGAACCTAGTTCTAGGTCCGAGGGAATTAAATTGAAGGGTGGTGTTATGCTTGCTACAAAATGTGACCTTGCTGAAATTAATGAGAATGATGCACCGTGCTATGCTTTGATATGCAAAGATGCTTTGTTTTCATTGGATGATATGCCCAGTACTTTGCCTCCTGCTGTCACTAACCTTTTGCAGGAGTATGCAGATGTTTTTCCTGCCGAGATACCTCCAGGACTCCCACCCATACGAGGGATTGAGCACCAAATTGATTTGATACCTGGAGCGAGTTTGCCAAACCGAGCTGCTTATAGGACCAACCCCGAGGAGACTAAGGAGATTCAGCGCCAAGTCCAAGATCTTTTGGACCGCGGGTATGTACGTGAGAGCCTTAGTCCTTGTGCTGTTCCTGTTATTTTGGTTCCTAAGAAAGATGGCAGTTGGCGCATGTGCGTAGATTGTAGAGCCATTAACAATATCACAATAAGGTACCGTCATCCTATTCCTAGGTTAGACGACATGCTTGATGAGTTAAGTGGTTCTATAATTTTTTCTAAGGTTGACTTGCGTAGTGGATACCACCAAATAAGAATGAAATTGGGAGATGAATGGAAAACAGCCTTTAAAACCAAGTTTGGATTGTATGAGTGGTTAGTCATGCCTTTTGGTTTAACTAATGCACCTAGCACTTTCATGCGCTTAATGAACGAGGTTTTACGAGCTTTCATTGGGAAATTTGTGGTGGTTTATTTTGATGATATATTGATTTACAGCAAGTCGTTACATGAACATCTTGATCATCTACGTGCTGTTTTTGATGCTTTGCGTGCTGCACGTTTATTTGGTAACCTCGAGAAGTGCACTTTTTGCACCGAACGAGTATCGTTTCGTGGCTATGTTGTGACTACACAGGGAATTGAGGTGGATGAAGCCAAGGTGCATGCGATTAAGAGTTGGCCAACGCCCACGATGATTTCACAAGTGCGGAGCTTCCATGGACTTGCCGGATTTTACCGCCGCTTTGTGAAGGATTTCAGCACCATTGCAGCCCCATTGAACGAGTTGACAAAGAAGGGAGTTGTGTTCCATTGGGGGCAAGCACAGGAGCATGCCTTCAACCTTTTGAAAGATAAGCTTACTAATGCACCTTTACTCCAACTTCCTGATTTTAATAAGACCTTTGAGCTTGAATGTGATGCTAGTGGGGTTGGACTTGGCGGTGTTTTGATGCAAGATAGTAAACCTGTTGCTTACTTTAGCGAAAAATTGAGTGGTCCTGTTTTGAATTATTCCACGTATGATAAAGAATTGTATGCTCTTGTGCGATCTTTAGAAACGTGGCAACATTATCTTTGGCCCAAAGAAATTGTTATTCATTCCGATCATGAGTCACTAAAACATATTCGCAGTCAAGTGAAACTGAATTGTAGACATGCTAAATGGGTTGAATTTGTTGAATCTTTTCCTTATGTTATCAAACACAAGAAAGGGAAGGATAATGTGATTGCTGATGCCTTGTCTAGGAGATATACCATGTTGTCCCAACTTGATTGTCGTATATTTGGATTGGAATCAATTAAAGAACAATATGCTAATGATGATGATTTTAAGGATGTCTTGCTGCATTGCAAAGAGGGAAGAACATGGGACAAATATGTGAAAAATGATGGATTTGTGTTTAGAGCTAACCGCCTATGCGTTCCAGTTGGATCCGTTCGTTTTCTTTTGATACAGGAAGCTCATGGAGGAGGTTTGATGGGTCATTTTGGTGCCAAGAAGACGGAGGCCGTTCTGTCCGCTCACTTCTTTTGGCCGAAGATGAGGCGAGACATTGAGAGGTTTGTATCCCGCTGCACTACATGTCAAAAGGCTAAGTCACGATTGAATCCACATGGTTTATATATGCCTCTTCCTGTTCCTAGCACTCCATGGGAGGATATATCTATGGACTTTGTTTTAGGACTGCCTAGGACCAAGAGGGGGAGGGATAGTATTTTTGTGGTGGTTGATAGATTTTCTAAGATGGCTCACTTTATTCCTTGTCATAAGAGCGACGATGCTGTTAATATTGCTAACCTTTTCTTTCAAGAAATCGTTCGCTTGCATGGTATGTCTTCTACTATTGTGTCAGATCGTGATGTCAAGTTTTTGAGCCACTTTTAGAGAACTCTATGGAATAAATTGGGGACCAAGCTGCTGTTTTCAACAACATGTCATCCCCAAACCGACGGCCAAACCGAGGTAGTAAATCGTACATTATCTACTATGTTGAGGGCTGTTTTGAAGAAGAATTTGAAGATGAGGGAAGAGTGTTTGCCGCATGTTGAGTTCGCTTATAATAGGGCGGTACACTCCACCACCAAGGTAAGTCCTTTTCACGTAGTGTATGGCTTCAATCCCCGTGCTCCTATTGATCTATTACCTTTACCTACTAGTGAACGAGTTAATCATGATGCTAAGGAATGTGCTGAATTTATTCTGAAATTGCATGAAAAGACTAAAGAAAATATTGAAATGATGAATGAAAGGTATAGGACTGCGGGAAGTAAAGGTAGAAAGGAAGTAAAACTTGACCCGGGTGATTTAGTATGGTTACACTTGAGAAAGGATCGTTTTCCAGAATTGCGAAAGTCTAAATTAATGCCTAGAGCTGATGGTCCTTTCAAGCTACTTGAGAAAATAAATGATAATGCATATAAACTTGAGTTGCCGCCCGAATTTGGGGTTAGTCCCACATTTAACATTGCAGATTTGAAACCGTTCATGGGAGAAGAAGATGAGCTTGAGTCGAGGACGACTCCACTTCAAGAGGGGGAGGATGATGAGGACATCACTCCTATGCATACGCCCGAGACTCCTCCAGTTGTGATGCAAGGACCCATCACAAGAGCACGAGCACGGCAATTGAATCAACAGGTGAGCTCGTTCCTAAGTGCCCGTGTATATACTTGTGAGGATAGTATGCTACCTAATGATATTATTGATTATATTGTACTTAGGAACTTTGGAGAGGATCATGAAGGCCTTGGGAACCAGCAAGGGCCAGGAGGGAGGCCAGGAGGGCGTCCAAGTCAAGTTGGAGTCCCAATTCATCTCGGAGTCGGAGTCCCAATTCATCTCGGAGTCGACTACCTCGGCCACCAGGAGCAGTGTTCACTAAAATCATCTCCCAGGCCACAAACGGACTCCGATTTCAATGATCCACATATGTATCGAAAGCTAAGGAGATAACCTTTCCAATGGAACCGGTTTCAGGTCAATTGGACTGCTGAGTCGACGGGAATTCGCGTTGCAAGTTGGCGGACAGAATCTGTCCCAGGGTGCTGCGTCACCAATTTGGGCGTGTTGGAGTCCATCACGGACACGTCTAGGGTTCTAGGATGTCCCTTAGCCCTTATATTCAGTAGCCGCCGCTAGGGTTTGGTTTGGGTTTTGCTTAGATTAATCTGTCAAAGAACAGTTTCGCCGTGTATCGGTTTGTGGAACCCCAACTCGTGAGATTCAATTTATATTTGCAATATTTCAGATTGCTTCTTTCTCGTTCTTGCTTGTGTTCTCGATTCGCATGCAGGGATAAGCCTTCTTGGCGAGGTCAATCGTGTTTGTGCATGGTTGATAACCAACGGAGCCGTGGTGTAGCGATTGCTGGGTTCGGATCGGTTCTGATCGGAAGCCGGATCGTCAACGTCGAGTCTCCACCAATCGACTTACCTCTACCTGTCGGAAGATCGGGCCACCGTGCGCATCATTAGTGCCCTAGTTCTCTCTTAGTTAGTTAGACCTATCTGCTCTTTCTTCAGAAGAATCAGTATGGTGTACACGAAGAGAAGATCGCAAGGTAGTCAAGAGGACAGGGAGCAGGCTTCGCCCAGGGAAGACCCTGCAAGGGGAGGACCTTCATCTCAACAGAGACCCCAGGAATCAAACCTTTCTCAGGAAGATCAGCCAACCCTCCAAGAAATTCTTCTCTCCATGGAAAAGAGCAGGTAGGAGGCACAAGCTGCCCACACCCAGTTGTTGGCCCAGATCATTCAAAAGATGCCAGGAGGGACATCTGAAGGAACTGCTGTTGGAACCCGGCTATGGGATTTTCAGAAGACCCGACCACCAACATTTGCTAGTGCAACTGATCCCATCGTCGCCGATGATTGGCTCAGGGACATCGAGAGGAAGTTGGATACAGTTCGTTGTAACGACCGAGAGAAAGTTTTATTCGGATCACACCAACTTACAGGAGCAGCAGCCGCATGGTGGATAAACTATCAAGAGGCTCACCCTGACAAGGATAACATATCTTGGACGGAATTTAAAGAACAATTCCGGAAATTTCATGTACCCATCGGTGTCATAGCCGCCAAACGCCGAGAGTTCCGAAAATTGGTACAAGGGAGCCAGACCGTTACGGAATATCTGCACCAATTCAGCCATCTAGCTCGCTATGCGCCAGGAGACATCGACACGGAGGACAAAAAGATTGAGCGCTTCACCGAAGGACTTCAGCACTATCTGCAGTACCAGATTGCCTCCCACGAATTTTCAGAGCTCCAAACCTTAGTCAATCGGGTATTGAAGGTGGAAGAAAAGAGGAGCATAGGAGAAGAAAGTCGAAAAAGAAAGATGCTACAGCAAGCACGGCCGCCAGCCAACCCAACCAGGGGAAGGGTCCCAACATCTCCCAATTTCCGACCAGTCTACCAAGCACCAAGATCACCAGCAACACCATCATGTCCAAGCTGCAAAGGAGCTCACTACCAAAGGGACTGCCCTCATGCTAGAACTCAGTGTTTTCACTGTGGGCAGTATGGACACCGCAAAGACAGTTGTCCTTGGATTCAGCTCCCAACGTCAATAGCAAGATCGCAAGCTGGAACACCGACGATGACATCCAGAACCACAGCTTCACCACCATTGCAGAGCCCAGAGGAAGTTCGCCCAACAGAGGAGGAACCATAGCAGGCCGAGAACGAGGAAGAGGAAGAGGACAGATGGGAAGCCGAGGAGGCCGATTAAACTTCACCTCTCTTCAAGAAGCAAACAACACCACCAACATTCTCCTAGGTAGATTCTTGATCCAGTCTGCATATGCTTTAATACTGTTGATCCTGGAGTTACAAATTCATTCATATCAGAAGATTTTGCATTTAAAGTGGGAATAAATATGGTACCTCTAGAGTACTCTATGGTTATACAGACCCCAGGAGCTAAGTTGCCTGTATATTTAGCTTGCCATCATATATAACCTTCAGAGTAGAAGGGGAAGAGTTTATGGCTAGCCTATTAGTCCTAAAACTGCAAGGCCTAGATATTATATTGGGAATGGATTGGTTATCCCAACATAAAAGTCTAGTGGATTGTGAGAGGAAAACTCTGAGCCTTGTTAGTAACCAGGGAAAGAAAGTCTTGTTTCATCTGGACAAGTCGTCAGTCGAGAAACCACAAGGGTCTATTCAAGCACTTTAGAAGATATGCTTGGATCAATTGCCCATAGTACAGGAATACTCGGACGTATTCCCAAAAAGAACTCCCAGGGATGCCACCTGATAGGGAGATAAAGTTTACCATTGAGCTTAAACCAGGAGCGGCACCTATAGCTAAGAGATCATATAGGATGCCGGTAGCAGACTTAGAAGAGTTGAAAAGTCAGCTAGAGGAGCTAGAGAGTAAAGGATTTACTGACCTAGTGCTTTACCTTGGGGAGCCCCAATGCTGTTGAAGAAAGATGGAACTCTAAGAATGTGCGTGGATTACCAAGCGCTGAATGAGGTGACCATTAAGGACAAGAATCCACTGCCAAAGAATGATGAACTATGCGACCAACTTCGAGGAGCCAGAATATTCTCCAAGATAGCCCAAAAGCCCGGCTATCACCAACTGGAAATCAGGAAGAAGGACATAACCAAGACTGCTTTCACTACAAGATACGGGCTGTACGAGTTTACTGCAGCCTTCATGAACATCTTGAACAACACATTCATGGATCATCTCGATAAGTTGTCATTGTGCTCATAGACGACACCCTCATCTACTCCAGAAGTCCAGAGGAACATAAGTGGCACTTGCACAAAGACTTGAGAAGACCAAGAGAGTACAAGTTCTATGCCAAATTCGACAAGTGTGAATTTTGGATGACGAAGATTGCATTTCTCGGCCATGTTTTGACAGAAAAAGGAATTTTAGTGGACTCGGCCAAGATCGCTGTGATCAAGGAATGGAAGCAACCTACCAGCGTGTCAGAGATCAGAAGCTTTTTGGGATTAGCAGGTTACTATCAGAGATTTATTGGAGGATCTTCTCAGATTGCTAAATCCCTTACCAATCGTTTTAGGAAGGAAGTCACATTCGAATGGACCGCCAAGTGCGAGGAAAGTTTCCAGAAACTTAAGGAAAAGTTAACAACCACACCAGTCCTCACATTGCCAGATAGTAAGGATGACTTCGAAGTGTTCTGTGATGCTTTGAAGACTAAGCATAGGCTGTGTGTTGATACAAAAAGGCCAAGTGGTAGCTTATGCTTCATGACAGCTAAAGCTGCATAAGGAAAACTACCCTATTCATAACTTGGAGTTAGCAGTGGTAGTACATGCCTTGAGGATATGGCAACATTACTTGCTTGGGAATAAGTGTGAAATCTACACGGATCATAAGAATCGCAAGTATATTTTCACCCAGGCAAAACTCAACATGCGCCCACATCGTTGGCTAGAGCTAATCAAAGACTATGACCTCAGCATTCTCTACCACCCAAGAAAAGCCAATGTGGTAGCAGACGCTTTGAGTAGAAAGGCCTACACTTTACAAGAAGTTGTGTTGAATAACCCACACTTACAGCAAGAATTGCAAGGACTAGAGATAGAAGTGGTACCGTCAGGGAGGTTAGCCACTCTCACAGTAATATCCTGACTCAAGGAACAAATAGAGAGTGCTCAAAAGGAAGATAAAGAGATCTGCAAGATCAAGAGCCGAATTAGATTAGGTAAGGCTCAGGATTTTTCTGAGGACGAACAAGGAATTGTATGGTACCAAGGAAGGATCTGTGTACCTCAAAGCGCAGACCACAAAGAGCTGATTCTGCATAAAGCTCATCAAACTTCATACTCAATACACCCTGTTAACATCAAGATGTATCAGGACTTGAAAACTCGATTTTGGTAGGTCGATATGAAGAAAGAAATTGCGGCATACATTATAAGAGGTGACACGCGCCATAGGATCAAGGCCGACCCTCAGAAGATAGTCTCAGATCGTGGAAGTCAGTTTACATCAAAGTTTTGGGACCAACTTCATGAAACCTTGGGAACCTAGATGCAGTCCAGCACTGCATATCATCCACAGACGGGGAAACAAACTGAGAGAGTCAATCAGATCCTGGAAGAATTGCTAAGAGCTTGCATTTTGAATAATGGGACTTCATGGGAAAAATGCTTACCATTTGCAGAAGTTACCTATAACCACAGTTATCAGGCTAGTCTGCAAATGGCACCATTTGAAGCTTTATAGGGACATAAGTGCAGAACCCCATTACATTGGGATGAGTCAGGAAGAAGGAACGTAATCGGACCGTTCAAGATACTCAAGAGAAAGAGGAGAAGGGTCCTATAAACTGGAACTACCATCAGAACTTGGAGGAGTACATGATGTATTCCATGTCTCTTAACTTTGGAAATGCCTAGAGGAACCTGCGGATCAGGTAGAAACTCTTGGTATTTCGTTGCAGAAGAACCTCACCTACCTTGAGCAACCACTCCGGATTGTAGCCAGAGATGAGCGTCAACTTCAAAGAAAGAAGATCAAGCTGTGCAAAGTTCAATGGAAAAAGAGGAAGATTTGCTTCAGACCTATCCCCATCTTTTCTCTTCCCTAGGTAAATCTCGGGGCGAGATTTCTTTAAGGAGGGTAGGCTTGTAACACCCTGGTTTTGGGGGTGAAAAGTTTTTGCATAAAATCCTGCATGCATGTATCCCTGTAGCAGTAGCCAGATCAGCTGAACCCTAATCTCTCCCAAACCCTAAAAATCTCCAAATCTATTCTCTAGATCCAGATCAAGATCTGACCATCCAGATTTAACCTACCAGTTATTCTGAAGATAAAAGTCTTCAGAAACCAGATTGAATTCTAACCGTAACTCCCAGTATCTAAACCTCCTTCTGTTTTCGAAAACAGGAAATTCAGATTTACCCTAAGTACCCCAGTTTCCAGATAATTGAGTTATCATGATCTAACCCTATCCAGACTCAAGTAACTTTTGGAATATATTCCTAGGTATACCCTCAACTTACTCCAAAAAGTTGGGAACCAGATTGTTTCATCTAAACACTTTTCACAGTTTAGTCCAAATTTTACTGCGAATAAGTCCTTTTCTGTTTACCTGGAAGCCTGAAAAGGCTAAAATTCACAAATCAACTCCAACCTCAGAATTTCTTCAGGGAACACCTCCCAAATGATATTTGATACATATTTCCCTTCTGTTTAAACTTCAAAATCTCTCCCCAATCACCAGAATTCAAGATCGACAAAATCCAGATCTATTTTACCCTAATTTTACCCTATTTTCGAAAATAGGTGAAATCCCTCAAACCTTATCAAATTTTCTCCAGATTTGAGCTAAATGAGTATTAATAGAAATATTATACTCATCCATTAAATCAAATTCCAGATTAAACCTCTCTAAGACTAGAATTACAAATCAGTCCACTTTTCAACAGAAATCATTACACTTATGCCCCTGGTTTCGACCTCACCTCAGTTCACGACCAGAAGGTGTCTTCGACCAGCGCCTGGGACTTCGACCACCACCTGGAACAGCGCACGAGCACGGGAGCCTTCGACCTCGAGCGCGCCACTGCTGTTGCTTCGCCTGCTGCCACGTGTGTGCTCGGCGTTGGCCACTGTGGATCTTCTCCAGCGAGGATCGCGACCAGCTAGTTTCTCCCGTTTGCACGCCACCGGCAACGGCTCCAGCAGGAAAGCTTAGCCACGTGGAGTTCTTGCCGCGGCCAGCCATCGTGTCACCTTCACTTCGCAGCAGCTCCAGCTGCAAAAGCTCTCACGGCCGCTGAACAGGTCACCTCCATCGCCAGCTCGCCGTGAAGTCGCAATTCTGTCACTTCCTTGCCGGCTACAACTCCCCGAGCTTTTCCAACCGTTGAAGCACCTCCAGCTTACCTATTTAAACCCCCTGGGACTTAGCCAACTCCACCACACAGCAAAACACCAGAAAACCAGCAGTTCACTATGTCTTCTTCTCCTCCGGTGAGCAGCAAAGAGGGAGCTTCGGTGCTAGCTTCCACCACTGCTTCCTCCTTCGATCCAACACCCCCAGTGAGCTTCTCTCATCTCCCTCATGCTTCTCGACCTTGGAATTTAGTTTAAATACCCTCAGTCGCCGGCAATTTCAGTTTACTCCAGTAGCTCCGGCGAGCAATTAACTTCATTCCAGAACGAATTGATCTTCGAGCCAGTAGTGAAAGATGCTTAGAATAGCTCACTTAAGACCCCTGAGCTACTGGTTTGAACAAATTCGTTGTAAAACAAAAACCCCCAATTTCCAGCCATGAACATGAACTTGTACTTACTGATTTAGCTTCTCTGTTGAGTAATCTGTTAATCTATCTTCACCAATGCATTTCTAGTACCCTGAGGACCATACTCAAGCAAGGAATTGAGTTCAATCACTTTAAATCAGAAATGCCCAAAACAGATTTGAGTTCATCTTTTCTCCAGCCAGTATCTTCCAAATCCAGCCACTCCAGCTCAAACCACTTTGCCATTTAGATGTCTTGGAACATTTTGAGCAACTTTGTCTTCTATCACGACTTCTAATTCGGCCTAGATTGTGAGATATAGCTATGCCCTAGTTGGCTGTACTGTTTATGTTGCATGTGCTCCAGGCCAGTCAACTTCTTTGCCGGTTTTCATCACTTTCCGGCCATCTCCTGCCCTAGATCCTGTTGAGACATTTGTTCCTGTTACAAATGTCTAACTACCAGACAAAGTGGTGCATCATTTGGAGCCCTAGATCAAAAGTTATGGCAAACCCTAGTTTCTGGCCATGTCAACTCTATGTCAAACTATGCCAGTCAGTGGCATTAGCCCTGTTCACCCACCTCTGGTCATGAAAAACAGAAAATACTTTGTCAAATAGTTGCCTCACTACCTTGTGCACCATATGCTTGAATCAAAACTCATTTTGGCCACTGGGAACTATTCAAACCATGTCAATGCCATTCTTCGGCATTGTCAGCCCTTGTCAGCCAATGGCATTGGGCCAGTTTGACCCCTTCTGGGTATGCAAACTGAACATAACCTTGTCCCTTAGACTCCTGATGTTGTGATCTACATTTTATTCTACTGTCACAACTTGAGTTGAGCCCTCTATCATCCATCGACCCTATGTCGATGCCTTGAACCGAATGTCGACCTAAAGACGTTCGCTGTTTTTGAGCGAACCAGCCACAGCCTTAGTACCACTCTGATATTTTGGAACATTTGGAACCTTGTAAACCTTTAATGACTAATCTTAACCCTAGTTCCATAGTTTAACCCTAATCGTTTCCCAGAACTCTCAAATCTTGTATCGCCTAAGTGTTTCTCCTTGCATTATCGCATATAGTGGAATAGTAAGAGTAGGATTGATTGTAATGCCTGTTTGCTTGTTTGATCCTTGTTCAGAGCAAGAGTCCGAGTTCGAAGACTTCGTCGCAGACCCGACATCAACTGCTATTTCTTACGACGCGGAAGGCAAGTCATATTCTTGAACATCTTGAACCTATATTTTATGAAATGCTAGAATATACCTTGATTATAAAATAGTATTGCATGAATTGAGAAAATAGATAAAATGGCAGCATCAGGCTGATTGCCTGTGGAAAGATAAACTGTTTAGCAATGAGCCATGAATTGATAAATATATGTATATAAATCTATATTCATGAAATAAAACCCCTAGCCATGACCAGTATTTTGGTATGGAATGGTGGTAGCACTGGAGGTGCTTGGCTGCACTGGTTGTGCGGGCACTGAAGGTGCATGGATTGTGGTATGATCTGGTCACTGGCATATAAGGACCTAGAACCTTGTGTTGTGCGTCTAGTGGCATGATTAACGTGCCAACCGCAAGCCTGGTATGGGACAGGCCTGAACAAGTAGTATGTGGATCACACATGAAACCCCTATATGACAAACTCACGATTAACACGGGGTGCGCTCCAACACATATCACAGGATGTGATCATGCACGCTGACCCTGAGGGGAAGACGCCAATTAGTGGGGGTTGTGAAACCCTGCCACAACCGTGGTTTGTGTGAAGAAAACCATGGGGTCTGGGGTGAATTGTGTGTGAAACATGGCAAAAGTGAATGTTATCTCCACCTTGCCACTCACAGTATGAAGTGAGTCAGGGGTCCAATCCTTGTGATAGGAAGGGCATGAAAGTGGATATATCTTGCGGGTAAATTGGTACCCCTCTGCAGAGTTAAAAATGTATTCGAATAAGGAGTATGCCGCGGTGGATTGAATCCACGGGGTGTGACACAAGTATTGTTTTATAAATTAAAATTTGTTAAGTCAAGATTACCCGAATGACATGTGTTGTCATGATAAGGGGTGCTGCCGTGGGCTGTCATGTGTTGACGTGTCGCGGTAGTACCATAATTTAGTGATCATGTGATATCTAAGAGGCATGTGGATTGTGCCCTAAGTATATGAAATGCTGCCATGAGCATGAGATTTGAAAAGCTTGGAAGAAAAGTATTTATGGAAAAACCCTCTCACCTCTTTTCCCTCAATAGCATAGGATCATGTCATCTCTACTATACGTATCTCTACTCTTACCTATGACTTGCTGAGTACGTAAGTGCTCACCCTTGCAACTTATCAACAATAGATGGAGTGCTACAATACCAAGACGAAGGCTTGGAAGATTTCGTGGATCCAGAAGGAAGAGAGCCAGTTCTGCCAGAACCCTGAAGTGTGCTGGTCTGCTGTCAACTTCTTACGACTGTGGGGGTTTCGCCTAGCTTCCGCCGAGTAGTTGTCTTTTGTTTTAATTAGACCTTTTGTGCCGTGAAGGCATTGTATTACTCTTGTTGTATCAGGCCAGCAGGCCATACTATTTATCAATGATATTTTGTAAGTTACTCTGCTGCAATGAACTCCTGTGCTTGACTTATCCTGGGAAGTCAGTGGTATGTATGTATGAGGCCAGCTGCAGCGAGCAAGGTCTCCACGGGAGTAGTCGTGGTACCCTGTGCGGGGCGCGACACAATGTCCCCGGGCGAAAGGCAGCGCCCGGGGCAGGCACCGGAGGTGACGTCCCCGGGCGAATGGCGGCGCCCGGGGCAGGCACCGGAGGCGACGTCCCCGGGCGAAAGGCGGCGCAACTTACCTGGACTTGATCTCGCGGAGATTTCCCCCAACAGAAGCCCCCCATGCCTTCCGGGGATGATGCTCGAGTCCCCGGAGGGTATGGTACATGTCACCAGGAAAATCTCCGGGCCAAGCTACCGGAGCCGTGACGCTTCCATTCCCGTGCCACGCGCTTATGACTGCGTCGTTTGGCCATAAATGCGCTCGCGGTTCAAACCGGTGCCTTGGTTTGCGCGCCCATCCCTTCGTTTCCCGCGCACAGTTTGAACTCCAATGGCCCAGATGTACTGCGAAGTGCCACGTGGCGCCCATCTGGACCACGCTTCACCCCTATAAATAGGGCCTTGGGGGGCCCGGGAAGCTCATTCCAAACTTTTCAAACCCCAGCGCCCTTAGCTCTCCCTGTAGCCCCCTCTCAGTAGCTAGCTCCCGGAAGCTTTAGGTCCCTCCCGCTCCCGAAGCCTTAGCCACCGGAAAAAACTTGATGGCCCCTAAGAGCCATGCGAAGACCACGGAGGTGCCCCCGGAGGAAGTCGCTCCGGACTTCCTGTGGGCGTCCGAGTTCACGGCCGGTGACTTAGAGTCCCTGGTCGAACGAGGAGTTGTCAAGGACGGGGACGTCCGGGTCCCCGTGAAGAAGGATGGAGCCCCCCGCCCCAGGCCCGGAGAGATTGTGGCCTTCGAGGCTTTCCTCGAGGCGGGGCTCCGGCTCCCGGTGCACCCATTGCTTTGGGAGTTTTTGAAGGAGTATGGGGTGGTTCTGAACCACCTCACGCCGAATGCCATCGTCCGGATGGGCCTATTCATATGGCTCTTCGAGACGGCAACCGGACGGGAGCCCACCCTGCGAGCCTTCCAGTACTTCTACGAGCCGGCAGCGAGGAGCTCCCACCTGGTGAAGGGGGGACCCAAGTCCCCCTTTGACTCGGTGATGGTGCAGATGCTACCGTCCCGGGTAGCCGATTACCCGGTGGTGGCCTCCTGGGACCATTGGGGGGATTGGATCCGGAGGTGGTTCTACCTCCGGGTCTGGGACAATGGGGTGGTGTACTCCCCGGAGGCCCCGACCTACAGCAGGTCGTCCGCGCCGAAGCCCCCGGTGTGGACGGACGAGGAGCTGGAGCTCCTCAGGAAGGTCATTGTTTCCCGGCGCACCAGCTCTATGCGGGACGCTGCTGAGGAGATGATGTTGTTGAGGATCTCCCCCTTCTCTCGCGGGAGAAGGGGGATCGGGATGGGCCTGGAGCAACGGCCCCCGGTGAAACCGGTGACCCGACGTAAGTCTTCGTTACTTGGTTCAATGCATTCACAAGTTTTACAAAATTTTTCTAACTCTTACCTTTCGCAGTCCGGCCGTACCCGGCGGCACGGGAGAAGGCGGAGAACCTCCTGGGAAGGTACTTCGCCGACGAGCACGAGCGCATCGTGCGCGTCGTGGGGGAGGGCCCTCCCCGGAACCTGGTAGCCGAGGCTTTCGGGCTAAAGCTACCGGAGAGGAAGCCCCTCCCTACCCCTGGATCGCACAAGCGGGGGAAGGAAGCCGCCGGGGGCTCTGAGCCTAAGAAGGCCAGAGTTCAAAGAGCCCCCAGCCCATCGATGACGCCGGCCTCGACGCCGGTGAAGGCCCGGGACGAGACCCCCGGGACCGGGCGCGCGCGGGCGCCGGCCCGGAAGGAAGCAACACCCCCTCTCCTGGAGAGCCCCGTTGAGGCTCGGGGGAAGGAACTGGCCGTGGGCGGGGCGGCGTCCGATTCGGCGGACTACGCCCCCTCCCCGCCTTCGGTGGCAGCCCTCCCGGCGCCGCCGGCACCTTTGGAGCCGGAGAAGCCGGAGGTGAGATTCGCGCAGGCCTCGCCTCCGCGGGTGGAGTGGCCGGTAGACGAGGGGGCGAGCCCCCCAGTCTACGAGGTCCCTCCGAAAGTGGAGGTCCCGTGGGCCCTCCTGCCGGGGAAGGGAAAAGGCCTGATGGTTCCTCCCCAGAGAGGGAGCCCTTCCGAGAGCTCCTCGGCGACTTCCTCGAAGGCCACCTCCTCGGCGACAAAGACGCCGACCACCGCCACCCCGGCCGAGATTATGCCGGGCGCTCAGGTCCGGGGACCCTTGATCGGCCGCGACGGGACCGACGTCGGGCGGGAGACCCCCCCTTTCCGCGGGGGAGGTTGCCCGCTACGCGGAGGGCTTGCAGACTCGGAAGGTCTTGGCCTACGTCGCGGAGGGGACGCTCCATGAGCGTTTTGGGGAGCTCCAGTCTCTCCAGATTCAGGTACTTACGCGAGTCGATGACGCTTTCTTTCGGCCCCCTACACTTGAATTTTTTCTAACTCCGGAGTTTGTAGGGGGCGGCCATTACCTGGGGCCTTGAGCAGTGGATCAGTCGGCTGCTGAAGGACGTGGAGGAGAGGGCCGCCACCTACCTGGGGCAGCGGGACGAAGTCCTCCAGGAGCTGGCCCGGGTCCGGGCCCAAGTCCACGTCTCCGAGGCCGTCAATGGCCGCCTCCGGTAGGAGGCCAAGGCGAAGGAGGAGGCCTTCCGGGAGCTCGAGGGCTCGAGCATCCGGGCGGTGATGGACGCGGGCTGCTCCGTCCGCTCGGCCCTCGAGAGCCTTGGCGTGAGCCTAGGCTCTGGGAGCAGCCCGGAGGTGCCCCTGGCCACACTCACGGAGGCTGTGTGTTTTCTTAACGCACAGGTCTCCGTGATCCTGGAGGCCGCAGATGCCGGGGCACGAGGCGGGGCAATCCTCGTGGTTGCGGCCGCAGCCGGGCTCGTGGAGCACCTGGGGGTGGGCGCCCGGGCGATCGGGGGCCGCATCCCTCGGAGCTTCCCCGAGTTCTTCGAGCCCTCGTGCCGGGAGGTGGAGCAACTCGCCGGAGGCTTCTACGACTGGATCGTCCGGGTGAGGTTCCTGGCACCGGCGCCTCCGACAGCGGATGCCCCGGCCCCGGCGGAAGCCCCCCGGGGGGAGGACGCCAATGATAAAGTATGAGCCTCCCCCCCGGGTCTTAGATAGGACCCTTTTTGCTTTCTTAGGATTTTGTTCCCGGTAGCTTCTTAGAAGAAGCCCCGGACACTTGTAAAAAGACATTATGAAATGCAATGGAATTGAAAATTTTTCTAAGTCTTGAATGCGGAAGCCAATGCGGAAGGCCCTCTCGCGCACGCGCTGGTTGTATGCGCGCGCCATCTCACGCTCGTAGATGGCGTGGTGGAGGAGCGCTCGGTCGCGTTCCTCCTCCACGAGGTCGATCTCCAGTCGCTGGTTGGCCTCATTGGCTTGGTATGCTGTGGTCGTAGCTCCGTCTAGGAGCTCGACTCGTAGCAACCGGAAGCCAATCTCCGGGGGGAGGACTGCCTCCGCCCCATAGACTAGGGAGAAAGGAGTACGTCCCGTCGCCCGGCTCGGGGTCGTGCGCATGGAACAGAGGATGCTAGGGAGCTCCTCTGCCCATGCACCCCGCTTAGAAGCGGCCTGCTCGAATCGCCGGCGCAACCCTTGTAGGATTACGCCGTTGACCCTCTCGACAGCCCCATTGCTCCAGGGATGGGCCACTGAGGCGAAGTGGATGACGAGTCCGAGGCCTTCGCAAAATTCCCGGAAATAAGCCGAGTCGAATTGGGTCCCGTTATCAACAGTGATCTCCCAGGGGACACCAAAACGACAAACGACGTTTTTCCAGAAAAACCGCTGGACGGCCCGGGACGTGATGCTGGCCAAGGGTTCCTCCTCTACCCACTTTGTAAAGTAGTCGACCGCGACCACCGCATACTTGTATCCTCCGGGCGCTCGGGGGAAGGGCCCTAGGAGGTCCATCCCCCAGCGCACGAAGGGCCAAGTGATGGGGATAGTCCGCAGCACTACAGGGGGGAGGTTCGAACCCTTGGCCATCTTCTGGCAAGCCTCGCACGCGGAGACAAGGTCTCGCGCGTCGCGCATGACCATGGGCCAATAGAAGCCCTGCCGGAGAGCCTTGGCCGCGATGGCACATGGGGCTAGGTGAGAGCCACAGCTCCCCGCGTGGATGTCTTCGAGAAGTTGGAGTCCCTCCGGCCGTGGGAGGCAGCACAGGAGGGTGGAAGCCCCCTGCTTGTAGAGCTTCCCTCCAGCAGGAGGTATGCTCGGGCTTTGGCCCGGAGGAGCTTAGCCTCGGTCTCATTAGGAGGGTCCCCCTCCCCTTGATGAAGGAGACGAGGGGGTCCATCCATGACGGAGTCTGGGTGATCTCGGCAACCTCCGGGACGCGAGGCTCGTCGCCCGTGTCCGGGGAGGCCACCGAGGGCTTCGTGATGATTTCCAGGAAGGCCCCCTTGGGGAGTGATTCCCAGGCGCTTGCTGCCCGGGCCAAGGCGTCGACCCGGTCATTGTCCCTTCGTAGGATATGCCGGGCCTCGAGGCCGTCGAAGTGCCTCTCCATCTTTTGCACCTCCTGCAAATAAAGACTCAAGTTTGCGTCATGGCACAGGTAAGACTTGTCCATTTGGCAAACTACGAGCTGAGAATCTCCCTTCACTAGGAGGCGCCGAATCCCCAGGGAGCGCGCAAGACGCATCCCGTGGAGCAAAGCCTCGTACTCGGCGACGTTGTTGGTTGTGGGGAACTCGAGCCACGCCGCGTACTCGAGTTCCTTCCCCTCGGGGCTCCGGAGGACTACTCCCGCACCAGCCCCGGTGAGACACAGCAACCCGTCAAACATGAGTGTCCAATGGTCACTGCGTCGGGGTGGCGCGGGGAGGTCTTCGTCCCCGGGCCCGGAGGCTGGAGTCCACTCCGCCACGAAGTCGGCGAGAACCTGTGACTTGATGGCAGAGCGACCCGTGAGGGACAGGGAGAAGGCGAGCTCGGCCCCCCACTTCCCAATCCGGCCGGTGGCTTCTTTGTTCCGCAACACCTCCCCAAGGGGGAGGGACGACGGGACAGTGATGGGGTGTCCCAGGAAGTAGTGGCGAAGCTTCCGGGACACCATCAGGAGGGCGTAGCAGATCTTCTCCATCTCCGTGTACCGAGTCTTGGCCCCCTGGAGGGCCTCACTCACGTAGTACACGGGACGCTGCTGCCCCCCTTGCTCCTTCACCAATACCGCGCTGACGGCAATCGGGGTCGCGGCAAGGTAGAGGAGCAAGGGCTCTTCTGGAGACGGACTCACGAGCATTGGAGGGCTCGTGAGGTACTTCTTGAGGTCATCGAAGGCCTCCTGGGCCTCGGTGGTCCATCGGAACCCCTCGAGCCCCCGGAGGATCTTGAAGAATTGGAGGCCTCGTTCCCCCGACCGCGAGACGAAGCGGCTCAGCGCGGCTAAGTGGCCAGCGAGCCGCTGGACGTCCTTGACGGAGCGCGGTGGGGGCATATCTAGGAACGCCCGGATCTTTTCGGGGTTTGCCTCTATGCCCTGTTGGGACACGAGGAAACCCAGGAGCTTCCCCCCGCGCACGCCGAAGGCGCACTTCTCCGGGTTGAGCTTCAGCCCATATGCGCGGAGGTTGCGGAAGGTCTCCGCTAGGTCGTTGACGTGGGCGGCTGCGCGGGGACTTTTGACGACCGCGTCGTCTACATAAACTTCGACGTTGCGGCCGACTTGGTCTTTGAAGACCAGCGCCATGAGGCACTGGAAGGTCGCTCCCGCGTTCTTCAGCCCGAAGGGCATGTGGACGTAGCAGAAGGTTCCGAGGGGAGTTATGAAACTCGTCTTTTCCTCGTCCCCTTCCGCCATCCGGACTTGATGGTAGCCCGAGTAGGCGTCCAGGAAGCTCATCAATTCGCACCCCGCGGTCGAGTCGACCAGTTGGTCAATCCGCGGGAGTGGGAAGTTGTCCTTGGGGCAGGCGCGGTTGAGGTCGGTGAAGTCCACGCACATCCACCACCTGCCATTTGACTTCTTCACGAGGATGGGGTTCGCGAGCCATTCGGGGTGCAAGACCTCCCGAATGAACCCCGGCTCTCAGAGTCGGGCGATCTCCCCCTTGATTGCCTCTTGGCGTTCCAGGGAGAGTTTCCTCAGCTTCTGTTTGACGGGGGGGTGACCGGGGGTCACCGCGAGCTTGTGCTCAATGACCTCCCGGGCGACGCCCCGCATGTCCGAGGGCTTCCACGCGAAAACGTCGGAGTTCTCACGCAGGAAAGCCATAAGTTGTGCTACATGCTCCTCGGGGAGCTCCGCCCCGATCTGGACGGTTTTTTCCCCGTCGTCCAGGGACAGCAGGACCTTCCGGAGGCCCCCTTCCGGGTGTGGCTTGGGGAGGGGCCTCTCGGGAGGTATTGCCGCGACGTCTGGTTCCGGGGGAGAGACCTCCCCCCCGGGCGCCTTAATGATGTTGACGCTTCTGATTGTGGCGGCGGCGCGCTCGTATAGAGCACAGGCCATGTCTTGGTCTCCCCGGACGTTGATCACGCCGTGCGGCCCGGGGATCTTCATGCAGAGGTAGTTTTGATGGGTGGCAGCGCCCAGGCGGTTGATCGTGGTCCTCCCCATGATCGCGTTGTAGGAGGATGGGAGGTCCACTACGTCGAATCGGACCATCTCGGTCCGGTAGTTCTCCGGGGTGCCGAATGTCATGGGGAGATCCACCTTCCCCACGGGATGGATCGCCTTCCCCGGGACAAACCCTTGCAGGGGCCCTGCCGCGGGCTACAGAAGCTTCTCATCCACCTGCATCTCCTTGAAGGCTTTCAGGTAGAGGACATCGGCGGAGCTCCCGCTGTCCACGAGGATGCGGGCTAGGTGGCAGTTGTAGTTGGTGGCGGAGACGATGAGCGCGTCGTCGTGGGGGAAGCGAACCCCGCGCGCGTCTTCCACCGTGAAGGTGAGGGGGACGTCCAACCACTTGGGTGGCGGGGACGTGTGCAGCACCCCCACCACCTTGACTTCACGCGCGTACTCCTTGCGCTGGCGTTTAGAGTCCCGCCCAGAGGCGGACCCTCCCACGATGACGTTGATACGGCTCTGGGAAGTTTGGAAGGGGAGAGTTTCTGAAGTCTCCCCCTCCTGCGCCTGCCCCTGCTGACCCCCCGCGGGGGCAGGAAGGGCCGGAACAGCTGGCCGAGGGGGCAAGGAGGCCGGAGTCCCCCCCTGCCCATGCTGGTCGAGGAACACCGCGAAGTGCTGCAGCAGCTGGTGGCACTCCCGGGTAGCGTGGGTACTGGACCCGTGGTAGCTGCACCACGGTCCTTCCTTGCCTCTCCCCGCGGGGCCTTCCCGACCGCGGGAAGACTGTCCTCCCCCATGCCCTTTCAGCTTGGGGAAGGGGCGGTTGCCCCTCGGGGGGTCGCGCGAGCCGCCTCCGCCCTCGAAGACAAAGGTGTCCCGAGGCCGTGGCTCGTTACGCCCCCCTTGCCTGGGGCGTTTGAGGGGGTCCCTGGCCCCCCGGTCGGCGGGGGCGGGAGCCCCCTGGGTCTTCTTCCAGAGGTCGTCTTCCTCCGCCCGAGCGTACTTTTCGAGTACGTTGAAGAGCTCGTCGGCGGAGGAGGGGCAGCTCCGGGAGAGCCTCCGGTGGAGCTCCCCCGAGAGGATCCCTCTTTTGCACGTTTCGATGACCGTAGAGTCGGGGACGTGAGCCACTTTGCTCTTTACTTGGGCGAAGCACTTGAAGAAGCTCTGGATGGTCTCCCCCGTCCTCTGCCGGACGGTGTACAGCTGCGAGGAGTCCAGGGGACGCACGTAGTTCCCCTGGAAGTTCGCGCAGAACTCACGCTTGAGCTGCGCGAAAGACTTGATGAAGCCGGCCTTCTGGTTGTAGAACCAGGACCGGGCTATCCCAGTGAGGTAGAGGGGGAAGACGTTGCACTGCACCGTCTCGTCCCTCCCAGCCGCCGAGATGGCCGTGGAGTATACCTGCATAAATTCGTAAGGGTCAGCCTCACCGTTATAGTGCTCGATGTGCGGCGGGCGGTAGGGCCGCGGCCACCGAATGCTCCGAAGTCTGCGGCATAGGGGCTGATTTGCCCCCTGCACTTCCCGGGGAGAGTCCCAGTCACTGTCTTCTTTGATGGGGGACACGCCCTCGTTATCGGAGTCGGGAAGCGGCCCAAGAGGTCCGCCGGAGTGGCGGTGGCGACGCTTTTCTTCCGGACCGGGGCTGAGTTCCCGGACGTTCGGGCTCTCCCCCGGAGAGGCTGGCTCCTCGGCGGGTCTCTTCCCCCGACCGGTACGAGAGAGAGGCTCTCCGCTCCTGCGGCCAGGGAGAAGTTCTTCTCCGCGCTTGGGTGAATGCATTCGCTCGACCTCCTCCCGGGAGAAACGGACCTGGTACGCCTGGGGCACCCTCGGGGGCGGCCCCGAGGGAGGAGGGAGCTCATGCACTGTAGTTGTCGGCCCGGAGACTATCGGGGCCGGCTGGGGGGAGCCCCCTGCGAAGACCCCCGAAACCGGAAAGGGGGAAGCCCCTATATCATCCGGAACAGGGGAGGGGGCGCCCGCGGCGACGTTCGGAACCGAAGTGGAGGGAGCCCCCATGGCGACGATCGGAGCCGAAAAGGGGGAATCCCCTGTAATATCCGGAACCGGCGAGGGGGGAGCCCCCGCGGCGACGTCCAGAACTGGGGAGCCGATGCGGGGGGAAGTCCGCTGAGGCATGGGAGCTGCTCTGTCGACCGCCCCCGGTGCGGTAAACGCGACACGCGGGGTGGGACTGGCTCCCAACACAGGGAAAACCCCCGGCATGTATTGGACCCCCGGCCCCGGGAATTGGCCCGGAACGGGGTATCCCCACAGTGCCACGAAGGGCCCGGGCATGAAGTACCCTCCCGGCACCGGGAAGGGCCCGGGTGCCGGGAAGGGTCCGGACGTATGACCCGCAGGGGGAGGGTATGTAACATCCTGAGTTTTGGGATGAAAAGTTTCTTTCTTAAAAAGTCATGCATGCATATGTCTCTTCTAGATCAACCAAATCAGCCTCAGTTTTATTCTGTTCTAGCCCTAAAATCTCCAAATCTATCCTGTGACCCCAACTCAAGATCAGATTGTTCAGATGTGATCTATCAGTTATCCTAAATCCAAAAGCCTTCAGAACCCAGATTCAATTCTATCCCTAACTTCCAGATTTATCAACTCCTTTCTGTTTTCGAAAACAGAAATATCTTATATTACCTAAATACCCTAAGTTTCAGAAATCCAGATTTAATCCAAATCTTAGCCAAGATCAGACCAGATTATTCTTAGATTATGATCAAGGGTACGCCAATACCTTAATCCAAAAAGTTGGCAGCCAGATTTCACCATCTAAACCATTTTCACAAATCAGTCCAAGAGTATCGCAGATCAGTCCTTTTCCAGATTTTCCAGAAGCCTGAAGAGGAAAAATGTTGCAAACCATCTCCAAATCTAAATCTGATTCAGCGAACACCTCCCAAATGCTTTTCAACACAAATTCTTCTTTTATGAGTATCTCAAAATCAAACCCTAAATCCCAGAATTCGAGATCAATAAGATTCAGACTCATTTTACCCTAAAACTACTCTGTTTTCAATTCATATCAAAAATCATCGAAATGTCTCAAACTTTATCTTCTATCTGTGCCAAATCATCTGTTGAATCAAGTCTATCAGATCAGTGCAATCAATTTCAGATTTAACCTTCCAAATCATCAGATTTACATTTCAGTCCAAATCAAGAATTGGAAATTGCAAATCAGCCCTAATTCGACCAGGCAGCTGCTGAGTTCACGACCAGAGCTCGCCGTGTTTCCTTGCGCCGTGCACGCTCGCCGCCGGCCAAGTTTCGTCTGCACTTGTGCTCGTGCATGCTTTCTCTTGCTGTTGCGCACGCGTCCGTGTCTTAGCCATCGCCGTGGCAGCGCCATTGAACAGCACTTGCTCCCGTGCGCGATCAGCAACAGCCATTGTCAGCATCTTCTTGCCACGTTGCTTTGCATTGCCAGCTCCTGTTGCCACTGCTTGCACCGCCCGACAATGTTGAGTTCCAATGAGTCGACAAGTTGATCAGTAGTCACCTCGCCTGAGCGCTATCACGTCACCACTCGCCGTTGTTGCAGCTGCGCCCGGCAAGTCACTGACGCCAATTCCCTTGCTGCTATCTCCTTGCAAGCATCGCCCTCTGGTCTATATAAGCAGCCAACACTTGTACAATCTCCTCTTCACCAGAACTTAACCAAATTTCCAAATCTCTTCGCTGTCGTCGTCTTCTCCGGCGAGCCGTCGAGGAGCCTCACGGTGCCAGCACGTTCCACAGCACCTCCTGCCAAATTGAAGCCATCAGCCAAATTACTTCGAATCAACTCTTGATTCTGTGGAAGAAGATGATCAGTGATCTCTAATAAGCAAGCCTGTGCATCAAGATCTCTAGATTGAGCTCAAATAGAAGATTTCCCCAATTTTGAACTTCACCCGTTGCCGGCGATCGTCGCCAGGCCACACCGGCCATCCTCCGGCCAAATTGATCGTGCAGGTAGCTTCCTCTTACCCATCTATCACTCCCTGAGCTTGGAATTAAGTTCATTTGACCTATAGCAAAAAGCCCCAATATCAGTGTCTTCTTCTCCGGGGCCGGCCACCGGAAACCTATTCCTGTCCGTTTCAGCTTCATCCACTTTGTCCTTCAGGTGTGCTTCAACCTCCTGAGCATTTTTGCCTTCTAGCCCGATCTCTGAAACTGTCCAGAATTCAAGTTATAGCCATGCCAAAAACCTTGTCCAGTGGCTTCACTGTGCCGTGTCGCCACCACACTTCTTCACTGAATTTTATCACCTTCCATCCATATTCAGTACTTAGATGCTGTTGAATGATTTGCTCTTGTTATCAATGCCTACCTCCCAGACAAAATGGTGCATCATTTGAAGCCCTAGATCAAAAGTTATGCCAAGTCCTAGTTTCTGGCCATGTCAGATTCAATGCTAGACTATGTCAGTCAGTGGCATTAGCCCTTTTCACTCCCCTCCAGATGTGCATTTTGAGCATAACTTTGTTTCTTAGATTCCTGAGGTTGTGATCTACAATTTCTCCTTCTATCACAACTTGATTTGAGCCCTTGAAATGCATTTTATGCTAAACCCTAGTTTTTGACACTATTCCAGTGCATGCCAGCCAATGGCATTGGCCTTGTTTATCCACTTCTGATTGTGCAATTTGAAAGCCACTTTGTCCACTGAATTTGTAGAATTATGATCTACACTTTCTTCTACTGTCATAACTTGAGATAAGCTCTCTAGCTTTCCTTGAAATTATGTCAGAGTCTTGATCCGAATGTCAATCTGCTGACATTCGCTGTTCTTGATCAACCAACCACAAAACTGATGTTCTTATTGCAACCTTGAGATCCTAAGAGCATCTAACACCCATTCTTAGCCAATTCCTTGAAACCCTAGAATCTTGACTCAGTTCAGCTTGCAATCCCAATTATCTCCAATATCGTTCAGTTATTCTTGTAAAGCATATCTACATATAGATCATAAATCATTTTAATATATAAGTAATTATTGTGTGTTTGTTTGTCGCCGAGCAGAACCAGAAACTAAGTTCGAGGACTTCACTGTTGACCCGTCATCAACTGCTGTTTCTTATGACGCGGAAGGCAAGTCATATCCTTGGTCATCTTGAACCTATATTTTAAATGTTGCTAAAACATAACCTTGAATATAGATAATATTGCATGTGAAAGATTGAGAATGGTTGATTTATGAATTGGCAGTACTAGACTGGTTATCTGTGAAATGTGAAATAAACAAGTTTTGAGCCATGAACTATTATATATGTATATACTTATATTAGTGAAATAAAACCCCTAGCCGTGACCAGAAAATGATATGGAGGGCGGTAGCACTGGAGGTGCTAAACTGCGAAGGAATGCAGGCACTGAAGGTGCAGGGTTGTGGATGGTCTGGTCACTGGCATATAAGGACTAGAACCTTGTGTTGTGCGTCTAGTGGCATGAAACACGTGCTAACCACAAGCCTGGTATGGGACAGGCCTGAACAAGTACTTATGTGGATCGCACATTGATATCGGCCTAGACCGTCTCGCAATAGAACGAGGACGATGTAGTAGGCGAGTATTCTAGTCGTTTTTTCCTCAGGGACTAGAGAAACAAAGCGTGTATAACTAAACTAAATCAATGGCAAAAGAAAATAAATCGGACGAAAGAAAAGAGAGGGAAGATGCCGGAAGAAAAGAGATGGTCTCCTCGACAATCGACCAATGTTTATTCTAGACTAGTGTTTCGTAATACAAGCGATAGAAAGAAATCGTGTAGTAGTAGCGCGAGAGGCAGCGCTAACAACCATCATCGATCGCAATCTACAGCAAGTATCGACGAATCACGTGTCGAGCGAGCATTTATCAACCACAGACCTCTCAGCCACAACCAAAGACCATACGGCCACAAAACAGCACAGAGCACAACAAAGAGAGTGGACACTGAAATAAGAAAACAGAGCTCCCAGGACACCAATTCACACAGCAACAGAACTGGGTCCAATTCACTCACACAATTGAATCCTGGAGTCTCATCTGCATTACCTGGATCATCCACACTCCGCAGGAAAATAAACAAACAAGACAATTCAAGCTTAAAGAGATAATACTGCGTGGGATTCTCCAGGGTCTTGATGCGGAGCAAGCAATTCAAAATACTCAGAATACAGCAACATGCACAGAGCTTAATTAAACACAAAGCAAGATGAGCCAATAAAGCAAAAGTTCATTTCAAGGAAAGATGATAACAATTCAATGAACAGCTTGATGAACAACCAATCCCAATCCCAGCAAAATAGAAATCAAGCATGCAGGAAAACTCGAGTCAAAGATTAAACCAAAGAGGAAATGACAACAAGTTCAACAAAGAACTTGATTTGACAGGATTCAAATACTGAGATTGAGCAATAAGGAGAGTACATCATTTGACAGGGATTGGTCTTCAAGACTTCAATTAGACCAGAGTCTCAAAATTGCAAAACACAATTCCACTAACAAGTCAGAGACCCATCAGAGAAATAGGGCTCAAGAATTGCACAGCTACTGAAATTTAAACTCCAGAATCTCAATCACAATTCACAGGATACACAAGAAAGTTCAGTCAACAACAGTATCAATTGTCAATTGACTACTTTTAATTTTAGTTCAACAAAGATTAAATGGTCAAATTGGCTTCACAACTTACGAGATTATCATTTCAGTACAACTCTGTATAATACATCTCAGAGCAAACTATCCAGGCAATCACAGCACATATTCATTTTGTTGAATCTTGAGCCCCAATTAGGGTTTTGGTGATTAATGACATCCGTGAGATTTGCGACTAACCTCTGTATGTGAGACACAGGTAAATCAAAGGAGAAAACATCAAGGAAAGACAAAGCAAGGTTATCAAGACTCCATAAAGCGAAAACGACGAAAATCTCGACAAGAGTACAAATACCTAAACCTAGCGTCTTCTCGTTTTGAAATTTTCTAGGTTAGATGGTCATACTATTAAGAGGGGTCTTAGCACAAGTATCTTGATCAACCTTGAGGTTTTTAGAAACATATTTGCATTTGCATTTGCCCCAAATCAAAGTTGAGTAAAAAATTCAGAAGTCTGTTTTCATTTTGTACTGGCCGGACAGTGTCTGAAGTGACTGGACAATGTCCGGCCAATACAAACAATTTCAGAACTTGGCAAACAAGTGCAACAGAGACAAATACATTTGTCCGGTGCATCTGTCCGGTGAAGGCCGGACATTGTCCGAAGTGACCGGACAATGTCCGGCCAGTACAAATGTTAACAGCATATTGAATTAAGACAAATGTATTTGTCCGGAGGTTTTGTCCGATGTGACCGGACATTGTCCGAAGTGACCGGACAATGTCCGGCCAATACAAAATCTGGGCTACTGTAAGGGTTGTGTTAACAGAGACAAATCTATTTGTCCGGACATTTTGTCCGGACAAATCCCATATGTCCGGCACATACAAAAATCTGGAGTGGTTTTTGTTAAGTGTCAACAGAGACAGATACATCTGTCCGGACATTTTGTCCGGACATTTTGTCCGGACAAATGTATCTCTCCGGCGTGTACAAATCATTTTTAACAGGGGTGTCAACAGAGACAAATGCATCTGTTCGGACATTTTGTCCGGACAAATACATTTGTCCGGCCTTCACAATTCAATCCAAACGGCTACTGACACTCGCATTTCACATGAATAATGGTCAAAATTTTTGTACTTACCGGACATTGTCCGAAGTGACCGGACAATGTCCGGCCAGTACAACTTTCGCCCAATCTTCTTGATTTCGACCGTTTTTGTTCAGAGTATAAATAGATCACTGTTGCAGATGTCTTATACACATGAAATACATCTCATAAACCCTGAGCAACAGTGTGCAAGCCCTCTCACATCCATTCTCTAGCAATTGAAGTCAAAACTTGAGAATTCTTGAGTGCTAGTTGAGTGAATTTGCTTCCAAGCCTTCTTGCATTTGCATTGTGTTCATCGAGCTTTGAGGTTGATCAAGCAAGGTGCTAGGCTTGTTACTCTTGGTGATTGCCGTCACCTAGACGACCCGGGAGGTCCGGCGATCTCTCCATCGACGGTTTGTCGGAGAGGCCCGACGAGTGGTTGTAAAGGCTTGGAGCTCGCCTATCCGGAGTGGAGAAGGGCTACCCCTAGTGGAATCGAAGCATAAGCTCAAGCGAAGAGCGCTTCAACGAGGATTAGTGGAAATCGGCAAATTTCTGAGACCTCGGGAAAAACTTGATCTCTTCGGTTACCTCTACTACTTGCATAATTTTCATAGTGATTGAATTGTTGCTATTAATATTATAGAAAGTGCTAAATCTGAATTGAATTGTCTTTCATATCCTTAGAAGATTTGTCATTGCAATCTTAGGTTGTTAAACCCTAATTTAGAAGAAAAATTTTAAAACCGCCTATTCACCCCCCCTCTAGTCGACATCCTTCGATCAACACATTTTGATTCAACTCAGGAATTGGAAATTGAGAATTCAATTCAGCAACTGCATACAAGCATTCATCTCATACATTGAATCCAATTCAGTTCATCAAAATTTAAGGACAAAGAAGGTGAGAAGGATTGAACCAGTAAACACCATGGTGCTGACTAATGCGGCCGATTGGAGGAGATCGTCGAAGAAGTTGCTGATGGCTGAGGCAGAGGCGATGAAGCTGTCTTAAACAGAGGAGACCGAGAATGAAGAAAACGCCGGAGTTGGTGAAGATGGCGGCGTCGTGGAGGATGACCGGAGGCGGCTCAGCAGATCTGGCGCGGCGGCGTCGCCGTGTGAGGCCCCGGCTGATGAAGACAGAAACGGAGGAAGAGAGCAGGTGGCGCCGGAGGTGCAGATCGGGGGACGGCGAGCTCGGTGGCACAGCAGCTCGGATCCGCCGGTGTAGAGAGGAGATGGCTGCGTGGCGGCGACGTCAAGAGGAGCGTGGATCTGGATGGGCGGCGTGGTGGAGCAGATCGGCGGCGAGACCAGCGCAGGAGAGTGCGGCTTGGGTGTGGTGTGAGGAAGGAGGCGGTGGTGCCGGCGCACGAAGGGGACCGGCGAGCTCGCGGCGGCCCTGTAGAAGGAGGCGGCGCTGTTTTGGGGCGGCCTTGGCGGCTTGGAGTGGAGCGGCGAGGAAGGAGGCGCCGCGCTGGGTGGTGAGGGCGGCGGCGCCGTGGAGATGCTGTGGAGGGTGGCGGCTCAGGAAGAAGGATTTGGGGACTTTTGGAAGATGTGGTGGTGGAGGTGTTTGGATGAGGAGCAGATCTAGAACAGTAAGGAGGAGATAAAAGAGGCTTTCCTATATAGAAGGGAAGATGAGGGAGGTAAAGAAGGTGGTGCGCCACCGGCGTACGGCCCGACCACCGGCGGCGAGGTGGACGGAGGTATGGAGGAGGATTTGGGGGAGAAAGAAAAGAAGGTAAGAAAAACAAAAATCGGGCTCAAATGCCTCAGATGGCCGGCGGCAGTGTAAGAAGGGCAATTTGGCACTTTTGCAGAAAAGCCCTCGAGGTTTTGGAAATTTAGAAATGTGACCTCGTGGCTAGGGTTTGGGATTCCGGGCCCCCGGAGACTCGGATTTCAGTGCGGTCAGTTCCTACGCGACCGCGGGAACGCACACTTCCATCAGGAATCATCCGACGGCCAGATTAAGTCGAGGACGCACGTCCGCTAGCCAAAAATCCATCCAATCCTCGCCGACCTGCGATAAAAATTGGAAAAATGAATAATCCGGTCGATTTGGCAATTAATCTGGAATAGTCTAGGCATATACCGAAGAAAATGACTAATATGTGCGAAAACATGAGGAGAATGTACAGAATAATAAGGCAAATCGAGTAAATATCATCCCCCCAAGCTTAATTCTTTGCTTGTCCTCAAGCAATGTGACATGAAATAAATCCAAGGAGTCAAGCAAGCAAACAGATGTCATGAAAGAGTAAAATGCAGAGTATAGTAAGCTCGGCAAACTAAGATATGTATCAAGCACTCAACCATCTAATAATTGCACTGAAATTGCAAGTAACTAGCTTAGTTCTAGATACGGAGGAAATAAGAATGCTTAATTCTACTCATACCACCTACATCCATACGTGTATATAGAAATTCAAAGTCAACATAAACAATACACAGGCATCGAAGAACTACGGTCTCCATAAACATCAAATAAGCAGTTTCAACCTTATTAATTTTTGAGCTCTCTTTATTTGAAAAACAAAATCTGGTGCTCATGTAAGTCTCTACCCTTCGACTTATTTAGGCGGATCTCTCCGTACTTCGCTCTAGGGTAAGTAATCCACTAGAGTGTTTATAAACATGCGCATGAGTCAAAAGATGTAGCAAGAAGGCTTGTGCACTTATTAGATTTGAAAATGTGCAAACCATGCTTACATACCGAAGACTCAGAGGAGCAACGAAGCAGAAGAGCTTTTATTCAAAAGAAAAGAAAATTTGGCAGTGTCTACAAGGGAGAAAACGAACAAATGATACCTTATTAGCAAGATTTTTTTTTCAAATCTGGTTTACACAAGTTATATGATTGTTTAGGAGACTCGTGTTCTAAACATGTGCATAGAGATTAGGTTCACAATTGACATTTCAGTATACAAGATAGAATGCGGTAATAAAGATATCAGTAAGCATTCGAATTTCCACAATATCCACAATGAAACTAAGTACAAGCAGTTTTAGTACCATTAGAAGATCGTTAATCACAATTCAACCTATAGTAGATTGTTGAGCTACTAAACCATGCAATAAAAGAAATTCAACACGACATGAAAGAGGCTCCAAAAGCCAAATGAGGACAGTGAAACGCAAAATGAAAGCACATGTAGTCATAACCACAACACTCACATATAGATACAAATCCGCACAAGTCTAGAATTTCCAGAAAATTTTGACATGACCTTTCTAGATTTTTCTTGCAATCCAAACAACACAAGTATACAACAGGTCATATCACAACATAAACAAGCCCACAAGGCTGGATAGAGATCATTCACACATAAGAAAGGCAGGATAAGCAAGTCCATACAACAGATCTCATACATAAGCACAAACTTGCACAATTTTGAAAAATTTGACCCAGATTTTTAGATTTTCAGAATTACAGCACAACAAGAAATGCATTCCTCCCCCAAGCTTAAATGGTTGCATAGTCCACAATGCAACAACATGAGATGAACACATGGAGATGGGAACACAAAATAAATTTCATGCACAAGGGTCATATGAGAGGTCCGCAATAGCTCACCGGGTGAAGAATGGAGACGATGACGCTGCGATGAGCCATTCAAAGTATCCCAAATGTGCCAAGCCGCCATATGAGGATGATGCCCTGAAAGAACAACCAAAGAAGAAACTAAGAACAATCCTACAAAATAAAGGAAAATAAATAACGAAAAGAAAGAAAGAGAGAAAACACTCGGGTTGCCTCCCGAAAAGCGCTTCTTTTAGGTCGGAAGCTCGACCCTCAAAGGATATCGCGTTGAAGCGCGAGTGTGAAAGGAGAGGCAAGTATGGGACGTAGTAGAAGCTCCATGTCCACCCTCCTGTCAGAAGCAGCATGATGGGAATCCACCAGGGTCCCAGGGAATGTCGACTCGGAGCAAGTCTGCTCGCGGTCGAGAAGCCACACGTGCTAACCTACAAATAAGATCGAGAACAAACAAGCACGTGTGTATGGTAGGGACAAGACCCTCCAAAAAGTCAGCTGACGAAAATCCTTTCCCGTAGATCGACTGACTATACATATCATGAGGATGGCATATGTCGATGCGGGATGAATGACAACTCAAAGGGATATGAATAGCCTCGTCAGAACTAAACAGCTCAAAATGATATGAGAGGGGTTTCAAATCTACCTGGATAGTGGATGGCGTGAAGTTTGGGGTAGGAAGGACCTCCACGGGGGTCGTGTCTGGTAGATCAAGATAAACAGACTCCCCTACATCAGAAAGAAGTCCCTCAAAATCAAATGAGAATGTCTCCCTCTCGATCTTGTGGCTCAAGGAATCGTCCAGGAAGTCCGTAGGATCAAAAGTGAAGCTCTCCAATTCAGACTCCTGAAGCTGCGGATCATCAACCAACACATCCTTTGAATGCTGGGTCATGAGTCGCTCAGATTGCTTAACCAAGCCCTCCATCAGTGCCTCTAGTTTGGATGTATCCTCATTTTCGGGAGGCGACTGTGGATACGGATGTAGAAACTCATGCACCTTTTTCAAATGACGCTCAAACAGCACCTCAAGTCTAGATGGTGTATCCTCAAATGTAGGAGGCTGCTGTGAGTACTGCTGATGTGACAAGTACGGAAGCTGATATGATGTACATGGGTGCTGCTCTCCATACCTAAAACCCTGCGAAAGATAACTAGGAGAAGACGATGAGATAACAGGGTGGTTGTTCCTATACGGTGAATTTGGGTATACAGGCCATCCAGGATGATATATAGTGGATGCATGACCACGCTGACAAGCGGCGGGCGAATGACCTCGAATACCACAAATACAACATATAGGAGCAACACTAATATGAGCAAATAATCCACGAAGGGCTGTATCCATCTGACGAGGCAAATCATCTAGTTTAGCACTGAGATTGTCACAAGCATCATAAAAAGACTGCGAACCATCCATATCCTTAATCAGCAAAAATCAATCAATGAGAAAAGGACAAGAGGAAGTGCAAGAAATAAAAGAGCTGGGAGGGAAAAAGGGGCGGAAAAAGATGCAAACAAAAACCAAAAACAAAAACAAAAACAAAATGATTTAATCTAGTTAAACACATTTACTTTCATCTAGTCCCCGGCAACGGCGCCAAAAATTGATACCGGCCTAGACCGTCTCGCAATAGAACGAGGACGATGCAGTAGGCGAGTATTCTAGTCGTTCTTTCCTCAGGGACTAGAGAAACAAAGCGTGAATAACTAAATTAAATCAATGGCAAAAGAAAATAAATCGGACGAAAGAAAAGAGAGGGAAGATGCCGGAAGAAAAAGATGGTCTCCTCGACAATCGACCAATGTTTATTCTAGACTAGTGTTTCGTAATACAAGCGATAGAAAGAAATCGTGTAGTAGTAGCGCGAGAGGCAGCGCTAACAACCATCATCGATCGCAATCTACAGCAAGTATCGATGAATCACGTGTCGAGCGAGCATTTATCAACTACAGACCTCTCAGCCACAACCAAAGACCATACGGCCACAAAACAGCACAGAGCACAACAAAGAGAGTGGACACTGAAATAAGAAAACAGAGCTCCCAGGACACCAATTCACACAGCAACAGAACTGGGTCCAATTCACTCACACAATTGAATCCTGGAGTCTCATCTGCATTACCTGGATCATCCACACTCCGTAGGAAAATAAACAAACAAGACAATTCAAGCTTAAAGAGATAATACTGAGTGGGATTCTCCAGGGTCTTGATGCGGAGCAAGCAATTCAAAATACTCAGAATATAGCAACATGCACAGAGCTTAATTAAACACAAAGCAAGATGAGCCAATAAAGCAAAAGTTCATTTCAAGGAAAGATGATAACAATTCAATGAACAGCTTGATGAACAACCAATCCCAATCCCAGCAAAATAGAAATCAAGCATGCAGGAAAACTCGAGTCAAAGATTAAACCAAAGAGGAAATGACAACAAGTTCAACAAAGAACTTGATTTGACAGGATTCAAATACTGAGATTGAGCAATAAGGAGAGTACATCATTTGACAGGGATTGGTCTTCAAGACTTCAATTAGACCAGAGTCTCAAAATTGCAAAACACAATTCCACTAACAAGTCAGAGACCCATCAGAGAAATAGGGCTCAAGAATTGCACAGCTACTGAAATTTAAACTCCAGAATCTCAATCACAATTCACAGGATACACAAGAAAGTTCAGTCAACAACAGTATCAATTGTCAATTGACTACTTTTAATTTTAGTTCAACAAAGATTAAATGGTCAAATTGGCTTCACAACTTAAGAGATTATCATTTCAGTACAACTCTGTATAATACATCTCAGAGCAAACTATCCAGGCAATCACAGCACATTTGTGCGAAATCGAAGAAAATGTACAGAAGAAAATGACTAATATGTGCGAAAGCATGAGGAGAATGTACAGAATAATAAGGCAAATCGAGTAAATGTCACACATGAAACCCCTGCATGAGTTGTGTTGTGATGATTGACATGGAGGATGACTCCCACTATCACTGAAGGTGATTTGATATTTGACCCACCAATGGGAACATGAGTAGGGGTGGAGGGAGTACTGCCACAACTGTGGTTCGCGAGAGATCCACAGGGTCAGGGGTGAATTGTGAATGATACATAACAAAAGTTCTTGTTATCTCCACCTTGCCGCTCACAATATGAAGTGAATCAGGGGTCCAATCATTATGTTATGATAGGAAAGGCTTGAAAGTGGAATATCTTGCGGGTAAATTGGTACCTCTCTGCAGAGTTAAAAACGTATTCGAATACTCCGAGCTCCCGGGTTTATAGGAGTCTGCTGCGGTGGATTAAATCCACGGGGTGTGACACAAGTATTATTTTCTAAATAAAATGTGTTAAATCAAGATTACCCAAATGACATGTGTTGTCATGATAAGGAGTGCTGCCGTGGGCTGTCGTGTGTCGATGTGTCGCGGTAGTGCTATAATCTAGTGAACATGAATGATGATGTTATATTATGAAAAGTGCTGCCATGAGATGAGGTATGAAAGAAAAAGATTATTTTATAAACACCCATAATTCTTGACTAGTCTAGGTTCATATCATCACTACTATATGTATCTACTCTTACCTATGACTTGCTGAGTACGTAAGTGCTCACCGTTGCAACCTACAAATCAGTAGATGGAGCGTTCAATGATCAAGATGAAGGCGTGGAGAACTTCTTGGATCCATAAGGAGGAGAGTCAGTCCCGTCATTGCCCTGATGTGTTGTTCTGCCGTCCACTTCTCATTGTGGGTGGGTCACCTATCTTCTGCTGTGTAGTTGTTATTTTGCTAAACCATGTATGCCGCGAAGGCATTGTAATCTTCTTATGTAATATCAAGGCTAGCAGGCCACACTGCTTAACTATTTTGTAAGTTACTCTGTTGCAATGTGAATATACTCCTGTGCTTGACTTATCCTGGGAAGTCAAGGGTATGTGTATGCTATGCAATTATGGGTCTAGCTGCAGTGAGCTAGGTCTCTACAGGAGTAGTCGTAGTCCCAGTTTCGGGGCGTGACAGGGTACCCCCCGCTGGGGTCATACAGGGCGGATAAACCTCTGGAGACCAGAGGGACCGCCGGGTGACCCATAAACGGGGGCATGGTCCCCAGATATGGGTATGGTGCATATGTCTCGAGCAGGGCGTCCCGGGGAGCCGGGGGAGCCATCGGGGGGAGACTGGTCCGGGCCGAGGTTCCCGCGATCACCGGGAGCGACCCGGAGGTAGAAGCACCTAAGTTAAGAGGGAAGGTGGGAGGCGGTACTTGGGTTTGGCCGCCACCGGGCGAAAGCGCCGGGACAGTCGTGTCCCGGACGGGCAGCGCCGGGTCTCTGAGACCGGCGTCACCGGGAAGGGCGCGGGCCCTCATTCTTGGGGGAGCCATGGCGTCTTGTCACGAGTCCCCACGGACGGCGCCAACTGTCGTGGTATTGCGAATACCCCGGCAGGTTTTGTGGATGACGAAGAAAACGCGATGCGGGTTGACCGGTCCTCCCCCTCTGGACAAACACAGCAAGTGACACGAGGATTTATACAGGTTTGGGTCCCGGTGGGGGCCCTAGTCCTGTCGGCGTGCTCCCGACCGGAGTGGGCTGGGGAGGCTCTCTCTGGGAGAGGCTTCCGGAGCACACCTGTGAGTTTTGGCTACTCTAGCAATAATGAATAACTTGTTCTTACAACAGGGGGTACAAGGGCTATTTACAGCCCCAAAGAGAAGAAAAAAGACTAAACTACCCCGGACGCCACCGTCAGATCGAGGGGTAGCGACGTCCTTCTCCCGGTCAGGAGCCTTGGATGCTTGACAGGTGGCCGCTGATTCCCGAGGCGCTCCTCGCGTGACCTGCACATGATCAAGAACCAAAGACTTTACCTTAGAAGGGCGACAATGCCCGGGACAGGCATCGGAGGCCACGTCCCCGGGCAGATGGCGGCACCCGGGACATGCACTGGAGGCAATGTCCCCGGGCGAAAGGCGGCGCCCGGAACATGCACCGGAGGCAATGTGCCCGGGCAAATGGCGGCGCCTGGGATATGCCCCGGAGGCAATGTCCCCGGGCGAAAGGCGGCGCCCGGGGCAGGCACCGGAGGCCACGTCCCCGGGCGAAAGGCGATGCCAGGGATATGCCCGGAGGCAATGTCCCCGGGCGAAAGGCGGCGCCCGGGGCAGGCACCGGAGGCCACGTCTCTGGGCGAAAGGCGGCGCCCGGGACATGCACTGGAGGCAATGTCCCCGGGCGAAAGGCGGCGCCCGGAACATGCACCGGAGGCAATGTCCCCGGGCGAAAGGCGGCGCCCGGGACATGCACTGGAGGCAATGTCCCCGGGCAAATGGCGGCGCCCGGAACATGCACCGGAGGCAATGTCCCCGGGCGAGAGGCGGCGCCCGGGACATGCACTGGAGGCAATGTCCCCGGGCGAAAGGCGGCGCCCGGAACATGCACCGAAGGCAATGTCCCCGGGCGAAAGGCGGCGCCCGGAACATGCACCGGAGGCAATGTCCCCGGGCAAATGGCGGCGCCTGGGATATGCCCCGGAGGCAATGTCCCCGGGCGAAAGGCGGCGCCCGGGGCAGGCACCGGAGGCCACGTCCCCGGGCGAAAGGCGGTGCCAGGGATATGCCCCGGAGGCAATGTCCCTGGGCGAAAGGCGGCGCCCGGGGCAGGCACTGGAGGCCACGTCCTTGGGCGAAAGGTGGCGCCCGGGACATGCCCGGAGGCAATGTCCCCTTGACGAAGGCGGCGCCCGGGACATGCACCGGAGGCAATGTCCCCGGGCCAATGGCGGCGCCCGGGATATGCCCCAGAGGCAATGTCCCCGGGTGAAAGGCGGCGCCCGGGGCAGGCACCGGAGGCCACGTCCCCGGCCGAAAGGTGGCGCCCGGGGCAGGCATCGGAGGCCACATCCCCGGGCGAAAGGCGGTGCCCGGGGCAGGCACCGGAGGCCGCGTCCCCGGGCGAAAGGCGGCGCCCGGGACATGCACTGGAAAAGGCGGCACCCGGGGCAGGCATCGGAGGCCACGTCCCCGGGCGAAAGGCGGCGCCCGGGACATGCCCGGAGGCAATGTCCCCGGGCGGAAGGCGGCACCCGGGGCAGGCACCGGAGGCCACGTCCCTGGCCGAAAGGCGGCGCCCGGGGCATGCACCGGAGGCAATGTCCCCGGGCAAATGGCGGCGCCCGGGATATGCCCCGGAGGCAGTGTCCCCGGGCGGAAGGCGGCGCTCGGGACATGCACCGAAGGCCACGTCCCTGGGCGAATGGCGGCGCCCGGGATATGCCCCAGAGGCCACGTTCCCGGGCGAAAGGCGGCGCCCGGGACATGCCCCGGAGGCAATGTCCCCGGGCGAAGGCGACGCAACTTACCTGGACTTGGTCTCGCGGAGATTTCCCCCAACACTCCCCTAAATTCTTGCTAAGACCCAATTGTTATGTCTGTTGCCAAAACAAGAATTTAGGGTTTAGAGGAAGAAAACATCATCAAATAACTCCAAAACTTGAGATCAAGACAGAGAAAGAATTATGCCTTCCGGATTAGGTCATCCCTAACCCTAGAAGGGATCTGTCGACGATTGGGACTTTCGTTCTTAGTCAAACTTACGTAAATATTAAAGAAGAATATGGAGCCAATCTAAGGTGAATCTCAGGTAAATTATGGTATCTATGTCAGAGGAAGAAAGGAATTTATACAGGTTCACGCCCTCTGATGATGAGTAATAGCCCTACGTCCTGTTGGGATTTCACTATGTAAAATATGGGTTACAAGAAGAGAATCAAGGATGTTCTTAGGTAAACTAAGGACAATCTTCAATTCTTTAGCTTACAATTAATGTAAATCTACTATGGCTAACTCTAAAGTGTTGTGTCTTGAATCTCTTGCTCGCTCCCTGGTCTCTCCCAGCGATCCTCCTTTTATAGCTCGTTGCCTGACTTCGGTTACGAGAATGAAGGGTCGTCGAGAGGTAAACGTTCACCAACCATAATGTGTAATTATGTCGAGTCATTAGTGCTTTATTACCTTCTTAACGGTTATAAGGAACTTAAAACATTCAGACAACAATAGTGGAAGAATGGCTAATCTACTGTTTATATGATTGAATGAGACTAATCATATAACCATCAGTCATCTTAACTCTCTAGTAAGCCGTGGTCACGTATTAACTACGACAATACACAGTCTTCACGAGCTGGGCGACAACGAGAAAATATCTCCATGTCCGCAATATTCGTGAGACCATAGTCTCTTGCAACTTCGAGGTTTGTGGATATCTAAAGACTACAACACCCGCGACATCACAAGTCGAGACCATGGAATGGGTTGTGTCCAGCACATCTTGGACTATTCTATTGTCTATCTCTTAGGTGCCTAAGACCATAGAGAGGTAAACATCTCGTTCTTTAGCCCTAGTGACTATAGAACGGTAAAGGTGACTAACTTAGATTATAATCCTCGTCAGCTAACCCCCAAATTTGAAATAACAAGTGATATACATTGTTATTTTAAATTCAATCATTTTGTAAATTCAATTATTACTATGCCGACGTTTCACCATCCTCTGTAACAAAAAGACGTTTCCTACCGTGTGTCGGTTCGTTTTCCAAGAAGATCTTCGGGTGCAACTTTGACAGGTCATGATGAAGTCTTTTGCTACAACTCAAGACAAAACTTAATGCAAATTTTAAGAACTCGAGGCTTGATAACACGAACTTTCGCCTCTGGGTTTTATAAATACTTAGGTTTTACGTTTTAAGATTTCACACTTTCACTCGTTAAATCTTAGAACTCCGTTCGTCTTTTGGATTATCTAGTGGGTCCTCATCGAAGAAACTAATGAGGTATGAGGAGTTAGCTGCCACCGCTTCTCAAACCATGGTGTCAGCCCCTTCTGCTCAAAGTGATTATGACGGAAGGAAAGAGATTGATAACCTAAAATCTTCGATTTAGGGTCTTTTTTACCATATCATTCTGAATCAAAGTTGAGGTATTGATTATTTCACTAACTAAGTCATTTAATCAAGAAATAACTCAAACTTTAATTGAATATGCAACATGGATGGTATTGTTCTTGTACCAATCCCTTTGGTGGCCCAGCCAGCATCTGCCTCTAAGGTAATTACTTTTTCTTTCTCAATCCTTCTTGTATGCGACGTGGATTAAACCTTTTGTATGTAGGAGGACAAGGCATTGTGGGTTCTCAACCTGGATTAAACCTTCTTGCTGAGATCCAGGTTCTTCTGAGGGAGAAGACTGCTTTATGCAGAACTCTTGAAGAAGAAAAAGAGGAGCTCGAGGAGCGCTTCATTAGGCGAGGACTCAACCTCGATACTGCCTTCTAGGTTGTTGAGCGCCTGAGGAGAGTCATAATAGGGCTTGTGAGAATGCAAGGTTGGCTCGCGAAGAGAGAGATCTCGTGCAAGAGCAGAGGGATCTCTTTGACGCGATAAGGGCCCAATGTTGAAAGATTAAGGAACGTCGCTGATTCTCTGGGGTAGTTAGTGTTAATCCTACTAGCAATAACTTGTCCCTTGGAGATCTTTGTATTTTACTTTCGGATCAAGTTGACTCGTTAGTCAACAGTATCCCTTTCTTGTGTAAAAATTGTAAGAAATAAAGTTATTTTCTTTACGCTGAGAGCTTTTTGTGATTATGTATATTTTATAATCATTGCTTAGTATCTATTTATATCTCTGCTAACAAAAACGATTGCAGGCAAAAATTCTCCATAGGCAAATATATCTCTGTGACCATAACATTCACAGGAAGCATAACTATAACCAAGGTCGCGGCGACATCACAAATTGAAACCGTAGAATTCCTGGCTATAGTATGTGACTGACGGCTAGCCCCCGAATTCGAAATGAAATGACTTTTTGGATTCCAAAAATATCCATCTTCGTTTCAGATTCCAATAGGTCCCAAGAAGGACTTTGGGTGCGCCCGTCAGATTCATCATGGGAGACATTTAATGCCAGAGATGGGTGTAAGGCAACCTATAAGTTCCAAAGTCTCAAAAACTTTCCCATTGCAAACTTCGCCGCCTTACGCCACCAAAAACCCTTGCCTTCCAAAACCCCTCTTCGTTCGATCTTTGATCAAATGGCATCCTGGAGCCGATCCATCTTCTATCATAGTGAGCATCTAGAGAGTTTGGAGAAAGAAGAGATTTTGCCTCTGAGGCAACTAATTGCGTGTCGCCCAACCGAGAAATAATAAACACCAATTGTTCAAGAAAACGAACTGGTGCTGTTCGAAGATTTCTTACGTTGCGGATTCCGTCTGCCAGAAAGCGAATTCTTCCTCAGCGTCTGGAACCATTTCGGGCTTGAACTGGTAAACCTTCACCCTAACTTCGTGTTGAGTTTGGCCATTTTTCAGCACCTGTGTGAAGCTTTAGTTGGGGTTTTGCCGAGCATCACCCTTTTTTGCCGCTTCTACTTCTTGGAATGGTCCAGAAGTGTGAATGCTGCTGGATGCGTCTACTTCTGCCTGAGGGAGAAAAAAGATTATGCTACCGTCCTGCTGTGTGATTCTGTCCATGCTGGAATCAGTGATGGTTTTACTGCAGTGCTCCTGAAGAAAGCAGCCTTTGGTTCGAAAATCGTCGGCCAGAAAAAAGTAATGAGAAGGATTCTGCTCCTGATCTCAACGAAGAGCTGCAAAAACAAGCCTACACAATCCATCATTTGGCACATGAAGGCTTGACAGCTCGAGATGTGATCTGAGACTTTATCAAGAATTGATTAGTCCCCTAAAGAAGAGGGTGCACCCTGCCTGGGATGTGCGCTCTATGCAAGATGGGACCTTGGACTATGAGTAAGGTAAAATCTTTTCTTGTAGATTGGAAATGTATCTTCAATCTAGCTGTGCTTAGTGCATTTTTCGAAACAGGTCTACCTTCTTCTAAGATCAAGAGGAGACAAACACTCTTTTGAAGCTGTTTAATCCAACCACAGAAGGGGAGTTGAACGCTCCAAGACCGCAGAGTCTAGTCTATGGCAGCGACAAATTACTACAAGAACGACGAAAGGTAAAATCTCTTCCGACAAACCAGCATATATATATTAAACAATAGTAATCGAAGGAATTCATTTCGATGTAAATAGTTGCTTTTGGACCAATCAACTGGAACGAAAAGGAGTATTGATTGATGAGGATATCATACCTTCAGATACGCGCATTGAACCGGCCCTTGAAGGTCCCATAACAAGAGCTCGAGCACGACTACTTCATCAACAGGTGAACTCGCTCCTAAGTGAATCGCATTGTATTTTCGAGGATGGATTGCTATTTAATGATGCTATTATACTTAGGAATCATGGAGAGGATCACCGCAGGCATGGAGACCAGCAAGGAAGCAAAGGAGGCCAACAACCACGTCGAATTCGAGTTGGAGGTGAAGCCCATCCTGTCACTTCGAGTCCACCTCGGAATCCAGGAGCAGTCTGCACTAAAATCGTTGCCCAGGATGCATACGGACTCCGTTTTCGACGTTTTATATACCGTTGGAAAGCTAAGGAGATAAGCTTTCCAATGGAACTGGTCCCACGTCAAAATTCCACCGGAGCCAATGGGAATAGTCGAAATAAATCAGCGTCCAGAATCTGTCAGGGTGCTGCGCCACCGTCTTTGGGCCGTTGGCCCATGTGCCTCGTTGGAGCCCATTAGAGCGCGTCCAGGGTTCCTTGGCCGACCCTAACACCTTATTTTCAGTAGCCGTCATCCAAGTTAGGATTGGGTTTTTCTTAGATTATTCTGTCTTCGAACAGTTTCGCCGCTTGATCGGTTTGTGAGACCCCAACTTGTGAGATTAATCATTCGTATTTGCAATTCAGTTTGCTTTCTTCCGTGTTCTTGCTTGTGTTCTCGATTCGCAGCAGGGATAAGCCTTCTTGGCGAGGTCAATCACGCTCACGCGAGATTGATAACCAACGGAGTAGTGGCGTTGCGATTGCGGGGTTCAGATCGTGCCTGATTTGAAGCCGGATCGTTCTACGTCGAAGCTCCACCAATCGATCTATCACGTACCTTTCGGAAAATCGGGCACCCAGTGTCACATCAAGTGGTATCAGAGCCTCGGTTGCCCTTCAGGTATACTTGTATCCCCTATGTTCAATATTCATTTTTCACCTAGAGTCCAGAAAATTGCCCAACAAAAATATTTGAGTTCGCCGTCATATCCATCGTCCAAGCCACTTGTGCCCTTCGCGACTTCGTTTTCAGTTTTGCGTTGTTGAATTTGTATCCATCGTCATCGTCTTGTTGCTGGTTTAGAGTAAGTTCTTGATCTAGTTTGAGTCTTGCATCTTGACGTCGAGTCTAACGCCATCACGTCGTCGTCGACCCCGCGTCCAAATCGGGTGTCAATCTGTCAAGTTTGGTATTTTGCTTTTATCTCCTTCGTCTGAACTCCAAATTGGACAAATTCAGAGTCTAAATTGTAGCTCAGAAAATTCTCTACAAGTTTGTCCATTGTGAGAAGTTCTATAAACGCCGTTTTCAAGTCCAAAATCGCGTTGGAAGTGAATCTGTTTGATTTCGGATTTCCTAGACAGACTGTATTGCGGGGCCCATATCTCCTAGATCTGTTATCCAAAATTGGTGTTCCATATATGCAAATTAATCAACACGAAACGATCTACAACTTTGCTGTTATACGTTTTAGCGTTTGAGGCCTCCAAAAATCCGAAAACAGCAAAGGAATTTTCTGCATAGTAGATCTGTTTTTCCAGCGAGAGAAAATTGAGTGTTTGTGTATATATCTTGTAATCTCTCATATGCGGCACTATTGATATTTAAAAAAAAAGGTGAAAAAGGCAAGTGCAAAAAAAAAGAAGCCGCACAAAGATAAAAAAAAAAGAAATAAAAACAAGAAATAAAAAGAAACAAAAAAAAATCAAAAGTGCTTGCATCCTTTGTATCGACAATGTTACGTCATTCGTTTTGCTTACTTGAGTTAGGTCTGAGAACGAGTTTAAACCAGCAACTTTGACAAGTATTTTGGATATTTATTCAGCTTTGCTATTCTGATTTCGATGATTGCATATTCCTTGCTACGAAATATTGCATATCCAAGCTCCACATACTTCTTATCAGGTACGGATTGGGTCTTACAATCGCTTCACATACAATTGGTATACCTCTGAGTTGTGCCACCTGTCGCCTTGGTAAGAACCTAGTAAGAACTTGGTAAGACGCAGGAGAGTGTGTGATCCCACTTTCCCATAACCTAGTAGTTGCTAGGGATAATATTTTCTGTTATCTTTTGTTGTCTTGCTCACAATGACAGAAAGTTCCAACGGGAAGGACAGGGTTTCTACTGAGGACTGTGTGCTGCACAGCGAGCTTAGGGACTTGTTGGGCTGTTTGGAGGAGAGGCTAGCCAAGATGCTCAGTGAACATGCCATGGCTTCACAGCATCAGTTTGAGGGCCTCGACAGATGCGTGTCCACCCTTGCTGGACGAATTGAAGCTTTGGAGCCACAACAGCCACCCTTCCATGACGATGACCAAGACGTTGAATATGGCGACAATGGAGAGGTGAACCAACAGACGACACAAGAGGCCCGACTACGTCAACGCCTTCGCCGCAATCAGCACGGTATGGAAGGTAATAACAACCACCATCATGGTCGTGCCAATGATGATCCTTTTGCTAAGGTGAAATTTTCCATCCCTCCTTTTCATGGTGCCTATGATGCTAAGGTTTACTTAGATTGGGAGATGACTGTTGAGCAAAAGTTTAATTCTCACTTAGTTCCTGAGCAACATCGAGTTAGGCAAGCCACTAGTGAATTTAAAGACTTTGCTATCATCTGGTGGAATGAACTTGCTACCCTCCGCTTACAACCTGACACATGGGCTAGGGTAAAAGAAGCTATGCGTGAACGTTTTGTTCCTCCTTCCTACCAACGTGATTTGCGTAAGAAATTGCAGCGCTTAGAGCAGGGTAATATGTCTGTCCAGGAATATTACGCTGAGCTACAAAAGGGCATGATACGTTGTGGGGTACAAGAGGAAACCGAAGATAAAATTTGTCGGTTTTATGGGGGGTTGCGTGAAATTCAGGATATTGTTGACTACAAAGAATATACTACTGTCAATCGTTTGTTCCAGCTTGCTATGTTGGCAGAAAAAGAATTGCAGGGACGACATTTAGCGGACCGGAGACAGCGGAACAACTTCTCCAACAACTTTGTTCCTCGGACTACGCAATCCGGTCGCGACAAACAAACTGTGCAGCCACCTGTCCCTTCCAAGAGCGCCTCGCGTCCAGCACCATCTTCATCACCTTCGCGACCTCCTGAGGTAAGCAAATCTATGCCTTTGCAGGCACCGGCAGCGAGCTCCGTTTCGGTGGCTTCCATGGGACGTTCTACAGGGATCGTGTGCCACAGCTGCAAGGGCATGGGTCATGTACAGAAAGATTGTCCTAGCAAAAGGGCATATATTGCTACGGCTGATGGCGGGTATGTTAGTGCTTCTGATGCTGAAGATGAATATTCCCTCGCCACTAACGTTGCAGGAGAAGAAGAGGAAGAGGAGTGCAGTGATGAGGAGGTACTTGGCACCGCAGCAACGGAGACCTACAGAACCATCATTGTGCAGCGCTCGATGAGTGCCCAAGTTGAGACGGATGACAAGTTGCAGCGTCACAACTTGTTCAACATGTTCCTCATCGTCAAGGACTGCCGCGTCCGCACCATCATTGATGGCGGCAACTGCAACAATTTGGTGAACACCGACTTGGTCCAGAAGCTTGGCTTGACCACGAGAGCACACCCCCATCCCTACCACATTCAGTGGTTCAACACCCGCGGCAAGGTCAAGGTAACTCAAACAGCAAGAGTGTATTTTTCTATTGGCTCCTACCACAATTTTGCTGATTTCGATGTCATACCTATGGATGCTTGTGCCCTTTTGTTGGGGCGTCCTTGGGAGTTTGATACTGATGCAACTCACCATGGTCGAGCTAATAAGTACACTCTTATCCATAAGGGAAAGAAACTTACGTTGCTTCCTATGTCCCTGGCTGAAATTATGCAATATGAAAAGGATAGGACGCGTAATGATAAGCAAAAGAACCTGTTACAATCTGAAAATCAGCAAGTAATTAAATTGAAAACTCCTACTTTGCTTGCAAATAAAATTGATCTTGCTGAAATTGGTGAGCCTAATGGGATATGCTATGCTTTGGCTTGCAAAAAGGCATTGTTTTCGCTTGAGGACATGTCTTTTTCGGTGCCCCCCGCTGTTGCTAACCTTTTGCAGGAGTACAAGGATGTGTTTCCCTCTAAGCTTCCACCGGGGCTACCACCTGTGAGGGGAATTGAGCACAAGATTGATTTGATTCCAGGGACGAGCTTGCCAAACCGTGCTGCTTACAGGACCAATCCCGAGGAAACTAAGGAGATACAGCGATAAGTCCAAGACCTTTTGGACCGTGGGTACGTACGTGAGAGCCTTAGTCCTTGTTCTATTCCTGTTCTTTTGGTTCCTAAAAAAGACGGCAGTTGGCGCATGTGTGTTGATTGTAGAGCACACCTGTGAGATTGTCTATTCCGAGTAATAATGAGCAATTGTCCCTTACATGAGGTGTTACAAGGGCTTATATAGCCCCAAAAGACGCAAAAAGACTAAACTACCCTGCCTGCTACCGTTGGATTGAGGGGTAGCAACGTCCTTCTCCCGGTCTGGTACCTCGGATGCTTGCCAGGTGTCCGCCGATTCCCGAGGCACTTCTCGCGTGACCCTCATGTGACTTGGGACCGGAGACTCCTGTCTCCAGAAGGACGGCAACGCCCGTGACAAGCCACTGGGGGCTGTGTCCCCGGGCAAATGGCGGCGCCCGGGACAGCCACCGGGGGCCTTGTCCCTGGGCACCGGGCAAATGGCGGCGCCCGGGACAGGCACCGGGGGCCTTGTCACCGGGCAAATGGCGGCGCCCAGGATAGGCACCGGGGGCCTTGTCCCCAGGCACATGGCGTAGCCCCTTACCTGGACTTAGTCTCGCGGAGATTTCCCCCAACATTTAGCCTTTCGAAGATTCTTGATTGTGCACTACTGCAAGATAACATCATTGCCTTTAGGGCTTCGTTCTCTTTGCAGGCAGTGTCAATCTTTGAACTTTGACGCTCGACGGTCGCTTGAAGATCATCTCTCTCTTGGGAAATAAGGCTTATTTGATCCTCTTGTGCTACATGATGCAGTAATCGATTTTACAGCAGTTCGTGTAATGAAATAATCTCTTCTGGTCAGAGTTGAACTTACAGGAAAGCTTCGACTGTGCCTCACGAAGTCCTTTCTCCAAGGATGAACACCTCGCAGCTACAGCCTCCTCCTATTTTTCTCGATCAGCCATGCTCTTATTCAGAAGGGCGTTTTCTCTGTCTGCAACAGGGAAGACCATAGGATACATTTAGAGGAGAATCCAAGTTGACATGAATAAGGAGCGTTACACTTACTGTCGTAGCCGGCTGATCTCCCGTTGTACGTCCTCAACGTGCAGTACGAGGTGACTCTTGTACTTGGTCGCTGCTCGGGTTAAATCCTAAAATACAGTAATATATAATTCTCCGAACTTGGATGTTCCTAAAATTAAGCAAGTTCAGAAGTGAGAATAGAGTTTCACTCACTTCTATGAAGTCGTTAAAGGAACCATTCTCAGGTTCAGCTGAAGCCTGAGCCTCAAGGCTCGTTTTTCCCTGAGTCACAGGGGCAGTGGGTGATTCCTCTTGCTGATCCACCCCTATGGTCAGGATAGCAATTTCCCTCCCCTGAGTTCGGATGTCTGCTATTATTTCCTCTACAATGGCCTGAGAGGATTCCTCAGTCATTGGAGAGGGACCTGTCTCGCCCGCGACTTCAACGGCAGTTGATGTGCCGATGATTGCAGAGGTCGTCGGGGCATTAAGAACGGAGTCCCTACGTCTGAGTATATCACTAGTTAGAATGCCTCTTGTTAGTGATACATAATTAACAAGGGATGATATGCATACTTTATACGAAACCTTGCCCAAGGTTTCGGCGATGAGCTCTGGGGAGAGAGAAGCCCGCTGGGCTCCCTGCTAAAGCTTCATCGACACTTGTCCGTGTTTTTCTCCTCTTAAACAGGACAATGTCTTCTCCTCCCTAAACGACCACAATATGATGGGTGTATATAGGACGGGAAAATATAAAGCATGTGAAGTACTTACCACATCAGCCCTTTCGGTCATTGGAGGAGGGATTATCAACCCGGGGGCTTCGCAAACCTCAGGGTTGGGCATCTCCTCTGTGACCGTAAGATCTTCGGCGGCCACAGGACCTTGAGCCGCTGTTCAATCCCCATAATGGGGGACGAAACTTCACCAATATGTGGAGAGGTGGGCCTCTGGAATGTTTATCTCTAGAGGGTCTGTCGTTTTCCTCTTGCGACGGATGAGAGGAACTTCGTCTTCCTCATCCTCGCTCCCCTCACCCTATACGATCAAAAAATGATTTGTATTCGTACTTGGGGGCACACGGGGCACAAAAAATCTTACCGTGGTCTTTCTCGCGGTTGTGGTTTTCCTCTTCGAAGAGGCGCCTCATGGGATCTTTTTGGATTTCTTAGGAGCTGGCTCCTTCATCTTTGAAGGGGTCCTTTTTGCCCTCTTCATCACTGACCCCCCAGAAGGTCCGGCGTCATCACCAGGATGTTTTGTCCCGGTAGATCGCCCTTTCAACAGCTGCATCGTTTCAAAGATTTGATTTGATGTCCAAGAATCTAACAGCATGATCTCGAACAGATTTTACCAAAAGTGGTTATACCTTTTGACGCTCCTGTGTCAGATCGTCACCAGCGTTTATCAAACTTGGAGGACGCGGTGTCCCCTTATCTCCTTCTGCTGCGGCCTTGTATGGCCGCAGAAGGTTATTTGTCTGTTTTTCAATCTCGGACAAAGACAGAACTATGCCACAAACAAACAAATTACTTGATACGCCCTTTTCATCAGTAAGGAGGTATGTTTTCTGGACCAGATGACATACCGGTGTTATAATCCAAGGTGCTGTCTGCCATGGACTCCACCTCCCAAGCCGGATGTGCCCTCTCGCGTAGAGGACTCACCCTGTTCTTCATGAAGTCGCGAACGATGTCACGCGCAGTTAAGCCCTGCCGGACTACGTGAAGAATGGCTTGTGCTTACTTCTTAAACTCTTGATCCAGGGTCGGAGCGGAGTCCATTTCATTGTCTTTCTCCGGTCAGGTGTTCTCTGACGGAGGGGTGCAATAGAACCACTTCCGGTGCCACCAATGCACCGAATCCCGCAGAGGAAGGAAGGGGTATTCTTTCTTCTCCCTTATGCGAAAGTATATGCAGTCAGCGGCATTGGTGGTCTTTGACTATGCCGAATAGTAGAAACGTCGGAAGAGATCCACACTGGGCATCACTCCGACGAAAGCTTCGCATAGATGTTGGAAAATCGCCAAAATCAATATGACATTAGGGTGCAGGTTCACCAACTCCAAACTATAATGTGCTAGAACTTTTTGCAAGAACATGCTCTCGGGGAATCAAAACCCGCAGCGCAAGAAATCTTCGAAAATCACCAGCTCGCCCTCTTGAACGACTGGGTTTCTTGGTCTTTCTCCACTGGCCGTCAGTTGTTTAACAGCTGTGAAGGAAGGATCTCCTCTTTCTCTAGTGCTATCTGGCTCTCTTCGTCATGATGGATCGATCGGCTCCAGGACGCCATTGCCAATGAGATCACAAGAAAGGCGACGACTTTTTGGAGGAGATCGAAGCAAGAAAGGCAAAGAGGGTTTTGTGCGGCGAAAATGTCTAAAGCAAACAAGGGTTTTGGCTGTGAGAATTCTCCAGTAAGCTACCTTTTCCTTTTATATGCCCAAGACAACCCTTCGCCAGGTGCATTATTTTATTAATTCTTTATAACGAGTGTCTTGCCTATTGGAACCCGTTATCTTTACCCTATTATGAATTTGAAGCAAAATATATCTGTTATACCATTATTAAATATCATCTTACTTCATATTCGGGGCTATGGTACAAGGGAATTATCTTAGCACTATCATGATCTTAAAGATGAAAATTCTTTTTCGCAATATCCGACATGATCATAATGTCTTTTTGGATCTAAGTATTGACCTAAGAACGGTCTCAAGACTGCCTTGAGATCACAGTGTTCTACTGCGACCTTGGCGACTTGAGACCGAAGTCGGAATTCGGTTTCAGACAGAAGGCTTATTCTCTGTGTATGTTCTGATCGCAAACATATTTTCTCTGTCATCATTTTTTCACACAGAAATGATTATTTTGACGATTGTCACACATAATCGTTCAAAAAGGCAGAAGGATGGGGAAAAAGAAATATTTTATTTCTTACAATCCTTGCATACATAAGGAATACAGGTAACCAGAGCATCGACCTGATCCGAGAGTAATTTACAAAGTTCTCTTAGGGATGTACTGGCATCAATATGATCTACACTGGCTGCCCCAAGAGAACTAGCAATGACTCTAAGCCTATTTACATCATCTCTCAACAAAGGAGTGCAGTTGTTCCTTATTGTATCGGAGAGTTCTCGCTGCTGCCAAGCGTAATCTCTCTCCAACGGGAACTTGCATGCTTCTTCACGAGAGCTTTCATAACACTCTGCTAAGTACAGAATAGTAGAAGACATCTTTTCAGTACTCTTCTCCAGCGCCTCTTTTTCTTCTTGGAGAGTTCGCCCGAAGGTTACACTCTCACCAAAAGAGCCTGGACTTTAGTAGGCTGATCGCTGGGGGCTCCAGGGGTTTTCATCTCCTGTACTCACATGGGTAGTTTTAACAAGATAAAACGACTAACAGAGAGGATGTAGATAATTACCAATCCTCACAGTGAAATTGGCCGGGATGGTGTAAGACTTTCCCTAGAAAGTTGATCACTCAACAAAAGCTGAGGATCACTTGGTCGCGGGGGTATGAGACTTCCTCCAGAAGTGGGATGGTTTGAAGAATTGTTGTGGATCTCCAAAGATGGAGATGAAGATGCAACTGGATGAGTTGCAAGGGGAAATTGGTAATATAGGTACCACCACCCTTTAGAATCTTCGATGCAGTTCCACTGGAAAATTCATCATCATCTTTAGATCTCTTCTTTAGAGAGACCATTTCCTCACTCACCTGTGAAGTCTAAAATAAATTGCTTAGGAAAAATATTTGCCTTAGAAAATCATAAGATGTTTTAGAAGAAGTTTACCTTCTGGATATCTTGTGTCTTTTCTATTTCTTCCTCATCACTCTCAATCTCAATAAACGTTTTGGGATCTTGGTTCTCCATCAAGGTGAGAGTAAGGAGGAAATACGAGACAGGAAGTTAGAAGCAGATTTCCTAAAGAACTTAACCAAGAAATTGTGACCCTTAAGGACTGAGAGGCTCTGCTATTTATAGAATCGGGGGTGATGGTTCATTTGCACGGGTGTCTTGGGGTTTTAAAACCAAGCACACTACTGGTTTCAAAAATCAATGAATTCATGATTACTGTCAAGAAAGAGTTTTTCTCGGGAAATAAACCGTCACCCGGCGTAACAGTGCCGGTTGAAGAAGTTGAAGCGTCGGGTTTCATAATTCAATGCAAAAATTAAATTTGAAGTAAAAAAGTCTCTTCATTCCTTCAAATTTGGGGGATAGCTGACGAGGATTATCACCCGAACCAGTTAACTTAACACATGTCGAGTCCAAGTCAAAGTTCAGATTCAATAAGTGCTAGTGTATAGCCAGTATGGTCGCCCATGGGCGTAGTACTAGTTTATGATCGCAGCCCTTGTGCGGTCATGAGGCTGCAGATAGTGCGCGGTCATGAGGTCGTTGACTACTTGCGACTAGGTTAATTCGAGGGTGTTTTAGTCTTTATCAAACACGTTCTCGAGATAACCTCTCCCACGTTTGAAGACAACTGCCAGGAGGTTAGTATATACGGTTACCTACTAACTGCATTTGTTAAACCTGCATAGGAAAGGAGTGCGGTTATACGAATTACATGGTAGCAACCGTCCAGAGCCGTTTCACGTTGGCGCCCTTTTGTTCAGTATAAAAGGATGATCGATGCACGATCTGAGGGGCGGTTAAGTCAACCAACAAGCACGAGTCAATAGAACTTGAAGACTTAGGCATAGATTAGATAGACAAAGATACAAAAGACGTAGGGTTATTACTCCCACCATCGAGGGTCCGAACCTGTATAAATCTTCGCATCATTCACGATATTGCTTATCCTATCTTACCTGAGAAATACTCTGAAAGGTCTCACATACAACTCACAAATCTGCATAAGATCTACCGAGGACCCCGAGTTCGAATTGTCGACAATGTTGACAAACATTGACATGAAAATTAAGAGTTTCTGTAGATAAAATGATACACCTCTGCAAAGTAAAACGTGAATATTCATTCCTTAATTTCGGGTTGGAAATTGCGTCGCGGCAAGAAAAGAGGCTTATAGGTGGCTTCACCCCTACGATATAAAGTATTCAATAGAGTTTCACTTAACTATTTGAGTTTTCTCAATTACAGAAAAATTTTAATAAGAAAACTTCTTTCTTGCTTAATAAGCCTATTACTCCTTTGACTAGTTAAGATTTTGCATACTGCATTGTAACTTTATTAGAACATTGATTGCTTGCTGAGTACCATGATGCTCATTCTTGCGTATTTGTATATTCTTGAGTAGACTTTGAATACTCTGGTTGGCCAAGCAGCACCAACTGACGAAGAAGATGACAATTTAGAAGACTTTGAGGTGGACATCTACAATTTCGATTCGACCTACTTCGGTGCTAGTGGTGAAGACTAATAGCTGCAGTTGACTCGAAACTATTATCTTATGATGCTTTTGTTGTAATAAACTTAAATAAATGTAATTATGTACCTTTTATGTTAAATCCTGTATAATTAACAACACGCTTTTGTTTTACTACTCTGATATGAACATTTGTCAGATAGTCCTCACTTTATTCAGGAAATGTTTAAAATCAGGCATACTACCAAGTGGGAGATACGTCAGGTCGCCGCATTTTATCTCTCTTTTGTGTGATTGTTTGTGTGGATTGTTGGTGCTCTGTTGGCATCACAATGTCACTTCTATTTACAACAAAAATAACTATTGTATGATTTGGTATTTTTATATATTAATGAAAAAAATCTAAAATCGACCGAGAAAAAAAAAGAACAGAGGCAATATCTATTTTCATTTTCACTCTAAACAAACTATTTGAAAAACTCCATCAGCCCTTCACTAGTCTTCTCCTCTCTCTCTCTCTCTCTTCTTCCCAAACAAATCAAGAGGAAAAGAAAACCAATCTTTCGAATCCCAAGACCCGAAAAAGCTCGGGAAAAAAAAATCCAGCGAAATCCCTACTCCAAACCCTAACCCTAGGAAGGAACCAGGCTCCCATCCGCCGGCGGCGATAGTGATGGCGGCGGCAACGCCGGAGATGAGCCCGGAGGAGGAGATGGCGCTAATCCGGGACATCACTGTCGCCGCGGAGGCCCACTCCAAGGAGGGCGACACTTTCTTCCTCATCACCCACAGGTCTCTCTCTGGCGATTTCGGCTCAGATTTAGTGGGTTGGTATGGGGCGGGGTGGGGGAAGGGGAGTGGGGGTTGGGGCAAGGTCGGGTTCTTGGCTGTTCTTTAGGGGCGTATGAGATGTGGATGTGTTGCCATCGGCAAGTAGGATTGGGATGGGAACTAAATTCGATATGATTTATGTGATTTTTGTGTGAAAGGTTCGAGCTTTTAGCTGTTGGGTTTGTGAGAGATTTACTCGTCTGGGGTGTGCTTTAGTCGCCGATTTGGGGGCGTAGATGCTGTTTGGTTGCGTGCGGTTTGCATGGAGACATGGCTAACTGTGATGCGATTCAGAGGTGATTTTTTGCATAGAGACATGGCTAACTGTGATGCAAAGCCCAAGGTTTCATTTTTTTGTTGTATATTTCGTTTTGCTCTGTGGAGTTCTTGCAAGCTATTATTCTAGGGATGCTGAAGTTACATATGAATTTGGTTAATTTTGGTGCAGATTAGGAGATTTTTGGTCTGCATGTATTTGATTGCAGAAGCTGCAGTGTACAAACTTGGAATTTTAAACTTCTAGATCGTGCTATGTGGAGCTCTTGTTAAGTTCCCCTTTTGAAGTGTGATTTCTTGGCCCCATTTTGCGGATTTCATGACATTATAAAATAATTTTGCTAAATTTGAAGTAAGCTTGGAGCGTGTTTGATCTAGAAATATTCACGTGATACTCCATTAAGGGTCCACATGAACAATCCTTTTGATCTTTTGTTGTCAAGTTCTTGGATAATTTTGCAGTATCCTTTGAGGGCATTTAAAGCTTGGATGCTAGAAAGATGCTTAGATAACGTGAGATTTTTTTGAATGAAATGTGGGATTTCATTAATTTGATTTTTGGATATGTAAATATAAATAAAATGCTTGAAAATATCTCTCTGAGAAGGTATCTGCAGACTTGCAGATCTACACAGCATGCGCATTTATGCATTTTGCTTTCTCAACTCATTCTTAGAAAAACTTAGATTGCTTCATTTATTTACCCTACCTTTTGAGCTTACACAAATATTTCTTGGCTGACTTAAATAGGTGGTGGCAAAGTTGGATCGATTATGTCATTCAAGATGTGGCTAGTCAATCAAGTAATGGTTCTCATCATCATGAGTTAGGTTCAAATACTCCAAGAAGGCCAGTAGCTATTGACAACACAGATTTGATAGATGACATAGCATCTGAAGTCTTCAATATGGAGATTGAACTACATGATACCTTGGTTGAAGGTCGTGATTATATACTGCTACCACAGGAAGTCTGGGAAAAGTTGCATGGTTGGTACGTCATATATGTTCAGACTCTTACAATTTCTTCCAAAAAGAAAAAAAAAACATACTCACTTTAGATCTATCTAGATCTACACTTATCAAATGCTTCTGTGCACTTAATCATGCTGGATTTCTACGGGTTGCTCCACAGCCCTAATGTATCTATTCTAGGCACATGTATCTTTTTTTTTTTCCCTATGCTCTCTCCTCATATTTTTCTTGTATTAGCATACCTGTATTACTGTATATTAAGGAGTGTCACCCATTATACTGGCCATGCTCATTCTGTTAGTCTTTCATATAACTTCAAAGTGCACGTTAGCTATTTCCTTCATAAAATCAAGTATGATCGGCCATCTGAATTTTTCTTTTTTTTCCCCCTAAAAATCAATACTTCTTAAAATGATTATATGAGGCAAACGATACAGAAAACTGGAAAACCTTTGGTGCATTTATCACCTTGTCTACTAAGCCCTCCATGAGCTGGCCTCAGAAGCGTTTTCTTCTTGTTTCTACAATTTGGTAGATCTGTTTGTTGTCCATGAGCAATGGTCTTATATGAGGAGAGATTTTGGTCTGTTATTCTCATAGCATTCAGTTTACTCTGTCATATATCCACTCTGATATGTATCATGGATTGTTGGTCTGTTGAAATACAATAGTTTATAACAAAGAAAGTTGATGTTGTATTAAACTAGAAATTCAATTGGGGACCTTTCCTATGTAACTGAAGTGCCTCTCCATTTTCATCCTTGACGTTACAATTCCTTATCTTGTTCTGCTGTTTCCCTTTGCAAAGAAAACTATTCTTTTATTAGCTTTTTTTCTAGTCATGTTTTAATTAGCCAAGATTTGAGCTACTCACTCCATTTCAGAATATTAGTCTAAGCTCACCATGTGCACAGACTAAGAAATTGTGAAATCTAGTGAGGAGAAATGTAAATCAGACCATGCTACCCTTGGTTAAAGTTCAGTTCAACATTAATAGAAACAATTAATTGCTACTATGGTTAAACAACCCACTCCTTTAATGAGGTCGTTAGCAGAAGAAAAATCACTTTTTGTATTAATGCTGTTGGAAATAACAAAATATCCATATGATATTATGCGGAGTAAAACTGAAAGAAAAACAGTAAAACACCATTGTTTTCATCTATGGACTTACATTGTGAAACGATGATTTCCAATAAAATGGACCTATATAGCGAAAGGAAGGTACTTTGTATTTGAGTGCTGGAACTTCCTCAGTGAAAGATCATTTAGCACGTTTTATGGAACCTTGTTTTTCGATCTATTAAATTTACTGTTTTTATTTTGTTATTCTCAAAACATTTCACAGGTATGGTGGAGGTCCAACATTACCAAGAAAGGCAATTAATACGGGTTTGTCTCAATCTGATTTGGCCATTGAAGTTTATCCTCTACGTCTGCAATTGCTTCTGATGCCAAAAGGAGAGCGAGCTGTTGTAAGGATAAGCAAGAAGGTTTGTTCTTATCCTCTTATTCTTTTTATTGTTTTTGGTTACTTTCAAACATACTTACTATGATTTTTCGATGAGTTTGACTGGAATGTGTAGAAGTTTGTTGATTATGTGAGATTGTAGATCCATTGTAAAGAAAAAACTGCTGTAGAACTCTTTAATGTTACTATTCACTACACTGTGGCAGAAGGTTGCTTGATGAATTTTTTGTAAGGAAAATTGAAAACTTCTCAATTTATGCAGGATACAGTTGGTGAGCTCCATAAGAAGGCTTGTGAGGTTTTTGATTTGATACCAGATAAGGTAGGTGTGTTATTTGAATGTCAATGTTAAATGGCTAAGTGTTTTCGTGCCATCTCAATTTTTGATACTCAATATGCCATTATTTGCAGGTGTGCATTTGGGACTATTATGGTCAAACAAAACATGCTTTGATGGATAGCTTGGAGAAAACCCTTGATGATGCAAATATTCAGATGGATCAAGATGTGAGTTTGGACCTTATATCTATATTTTCTTGTGGCAAGCAATTCTTTTCATATTTCTGATATATGTATACTGGCCCCTGTAGGTCGTAGGACCACATTAATTTTCTAACCGTGGCTGATGAAGAGTATTTCAATTATCTGATCCAACTATATGCTGTTTTCCTCCTCATGGCAGATTCTAGTTGAGGCTATAGCTGAAGCAAATGGTAGTTTGGATGGTGGATGTATGAGTTTAATACAAGAAAATGAACTTTTTGAGCGAGAATCTACTTCTGTGGTTGCAGATGCTTCAAAACCAGGTCTGTCAAATGAGAATTTGGCCTCAAATAATTATGGCTCCAGAGGCTACAGCTCCAGTTTTTCACAAAGCCAGTACCTGCGATCTTCCAATGGCAACTTGGATAATGAGCATGGAACTAATAACATGACCACCAGAGGAACCCCTTCAGGCCTTACGGGGCTACTCAATCTGGGAAATACATGTTTCATGAACAGTGCAATACAATGTCTTGTCCACACACCTGAGTTCGCCAGATATTTTCGTGAAGACTACCACCGTGAAATAAACTGGCAAAATCCACTGGGTATGGTGGTAAGTACTCTTTCTACTAGCATGTGCTTGAGACCTTGACGCTTCGACATCAGTCTTGTTTTGTGGAGAAATTAGGGTGTTATTCTGTTTTGTGCATTTACTGAAACTTGTTAAGCGCAACAATATTGGTAGCAGAATCAGTCAACCTTTTCTGAGTCATCGTCTTTTTTGGTTTTTGAGATATTATTTATTCGTAGCACCCACTGAAAGGTGTCAGATGTTTAGATGTACTAGCATCTACAACTTTTTTTTTTTTTTTTTTTTTAGTTAGTGAAATCTCCCTAGACTATAATCTTTTTGTGGGTATCATACAATGAAATTTCCATTCTGGCAGTATTAATGCCAGTCAGGATTATTTCATCCATTATTTCTGATCTGGATGTGGTTTAGGTTTATAGTTTTTCATTGTAAAAATTGTCTATAAAGTTTTGATATGCAAAATGGTTTATTTTGTTTTTTTCTTTCCAAATGATGTCTAATACCAATTATTTTGAAGAAAAACCTCTTAAATATTGATAATTTACTGTATTGTGCTGTTCATTTTCAATAATCATCTATTGCAATGTCAGCCTTGCCCTTGTAATAACTTTTGTGTGGTTTCTTATAATAGGTTCTTTATTTATCCTTGAAATAAAATTTCTTTGTAGTTCCTTGCTGCAGAGTCCAAAAGCCACATTTTGTGTTTCCTTTGAAGTAACATATTTATTACACAAAATGACTGCAATTATCATAAATAAGGCTTTTCTTAGAACATTTTTTATAAAATTACGGTGCTTAGTCATTGTGCAGAAGGAATTCTCAACTGCTGCTAGGTATTTTTTTGCTGATTCCATGTTCATTTGCATTAATGCTTCTTGTTAATTGTACTGAGTTCTGATGGTAGTCATGTAGGGTGAACTTGCTTTAGCTTTCGGCGAGCTACTGAGAAAACTTTGGGCTCCTGGCCGTACTCCCGTTTCTCCTCGACCATTTAAAACAAAGCTTTCTCGGTTTGCACCTCAGTTCAGTGGATACAACCAACATGATTCACAGGTTTGATTTTCTCTTTCGATTGGGCTTCTAACTTGTCTTCTTGATTTATGAAAAATCATCTCTCGGCAAATTCCTCCAGGAGTTGTTGGCATTCCTCTTGGATGGACTTCATGAAGACTTGAACCGTGTGAAACATAGACCTTACATAAAGTCGAAAGATGCTGATGGACGATCAGATGAAGAGGTTGCAGATGAGTATTGGGCAAATCATATTGCCCGGAATGATTCAATCATTGTTGATGTATGCCAGGTTAGTTCTAAACCTGTAGCATATTTCAATTGAAGTGGGCGATGCATAGTTTTGTTGCTACGGTCATAAATAGCTCTTATTTGTTTTAAGAATTGGAAGAAAGACTTCTAACTGTTCCAGAAGTAGAAAAGAGAAAATAGAAAAAAGGTGACTAATAATGCTTCTTCAGCACTCTTGTTTGTGACCTTGTTGTTGTGTCATATACAGTACAGGCGAGCCTCTTTGTGCACACGAGGACACATGAGTGCTGTATGCGCACTAGGGCTAGCTATATACAGAATCTGAACATTGGATGAAAATTGACCTGCATCTAGTGACAAATGCTATGCCTCCCTTTTTGGCTGTCTTGAAATTTGAAGTTTGGTACTGTGTTTTCAATCTGTAAACCAATTTAAAATGTCAGAAAAACAATTATCAATTATGAAACAAAAATGGGATTAAACTGTCTGTTCATTTATGGTCGTCTCTTTATTTGTTCTCTGATTACTGGTCAAGAGATATATTTTGCTAACACGTGTCCTGTGTAATGCCTTTGCCAGGGACAATACAAGTCAACTTTGGTCTGTCCGGTCTGTGGAAAGGTTTCAGTGACTTTTGACCCATTCATGTATCTTTCATTGCCTCTACAATTCGCTTCAACCCGAAGCATGACTATTTTGGTCTTTACTTGTGATGGGAGTGCTCTGCCAACACCACTCACTGTAAGTGTACCAAAGCAAGGTAGATGCAGGGACCTTATCCAAGCCCTAGGCAATGCATGCTCGCTTAAAAATGGGGAGAGACTTCTAATTGCAGAGGTTCGTGATGGATGATCATTTGGAAATACACAAGTTAATTCATAGTTGTCAATAGATAATATTTTTCTTGAACTTCTACAGATTCGTAATCATAAAATTCATCATTTTCTTGAGGACCCAGTGCTGCTACTGTCTACAATTAAGGATGATGATCATCTGGTAGCTTATAAGCTCCCAAAATTGGAAAAGAGGACAAGTTACATTCAATTTGTGCATCGTCGTGAAGAGTCGTAAGCAAAAACAACGAACTGAGCTCAAATTTCCTTTATGCTGTAAGGACAAGGGCGATATAGCAATAGGCTTGGTGCATATACCTGCAATACCAACAGACACCACGCCCATATGCTATATATTGAATCTTGGAAGAATATTTGAGCTCCAAATTCTTCTGATGATGATTGCTTTGCTTTTTAATAGGGACCATGGAAACAGTAGCAACTCAACGGCTTGGAAACCTTACGGTGTTCCTCTTCTTGCACAAGTATCTCGCAATGAAAGTGTCACAGGCTCTGATATCCATGAGATGGTCCGTAAAATGCTTGTGCCCATGCTAAGAATTCACGAGTCGCAGCATTCGTCACTTCCAAATTCTGGTTCCATGAGGACACAAGCTTATCAAACTGACAGCACCAAATTTCAGCTACAGCTGATTGATGACAGCAATGCGGCCATTGAACCATCAGATGAAGCTGTCCGTGTGCCTCCATCTTCACTGCCAACTCTAATTTTCGTCAATTGGTCCAAGTCTGATTTGAAAAGGGTCAATACTCATCGTTTGGAGAATGTACCGGAGCTGGTTAAGTATGCTCCGCCCACCAAGAGAACCCGTGGTGAACCTCTCTCGCTCTATGCATGCTTGGATGCTTTCTTGAGAGAAGAACCTCTTGTACCTGAAGACATGTGGTTAGTCTGCAATATCATTCATCCTATGCTAAATCAGATGTTTTTTCATATTGGCTGGTATACTGGTGCTAAGCACTTGGTGACATCCAGTTTACCAGCCAGTATAATATGTGCATTTAGTTCCCAGCAAATTAATAGCTGATGGCATGCCAATTTTGCTGAACAGAGTTCTGAGTGTTTATTATGCTCTGTCGGCAGATCACCACCGACTACCACACATTCTAAAAAAAGAAAAGGCAGTCATAATTATGATTTGCTTTTACTTCAGATATGAAGCATGCCTTCAGATACTTATGTTGATGTTGATATGGTCAAACTGTCAGTTTTGAGCTAGGCTTATTTATTGTAGTATGCTTTTTCTTGCTTGTGCAAAGTGATCTCGAAGCATATTGTTAGCCCATCTTAAAGAAGAAGTTGCTTAGTTTTGGATCTGTCATTCCATTTGTTGAGGTAAAAGTTAGTGCTAGAGATAGAAGAGGCACATGAAAATGTTATTCCTGTTAGCTTCATTTTAAATGTCTTGAAACTAACGAAGTTATGGTATTGAAATAGGTATTGTCCAAGATGCAAGGAGCAAAGGCAGGCTAGCAAAAAGCTGGATTTATGGAGACTTCCAGAGGTGTTGGTTATACATTTGAAGAGGTTCTCATTTAGTAGGTCAACAAAGCATAAGCTGGAAACTTTTGTCAATTTTCCAATACATGACTTGGATTTGACAAACTACATTGCCAACAAGAAGAGCTCGCAACGCCAAATTTATGAGATGTATGCCGTGAGCAATCATTATGGCAGCATGGCAAGTGGACATTATACTGCCCACATAAAGGTCCTTTTCTACAATCCAATTTTACTCTGCATCTGTGAAAAAAACTGATCATTGTTTGGTAGAATCCAAAGGTTGTGTTCATCTATGTTTTTATGACCTTTATGGAGTATGAACTTAAAAGTTTGGTAAATCATGTAGCCTTTTCTGTGGTCCATTATGTTTGTAGCTATTCTGAGGACAGACATGGTTTGCTGAACTGACCGGCATTACATACATTTCTGCTTTTAATTTGTGCTATTTTCAGAGAACTGACATCACCTATAGCATTTAAGTTTTATAATTCTGATTGGAAGTTTCTTTTCTATGCAGCTTTTGAACGAGAACCGGTGGTACAATTTTGATGATAGCCATGTTTCTCCCATCAATGAAGAAGATGTGAAGTCAGCAGCAGCTTATGTGCTGTTCTACAGAAGAGTTAGAGAACTAGATCGAACAGCAAGCAATGGAGCTCAGTCATGTGCAAATCAAAACCACAGATCTAGCCAAAGATAAATTAATTTGTTGCACAAAGTGTTCAATATAAGAGAGAACGACACCCTGCTTTCTTTTTCTTTATGGAACTGCAAGGAGTCAATATGATACAGTCACTATGGCTGGAAAACATGTGGCTTCAGAATAACATCAGGCAAAGAAGTGACAGATCAGTGCAAGTTCTTCAGTAGTGCGCCTTATTTCCAATTCCAAGATTAGTGTTAATTCATATGGATGAGAGATTACATGAGAGGAGCATAAGGAGTGCGCAATCTTGATATTATGCTCACAAACCTTTATCATCTGAAAGACTTCAAAGGATGGGAAGTAGGGAGGGGCGCGGATTGACTGGTGGCATTTTAATGTTCTAATTCAATCTGGAAAAGAGAAAGAAAGAGGGAACAATAGAACTTTTAGGAATCCTAAATCTGTTGCTCTGTTTGTTTTATTTCATTTGTTTCTTTTTTTATATCTATAGCTGGGGCTTGAGATTTGGATACTTTTGAGAATGTTTCAGACAAAAGATGGGTGCATGAGTGCGGTGCAGAACTGAGTCTGAATAGTTCATGCTTAAGAAGTCAAAATTTACCAAATTCTGGAACGAGCTTTGCACATGGCAGCATTGAGTGCAGAGGTTTTTAAATTATGTGAAGCCCTGGAGTTTCAGCAAGAATTTGTATGTTGTGTTGTGCTGTACTGACAATAGGTGGCAGAGTGTAAAAATATCTTCCAAGGACTGAGCTTACAGCTATATGGCTCTTTGGCATGATTGCTCTGAGGTGCTCATTTTTATTTTATTTTATTTTATCAATGTGCATACTAGTCCAATATTTTGAACCAGAATCTTAGTTCACCTGGAAACAGAATTTTTCATATCGTAAAATGGGAGATAGATGCTGGAAATTTTAACGAAGTTCGTTGGAAGAGATTTTTGTTGTTGGTGCCCTATTTTTATAATTTTTCCAATCAAATCCCTCTTTTTTTTTTTTTTTTTTTTAGCATGAGTCTTTATTTTTGAAAGGAAAAATTGATTTTCTGTCACCGAAAATTGGTGTTTAATATAACAAGCTATTGAATTTTGAATTTTTTTGGAATATGTCATTGGATTTTTTTGTCTAATGATATAAGTTTATTTTACTACTTAACTCGATGAAATCACTAAAATATTTGTTGGTTGTCTTAGTTAGACTTAATCATGATTTTAAATAAAATATAAGGATTGTAACGCAAAATTTTAAAATTTGGAAATTTGTGTTCCAATCTTGATATCTATTTGTAGTATATGGTTATGGTATAAACTGTTTTCTTTATCATTTGTGTTTTTATTTTTTTTATTTTAAATTGTCGTATTTTCTTAATTAAAATTGTTGTAAATTCTCATTTTTGATTATTGATGCAGCAGATTATTGATGCAGCACAAGTATCGGAGGAACTACTCTAACATACTGAATAATATGGATAACACAAAATGTTGAAGGAATAACTTTAACATACTGAATAGATAATGACTTTATGGGCAGTCTGAGTCTGGACAACAAGAGCTTAATCCAAAGCTCGGACAAGATCAAATCCAAGATTTGCGATAAAGAATATAAATTCTATTGCAAGGTATTGAATAAATGAGTGTATACAAAATTAGAGGGCATCACATCTATTTATTGCATCATAAAATTTTACAATTCATATACAACTCAAATGACAACTCACCGACAACTAGTCGCGAACTAATATGCTAACATAAATAATGACACCATCATTCTTACTAGTTAAGTATTCTGCTAAATATAAAAAATAGTAGTAGCAAAATCAAAATTGACTTTAAATTTTATCTCTAAAAACTACCCATGTGTATGTATGATATCATCATGTAATGCCCCTCATCATTCTCTTCCACTTGTCTGGAACTCGACCTCAAGTGATCTCATAAATTATTTATTTTGGTGATAGAGTGACTATTAGCCACTTTAAAAGTATTAGAATTATTCATCTTATTTGCCAGATCTATTACACAAATATTATCATTTATACTCTTTAGAATAGAAAACAGACAATCGTTCTTTTCTGAGATATACTATCATTTGATCACCAACTTAGAATGATATTGGTCTCCTTTTCTTATGTGCCAACTACTTGTACTTTTGATCTGATGTTTCTAGAACATCATTAACCTCTTCAAACAAATGAGAATAACTGTTACCAAAGGTTATTGATGATCTTGAACTCTCCCTTAATGGTAGTTTTACGAAATCAATCATATATCTTGGGATTTTTGGAGCAGGAGAAAGGACTACGTCTTGTAGACATATGCTTAGAGTCATTGTAAGCAAATTTATCAAGAGATAATGCTAAATCCCATTGTCCTTTCTTATATCCACATATGCAACAAATCAAATTACCCCAAAATTTTTGTTCACCACCTTTGTTTGGCTATCCTTTGTGGATGTGTGTTGCTTAAAAAGTTCCATTCGGTGTTGAATTGCTTCCATAGTGTAAGGCAAAATACTATAGGAATTTTGCTGACATGGTTTGAATCAATTCACTTTGAAACACCATGTAGTTTGACTACTTATCTAAAGAAAAGAATAACAACATGATTAGTGTCTTTGGTCTTTCGACGAGAGATGAAATGAGCCATATCAGAGAATCTACCCAGCATCACATATATAGCATCACTACCTCTCCTTGTTATTGGCAAATCAAGTATGAAATCCATTGAAAGGTCCACCCATGGTGCACTTGGAATTGCCAATGGCATATATAGCCTGGTGTTCTGAATTTGGTCTTTGTATGTTTGACATACATGACAACTTTGCACACACTTTCCAGAATCTCTTTTGAGTTTTGGCCAATAATAATGTGCCTCCAAGTTAGCTATAATCTTGTCATGCCCAGCATAGCCACTAAGCTCATTGGAGTGTAGATCCCTAATCAACTTGTAATATAGGGAACTTGTTGGAATGCATAAGTGGCTATAATTGAAGACTTGCCCAAAGTCTTCATCATTCTCATATAATTCCTTTATTTGATCCTTACCTGGTAATTTAGCTTCAAAGTAAATCATGCCACTTACACGTTGGCTTAAGGCATTAGCTACTCGGTTGGTTATTCCCGACTTGTTGATAATAAGATAATTAAACCTTTCTAGGTATGCTTCCTTCCTAGCTAACATGCGATCCATATGCTTTTGATCCCTGAAATGCTTCAATGACTGGTGGTCAATGAACACATTGAACTCTTTAGACAATAGATAAACCTCACAAGTCCTCAAAGATTTGAAAACTGTTGCATCTAGGCCTTCATGCCTAACCCTAATTTTGATGATAAATGAAAACAAAGTGTTCCGGACTAATCGTGCTTTTTGAGATTGATTGATACAGGATCATTTGGGAAGAAATGCAAGATGATCAAGATGAACCCAACTCAAAGTGAAGCACAAGACGCAGAAGAGCAAGAGACGGGACGCAAATCTTGAAGATGCGAAAGACCTCAGGTATTACGAGTTTTTATTTTTACCGATCTTGGCGTGTGGAGATGATCGGTTAGGAAACTCTTTTCTAGTTTTGACCGTACTATAAAGAGGGGTAGCGAAAGTCCTCTTTCTATCTCCAGCACAAACCGAGAATGTTAGGTCATTGCATCGCATCATTTTTTATGTGGATTTGCTTTTGGTCTTATTTGGAAAAATCTGTTTTTCAGTTCAGTTTTTGACAGCAGAAAAGTATTTGCATTTTTTAGAAAGATCTAGATAGATCTGGCTTTTGCTTCTGTTGACAAAAATGTAGCCCTTGAAATTATCTTTCCAACGAGCTATTAAACACCTCTTTTGGATTTCTGGATTTAAAGTTATAGCTGTTTTTGTTTATACTGACTGTCAGTTTGCATAACTGACTGTCAGTTTGAATGTCAGTTTAGTGTAACTGACAATTGTCCAGAGAGGGTGTTTTTTGGTCTCAAATTTTTTGTACTAAACTGACTGTCAGTTTGTCCATACTGACTGTCAGTTGGGGTTTCGACCAGAGAGTGTTTTACTGTGTTTCTTTTTGATTCTGGTCGAGCTAGTACACAAACTGACTGTCAGTTTGTGTAACTGACTGTCAGTTGCGTGTTCCAGCTTTCCTGTTTTGGCTGCAAACGGCTAGCTATTTTTTATCCATAAATTTTGTCGGCCGTTGTGCACTAAACTGACTGTCAGTTTGCATAACTGACTGTCAGTTTGGGTTGCTGATTTTCAGCTCTAGCTCCAACGGTTCATTTGCTTCTTGAGGCTATAAATAGGGGCTTTGGGCATATGTTTTTCACAACAAGCAACAGCAATTCATATACACTCTTGAGCATTAGTTTTCTATATTAAATCTTGATCTTTTGATCAAGTCGAGTGTTTTCCGATCCACCGAGAGTTTCGTTTCTTTTGCTTTTGCATATACTTAGCTTCTCGGTGCGTGTTTGGAGGTCTAGAGAAGACCTCGCTGCCTTTTACTCTTGGTGAGCGCCCTCACCTAGACGGTTCGGAGGCGTGGCCATTGACCTCTTCGTTCGGAGATTGTCGGAGAGGCTCGGCGAGTGTGTACAAGGCATCGGTGCTCGCCTTTCCGGAGTGGACAAGGAGCAACCATTAGTGATAATATCCTTTGTGGATATTGAAGCGAGACTCAAGAGATTTGAGTGCTTCAACGAGGATTAGTGGAGACTGGGCGAGTCTCCGATACCTCGGTAAAAATCATCGTGTTCGTTCTCTTTCTCTTATTTACATAATTCGTTTTTTATTTGCTTTAAGTTTTAAAGTTTTTAAAAGCCTCCTATTCACCCCCCCCTCTAGTCGGCATCCTTGATCCAACAAAAACAACATACAATTATTGTTGGTATGTGCTCCATTTTTGCCTTGCTTTGCTTAGCTTTTCACTAAAGAATGCAATGGGTTTCCTCTCTTGAGATAAAATGACTCCAATTCCCACTCCACTCGCATCACATTCAAGTTCAAAAGTTTTGTTAAAATCTGATAGTGCCAACACAGGAGCTTGGGAGAGATTTTCTTTGATTCTATGCAACTAGCTTCAATAGATTCATCCCATTTAAACTTACCCTTTTTCAAGCATTCAGTAATTGGTTCCATAATAGTGCTGAAGTTATTCACAAAGCATCTGTAGAAAGTGGCAAGGCCATGGAAACTTCTCACTTCAGAAATAATCTTTGGAGTTGGCCACTCTCTAATTGCTGACACTTTATTCATCAATCAGAATTCCCTCACTAGTGATGACAAACCCCAAAAAAACTAGTCTTGTTTGAAGAAACACACACTTCTTCAGATTGATGTAGAGTTCATTTTGCTTCAAAACTTCTAATACATTTTTGACATGCTCAAAATGCTCATCCTTATCTTAGCTATAGATGAACATGTCATCAAAGTAGACAACTACAAATTGTGATAACAATGGGTGAATAACCTGGTTCATCAACTTCATGACGGTGCTTGGTGCATTAGAAATACCAAATGGCATAACTAGCCACTCATATAGCCTCTCCTTTGTCTTGAATGTTGTCTTCTATTCATCTCCGGGTCTAATTCATATTTGATGATATCCACTTCACGGATCAAGCTTGGACAACACTGTTCCCCACTCAATTGATCAAGCATGTTATCTAAACGAGGAATGGGAAATCTGTATCTTGTGGTGATCTTGTTGATAGCTATGTTGTCCACACACATATGCCATGTGTAACACCCCAGATTTTGCTATTCTTTTAATATGCTAGTCAGTGCATCTCTTATTAAATCCCTCCGATATCTCAACCACACCTTGGATCAATCCTGGAAAAATCCTTCAAAAATATCTGATTAAACTTCTGTAAATTTCTCTAGATTAAATTCCAACTCAAAATTCCAAACTCTTTTCTAGTTGAATATTCCACCAGATAGATTGCTACTATTCAAATTGTCTTAAACTAGTAATTCTGTTGGAAATATCAAGATTTGGTCGATGGTTGATCTATTCGATCAAGACTGGCTCACTAGTTGAAAGCAAGTCACTGGTCAACTGACTCGCTGGTCGAATCAAGTCATTGGTCAAAAGCAAGTCACTGGTCGAACTGAGTATTGGTCGAATCAGAAAGAAAACACATGGATCTGCTCGTGTGAAATTTTTGTCTCTTTCTAGCTTTAAGTGTTTGGTCCAATTTTTTCAGTGTTCAGTCAAATAGCCAGTACACAAATCCACAAATCAGCCATATTTTGGTGATTTGATCCAAATGAAGCCCAATTAGGAAGCCCCCAAAATAGCAAACACCATTTCTAGCCAATGCATGTTGGATGTTGATCGCAACTGAAGGGTCGTGATGTGTAGTAATAACCGCAAGTGAACGGTTTAACGTTGAGCACTTGAGGGTCGAATTCCATGAGGACCAAGCGTATTCGTCTTTCTAGCTTAATGAATCACTGAGTAAACCTAAACGAGTTGTGTGTGTGTTTTTCTACAACTAAGCTATCAATCTAGGGTTTGCAAGCTGGAATGAAAATCTAGGGTTTTGGGAGTTTCATAACCATCTAGTATAATTCTATCCAAGGTCCGAGAATTGTAAGTAATTTCAATTGTTTTCCAAGACAAATAAGTTTCCAGTTCAGGGCACTGGGTCAATATCAGAGGATCACTTTCATTGTCACATTTGGCGAGAGCCTCTCTCCTGTTCATGATCCCACGTCAAAGCACTAAGGATTCAAGAACTCCCCTAATTTTTTTGCTAAGACTCAACTGTTACGTTTGTTGTCGAAACAATAAATTAGGGTTTGGAGGAAGAAAACATCAGGAAATTACTCTAAAACTTGAAATAAAGATCGAGGAAGAATCATGCCTTCAAGATTAGGGCATCCCTAACCCTAGAGGGATCTACTCACTAAAAGCCATAATAATGCAGAAATAAGAATAAGAATTAAATAAAAACTTACTTGATTGCTTGAGAATTGAATTTTTCGTCCTTTTTAGGTTACAAAAGCAATAAAAATAGAGAAGGGGGCTCTTCTAAACTAAAAGTAGCTAAAAATTACTACTAAGTCTAAAGAAAGCATGTCTAATTGAGCCAAAAGCTTCTCTATTTGTAGTACATAGGTAAACGTTCCCAAAACAACTCCTTGATGTGTACGCGATGAAATTTGGCTCCAAACGTGCGAGAACGGATAAATCTAAGTCAAAACCGACCAGATTCGACCAGTTTTGATCCAATACGACTAAATCTGGTTAAAAGCAACCAAACTCGACTAGTTTGAGTCAAAACTAAATCAAACCAGCCCACAAACGACCAGTCCTGGTCAAACTCGCATCAAAACGGCCTAATTACGACTAGTTTGGATCAAAACTGACTCAAAATGACCAGTTAAAAGCCGAGGAATCCAATTCTAACATGATTGGGACACATGACGCAATCGCGGTGGCGCGCGCATCGTGATCGAAATAGAGGAAAATTAAAACACTTATTCTTTATTGTTTTTTATATATATTTTTTTATTTTTCTTCAACTTTTTCGTGCTCTTGGCAAGAAAGTTTTTACTGAATCATTTCATCACGGCTAGAGAGGACACAGCTGAAGATGCTTACTTAAGTGCACTTACAGAAAGGTAGGTTTGTCGGTTTCCCGAGCCCCTAATCAACCTCAAAGCTCTATATACCTTCCCTTCACCAGCTGGTCGACGATTCATCACTGCCTCCCCCCAGCTGGTCGCATATACGTTACATGAGACTAGACAAAGCCGCATCTTAAGCAACCATTTTACTGAAAATATTTCTTTTGTGTGCATAAGTTAAGTAAATCTTCCCTTTCCTAGTTGATCGACGATTCATCACCGCCTCCCCCTAGTGGGTCGATTATACTTTACTCGTACACATTTTTTATTTTTAAAGAGAAGGGCAATTAGCAATCTAGGCATAAAAAGTAACATAAATGCGTTAATTTCAGAAAATGGTTTTATTAGAAATCTTCAATTTGGAAGAAGCCAATTACAATTTAATAGATAAGTTCAAACTTTAATGGTCAATTTAAGATAAAAACTGAACATAAGCAATGAGAATTTTTAAAAGAGCTAAGTTCAATGGATTATATGCAAAGATGTGATAGAATAATCATTTAATTGATTAAAGATCATTTTCAAAACCAGGCATTCCAAGTGATAAATCTCTTTTTATTTTTTATTTTTTATTTTATGATGGAATATGGTGGAATGATGATTCGATGAAGACTAAACAAATGGGAAGTGGAAATCCCCCAAGCTAAATCAGATTAAGCAAATGGTTGAGTGAACAACCCCCAAGCTAAAGTAGACATTGTCCTCAATGTGGAAAGAGATATAGATTACCGTTTGCGGTCGTGGTTCAGGTTGGTAGATGTTGTGGAGGATGATGTAGTGAAAGAGGATGTTGCGGTCTACGTAGCTCCAATGTTGCAGTCCAAGGCGTCACAAGTGAAAACCTGAAAATAAAAACAAAAAGAAAAAAAAAGAAAAAGAAAATAAAAAGAAAAACTTGCGTACCTTGGAGATCACTCGTCGGAAGTTGGTGGAGGAGAATGGTAGAATTATGGGAATGTATAGGATGGATAGGTATGTGGTGGATAGAGTTGTGGGGTTAGTTGGTGGGTGTGGATGTTGTCCCCGTAGTGGGTGTGTGCGCCTGAAAATGTGCCGTCCGGGAGGATGTGGCCTGCGGGTACATGATAATCATAGAGGCGATCTACGCGGCCGATGAGGTGATCTATCCTGGAATCCATTGAAGCCCTGTAGTTTGCAAATTCCGAACTAAAGTCGGAGAAACTAGTGCACAAGGACTCTATGGAAGCATGCAGAGCGGCAATATTAGTCGCTGCTAGTTGGTTAGACTTAGCAGCGCATGAGGAGTTAGAATCAGACGATTTAGATGGGAGCATTCTCCAATTCTGCTCATTAGATAAGCAAGTCCGAGAAATGTTAGGCAAAAGGATGGAGGGAATTCCATTAATAATCCAACGAAAAGAATTCACTTCCCTCCTACAACACCCCATCTAAAATAATGCATTCAAATCTAAGGTCGCTGCGGGCACAGATTCTTGATAATCTTTAGCATCAAACCCTAAGGCGGATGCTATGTGAGTTATTAAGCCACCTAAGACTATGGGTGAGGTTTTGCGCAAACCCTTCCCAATACTTTCAAGGTGACGAGCAAAGTAGGCTGCAGATGATATATGAATTTTGCCTAACATAGCCCACAACAATTCAACCTCGGTTTCTAAAACTTTATCTTGATTACCATCACAGCCCAAAATTGTCCCGGCCATGAGGCGCTGTAAATAGTGAAAGGCGGGATTGCAAATTTTGGCGGCCTTTGATATACCAGATCGAAAAAGATGTTACCTTTCTTTGGCTATATCACTCCAAATTTTACCGGGGGTGCAAACAATAGAAGCATGAAAAGTTCCCTTGGGTTTAAACCCTAACAGATTTACAAATTCATCTACTGAAAAATTATAATCCACATTTTCAAATCTAAATCTAACACCTTCAGTTTCATCGGGAGGAACACGTATAGTGTTTTGTTCGAAGGAGGCTAGAATCTCCCATACGACTTCGCAAAAAGTTGGAACTGAAACCCCTAGAAGCGTGTCCCAACCCACATGACTAAGCAGGCGTTTAACATCATCTTCAATTCCTAGAGATCTAGTGGCATGAACATCTAAAAATCTAGTAGGTCACAAAGGTCTCTTCTTTAAGTGCACAAATCTAGCAAGATAATCAGGGTTTGTAAAGTAAATATACGGAAAATCTGGATCCAAGAAAGTTTGAGGAGACATACCATGTTTGCGCTTCGTTACCTTCTTGACATTGCATTGGGGAGTGGTCATTGCCATAGAAATCTTCAGATCCGGGGGTGTCGAGGCACGAGGAGCCAGAATCCGCAGTCGAATAGAAGTTGGAACAGTTGGATTTGGAATTCTAGGGCTAGGTTTGAGGAGTTTTTGAGAAACAACTATGGCTAAAACAATGGTAGTTTGCTATTTGGAGAAGATGGGAGGCCTTAAATAAGGTGCAAGGTAGGTGTTGTAGAGGTTTGGGGTGGGAAAAGTACAACAAGAAATCAAAAAGATGATTTTTGGCTGAAAAAGGAGAGGAAACCGAGCCTGGCACGACCACGGGCACGGGACGTGCCATTGCTCGTGGTTTTTGCGGTGAAAATAAAAAGTTTTTGTTGGGGAAGTTCCGGACGCCTCTCGGAAGAAGTCCCAGAGGGCTCCAGAGAAAAGTCCCGGAGGGCTCCCGTGGAAAGCCACGGAGGTTTCCTGTGGAAAGCCACGGACACCTTCCAGGGAAAGTCCTGGAGGGCTCCTGTGGAAAGCCACGGATGCCTCCTGTGGAAAACCACGGACGCCTCATGTAGAAAGTCCCAGAGGGCTCCCGTGGAAAGCCACGGACGCCTCTCGGGGAAGACTACAGATGGGTGACATCAGGAACGCCTCGGGAACTAGCGAGGACACATGTCAAGCATCCAAGCCCTTCGTCGGATGAAAAGACGGCGGTGCTACTCGATCCAGCGGTTGTAGCTAGGGACTTTTAGTCTTTTTGCATCTTTTGGGGCCTATATACATATACCCCCTTTGTACCTCATTTGTAACTGACTCTCAATTCATTTTTACACACAAAGCAACAGGCATCCCTTGGAGACCTCTCTCCTTGAGAGAGAACCTCCCCAGCGGACTCACATCCAGGGGGTGCCGACAGGACTAGGATCCCCACCGGGATTAGAACCTGTATAAACTCTCCGTGTCAATCTCTGTGCTTGCCCGACGGGAGGTGACCAGTCACACGGTCAGCTCGCATTATTGTACACATGTTACGCACGTCCGAAAAATCTGTCGTGATACTTTTTTATACCATGACAATTGGCGCTGTCCGTGGGGATACGTGACGATTCGCCATGGCTCCCCCAAGAACGAGGCCTGGTGCTCTCTCCCTCTCTGGTGATGCCGGTCCCAGTGACCTGGCGCCACCCCCACAAGATGTTGCCGTCATGGTGCCGCCATCCAGGGAGGCCCGCAATGAAGAGCCTCCTCCTCCCGCCTTCTCGGGGGGGGGGGGGGGGTGACCCGCACTGAGGCCAGTGACCGCGACCTTGTTGGCAGGGACGAGTGCCCCCCAAGCGACTGTCCTGGTTCCCGGAGACCCATTGCTCGGGGCCTTGGTCGAGGGCCAGCTCTGTGCTCAGTGCACCTTGGAGGAGTTGTTGCGCGTCTTAGAGCGGCCCCCGGTTCCCGATTATCCGCCCCTGTTCCCTTTTATGGGGGCGCCACCACCGTTTTACATGGGGCACTCGGCTACCTTCCCTGCCTCAGGAGTGTTTCCAGCACTGGGAGGTCCTCCGGCATCCGGAGCTCTCCCCTTTCTGGGAGGTTACCCCGAGCCGGTAAGTTTGCTTGTGCTGGCCGTCGTTGTCGCGCCGAGTATGCTCCCTGCATCAGGGGCTCTCCCCGCGCAAGTGATCACCCACATGTTCGGAGATGTCCCCGGGTCAACAACCACCGTCATGCTCGGGACCTTCCCAGTGCCCATTCCAACCCTCACCTCGGGCCCTCCCCCCACATCGATGGCCGTCGCCACCTCAGACACACGCCTGGTGCCGAGCTCGGTTTGCACGCAGGTGAAATCCACTGGGCCGATGGTCCACATGCACCAGCTCCCTCCTGCCCCGGGACCGCCCCCAAGGCTCCCCCGACGGACCAGACCCGCTTCACCCGGGAGGAGGTAGAGCTCATGTGTACGGTAGGTGCTGAGAAAACTTCCTGCCCCCGCCGATTGGAGCCACCGCCGCAGTGAAAACTGTGCCTGACCCATGGCTCTCGGGTGAACCGGGGAAAGAGGCTGACTCAAGAGGCCACTATCGCTTTTGGGGGAGGACCCTGAGATTCAAGAGGTCAGCTCAGCTAACCCGGAGCAGATGAGGAGCTATTGTCGGCCGGGCGGTCCCCTGGGCCCCTTGCTCGACTCTGACAACGAATGCCCCACCCCTGTCAAGGGGGATGACGACCGGGAGTTTCCTCGAGAAGTTGAGGGGTACTAACCAGCCGCTGTGTCGCGGCCTCCGGTGGCCACGGCCGTACCATCCGCCGCACATCGAACACTACAACGGTGAGGCCGATCCTTATGAATTTGTGCAGGTATACTCGACAGCCATCTCGGCGGTTGGAGGGGATGAGATGGTGCAGTGCAACATCTTCCCCCTCTACCTTTCGGGGATCACCCAATCATGGTTTTATAACCTAAAGGCCAGGTTGATCAAGTCCTTCGTGCAACTCAAGCATGAGTTTTGCGTGAACTTCCAGAGGAGCTACATACTCCCCCGGACTCGTCACAGCTCTACACTATCAGGCAGAAGACGGGGGAGACCATCCGGAGCTTTTTCAAGTGCTTTGCCTAGGTAAAGACCAAGGTGGCTCACGTCCCTGACTCGATCGTCATCGAGGCCTGCAAGAGTGGACTCCTCCCGGGAGAGCTCTACTGGAGGCTCTCCTGGAGTTGCCCCGATTCGGCAGACGAGCTCTTCAACGTGCTTGATAAATACGCTCGAGCCGAGGAGGACGACCTTTCAAAGAAAAACTAGGGGGCGCCTGCCTCCGCCGAATGGGAGGCCAAGGACCTCTCTAACAAGCGCCCAAAGAGGGGCAATCGCAGCGAGCCACGGCCTCGGAACACTTCTGTCCTCGAGGGCAGAGGCGGCTCGCGTGAAGCCAATAAGGGCAATTGTCCCTCCGGGCCGAAAGGCAATGGGGGGGGGGCAATCCTCTTGTAGTCGGGAGGGCCCGAAACACGGCGGCAAGGAGGGCACAACCAACCTGTGGTGTGCCTTCCACAAGTCAACTACCCACGCCACTCGGGAATGCAACCAGCTCCTACAGCACTTCACCGCATTCCTCGACCAGCGTGGGCAAGGGGGAGCCCTGCCTCCTTGCCCCCTCCGCCAGCCTTGGCGCTCTCCCTGCTTCCTCGGGGGAGCAGCAGAGACAGGCATAGGAAAGGGGCTTAGGCGAGGAGCTACCTTTCCAAGCTTCCCAAAGGCTTGTGAGTGCCATAACGGGGGGATCCGCCTTGGGGCGGGATTCCAAGCGCCAGCGTAAGGAGTATGCATGGGAAGTGGTCGGACGTCCCCCTCACCTTTACAGTGGAAGATGCGTGAGGGGTTCGTTCCCCCACAACGATGCGCTCATCATCTCCTCTACCATTTTCAACTGCCAATTGGCGCTCATCCTCGTCGACGGCGGAAGTGCCGCAGACATCCTGTACCTGAAAGCATTCAGGGAAATGCAGGTGGACGAAAAACTGCAGCAACTCGCAGCCGGGCCCTTACAGGGCTTCGTCCTGGGGAAGACTATCTACCCGGTGGGGAAGGTCGACCTTCCCATGACCATCGGCGCCCTGGACAACTACCAGACGGAGATGGTCCAGTTCGACGTAGTGGATCTTCCCTCTTCATACAATGCGATCATGGGGAGAACCACGATCAACCGTTTAGGGGCTGCAATGTAACACCCCTGTTTTCACCAAACCCTAAAATAGCCAAAATCCACATCTTGACCCCAAACCCTAATCTGCTTCAGCCATTCCCTTCTAAATGTTGTTCAGAACATTTTTCCCTTCGGGATCATCTCCAAAATCCCATCCTAAAGCTGAGTTTCAACCCTTGCCATTTTAAAACCCTAATTACCCTATTTTACCCTAAACTGTTTTCCCTAATTTTTGTCGAAACCCTTCAGATCTTGCTTGATCTTACCAAACCTTGGCCAGATAAGTTCTATTAATCTTTTGCAACTTAGCTGCGAAATCAGATTTCAGATCGGACCCTCAGATCTCCAAATTTGCAATCAGGCCCAAGTTCTATTCAAAACTTTCCTCACAGAACAGTCCCTGGAGCAAGTTTCAAAATTGCAGAACAGCCCAAATATTCTTTTCAGGTCCATTCGACCAGCACCTGGTCGTTGCTTTCGACCAGTGCACGTCGCCGTTGCCGCGCCGTGGTTTTCGCCGCGTTTGCTCGCCGCCGGCCACCGCTTCTTGTCGCCTGTGTTGTGAACAACCGAGCCACCTCCTGCGCACGTGCCAGCACCATTGCTTCGCCTTGTCCAGCGGTTAAACGGCCGCGCCCCAGTAGCGTTTCGCGCGCGCGCTCCCGTTGCCGTGGCAATTGCATGCGTGTACGTGTCGTTGCCGGAGCCACGTTGTCGCCTCCGCATCTGCGCCGTCCCGGACGAAGTTCCAAGGCGCCCTGGCGTCGCTGGCAAAGCTGCAGCACCGCCTGAAGCGTATCACATCGCCGTCGCCGTCGTTGCGCCTGCGCCCGACAAGTTTCTCCCCGGCGCAAGCAACTGCTGTCGCCTTATCCCTCGCAAGCTCCGTCCCTGTGCCTATTTAAACCCTCCAGTGCTGTGCTTAAGCCTCATCTCAGGACTTAGCCATTTTTTCCAGAGCTCTCGCCGTTTTCGCTTTCTTCTCCGGCGAGCCAGTGAGCGAGCTCACAGTGCTAGCCCATTCCACAGCCCCTCTCTTTAATCCAAGTTCACCAGTGAGTTCCCCTCTTCACCCTCTCTGTGTCATAGCAGCCAATTGCACCAGAGCGATCCCCATCACCGGTGATCGCCGGATACCCGATTTGCCCTGTTCCCCCAATGCTGTTCGATTCCCTCCAAATTAGCTCTCGATTCTGTAGAAGAAGTCGATCAGTAAGCTTAGTAGAGCAAGCCTGTAGAATCAAAATCCCCAATTGAGCTCAAATCGAAGAAATCCCAAACTGGAACCTCAGCCGTTCGCCGGACCTCGCCGCCAAGCTTTTCCGGCCATCTCCCAGCAATATTGACCCCTCCAGTAGCCTTGTTGTGCCCTAGAGATCATCCCCAAGCTTGGGATTGAGCTCTTTCGCCCTGTATCAAAAATCCCCAATTCCAGTGTCATCTTCTCCGGCACAGTTCGCCGGAATTCTTTCCCGGCCAATTCAGCCGACACCACTTTGTCCCTTAGCTTCGCCTCACCTCCCTGAGTAATTTCTTCCACTAGCTCGACACCTGGATCTGCCTAGATTGTGAGTTATGCCCTTGCCAAGCTCTTGTCCAGATCAATCTCTGTGCCGTGTCGTCACCGCAGTTCATCGCCGGATTTGGCCACCCTCCGGCCACTTTCAGCTCTTGTCCCTGTTGAGTGTTTTGTTCCTGTTAGTAATGCCTACCTCCCAGACAAGGTGTTGCATCAATTGAAGCCCTAGATCAAAAGTTAAGCCATGCCCTAGTTTCTGGCCATGTCCAGCACTATGTCAGTGCATGTCAGCCACTGGCATTGGCCTTGTTTAACCCCTTCTGGTTGAGCAATGGAAATTTCACTTTGTCCCCTAGGTTCCTGGAGTTGTGTTCTACATCTTTCCCTTCTATCACTTCTCCAGAAAACCATCCTAAGATCAGTTTAAAGTTATGCCAAAGCCATGAACCGAATGTCGACCCTTCGACGTTCAATCCTTTTTAGCCGTTTCTTCGACTAGAGCCCTTGTGACCTTGCCCTAACCTTTTCCCCTGCATGCATGACTTATTTACTTAATAATTTCTATGGAAACTATTTTCTGTATGCTTATGGTATGTGTTTGTGTGTTAATTGATTGCCGCAGAGTCAGAAGCTGAAGGAGCGGAAGAAGTCTTTGAAGATCCGTCTGAGTATTTAGACCCAACATCACAAGGCAAGCCTCATTCCTTTGATCATGTCTCACCCAATATTTTCATATGAAGTATATTCACTGTTTCTTACTATGCATACTTAGTTGAAATACAAGTTATGTTTGAATGACATGAGTAGATATTCCCTAATGAATCATGAAACCCCTTTTTGTTATTGAATCTTCTTATATATGCTTTTGTCACCCTAGGACTCATATACTGAATATCCACATTAAACTTGAAATGGTCAAATACATGAGAAGTTATAATGAAAACCGTTTTGTCAAGAAAACTGATAAAAGGGATCAGTAGTGAGGATTGGATGGTATGGAGAGGGTGCGGTGCGCACCAGGGAATGTGAATGTTCCTCACTATTGGTTCATAAGGACGAGAACCTTGTGCTATGTCTCTATGCGAATTGTAAACGTACCAACCACTTGCCTGGTATGGGACAGGCACAACTTAGTAGCTTTTTGGTATTAGCAGTTCCCTGCATGGTTTGTCGGTCTGGTTTCTCGCGTGGAAACTGGTGGGCCGCAGTTCGGCCATGAGTGATGTGAGTTCAGAAAAATAATGAGAGATAAAGGTGGAAAGAAGGAAGGCGCCCTACGCCTCAGATTAAGCCGTGCGCGGTTGTAATCTTGAACGGTCATATGTCTTGCGTGGACACAGACCAAGGCTATGTGTCTTGCGGGAACATAAGCCAGAGGCTAGGAAGTAAGGCAGTGGGGAGGACCCACAACGGTACTTGAGACTTAACTGTCTATTTACCGGGCGGGGATACTGTTAATACTAAACTGCAAAAGCTTTGTGTGATCTCGGCCTTGTCACATGTGTATAAGTCACATGGAGCTGATCCGACTTGAAAGCCGAGTGAACCAGTGGATTTAAAAAGAGGTACACCTTTGCAAAGCGTAAAAGAAGTATCGGATACTCTGTACTCCTAGGTTCAGGAGCCTTTTCGTAGTGGATGTTATCCATGGGTTATAGCACAAGTAATGTTTTGGAATGTTTTCATAATGCGGTTAACAAAGTAGTGACTCATGGGAGACCACTACATCTAACGTTTTATTGAAAACCTGTTTAATGTTTAAAGTATCATCTTCATGACAAAAGTACTGTTTCACTGAACAAATGACTTGGAAATCTATATATCTCTATCCATATGAAACTAAAAACTCCGGAATCATATATTTCACCCTCATGTAAGTACAATTGCAATAATCCCCGGAATGAGTATTGCTGAGCACCAAGTGCTCACCCTTGCATTTATATCCAACTGTAGAAGAGGGATTCGAGGATCCCGATTCCTTCAGTTATGAGTACCCGGCAGAAGATGGAAGTGCCCCGGACGAGCCCACGTTCTAGAAGGTTTGCGCACCAAGTCAAGTCAGATGTGGGAGAAGTCCCTCCAACCCTGCTGCGGATGGAAGTCAAGCTGTTTGTCGTCGCTTTGTGTTTTATGTTGTGTGTTCGGTACTTGGATACCGATTCTGGTTCTGATAAACTAGTTATTTTCTTAGCAACTCTACTTAGCGCCATTTTCGGTGCTTTGGCTATGTAATATTGGCCATGTTGGCCTGATACTTGTTTAATGTTATTACTATGCTTGTGTGGTTTGGAGCTCATGTGACATCCTGCTGTGTGTAACCTACCTGGGCGGTTACCAAGGTGATCCTCAAATGGGGGGGGGGGGGTCTCACAGCGAATGGTATCAGAGCATGAAGCTTGACTGTAGGTCGTGACCCTTACTAGAATGGGCGTCCCTAATGTAGAGAATCGCTAGATTATTTGGTAAAAATCTAATTGTGAAAAACCTAATTTGTTTAAGAAAAGCATAATGAGTATTATTTGAAAACTTTCAAAACCGTTTTCCTACTTTTAAGTGTTCCGTGTTTCATCATCGCAGATGGCCCCTGGTAAGAAGCTAATTCACGGAGACGAGTTGGGATCATGGGCGTTGATGCTTTGGATGATGTTACAATTTCTGGGAGCAAGAGACAACCAGCGACCCGTCTACTACGTCCGTCGTGAAGAAGTAGATGGTAGACCTTTTGGTTTCCGTGCCTCGGTGATTGTGTACGAGATTCCAGAGATCGGGAGAGGATCAACAAGAAAGGAAGCTCGTAGAGAAGAAGAAGAAGATGCTATCCAAGACGCTGCTCGTCGTGCTATAGGTACCATCCGCCAGCTGTACGATGATTTTCTTATAGGTTCTCCTTTCTGCTTTGTCCCCTATCAAGTCCCCGGATCGGATCGTCGAACTGTTCATCCCTCCACCAACCAGAGAGACGCCATCCTGACCAAAACCAGAGATGTAGTGCAAGCTTTGGAGTCGAGCTACACTCGGTTGTTGCGGGAGCATGAAAATGCTCGGGATGACCGTCACTATCTCGAAGGAGCGCTTGCGAAGGTTCGCTCAGAACTCCAAGAGAAAGAGAAACAGATTCAGGAGTTGGCTGAACCTAGCAGAGCACGAGAAGTCGAAGACGAAGGATCGGTGAACAAGAAGAACCGCTTGAAGATAAGACTCACAGCCCGCAAGAGTGTGGGAAGACCTAGGGATTACCTGGGTTATTTCACACCTGCTTCGCGTGGCATTGTGATCAACACCCCTGCACCAGAATATCCTACTCTCGCGAAAGGGAAGGAAGTTCCTGAAGGCAAAGGAAAAGAGATTGCTACATGCAACACCAACGATTCATCTGAGGAAGAAGAGGACAATGATATGGAATGGGACCCTATGGATGCCGACGAAGATCAAGAAGAGGAAGACCCTGAAGAAGTGGAACCTTGTAGTTCTTCCAAGACCGACAGGAGATCCTAGTTTTCTCTTCAGCTTGACCCTTCTGCTCTAACCCTTGTAATCGTTAGTCTTTAGCTCGTGGTGTGGTAGTTGCTTTGTTTGTATTGTTTGTTGGTAACTCTAAGGCTGTAAAGGTGAAAACCTTGTATCTTTTGAAAACCTTTGAAAATAGCAATTGCATGTTCCAATCCAATCTCTTGGATTGATCTTTCATTTCAGCTTGTGTTCAATCTGTGCTCTCTTGAATTAGTAGTCTTTTCTCAATTATCTTGTCAGAATAGAATGGTGAACACCAGAGGTAGAATCCAAGGCTCGGAAGAAGTCCCAAGGAACACATCAACGAGAAGGACTAGAGATACCTCAGATCAGCCAAATTCATCGACCTCGATACCGCAAGGGGGAAATCTGACAGAAATACTGATATGGATGGAACAAAACCGACAGAGATCTGCAGAGGTACAGAGTCAAATTCTGGAACAGTTGATGCAAAACTCCGCAACACGACGCGAGGAAGGTTCGAACATTGGAGCAAGACTGACAGACTTTCAAAAGACGCGTCCTCCAACTTTCTCCTGCACTGAAGACCCGATTGTGGCAGACGATTGGTTAAGAGAAATTGAAAGGAAATTGGATACTGTCAGGTGTAATGATGAAGAGAAGCTGCTGTATGGACCCCATCAGCTCACAGGATCGGCTGCAGCATGGTGGGAAAATTACAAGACGGTACACCCTAATCAGAATTCCATTACCTGGAATGAATTCAAGGAACAGTTCCGTAAGTACCATGTCCCCAAAGGAGCTATCCAAGCCAAACGCAGAGAATTCTTGAATTTAAAGCAAGGAGGAAGGACGGTGAAGCAGTATTTGCATGAATTCATCAAGTTGGCTAGGTATGCACCTGAAGATATTATGACAGAAGAGCGGAAGATCGACAGATTTTGCGAAGGCCTACAAAACTCATATCAGTATCACCTGTCAACGCATGAGTTCACGGACTTCCAAGTCCTTGTGAATCGAGTGCTCAAAATGGAGGAGAAAAGAGGCATAGTAGAAGAAGACCGCAAGAGGAAAAGTATAACATACCCTTTTCAAGGAAATTCTAGCCGAGGAAGACCAGCGCCATATGCCAGAGCTGCTTTCAGAGCACCCGCACCTCCAAGACCCCAGAGGACTTCATCACCAACAACTCTAACATGTCCCGGATGCAAAGGGAGTCACCTCTATAAAGATTGTACGCTGAAGAATACAGAGTGTTTCCATTGTGGCAGAAGAGGACACCGCAGAGAGACTTGTCCACTTCAACATTTACCTCCCAGTGTTGCTAAAGCTCAGGCAGCCAAATCCCCTGCACCTGCACGAACTATTGCCAGAGGAGCACCACAAGCCAGAGGAGGAAGATTCCAAACCAGCAGAGGGAGAGGAACACCAACCGCCGGAGGAAGACTCAACTTCGTGACAGCTGCAGAAGCAGGAGAGGCAACTGACGTCGTGATCGGTAGACTCTTGATCTCCTCTCAGATTTCAGTTGTTTTATTCGATCCCGGTGCAACTCATTCATTCATGTCAAAAGATCGCTTGTTGAGTAATAACTTGCCTGTGGTTGCTTTAGAGCATCCTATCATCATTCAGTCACCTGGTGCTAGGATGATTGTTAATTCTATCTGTAGAAATGTTGCCTTCTGTATCGGCAATCTAGAATTCCTGGCAGACATGCTAGTTCTAAACCTTCAAGGATTGGATGTCATTCTTGGAATGGATTGGCTGGCCAAGCATAAGGGATTGATGGATTGTGAAAAGAAAACAATCACCTTGACAAATGCCATTGGAAAGCAAGTTACATTCCATGCAGACAGAACTCCAATCTGCGACCACCTGCAGAGATTGAACTGCATTGAAGAAGTGAAGCTTGAAGAAGTACCGATTGTCAACGAGTACCCGGAAGTCTTTCCAGAAGAACTTCCCGGATTGCCACCAGATAGGGATATAGAGTTCACTATTGAACTGAAACCCGGATCTGCTCCATATGCTAGGAAGTTGTTTCGGATGACAGGTCATGAGCAAGAGGAACTGAAGAGGCAGATAACTGAATTAGAAGAAAAAGGATTCATCAGATCAAGCTCATCACCATGGGGAGCCCCAGTGCTCTTTGTTAAGAAGAAAGATGGTAGCATGCGACTTTGCATAGACTACCGCAAGCTAAACGACATGACCATTAAGAACAAATACCCCTTACCAAGGATAGATGACCTTTTTGACCAGCTCAGAGAGGCGAAAGTGTTCTCAAGAATAGACCTGAGATCGGGATACCATCAGTTAAGGATCCGAGAACAGGACATTCCTAAAACTGCTTTCGTGACCAGATACGGGTTGCATGAGTTTACAGTGATGCCCTTTGGATTAACAAATGCACCCGCGGTATTTATGAATCTAATGAACAAGATCCTTATGGAATTCCTGGATAAGTGCATCATCGTGTTTGTAGATGATATCCTTGTCTATTCTAAGACAGAGGAGGAGCACGCACATCACCTGAGGATAGTGCTACAGAAACTAGCAGACCACCAGCTATACGCCAAGTTCAGCAAATGTGCTTTTTGGCTGAAGAAGATCTCTTTCTTGGGACACATCATCTCAGGAGAAGGAATATTTATGGACCCGTTGAAGATACAAGCTGTTACTGAATGGAAACAACCTGAAACCGCAACAGAAGTTAGAAGTTTCTTAGGATTTGCGGGATATTATTGAAGATTCGTAGAAGGATTCTCGAAGATCACCAAACCGCTGACCCAGCTACTGAAGAAGAACGCCTCTTTTAATTGGACCGAGGAGTGCGAAAGAAGTTTTGAGGAATTGAAGAAAAGACTGACAACTGCACCAATCCTGATACTACCGGACGTTAAAAAGGATTTTCAAGTCTACTGTGACGCCTCCAAGCAAGGATTGGGATGCGTATTGATGCAAGAAAGGAAAGTGATAGCTTATGCATCAAGACAACTACGACCTCATGAGGAGAATTATCCAACACATGATTTGGAGCTAGCTGCGGTCGTACATGCACTAAAGATATGGAGACACTACTTACTAGGCAGTAAGTGCGAAATTTACACGGATCATAAGAGCCTGAAATATATCTTCACGCAACAGGAATTGAATATGAGGCAGAGAAGATGGCTAGAACTGATCAAAGATTATGATCTAGAGATCCACTATCACCCGGGAAAAGCCAATGTAGTAGCTGACGCTTTAAGCAGAAAGTCTCGTTGCAACCAGATAACACAGCTAGAAGTGCCAACACAACTGATCAAGGACTTCGAAAGGTTGCAATTGGAATTAGTGGACCAAGGAACCATCACTACTCTAAAGATGGAATGTGAGTTGAAGGATAAGATCAGACAAGCTCAAGCGATTGACCCAGACCTTCAAGAGATGAAGGAGGACATGAAGAGCAAAGATACAACCAACCTTCGAGAAGATGAACAGGGAATTCTATGGTACGATGACCGTATCTGCATTCCGAATGACAACGAGATCAAAAGCTTGATCATGCAAGAAGCCCATCAAACCCCATATTCCATACACCCAGGCAGCACCAAAATGTACAAGGACTTGAAGAAAAATTTTTGGTGGAAAGGAATGAAGAGAGAAATTGCCAAGTTTGTCACAGCTTGTGACACATGCCAAAGAGTGAAAGCAGAACATCAAAAGCCTGCGGGACCGCTACAACCTCTACAAATCCCAGAGTGGAAGTGGGATGAAATCGGAATGGATTTTATTGTGGGGCTACCAAGGACGAGAAAAGGATTCGATTCTATATGGGTCATAGTAGATAGATTAACAAAGGTAGCACACTTTCTCCCAGCAAAGACCCTATATACAGCTAAGGATTTAGCAGAGCTGTATCTCAGCAGAATAGTGGTACTGCACGGAGTGCCGAAGGCTATCGTTTCTGACAGAGGAGCCCAGTTCATTTCAAGATTTTGGCAAGAGTTGCAGAAAGCCCTGGGCACAAAGTTAAAGTTCAGTACCGCTTACCACCCTCAAACTGGAGGTCAGACTGAAAGGGTAAACCAAATTTTGGAAGACATGTTGAGGGCTTGTGTTCTGGATTATGGAGACTCTTGGGAGTTATTTCTACCATATGCAGAATTCACATATAACAACAGTTTCCAAGCAAGCCTACAAATGGCACCATATGAAGCTCTATATGGAAGAAGATGCCGCACGCCTCTGTATTGGACAGAAATTGGTCAAAAACAACATCTAGGACCCCAGTTAGTAGAAGAAGCCACAGCCCATGTCAGGATCATACAAGAAAAACTGAAAACAGCTCAATCTAGACAGAAAAGCTATGCAGATAACCGTAGAAGAGAGCTATCATTTGAAGAGGGCGATTATGTGTATCTCAAGGTTATGCCATACAAATGAGTTCGAAGATTCCAGATGAAGGGAAAGTTAAAACCTAGATATGTGGGACCATATCGAATTCTGGAAAAGCGAGGTGAAATGGCATACAAATTGGAATTGCCACCAGAACTGAGCGGAATTCATGACGTATTTCATGTGTCTCAGCTGAAGAAATGCTTGAGAAAGCCAACAGAACAGATATCTCCTACAGAGATTGAGATTCAACCAGACTTATCTTGTCAAGAATACCCTGTTAGAATTCTGGAAACCAGAGAGAAAGTGCTGAAATCAAGAACCCTCCGATTCTGTAGAGTCCAGTGGAACAATCACTCAGAGGAGGAGTCAACTTGGGAAAAAGAAGAAGATCTCCGCCGAGAATTTCCCTTCCTATTCTCTGACCTGCCCTAATCTCGAGGACGAGATTGTTTCTAAGGTGGGTAGATTTGTAACACCCCTGTTTTCACCAAACCCTAAAATAGCCAAAATCCACATCTTGACCCCAAACCCTAATCTGCTTCAGCCATTCCCTTCTAAATGTTGTTCAGAACATTTTTCCCTTCGGGATCATCTCCAAAATCCCATCCTAAAGCTGAGTTTCAACCCTTGCCATTTTAAAACCCTAATTACCCTATTTTACCCTAAACTGTTTTCCCTAATTTTTGTCGAAACCCTTCAGATCTTGCTTGATCTTACCAAACCTTGGCCAGATAAGTTCTATTAATCTTTTGCAACTTAGCTGCGAAATCAGGTTTCAGATCGGACCCTCAGATCTCCAAATTTGCAATCAGGCCCAAGTTCTATTCAAAACTTTCCTCACAGAACAGTCCCTGGAGCAAGTTTCAAAATTGCAGAACAGCCCAAATATTCTTTTCAGGTCCATTCGACCAGCACCTGGTCGTTGCTTTCGACCAGTGCACGTCGCCGTTGCCGCGCCGTGGTTTTCGCCGCGTTTGCTCGCCGCCGGCCACCGCTTCTTGTCGCCTGTGTTGTGAACAACCGAGCCACCTCCTGCGCACGTGCCAGCACCATTGCTTCGCCTTGTCCAGCGGTTAAACGGCCGCGCCCCAGTAGCGTTTCGCGCGCGCGCTCCCGTTGCCGTGGCAATTGCATGCGTGTACGTGTCGTTGCCGGAGCCACGTTGTCGCCTCCGCATCTGCGCCGTCCCGGATGAAGTTCCAAGGCGCCCTGGCGTCGCTGGCAAAGCTGCAGCACCGCCTGAAGCGTATCACATCGCCGTCGCCGTCGTTGCGCCTGCGCCCGACAAGTTTCTCCCCGGCGCAAGCAACTGCTGTCGCCTTATCCCTCGCAAGCTCCGTCCCCGTGCCTATTTAAACCCTCCAGTGCTGTGCTTAAGCCTCATCTCAGGACTTAGCCATTTTTTCCAGAGCTCTCGCCGTTTTCGCTTTCTTCTCCGGCGAGCCAGTGAGCGAGCTCACGGTGCTAGCCCATTCCACAGCCCCTCTCTTTAATCCAAGTTCACCAGTGAGTTCCCCTCTTCACCCTCTCTGTGCAATAGCAGCCAATTGCACCAGAGCGATCCCCATCGCCGGTGATCGCCGGATTCCCGATTTGCCCTGTTCCCCCAATGCTGTTCGATTCCCTCCAAATTAGCTCTCGATTCTGTAGAAGAAGTCGATCAGTAAGCTTAGTAGAGCAAGCCTGTAGAATCAAAATCCCCAATTGAGCTCAAATCGAAGAAATCCCAAACTGGAACCTCAGCCGTTCGCCGGACCTCGCCGCCAAGCTTTTCCGGCCATCTCCCAGCAATATTGACCCCTCCAGTAGCCTTGTTGTGCCCTAGAGATCATCCCCAAGCTTGGGATTGAGCTCTTTCGCCCTGTATCAAAAATCCCCAATTCCAGTGTCATCTCCTTCGGCACAGTTCGCCGGAATTCTTTCCCGGCCAATTCAGGCGACACCACTTTGTCCCTTAGCTTCGCCTCACCTCCCTGAGTAATTTCTTCCACTAGCTCGACACCTGGATCTGCCTAGATTGTGAGTTATGCCCTTGCCAAGCTCTTGTCCAGATCAATGTCTGTGCCGTGTCGTCACCGCAGTTCATCGCCGGATTTGGCCACCCTCCGGCCACTTTCAGCTCTTGTCCCTGTTGAGTGTTTTGTTCCTGTTAGTAATGCCTACCTCCCAGACAAAGTGTTGCATCAATTGAAGCCCTGGATCAAAAGTTAAGCCATGCCCTAGTTTCTGGCCATGTCCAGCACTATGTCAGTGCATGTCAGCCACTGGCATTGGCCTTGTTTAACCCCTTCTGGTCGAGAAATGGAAATGTCACTTTGTCCCCTAGGTTCCTGGAGTTGTGTTCTACATCTTTCCCTTCTATCACTTCTCCAGAAAACCATCCTAAGATCAGTTTAAAGTTATGCCAAAGCCATGAACCGAATGTCGACCCTTCGACGTTCAATCCTTTTTAGCCGTTTCTTCGACCAGAGCCCTTGTGACCTTGCCCTAACCTTTTCCCCTGCATGCATGACTTATTTACTTAATAATTTCTATGGAAACTATTTTCTGTATGCTTATGGTATGTGTTTGTGTGTTAATTGATTGCCGCAGAGTCAGAAGCTGAAGGAGCGGAAGAAGTCTTTGAAGATCCGTCTGAGTATTTAGACCCAACATCGCAAGGCAAGCCTCATTCCTTTGATCATGTCTCACCCAATATTTTCATATGAAGTATATTCACTGTTTCTTACTATGCATACTTAGTTGAAATACAAGTTATGTTTGAATGACATGAGTAGATATTCCCTAATGAATCATGAAACCCCTTTTTGTTATTGAATCTTCTTATATATGCTTTTGTCACCCTAGGACTCATATACTGAATATCCACATTAAACTTGAAATGGTCAAATACATGAGAAGTTATAATGAAAACCGTTTTGTCAAGAAAACTGATAAAAGGGATCAGTAGTGAGGATTGGATGGTATGGAGAGGGTGCGGTGCGCACCAGGGAATGTGAATGTTCCTCACTATTGGTTCATAAGGACGAGAACCTTGTGCTGTGTCTCTATGCGAATTGTAAACGTACCAACCACTTGCCTGGTATGGGACAGGCACAACTTAGTAGCTTTTTGGTATTAGCAGTTCCCTGCATGGTTTGTCGGTCTGGTTTCTCGCGTGGAAACTGGTGGGCCGCAGTTCGGCCATGAGTGATGTGAGTTCAGAAAAATAATGAGAGATAAAGGTGGAAAGAAGGAAGGCGCCCTACGCCTCAGATTAAGTCGTGCGCGGTTGTAATCTTGAACGGTCATATGTCTTGCGTGGACACAGACCAAGGCTATGTGTCTTGCGGGAACATAAGCCAGAGGTTAGGAAGTAAGGCAGTGGGGAGGACCCACAACGGTACTTGAGACTTAACTGTCTATTTACCGGGCGGGGATACTGTTAATACTAAACTGCAAAAGCTTTGTGTGATCTCGGCCTTGTCACATGTGTATAAGTCACATGGAGCTGATCCGACTTGAAAGCCGAGTGAACCAGTGGATTTAAAAAGTGGTACACCTTTGCAAAGCGTAAAAGAAGTATCGGATACTCTGTACTCCTAGGTTCAGGAGCCTTTTCGTAGTGGATGTTATCCATGGGTTATAGCACAAGTAATGTTTTGGAATGTTTTCATAATGCGGTTAACAAAGTAGTGACTCATGGGAGACCACTACATCTAACGTTTTATTGAAAACCTGTTTAATGTTTAAAGTATCATCTTCATGACAAAAGTACTGTTTCACTGAACAAATGACTTGGAAATCTATATATCTCTATCCATATGAAACTAAAAACCCCGGAATCATATATTTCACCCTCATGTAAGTACAATTGCAATAATCCCCGGAATGAGTATTGCTGAGCACCAAGTGCTCACCCTTGCATTTATATCCAACTGTAGAAGAGAGATTCGAGGATCCCGATTCCTTCAGTTATGAGTACCCGGCAGAAGATGGAAGTGCCCCGGACGAGCCCACGTTCTAGAAGGTTTGCGCACCAAGTCAAGTCAGATGTGGGAGAAGTCCCTCCAACCCTGCTGCGGATGGAAGTCAAGCTATTTGTCGTCGCTTTGTGTTTTATGTTGTGTGTTCGGTACTTGGATACCGATTCTGGTTCTGATAAACTAGTTATTTTCTTAGCAACTCTACTTAGCGCCATTTTCGGTGCTTTGGCTATGTAATATTGGCCATGTTGGCCTGATACTTGTTTAATGTTATTACTATGCTTGTGTGGTTTGGAGCTCATGTGACATCCTGCTGTGTGTAACCTACCTGGGCGGTTACCAAGGTGATCCTCAAATGGGGGGGGGGGGGTCTCACATGCAATCCACTATAGCTATCTATGTGTGAAAATCCCTGGGCCCCGCGGCGTAATCACCGCCCGGGGTGACTAGGACGCGGCCCGTGCTCTCTACGAGCGCGCCACTGCGATGATCGGGGATGTCAACTTGATCAAGGCCCCAGGGAAGGGAGGCCCCTCCCCGGCCCCGAACACCCCGGTCGTCCCCTCTGAGAAGTTTCTCCCCAAACCACGCTCGGGGGGGACCTTTGGAAGATCCGACTATTCCTGGGGGACGAAGAGAAGATCGTTAAGATCGGGGCAGACCTCCCTGAGGAGCATGTGGAGCAGCTTACGCTTTTCCTCCTCGAAAATTCTGACATCTTCGCGTGGAAGCCTGCAGACATGTGGGGCGTTGCTCGGGACGTTATCGAGCACAAGCTCGCTGTAATGCCCGGTCATTCCCCAGTGAAGCAAAAGTTGAGGAAGCTCTCCCTCGAGCACCAAGAAGCTATCAAGGCCAACATCGCTTAGCTTCGAGAGGTGGGGTTCGTTCGGGAGGTCTTGCACCCCGTGTGGCTGGCGAACCCCGTCCTCGTGAAAAAGTCCAGCAACAAGTGGAGTATGTGCGTGGACTTCACCGACCTCAACCAGTTGGTGGATTCGACCACGGGGTGTGAGCTCATGAGCTTCCTAGACGCGTACTTGGGCTACCACAAAGTCCGGATGGCCAAGGAGGACGAGGAAAATATGAGTTTTATAACTCCCCTTGGCACGTTCTATTACGTTCACATGCCCTTCGGGCTCAAGAACGCTGGGGCAACCTTCCAGCGCCTCATGTCCTTGGTCCTCAAGGATTAGATCAGCCGCAATGTAGAGGTCTACGTTGACGATGCCGTCGTCAAGACTTAGCGGAGACCTTTCGCAACTTCCACGAGTATGGGTTGAAGCTCAACTGGGAGAAGTGTGCATTTGGCATGGGTGGGGGGAAGCTGCTTGGCTTCCTTGTGCCCCAGTGGGGCATAGAGGCCAACCCCAAAAAAATTCGGGCCCTGTTGGACATGCCCCCGCCGTGCTCGGTGAAAGACGTACAGCGGCTTACCAGCCTCCTGGCCACGCTGAGCCGCTTCATCTCACAGTCGGGAGAACGCGGCCTCTAGTTCTTCAAGATCCTCTGGGTCTCAATGGATTTAAATGGACCCCCGAGGCCCAGGCTGCTTTCGATGACTTGAGGAAGTACCTCACAAGTCCATCGATGCTTGTGAGCCCTTCTCCAGAAGAACCCCTGCTCCTTTACCTCGCAGCCACCCCGGTCGCTGTGAGTGCAGTACTAGTAAAGGAACAGGACGGGCAGCAATGCCCTGTGTACTACGTGAGCGAAGCCCTCCAAGGGGCTAAGACACAGTACACAGAAATGGAGAAGATTTGCTACGCCCTCCTGGTGGCGTCTGGAAGCTTCACCATTACTTCCTGGGACACTCGATCACAGTCCCGTCCTCCCTCCCCCTAGGGGAGGTGCTACAGAACAAAGAGGCCATTGGCCGAACAGGGAAGTGGGGGGCCGAGCTGGCCCCCTTCTCCCTCTACCTCACGGGCCGTTCTGCCATCAAATCACAATTCCTCGCTAACTTTGTGGCGGAATGAACCCCTGCCCCTGGGGCAGAGGGGGGCTCCCCCGTCGACCCGCTCTGGCACGACGACCATTGGACACTCATGTTCAATTGCACCTTATGCCTCGCTAGGGCCGGGGTGGGGGTAGTCCTCCGGAGCCTCGAGGGGAGGACACTGGAGTATGCGGCAAGGCTCGAGTTCCCTATCATGAACAATGTCGTCAAGTACGAGGCCCTGCTCCTGGGGCTACGCCTCGCGCCCTCCTTGGGGATTCGCCACCTCCAGTTCAAGGGGGACTCCCAGCTTGTGGTTTTCCAAGTGGACAAGTCATACTTGCGTCATGACACAAACCTGAGTCTCTACTTGGGGGAAGTACGCAAGATGAAGAGGTACTTCGAGGGCCTAGAGGCCCGGCATATTCCCTGGAGGGACAATGACCGTGCCGATGCCTTGGTAAGGGCGGCCAGCGCCCGGGGCCCCTTCCTGGGGGCACTTTCTTGGAAGTTATCACAAGGCCTTCGGTGACCACCCTTGACTCGTACAGCGAGCCCCGCAACACGGTCTCTGAAATCGCCCGAACGAAGTCGTGCATGAATCATCTCGTCTCCTTCATAAGGGGGAGGAGCCCCCAGATAGCGTTGCGGCCAAGCGCCTCCGTGCAGGCACGGGTGTACCTCTTGCTGGAGGGGAGACTCTACAAGTGGGGTGCTTCGGTCTTGCTCCGTTGTCTGCCGCGGGTAGAGGGGCTTCAGTTTCTCGAGGACATACACTCGGGAAGCTACGGCTCTCACCTAGCTCCTCGCGCGATCGCAGTGAAGGTTATCCGCTAGGGCTTCTACTGGCCTACTGTGGTCCACGATGCGTGAGACCTTGTCTCCGCATGCGAGGCCTATTCAGAATCCCACATCAAAGCGCTAAGGATTCAAGAACTCCCTTAATTTTTTGCTAAGACTCAACTGTTACATCTATTGTTGAAACAAGAAATTAGGGTTTGGAGGAAGAAAACATTAGTTGAAATAAAGACTGAGGAAGAATCACACCTTCAGGATTAGGGCATCCCTAACCCTAGAGGGGATCTACTCATCAAAAGCCATAATAATGAAGAAATTAGAATAAGAATTAAATAAAAACTTACTTGATTGCTTGATAATTGAAATTGCCGTGCTGCAAAAAGCTTCTTTATTTATAATACATAGGAAAACGTGCCAAAAAATAACTCCTTGACGTGCAGGAGACGAAGCTTGGCTTCAAATGGTGTGAGAACGAATAAATTTAAGTCAAAACTGATCAGATTCGACCTGTTCTGATCCAATATGACTAAAACTGACCAAATTTGGTTAAAACCAACCAAACCCGACCAGTTTGAATCAAAACCGAATCAAAATGGCCCACAAACGACCAGTCCTTGTCAAACCCGCATCAGAACAGCCCAATTACGACCAGTTTGGATCAAACCGGACTCAAAACGACTAGTTAAAAGTCAAGGAATCCAATTGAAACATGATCGAGACACGTGGAACAATCACGACTCCGCACGCATCGTGATCGAAACCAAATCGAACTCGACTAGGACATGTGGAGCAATTACGACCAGACACGTGTGTCGATGATTGGAAACCAGGGGTCCTTCTGTCGAACTTATGCAAGAAGTGAGATGGATAATGAAGGGAGTCAATCAGACAAGTACCAAGGTATTCAAGGTATCTATGAATCAGGGACATGGGAATTTATCCAGGTTCAGGCCCTCGTAGTTGAGTAATGACCCTACGTCCTGTGTATTTGTTTACATGGGAAAAGGGATTAAAAGGAGATTATTACAATGTATGTATGCCAGCTAATCCTATCTGGCTATGTCTAATCTTCTCTTTCGTCGATCGTCCTCCTTGATCCTTCCCTTGAAGGCCTTCTTATACTTGCTGAAGAGATTGTCAGTTATCCTCCTAAAGGCACATCCCACGATCGCTCCTAACTGCTTGTGGTAGCCGTGGATCGTTGGTACGTGGTGTTTGCCGTAGATCATGGTTATGTGGCAGTTAAGCAGCTTTGACTTGGCGTCGTGGAGCTACTTTACCATCCTAACCTCCTTCGATGGTCACCTTGCTAGTGACTTATGATTATCTCAGAAATAACCATAAGGATTAAGGTACAGTTATGATGAAGTGTGATCGCGTACCTCTGTGACCACGGGCATGAGATTGGACTTTGTATCTGCGAAAGAGTCGGGTCGTAGGGAGATATCTCTGCGACCATAGTGCCCGCGGATACAGCAATAGATTTTATGATAATAAGTGTTTTTGTTATTATTTGCACGAAATAAATATGGTTCTTGGGTTATATCCAGGACGTCTTTGGATTACCCGGTGTCTCTTCCCCTGGTCCTTGGTGACCATAGGAAGGTACTTGCTTCCATGGTACACTATGTGCGACCATTGAACGCTATGCGCGACCATGGAGGCCTTAGGACAGCTAATAATCCTCGTCAACGTGGTGTAAGCGAAACCGAGTGGGAATCTTTTTGACTGTGTTGTATTCGACCTGGATTCCTTTTTCGAGCAGGAGTCATTTTTGAGTACAATCCTTTTTCGTCTGGGATTCATACAGATATGATCTCTTACCCACCAATTCGATTTCGCTTAGGTCTTTTTGCTTGTCAAGTTAGGTTTCTTGGTCGTGTGAATCTCAAATGTAGTCAAATTCTTTCCAAATTTGGAGGGTTTGATCCCTGAAACATGATGAACATAACAGTGAAAGCAATTTGTGAAAATAATCAAATTTTGTACATAAAATGTCGCATCAAAGGAGTTTTAAGCATGATTTTGCATGTTTTTGATACTAAACCTAGGGTAAAAATGCTACCAAGTTAGCACTTATCAGCTGTGAGAGAGAGAAATGACCGTCAAAAAGGAGTGTTAAACTCTCTCCTGTCACACCACTGTGCGAGCCCCCAACCAGCGACGAGCTGAACCCCCTCAAGAGCAAGCAAGATATCTGCTCATGACACTGCTTGATCCTTTTTGTCTCATTCCCTTGTTCAGTGTCTACTAGTAGCCTATAAGAACCCCTCACACAGCCTTTCTTCTTCCTTCATTCTTGCCTGAGAAGGTATGATATTTGATAGATTTTGCTTATGTGTTCATTTTTCTTGATCAACCTTAAGAGAAATCATTCATACATCCATCCTTCATTTGTTCTTGTACAAAAATCTCACCAAAAACCTCCAAGGATCACTGTATTTCCAAGTCTTCTTCTTTAACTACGGTGCGTATCACTTTGTTTTTGGTTCTTGAGTAGGTTCCCTTTAAATTTAAAATTTGTGCTTATTACTACACCATTTTCTCTAATTCTTGTTGCTGTGTGTTCGCAACTCCCTTAGCTTCATTTTGAGTATTTTTAATTGGTATTTTGATCTGTAGAACTCCAGCAATTGACGAAACAGTTCAGCCCATCTGCTTTTCTATTTTTGCAAAATTGGAAGCCTTAGATGGCCTCAAAACTGTTCAAATCTGTGAAAGAATTGTAGATTTGCTCATTTCCTACAACTTTTATGTTGTTGACTTTCTGAGATAATCACTATATCAGCCCTATTTTTGTGTTTTCCAAATTCCAATCATTTCATTCAAGAGTCTGATGAACAAGAAGTTAAGCCAATCCTCGATTAATCCTCTGTTTGTGCTCGATGTCACCAAACTCAAGTCCTACGGGATCGGTTCAGACCAACCCGAGCCCAAATTTAGCCAAACCAGATAGTTGTAGCCAAGCCCAGAGTGTTTTCTCCCTCCTAGGATCATCTCCAACAAAAATACCTTGAATGCATGCATATTTATACTTTACATTTAATTTCTATGATAAGTAATTTCTGTATGCTTATGTGTTTTATTATTATTTGTGTGCGAGAGTAGAACTAGGAGTGGAAGGAGCCGAAGAAGTGTTCGAAGACCCCTTAGTGCAGTTAGACCCCCGCTTTGCAAGGCAAGTCTTTTTCTCATTGATCATGTCTCTCCCAGTATTTTAAGTAAATTAGGTTATTTATTGTTTTCAGTATGGGCATGCCGTACTTTTCAAATGCTATGTTGGATAAATATGAGTAGATATGACCTAATTTCTTTGAAGGCCCTTCATGTTCATATATCCTATGCACTCATTTGTCACCGTAGGATGTTGTGTTTAAGTTATGCCTATGCTTGAATATATGTGCTAAATGCCAAATGGTCATCTATATGAAAAGTGTGTTTAAAACCTTGTTTGTAAAAGTGTAAGTTAGAATCGATAGTGAGGATGGTTTGTGTGGTTGGCACTCTGTGCGCAATGGGAATGTGGTTTGTTCCTCACTAACGGTTCATAAGGACGAGATTCTTGTGTTGTACTTCCAAGTGGCATGAACAATGTACTAACCATTTGCCCGGTATGGGATGGGTGCAGCAAATTAGTTCTCTAGGTATTAGCTTTTCCCTGCAATGGTTGTCGGTCTGGTTTCTCGAGAGAAATTGGTGGGCCACAGAAGGCCGTGAGTTGTGAGAGTAAGTGAATCAGGAGTTCGGAAGGAAGGCGCCCTAGACCTGGATACCAAGTTGTGCACAACTGGATCCATAGGTGACGAGGATTGTTAGCTGTGCTTAGACACCCATGGTCGCGTACAATGCTCCATGGTCGCAGAAGGCCTAGGAAAGAGATACTGGGTAGTCCAAGGGTGTTCTATACATAGCCCATCAATGATATTTAATTCTCGCAATTTCAGCTATGAGACTCTATGGATCTCAAACACTTATTATTGTAGAGTCCATAGTCTTATGCTGTATCTGCGAGCACTACGATCGCAGAGACATCTACCTACGACCATACCCCCTTGCAGAGACAAAGCCTGATATCAATACGTGGTCGCAAAGGTGCGCGATCACCTTTCACAATAACTGTACCTTGATCATTATGATTATTCCCGAAATAATCATAAGTCCCTGACAAGGTAACCATCGAAGAAGGTAAGGATGGTAAAACAGTTTCCACAATGACTGGTCAGAGCTGCTTAATTGCCACATAGCCATGATCTACGGCCACTACCACGTAAACACGACTTGTGGCAACCATCACAAAGAAGTTAAGGGAAATCATGGAGCACGTCTTCAGAAGGACAACTGACGATCTTTTCGGCGAGTATAAAAAGGCCTTCGAGGGAAGGATCAGGAAGGGAAGGAACGACAGAGAAGATTAGATGTAGGCTAATAGGAATAGACATTGCATTCTCCTTGTAACACTCTTTCTGTAATCCCTTTTTTCATAGAGATAAATACGCAAGAGTAGGGCCATTACTCAGCTACGAGGGCCCGAACCTTGATAAATTTCCATGTCTTAGATTCGTAGATACCTTGAATACCCTGGTACTTGTCTGATTGACTCCCTTCGTAACCCATCTCAATTTTGCATAAGTTCGACAGGAGGACCCCCGGGTTCCAATCGTCGACAATAGGCTATGAGTCTCGTGAGACCATAGACCAAGACTAGGTAGATTTGGCTATGGGGTGTGCTCCACAATAGTAATATGGATTGAATCATCTATTTACCAGGCAAAGAATTGTTAATGCTAGGATTATGAACTGTCATGTGATCTCAGCCTTGTCACATGCGTAAAAGTTGCATAAAGAGGTACCCACATGAAAGCTAGGTGATCTAGTGGATTAAAATTGATCAGATTAAGACCTAGACCAAGTGTTGGACTATATCCGCTCTGACGCTAACTTGATTTGATTGAAGTATAGCCAGGTTTCAACTATACTCGATCAGATGCTAATATGCGGAATAACAAGATCTTACACTGAATTACCGAAACCCATGTTGATCGAAAACACAGTACAAAAGATAGCACAACTCTTTATTGAAAAGAGGGATCTTGTACACTGTGAACGTTAGGACGCACTCGTCTACATCGATGAACTATGTGTCTAAGACTAAAATAAGTTCAATGACTCTTCGATCAGATTCGATGATCTAAACTAAGACTATTACCAAGTATTTATAGTCCAATCATATGAATACGTATCAGACACAATAACCTAAACGTATCAGACTCGGACAACTAACTAACCCGAAACAGATAGGACTCAGTTATATATTTTGATCGGACTACTATTCCGACCAGAGATCGAATCCAGCTCATGGACCCTTTCCGAGGTCGTGAACCTTTCCGAGGTCACGAATACTTTCTGAACTCGACTCCAAGGTTGCAAATCCTTTTTGAACTCGACTTGAAGTATTCAACCTGAAGGACCCAAAGATCCTCCTGGATCAAAAGTGGTACACCTTTGCAAAGTTACAAAAGTATCGGATACTCTGAGCTCCCAGGTTTTGGAGTCTGCACGCGGTGGATTCTATCCACATCGATGCAGCACAAGTAGGATTTTGAAGATTTTCGTAATATTGGATAAAAGTGTTGACTCAGGGAAGACCGCCATGCATAATATTTTCTAAAACCTAGCTTAGGATTTTAAAGTTTCTCTTTTGAAACCAAAACCTTTCCTTAGAACTTTAGAATGAAAATCTATTCTATTCTTACCTATAAACCAAATAGCCTGTTTCTTGGAGTTCCACATCATTTATATACCCGCATTCATTAATTGAGACTTGTTGAGCATCGTGAGGACAACGTGCTCACCCTTGCTATTGCACATAAAATTTAGAGGAAGGACTTTTTGATCCTGATTCCTATGGCTTCGAACCCATTGATGGAGAAGGAACCGTGTAACACCCCTGTTTTTGCTAAACCCTAAAATAGCCAAAATCCACATCCGGACCCCAAAACCTAATCTGCTTCAGCCATTCCCTTCTAAATGCTGTTCAGAGCATTTTTCCCTTCGGGACCATCCCCAAAATCTCACCCTAAAGCCGAGTTTCAAGCCTTTGCCATTCTAAAACCCTAATTACCCTATTTTACCCTAAACCGTTTTCCCCAATTGTGTCGAAACTCTTCAGATCTTGCCTGATCTTACCAAACTCTGGCCAGATAAGTTCTAATAATCTTTTGCAACTTACCTGCGAAATCAGATTTCAGATCGGACCCTTAGATCTCCAGATTTGCAATCAAGTCCATTCCCTATTCAACTTTCCATCGCAGATCAGTCCCTGGAGCAAGATTTGAATTTGCAAATTAGCCCGGGCCTTCTTTTTAGCCCCTGTGCCGTTCGACCACACCCCGTTCGCCGTTGCCTCGCCGCAGAGCTCGCCGCCGGCCATCCTTTCTGGTCGCCGCACTCGTAATCGGTTGAGCCACCCCGCGCGCACGTGCCAGCACAGTGGCATCGCCTCGCCCAGCGGATAAACGGCCGCGCTCCCGAGCCTCGTTTTCGCGCGCGCTCCCATTGCCGTGGCATTGCATGCGTGTACGTGTCGATTGCCGGAGCTATGTTGTCGCCTCCGCATCTGCGCCTTCCCGGACGAAGTTCCAAGACGCCTTGGCATCGCTGGCAAAGCTGCAGCACCGCCTGAGCGCAATCACATCGCCGGTCACCGCTGTCGCAACTGCACCCGGCCGGTCTCGTCCCCGGCACAAGTTCTCTCGCCGTTCCCCCTCGCAAGCTCCGCCTCGTCGCCTATTTAAACCCCCTTCAGCGCTGTGAAGAAGTGCAACGCCAGGACTTAGGCAAATTCCCAGTCCTTCACTGTTTCCCTTTCTTCTCCGGCGAGCTGTTTCTGGAGCCACCGTCGCCAGAGCAAACCATAGCCCATCTCTCCAATCCAGGTTCACCAGTAAGTTCCCCACACCCATCTTCCCGTGCCCAAGCAACCAATCGCACCGGATCGATCCCCATCGCCGGTGATCGCCGGAAAGGCCCAATTGCCCTGTTTCCCCAATGCTAGCCATTTCATCCCGAATTAGCTCTCGTCCCAGTAGTAGAAATTGATCCTTAGCCATTTCTTAGCAAGCCTGTTGAATCAGGATCCCCAATTGAACTCAAATCGAAGAAACCCCAGTTTGGAACCTCGGCCGTTCGCCGGACTTCGGCGCCAAGCTTCTCCGGTCAATCTCCAACCAAATTGACTGCACCAGTAGCTTCTAAACTCCACCCTTTCACTCCCTGAGCAAAGAATCAAGTTCAATCGCCTTGTAGCAAAAATCCCCAATCTCCAGTGTCGTCTTCTCCAGCGCCGGTCGCCGGAATTTGTTCCCGGCCGATCCAGCCGACACCACCTTGTCCCTTAGCTTCGCCTCACCTCCCTGAGCAATATTGTCCACAAGCTCGACACCTGGATCTGCCTAGATTGTGAGTTATGCCTATGCCAAGATTACTGTCCAGTAACTCATCTCATGTCCAGGCCACCGTGGTTCATCGCCGGATTTGGCCACCCTCCGGCCACTTTCAGCCCTTGTGCCTGTTGAGTATATTGTTCCTGTTAGTAATGTCTACCTCCCAGACAAAGTGGTGCATCATTTGGAGCCCTAGATCAAAAGTTAAGCCATGCCCTAGTTTCTGGCCATGTCCAGCACCATGTCAGTGCATGTCAGCCACTGGCATTAGCCTTGTTTGACCCCTTCTGGTTGAGCAATTGAAATGCCACCTTGTCCTTTAGATTCCTGGAGTTGTGTTCTACAACTTTCTCTACTATCACTTCTCCAGAAAACCATCCTAAGACTAGTTTCCAGTTATGCCAAAGCCATGAACTGAATGTCGACCCTTCGACGTTCAATCCTTTTTAGCCGTTTCTTCGACCAGAGCCCTTGTGACCTTGCCCTAACTTTTTCCCCTGCATGCATGACTTATTTACTTAATACTTTCTATAGAAACTATTTTCAGTATGCTTATGTGGTATGTGTTCGTGTGTTAATTGTTTGCCGCAGAGTCAGAAGCTGAAGGAGCGGAAGAAGTCTTTGAAGAGCCGTCTGAGTTTTTAGACCCAACATTGCAAGGCAAGCCTCATTCCTTTGATCATGTCTCACCCAATATTTTCATATGAAGTATATTCACTGTTTCTTACTATGCATGCTTAATTGAAATACAAGTTATGTTTGAATGACATGAGTAGATATTACCTAATGGATCATGAAACCCTTTTTGTTATTGAACCTTCGTGTATATATGCTCTTGTCACCCTAGGACTCATATATTGAATATCCACATTAAACTTGAAATGGTCAAATGCATGAGAAGTTATAATAAAAACCGTTTTGACAAGAAAAATGATAAAAGGGATCAGTAGTGAGGATTGGATTGTATGGAGAGGGTGCGGTGCGCACCAGGGTATGTGAATGTTCCTCACTATTGGTTCATAAGGACGAGAACCTTGTGCTGTGTCTCTATACGAATTGTAAACGTACCAACCACTTGCCTGGTATGGGACAGGCACAACTCAGTAGCTTTTTGGTATTAGCAGTTCCCTGCATGGTTTGACGATCTGGTTTCTCGCGTGGAAACTGGAAGGCCAAGGTTCGGCCATGAGTGATGTGAGTCAGAAAAATGATGAGAGAAAAAGGCGTAAATGAAGGAAGGCGCCCTAGACCTGATTAAGCCGTGAGCGGCTGTAATCTTAAATGGTCGTATGTCTCGCGTGGACATAGACCAAGGCTATGTGTCCTGAGGGAACATAGACCAGAGAGGCTAGGAAGTAAGGCAGTGGGGAAGACCCACAACGGTACTTGAGACTTAATTGTCTATTTACCGGGCAGGGATACTGTTAATACTGAACTGTAAAGCGTTGTGTGATCTCGGCCTTGTCACATGTGTATAAGTCACATGGAGCTGATCCGACTTGAAAGCCGAGTGAACCAGTGGATTTAAAAAGAGGTACACCTTTGCAAAGCGTAAAAGAAGTGTCAGATACTCTGTACTCCCAGGTTCAGGAGTCTTTTCGTAGTGGATGTTATCCATGGGTTATAGCACAAGTAATGTTTTGGAATGTTTTCATAATGCGGTTAATAAAGTAGTGACTCATGGGAGACCACTACATCTAATGTTTTATGGAAAACCTGTTTAATGTTTAAAGTACCAGTTTCCTGACAAAAGTACTGTTTTACTGAACAAATGACTTGGAAATCTACATATCTTTATCCTTATGAAACTAAAACCCCAGAATCATATGTTTCACCCTCATGTAAGTACAATTATAATAATCCCCGGAATGAGTGTTGCTGAGCACCAAGTGCTCACCCTTGCAATTTACTTCCAACTGTAGAAGAGGGATTCGAGGATCCCGATTCCTTCAGTTATGAGTTCCCGGCAGAAGATGGAAGTGCCCCGGACGAGCCCACGTTCTAGAAGGATTGCGCACCAAGTCAAGTCAGATGTGGGAGGAGCCACTTCAACCCCGCTGCGGATGGAAATCAAGCTTTTTGTCGTTGCTTTGTGCTTTATGCTGTGTGTTCGGTACTTAGATACCGACTCTGGTTCTGATAAACTTGTTATTTTCTTAGCAACTCTACTTAGCGCCATTTTCGGTGCTTTGGGTATGTAATATTGGCCAAGCTGGCCTGCTACCTGTTTAATGTTATTATTATGCTTGTCTGGTTTGGAGCTCATGTGTCATCCTGCTGTGTGTAACCTACCTGGGCGGTTACCAAGGTGATCCTCAAATGGGGGTCTCACAGCGAATGGTATCAGAGCATGAAACTTGACTGTAGGTCGTGACCCTTACTAGAATGGGCGTCCCTAAAGTAGAGAATCGCTAGATTATTTGGTAAAAATCTAATTGTGAAAAACCTAATTTGTTTAAGAAAAGCATAATGAGTATTATTTGAAAACTTTCAAAACCATTTTCCTACTTTTAAGAGTTCCGTGTCTCATCATCGCAGATGGCCCCTGGTAAGAAGCTGATTCACGGAGACGAGTTGGGATCATGGGCATTGATGCTTTGGATGATGTTACAATTTCTGGGAGCAAGAGACAATCAGCGACCCGTATACTACGTCCGTCGAGAAGAAGTCGATGGTAGACCTTTTGGTTTCCGTGCCTCGGTGATTGTATACGAGATTCCAGAGATCGGGAGAGGATCAACAAGAAAGGAGGCTCGTAGAGAAGAAGAAGAAGATGCTATCCAAGACGCTGCTCGTCGTGCTATAGGTACCATCCGCCAGCTGTACGATGACTTTCTTATAGGTTCTCCTTTCTGTTTTGTACCCTACCAAGTCCCCGGATCAGATCGTCGAACTGTTCATCCCTCCAACAACCAGAGAGACGCCATCCTGACCAAAACCAGAGATGTAGTCCAAGTCTTGGAATCAAGCTACACTCGGTTGCTGCGTGAACATGAGAATGCTCGGGATGACCGTCACTATCTCGAAGGAGCGCTTGCGAAGGTTCGCTCAGAACTCCAAGAGAAGGAGAAACAGATTCAGGAGTTGGCTGAACCTAGCAAAGCTCGAGAAGTCGAAGACGAAGGATCGGTGAACAAGAGGAACCGCTTGAAGATAAGACTCACGGCCCGCAAGAGTGTGGGAAGACCTAGGGATTACCTGGGATATTTCACGCCTGCTTCGCATGGCATTGTGATCAACACCCCTGCACCAGAGTATCCTACTCTCGCGAAAGGAAAGGAAGTTCCTGAGGGCAAAGGAAAAGAGATTGCTACATGCGACACCAATGATTCATCCGAGGAAGAAGAGGACAACGACATGCAATGGGACCCTATGGATGCCGACGAAGATCAAGAGGAGGAAGACCCTGAAGAAGTGGAACCTTGCAGTTCTTCCAAGACCGACAGGAGATCGTAGTTTTCTCTTCAGCTTGACCCTTCTGCTCTAACCCTTGTAACCGTTAGTCTTTAGCTCTTGTTGTAGTAGCTGCCTTGTTTGTATTGTTTGTTGGTAACTCCAAAGCTGTAAAGGTGAAAACCTTGTATCTTTAGAAAATCTTTGAAAATGGCAACCGCATGTTCCAATCCAATCTCTTGGATTGATCTTTTCTTTCAGCTTATGTTCAATCTGTGCTCTCTTGAATTAGTAGTCTTGTCTCAATTATCTTGGCAGAACGGAATGGTGAACACCAGAGGTAGAATCCAAGGTTCAGAAGAAGTTCCAAGAAACACATCAACAAGAAGGACAAGAGATGACTCAGATCAGCCAAATTCATCAGCTTCAGTACCGCAAGGAGGAAATCTGACGGAAATATTAATATGGATGGAGCAAAACAGACAGAGATCCGCAGAGGTACAGAGTCAAATTCTGGAACAGTTGATGCAAAACTCCGCAACACGCCGCGAGGAAGGTTCGAACATTGGAGCAAGACTGACAGATTTTCAAAAGACACGTCCTCCAACTTTCTCCTGCACTGAAGACCCAATTGTGGCAGACGATTGGTTAAGAGAGATCGAAAGGAAATTGGATACCGTCAGGTGTAGTGATGAAGAGAAACTGCTATATGGACCCCATCAGCTCACAGGATCAGCTGCAGCGTGGTGGGAGAATTACAAGACGGTACACCCTAATCAGAATTCAATTACCTGGAATGAATTCAAGGAACAGTTCCGCAAATACCATGTCCCCAAAGGAGCTATTCAAGCCAAACGCAGAGAATTCTTGAATCTAAGGCAAGGAGGAAGGACGGTGAAGCAGTATTTGCATGAGTTCATCAAATTGGCCAGGTATGCACCTGAAGATATCATGACAGAAGAGCGGAAGATCGACAGATTCTGCGAAGGCCTACAAAACTCATATCAGTATCACCTGTCAACACACGAGTTCACGGATTTCCAAGTCCTTGTAAATCGAGTACTCAAAATGGAGGAGAAAAGAGGCGTAGTAGAAGAGGACCGCAAGAGGAAAAGCATAGCATACCCTTTTCAAGGAAACTCTAGCCGAGGAAAACCAGCGCCATATGCCAGAGCCGCTTTCAGACCACCCGCACCACCAAGACCCCAGAGGACTTCATCGCCAACAACTCTAACATGCCCCGGATGCAAAGGGAGTCACCTCTATAGAGACTGTACACTGAAGAATGCAGAATGCTTCCATTGTGGCAGAAGAGGACACCACAGAGAGACTTGTCCATTTCGGCATTTACCTCCCAATGTTGCTAAAGCTCAGGCAGCCAAATCCCCTGCACCTGCACGAACTATTGCCAGAGGAGCACCACAAGCCAGAGGAGGAAGATTCCAAACCAACAGAGGGAGAGGAACACCAACTACCGGAGGAAGACTCAACTTCGTGACTGCTACAGAAGCAGGAGAGGCAACTGACGTCGTGATCGGTAGACTCTCGATCTCCTCTCAGATTTCAGTTGTTCTATTTGATCCCGGTGCAACTCATTCATTCATATCAAAAGATTACTTGTTGAGTAATAACTTACCTGTGGTTGCTTTAGAGCATCCTATCATCATTCAGTCACCTGGTGCTAGGATGATTGTTAATTCTATCTGTAGAAACGTTGCCTTCTGTATCGGCAATCTAGAATTCCTGGCAGACATGCTAGTTCTAAACCTTCAAGGATTGGATGTCATTCTCGGAATGGATTGGCTGGCCAAGCATAAGGGATTGATGGATTGTGAGAAGAAAACAATCACCCTGACAAATGCCAGTGGAAAGCAAATTACATTCCATGCAGACAGAACTCCAATCTGCGACCACCTGCAGAGATTGAACTGCATCGAAGAAGTGAAGCTCGAAGAGGTACCGATTGTCAACGAGTACCCGGAAGTCTTTCCAGAAGAACTTCCCGGATTGCCACCAAATAGGGATATAGAGTTCACTATTGAACTAAAACCCGGATCTGCGCCATATGCTAGAAAGTTGTTTCGGATGACAGGCCATGAGCAAGAGGAATTGAAGAAGCAGATAGCTGAATTGGAAGAAAAAGGATTCATCAGATCCAGCTCATCACCATGGGGAGCCCCAGTGCTCTTTGTTAAGAAGAAAGATGGTAGTATGCGACTTTGCATAGACTACCGCAAGCTAAACGACATGACCATCAAGAACAAATACCCCTTACCAAGGATAGATGACCTTTTTGACCAGCTCAGAGAAGCAAAAGTGTTCTCAAGAATAGACCTGAGATCGGGGTACCACCAGTTAAGGATCCGAGAGCAGGACATTCCTAAAACTGCTTTCGTAACCAGATATGGGTTGCATGAGTTCACAGTGATGCCCTTTGGATTAACTAATGCTCCCGCGGTATTCATGAATCTAATGAATAAGATCCTCATGGAATTCCTGGATAAGTACATCATTGTATTTGTGGATGATATCCTTGTCTACTCTAAGACAGAGGAGGAACACGTACATCACCTGAGGATAGTGCTACAGAAACTGGCAGACCACCAGCTATATGCCAAGTTTAGCAAATGTGCTTTTTGGTTGAAGAAGATTTCTTTCTTGGGACATATCATCTCAGGCGAAGGAATATTTATGGACCCGTTGAAGATTCAAGCTGTTACCGATTGGAAACAACCTGAAACCGCAACAGAAGTTAGAAGTTTCTTGGGATTAGCGGGATATTATCGAAGATTTGTAGAAGGATTCTCGAAGATCACCAAACCGCTAACCCAGCTACTGAAGAAGAATGCCCCTTTTAATTGGACCGAGGAGTGTGAAAGAAGTTTTGAGGAACTGAAGAAAAGACTGACAACTGCACCAATCCTGATACTGCCGGACGTCAAGAAGGATTTTCAAGTCTTCTGTGACGCCTCCAAACAAGGATTAGGATGTGTATTGATGCAAGAAAGGAAAGTGATAGCTTATGCTTCTAGACAGCTACGACCTCATGAGGAGAATTATCCAACACATGATTTGGAGCTAGCTGCTGTCGTACATGCACTAAAGATATGGAGACACTACCTACTAGGAAGTAAGTGCGAAATTTATACGGATCATAAGAGCCTGAAGTATATCTTCACGCAACAGGAGTTGAATATGAGGCAGAGAAGATGGTTAGAACTGATCAAAGATTATGATCTAGAGATCCACTATCACCCAGGAAAAGCCAATGTAGTGGCTGATGCTTTGAGCAGGAAGTCTCGTTATAACCAGATAACACAACTAGAAGTGCCGACACAACTGATCAAGGATTTCGAAAAGTTGCAACTGGAATTAGTGGACCAAGGAACCATCGCTACACTAAAGATGGAGTGTGAGTTGAAGGATAAGATCAGACAATCTCAAGCAATGGACCCAGACCTTCAAGAGATGAAGGAGGACATGAAGAGCAAAGATACAACCAACCTTCGAGAAGATGAACAGGGAATTCTATGGTACGATGACCGTATCTGCATTCCAAATGACAATGAGATCAAAAGCCTAATCATGCAAGAAGCTCATCAGACCCCATATTCCATACACCCAGGCAGCACCAAAATGTACAAGGACTTGAAGAAAAATTTTTGGTGGAAAGGAATGAAGAGAGAGATTGCCAAGTTTGTCGCAACTTGCGACACATGCCAAAGAGTGAAAGCAGAACATCAAAAGCCTGCGGGACCGCTACAACCTTTACAAATCCCAGAGTGGAAGTGGGACGAAATCGGAATGGATTTCATTGTGGGACTACCAAGGACGAAGAAAGGATTTGATTCTATATGGGTCATAGTAGATAGATTAACAAAGGTAGCACATTTTCTCCCAGTGAAGACCCTATATACAGCTAAGGATTTAGCAGAGCTGTATCTCAACAGAATAGTTGTCCTACACGGAGTGCCGAAGGCTATCGTTTCCGATAGAGGAGCCCAGTTCATTTCAAGATTTTGGCAAGAGTTGCAGAAAGCCCTGGGCACAAAGTTAAAGTTCAGTACCGCTTACCACCCTCAAACTGGAGGTCAGACGGAAAGGGTAAACCAAATTTTGGAAGATATGTTGAGGGCTTGTGTTTTGGACTATGGAGACTCTTGGGAGTTATTTCTACCGTATGCAGAGTTCACATACAACAATAGTTTCCAAGCAAGCCTGCAAATGGCACCATATGAAGCCCTATATGGAAGAAGATGCCGCACACCACTGTATTGGACAGAAATTGGTCAAAAACAACATCTAGGACCCCAGTTAGTAGAAGAAACCACAGCCCACGTCAGGATCATACAAGAAAAACTGAAAACAGCACAATCTAGACAGAAGAGCTATGCAGATAATCGTAGAAGAGAGCTATCATTTGAAGAAGGCGATTATGTGTATCTCAAGGTTATGCCATACAAAGGAGTTCGAAGATTCCAGATGAAGGGAAAGTTAAAACCTAGATATGTGGGACCATATCGAATTCTGGAAAAGCGAGGTGAAATGGCATACAAGTTGGAATTGCCACCAGAACTGAGCGGAATTCATGACGTGTTTCATGTATCTCAGCTGAAGAAATGCTTGAGAAAACCAACAGAACAGATATCTCCTACAGAGAATGAGATTCAACCAGACTTATCTTGTCAAGAATACCCTATTAGAGTTCTGGAAACCAGAGAGAAAGTGCTGAAGTCAAGAACCCTCCGATTCTGCAGAGTCCAGTGGAACAATCACTCAGAGGAGGAGTCAACTTGGGAAAAAGAAGAAGATCTCCGACGAGAATTTCCCTTCCTATTCTCTGACCTGCCCAAATCTCGAGGACGAGATTGTTTCTAAGGTGGGTAGATTTGTAACACCCCTGTTTTTGCTAAACCCTAAAATAGCCAAAATCCACATCCGGACCCCAAAACCTAATCTGCTTCAGCCATTCCCTTCTAAATGCTGTTCAGAGTATTTTTCCCTTCGGGACCATCCCCAAAATCTCACCCTAAAGCCGAGTTTCAAGCCTTTGCCATTCTAAAACCCTAATTACCCTATTTTACCCTAAACCGTTTTCCCCAATTGTGTCGAAACTCTTCAGATCTTGCCTGATCTTACCAAACTCTGGCCAGATAAGTTCTAATAATCTTTTGCAACTTACCTGCGAAATCAGATTTCAGATCGGACCCTTAGATCTCCAGATTTGCAATCAAGTCCATTCCCTATTCAACTTTCCATCGCAGATCAGTCCCTGGAGCAAGATTTGAATTTGCAAATTAGCCCGGGCCTTCTTTTTAGCCCCTGTGCCGTTCGACCACACCCCGTTCGCCGTTGCCTCGCCGCAGAGCTCGCCGCCGGCCATCCTTTCTGGTCGCCGCACTCGTAATCGGTTGAGCCACCCCGCGCGCACGTGCCAGCACAGTGGCATCGCCTCGCCCAGCGGATAAACGGCCGCGCTCCCGAGCCTCGTTTTCGCGCGCGCTCCCATTGCCGTGGCATTGCATGCGTGTACGTGTCGATTGCCGGAGCTACGTTGTCGCCTCCGCATCTGCGCCTTCCCGGACGAAGTTCCAAGACGCCTTGGCATCGCTGGCAAAGCTGCAGCACCGCCTGAGCGCAATCACATCGCCGGTCACCGCTGTCGCAACTGCACCCGGCCGGTCTCGTCCCCGGCACAAGTTCTCTCGCCGTTCCCCCTCGCAAGCTCCGCCTCGTCGCCTATTTAAACCCCCTTCAGCGCTGTGAAGAAGTGCAACGCCAGGACTTAGCCAAATTCCCAGTCCTTCACTGTTTCCCTTTCTTCTCCGGCGAGCTGTTTCTGGAGCCACCGTCGCCAGAGCAAACCATAGCCCATCTCTCCAATCCAGGTTCACCAGTAAGTTCCCCACACCCATCTTCCCGTGCCCAAGCAACCAATCGCACCGGATCGATCCCCATCGCCGGTGATCGCCGGAAAGGCCCAATTGCCCTGTTTCCCCAATGCTAGCCATTTCATCCCGAATTAGCTCTCGTCCCAGTAGTAGAAATTGATCCTTAGCCATTTCTTAGCAAGCCTGTTGAATCAGGATCCCCAATTGAACTCAAATCGAAGAAACCCCAGTTTGGAACCTCGGCCGTTCGCCGGACTTCGGCGCCAAGCTTCTCCGGTCAATCTCCAACCAAATTGACTGCACCAGTAGCTTCTAAACTCCACCCTTTCACTCCCTGAGCAAAGAATCAAGTTCAATCGCCTTGTAGCAAAAATCCCCAATCTCCAGTGTCGTCTTCTCCAGCGCCGGTCGCCGGAATTTGTTCCCGGCCGATCCAGCCGACACCACCTTGTCCCTTAGCTTCGCCTCACCTCCCTGAGCAATATTGTCCACAAGCTCGACACCTGGATCTGCCTAGATTGTGAGTTATGCCTATGCCAAGATTACTGTCCAGTAACTCATCTCATGTCCAGGCCACCGTGGTTCATCGCCGGATTTGGCCACCCTCCGGCCACTTTCAGCCCTTGTGCCTGTTGAGTATATTGTTCCTGTTAGTAATGTCTACCTCCCAGACAAAGTGGTGCATCATTTGGAGCCCTAGATCAAAAGTTAAGCCATGCCCTAGTTTCTGGCCATGTCCAGCACCATGTCAGTGCATGTCAGCCACTGGCATTAGCCTTGTTTGACCCCTTCTGGTTGAGCAATTGAAATGCCACCTTGTCCTTTAGATTCCTGGAGTTGTGTTCTACAACTTTCTCTACTATCACTTCTCCAGAAAACCATCCTAAGACTAGTTTCCAGTTATGCCAAAGCCATGAACTGAATGTCGACCCTTCGACGTTCAATCCTTTTTAGCCGTTTCTTCGACCAGAGCCCTTGTGACCTTGCCCTAACTTTTTCCCCTGCATGCATGACTTATTTACTTAATACTTTCTATAGAAACTATTTTCAGTATGCTTATGTGGTATGTGTTCGTGTGTTAATTGTTTGCCGCAGAGTCAGAAGCTGAAGGAGCGGAAGAAGTCTTTGAAGAGCCGTCTGAGTTTTTAGACCCAACATTGCAAGGCAAGCCTCATTCCTTTGATCATGTCTCACCCAATATTTTCATATGAAGTATATTCACTGTTTCTTACTATGCATGCTTAATTGAAATACAAGTTATGTTTGAATGACATGAGTAGATATTACCTAATGGATCATGAAACCCTTTTTGTTATTGAACCTTCGTGTATATATGCTCTTGTCACCCTAGGACTCATATATTGAATATCCACATTAAACTTGAAATGGTCAAATGCATGAGAAGTTATAATAAAAACCGTTTTGACAAGAAAAATGATAAAAGGGATCAGTAGTGAGGATTGGATTGTATGGAGAGGGTGCGGTGCGCACCAGGGTATGTGAATGTTCCTCACTATTGGTTCATAAGGACGAGAACCTTGTGCTGTGTCTCTATACGAATTGTAAACGTACCAACCACTTGCCTGGTATGGGACAGGCACAACTCAGTAGCTTTTTGGTATTAGCAGTTCCCTGCATGGTTTGACGATCTGGTTTCTCGCGTGGAAACTGGAAGGCCAAGGTTCGGCCATGAGTGATGTGAGTCAGAAAAATGATGAGAGAAAAAGGCGTAAATGAAGGAAGGCGCCCTAGACCTGATTAAGCCGTGAGCGGCTGTAATCTTAAATGGTCGTATGTCTCGCGTGGACATAGACCAAGGCTATGTGTCCTGAGGGAACATAGACCAGAGAGGCTAGGAAGTAAGGCAGTGGGGAAGACCCACAACGGTACTTGAGACTTAATTGTCTATTTACCGGGCAGGGATACTGTTAATACTGAACTGTAAAGCGTTGTGTGATCTCGGCCTTGTCACATGTGTATAAGTCACATGGAGCTGATCCGACTTGAAAGCCGAGTGAACCAGTGGATTTAAAAAGAGGTACACCTTTGCAAAGCGTAAAAGAAGTGTCAGATACTCTGTACTCCCAGGTTCAGGAGTCTTTTCGTAGTGGATGTTATCCATGGGTGTCGCGCCCCGAGACTGGGACTACGACTACTCCTGTAGAGACCTAGCTCGCTGCAGCTAGTCCCATATATGCATAGCATACACATACCCTTGACGTCCCAGGAAAAGTCAAGCACAGGAGTATATCACATTGCAACAGAGTAACTTACAAAATAGTTAAGCAGTGTGGCCTGCTGGCCTTGATATTACATAAGGGAATTACAATGCCTTCACGGCATACATGGTTTAGCAAAATAACATCTACACAGCAGATGGTAGGTGACCCACCCACAAAGAGAAGTGGACGGCAGAACAACACACATCAGGGAAATGACGGAACTGACGCTCCTCCTTCTGGATCCACGAAGTACTCCACGCCTTCATCTTGATTGTCGATTGCTCCGTCTATTGATTTGTAGGTTGCAAGAGTGAGCACTTACGTACTCAGCAAGTCATAGGTAAGAGTAGATACATATAGTAGTGATGACATGAACCTAGACTAGTCAAGAATTATGGATGTTTATAAAATAATCTTTTCCTTTCTTATCTCATCTTATGGCAGCACTTTTCATAATATAACATCATCATTCATGTTCACTAGATTATAGCACTACCGCGACACGTCGACACACGACAGCCCACGGCAGCACTCCTTATCATGACAACACATGTCATTTGGGTAATCTTGATTTAAACATATTTTATTTAGAAAATAGTACTTGTGTCACACCCCGTGGATTTAATCCACCGCAGCAGACTCCTATAAACCCGGGAGCTCGGAGTATTCGAATACGTTTTTAACTCTGCAGAGAAGTACCAATTTACCCGCAAGATATTCCACTTTCAAGCCCATCCTATCATAACAAAATGATTAGACCCCTCCTCACAACCATATGTGAGTGGCAAGGTGGAGATAACAAGAACTTTTGTTATGCATCACTTACAATTCACCCCTGACCCTGTGGCTCTCCGCGAAACACAGTTGTGGTAGGCTGTATCATAACCTCCACCCCACCTCATTTTCCCATTACTGGGTCAAATATCAGATCACCTTCAGTGATAGTAGGAGTCAGCCTCCAAGTCAATCATCACAACACATCTCATGCAGGGGTTTCATGTATGATCCACATAAGTACTTGTTCAGGCCTGTCCCATACCAGGCTTGCGGTTAGCACGTTGTTCATGCCACTAGACGCACAACACAAGGTTCTAGTCCTTATATGCCAGTGACCAGACCATCCACAACCCTGCACCTTCAGTGCCTGCATTCCTTTGCAGTCTAGCACCTCCAGTGCTACAGCCATCCATACCATTTTCTGGTCACGGCTAGGGGTTTTATTTCATGAATATAAGTATATAAATACATATAATAGTTCATGGCTCAAAACTTGTTTATTTCACATTTCACCGATAACCAGTCTAGTACTGCCAATTCATAAATCAACCATTCTCAATCTTTCACATGCAATATTGCCTATATTCAAGGTTATATTATAGCAACATTTAAAATATAGGTTCAAGATGACCAAGGATATGACTTGCCTTCCGCGTCGTAAGAAACAGCAGTTGATGACGGGTCAACAACGAAGTCCTCGATCTCAGCTTCTGAATCTGCTCGACGACAAACCAAACAATACACACAAATATTACTTATATATTAAGATGTTTTAGAATCTATATGCAGATATGCTTTACAAGAGTGACTGAACGATACTGGAGATAATTGAGATTACAAGCTGAACTAAGTTGAGATCTAGGGTTTTAAGGATTTGGCTAAGGATGGATGTTAGATGCTCTTAGGATCTCAAGGTTACAATAAGAACATCAGTTTGTGGCTGGTTTGATCAAAAACAGCGAATGTCAGCGGATTGACATTCGGATCAAGATTCTGACATAACTTCAAGGAAAACTAGAGAGCTTATCTCAAGTTATGACAGTAGAAGAAGATGTAGATCATAACTCTACAAATTCAGTAGACAAAGTGGTTTTCAAATTGCACAATCAGAAATGGGTAAACAAGGCCGATGCCATTGGCTGGCATGCACTGAGATAGTGTCAAAAGCTAGGGTTTAGCATAACATGTATTTCAAGGGCTCAAATCAAGTTGTGATAGAAGAAGAAAATGCTGATCACAACCTCAGAAATCTAAGGGACAAAGTTATGCTCAAAATGTACATCTGGAAGGGAGTGAAAAGGGCTAATGCCACTGACTGACATAGTCTGGCATTGATCTTGACATGGCCAGAAACTAGGGCTTGGCATAACTTTTGATCTAGAGCTCCAAATGATGCACCACTTTGTCTGGGATGTAGGCCTCAGTAACAGAAACAATTCATTCAACTGGACCTAGGGCAGGAGGTGGCCGGAAAGTGATGAAAACCGGCGATGAACTCGGTGGCTGAAATTTCAATTCACAGCACTGGACAGGAATTAGGGCATAGCTATATCTTCTGATTTAGGCCGAATTGGAAGTCGAGCTAGTAGGCAAAGTTGCTCAGGAGATCAAGGCGTATCTGGTGGACAAGGTTTCTGGAGCTGGATCGGCCGGGAATGGTTTTCCGGTGGCCGGCGCCGGAGAAGAAGACACTGATATTGGGGGTTTTGGCTACACGTTGTTTGAACTCGATTCCTTGCTTGGAGAGCATCTAGAAGGTATAAGAAAGCTTCTGGAACGATCGAATTGGCCGGAGAATCACCGGAGAAGGTTGGCGGCATTCGCCGGCGGCTGGTGAAGCTCGGGCTAGCGAAAAATTCCAGTTCTTGATCAATTTCACCATTCAACTTCACAGGCTTGCTTAGAATAGCTCACTGATCATTTTTGTCTATTAAATCGAAGGCTAATTCGGGCTAATTTGACTTGTGCAACTGGAACAGGGCATTTCACTGATTTCAGCAATTCCGGCGATCACCGGCGATGAAGTGCATAAGAGCTCAATTAAATGATACAGCACGATGAGGGAGTTGAGATATACCTTCTGGTGCTGTTAATTCGGTGAGAGGTGCAGCAGGGCGTGCTGGCACCGTGAGGACTCAATCTGGACTCGCCGGAGAAGACGACTGCAGCGAGAGATTTTGCAAAATTGGCTAAGTCCTGGTGAAGGGAAGATGACACAGGGTATGGCTGCTTATATAGACCACAGGGCGATGCTTGCAAAGAGATAGCAGCAAGGGAATTTGTGTCGGTTGACATGAGTTGCTGGGCGCAGAAGCAACAACGGCGAGCGGTGACGCGATAGCGCTCAGGCGAGGTGACTACTGATCAACTTGTCGGTTCATTGGAACTTAACAATGCCGGGCGGTGCAAGACGGTGGCGACAAGGCTGGCAAAGCACAGCAACGTGGCGAAGAGTTGCTGACAACGGTCGCGCACAGAAGAAATTGTTGTCGTCGGTGCTGCCACGGCGAAGGCTAGGACACGGACACGTGCGCACAGCAACAGTAAGCATGCACGAGCACAAATGCAAGCGGGACTTGGCCGGCGGCGAGCGTGCACGGCGCAAACGCACGGCGAGGTTCCTGGTCGTGCACTGCAGTTGGCCTGGTCGATTTTGGGCTGATTTGCAATTATTGATTTTCTTGATTTGGACTGAATTGTAAATCTGAAGATTTGGAAGGTTTGATCTGAAATTGATTCTGCTGTTTTAGTAAACTTGATTCAACAAATGATTTGACACAGATTGAAGATAAAATTTGAAATGTTCGGATGATTTTTGATATGAACTGAAAACAGAGTAGATTAGGGTAAAATAAGTCTGAAACTTATTGATCTCGAATTCTGGGATTTAGGGTTTGATTTTGAGATACTTATAAAAGAAGAATTTGTATTGAAAAGCATTTGGGAGGTGTTCCCTGAATCAGATTTGAATTTGGAGATGATTTGCAGCATTTTGCCTTTTCTGGCTTCTGGAAAATCTGGAAAAAGGACTGATCTGCGAATCTGGAGTTTTGGAAGGTTTAAACTGAATTTGATTTCACTGATATAGCAGATTATATTCAACAGAATATTTGGCAAGAACATTTGATAAATTTGGCACATTTGAATAATCTTTGGTACAGACTGAAAATAGGGTATTTTTAGGGTAATTGAATCTGAGCTTTAATTGATTTCGAATTATGGTAATTAGGATGAGATCTTGAAATCTGCACAAAAGAAGAACTTGCTTCAAATAGCATCTAGAAAAGATTTGCCGAAGAAATTCTGAATTTGGAGTTAATCTGGAGATTTTAACCTTTCTAGGTTTTTAGATATCAGATAAGGACTATATGGCGATAATTCTTGGACTGATTTGTGAAAAGAGTCTAGATGGTAGAATCTGGCTGTCAACTTTTTAGTTTAAGGTATTGACATACCCATGATCATATTCCAGAAATAATCTGGTCTGAACTTGGTCAAGATTTTGATTAAATCTGTATTTCTGAAACTTAGGGTATTTAGGTAATATAATGTATTTCTGTTTTCGAAAACAGAAGAAGTTGATAAATCTGGAATTTAGAGATAGAATTGGATCTAGGTTTTGAAGACTTTTAAGTTCAGAGTAACTGATAGATCACATCTGAACAATCTGATTTTGATTTGAGGTCACAGGATAGATTTTGGAGATTTTAGGGTTTAGGATAGATACTGATCTGGCTATTACTACAGATACAAGCATGCATGCTATTGATGAAAAAGGAAGTTTTCACCCCTAACTCAGGATGTTACAATGGGTTATAGCACAAGTAATGTTTTGGAATGTTTTCATAATGCGGTTAATAAAGTAGTGACTCATGGGAGACCACTACATCTAATGTTTTATGGAAAACCTGTTTAATGTTTAAAGTACCAGTTTCCTGACAAAAGTACTGTTTTACTGAACAAATGACTTGGAAATCTACATATCTTTATCCTTATGAAACTAAAACCCCAGAATCATATGTTTCACCCTCATGTAAGTACAATTATAATAATCCCCGGAATGAGTGTTGCTGAGCACCAAGTGCTCACCCTTGCAATTTACTTCCAACTGTAGAAGAGGGATTCGAGGATCCCGATTCCTTCAGTTATGAGTTCCCGGCAGAAGATGGAAGTGCCCCGGACGAGCCCACGTTCTAGAAGGATTGCGCACCAAGTCAAGTCAGATGTGGGAGGAGCCACTTCAACCCCGCTGCGGATGGAAATCAAGCTTTTTGTCGTTGCTTTGTGCTTTATGCTGTGTGTTCGGTACTTAGATACCGACTCTGGTTCTGATAAACTTGTTATTTTCTTAGCAACTCTACTTAGCGCCATTTTCGGTGCTTTGGGTATGTAATATTGGCCAAGCTGGCCTGCTACCTGTTTAATGTTATTATTATGCTTGTCTGGTTTGGAGCTCATGTGTCATCCTGCTGTGTGTAACCTACCTGGGCGGTTACCAAGGTGATCCTCAAATGGGGGTCTCACAAACCGTCCCTGATGATCCATCTTACTAGAGGGTCATTCGCCTAGTGGTGCCCGATGTGGTGGGAGCCCATGCTGTACCGCTACTATTGAAGATGTTGAAGGATGTTGTAGTTGTTTTACTTATCACTATGTTCGTTCTATTCTTTTGTGCTGACCTTCATGTCGATGAAACTTCTTAATTTGTATCAACTCTAAATTGCGCCATTCTTGACGCTATGGTATTATAATATTGGTCCTTGTGACCTTATACTCGTTTAATTACCTGTGTTGTGTTGTGAGCTTGTGATGTATCATTTTGTGTCCAACCTAACTGATAAGTGCTAAATTGGTAGTAGTTTTACCCTAGGTTTAGCATTGAAAATGTGCAAAATCATGCTTATCGGCGAATGCTGTTTGGGTTATGCAACGCCCTTGCAACCTTTCAAAGATGTATGATGGCTATCTTTTCATATTTAATCAAAGAAATAATGGAAGTCTTTATGGATGATTTTAGCGTTTATGGTTCCTCTTTTGATGCCTGTCCACAAAATCTTTCTCGAGTCTTATGCAGGTGCAAAGAAGTTAACCTAGTGCTAAATTGGGAAAAGTGCCAATTCATGGTTCAAGAAGGCGTGGTACTTGGCCACGTGATTTCTGAACGAGGGATTGAAGTCGACAAGGAAAAAATCGATGTCATAGCAAGTCTTCCACCACCAACGAACGTGAAGGGCATACGCAGTTTCTTGGGACATGCAGGTTTTTACTGTTGTTTCATTAAGGATTTTTCCAAAACTACTAAACCTCTCACTCATTTGCTTGGTAAATGCGCCTTTTGAGTTTGATGAAAAATGTCTTGATGCCTTTAATCAATTGAAACTTGCATTAACTACTACTCCCATCATACAACCTCCAAATTAGAATGAACCTTTTGAATTGATGTGTGATGCTAGTGATTATGCAATTGGTGCTGTTCTAGGGCAAAGAACAAATAGGATTTTACATCCTACATACTATGTAAGAAAAACTTTGGATGATGCTTAAGATAATTACACTACGACTGAAAAAGAATTGCCTGTTGTAGTGTATGCCCTAGATAAATTTCATCCATATTTAATTGGTTCAAAAGTTATTTTGCATACTGATCTTGCTGCTCTTAATTATCTTTTGACCAAGGCAGAAACCAGGCCACGACTTGCACGATGGATCCTATTACTGCAGGATTTGATTTGGAGATCAAAGATAAGAAAGGTGCTAAGAACATCGTTGCCGACCATCTTTCGCGACTCTTGACCGACACCGCTGACGTTCACATACTTGATTCAACAAGAACCATGGTATGCCGATTAAGCAAATTATTTATTTAATCATGAACTTCCTCCAGGGTTGACGAGTAGACAACGAAAGCGCTTCCTCTACGACATTCGATGCTACTACTGGGAGGATTCAAACCATTTCAAAAAGGGAGTTGACAACATCTTTTGACGATGTGTGCCCGACCACGAGATTCAAAGCGTTCTTGAACATTGTCATTCATCTCCATGTGGTGGACACGCCGGAGCTTCAAAAACAACGGCTAAGGTATTGCAATCAGGTTAGTTTTGGCCTTCTTTATTTAAAGATGCTTATGACTTTGTGCAAAAATGCGATCCTTGCCAACATTCTGGAAATTTGAGTAAAAAACATGAAATGCCCTTAACAAACATTCTTGAAATTGAGCTTTTTGATGTATGGGGAGTAGCCTATATGGGACCTTTTCCATCTTCTATGGGCAACTCCTACATATTAGTTGCGGTTGATTATGTTTCAAAGTGGGTAGAGGCTGTTGCTACACCAACAAATGAATCAAAACATGTGATCAAGCTTTTCAAAACAGTGATCTTTCCCTGATTTGGTATACTGCGAGCAGTAATTAGTGATGGTGGTGCGTATTTCACTAATTGCCATTTTCAGATATTGTTGATGAAATATGGGGTTACTCATAAAGTTTCTCTTGCATATCACCCTCAAACAAGTGGACAGGTTGAAGTCTCAAACAGAGAAATCAAGATGATCTTGCAGAAGGTGGTGGCACCGTCCCGTACGGATTGGGCACTCAAACTTCCTGAGTTCTTTGGGCTTATCGCACTACATTCAAGACTCCGCTAGGTATGATGCCTTAGAAAATTGTATTTGGTAAGAATTGTCATTTGCCTGTTGAATCGTCACACAGGGCGTTATGGGTGTTAAAAGAACTCAATTGGGACTTCGACAAAGTGGGGCGAAGGTGAATCCTTGAATTGCATGAACTAGAAGAGGTTTGGAACAACTCCTATGAAAGTGCCTTGATCTATAAATACAACACGAAGAAGTGGTACGACAAACAGATCCTCAATCGTGAGTTCAAACCAGGTGATTTGATTCTATTATTCAATACACGATTGAAACTGTTCCAAAAAAAATTGAAATTGCGATGGACTGGGCCATATGCTATAGAAAAGGTCTTCCCGTATGGTGCCATAGAGTTTTGAGCACAAGATGGCACCACTTTCAAGGTAAACATGCATCGTATCAAGTTATACAATGCGGGAGACTAGGTAAGTAAGTTGAACTCAGTCAATTCTTTCAATCTTATATATTTCTGAATGGCCGAGGACGTTCCATCGAGGGGACGTTAAACCAGCGCTAGTCGGGAGGCAATTTGGTACACTAACATGTAGTCCTCTCTTTTATGAACACAACAGCACAAAAATCACTCAATTCCGACGCCGTTTGACCACCCAAAATCTATTTTTCATAAACTAGGGCTAACTCTTTCGAAAAACAAATAATAAAAATTTTTCCAAAACAGGCCGAATCGACCACGACCATAGGCATGACCAATGGTGGCATCGGTTTGGTATATTTCACAAAAACTAGGTTTTTCTTTTTACCCGAGTCGATCACGACCTCAGGCATGACCAATGTTGCATCCGAGTCGAAATTTTCCAAAAAAATTAAGTTTTTCAAACTTCCGGAGACTGGCACGACCAGTGATGGCTTCAAGTCAATTTTCAAAGAAATTTTTAGTTGTTTTAAAACCTCCCGAGACGAGCACAACCGGTGGCACGACCCGTGCTAGCTTCGGGTTGATTTTTTGAAACAAAGTAAGTATTTTCAAAACCTCCTGAGACGACCACGACCAGTGGCGAGTTTGGGTTGAGATTTTCAAAACAATAACAAACTTTTTTTTTTCAACCGAAATGACCATGACTAGTGGCACGTCCCGTGCTCGTGGTCAAATTTTGTCGGTTTGACCACCTGATGGAATCGAGTAAAACCCGAACCATGCATGACCCGGAGCATGCCCTGTGCTTGTGGTTGTGCAAGGCTTGGTTTCCCCCTGTTTTTTGGCCGAAAGTGTCCTTTTTGTGTTTTTCTTACGTTTTGCTTCTCGCAAACCTTTACAATTCTCACCTAACACCCTATTTATACCTACCTTCTTCCCCAAACAGCCATCACACCTCCATTTTTGACCCAAAACTCCTCACAAACCTCCACATACCTAGCTTTAGGACTCCAAATCCAATGTTTAAAACTCCGATCTGACTACCGATTTTGGCTCCTTGCGCCTCCACACCCCCAAATCTGAAGTTTTCTATGGCAATGACGACTCCCTGACGCAACATCAAGAAGGTTACGAAGCGCAAATGAGGTATGTGATGAGGGCAACCCAAGGACATATACACCTTCACGAATAGCACCTATGCATGGTGATTCTACACATACACGTGGTGATGTTGGCTTGGAGAACTCAAAAGAAGCATACCATGGTCCAATTACACGCAGTCATGCTAAACAAATCCAAAACCAGGTGAAAGCTAACTTGAGTTTAATTTCTGATTTTAATGACGTAGCGGTGCAACCGGTATGTTCTTCTTTTGTGATACTGAGGTACATGGGATAGGAACCAATGCATAAGAGTTTTAGCGAAGAGAAGAGGAGCTGTTGTACACTTATTTGTGTGCGGTTAAACCAGCCCAAGATGGATTTGACTGATATGGTTTCTATGCATCAAGAAGGAACTAGCATGCCCCACATGTAGGCTGAAACAAATGAGGAGGTGTGCTGCATGCGCAAGGGTAGGAGAGGCTGCCCATATTTGTCTCCCATGCATGCATGAAGAAATACATGTGCTGCTCGGCTGGCTCCACTTCTACACGTGCATGAAAAAAGCTAAATAAAGAAAGATTAGGCATGCATGGAAATCAGCCATGTTTGTGAGGCTGAATAAGGAGGCCAAATTCAAGTAGGAAAGGATGATCAAAATTCTTTTGTGTGAATATATATATGGTGTAGAAGTGGAGCCATATATATATATATGGATGCTATATGGGGCTGCACCTAGAATATACAATCTTGGAGTTTTTTTTTGGTTAGAGACCATATGATTTTCTAAGAACCAAGAGAGAGTTCTTGCTGCCATGTTCTTGTGATTCCCCATGAATTGCACCTAATCTGTGCTATTGCGCCTTCGAGCGTCATTTGTGTGGATTAGTTTTTCGGTTTGTGGGCTAGCAATTGTTTGGATAGTAGGCTACGGTTGGCTTCCTCGTCGTTGGGTCACAATTCCACCAAGTTATCTAAGAATCCTACGTTGTGAAGATTGGAAATCCCGTGTACCAATTTCTCATGAAGTTGGTGCTTATCAGTATGTATCCTCAAACCTTTTCTGATCCCTATTTTTTGAGCATATATTTGACAAATGCTGATCATCTTGCTCGTTTTATGCACTTAAAGAAGAGGCCCTTAAGGCCTACTAGATTTTTGGATGTTCATGCCATTAGATCTCTTGGGATAGAAGATGATGTTTTACGCCTCTTGCATAATGTGGGTTGGGACCCGCTTTTAGGAGTTCCGGTTCCGACTTTTCGTGAAGTTGTTTGGGAAATTCTAGCCTCCTTCGAACAAAACACTATATGTGTTCCTCCCGGTCAAACTGAAGGTGAAGATTTAGGTTTGCAAATGTGGATTATGATTTTTCAATAGATGCATTTGCAAATCTTTTAGGGTTAAAACCCAAGGAAATTTTTCATGCTTCTATTATTTGCACCCTCGGAAAAATGTGGAGTGATATTGCCGAGGAAGGGCAACATCTTTTTCGACCCGGTAAATCAAAGGCCGTCAAAATTTGTAATCTAGCCTTTCACTATTTATAGCGTCTCATGGCCGGGACAATTTTGGGCCGTGACAGTAATCAAGACAAAGTTTTAGAAACCGAGGTCGAATTTTTGTGGGCAATGTTAGGCAAAATTCATATTTCATCAACAGCCTATTTTGCCCGTCGCCTTGAAAGTATTGGCAAGGATTTACGCAAAACCTCACCCATAGTCTCACGTAGAATCCACCTTAGGGTTTAGTGCTACTGATTATCAAGAATCTATGCCCGCAGCCACCTTAGCCTTGCAAGCATTATTTTCAATAGGGTTTTGTAGGAGGGAAGAGAATTCATTCTGTTGGATTATTAACGGAATTCCCTCCATCCTTTTGCCTGATATTTCTCAGATTTGTTTATCTAATGAGAAAAATTGGAGAATGCTTCCATCTAGCTCATCTGATCCTAGTTCCTCATGTGCTGCTGAGTTTAAACAACCAGCAACAACTGATTTTTCCGCTCTGCATGCTTCCATAGAGTCCTTGTGCACTAGTCTCTCCGACTTTAGGTCGGAATTTGCAAAATACAGGGCTATGATGGATTCTAGGATGGATCATCTCATAGGCGCGTAGATCGCCTCTACGACTATCATGTACACATAGGTCACATCCTCTCGGACTGCACATTTCCAAGCACACGTACCCACTATGGGGACCATCTCGACACCCATGAACTTTCCCCACAACCCTATCCACCACCTAACTATCCATCCTATACATTGCCACAGTTCTACCATTCTCCTCCACCGGCTTCTGACAAGTGATCTCCAAGGTATGCAAGTATTTCTTTTTATTTTTCTTTTATTTTTTGTTTCTTTTTGTTTTTCCTTTCAAGTTTTCACTTGCAATGCCTTGGATTGTACCATTGGAGCTACGTAGACCACAACATCTACCTCCAGGAACCACTATCGCAAACGGTAATCTGTATCTCTCTCTATACATTGAGGACAATCTCTGATTTAGCTTGGGGGGTGTTCACTTAACCGTTGGCTTAGTCTTCATTGAATCATCATTCCACCACATTCCATCATAAACTGAAAAATAAAAAAAGAGAGAGATTTATCACTTGGAATGCCTGGTTTTGAAGATGATCTTTAATCAAATTAGATGACTATTCTATCACATCTTTGCATATGATCCATTGAACTTAGCTCTCTTAAAAATTTCAATTGCCTATGTTCAGTTTTTATCTTAAATTGACCATTAAAGCTTGAACTTGTCTATTAAATTGTACTTGACTTCTTCCAAATTGAAGATTTCTAATAAAATATTTTTTGGAATTAACTCTCTTATGTCACTTTTTATCATTAGATTGCTAATTGCCTTTCTCTTTAAAAATAAAAAAATGTGTGAGAGTAAAGTATAATCAACCCACTGGGTGGCAGTGGTGAATCGTCGACCAGCTGGGGAAGGGAAGATTCACTAAAAAAATTTAATTATATTTTCAATAAAATGGTTGCTTAATATGTGGCTTTGTGTAGTCTCGTGTAATGTATATGCAACTTGTTGGGGGAAGGCGGTGGTGAATCGTCGACCAGCTGGTGAAGGGAAGGTATACGGAGCATTGAGATTGCTTACAGGGGCTCGGGAAACCGACAAAGCTATCTTTCTGTAAGTGCACTTAAGTAAGCGTCTTCAGCTGTGTCTCCTCTAGCTGTGACGGAATGATCCAGTAAAAATATTCTGGCCAAGAGCACGAAAAAGTTGAAGAAGAAAAATAAAAAAAGGTGAATAAAAATAAAAAAGAAATATAAGTGTTTTAATTTTTCTCTAAAAAGGGCAATCTAGCAACATGGTATAAATTGTAGCATAATGGGTGTTTTCTTTGTATGGTTTATTCTAAATCCTATATGAAAGAAGATTGTCAATACGATTGAATTGATTAAGCTCTCTCTTTTCTAAGGTTGAAATTTGATAATCTAAATATTTGCATTTTGGAAAGTTTAAATTGTTTAGATCAATTGACTCATATTCATAGATGTGATGTGAATTACCAAAAATTATTTATTGAAAATCAGATTAACCAAGACATCCCAATTTTTAAAAGAATCGTTCACATTCTTTGCTTGAGGACAATCAAAATGCTAGCTTGGGGGAATTTGATAAGTGCTAAATTAGTAACATTTTTACCCTAGGTTTAGTATTGAAAACGTGCAAAATCATGCTTAAAACTCATTTGATGCGACATTTGATGCGTAACTTTTCATTATTTTTACAAATTGCTTTCACAGTTGTATTCACCATGATTCAGGGATCAAAGCTGCCAAATTTGAGAGGATTTCAACCACATTTGGACCCAATTGGAACAAGAAAACAAAAACTGGAAGCACAAAGGTCCTGGTCGAGTACTCCACAGACAAAATACCTGGTCGAACACATTTTGGTGGGAAAATATCTTATCCGACATGGCTGGGCGAAAAAGAGACCTATTCGAACATGTGACGAAAAAAAGAGGAGTTGTACTCAGAGACAATTTCTCGAAAAGACTCCCAGTCGAATACGAGCACGTGGTCGAAAAGAGTCCTGATCGACCACGACAACGGCTTGGCAATTGTTTGCGACATGTGTTTTGCCGGGATTGTGCCACGGTCATGGTTGTGTTAGACTCAGTTTTGGTCGCGACACGTGTTTGGCCATGAACACGCCATGTGTCTTGGTCATGTTCGACTTGGTTTCTTTGGTTTTTACTAGTTAGTTTTGGTCGGATTTGATCGGAACTAGTCGAATTTGGTAGGTTTTAACCAGATTTGGTCGGTTTTAGTCATATTTGATCAGAATTGGTTGGTTTTGGTCGGTTTTATCCGGGTTTGATCAGAACTGGTTGAATCTAGTTGGTTTTGACTCAGATTTATTTGTTCTCGCGTCGTTTGAAGCCAGACTTCGTCGCCTACATGTCAAGGAGTTGTTTTTGGGCACGTTAACCCATGTAATATAAATAGAGAAGCTTTTGGCTCAATTAATATGCGATTTTTAGTTTAGTTTTCTTAGAAGAGCTCCCTTCTCTATTTTTATTGCTTTTATAAGTCGACAATGATGAAAACTTCAATTTACAAGCAATCAAGTGAGTTTTTATTTAATTCTTATTATTATTTCTGCATTATTATGGCTTTTTGTGAGTAGATCTCTTCTAGGGTTAGGGATGACCTAATCCGGAAGGCGTGATTCTTCCTCGGTCCTGATCTCAAGCTTTGGAGTTATTTCCTGATGTTTTCTTCCTCTAAACCCTAAATTTTTGTTTTGGCAACAGATGTAATAGTTGAGCTTTAGCAAGAATTTGGGGGAGTTCTTGAGTCCTAAGCGTTTTGACGTAAGATCCTGAACAGGAGAGAGGCTCTCGCCAAACGGAGCAGTGGAAGCGATCCTTGGACCGTTGTACCAGTGATCGTACTAGCAACTTAATCTGTCTTGGAAAACGATTGAAATAAACTTAAAATTCTTGGACATTGGATAGAATTATGCCGGATGGTTATGGAACTCCCGAAACCCTAGATTTTAATTCCTGCTTACAAACCCTAGATTTCATTCTTGCTCTTTACTGCTTTAAAACCCTAGGTTGATAGTTTTAGTAGTAGATTTAGTGTAGAAAAACAACCCACAACTTGTTTAGACTTAATCAGTGATCCATTAAGCTAGAAAGACTAATACGCTTGTTCCTCATAGAATTCGACCCTCAAGTGGTCAATGTTCAACCTTTCACTTGCGAGTATTACACAATCATGCACCGTTTTAGGTGCGATCACTAACCTAGGTAGTTGCCTCCAGATTCTTCATATGAGGGTCCCCACAGACATGGTATCGGAGCAAAGGCTCGACTGTAGGTTGTGACCCTTAGAGAGATCTTGTCGTCCCTAGAAATAGAAAAATCGCTAGTTAATTTGACTAAGTTTAGTTGCGAAAATCTAATTTGGCTAAGAAAAGTATATTGTTGTGATGATTGGGACAATATCCCAAGCCAAACTTACACAAATTTGATTTGTTTAGCAGGGAGACAGTATCTATCAATCACCAAAGGGAATCACTATAAATATAGACGCATAGACACAATGTTTATACAGGTTCAGGCCTTTGTAGTCTGAGTAATAGCCCTATTCCTGTTAGATTCTCACTATTGGAATGATGGAATTACAAAGTGTATATTGTTGAGTCTAATCTTCTCTTGTCTTGTATAAGACTTCCTCTCTCCCTTTCCTTCAAGTCCTAACCCCCTTCTTATACTTGTTTGAAAAGGATGCCAGTTACTTAAACGAAAGGACGCTTGGCGATTGCTATACAACAGTTGTAAGTGGTTGTTGTTCGCCGGTTAGAATGTGTCGTTACAGTTAACTGTACATTCATCCTCATCTTGTTGACGGTTTATGGATAACTGCACGGTTGTGGGCAACTACACAATTATCCTTATCTTGTCAATGAAGATAGTATTATTCTGGGAATATTGGCCAGAGTGTGGTTATGGTGCAACCGTACAATTCTTAGACCATGGTCGGCAAGTCTCGACCAGATCTTTTTGATTCAGAGGTTCTTCCAGTTCTAATAACTCTTTTATTTCGTGGTCGCGCACAGGCTGCGAACACATATCGGGGATTATCATATCTCCGCTACCAGGGTGACCGTGGGCAAATATCTCTACGACCAGAGTGGTCGCGGGTAGCATAATATATAAGATTGCAGACCCTATGACAACTGACATTGTGACCATATAAGTCCATGGCCACAACTTATCAGAACCACGAGTAATAGTCATTCGTGATGGGCCTTTGTGTCTAATTGACAAAATGGGCTGGGTTATGTCCAGAAGATGTTGGATATCCCATGATCTCTCTTCGTGGTCTCATGCGACCATGGAAAGGCATAAGAAGATAACTTGGATCTCTCTCCGTGGTCTCCTATGAACATGGAAAGGCATAGGCAAAAGACTTAGATCTCTTTCTGAGGTTTCCTGCGACCACAGAAAGGCATTATCAAAAGAATTGGGTAATAATCTCCGTCAGCTAGCCCCCGAATTTGAAACGACAAGGTTCTTTAATTAAAATTGATGGAGATCCACTTATACCTTTCAGTGGTCGAACAAGACTACAAGAAAGAGAGAGCTAAGTAAGCTTCCTTCCTATGGTCGTGGGACATCATAGGAAGAGATAATAAGGAACTCTAAGGTATTCTAAACTTAGCCCAACCTTTACAGATGCTTATTCTGTAATCTCAATAGTTATGATCACAAATCCTTATGATTGTAACACTTATGATCAAAAGAGTTCATAGTTGAATGGACTCTGTTACCTGTGATAACCCTGATCGTAGAGATAAGGTCGTAGCCAATACATGACCAAACATATATTCATCTATACCTTGTCGGTGAACCAAAACCTAGAAGCACCTTTGAGACAAAGGGTTGGTCGAGAACCCATCTGCTGACCACAGACCAAAGGACTAAAGGTTATGTGGTTATGTCTATTCCACCATACCCGATGGTTGTCTATTCGACCATGACCTTTGGATACTGTGACCCTTTATTTCTCTAGGAATTTCATAACTCCCTAACATGGTAACCATCAAGAAGGTAAATGCGCAATCATTCATAAACATGCAGCCATTCATAATTTCACATTATGATCGGCGCACGTCCACCACCCGGCGACTCTTCAATTCCGTAACCATCAACTTTCGACAAGCTATAAAAGGAGATAGGTTCGATGATGAAAGGGGATCGGGCTGGAAGAGAGGAGGATCAATAGAGATTGATAGAGAATAGGGAGAAGTTTTTAATCCATTCAAGAACATCTCTTGTTCTTCTTTGTAATCCTTTACACTCTTAGTGAAATCACAACAGGATTAGGGCTATTACTCAGTCTCCGAGGGCCCGAACCTGTATAATTCCTGTGTCTCTGGTGCATCTATATTTACGGTATTTCCTCTGGGTGATTGTTAGAAGTGCTTCCCTACGTTACTATTAAATATTGTGTAAGTTTGGCTTGAAATACTATTCCAATCGTCGACAAAAATGATGTTTCAAATTCTGACATGGATGATGATACTCTTCTAATGGAAGAAGACGATGTCGCCTCAGAGCCTAGTGCCGAGGAGAATCTTTCCCCGAATCTAGTCATCAACCAGGAACTGGAGCAAGCAATTCACTCATCTTCAGTGAGCCCTGCCACATCCGAAGGTGAGTATGTGCCATAGCACATCACCTTGACTTATGCATGTGTTGAGGATCCTGATGTTTCAACATCAAAGAAGGTTAAATCCAACAATCATCGTGTGTTGGGTCTGGAAGATTCTGCTCCATAACCTTTATCCTATCTTTGATTTTGAGCGCGACTCGGATGAAGAGGATATGTTTTCTCTGTCTGAGGTCTCAGCTCCCTGAGAAGTTGCTGGACTTTTTGAGGAAACTCCTGAGCAATGTTTTGCTAGGGAAGAGGTAGACCGCAAATGACAAGAGGATGAAGCCTGCAAACAGTAGGTAGAAGAAGTTCGTAAGGCCATAGGGGAAACTTTGTGCCTTGCACAATTTTGACAAGACACCACTGGTCGTGACCTTGGCCCTGGGACATCTCGCCAATGACATTTTGGTGGCCGTAAGCATGGTCAGATGCCGCTTACAGATCTAGAATGTTCGCCAATAGCTGAGGCGACCATGGCTAGAACACCTTTGGCTCCCTGAAGGAGTACTCAAGATTGCATCCGTGTGATCGCGGAGGCACTTTGCAACCCTCATATTGGTTTTACTAATGATGACGGGGTGACATTCGCAAGAGTTCTTACAGAAAACCTCGATGAAGTTGCATCAGATGTAAATCCTACCGCATCATCACGGTCGATAACCTATTCCTGGGAAGGGAGTAGCGATCATCATAACCAGAGGGGGCGTACTCGTGCCCAATAGGCATCAGACTGTCATGGCCATGATAAGATCCGGATGACTGATTATTCCCGTGGTCATATTCGTGGTTCGATGCATTCATGTTTGGGGCCATGACAAGAAGACCCTCATGCTAATTCTTCCCGCGGTCACGTTGATGGTCATGATGGTCGACAACCACAAACTTCTTATGTAGGATGTAAAGCTTTTTTGCCTGGACTATGAGCAATGGTCTAGTCGGACAAGTATAAACCTGGCATGATCGAACGGTTTGATGGAACCCAAAATCCATCCGAGTTCCTCCAGATTTATGTTACAACCATCCAGGCACAGGAGGAAATGAGTGAGTAATGGCAAATTAATTGCCTACTGTCCTTGAAGGTCCAGCTCGGACCTGGCTGTTCAACCAGCCAGAAGGATCAATCTACAATTAGGAAATGTTGTGTGATGCCATCCTCAACAATTTCCAGAGCTGCGGCGGTAATGGTTCGGACTGGTTCAGCCTCAATCCATTTAGTAAATGTATCAATGGCTATGAACATAAACCTGTATCCATTGATAGCTTGGGGCATTGGACCCAGAATATCTATTCCTCACGTGGAAAACGGCTAGGTTGAAGAAATAGTTTGTAATGCATATGCTGGCTAGTGAACCTATTGAGCATGAAGTTGACATTGAGGGCAAGTCTTGACCAATTGCATAGCATCCTTGAGTGTTGTAGGCCAATAATAACCCTGTTGAAAAACTTTTCTTACCAATGTTCTATAGGAAGCGTGCACACCGCACATGCCTCCATGAATTTCTCTCAGAAGGAATTTTCCATCTTCTTGAGGTATACAGCTCATAAGGACTCCTTGAGCAACTTTTTTTGTACAGGGTACCTTCGACTAGCCTTACATTTGCGCTTTTCTAACTAACCGAGCGCTTTCGGTTTCATCCTCAGGCAGAGTCGCATGTGCAAGATATATTCTCAATGGATGAATCCAATTTGCTTCATGCTCGAGGGCGACGATGTTAGTCATCACCCTTGGTGCCTCTGCGATGGTCGCGATTGAGGGCTTTTTTAAGTGCTCGATGAACACTCCTATCGAGGCGGATGCTCATGAGGAACCAATCTTTGACAATTGGTTTGCGAGAATATAAGTATTTTTCTAATTTCCTCACTTCGTCTAGGTAATGAGCCATTGTATCATCGGAGGTGCTGTACTCTTTGTTTACCTGGTTTACGACTAGCTGTGAGTCTCCCCTCACCACTAGTCAAACAGGAGAGAGACTCTCACCAAACGTGATAGTGGAAGCGATCCTCTGACTGTTGACCCAACGTCCCAAACTGGAAACTTAATTTGTCTTGGAAAACAATTGAAATTAACTTACAATCCTCAAACCTTGGATAGAATTACGCCAGATGGTTATGGAATTCCCGAAACCCTAGATTTTCATTCCAGCTCGCAAACCCTTGATTGATAGCTTAGTTGTACAAAAACACACCTACAACTCGTTTAGGCTTACTCAGTGATCCATTAAGCTAGAAAGACGAATACACTTGTTCCTCATGGAATTCGACCCTCAAGTGCTCAATGTTCAACCGTTCGCTTGCGATTATTACTACACATCGTGACCCTTTCGGTCGCCGATCAAGTTTTTGGTGCCATTGCCGGGGAGCAACGGTAATTCATCTTTCTAGATTAATTTTTGCTGATATAAGTCAGTCTCACTTCTCAATCTGGCTTCTATTTTTCTTTTTCTTCTTTTCTTTGCATCATTAACCTTTCAGGGATAGTGGTGCAAAGCTGGATAGCTCAGACAAACCTGTCAAAATCGTGCACCAACTTTGGTACGAGGCGAGACAGGTAATATCAGAGGAAAACTCGCAATTTTTTGAAGACATCAAAATATAGCCAACAATGGAGGACCAAAAGAGACTCAAGGATTATGCAATCCCACTCAGCATAGGCTTGCAATCAGGTATTCTTAGACCACCGATTGTATCAAATAATTTTGAAATAAAACCTGCACTTTTAAATTTGGTTCAACAAAACCAATTCATCTGCACATGTTTCTTGAGCATTGTGATACTGATGAGGACATCACTACATACACTACTTCAATTCCATCATCTCCTATGCAAGGACCAATTACATGGGCACGTGCATGACAGTTAAATTACCAGGTGAGTTCATTCCTAGGGTTACATACTTATGCTTTGGAGGATAGGTTACTACTTAATGATGACGTTCTTGTACTTAGAAATCATGGGATGTACAAGCGAGGAAGTAATTCTTCACCAAGGCAAGCGTTGGCCCAAGTTGTACACGAGATGGAGTCCAGTTCGGCCACTAGGGAGCAGCTCACCTTCAAATGAACATAAAATCTGCATACGAAGTCCGTTTGGAATTCTTGAGTACTTGATGGAAAGCTTATTTCAAGACCTTTCCAACGGATTTGGCCCCACCATCAGATTCTTTCTGAGTCGGCTGCAATCATCAAAACACAACAAGTTGATGTACAGAACCTGGACTATACAGAATCCAGACTCTTAGGTGCTGCGTCACCTCTTTTTTTTTTGGACCACGGCCCATCTACCCTAGCCGCCACCCCTCTCTCCTTTATATGGCTGAACTCCTCAACTTCTTCCTTAGGTTATTTGCTACGTTGTTCCCCCGTTGTGTGAGAGACAATTGTTCATTGGAGTAGTGTCCCCCAGACCTGGTTTGATGAAAGATAACCTCAATTTGTTCATTCTGAAATTCAGAGTGCTTTGCATCTTGTTCTTGCTCGTTTCTTCTACTGTGTGTAGGAATTAACCTTCGTGGTAAGGTCATCCGGGCATGAGCACGGTTGATAATGACAGGTGCATGCGTGTAGTGATTGCAAGGATTCAATCCCCGCTGATTGGAAGCCTTGAAATACGAACGTCTCCGTTCCGCAAAGTAGAACCTATTGGAAGATCAGGCCGCTGTTGCATCAACTGGTATCAGAGCCACAGTTGCCCGTTAGGTATCACCACTTTCCCCTTTGTTAATCACTGTTTGCCATCACCTAGAGTCCAAAAATAAAAAAAAATTTCGTTCTCCGCTATCCAACCCCTTTGAATCTTTCGCAATTTTCGCTTCAGTTTTGCTTTTCTAAAATTTGGTCCTCGCCGTGTCGTCGTGTTACTGGTTTAGGTCTTGTCGTCGAGTTTCTTAGTGGATTTTGCCATCCCACGGTAGAATTCGACCATCCTGCAGTAAAACAACCATAACTTTTGCATACAAATTCCGATCGGGGAGTTCTTTGGTTCGTTGGAAAGCTTACAAAAAATTAATTTTGAAAATCCATAAATCCGAATCAGTAGGTGTCATGCCCCGAAACTGGGACTATGACTACTCCTGTAGAGACCTAGCTCACTGCAGCTAGTCCCATATGTGCATACCCTTGACTTCCCAGGATAAGTCAAGCACAGGAGTATATTACATTGCAACAGAGTAACTTACAAAATATTAAAGCAGTGTGGCCTGCTGGCCTTAATATTACATAAAGAGATTACAATGCCTTCATGGCATACATGGTTTAGCAAAATAATATCTACACAGCAGAAGATAGGTGACCCTCCCACAATGAGAAGTGGACGGCAGAACAACACACATCAGGGCTCTGGCGGAACTGACACTCCTTCTTCTGGATCCAAGAAATTCTCCACGCCTTCACCTTGATTATTGAACGCTCCATCTACTGATTTGTAGGTTGCAAGGGTGAGCACTTACGTACTCAGCAAGTCATAGGTAAGAGTAGATACATATAGTAGTGATGATATGAACCTAGACTAGTCAAGAAATATGGATGTTTGTAAAATAACCTTTTTCTTTCATACCTTATCTCTTCTTATCTCATAGCAGCACTTTTCATAATATAGCATTGCTATTCATGTTCATTAGATTATAGTACTACCGCGACACGTCGACACATGATAGCCCACGTCAGCACTCCTTATCATGACAACACATGTCATTTGGGTAATCTTGATTTAACAAATTTTATTTAGAAAACATACTTGTGTCACAGCCCGTGGATTTAATCCACCGCGGCATACTCCTAAAACTCGGGAGCATGAAGTATTCGAATACGTTTTTAACTCTGCAGAGGGGTACCAATTTACCCGCAAGATATTCCACTTTCAAGCCCATCCTATCAAAATGATTAGACCCTTCCTCACAACCATGTGTGAGTGGCAAGGTGGAGATAACAAGAACTTTTGTTATGTATCACTTACAATTCACCCCTGACCCTGCAGTTTTCTTCACACAAACCACAATTGTGGCGGGATATACCCCCACACCCCAATGCCTCTTCCCATTACTGGGTCAACGTGCATGATTATAATATGTGGAGGAGCTGAACCCCGTGAAATTTGTGTACTGTTTTCCATCTCATGCAGGGGTTTCATGTGCGATCCACATAAGTACTTGTTCAGGCCTGTCCCATACCAGGCTTGCGATTAGTACGTTGTTCATGCCACTAGACGCACAACACAAGGTTCTAGTCCTTATATGCCAGTGACCAGACCAACCACAATCCTACACCTTCCGTGCCTGCTATCCTTTGCAGTTTAGCACCTCCAGTGCTACCACCATTCCATACCAAAATTCTGGTCACGGCTAGGGGTTTTATTTCATGAATATATATAAATACATAAATATCTATTAGTTCATGGCTCAAAACTTTTTTATTTCATATTTCACAGATAACCAGCCTAGTACTGCCAATTCATAAATCAACCATTCTCAATCTTTCTCATGCAATATTATCTATATTCAATGTTATATTATAGCAACTCTTAAAATATAGGTTCAAGATGACCAAGAATATGACTTGTCTTCCGCGTTGTAAAATACAGCAGTTGATGTTGGATCAGCAGTGAAGTCCTCGAACTCGGGCTCTTGATCTACTCTCTAATCAAACAAGAAACCAAGAATCACAATCTTTTCAATACATTATTATACTATATGCAATAATGCAAAGATGAATGTCTTGATGATTCTGAAATGATTGGATTATTCTGAAATGATTGGGTTTAGAAGCTGATTAGGGTTAAGTTATGGAAACCAAGGTTAAGATTAGCTGTCAAAGGTTTACAAGGTTCCAAATGTCTCAAAGTATCAGAATGATATCAAGGTTGCAACTGGTTCGCTCAAAAACAGCGAACGTCTTTAGGTCGACATTCGGTTCAAGGCTTCGACATAGGGTCGATGGATGATAGAAGGATTATCTCAGCTTGTGGCAGTAGAATAAAATGTAGGTTACAATTCCACAAGTCTAAAGGACAAGGTTATTTTCAATTTGCACAATTGGAAAGAGGTGAAAAGAGCTAATGCCACTGGCTGACATGCTCTGGCATAGGGCTGACAATGTCAAAATCTAGGGCTAAGCATAAAATGCAGTTCAAGGGCTCAAATCAAGTTGTGATAGAAGAAGAAATTGTAGATCACAACCTCAGAAGTCTAAGGGACAAAGTTATGCTCAAAATGCATATCTGGAAGGAAGTGAAAAGGGCTAATGCCACTGACTGACATAGCCTGGCATTGAACTGGCATGGCCAGAAACTAGGGCTTGCCATAACTTTTGATCTAGGGCTCTAATTGATGCACCACTTTGTCTGGGAGGTAGGCCTTGATAACAGGAACAAATGATTCAATAGGTTCCAATGTTGAAGATGGCTGGATGGTGATGAAAATCAGTGAAGAAGTGTGGTGGCGACATGGCACAGTGAAGCCACTGGACAAAGTCTTTGGCATAGCTATATCTTGCAAACTGGACGGTTTCAGAGATCGGGCTAGAAGACAAAAATGCTCAGGAGATTGAGGCACATCTGATGGACAAGGTGGCTGAAGCTAGATTGGCCGGGAATAGATTTCTGGTGGCCGGCGCCGGAGAAGATGGCACTGCAATTGGGGGTTTTAGCTACATGAGGTTTGAACTCGATTCCTTGCTTGGAGAGTATCTGAGAAGTATAATAAAGCTGTTGACACGGTTAATTTGATCAGAGAATCATCGGAGAAGCCTGGTGACGATCGCCGGCGACTGGTGAAGTTTCAATTTGGAATATACTTCGATTCGAGTTCAATATTGAAATCTGGATGCACAGGCTTGCTTAAAATAGCTCACTGATCATTTTGTTCTACAGAATCGAAAGCTAATTTGGGATAAATCGAGCTGCATTGCCGGAACAGGGCACTTTGGCATTTCCGGCGATCACCGGCGATGAGATGCACGGGAGTCCAATTAAAAGCTACAGCACGATAAGTGTGATGAGGGAAACTCATTGATGCTGTCAATTTGGAGGTTGAGATTGCAGTTGAGGCTGTCACCGTGAGCCTTCGTGCTGGACTCGCCGGAGAAGAAGACTGCAGCGAGGAGGAGTTTTGGAATTGGCTAAATTCTGGTGAAGTGAAGATTAAATGGCGATGTGGTGCTTAAATAGACCAGGGACGGAGTTGGCAAGGAGGGAACAACAAAGTAATTGGCGCCGGTGACTTGACTAGCCGGGCGCAGGTGCGCCAACGGTGAACGGTGATGTGATGGCGCACAGGCGGTGCAACTGCTGATCAAATTGTCGCTTCATCGGGACTCAACGATGTTGGGTGGTGCAAAGTGGTGGCGACAATGGCTGGCAAGGCAAGGCAACGTGGTGTGGAGTTGCTGACAAAAGGCTGCCGTTGCTGCTGCTGGTCGCGCACGGGGGTGGTAGCTGTTCAACGGCGCTGCCACGGCGATGGCTGAAGCGAGTACACGTACACACAAACATGCACGGCCACAAGTGTAGGAGAAGCTTCACCGGCGACGAAGAACGCGGTGGCGTGGCGCAGTTGATTGCGGTCGAAAACGGCAAAATGAAATGAATACGATTCTGGTCGTGAACAGCAGCCCGTGGTCGAATCAGGGGCCTGATTATGACGATTTTTGATTGGCTTGGATTGATCTGTAATTCTGGAGATTTAGAAGATTTATACCGAAATTGATTGCATTAATCTGGCAAACTTGATTCAACAGATAATTTGGCACAGATAGAGGATAAAATTTGAAACATTTGAATGGTTTTTGATATAAACTGAAAATAGGGTAAATTAGGGTATTTGAAATCTGGATTTTGCCAAATGCTGGAATTTTGGAATTTAGGGTTGAATTTTGGAATTTAGGATTTGATTTTGAGATACTCATATAAGAAGATTTTGTGTTGAATGGCATTTGGGAGGTGTTCCCTGAATCAGATTTGGATTTGGAGATGATTAGTAATATTTTGCCTTTTCAGGCTTCTAGAAAATCTGGAAAAGGACTGATCTGCGATACTCTTGGACTGATTTGTGAAAAAGGTTTAGATGATGAAATCTGACTGCCAACTTTTTGGATTAAGATATTGGCATACCCTTGATCATAATCCAAGAATAATCTGGTCTGAACTTGGCCAGGATTTTGATTAAATTTGAATTTCTGAAACTTAGGGTATTTGGGTAATATAAGATATAGATATTTCTATTTTCGAAAACAGAAAGGAGTTGATAAATTGGAAGTTAGAGATAGAATTGAATCTGGGTTCTGAAGGCTTTTATACTCAAGATAGATAATAGATCAAATCTGAAAAGTCAAATCTTGATTTGGGTCTATAGGATAGATTTTAGGATTTTGGGCTTAGAATAGAATAAAGCTAGGGCTGATTTGGCTGATCTAGAAGAGACATATGCATGCATGACTTTTTAAGAAAGAAATTTTCACCCCAAACTCAGGGTGTTACAGTAGGCCTCTGACATCTCAGATTCTGACATCACAGTTAAGTCAAAAGTAAGTAAACACGCACTTAAAACTCTTCCTCGCTGAAATATGTATTCTTGGATGATGATGAGATGCAACCTATCATTGTTAATGCAAACTTAACCAATTTACAACTAGAAAATCTGATTTATTTACTTCGTGTGCATCGCAATGCTCTTGGTTATTCAATTGATGATATCAAAGGGATTAGCCCTGAAATTTGCATGCATAGGATCTCTCTAGTCGACAAAACTAAAACCTTAGTTGAGCGTCAACGTAGACTAAACCCAAACTTGAAGGAAACTGTATAAGCTGAAATTTCTAAATTATTAGATGCAAGTATCATTTATCCTATTTCTGATAGTAATTGGGTTAGTCCTATTCATGTAGCTCCAAAGAAATGAGGTATGACTGTGGTTAAGAATGCTAATAACGAGTTGATCCCCACATCACAGGTAAGGCAAAGGTAAGTAAATATAGACCTAAAACTCTTCCTTCCTCGCTGCAATGTGTTCTTGGATGATGATGAGATGCAACCTGTCATTGTTAATGCAAACTTGACCAATTCACAACTAGAAAAATTGATTTCTTTACTTCATGTGCATTGCAATGCTCTTGGTAATTCAATTGATGATATCAAAGGGATTAGCCCTCAAATATGCATGCATAGGATCTCTCTAGTTGATGAAACTAAAACCTCCATTGAGTGTCAATGAAGACTAAATCCAAACATGAAAGAAACCGTCAAAGACGAAATTGTCAAATTGTTAGATGTGGGTATCATATACCCCATTTCTGAGAGTAATTGGGTTAGTCCTGTCCATGTAGTTCCAAAGAAATGAGGTATGACCGTGGTTAAGAATGCTAACAATGAGTTGATCCCTACTAGACTTGTTACTGGATAGCGCATGTGCATTGATTATCGTAAATTGAATACCACCACTAGGAAGGATCACTTTCCATTACCTTTCATTGATCAAATGTTGGACAGATTGGCCAAACATGCTTATTTTTGTTTTCTTGATGGGTATTCAGGATTCTTTCAAATCCCAATTCACCCCGATGATCAAGATAAGATGATGTTTACATGTTGTTTTGGTATATTTGCTTACCGACGAATGCCGTTTGGGTTATGTAATGCACCTGCAACCTTTCAAAGGTGTATGATGGCTATCTTTTCGGATTTAATTGAGGAAATAATGGAAGTCTTCATGGATGACTTTACCGTTTATGGTTCATCTTTTGATGCTTGCCTACAAAATCTTTCTCAAGTCTTAAGCAGGTGTGAAGAAGTCAACCTTGTGCTAAATTGGGAAAGTGCCAATTCATGGTTCAAGAAGGCGTGGTGCTTGGCCACGTGATTTCTAAATGAGGGATTGAAGTTGTGACGGGGATTGTTAGCTGATTTTTTGGCTCCCATGATCGCACAAGCGTCCCCTGGTCACCCGTGGCCATGGCCGTAGGTCCTCCATATGGTCGCCAAGGACCAGAAGAAAAGATATCCGGTAATCCAAGGGCATTCTGGATATAACTCAAAAATCATGCTTATTTCGCGCAAATTCAAGATACTTATTATCATTAAACCCATGTTTATGCTGTATCGAAGAACAGTATGGTCGCAGAGATAGTCTCTATGACCATCCTCTCTCGTAGATACAAGGACTGATCTCATTACTGTGGTCACAGTAGTACGCGATCACCCTTTAACCTTACCTCACCATGATCCATATGATTAATCCCAAGATAATCATAAGTCCCTAACAAGGTAACCATTGAATGAGGTTAAGATGGTAAGGCGGTTCCACGATGACCAAGTCAAGACTGCCAAACCGCCATGTACCCATGATCTACGGCAACTACCATGTACCCACTGTTGCATCTAGGCCTTTATGCCTAACCCTAACTTTGATGATTAATGAAAATAAAGTGTTTCAGACTAACTGTGCTTTTGAGACTTTTTGAGACAGAGCTCTGTTGGGAAGAAATGCAAGATGATCAAGATGAACTCGAAGTAAAATGAAAAAGCACGGGTTGCAAACAACAAGGTCGAGACGCAAGTCGTGAAATGCAAAGGACCTAAGGTAATATGAGTTTTTATTTTTTACCGATCTCGGCATTTGGAGTTCGATCGGTTAAGGACTTTATTGCTTAGTTTTAACTGTACTATAAAGAGGGGTTGCAAGTCCTCTCTAAATCTCCAACATGAACCGAGAAATTACTAGGTCACTGCATTTGATCCGTTTGAGACTTAGCCTTGGTTTTCACACTAGGCTCACCCAGATTCTAATATGCAGAATAACGGGATCTTATTCGAAAATACCGAAACCCAAAGGTTGATCGAAAACACAGTTCAAAGTAATTGCACAACTCTTTATTTCAAAGAGGGCTTACACGTCGAACATTGGACACACTTGCCTACGTCGAAGGAATTATAAGTGTCTAAAACGCAAATAAGTTCTATGACTCTTCGATGATCTAAACTAGACTTATTACAAGGTATTTATAGTCCAATCGTATGAATACGTATCAGACTCAGTAACCTAAACGTATTAGATTCATATAACTAACTAACCCTAAAAAGATAAGCTTAGTTATACATATTTGGATCGAATTACAATTCCGACCAGAGTTTGAATCCTTCCCAAGGTCGCAAACCTTTCTAAAGTCACAAACCTTTTCGTGGTCGCGAATCCATTGAGAACTCGACTTGAGATCCTCCCGGATCATGACTCCCCTGTTGAGAAGGAGCCAACTCCCATTGCTGATCAACTGTGAAGATGTAGGGAACTACTGGGAGCCTTGGAACGAACACACGGTGAGCAATGCTACAATCATCTGATCGAATGTGCAGATAGGTGCTCATGGAGCTTGGCACCTCCATCATGGATTTTGGCCTTGGCCACTTGCGGATAGCCTTCCCCTTGTCGAGGTTGATACCATCACCGATCCCAAAACTAGGATTGCGAAGTTTGAATAGTGGCACCATAGAGACAAGTTGCATGTCGTTTTTGACTAGTCATTGTGGTGATCGACTATGTACCTCTGTGAATAGCACCTTGTTTTCTTCTGGCAAGCTCGCTAAACAACCACCACTTTCCATACTCGATGCAGCACAATCCTCTTGGCTAACTGGATGCATCACGCTCAGCACACACTTTGAGCATGCATTGACAATCCGTTTCGCCTGATTTGCTGTCAACAAGTTCTTGGTGTCGACATGGTCGTTGTTGCTGATGATGAATTTCGTCCCATCCTTTGTGAGGTCGTATTCTTGAGCTCTTCGGTGGTAATGGGCGTCACGATCGTATAAGAAGAGACTTCCAAAAATCACTTGGCAAATATCGATGGGGATGACATCGCATTGAACCTCGTCGATATACCGTGTAGAGATTGCAAACTTCAACACACACTGACTCGTAATCTATTGGTTCACATTGGATGTAAACCAACCCAGCGGATATGGTTGCGAGTGTGTGGTTGTCTTCAAACCAAGTCTCTGAACCAGTCCAGCGGAGACCAGATTCTTTTGACTTCCGGGATCGAATATCGCTGTGACCACTTCGTGCTTCACTTGGATGTTGATGGTGAACAAGTCCTCCATTGGGTGATGGTCGTTCGGTGGATCCGAACCCTTCTCCTTCAGCATTGCCATCAGAGACAAGGTCGTATCTGCCTCATCAATCAAATTCACTCGGACAACTTCTTCGTCGGGTGAAGTTGCAGTAGCCGTGGCTGTTCTTTTCCCTGGTCCGTTTTTCTTCGGTCGAAGTTCAGGATGAAGCTTGTAGCATTTGTCCTTGGTATGTCCCGTGACTTGACAATGTTAACAAAAGGCACCCGTGCCCGATTTTGAAGCGTTCTTCTTCGAACTCGGCTTTTTATTTGTCGAGGTTGCACTTTCCTTCGTGCTTTTGTGCTGTAGGATTTGTTCTTCTTATCGATCGCCATAGCAGTTGTGCTTGCGATCGTGATGTCTTGGACGCCGAACAGACTTAGCTCAGTACTGATCGATTTTTGAAGTCCAGATGTGTACGTTCGAAATACCTGAGGATCGGACAGTGAGATGCCGATGACCATTGCTTGTCGCCGAAACTTTGTCGTATAGTCTTGGACGGTCTGGTCACGTCGTTGGTACAATCTATGCCAACGCTCCCATCTCTCCTCAAGGTAACCCATCAGATAGAATTCTTGTCGCAGAAGTCGTTTGAATTGACCCCACGCAAGGTCGTCAGCTTCACCACTAGCGACAAGGGCCTTCCACCATGTCTTGGCGTGGTCCTTCATCTTCAAAGGTGCAAATTTGACCTTTTGAGCACTACTGAACCCTTTCAGATCAAAGTAGGTCTCAAGTTGATCGATCCAAGAATCCAGCTTCTCAGCATCGATCACCCCATCATATATGGGTATTTCAATCTTAGCGTTGACCTTGAAAGATCCGACAGCTAAAGAGGTGTTGGCGAGGTTGTCAGTCTTATGGTTGCCTTCGTCTTTATCTTCGTCTGCCCTGCGCAAGTCTTCACCAGTCTTCACACCTATAACCTTCCTTGCTTCAGGAGGTACAATAATGGCCTGCTGCTTAATTCAAGTAAGCACAGTTTCCATGTCGGTGGAGAGCTTAGCCACTTGTTCGGCTAGGTTAGCTTGAACGGAGGTATCATCAGACATTGTCGGAGACGCGGCTGTAGGAACTGTCAATTGATCGCCTGGAGTTTCGCCGGAGGTTTTGTAACCCTGGCGAGTCTTCACCATCCACAGGATAGGAAAGTTGCTCTCATACCAACTTGATCCATTTGAGACCTAGCCTTGGTTTTCGCACTAGGCTCACCCAGATTCTAATATGCGGAATAACAGGATCTTATTCAGAAATACCGAAACCCAAAGGTTGATCGAAAACACAGTTCAAAGTAATTGCAGAACTCTTTATTTCAAAGAGGGCTTTACATGTCGAATGTTAGACACACTTGCCTACATCGAAGGAATTATAAGTGTCTAAAACTCAAATAAGTTCTATGACTCTTCGATTATCTAAACTAGACCTATTACAAGGTATTTATAGTCTAATCGTATGAATACATATCAGACTCAGTAACCTAAACGTATTAGACTCATATAACTAACTAACCCTAAACAGATAAGCTTAGTTATACATATTTGGATCGAATTACAATTCCGACCAGAGTTTGAATCCTTCGTAAGGTCGCAAACCTTTCCAAAGTCGCAAACCTTTTCGTGGTCGCGAATCCATTGCGAACTTGACCTGAGATCCTCTTGGATCAGCATTGCATTCATTTTTGGTTGGATTTGGTTTTGAAAGATTTGGATTTTTAGTTGAGTTTTTGCATTTTATAAAATGATCTAGGCAGATCTGGTTTTTTCTTCTGTTGACAAAAATGTAGCTCTTTAAATTATCTTTCAAACGAACTATTAAATCTCAATTTGGATTTCTGGATTTAAAGTTATGGCTGTTTTTGTTCATGCTGAATGTCAATTTGCTTTGCTGACTGTCAGTTTGAATGTCAGTATGTGTTAATTGACAATTGTCCAAAGAGGTTGTTTTTTTTTGAGCTAAACTGACTGTCAGTATGACCATGTTGACTGTTAGTTTGCATTTCGACCTCAAGCTGATTTATTTTGAGTTTCTATTTGATCTGGTCGCTTTTGTGGTCGAACTGACTGTCAGTTTGGATAACTGACTGTCAGTTTGTATTATCAATTTCCATATATGACCACAAATGGCTAGCAAATTTTTATCCGTGATTTTTGTTAGCCGTTGAGTTTAGAACTGACTGTCAGTTCCTGATACTGACTGTCAGTTTGCACTAATTTATTTCCTTTTTCGACCTCAAACGGCTAGCTGAATTTTCTTTGGATTTTACTTCTTTCTGGTTGTGACCCATACTGACTGTCAGTTACACAAACTGACTGTCAGTTTGAACTGCTGATTTTTAGCTCGAGCTCCAACGATTCTTTTGAGTGTTGAGGCTCTAAATAGAGGCCTTGAGCATTTGTTTTGCACAACAAGTAGCCCAGCATTCTTATGCACTCTTGAGTTTTAGTTCTTTACACAAAATCTTGATCTGTTGATCAAGTCGAGTGTTTATGAGATCCATCGAGTTTTTCTGTTCGCATTGTTCTTGCATCCTTAGAGTTTCTCGGTGATTGTTAGAGGTTTAGAGAAGACCTTGCTGCCTATTACTTTTGGTGAGTGCCCTCACCTAGACGGTTTGGAGGCGTGGCCGTTGATCTCTCCCATTGGAAGATTGTTGGAGAGACTCGGCGTATTTGTATAAGGCATCGGTGCTCGCCTTTCCGGAGTGAACAAGGAGCAAACACTAGTGGATAATATCCTTCGTGGATATTGGAGCAAGACTCAATTTACTTGAGTGCTTCAACGAGAATTAGTGGAGACTGGGCGAGTCTCCGAGGCCTCGGTAAAAATTGTTGTGTTTGTGTTCTTTTCTTCTTTCTCATATTATTATTATTTGTTCTTAATTTATTCTTTTTCCAAACTTTGTTTTAATTTAAAGTTTTTAAAAGCCTCCTATTCACCCCCCTCTAGTCTGCATCCTTGATCCTACACCCACGACCTCACAGCTACCGCTACGGGGTAGTTAAGAGAGATCGTGGGGCGTGCCTTCAGGAGAACAACCGACGATCTCTTTGGCAAGTATAAGAAGGCCTTCAAGGGAAGGTTCAGGGGACAGGAGATTGACGATAGAGAGAAGACTAGGCTTAGCGGAGATAGGATTAGCTAGCTTACACATCCTGTAACAACCTCTCTGTAACTCTTTTTCCCACATAGTCAAATACATAGGACGTAGAGTCGTTACCCTTCTAAGGGGGCCCGAACCTGAATAACTCTTTCCCGTGTCTTAGATTCATAGATACTTTGAAAATCTTGAGAATCTGTCTGATTGGCTCCTTTTCTCATCACATTCTTCTTTTCATAAGATCGACAGAGGGACCCTAGGGTTCTAACCGTCGACAGTTGGCACCCACCGTGGGGCCCTGAAGACATTTTCATCAAGATTCATTGTATTCATGGATCCTTTCCCTTGCCTACTCAATTCTGAGAACGAATTTGATCTCGAGGATCACGTATGTTATGGAGAAAGATAGCGTCCCCATCAATTAATGATGACGACACTACCCTCATAGCCTGTCTTGGGGAAGCATCATCCTCGATCCCGAATACATCCACAGAACAAGGATCAAAGTAGGTAGTTCACTTGCCCTCAATAGAGGACGAGTATGTGCCGCAACCCGTTGCCCTAAACAATGTGGAAGAGGATGATCTCGACATTCGTTTGTAGAACTTCTCCCCAGACAATTGGAAGTCTCTCTTTGATTTTGAGTTAGATTCAGACAAAGATGAGATGCTTTCTCCATCTGCGAACTCGATCCCTAGGGAAATCCCTACACTTTTGGAGGAAACTCCAGAGTAGCGTGATTCTAGGTAGGAACGAGAACCAAGAATGTGGACAGCGAGAGGCTGAGGTTCGCAAGGTCGCAGAAGATCTTCTATGACCAGCGACAACTCGCTGAGGGATAGTTTTTCACGATCCTAGTATGGGAACGTCTCGACAACCCTCTCTGGGAGGTCGTGGGCGTGATTACACACCTATTCCCTCTTTGAACTATTCACCACTGGCTGAGGTGACCTCACCAGGAAGTCGACAGGCCAGGAAGTCGACCGGCTCCCGGGAGGAATCCTGAGGATCGTATTCGGAGAATTGCATATGCACTCTGTAATCTGCCCTCCAGTCTAGCGAACGGCGACATCTCGCAAGAGTACTTGCAGATAATCTTGATGAAGCTGCCCATGCATTTACTCTAGAGGCATCATCGCGTTCGACGACAAGAGGACAGGCTGGTTCCCACCAAGGTCATAATAGACGTCACCCCTCACATTCCTGACACGACAAGATTAGACGAACTGGTACTTCTCGCAACCATAACCGCATACCAGTATATTCATGTTTGGGACCACGTCGTGAGCCTCCTTAGGTCGACAACTTCCGTGACCACAAAGTTAGTCGCGATTATCTACGACCACGCAATACGTACGTGGGTTGCAAAGCATTCTCACCTGGACTACGGAACGTGGTCTGGCCTAATAAGTTTAAACCTGGTACGATCGAGAGGTTCGATGGGCCCAAAATCCAACCTAATTTCTCCAGATCTACATTACTACCATCCAAGCGGCCGGAGGAGACAAACAGGTCTTGGAAAATTATTTGCCAACAATCCTGGAAGGTCCAGCACGGACCTGGTTGTTCAACGAACCAGAAGGATCAATCTACAACTGGGAGATGTTGTGTGACGCTATCCTCAACAACTTCTAAAACTGCTATGAGAAGCCTGACAAAGAGGATGGTCTTCATTGCTTGTGCTAGACTTCGACGGAGACCCTTCGGCAGTTCATCAAGAGATTTGTGGGAGTGAGGAATACCATTCCTAGCATCTCTGATTCTTCGGTTATCAGGGCCTTCAAACATGGCGTTAGATATCAACGATTCACAGAGGACCTGAGTATCCATCCCCCACGATCAATGTCATACCTCTTCAACATGGCAGATCGATATTCCGACGCATCAGAAGCTGTGGAATGGAATAGAATTGTGGATAAGGGTAATTTGTCTCCTCAACCAGACTTAAAAACCAAAAAGAAGGAGATTTGAACAAGAAAACTGAGTTCTCTGCAGGTGGAAGATCTAAGAAGCCCAATAGGAATGGAGCAAGCCGATTCTGCGAGGTCATAGTCTTGGACAAGCAACCACAAGAGAAAGGTAAAAAAGTTCCATTCAAATCTACTAAGCTTCCCTCCAGAGGTCGAACTGGCGACCGCCCGGAGAAACAAACTAACCCGCAGGGAAACAAGAAATGGTGTCAATTACACAACGCTTCTGGACAAGACCTCAAGAATTGCCGCGCTTGGTTGAAATGCCTAGACGATTTCTATCAAGGAACTGTGCCTGTGCCAACTATACTAGTAAACAGACAACTATACTAGTAAACGGACGTTGATGGAGATGAGGTAATGCCATACCAGGTACTTAGTGATCACGTTAATGTTATTTTTGGTGGTTCTTCATCTTATTATTCTAAGCATCAATTCAAAGCTGTTCATTGAGAGGTGAATAGTGTTGAAGCTCCCTTAGGGGAGCCTCAATTCCCCCGTTGGTCAGAGACCTCTCTGACGTTCAACAGGGAGGATAATCTCAAAGGAATGTCCAACCCTCGATGACTCCCTTTGGTAATTACCCCCATTGTTAGCAACGCTAAAGTGGGGCAGGTACTGGTCGATGGAGGAAGCTCACTCAACCTCTTATTCACCAAAGCTCTTGACGAGATGCAAATACATTGTTCCAAGATTAAACCAGTGGCACACCCATTTTTCGGGATTATACCTGGTTCCACAATGATGCCCATCGGGAAAATAGTGTTACCCATAACACTTGGAGAACCAGAGAACTTTCGAACAAAATTAACTACTTTTGATGTGATCGATTTTGATTCAGCTTACAATGCCATATTTGGCAAGCCATCTCTCGCCAAGTTCATGGCAGCGACACACTACGCTTATCGATGCATCAAATTACCAAGGCCAAAAGGCGTCATCACAGTTAGAAGCAGTGAGCATACAACTCTAACTTGTGATCGTATTTCTTAGGAATTGGTTGACCAATTACCCATACGGGATGTCAAGTTGGCAACCAAAGAACCTGATGCAGTCAAGTCAACTCCCTGACTAGATGAAAAACTAAAGCAAGTTCCTCTGTTCCCAGATGACTTGACTAAGACTGTTCGGATCGGATCATCGTTGGATGCTAAATAGGAACTCGCGCTCATTACTTTCTTCCGAGCTAACGCAAATGTGTTTGCGTGGAAACCATCCGACATGCCCGTAATCCCAAGGGAAGTGATCGAGCATAGGCTAGCTATTCAGCCTGGATAACGACCAATAAAGCAAAAGCTCCGAACTTTGGTCCTGATCGTCAAGAAGCCATCTATGCGGAGTTAACTAAACTCTAGGAAGCTGGTTTCATCCGCGAGGTTAACCGTCCTGAATGGCTCGTGAATCCAGTCATGGTCCTTAAGTCCAATGGTAAGTGGTGCATGTGCGTCGATTACACCAGTCTCAACAATGCCTGCCCGAAGGGTGATTTTCCCCTTCCCCGCATCGATCAATTGGTCGATTAAACAACAGGTTGTGAACTGATGAGCTTCCTAGATGCTTACTCAAGCTACTATCAAACTAGCATGGCAGAAGTAGATGAAGAGAAAACTACCTTCATCACACCCTTTGGCACTTACTGCTACGTTAGAATACCATTGGGCTCAAGAACATTGGTTCCACGTATTAGTGCTTGATGCAGAAGACCTTTCTATCTCAATTAGGGTGTAACTTAAAAGCTTATGTAGATGATCTGGTTGTAAAGAGCTTACAAAGCTCTAATCATGTAAATGATCTCACTGAGACTTTCTGTAATTTGAATAGACATGGAATCAAATTGAATCCCGAAAAGTGCTTTTTTGGAGTTTCTTCTGGTAAACTTTTAGGTTTTCTTGTTTGTTCACGAGGCATTGAGGTCAATCCCAATAAAATACAGGCCATTGAGCAAATGTGATCCCCTTCATCAATGAAGGATGTCCAAAGCCTAATCGGTCGAATGGCGGCCCTAAGCCGTTTCATATCATGGTTAGGAGAATGTGGTCTACCAATCTTTAAGATACTACATAAGCACAATGGTTTCCAGTGGTCGGATGAGGCCGAAAAAGCCTTTTAGGAAGTCAAAGCATATTTATCAAGTGCCCTAGTGTTGGTCTCTCTATAGGCGGAAGAACCATTACTCATTTACTTAGCCTCAACCCCATGCGCAGTCAGTGCAGTACTGGTCGCAGAACAGGAAGGCGTGCAACAACCAATATACTACTTAAGCGAGGTACTCAATGGACCAAAGGAGCGTTACCCCGAGGTCCAAAAACTACTTTGTATCCTCTTAATGGCTTCCCAAAAGCAGCGACATTACTTTCAAGAGCACAAGATCTATGTGCCATCGTCCTTCCCCTTAGGGGACATACTCCGTAATCCAGAAGCAACTGGTCAAGTTCTAAAATGGGCAGTTGAACTAGGAGCATTCGATCTCCACTCCACTGCTCGCATCGCAATCAAATCTCAGATTCTTGCCGATTTCATGGTCGAATGGATTAATCCCGAACCACTTCCACAAGAACCAACAGATTTGTCTACAAACAACCTTTGGACAATGTACTTCAATGGTTCTCACGGTTTTCTGAACTCGGGGGCTAGAGTGGTCTTAATCACACCCCAGGGCGACCAACTCCAGTACGTCATACAACTCCACTTTGTTGCGACTAACAACGCAGTAGAGTATGAAGGTCTGCTAGCTGGGCTTTGAGCAGCCAAATCCCTTGGAGTCCATCGGCTAGTGGTGAGGGGAGACTCACAACTAAACTAGGCAAACAAGGAGTACAACACCTCCGACGAGACAATGGCTCATTAGCTGGGTGAGGTGAGGAAATTGGAAAAATACTTTAGGAATTTTGAAGTCCAATTCGTTCCGAGAAGAGAAAATACTCTCACCGAACAGTTATCGAAACTTGGGTCCTCACGCGCATCCGCTCGGGTAGGAGTGTTCATCGAACACTTAAAATATCCCTCAATCACTGAGATGACCGAGGCGATGACTAACGTCGCCGCCCTTGAGCAAGAAGCAGATTGGATCAAACCATTGAGAATCTATCTTGCGCATAGGACCGTGCCCGAGATGAAGCCGACATTGATCGGTTAGTTAGAAAAGCACGCATGTACAAACTGGATGACGGAACCATGTACAAAAAGAGCACGCAAGGTGTACTCATGCGTTGCATACCTCAGCAAGAAGGCAAATCCCTTCTGAAAGATATCCACAAAGGCATGTGCGGCGCACATGCATCCTACCGAACACAGGTCAGAAAAGCTTTTCGACAAGGGTATTACTGCCCTATGACACTAAACGATGCCAGACACTTGGTCAAGATGTGGCCCCAGTGTCAATTTCATGCTCGACAAACTCATCAGCTGGCATTACAAACTATCCCTTTAACATGGCCATTCACCGTATGGGGGATAGATATTCTAGGACCAATGCCCCAAGTAGTCAATGGATACAAGTTCTTGTTCGTTGCCATCGACACATTCACCAAATGGATTGAGGCTGAACCAGTCCAAACCATTACCGCCGCTGCGGCGCAAAAGTTCTTTCACAAGAACATCGTAATGTGATTTGGTGTCCCAAATCACCTAATTACAGACAATGGTTCCCAATTCGTTAGCGGTCTTTTCCTAGACAATTGTGACGCAATTGGTACCAAAGTTTCTGTCACCTCCGTTGCCCATCCGCAAACAATGGGGTAGTTGAACGTGCCAACGGGCAAATCATTCAAGGGGTTAAAAAATGCGTGTTCGACCGCCTTAAGATACCCTCTGGGGTTTGGGTAGATGAACTCTACTCCGTTCTATGGGCAATTCGTGCCACGCCCGGCACGGGTGACACGCCTTTCCAACTGGTTTTTGGTGCCGAAGCCATGTTGCCAAGTGAAATACAACTTGGCTCTGCTCGCATGAAAAGCTTCGATGCTCCAAATTCAACCGAAACACGCGAAGACGAACTCACCCTTCTCGAAGAAAAGCGCAATCAAGCATTGTTTAGGTCTGCAGCATATTTACAAGCCTTACGTAAATATCACAGCAAGTGGGTGCGACCACGTAGTCTTCACATGGGAGACTTAGTTTGGGAAAGATCCAAAATCAATCTAATCGCAATAAATTTTCCCCCCAATGGGAAGGTCCCTATACTGTGGTCTCAATGCTGCGACCTGGATCGACTCGATTAGCTATGGAAGATGGCAGAGTTCTGTCCAATACCTGGAACATCGACCAACTACGCAAGTATTACGTGTAAGTTCATTTCCCTTTCCTTTTTCCATTGCCAATAACTTTTACATTTTATGTTACGATCACATTCCCATTTTCCCTTCTTTGGGTCACACCTGGGGGCTGATTGCCCTAAGCACCTTACTATAATGATTAAACGGATTCGCTTGCCAATCCCATGGTCACATCTAGATAAGACATTTCTTTATAAGCCGTTTCTCAACGTCTAAAAAACTTACTAGCATGTTCTGATCATTTGGGTGGCTGTCAGTTAGCAATAACCCTATGACTTTATATTAATGTGCTCTCAAGTCGATCATTCGATGACATCTAGTTCACACACATTTCAGCCATTCATATCCTACGATTGTAACACTATGTCTCCAGTTCATCGATCGCAGGAGGGGCCTAAGGGAATATAATTGTAACATTCATTTTTAAGTTCAAGCATTTTACATAGTTTTTGTTAATCCTACTAATCATGTGTATTTGCAAAGTACAATAACTAAAGAAAAATCATTGTATATTCATTGTTAACCTCTCAAAAGGTACAATAGACAACAATACATCAAGGAAGGCCAAGGTCATGTAATAACTTTTCTACAAGAACCTCAACCTCAGCCTTAGTCACGTCCAGTTGATCCTCACTGTCAAAAACAATGTGTGCAACCGCTGGCCTCAAATCCAATGTTGGGCCATGGCAATGTCTAAGTTTGCAGAGTATAGCAGACGCTACTTCACTAATATCAATCTTTAGTGCCTCCTTGCGCTTCCTTACAAACTCTGGGATGTTAGCGACAAGCAAGTCAGACTGGGCGGCGACCAGGCTATAGGACTCAACAAGTGATAAGTCATCCCCTTAAGGATTGACAAGTTCTGCGTCAAATGAGTCCACAATTTCCTTTAGTTTGACCAAAGTATTTTTCTCAACGACAGCAGTTTTCGATGATCTTTTCCAGATTCTCCTTGTTGAAAGCTGACTCTGTCTTCTCTTTGGCCTTATCGCTGGCCGACCAGAGGTGGTTAATGATGTTGTGAGGCTTCTTAAGGTCGTGTCCACGCCTGATAAACTTCTCTTCCAATTGATCCCTCTCCTTGGTCAGCTTGCAATTTATTTCTCTTTGACCTGATCAAAGAAGGAAACATATTCAATATCATATATCCTTAAAATCAAATAAGCAATGATAATTTCTGCTGAGATGAACTTACAATTGACATCGGCTTGCAATTTATCGTATGCCGATGCGAGGCTCTCTTTTTCCCCATGGAGAACATCATGTGATCGTGTCTTCTCCTCCAAGGATGCGAGGGTGTTTGAGAGTTTCTCATTATTCTCCCTCAGAGCCTCAGCCACTGCAACCCCTTCACTGTTGTGCACCGTGGCAATCTCTTCTAGTAACGCGGAGATTTCCCTACGACAATAACCAAAGATTGTCATTTTGGTCCATCTGAGGACTAAAGGTAAAGCAAGACACTTACTGCTTTACGTGGTCTTGCTCTGCTTGGATGACCTTGAATTGCTCTATCAACAGACCGACCATGGTCACGCTGCAAGCAGAGTTCTGCCGAAAAACATTAAGCAGACCTTAAGGAAAATTCAGATGAATACTGAATAACCTGGTGTAAGAACTTCACTTACCTCCAAAAGATCTTAAAGGAATTTTTCCAATCCAACACCTTGGCTGGATGTAGCCAAGTCATCGCGCGCCTGTCGAGAGCTTTGAGCTTCAGCAGCTCTCTCCGGCGCGGGGCACTGCAGATCGATGGGCCGCACGGCTTCCTCGACCAATGGATTGGTGGATGCATCTACTTGTACAACCATGTCCGTAGTCACGGTCGCCTGTGACATCCGCTCCCTCGTCATCAACGGGTTTGATACATAGCGTATTCGCAACCACGTCGTCAACGACGTTGGGCAGCTGTACATCACCAGCAGTCGTAGTGACATCCGTTGTAGCCACTGGTTCTGCTGTGGTATCGCTCACTACTACAGAATTCATCATCACAGTCGGGTCAAAACATTCATCACAGACGGTTCTTACCCGTCAGTGATATTCGAGTCAGTGATAATCATGTACTATCACAGACTGTTTTTGATGTTTTCAACCGTCTGTGATCTATCCATTCACAGACTATTATAAGGTCAGAACCGTCTGTGATACTCATATTTCACAGTCTGTTATAAGGTCAGAACCGTCTGTGATAGTCATACTACCATAGATGGTTCTTACCCGTCAGTGATATTCGAGTCAGTGATAATCTTGTACTATCACAGACGGTTTTTGATGTTTTCAACCGTCTGTGATCTATCCATTCACAGACTGTTATAAGGTCAGAACCGTCTGTGATAAGGTCAGAACCGTCTGTGATAAGGTCAGAACCGTCTGTGATACTCATATTTCACAGACTGTTATAAGGTCAGAACCGTCTGTGATAGTCATACTACACAGACGGTTCTGTTTTCGGAACCGTTTGTGATAATTAGACTATCACAGACAGTTCTGAGAACAGAACCTTCTGTGATACTTTAGTATACACAGACGATTTTGACATCAGAACCGTCTGTGTTAGTATGAGTATCACAGACGCCTTTGATGTCATAACAGACTGTGATACTCAGATTACCAGAGACGGTTTGGATATCAGAACCGTCTGTGGTACTCAGGATGACCAGAGACGGTTTGGATATCAACACAGACGTTTTTGATCTCAGAACCGTCTGTGATACTCTTAACACAGACGGTTCTGAGATCAAAACCGTCTGTGATACTCATATTAAACCAATCTGCGATATCAGCGACGGTGTTAATCTTGAAACCGTCTGTGATAGTGTGATATCACAGACGGATCTGAGGTCCAAACCATCTGCGATGGGTTATTATCGGTGACTGTTATAATCTTAGACGGTTTGTAAGATCAAAACCGTCTGTGCATGCACAGACGGTTTTGATCTTACAAACCGTCTGAGATTATAACAGTCACAGATGTCCTCTATACAAATTGCATTTTCATATATACAGTTCGTGAATTTCATACATGCATAGTACTCAAATATATACAGTCTCATATATATTTGTACAATTGAACTCAGAATTATATTTGTATAGTACTCAAATATATACAGTTTCATATGCACAGTACTCAAATATATTTGTATAGCATTTCATATATACAGCACAGAACTCAGAAATATGTACAATTGAACAAATAAATGTAATCGACAATTAAAGTGTGTTAGATGTACAAATAAATGTAAGGCCGCACTAATATGAACCTTGCGGGTCCCTAAACTTGTCCTTGGGTGATATGACCTCTGAAAGGAAAAACTCAGCGAGCATCCCTCGGACATTACCAATCTGCCAAGGGTCAAGGCTTTTTGAAGGGAAGTCGACCCCCTGCAGCAAGAGTTGGTACATAAAAAATTAGCTGAAGTTGTAAATTCTGTCAAATCGAGACAAATTAAGGGGAGCAGTTGTATACCTCGGGGAAATCTGGCCGGTGAGGGGTGATGATCAGGTCATACATGTGGCGCATCACGTAGAACCCACATGTATTGTCGTCCGGCTGCTGATGGCACTGCCAATTTACAGACCGAGAGTTAGGTGGGGACAAGTTATAAAGTAAAATAGATGTCAGTTGAAATTTGTACCGAAAATTGTAACCACTGAAACTTATCGGCTCGCCGCTCGTGTTGTCTCCCTACCTCGGCAAAGTACTTCGTGAAAGCCCTGTAGATAGTCAAAATTGACAGTTTGAGGATAGCCGAAATTGACAATTTGAGGACAGTAAATCTAGATGCATGCAAGACAGGTCCACATCACCTTCCGAATACATCTCGTGCGCCGCAATACGAGTACCCTTTCCTCTGCAATGAGTCAAGGTAGAACACCTTGTTGCTTTTCGGAATAAGTAGCAGCAGGATCCAGTGGTAGCTACATATTACACGTAGAGAATTAAAAATTTAATCTAAATTTGGGGGTGTGCACATGGAGACACTAATCTACGGGTGAAGTACTGATGAAATCACTCACCTCTGGTTGTAGGGTACAAGTATATACTCCTTGTCGACCTGAGCAAGCAACCCTCTTTTGATGTAGTCGACAATGAAGTCTGTGTCGGTCCTAAACATCACCTCGGCGACCATCTGGGGGTCCAAGAAACCAACAGGTATGCCCTTGGATTTGGCATAGTTGGCCATGCAGCTGCACGGAAGTAACCAATTAATAAATGACATATATCCGTATATGCACGGATAGTAGGATACTTACAGCACCCAAGACCGTAGGATTGACAAGTCGAGCGCATCTTTGTTCAGTAAATTGTGCAGGTCTTCGAAGGTCACCGAGTAGGTCCCAACGTCGTTATGGAACTCTGCCACGGTGTACTTGACCATGATGTGCGTCGGACGCTGCGTCCTGGTCTGGTTTGTCCTCCTCATGTACCATGCATGCAGGCTCTGGCATGCTAACCCCATGCTCGAAATTGCGGTATCGTAGGCCATGGGCATCCCCAGAGAGAACGGCATGAGAGCTGGCGCACTCTTCTCGCTCTCCTTCGCCGGGCTCTTCTTTGCTTTTCCCCTCATAGCCAGCTTCTTGAATGGTTGCCTCTTACTCGGAGTCAGCTTCGTCATCGGAGGGGTATGCTGGCTAGTAGGCCGCGTGTCGGTCTGTGATGTCTGTGATGTAAGAACCTATGTATTAGGACACTAACTCTGAGGGCTATTATTACAGTACAAATTATGAAACTGGTGGGGGAATTACCTCATACAGGACGATGTCTTTCTTGGGCCATTGCACGAATGTGTGCACCGCATCCCCGAGAGTGGTAATCTTGTCGTTCGGCGGCTTCTCCAACGGAAAATCCTTGCAATGGTCAAAGACACTGTCCACCTGGACCCGTGCAAAACCCTCACATAGAGGGGCACCATGGATTGTGGCCCCCGCCGTGCATGGTTGCGCCATCCCACGGGCCGCCTCGATCGGGAAGACACCGGCCAGCACCATAAGCTTGCAGGAGGTGGGTTCCTACAAACAGTGCGCATTAACATGTTGAATTTCACCGCTTCTCACTTTCGAATGAATTAACATAGACAAACAGTGCGCATTAACGGTCATTACCTGCAGAGAGTCCACCGGATACTTTGGAGAGGGCTCCGTCTGTGAAGACCCAGGCGCAGACGCGTAGCTACTACGGTGGCCAAGAATGGGGGTCGGTACTTCCGCTTCTAGAACGGGGGTGCCCTGGGTCGCCTTTCTTAGCTCTTCATACATGGACCGCATCTCTGACAACTGCTGCAGGAGTGCTTTGTCCCGAACAGCGAACTCCGATCGCATCTCCTCCTTGAGCCGTTCATCGCGGGCTTGGTAGGATCTCTTTCTCCTCTTAGCCGCCTCCTCATCATCAGGGAAACCATACCTCCAAGGCACAGTGGCGCCGAGCCCGCGCACGCGGCCTGGATGCTCCTTGTTTCCTAGCGCCGCTGTGAGGATATCCCTGTCCCTCCTCGGGTTGAACTCTCCAGATGCCGCCTGCGCACTCAGCGTCACCTGCAACAGGAGAACTTAGTAATACAGCCCATTGCATGCGTGTTATGAGGATAGTACGTGATCGGACAATCTTACCAGCCGGTCGATCACTTCCTTGTCCGCAGGGTTACTCACGGAGACGCTTCCGGAGGAGTTCATCGTCGATCTTGCTCGGCACCAATTGCGGGCCCGCACGTCCGTTATGCCCGCATAAGGACTGCCGGCCGAAGACTGGGAAGCATCCTCGTCCTGCTTCCTCCACAGCGCCTTCTTCCCCACATACCCACCGGTGCCTAGTCTGTGTGGGTGGGTGTTCTTGGCCTGGTTAGCCTGGCCCTTCGCACTAAGCTCCTGGAACTCTGGCTTGGCCTTCATCTCGACGAACTGCTGCCATGCCTCGGGAGTCACGAAAGGGAAGTCATCGAAGGGGGTCTTCGACTCCTTCACATAGAGCCTGACAAGGTGGCTCTTGAAGTTCCTCCACGCCTTGTTTATTGACATCAGTGTCCTCCGGCGGACGATGAACTGGCGATCCTCTGGAATGTGAAACGCCGCCTGCACTTCTTCCCACAGCGCATCCTTGCACTCTGGGGGCACTTGACCCCAGTCGGAGGTGGTGATGGCTACCTGCTCCCTTGCCACTTTGCCGCATAGTGAGCGGTACTGACCGACAAGTTTGTCCGGAGCTTCCGGCACACCATTGTCGTCGAACTGGACGTGCTGCTTTTCCCGCTTGTTCAGACGCGCGCATGTCATCCGGCCTCGCCCCTTTCTCTTCTTCTGCGGGGTCACGGCGGACGAGGCGACCTCCGGCCCAGGCGTCTCATCGCCAGCGAGGTCACCCTGACTCCCCGAGTGGTGCATTTCGTCACCAGACATAGTTCCTAACATAAGTGAAAGAGAGAACAGTTTAAGTAAATCTGTAACTAATAATTCTATACCAAAACCCATATACTTATAATTAACCAAGAATGACAGAAACGGTGGGGAGGCGATGGAGGTGATCGCGTCGGAGGCGGGAGGGCGATGGAGGTGATCGCGCCTGACAGTGGAAAGGCGATGCAGGTGATCGCGACGGACGGAGAGGAGGAGAAGGTGCGAGGCGATGGAGGTGATCGCGACGGACGGTGCGAGGGCGGAGAGAGCTAGGGCAACAGTTGCGAACTGGAATGAGCGGGACAATCCCCGCCTTGAACTATTAACCGCGACGATATTATTACAGTCGGTTCTCGCATCAGAACCGTCTGTAATAATCGACATAGTGATAGGCACTAGAGAGATTATCACAGACGGTTTTGAGTTGGGAGCTGACTGTGACTCTGATTATCACAGACGGTTTGGAATTGAAAACCGACGGTGCACGTCAAGAACTCGAAGAGTTGGACACTGTTGAAAACATCACAGTCGGTTATATATACATAACCGTCTGTGGTAGTAATATTATCACAGTCGGTTCTCAAATAAAAACCGTCTGTGGTAATCTACTAGAGGAGAGATTATCACAGACGGTTGTGAGTTGAGAACCGACTGTGACTGAGATTATCACAGTCGGTTATAGAATCATACCCATCTGTGCTAGGTCAAAACCGACTGTTGAAAACATCTCTATTGAACGTTAGTTTTACAACTTGAAACTGATCTGTAGCTTTCAACTCTGAATGCTCGAAAACTTGTTTTAAATGAACACTCAGATATTTCAAATGTAGTCCAAATGCTCTGTAAATTGGTTACTGTGTACGTAGATCCAATAATTATTTACAATGTGGAGCATGCTCAAATAAATTTAACATACAATGTACGTGGAGCATGCTCAAGTTAATGTTACATACAAATGGGAACTTTCACCGACAATTTCCACGTACACAGCCATGTTATCCTCAACTTTCCACTTGCCGCGGCCCTGCAAAGACGAGAATTACATGAGATATAAGCTATACCGATGGAAACAGAGAGATAAGACGTACAGTTCATTACCTTTAAAGTATAACCCTTCCTGGTGATCCATACACACGTAACTGGTTTCGTCGGTGTCTTTAGTATCGACCTGTACGCCATCTCCAAATGGAGGAATCTCATCAAATTGATTGTATTCCTCCTCGTCTACGACATTTTCAACTCCAACAATCCTTCTCTTGCCATGAAGGACGATGTGCCACTTCTTATTGGCCGGGTCAGTGACATAAATGACCTGAATGGCTTGATTTGCAAGTATGAATGGCTCATCTTTATAAGCAACGCGATCCATATCCACAGAAGTGAAACCGTAACTGTCAACCTTCACACCCTGTGGGATTTGGACCCATCGGCATCGAAACAGGGGAATCTTGAACAGTACGTAATCGAGCTCCCAAATTTCTTCAATGAACCCGTAGTACGAGTTCAATCCACGTACTACCCTTGTTGGGCCTGTCTTGGTGAACCCCTCATGGAAAGCTTCAACGCTCACTCCACTATTTTGCACAGTGCTCTTTCGATCTTGAGCTTTCATGTAAAATGTGTACCCATTGATGTCGTATCCCTGCCATGTCTGTACAGTAAACGTGGGCCCTTTTGCCAACCATTTAAGGTTCTCACTTGCGGACTCTCCGGTGATTCGCATCTTCATCCACGCGTTGAATCGACTGTTATGTTGTCCCGTGATCCAAACCTCGGATCGGCGAGGATTGTCTTGTCGTAGCATCTCCTTGTGCTCGTCGATGTACGGAGACACCTCCGTCATGTGTTGCAAGACCCAAAAATGAGCTTTCGAGTACATATCGAAATCAGGAGTGATGGCTCTCCGTGCAATAGTGCCAACACCATCAAGCCTCCCCTCGTGATGAGACACAGGAACTCCTATTGCTTCTACCTCGGCCATGTAATCGACGCAGAACTCAACAACCTCTTCCGCTGCATAACCTTCGACAATGCTACCCTCGGGCCGGGACCGATTCCTCACGTAGGCCTTAAGTACACCCATGTACCTCTCGAATGGATACATATAAGTAGGAACACGGGTCCACATATCTTGATTTCTCTGACAAGGTGGACGGTGAGATGGACCATGATATCAAAAAACGATGGAGGAAAATACATCTCAAGCTGACAGAGAGTTCGAACCACCTCGCTCTGCAAAGAATCCAGTCCATCGAGATCAATGACCTTCGAAGAAATTGTATTGAAGAAAAAACATAGCCTCGTGATCGTCTCTCTGACCTTATGCGGCAGAATACTCCGGATGGCAGCAGGAAGCATTTGTGTCATCAACACGTGACAATCATGAGACTTCATACCCAGCAATTTCAAATCACCCATGGACACAAGCTTTTTCATATTTGCGGAGTAACCCGATGGAACTTTAACACCATAGAGACACTTACGGAGTTCTGTCCTCTTAGCCTTGCACAAAGTGTAGCATGCGGGGGGGAGGTATATACGGCCTTTATCGTCCTCTCTCGGTGCTAGCTCGGGCCTGATTCTCATTTCGATCATGTCACGCCGAACATTGACGCCATCCTTTGTCTTCCCTGGAATGTTCAGCAATAGGCCGATTAAACTGTCACAAACATTCTTCTCTACATGCATGACATCAATGCAATGACGAACCTCTAAATGCTCCCAATACGGTAAGTCCCAGAATATCGATCTCTTCTTCCAAGTTTTCTTCGTGCGGGGTTTCAATTTATTACCACCCTTTCCAAACACAACGTCTATGTCCTTCACCTGTGAGTAAACATATTTCCCGCGCGTAGGCTTCGGGGCTGAACCATCTTCCTTGTGGCCGTCAAATTCCCTCTTCCTCTTACGGTACGCGTCATTCTTCGGAAGAAACCTACGGTGACGCATGTACACTGTTTTCCTGCAAGTCTTCAGCCACACGCTCTCAGTCTCATCTTCGCAGTGGGGGCAGGCTTTGGCTCCTTTCGTAGTACGGCCCGACAAATTTCCAAGGGCAGGGAAATCGTTGATGGTGCAGAATATCATAGCACGTAGGATGAAGTTCTCTCGTTTGTATGCGTCCCATACTTGCACCCCTTCGTTCCACATTGTTAGGAGATCCTCTATCAATGGTGCTAGGTACACATTAATATCGTTTCCGGGTTGTTTTGGTCCTGAGATAAGTAGAGACATCATGATGTACTTGCGCTTCATACACAACCAAGGAGGTAGGTTGTAGATACACAAATGAACCGGCCAAGTGCTATGCCGACTGCTCATGTTACCAAAAGGATTAATTCCATCGGTACTCAACCCGAACCTTATATTCCTCAATTCTGCTCCGAAGTTAACAAATTCCCTGTCGATGTTTCTCCACTGCGAAGAATCAGCGGGGTGTCTCAGCTTTCCATCCTTCTTCCGGTCTTCCGAGTGCCAACGCAGTAATTTTGCCTCTTTACGGTTTGCAAACAAACGCTGCAAGCGGGGAATGACTGGCAAATACCACAACACCTTAGCAGGAGGTCCTTGCTTTATCTCCGCACAGTTGCCGTCGTCTGTTCGGTCCTTAGTACGCTTATAGCGGGATGCGCCGCACACCGGACAAACATGCATATTCTTGTAGTCGTTACGGTAAAGGATGCAATCATTAGGGCATGCGTGTATCCTTTCTACTTCCATTCCCAAAGGACACAACAGCTTTTTCGCTTGGTAGGTGTTTTTTGGCAACTCGTTTCCTTCCGGGAGCATGTCCGCCAAAAGATCTAACAGTGCTGTGAAACTCTTGTCGGTCCAGCTGTTGCTTGCCTTCAATTTTAACAGTTCAAGCACAGAGGCCAACTTTGTGTACTTCGACTTGCAACCAGGGAACAACGGCTTTTCTGAGTCCTCAATCATGCGCTTGAATTTGCCAAACTCCCTTTCACTGTAATTTCCTTCCACATCACGCAACATGTCATCTAAATGGGCATCCTCTGGCATTTCCTCGTCGAAGTCGTTGTTCGGATACGACATGTCCTGTTCCTCAACCTGAGTGGCAGTTGTTTCTGCAGTTGGCTCTTCTCCATGGTGGACCCAACACGTGTACCCCTTTTTGAAACCACGTCGGATCAAGTGGGCGACAATTTGAGATGAGTTGGTGAACATCTTAATATTCTGGCAGTCTACACAAGGACAGTACATATATGGTAAACCCTTCTTCGCCATGTCTTGCTCAGCAACCTTTTGGAAATCAAAAACACCTTTCATGTATTCCTCACCCACTCGGTTGTCATTATACATCCAGTCTCGGACCATCTGCAATTAATCAAATTCATACACATGCTAATTAGTAAATCAATGGAGATCGATATTGATGATGAAATCAAGTAATGTGTATGCCTTGGGAGCAAGTACCAACCTTGGTTCGATCCTCAAATTTTTGCCCCCAAATGCTCCCCCGGCCTTTCGAGATTTCGCTCTTCCTTGCCCCAAATCTCTTCGAACTGGACAGTGTAGGTCGAGGAAGAGAGTACGACTACCTCAAAACATCCGCCAAAAGACCTTTTATACCAGGTTCAATACAGACGGTTCTATATAATACCGTCGGTAATATCAGTGCATTATTGAAGAACAGAATATTACTGACGGGTTTCACTCTATTAACCGTCGGTAATATCGGTGCAATTTGTGTAACTATGAAAGAAATATCACAGTCGGTTATGAACTCCAAACCGTCCGCTTTACTATCACAGTCGGTTTTTACCTCAGAACTGTCTGTGTATTTGATTATCACAGACGGTTTTAAGGTCTGAACCGTCTGATTATCACAGTCAGTTTTTACCTAAGAACCGTCTGTGTATGTAGTTAACACAGTCGGTTTTTATCTGAGAACCGTCTGTGTATGTGGTTATCATAGTCGGTTTTTACCTCAGAACCGTCTGTGTTATCACAGACGGTTTTAATGTCCGAACCGTCTATAATATCCCAGATTGTTTGTTTGCATTCGACTACTGGTCATCAGTTGTTCCACTTGTTTTTCATATTTGGTTCTATCTTATTTCAATGTTAGTATTTAAAAAAATGAACATTCAGACTATTTGGTTTTATCTTGTTTTTCATATTTGTTTTATATATATGTCTGAAATTAAAACCGTCTGTAATCTTTCAAGCAGAGACGGTTTTGAGTTAAAAACCGTCTTGATTGCAGCAGTATTTTCTTGTTAACATTTTTACACAGAACATCATTTGGTGATTATCAGTTACATAATCAATCGAAAGCCAGATATATAAGGAAAAGAAATTTCTTATTTCTTACAATCTTTCCATACATAAGAGATACTATTAATTAAGCGACCAATTGATTAGTGTCGACCTGTTCCAAAAGTAATTTACAAAGTTCTCCTAGGGACGTATTGGCATCAGTAGGATCTACACTGGCCGCCCCAGGAGAACTACCAATGGCTCTAAGACTATCAACATCATCTCTCACCAAAGGAGTGGATTTGGCATCAGTAGGATCATCCAAGAAATTAAAGTTGATACAACAAAGGTGGAGATGAAGCTGCAACTCAAAGCATGCACTCTGCCAAGTGCAGAATGGCAAAAGACATCCCCTCAGAATGCTTCTCCAGCGCCTCTTTTTTTTTTTGGAGAGTTCTGCACAAGGCAGCTTTCTCCTCCTGCACATATGCTTCACCAGCTTCTCCTAGGGACGTATGCTGGGAGGGTGAAGATGATTGCCAAGCTTCGGAGTGGATTTGGACGTGGAAGTGTGAGCCTTACCCCAGAAAAGCTGATGATACAAAGGTGTTGGAGAGGGGATATTGGAAGGATTATTGTGGATCTCCAAAGGTGGAGTCGATGCAACTGGAGGGGTTGCAAGGGGCAATGTGGCAACACAGGCCTCAGCACCCTCTAGAGTCTTCGCTGCAGCTCCACTGTACGATCTTTCATCATTTCTAAGTCTCTTCTTTGGAGGGAGCATTTCCTCAAGCACCTGTGGATTTCGAAATGCATTTGTTTCGAGGTAATCAAGTCATAAAAGAAAGATCTGCATTAGAGTTTCAGAGAGGACTTACTTTCTGAAGATCCTGATCGAGTTCATTCCTCATCTCTTCCTCATCACTCTGATCAATTTCATTAACCTCACTGGAATCTCGGCTCGCCATCAAGGTGGGAGTTGAGGAGGGAATAAAGACAGGGATTTAGGAGCCTCGCTATTTATAGAAACAGAAGGTGACGGTTCATATGCGCGGGTGCCTCGAGTTCTAAAAAGCGCACTACTGGTTTTCAAGGTCAATAAATTCATGATATATAACTTCTCGGGAGATAAACTGCAACACGGCAAAGGAAGTTGAAGAGTCAGATTACATAATTCGATGCAAATTAAATTTGAAGTAAATAATTAAGTCTCTTCATCTGCTCAGTTATTATGTGCGGTTATCAACAATTGCATGTAGAGAATTGCACTGTTGGGACTATCACAGACGGTTGGGAGATCAAACCGTCTGCTTTAATATTACAGACGGTTCTGATGTCCGAACCGTCTTTAATATGTCTGTTGAATATTGAACTGTTCGACTTCTACAAATACTTGTTCCCTCCCTGGAGTTTTGCTTCCAGTTGAACCGCTGAGAATTTGAAAGAAGTTAAGAATTTGAAGCGTCGATAACTGTTCTCCAATCACAGTTGGTCCTTACATAAAATCCGTCTGTAATATTACTATCATAGACGGTTTGGAGTTAAAAACCGTCTGTGATATTGATAGAGGTTGAGAATTCGAGGCGAGGACACTGTTGGGACTATCACAGTCGGGCCTTACATAAAAACCGTCTCTAATGTGACTATCACAGATGTTTTTTACCTCAGAGCCGTTTGTGATATTCAAAGCACGTTGATATATAACTTCTATATTCTTTTTATATTATTTGCATGGGACCTGCGACTTCTATATTGTTTCTATATTATTTCAAGGGCTCCGATCACAAGCCAAAGATCGCGATAGTCGTTCCTTGATCGCACACAGTGTACATACCTTTGTATGGTCGAATGTTCGACAAAAGCTAAAGAAAGATAAAGAAAGAGGGAAGATTGCATGCAGTCCAAGAATGTGCTGGAAAATTAGAAAGTTGACATAAGAACAAAGTTTTCAATAATTTGTTTCATCACTTACAAAAAAAAGTAAAAATACAGAATGCTAGGTCAAGGAGTGGTATTAGCCCTGGCTGCATCTAGAATAAAGTCAGTTTGACTTGCAGCCAGGACGCAGGACTCCTCCAGCGACAAGTTGTCCTTCTCAAGATCAACTACTTCAGCGTCGAGAAGGCCTGCGACCTCCCTCAGCTTCACGATGGTATCCTTCATTGTCAAACCGCAGCCAGCGATGGTCATATCCGCGGCTTTCTTCTCCTCACGAAGACGCCTCGTCCTCGCCCTAGCATTGTCACCATCCATCTTCATGCGCTGAATGCGCTGGAAGAGATCGTCAAGGTCAAGCCGTAGCCGAGTGTGCTTCTCCGTGAGGAGCTTGTGCTCCTCCTGGAGGGCCCTCAGCTCGGCCTTGACTTTGGCAGTGTCTTCCACGGCTCCCCTTCCCTGTGCAAATCAACAGGTCAAGAATGTATTGAACATGGATTAACAATACAGGGGTAAGTCAAAAAGATTGAGAGTTCATACCGGGGAGGGCGAGGCTGACGATGCCATCGAGGATGCCATTGGCGCAGACAAGCTAAGGAGTCAAACAGTCTGAGAACTATAAAAACTTGTAAAGTAAATGATAATTTTTCCACTGTCAATTTATAGAACTTCCAAAGCGATGCTTCGTGTTCTCCTAGGCGCCGCGCGCGAAGCTCGGAGACAGAAATGATCACAGTTGAGAATTCGAAGCGCCGGTACTTTTCCAGTCGGTTCGTACATCAGAACCGTCTGTGATAACTACACTATCACAGACGCTTCGTTGTTTACAACCGACTGTATAAATCACAGTCGGTTCTGAGTTCCGAACCGTCTGTGATAGTCTAATTATTACAGACGATTCTGAGTTCCGAACCGTCTGTATATATCACAGTCGGGTTTTAGGTTAGAACCGTCTGTGATAAGTAGACTATCACAGACGGTTCTTAGCTGGGAACCGATTGTATATATCACAGTCGGTTTTTAGGTTAGAGCCGTCTGTGATAAGTATACTATCACAGACGGTTTTGTGTTCAGACCCGTCTGGTTTACTGTCACAGTTGTTTTTGACGTCAGAACCGTCTGTGATATCTGAACATATTCTCCCGACAGGCCTTCACAGACGGTTTTCCATTGAACAGTTCATACCCGTCTATGATGTGCCGTCCTGGATGTCTGTTTCTGTGGTAGTGGCTCATGGCAAGAGCACCAACCATAGTAGTCCCTTCCCCCTCGACAACGGCAGGCTCCAATTATCCCACTGGAATAACTACAGTCATGGTCGAGGGAGTCCTGTACATTCGATTCAAAAGTCCAACGGAAACCAAATTCTTCTGACTTCCAGGATCGAATATTGCTGCGACTACTTCGTGCTTCACCTGGATGTTGATAGTGAACAAGTCCTTTGTTGGGTGATGGTTGTCAGGTGAATCCAACCCTTTCTCCTTCGGCATTACTATAACACCCCAGATTTTCCCCAAATCTTAGCCTGGTCTAAATCTTTATTTCAGGATTATGATCCAAGGTATGCCAATACCTTAATCCAAAAAGTTGGCAGCAGAACTCCATCGTTCAGACCCCTTTTTCACAAATCACTCCATATGTATCGCAGATTGGTATTTTTCTTTTCAGAAGCCTAAAAAGGCTATAAGCCACAGACCAACTCCAAATCTTGATTTGATTCAGGGAGTATCTCCCATTCACTATTCTGAGCAAAATCTCCTTCTATGAGAATCTCAAAATGTCATCCTAAGTCTTAGTTTTCAGCCTCGCCAAAAATCCAAACCCTAATTACCCTAATTAACCTGTTTTCGTTTCGGTTCAAAACCTGATCAAAGCCTCGGATTTTGTCACCTGTCGCTGCTAATCTATTTGTTGAGTTTAGTATGCCAATCCGGTGAAGTCATTTTTAGCTTAACCTAAGCCTTTTAGCCAGATTTACAAATCAGTCCTAAAATCAAGTTTATGTAATTGCAATTCAGTCCAGATCTCTTTTTTAGCCCTTTTTTGACCAGAGTTGCCTAGCTGTTTCGACCAGAGCCCGGCCAGTGTTTTTGACCAGCGTGTTCGCCGTGCTTCTTCACCGCCGGCCAAGATCCGGCACTCGCCTGTGCACGTGCGCCCATGTTCGCGCCAGAAGCAGCCACCGTGGCAGCCCCTCGACCAGCAGCACCAGCAGTGCGTGCCAGTGAGAAGACTTGAATCTGCATGTGTGCACGTGTCGTCGCCGGGATAGCATCGTTGCCTCCGCCTCTGCACCAACCTAGACCAAGTTCCAATGATGCTGACCGTTGTTGGCAAGAACTAGATAGCCGCCTACACGCCGTCATGTCATGACCATCGCTGTTCCTCCCGCACCCGGCCAGTCACGTCCCCGGCTCAAGTTTCATTGCTGTTTTTCCCTCGTGATCTCTGTTCCGCGCCTATTTAAACCCCCTTGACCTGTTCCATTGGTGTGCAACCAAGTTAACTTGTTATTTCCTCGCCTTCTCCTTTCTTCTTCTTCCCTGGCGAGACACCGAAGAGGAAAATTTCACCAGAGTAATTCATAGCCCCAAACTCCAAATTGACTGCATAGGTATGTCCCCTATGCTTTGATTTCAACCGAAAGGGTTGTGATTGTGTAATAACCGCAAGTGAACGGTTGAACATTTAGCACTTGAGGGTCGAATTCCACGAGGAACAAGCGTATTCATCTTTCTAGCTTAATGGATCACTGATTAAGTCTAAACGAGTTTTGGGGTTGTTTTTCTATAACTAATTCTACTACTAAACCTATCAATCTAGGGTTTTAAAGAAGTAAATTGCAGGTATGAAATCTGAATTTATAAAGCAGGAATTAAAACCTAGGGCTTCGGGAATTCCATAACTATCCTGCGTAATTCTATCCAAGGTCCAAGGAGTGTGAGTTAATTTCCATTGTTTTCCAAGACAAATTAATTTTCCAGTTCGGGGTGCTCGGTCAACAGTCAGAGGATCGCTTCCACTGTCACGTTTGGCGAGAGCTTCTCTCCTGTTCAGGGTCCCACGTCAAAGTGCTAAGGACTCAAGAACTCCCCTAAATTCTAGCTAAGGCTCAACTATTATGTCTGTTACCGAAACGAGAATTTAGGGTTCGGAGGAATAAAACATTAGAAAATAACTCTAAAACTTGAGATCAAAACCAAGGAAGAATCACGTCTTCCAGATTAGGTCATCCCTAATCCTAGAAGGGATCTACTCGCAAAAAGCCATAAGAATGCAAAAATAATAATAAGAAATAAATAAAAACTTACTTGATTGCTTGAGAATTGAAGTTGCCGTCCTTGACAGCTTTGAAAAGTAATAAAATAGAGAAAGGGGCTCTTCTAAGAAAATTAGACTAAAAACTAAGCCCTAAAGGCTTCTAAACCTAAGAAAAAGCATGTGTAATTGTGCCAAAAGCTTCTCTATTTATAGTTCATAAGTCTTAGAATTAACCAATTACAACCCAAGACTTATTTAGGAAGGAAATTGTCTCATATTCGGACTTTAAACCGACTAATGGGTCTGTTTTGGACACGGAATTCGGGTTTCGGGTCGGTTTTCAGGTCGGATTCCTGTTTTTCACATTTTCAGCATCTTGTTTCTCCACATTGTTTTGCTATCCAAACGATGTCGAAATAACTCCAAATTTGGTACGTTTGTTCCCTGAAACATGACGAACACACTCGTGAAAGTGGATTGTAAAAATGTTATAAAAAGTCACATAAAATGACGTGTCAAAGGAAATTTAAGCATCATTTTTGCACATTTTAAATACTAAATCTAGGGTAAAATTCTACCAAATTAAGACTTATCAAATTCCCCCAAGCTAGAATTTTGCTTGTCCTCAAGCAAAGAATGTGAATAATCTTTCCAAAAATTGAGATGCCTTGGTAAATCAGATTCTCTATAAACAATCTTTCGAAAACTCTCATCACATCTATGCATATTAGGCAGTTGATCTAAGCAATTTAAACTCTCCAATTGCAAATATTCAGATTATCAAATTTCAACCTTAGAAAAGATAGAGCTTAATCAATTAAATCATCTTGAGAACTTCTTTCATATAGGATTTGGAACAAACCATAGGTAAAGAAAACACTCATTATGCTACAAGTTATACAAAGTTTGCTAGATTGCCCTTTAGAAACATTAAAACACTTATATTTCTATTTTTTTATTCACTTTTTATTTATTTATTTATTATTATTTTTCTTCTTCAACTTTTTCGTGGTCTTGGCCATAATGTTTTTTACTGGATCATTTTGTCGCGGCTAGAGGAGACACAGTTGAAGACGCTTAGTTAAGTGCATTTACAGAAAGGCAGCTTTGTCGGTTTACCGAGCCCCTGTAAGCAACCACAATTCTCCTTATACCTTCCCTTCACTAGCTGGTCAACGATTCACCACCGCCTCCCTCCAGTGGGTCGCATATACGTTACACGAGACTAGACAAAGCCGCATCTTAAGCAACCGTTTTATTGAAAATATAACTTTTTTGTGTGCATAAGTTAAGTAAATCTTCCGTTCCCCACCTGGTCGATGATTCACCACCGCCTCCCCCCAGTGGGTCGATTATACTTCACTCTTACACGTTTTTATTTTTAAAGAGAAGGGCAATTAGCAATCTAGGCATAAAAAGTGACATAAGAGAGTTAATTTTAGATAATAGTTTATTAGAAACCTTCAATTTGGAAGAAGTCAATGATAATTTAAAAGACAAGTTGAATCTTTAATGGTCAATTTAAGATAAAAACTAAACATAAGCAATTGAAATGTTTAAAAGAGCTAAGTTCAATGGATCATATGCAAAGATGTGATAGAATAGTCATCTAATTGATTAAAGATCATCTTCAAAACTAGGCATTCCAAGTGATAAATCTCTCTTTTTTCAGTTTATGATGGAATGTGGTGGAATGATGATTCGATAAAGACTAAGCAAATGGTTAAGTGAGCACCCCCCAAGCTAAACCAGACATTGTCCTCAATGTATGGAGATTGATACAGATTACCGTTTGTGGTCGTGGTGTCTGGAGGTAGATGTTGTTGAAGATGCCGTGGTGGAATGTAACACCCCGATTTTTCCCAAATCCTGGCCTGCCTCATCCCTCTTTATTTCAGAATGAGATCCCAGTTGTGCCAGCAGCTTACCCCAAAAAGCTAGCAGTCAAACTCTTTCGTTCAGATCTTTTTCGCAAATCAGCCCAAAAGTATCACAAATCAGCCCTTTTCAGATTTGTCAGAAGCCCCAAAAAGACTAAAGTCTCAAACCACCTCCAAACTTTGATTTGATTCAGTGAATATCTCCCATTCACTATTCTGAACATTTTTCCCTTCTAGAAGAATTCCCAAATCCTGCCCTAAACCTGAGTTTCGACCCTTGCCGTTTTTGAAACCCTAATTACTCTGTTTTACCCTAAAGTCGTTTTCCCCACTTTTGTCGAAACCCTTTAGATCTTGCCCGATCTTACCAAACTTTGGCTGGATGAGTTCTAATGACTTTATGCAACTCATTCCTGAAATCAGATTTCAGATCAGCCCTCCAAATCTCCAGATTTACAATCAAGCCCAATTCCAATTCAAACTTTCTTCACAGATCAGTCCTTTTTCCTAGATTGTCTAGAAGCCTGAAAAGGCAAAATGTTACAAACCATCTTCAAATTCAAATCTGATTCAGGGAACACCTCCCAAATGCTTTTCAACACAAATTCTTCTTATATGAGTATCTCAAAATCAAACCCTAAATCCCAGAATTCGAGATCAATAAGATTCAGACTTATTTTACCCTAAACTACTCTGTTTTCAATTCATATCAAAAATCATCCAAATGTCTGAAATTTTATCTTCTATCTGTGTCAAATCAACTATTGAATTAAGTATACCAAAATAGCAGAATCAATTTCAGATCAAATCATCTAAATCATCAGATTTACAATTCAGTCCAAATCAAGAAATTGAAATTGCAAACCAGCCCTATTCGACCAGGACAGCAGCTACTGTGCACGACCAGAGCTCGCCGTGGTTTCCTTGCGCCGTGCACGCTCGCCGCCGGCCAAGTTTCGCCTGCATTGGTGCTCGTGCATGTGTGCTCTTGCTGTGCGCACGTGTCTGTGTCTCGGCCATCGCCGTGGCAATGCCGTGGCAGCGCCGACGACCAACGTTGCTCCTGTGCGCGACCAGCAGCAGAAACAACAGGCTTTTGTCAGCAACACCGCGCCACGTTGCCTTGTTTTGACAGCCGTTGTCGCCACCGCTTTACACCGCCCGACATTGATGAGTCCCGATGAAGCAACCGCTTTGCATCGTCACCGCTCGCCGATGTTGCATCTGCGCCCGGCAAATCATGTCAACTAACACCAATTCATTGCTATTACCTCCTTGCAAGCTTCGCACACCGATCTATTTAAGCCACCAGTACCTTGTATCATCTCCTCTTCACCAGAACTCAACCAATTTCCAAATTCCCTCGCTGCAGTCGTCTTCTCCGATGAGCCGTCGAGGAGCCTCACGGTGCCAGCACGTTCCACAGCATCTCCTGTCAAATTAACAGCATCAGTAAGTATAGCTCATCTCCCTCACCATGCTGTACCATCTAATTGAACTCCTTTGCATCTTATCGCCGGTGATCGCTGGAATTCCCGATTTGCCTTGTTCTGGTAATGCAGGCCAAATTACCCCGAATTAGCCCTCGAACCTGTGAAGTAAAATGATCAGTGATCTCTAATAAGCAAGCCTGTGCATCAAAATCTCTAGATTGAGATCGAATTGAAGGTTTCCCCAATTTTGAGTTTCTCCAGTCGCCGGCTGTAACATCCCTATTTTTGACTATCTTTTCTGCTTACGAGTCAGCATATATTCTTTGGAATCCCTGTTGTCTCAACCCTATCTTGATCTTAGGTATGCCACTACCTTAACCTAAAAAGTTGGCTGCTAAACTTCATTCCCCATATCATTTTCACATTTCAGCCCAAAAGTGTTTCAATTTAGTCCTTTTCAGAAGTTTCAGAAAACCCAAAAAGGCTAAAAGTCCCAGATCATCTCCAAATCCAGATCTGATCAACTGATTACCTTTCTTTCATTTTTCTGAACATTTTTCCCTTCTGGAAGAATCCCAGAATCTCGACCGAAACCCTAGTTTCAGCCTCGACAAAAGTTTCAGACCCTAATTACCCTGTTTACCCTAATTACCCTGTTTTCGATTTTTGTCAAAACCACCAAATCTTATCGAATTTTACCATTTTTTCCTGCTGGATGAGTCTAAGACATTTAGTAGCACTCATCTGCAAAGTCAGAATTCAAATCAGCCCTTCAGTTCTTCAGAATTACAAATAGGCCCAAATTCCCGAGCCAAAACCTTCACATTTCAGTCCAAAACCTTGCAAACAAGCCCCTGGCCTTTTCTTCGACCACGACCAGGAGACCGCGTGCACGACCGTGACCAGTGTTCGTTCGACCAGCGCCCTGCCGCTTTGCCGCGCCGTTGAGCTCGCCGCCGGCGAAGTTCCTCGCGCTGCCACCTTCATAGCCACGTAGCCTTCACCGCGCATAGCTGTACCGCCACCGTGGAATGCTTCAACCACACCGTGCCGTGTTCTTCCCCGCGCGCGTGCGTGCCTGCTGCTGCCAGAAGCCTCATGCCACATGGATGCCATCCCAGAGATCATCATCTCGCCTTCCTGACGAAATCCTGATTTCGCGCGATGCTCCGCCTCTGGCAGAGCCCCGCCATGTCCCGGAGTACCTCGTTGACCGCTCCAGCGCCAGAAGAAAAATCCCCCGGCGATTGCTGCTGCTCCCGAGAGCTTCACCTGCGGCTATATAAAGCCCCCCCCTTTGCCCAGCATCTCTTCACGCCACCCGCATTGTAAGCCTTAGCCTCCACCACCAGAGAGCAACTGAGTTCTCCAGCGCCGCCGCGAAGATCTTCTTCCCCGGCGAGCAGTTCCTGAAGCTCACGGCGCCAGCTTCGCCCGAAGCTTTCCCCTCCAAGCCAACACCACCAGTAAGCTCCCCTTGTCCCCCTGTATGTTTCATAGCCATTAATTGATCCCCGGCGAACCCTAGCGCCGGCGATCGTCGGAAAACCCCCAAATGCCCTGTTTCCTCAATGCTGGCCGATTCTATCCGAATTAATCCTCGTGCCAGTGATGAGAATTGTTCAGTACACCCATTTGAGCAAGCCTACAAACTTAGATTTCAAAATCGAGCAACAATCATAGCCTTTCTGAAGTTTGCGCGCCACCAGTGAACTGGTCCTCGTCGCCAAGCTTCTCCGGCCGAATTAACCCCTGCAAATGCCCCCTCTCCTCACCTTCTCACTCCCTGAGCAATGAATCGACTTCAAACCCTTTAAACTGAAAACGCCCAATTTAGGAGTCATCTTCTCCAGCGCCGGTCGCCGGAATTTTCCCCCGGCCGGAATTTTCCCCCGTCCGATCTAGCTCTGCACACTTTGTCCCTTAGATAGATCTCAATACCCTGAGCAATATTGTCTACTAGCTCGACTTCTGAATCGACCTGAATCAAAAGTTATGGTCATGCCAAGGTTGCTGTCCAGTGGTTCAGTCCATGTTCAGGCCACCGTGTTTGCTCACCGGATTTGGCCACCCTCCGGCCACTTTCAGCCTTTGAGCCTGTTGAGAGTTTTGTAGTTGTTATCAATGCCTAAACCCCAGACAAAGCTTTGCATCAATTGGAGTCCTGAGTCAAAAGTTATGCAATGCCCTAGTTTTTGGCCATGTCTAGCACTATGTCAGTGCATGGCCACCAGTGGCATTGGATGATTTAAACTTGTTTCATTTGAGCAATTGAAATGCCACTTTGTCCAGTAAGTCCTTTGAGCCATGATCTACAACATTCCCTACTACCACATCTCCAGAAAACAGACCTAGAACCGATTTAGGGCAATGTCGAGCCATGAGTCGAATGTCAGCCCTTCGACATTCAAGCCCTTTGAGCCCATCTCTTCGATCAATGTCAAGTGGCCTTGTCCAAACCCTTACCCCTGCATGCATGATGTATTTAAGTATTATTTTCTAGTACTTGTATGCTTATATAGTGTGTATGTGTTGTTTGTATCCGCCGTGGAACCAGACGTTGAAGGAACCGAGGAGATCTTCGAGGATGCACCTGAGCAGCTAGACCCATCACTGCAAGGCAAGTCTCAAACCCTTGATCATGTCTAGCCTATTATTTTGAAATGAAGTATGTTATCTGTTTTCAAGTATATGCATGGCTTAGATTCAAATAAGAACTATGTTTCAATAAAATGATTAGATATGACCTAAATGATTGTAAAGCCCCTTTTGACATTGAATACCCCTGCACCCTTGTTACCCTAGAATATCATGCTTAGGCTATACTATGCTCAAGATAATATGATAAATGTTGAATGGTCACATATGAGAAAAGTATATTCAAAACCCTTTTGTGAAAGAAAATGTGATTGGAATCGATAGTGAGGATGGTTTGAGTGGATGGTGCTGTGTGCGCACTGGGAATGTGAAAGACTCCTCACTAGAGATTCATAAGGACTAGAACCTTGTGCTGTGCTTCTAAGCGGCATGAAAAACGTACCAACCACTTGCCTGTTTATGGGACGGGCGCAACTTAGTAGCTTTCTTTAGTATTAGCTTTTCCCTGCAATGGTTGTCGATCCAGTGTCTTGCGAGAACTGGTGGGCCGCAGAAGGCCATGAGTGATGTGAGTTCAGAAAAATCATGAGAGGAAAAGGTGGAAAGAAGGAAGACGCCCTGTGCCAGATTAAGTCGTGCGCGACTGTAATCAAGAGAGGCTATGTGTCTTGCGAGAACATAGACCCAGGCTAGGAAGTAAGGCAGTGGGGAGGACCCACAACGGTACTTGAGACTTAACTGTCTATTTACCGGGCAGGGAAATAGTTAATGCTAGGACTGTAAACTGTTGTGTCATCTCGGCCTTGTCACATGCGTAAGAGTCGCATGGAGAGGTACCGACTTGAAAGCCGAATGATCGGTGGATTAAGGTCGTACACCTTTGCAAAGTTTAAAAAGTATCGGATACTCTGAGCTCCCAGGTTATGGAGTCTGTGCGTTGTGGATTCTATTCACGTCGATGCAGCACAAGTAGCTTTTGGAAAGTTTTCACAAAATCAAGATAAAGTGGTGACTCATGAAAGACCGCCACACACAACATTTTCTAAGAATTTAGCTTAGGGTTTTAAAAGCACCGCTTTTGAAAATAAAAGTCTTTTCTCGAAAGACTAAGTGTAAAAATCTATTCTATATACATATATGAAGCCAAGGAGCTATTCTTTGAGAAATTTCGCCCATACACTTGCATTCTTATTTGGGACTTGTTGAGCACCATGTGGACAATGTGCTCACCCTTGCTTTTACAAACGAATTTAGAAGAAGGATTCGTCGACCCTGAATCTTACGGTCTTGAACCCAATGTGGAACAAGAAGAAGAAACTGAAGACCAAGCCTGATAGAGGGTTATGCACCAAGGTGGAGTCAGATGTGGAGAAGGCCCGTACACCGCTGCTGCAGAAGAAGACTGATGAAGTCTTTTCGTTTGTTATTGTTGTTTTATTTTGTGCCGACCTTTGTGTCGAAAACTCCTTAATTTGTATCAACATTTAAATGCGTCATTTTGGCGCTAAGTTATTGTAATGTTGGTCCTTGTGATCATCACTTGTTTTTAATTACTCGCATTTATATATAATGCATCTTGTTGTTGTGAGCTGCAATGTGCCTTTTCTGAGTGCAACCCACCTGGGCGGTTGCCACCGGATTCCTCAAATGAGGGTCCCACACCGGCGATCGTCGCCAGGCTTCTCCGATGATCCTCCAACCAAATTGACTATCCCAGTAGCTTCCTTATACTTCTCAGATACTCCCTGAGCTTGGAATTGAGTTCAATTGATCTGTAGCAAAAATCCCCAAATCCCATGTCTTCTTCTCCGGCAACGGCCACCGGAAATCCATTCCTGACCGATCTAGCCTTAACCACTTTGTCCTTCAGGTGTGCCTCAATCTCCTGAGCATTTTTACCTTCTAGCCCGATCTCTAAAACTGTCTACATTTCAAGTTATAGCCATGCCAAGAAATCTGTCCAGAACTAATCCTGTGCACTGAAGTTCTTCGAGTTCATCACTGAATTTCATCACCTTCCAGCCATTTCCTGTCCTAGATCCTGTTGAATGATTTGTTCCTGTTATTAATGCCTACCTCCCAGACAAAGTTGTGCATCAATTGGAGCCCTGGATCAAAAGTTAAGCTTTGCCCTAGTTTTTGGCAATGTCTGCACTATGTCAGTGCATGTCAGCCACTGGAATTAGCCTTGTTTGACCCCTTCTGGTTGAGAAATGGAAACGGCACTTTGTCCCCTAGATTCCTGGAGTTGTGTTCTACATCTTTCTCTTCTGCCACTTCTCCAGAAAACGTACCTAAGATCAACTTATGGCTATGCCTAGCCGTGCACCGAATGTCGACCCTTCGGCATTTGATCTTTTCAGCCCATCTCTTCGAGCAGCACTCGAGTAGCCTTGTCCAGAGCATCTCCCCTGGATGCATGATATATTTTACGTATTATTTCCTATAGAAACTATCTTCTGTATGCTTATGTATTGTATGTGTTGTGTGTGCTCTCGTGTGAATGCAGAGCAAGGAGCGGAAGATGTCTTCGAGGAATCGTCCCAGTAATTAGACCCAACAGTGCAAGGCAAGTCTCAACCCCTTGATCATGTCTCACCTAGTATTTTGATACAAAGTAGATTAACTGTTTTAAAGATATATGCATGCTGAGTATTTGATGAAAACTATGTTTAGAAACATGTGAATAGATATAACCCAAGTCTTATATGGAAACCCCCTTTTGAGATTGAACCACCATGCAGCCTTGTTTCCCTAGGATGCTATGCTTAAACTCTAATCTTATTTAAATGTACATGTTGAGCGTGAAATAGCTAATATGTGAGAAATGACTTTGAAACCCCTTTTATGAAAGAAAATGTGAATTAAGTATTGATAGTGAGGATTGGTTTGTATGGAGAGGGTGCGGTGCGCACCAGGGAATGTGGATGGCTCCTCACTATTGATTCATAAGGACGAGAACCTTGTGCTGTGTCTCTATGCGAATTGTAAACGTACCGACCACTTGCCTGGTATGGGACAGGCACAACTTAGTAGCTTTTGGTATTAACAGTTCCCTGCATGATTTGTCGATCTGGTTTCTCGCGTGGAAACTGGTGGGCCGCTGTTCGGCCATGAGTGATGTGAGTTCAGAAAAATAATGAGAGGAAAAGGTGGAAAGAAGGAAGGCGCCCTAGACCTGATTAAACCTTGCGCGGTTGTAATCTTGAAAAGTCATGTGTCTTGCGTGGACAACGACTAAGGCTAGGAAATAAGGCAGTGGGGACGACCCACAATGGTACTTGAGACTTAATTGTCTATTTACCGGGCGGGGATACTGTTAATACTGAACTGCAAAAGCGTTGTGTGATCTCGGCCTTGTCACATGTGTATAAGTCACATGGAGCTGTACCAACTTGAAAGCCGAGTGAACCAGTGGATTTAAAAAGAGGTACACCTTTGCAAAGTGTAAAAGAAGTATCAGATACTCTGTACTCCCAGGTTCAGGAGTCTTTTCGTAGTGGATGTTATCCATGGGTTTCAGCACAAGTAATGATTTGAGATGTTTACATAATATGGGTTAATAAAAGTGATGACTCATGGGAGACCATCACATAACAACTTCCAAAGTATAACTTAAGATTTCAAAGTATTGCTCTTGGAAATTAAAAGCTTTTCTTTATAATTTTAGAGTGAAAATCTACTCTATTCATACATATATATATAAAACCAAAATCCCTTTTCTTGATAACTCCTCATCTATATGCCCGCATTCTTGTAACGAGACTTGCTGAGCATTGTGTAAAAACATGCTCACCCTTGCCTTTGCAAACAAATTCAGAAGAAAGGATTCGAGGATCCTGATCCCTTGACTGTGAGCACCAAGAAGGAGGAAGGAGCCTTTATAGATGATTTGAGCTTCTAGGAGGGTCATGAGCCAAGTTGAGTCCGACGTGGAGGAAGCCCTTCCAGAGCCACTGCAGAAGGAAATGAAGACCCTTGTGGTTACTTTTTGTGTTGTTTTTCTGTGTTCGGTACTTTGATGCCGATTCTGGATTTTGAAAAGCTCTCTCTATTTTTGAATCAACTATAATTAATGCCATCCTTGGCATTATGATATTGTAATAGTGGTCCTCGTGACCTTGTACTTGCTTTATCTACTAGCTTTATTATTTAAAGTGAATCCTGTTGTTGTGAGCTTGTGATGTACCTTTCTGTGTGCAATCTACCTGGGCGGTTGCCATGAGATTCCTCAAGGGAGAGGGTCTCACATGGAAGAGAGTGTTGTGGTCTACACAACTCCAATGGTGCAGTCCAAGGTGTCGCAAGTGAAATCCTTGGAGATCACACATTGGAGGTGGTTATGGTGGTTGTGGAGATGTGCCCTGTTTGGTGTGGAGGCATGAGGAGTTAGAAGGGCTCAACATTGGTGCTTTGCTTGAAAGTGGTACCGTTGTGCACCCAAAATTCTACGACACCATACGTGAAGACTTTTTCTATCGCGTAAGGCCCAGTCCTTCATGATTTTTTTTAGGAATATGCTGTTATGTGGACTTGAATGTCATAATCTAAATTTGGTTGGCCCTGAAAAAGAAAAAGAAAAAGAAAACAAAGAAAAAGAAAGAGAAAGAAGAAAAGAAAAATAAAAGAACAAAAAAGGATCGGGTTGCCTCTCGATAAGCGCTGGTTTAACGTCCCGCTCGACATAGACCATAGCATGATCTTTTTGGAGGTTCCCAATACTGATTTTGAATGGTTGGTGCAGTGGGAGACATAAGCCTATTGTCTAGCAATTCAGATTTTTTAGCTTTCATCGTAGCTAGGTTTAATCAGTGCGGAGGCTCTATACCAATTAGATCATCAATAGAATATCCTAATGCCTTGCAATGCAGTGTTAATGTATTGATCAATGTACTTGATGGTTTATGATTTATATTGGCATCTACAAGCATAGGATTTTTTTATCTCTATCAAGGAGCATATATTTCACTGAGGAAGGACGAGATGTGAGATTTGGTACCTTATTTGTGTAGGGATTGTCATGAGTTCTTACCGTTAGGAGTCGATTGGGAAACGATGATATGTTTGTAGTGGCATGATCATCCTTTTTATTGCTCGTCTCTGTGTTGTCATCTAGAGCATCATTTTCAATTTGTTTACACTACAATATAGTCTCAAGAGGGTCTATCCAGCATGTGGTGTCCTCATACATAGGGCAGTTAGCAATTTCAGGCAATTTAAGCAATATTTTCTCATTCCCCATATGAAAAGTAATTGTACCCTCACATATATCAATTTGAGCTGTTTCTAAATCATCCAAATCTCTTTTATTTGTAAGAATTTCTTTTAAGAATTTTCATACGAAGGAATTTCAGTGATAAGATCAGCAAAAGGCATAGTCACATTCAGTTTTTCAGGGTATCAAAGGATTTGTCATTAGAACTAGACTGGAGGTAACAACTTGGAAAAGATGGAGTCTATTCAGAAACATGTGTTACCTCATTATTACCTTGTTGGGGGAAATCTCCACGAGACTAAGTCCAGGTAAGATGTTGCGCCATTTGCCCGGGGACAAGGCCCCCGGTGCCTGTCCCGGGCGCCGCCATTTGCCCGGGGATATGGCCCCCGGTGCCTGTCCCGGGCGCCGCCTTTCGCCCGGGGACAAGGCCCCCGGTGCCTATCCCGGGTGCCGCCAGTTGCCCAGGGACACGGCCCCCGGTGCCTGTCCCGAGTGCCGCCTTTCGCCTGGGGACAAGGCCCCCGGTGCCTGTCCCGGGCGCCGCCATTGGCCGGGGACAAGGCCCCCGGTGCCTGTCCCGAGTGCCGCCTTTCGCCCGGGGACAAGGCCCCCGGTGCCTGTCCCGGGCGCCGCCATTGGCCGGGGACAAGGCCCCCGGTGCCTGTCCCGAGTGCCGCCTTTCGCCCGGGGACAAGGCCCCCGGTGCCTGTCCCGGGCGCCGCCATTGGCCTGGGGACAAGGCCCCCGGTGCCTGCCCCGGGTGCCGCCATTGGCCCGGGGACAAGGCTCCTGGTGCCTGCCCCGGGCGCCGCCTTTCGACCGGGGACATGGGCCCCGGTGGCTGTCCTGGGCGTCATCGTCCTTCCGGGGATAGGAGCTCTTGATCTCACGTCACGTGCGGGTCGCGTGACAAGCGCCTTAGTCACGTGACGGTCGCGTGCCAAGCGCCTCGGGAATCAGCGGCCACCAGTCAAGCATCCAAGGCACCTGGCCGAGACAAGGACGTTGCTACCCCTCGATCCGACGGTAGCGCCTGGGGTAGTTTAGTCTTTTTGCTTCTTTTGGGGCTATAAAAGCCCTTGTACCCCCTCTTGTAAGAACAAGTTGCTCATTATTGCTAGAATAGCCAATCTCAAAGGTGTGCTCCGGAAGCCTCTCCCCGAGAGAGCTTCCCCAGCCGACTCCGGTTGGGAGCACGCCGACAGGACTAGGGCCCCCACTGGGACCCGAACCTGTATAAACCCTCGTGTCATTTGTTGTGTTAGTCCGGCGGGGGAGGACCGGTCACCCGGTCAACCCACGTTGTGTTTTCTTCGCTAGGATCGTCCACAAAACCTGCTAGGGTGTTCGTAACACCACGACAGTTGGCGCCGGCCGTGGGGACTCGTGACGAGACGCCATGGCTCCCCCGAGAACAAGGGCCCGTGCCCTTCCCGTTGATGCCGGTCCCGGTGACCCGGTGCCACCCTTCCGGGACACGACCGTCCCGGACCTTCTGCCCGGAGACGGCCTGTCCCTGGTACCGCCTCCTGCCTTCCCTGTTAATTTAGGTGGTTCGACCTCCGGGTCGGTCCCGGTAGCTCCGGTAGCCTCGGCCGGGACTAGTCTCCCCCCGACGGCTCCTCCGGCTCCCCGCGACGCCCTGCTTGGGGCTTTAGTGGAGGGCCAGCTCCACGCCCAGCGCTCTATGGATGAGCTGCTTCGCGTGTTGGCGCGGCCACCGGCCCCCACATATGCGCCGTACCCATACCCGGGGGCTACGTCCCCGTTTATGGGCCACCCGGCGGGCCCTCCGGTCTCAGGAGGTCCGGCTGCCCCGTATGACCCCACTGGGGGGTACCCTCCCCCTGCGGGTCATACGTCCGGACCCTTCTCGGCACCAGGACCCTTCCCGGTGCCGCGAGGTTACTTCATGCATGGGCCCTTTATGGCACCGAGGGGATATCCTGTTCCGGGTCCATTCCTGGGGCCGGGGCCCATTACATGCCGGGGGTTTTCCCTGTGCCGGGAGCCAGTCCCGCCCCGCGTGTCACGTTTACTGTACCGGGGGCGGTCGACAGAGCAGCTCCCGTGCCTCAGCGGACCTCCCCCTGCAACGGCGCCACGGTTCCGGACGTCGCCGCGGGGGCTCCGTCCTCTTCGGTTCCGGATAATACAGGGGCTTCCCCCTTTCCGGTCCCGAACGTCGCCGTGGGCGCCCCCTCCCTGGTTCCGGGTGATACAGGGGCTTCCCCCTTTCCGGTCCCGGGGATCTCCGCAGGGGGCTCCCCCCAACCGGCCCCAGTAGTCTCCGGGCAGGTAGCTACAGTGCATCAGTTCCCTCCTCCCCCGGGGTCGCCCCTGAGGGTGCCCCCAGCGGACTAGGTCCGTTTCTCCTGAGAGGAGGTCGAGCGAATGCGCACGGCTAAGTGCGGGGAAGAGCTTTCCCCGGGTCGCAGATGCGGGGAGCCTCGCTCCCGCACCGGCCGGGGGAAGAGGCCCGCCGAAGAGCCTACCTCCCCGGGCGGAAGCCCGGACGTCCGGGAACTCAGCCCCGGCCCGGAAGAAAAGCGTCGCCATCGCCACGCCGGCGGACCCATTGGGCCGCTTCCCGACTCTGACAACGAGGGCGCGTCCCCCGTCAAAGGAGACAGTGACCAGGACTCTCCCCGGGAAGTGCAAGGGCTAATCAGCCCCTATGCCGCAGACTTCGGTGCATCCGGTGGCCGCGGCCTTATCGCCCGCCGCACATCGAGCACTATAACGGTGAGGCCGACCCTTATGAATTTGTGCAGGTATACTCTACAGCCATCTCGGTGGCTGGGGGGGACGAGACAGTGCAATGCAACGTCTTCCCCCTCTACCTCACCGGGATCGCCCGCTCCTGGTTCTACAACCTGAAGGCCGGCTCCATCAAGTCTTTCGCGTAGCTCAAGTGCGAGTTCTGCGTGAACTTCCAGGGGAACTACGTGCGTTCCCTGGATTCTTCGCAGCTGTACACCGTCCGGCAGAGGACGGGGGAGACCATCCGCAGCTTCTTCAAGCGCTTCGCCCAAGTCAAGAGCAAGGTGGCTCACGTCCCAGACTCTATGGTCATTGAGGCATGCAAGAGCAGGATCCTCCCGGAAGAGCTCCACCGGAGGCTTTCCCGAAGCTGCCCCTCCTCCGCCGACGAGCTCTTCAATGTGCTCGAAAAGTACGCTCGGGCGGAGGAGGACGACCTCTGGAAGAAGAGCCAGGGGGCCCTCGCCCCCGCCGACGGGGGGCCAGGGACCCCCTCAAACGCCCCAGGCAGGGGGGCCGTAACGAGCCACGGCCTCGGGACACCTTCGTCCTCGAGGGCTGAGGCGGCTCCCGCGACCCCCCGAGGGGCAACCGCCCCTTCCCCAAGACGAAAGGCTGTGGGGGAGGACAGTCTTCCCGCGGCCGGGAAGGCCCCGCGGGGAGAAGCAGGGAAGGACCGTGGTGTACCTTCCACGGGTCCAGTACACATGCGACCCGAGAGTGCCACCAGCTGCTGCAGCACTTCGAGGCATTCCTCGACCAGCATGGGCGGGGGCGGGGGGGGGGGGGGGGGACTCCGGCCTCCTTGCCCCCTCAGCCGGCTGTATCGGCCCTTCCTGCTCCCGCGGGGGGACAGCAGGGACAGACGCAGGAGGGGGAGCCGTCAGAAACTCTCCCATTCCAAACTTCCCAGAGGCGTGGCGTGTCAATGTCATCGTGGGAGGGTCCGCCTCCGGGCGGAACTCTAAGCGCCAGCGTAAGGAGTATGCGCGCGAAGTCAAGGTGGTGGGGGTGCTGCACACGTCTCCGCCACCCAAGTGGTCGGACGTCCCCCTCACCTTCACGGCGGAAGACGTGCGCGGGGTTCGCTTCCCCCACGACGATGCGCTTATCGTCTCCGCCACCATCTACAACTGCCACCTGGCCCGCATCCTCGTGGATGGCGGGAGCTACGCCGATGTCCTCTACCTGAAAGCTTTTAGGGAGATGCAGGTGGATGAGAAGCTCCTGCAGCCCGCAGCAGGGCCCTTACAAGGATTCGTCCCGGGGAAGGCGATCCACCCCGTGGGGAAGGTAGACCTCCCCATGACGTTCGGCACCCCAGAGAACTACCGGACTGAGATGCTCCGGGTTGATGTGGTGGACCTCCCCTCCTCCTACAACGCGATCATGGGGAGGACCACGATCAACCTCCTGGGAGTTGCAACCCACCAAAATTACCTCTGCATGAAGATCTCCGGGCCTCATGGCGTGATCACCATCCAGGGAAACCAAGATGTGGCCAGCACTCTATACGAGCGCGCCGCCGCAACGATCGGGAGCGTCAACATCATTAAGGCACTCGGGGGGGAGGTCTCTCCCCCAGAACCAGAAGTCGCTGCGATACCTCCCGGGAGACCCCTCCCCAAGCCGCGTCCGGAAGAGGGCCTCCGAAAGGTCCTGCTGTCCCCGGACGACGGGGACAAAATCGTCCGGATTGGGGCGGAGCTCCCCAAGGAGCATGCAACACAACTCGCGGCCTTCCTGCGCGAAAACTCCGATGTTTTCGCGTGGAAGCCCTCGGACATGCGGGGCGTCTCCCGAAATGTCATCGAGCACAAGCTCGCGGTGACCCCCGGTCACCCCCCTATCAAACAGAAGCAGAGGAAACACTCCCTTGAATGCCAAGAGGCGATCAAGGTAGAGATCGCCCGACTCCGAGAGGCGGGGTTCATTCGGGAGGTCTTGCACCCTGAGTGGCTCGCGAACCCCGTCCTCGTGAAAAAGTCAAATGGCAAGTGGCGGATGTGCGTGGACTTTACCGACCTCAACCGCGCTTGCCCCAAGGACAACTTCCCACTCCCGCGGATTGACCAACTGGTCGACTCCACCGCGGGGTGCGAGTTGATGAGCTTCCTGGACGCCTACTCGGGCTACCATCAAGTCCGGATGGCGGAAGGGGATGAGGAAAAGACGAGTTTCATAACTCCCCTCGGAACCTTCTGCTACGTCCACATGCCCTTCGGGCTCAAGAACGCGGGAGCGACTTTCCAGCGGCTCATGGCGCTGGTCTTCAAGGACCAAGTCGACGATGTGGTCGTCAAAAGTGCCCGCGCGGCCGCCCACGTCGACGACCTAGTAGAGACCTTCCGCAACCTTCGCGCGTTTCGGCTGAAGCTTAACCCGTTTAAGTGCGCCTTTGGCGTGCGCGGGGGGAAGCTCCTGGGTTTCCTCGTGTCCAAACGGGGCATAGAGGCAAACCCCGAAAAGATCCTGGCGTTCCTGGACATGCCCCCACCGTGCTCCGTCAAGGACGTTCAGCGACTCGCCGGCCGCTTAGCCGCGCTGAGCAGTTTCGTCTCGCGGTCGGGGGAACGTGGCCTCCAATTCTTCAAGATCCTCCGGGGCATCGAGGGGTTCCATTGGACCCCCAAGGCCCAGAAGGCCTTCGACGACCTCAAGAAGAACCTCACGAGCCCTCCAATGCTTGTGAGCCCATCCCCCGAAGAGCCCTTGCTCCTCTACCTTGCCGCAACCCCGGTCGCCGTGAGAGCGGTATTGGTGAAGGAGCAAGGGGGGCAGCAGTGCCCCATGTACTACATGACTGAAGCCCTCCAAGGGGCGAAAACTTGGTACGAAGATCTGCTACACCCTCCTGATGGTGTCCCGGAAGCTTCGCCACTACTTCCTGGGACACCCCATCACCGTCCTGTCGTCCCTCCCCCTGGGGGAGGTGCTGCGGAACAAAGAGGCCACCGGCCGGAGAGGGAAGTGGGGGGCCGAGCTCGCCCCCTTCTCCCTTTCCCTCATAGGCCGCTCCGCCATCAAGTCACAGGTCCTCGCCGACTTCGTGGCGGAGTGGACTCCTGCCTCTGGGTCCGGGGACGAAGACCTCCCCGCGCCGCCCTGACGTAGTGACCATTGGACACTCATGTTCGATGGGTCGCTGTGTCTCGTTGGGGCCGATGCGGGAGTAGTCCTCCAGAGCCCCGAGGGGAGGGAACTCGAGCACGCGGCGCGGCTCGAGTTCCCCGCAACCAACAATGTCTCCGAGTACGAGGCTTTGCTCCTTGGGTTGCGCCTTGCGTGCTCCCTGGGGATCCGACGCCTCGTAGTTTGCCAAATGGACAAGTCTTACCTGTGCCATGGCGCAAACTTGAGCCTTTATTTGCAGGAGGTGCGTAAGATGGAGCGGCACTTCGACGACCTCGAGGCCCGACATATCCCACGAAGGGACAATGACCGGGCCGACGCCCTAGCCCGGGCAGCCAGCGCCGGAGAACCGCTCCCCAAAGGGGCCTTCCTGGAGATCATCGCGAAGCCCTCGGTGGCCTCCCCGGACACGGGCGACGAGCCTCGCGTCTCAGAGGTCGCCGAGATCACTCGGACTCCGTCATGGATGGACCCCCTCATCTCCTTCATCAAGGGGGAGGGGGACCCTCCCAACGAGACCGAAGCTAAGCGCCTCCGGGCCAAAGCCTGGGCATACCTCCTGCTGGAGGGGAAGCTCTACAAGCAGGGGGCTTCCGCCTCCTCCATTGCCTCCCATGGCCGGAGGGACTCCAGCTTCTCGAAGACATCCACGCGGGGAGCTGTGGCTCTCACCTAGTCCCACGTGCCATCGCGGCGAAGGCTCTCCGGCAGGGCTTCTACTGGCCCACGGTGATGCGCGACGCGCGAGACCTTGTCTCCGCATGCGAGGCTTGCCAGAAGATGGCCAAGGGTTCGAACCTCCCCATATAGCGCTGCAGACTATCCCCATCACTTGGCCCTTCGCGCGCTGGGGGATGGACCTCCTAGGGCCCTTCCCCCCAGCGCCTGGAGGATACAAGTATGCGGTGGTCGCAGTCGACTACTTTACCAAGTGGGTAGAGGCTGAACCCTTGGCCAGCATCACGTCCCGGGCTGTTCAGCAGTTTTTTGGAAAAACATCGTTTGTCGTTTTGGTGTCCCCCGGGAAATTACTGTTGATAACGGGACCCAATTCGACTCGGCTTATTTCCGGGAATTCTGTGAAGGCCTGGGGCTCGTCAACCACTTTGCCTCAGTGGCCCATCCCCGGAGCAACGGGCTGTTGAGAGGGTCAACAGCGTAATCCTACAAGGGTTACGTCGACGACTCGAACAAGCCGCTTCTAAGCGGGGTGCATGGGCAGAGGAGCTCCCCAGCATCCTCTGCTCCGTGCGCACGACTCCGAGCTGGGCGACGGGGCGTACCCCCTTCTCTCTGGTTTATGGGGCAGAGGCAGTCCTCCCCCCGGAGGTTGGCTTTCGGTCGCTGTGAGTCAAGCTCCTAGATGGAGCTACGACCGCAGCGTACCAAGCCAATGAGGCGAATCAGCGGCTGGAGATCGATCTCGTGGAGGAGGAACGCGACGGAGCCCTCCTCCGCCACGCCATCTACGAGCACGAGATGGCGCGCACATACAACCAGTGCGTGCGCGAGAGGGCTTTTCTCCTTGGGGACCTTGTCCTCAAGCGCGTCACGGACCCCCAAGCCCAGGGAAAGCTCTCCCCCAAATGGGAGGGCCCCTACAGGATCTCCGCGGTCCTGGGCTCGGGGGCTTACAAGCTCTCCAACCTTCAAGAGCAGGAGCTGAAGCACACGTGGAACTTGCTTTTACTTTGCAAGTTTTACGTCTAGCCCACACGGGCTAGTCCCCTCCCCCGGAGCGTTTACGCCGGAGGGGGAAGGGGGACCTTGTACTCACTATCCCCTCCCCCGGAGCGATTGCGCCGGAGGGGGAGGGGAGACATTGTAATCACCGGTACCTCCCCTATCGCGACTTCGCGGGGGAGGCGTTGTATTTTGTTTCATTGTCAATACAACTGGATTTTTTCTTCAACTCTGTCTCAATGCAGGTTCTTTACATTACCGCCTCTAACGGCGATGCCCTCCCCGCGAGGAAGTGGGCTCTCATGACCCAAGAAGTCCCTCCTGTAGGGCGGCTCACGATCACCCCTCGTGGACTGAGGGTGTAAGCGGCAACCCGGTCCTCAGGGACCGTGGTAACGAGTCACTTTGGGAGACTAGTCCCCTACCCAAACACTCAAACCCATCATCGGGCACATACCCCTCCGGGAGTTGATAGTCTCCCTAGTGGGATGGATTTCTTGGATATTCCTTTCCCGGAGACCTTATTCCCGGCTCCCCGTTTTGACGGTGACCGGATGATTGTCTACAGGAAAAATTATCTCCGAAAATTTTGACAGGGATTTCTTGGATATTTCTTTCCCGGAGACCTTATTCCCGGCTCCCCGTTTCCACGGCGACCGGACGATTGTCTCCCGGAAAAATTCTCCAAACATTTCATCTCAGGTTTTTGGACATTTTTTTTGGAGACATTATTCCTGGCTCCCCGTTTTCACGGCGACCGGACGATTGTCTCCTGGAAAAATTTCCCCCGGAAACCTCGTCTTGGAATTTTTTAACTTGGAAAAATTCTTGTCATGGGCCTTCATCCCGGGAGCTTGTCACCCCCACAACGCGCGGAGCTACCCTCCGGCCCGCTGTGGGGGGGGGGATAAGGAGCCTCCGAGAGTCGTCCGGACCATCCAAGAAAAAGAGCAAACTTAGCTCTATCTTATCAAAAGAAAATTCTCAAAGCAACAAGCAAATACAGCTTTATTGATCATTCAACTGGAAGACATCTTCCCCCTCCGGTGGGCGTCAGAAACGGTACAACCCGGGCTATAACCCGGGAATTCTCTACGTCCTAAGGCTCCTACGCCTAATAGTCTCGGAGGTCCTCCGATAGCTCCCGGGTAAGGTCCCGGTACAACCCGCGTATGCGGCGCTGAGCTTCCCGGAGCAGGTCCTCGGGCCAATACTCGTAGCCCGCCGGTGGAAGTATCTGAAGAGGGGGGATCATCTAGGGCCCCGGACGCGGAGGGGATAGTTCGGCGCGATGATTATCGAAGTTATCCAAGTGCCACTCCAGATGCCATCGCAACCGGATCGGCTCCCGGACAACGTCCCCGCTGCATTCCCCGGAGAAGAGGCTCAACAAGATTAAAGCGGCTTGGGCATCCCCAGGGGGCACCTGCCGGGGCTCAAAGGCCTCGCCCCCGGGGAACTTCCTCTGGACCTTCGCCCGGGAGTAGCCTCTCGGGAAACCTGGTAACATTGTATTCATTCAAGACTTAGAAAAATTTTTAATTCCATTGCATTTCAAAAATGTCTTTTTACAAGTGTCCGGGGCTTCTTCTAAGAAGCGACCGGGAACAAAATTCTAAGAAAGCAAAAAGGGGTCCTATCTAAGACTCGGGGGAGGCTCATACCTGATCATTGGTGTCCTCCCCCAGGTGGGCTTCCGCTGGGGCCGGGGCATCCGCTCCCGGAGGCGCCGGTGCCGGGAACCTCACCCGGACGATCCGGTCATAGAAGCCCCCGGCGAGCTGCTCCACCTCCCGGCGCGAGGGCTCGAAAAACTCCGGGAAGCTCCAGGGGATGCGGCCCCCAATTGCCCGGGCGCCCACCCCCCGGTGCTCCATGAGCCCGCCCGCGGCCGCCACCACGGGGATTGCCCGGCCTCGCGCCCGGGCATCCACGGCCTCCGGGATCACAGAGACTTGTGCGTTAAGAAAACGCACAGCCTCCGTGAAGGTGGCCGGGGCCACCTCGGAGTTGCTCCCAGAGCCAAGGCTCACACCAAGGCCCTCGAGGGCCGAGCGGACCGAGCGGCCTGCGTCCATCACCGCCCGGACGCTCGAGCCCTCGAGCTCCCGGAGGGCTTCCTCCTTCGCCTTGGCCTCCCGCCGGAGACGGTCATTGGCGGTCTCGGAGGGCATCATCCCACTGCTCTAAGAAAGCGACGGCCCTCTCCTCCACCTCCTTCAGTAGCTGGCCGACGCGCTACTCAAGGCCCCATGTAATGGCCGCCTCCTACAAACTCAAGAGTTAGAAAAAATTCGGGTTTAGGAGACCGAAAGAAAGCGCCCACCGGTTCAGGTAAGTACCTGGATTTGGAGAGATTGAAGCTCCCCAAAATGCTCGTGGAGCGTCCCCTCCAAGACATAGGCCCGGACCTTCCGGGTCTGCAGGCCCTCCGCGTAGCGGTTGACCTCCCTTGCGGAAAGCAGGGGCGTCTCCCTCCCGGTGCCGGTCCCGTCGCGGCCGATGACGGGCCCCTAGACTTGAGTGCCTGGCATAATGTGAGCCGGGGTGGCGCTGGTCGGCGTCTTCATCGCCGATGAGGTGGCCTCTGATGAGGTGGCCGAGGAGCTCTTGGAGGGGGTCCCTCCCCGGGGAGCGATCATGAGCCCCTTCCCCTTCCTGGGCTGCGGGGCCCTCGGGACCTCCACCTCCTGAGGGGCCTCATAAACCGAGGGGCTCCCCCCTCGTCTACCGGCCACTCCACCCACGGGGGCGAGGTCTCCGCGAACCTCACCTCCGGCCTCTCCAGCTCCAAAGGAGCCGGGGCCGTCGGGAGGGTTGTCCCCGAAGCCGGCGAGGGGGCGTAGTCCACCGAATCGGACGCCTCCCCGCCCGCGGCCGGTCCCTTCCCCCGAGCCTCGGCGGGGCTCTCCGGGGGAGGGGGAGTTGCTTTCTTCTGGGCCGGCGCCCGGGCGAGCCCGGTCCCGGGGATCTCATCCTGGGCTTTCACCGGCGTCAAGGCCGGCGTCGTCGACGGGCCGGGGGCTTTTTGAACCCTGGCCTTCTTTGGCTCAGAGCCCCCGGCAGCCTCCTTCCCCCGCTTGTGCGAGCCGGGGGTAGGGAGGGGCTTCCTTTCCGGTAGCTTTAGCTCGAAGGCCTCGGCTACCAGGTTCCGGGGAAGGCCCTCCCCCACGACGCGCACGATGCGCTCGTGCTCGTCGGCGAAGTACCTCCCCAGGAGGTTCTCCGCCTTCTCCCCGGCCGCCGGGTACTGCTGGACTGCGAAAGGTAAGAGTTAGAAAAATTTGCAAATCAAATGAACCAGGTCATCGGGAACTTACGTCGGATCACCGATTTCACCGGGGGCCGTTGGTCCGGGCACATCCCGATCCCCCTCCTCCCGCTCGAGAAGGGGGAGATCCTCAAGAGCATCATCTCCTCGGCGGCGTCCCGCATAGAGTGGACACCCCGGGAGGCGACAACCTTTCCGAGGAGCCTCAGCTCCTCCTCCGTGCACACCGGGGGCTTCGGGGCGGACGACCGGCTGTAGGTGGGGGCCTCCGGGGAATACACCACCTCGTCGTCCCGGACCCGGAGGTAGAACCACCTCCGGATCCAGTCACTCTAGTGGTCTCGGGAAGCCGCCACCGAGTACTCGGCTACCCGGGACGGTAGCATCTGGACCATCACCGAGCCGAAAGTCCCCCCCTTCACCATGTGGGAGCTCCTCGCCACCGGCTAGTAGAAGTACCAGAAGGCTCGCAGCGTGGGCTCCCGTCCGGTCGCCGTCTCGAAGATCCATATGAATAGCCCATCCGGACGATGGCGTTCGGCGTGAGGTGGTTCAGAGCCACCCCATACTCCTTCAAGAACTCCCAGAGCAATGGGTGCACCGGGAGCTGGAGCCCCGCCTTGAAAAAGGCCTCGAAGGCCACAATCTCTCCGAGCCTGGGGCGGGGAGCTCCGTCTTTCTTCACGAGGATCCGGACGTCCCCGTCCGCGACAACTCCCCGGTCGATCAGGGACTCTAAGTCTCTGGTCGTAAACTCGGAGGCCCAAAGGAAGTTCGGAGTGACTTCCTCCGGGGGCACCTCCGTGGTCTTCGCTCGGCCCTTGGGTGCCATCAGGTTTTTTCCGGTGGCTAAAGCTTCCGGGAACTGGAGGGACCTAAAGGTTCCAGAGGCTAGGCTCCCGGGAACTAACTACCGGAAGAGGGCTACCGGGAGAGGGCTACCGGGAGAGCTAAGGGCGCTGGAGTTTGGAAAATTCGGAATGAGCTCTCCGGGCCCCCCAAGGCCCTATTTATAGAGGCGAAGCGCGGCCCAGATGGGCGCCATGTGGCACTTTGCAGTACATCCATGCCGTTGAAATTCAAACCGCGCGTGGGAAACGAAGGGACGGGCTCGTGGAACGAGGTGCCGGTTCGAACCGCGAGCGGCATTAATGGCCAAACGGCGCGGTAGTGAACGCGCGACACGAAAACCGAAGCGACACGGTTCCGATAGCAATGACCATTGCTTGTCTCCGGAACTCTGTAGTATAGTCCTGGACAGATTGGTAGTGCCGTTGGTATAATTGGTGCCAACGATCCCATCTCTCCTCAAGGTAACTCATCGAATAGAATTCTTGTCACAGGAGTCATTTGAATTGACCCCATGCAAGGTCATCAGCTTCACCACTGGCGACAAGGGCCTTCCACCATGTCTTGGCCTGGTTCTTCATCTTCAAAGGTGCGAACTTCACCTTTTGAGCACTACTGAACCCTTTTAGGTCAAAGTAGATCTCAAGTTGGTCAATCCAAGAATCCAGCTTCTCGACATCAATCACCCGATCATATATGGGTATATCAATCTTAGCGTCGACCTTAAAAGATCCAATGGCTAAGGAGGTGTTGGCGAGGTCGTCGACCTTATGGTCGTCTTCATATTCATCTTTGTCTGCCCTGTGCAAGCCTTCACCAATCTTCACACCATTAGCCTTGCCTTTTGAAGCATCAACATCAAAAGGTACAGCCATGGCCTGCCACTTAATCCAAGCAAGCACAGTATCCATGTCGGTGGAGAGCTTAGCCACTTGTTCGGCTAGGTTAGCTTGAACGGAGGTATCGTCAAACATCTTCGGAGACGCGACTGTAGGAACCATCGCATTATCGCCTGGAGTTTCGCCAGAGGTTTTGTAACCCTGGCGAGTCTTCACCATCCACAGGACAGGATAGTTGTTTTGATACCAACTTGATTTGTTTTAGACCTAGCCTTGGTTTTCGCACTAAGCTCGCCTAGATGCTAATATACGGAATTATGGGATCTTACTAGGAATTACCGAAACCCAAAGGTTGATTGAAAAACATAGCTCAAAGTAATTGCACAACTCTTTATTTCAAAGAGGGCTTGTACATGTCGAACGTTAGGATGCACTCGCCTAGGTTGATCAATGAACTATAAGTGTCTAAGACTTAAATAAGTTCTATGACTCTTCGATGGTATTCGATCTGATCTATGTAAATGTAGATACTTAGGTAGATAATCTAGCTATCCTATTACAGAGTATTTATAGTCCAATCGTATGAATACGTATCAGACTTACAAGGTCGCCGATCGTTTCGAATTGAGGTTGCGAAACCTTACAAGGTCGCCGATTGTTTCCAAACACGACTAAGGTTGCAAAGCCTTTCCTTGGTCGGGATTATGTTCCGGACTCGACCTGAAGGACCCGAAGATCCTCCCAGATCATATCTAATCTTGTTAACTGCCCTATGTATGAGGAAAAAATTTGCAGCGTGGATGATATAGAAGAAGTCCTAGAAGAGGAGTCACCACTTCGTCTCACTTTTGAAGAAGGCACATATGAGATATTCGATAACAAAAAAACGACAACAGCGAAGAAGATGAACAAAACAATGACGAACAAACAAAAGAACCATCCAAAGAGGACATCTTGGATTCCGATATCACAGGTAAGGAAAAGGTAAGTAAACATACACCTAAAACTCTTCCTTCCTCGCTGAAATATGTGTTCTTGGATGATGACTAGATGCAACCTGTCATTGTTAATGCAAACTTGACCAATTCACAATTAGAAAAATTGATTTCTTTACTTCGTGTGCATCACAATGCTCTTGGTTATTCAATTGATGATATCAAAGGGATTAGCCCTGAAATTGGCATGCATTGGATCTCTCTAGTTGATGAAACTAGAACCTCCATTGAGCGTCAACGAAGACTAAATCCAAACATGAAAGAAACTGTCAAAGCTGAAATTTTCAAATTGTTAGATGTGGGTATATCATATACCACATTTCTGATAGTAATTGGGTTAGTCCTGTTCATGTAGTTCTAAAGAAAGGAGGTATGACCGTGGTTAAGAATGCTAACAACGAGTTGATCCCTACTAGACTTGTTACTGGATGGTGCATGTGCATTGATTATCATAAATTGAATAGAGCCACTAGGAAGGATCATTTTCCATTACCTTTCATTGATCAAATGTTGGAAAGATTGGCTAAACATGCTTATTTTTGTTTACTTGACATGTATTCAGGATTCTTTCAAATCCCAATTCATCCCGATGATCAAGATAAGACAATGTTTACATGTCCTTTTGGTACTTTTGCTTACCGGCAAATGCCATTTGGGTTATGTAACGCACCTGCAACCTTTCAAAGGTGTATGATGGCTATCTTTTGGGATTTAATTGAGGAAATAATGGAAGTCTTCATTGATGACTTTAGCATCAATGGTTCATATTTCGATGCTTGCCTACAAAATCTTTCTTGAGTCTTAAGTAGGTGCGAAGAAGTCAACCTTTTGCTAAATTGGGAAAAGTGCAAATTCATGATTCAAGAAGGCGTGGTACTTGGCCACGTAATTTCTGAACGAGGGATTGAAGAAGACAAGGCAAAAATTGAGGTCATAGCAAGTCTTCCACCACCAATGAACGTGAAAGGCATACACAGTTTCTTGGGACATGCAGGTTTTTACCGTCATTTCATTAAGGAATTTTCCAAAACTGCTAAACCTCTCACTCATTTTCTTGGTAAGGATGTACCTTTTGATTTTGATGATAAATGTCTTGATGCTCTTAATCAATTGAAACATGCATTAACTAGTGCTCCCATCGTACAACCTCCAAATTGGAAAGAATCTTTTGAATTGATGTGTGATGCTAGTGATTATGCGATTGGTGTTGTTTTAGGGCAAAGAACAAACAAGATTTTACATGCTATATACTATGTAGGCAAGACTTTGGATGATGCTCAAAGTAATTACACTACGACTGAAAAAGAATTACTTGCTGTAGTATATGCCCTAGATAAATTTTGTCCATATTTAATTGGTTCAAAAGTTATTGTGCATACTGATCATGCTGCTCTTAAGCATCTTTTGATCAAGATAGAAACCAAGCCACGACTTGCACGATGGATTCTAGTACTACAGGAATTTGATTTGGAGATCAAAGAGAAAAAAGGTAATGAGAACGTCGTCGCTGATCATCTCTCGCGACTCTTGATTGACACCACCGATGTTCACATCAATGACGCTCTACCAGACGAGCACCTTTACTGGATTCAACAAGAACCATGGTATGTGTCGACAATTCGGACTCGGAGTCCTCAGCCGAACTTATGCAAAATTTGTAATTGTGAGACCTTTCAAGATGACCCTCTGGGAAGGTATGTAGAACAATGGTGAACAGGAGCACAGAGAGATTTATACAGGTTCGGGCCCTCGATGGTGGGAGTAAAAGCCCTACGTCCTGTTAGGATTTCACTATATGAGATAAAGCTTTACAAATTAGCAGGGAGAAACCTTCACAGGCGAAAGTTTTCCCTATGTAAATGTACAAAAAGAAACTACAGGAGGCTTGTAAGTATTGTCTAATCTAAGCCGTAGACTTGGCTGTTTAAGTGGTCGAGATATCTTGTATCTCACTTATGTCAGGGGTCTTGTTCTTCCAAATGTCTTGGATCCTCTATTTGATGTACTTTGCCACCTTTTTATACTAGTTGAAAGGGTGCCAAATGAAGAAAACTGCATCAAACGGTTGGATGCGGTTTCTGGAGAACCGCTGTTAACTTCCACGGAGGTTATTAACACGTGTTAATCATGAATAACCGCATATAATAACCTCTGACGGTTGGTCTTCAACGTGGAGGAATCCTCGGGATGTTTGGAATATCCTGACATAAGGATAACCGAATAAACTCCAAGCACCCTGGTCGAGAACGTTCTGACCGCGGAATGTGGGCTGACCGCACAACATCCCGGATATCCAGCCCGCGTATAGCATACAAACTTCTGACCGCGCAAGGCTGTCGGTCTGATCGCACGAAACCCGCGATCTGATCGCGTAAAGCTTGCGACCTCATGGTGATGCCCCTCAGAATAGCTTGAGTTCGCATCGCCAGATAAATGTCTGGTTCGAACCTGTCTTGAACCAAAAGTTTATTAGAAGTGACCCGGGTGTCAATCCTCGTCAGCTAGCCCCCAAATTCGAAGAAAACGAAGAGACGTGTTTATTTCGAATTTTAAAACCATGCATTGGATTTTTAACCCGACTCTTCAATTTTTCCACTTAGTGGCGCACTAAGTGAAAACGGTTGGTTTCCCAAGACGGGTTCTGACATTATGTGACGGGCAATGATAGCGCCGTAGAACTGTTTTTATCTCGAGGTAAAATTGTAAATGCTTTGACGAAACCCGAGGCGCCTGGAATGCAAACCGTCACCCAGGCGGCTATAAATACCAGGCTCTTGGATTTGTAAAACTCCACAATTTCCCTCCACGCCTAAGTCCTTTTCTTGTTATCCTACCTCCTTCCTTTTCACATACTCCTCCCAATGGCAGATCACGATATCATCGAGATTGAGAGTGATGAAGGGGAAATTGTCGAACAAAGGCATCAAACGATCGAAGTCCTGTCTCCCTTAAGGAAGAAACCCAAGGTCGACGAAGGATCTTCCAGTGGAATAAAGGTGAAGAATGTAGCAAGTTTCTTTCTTCCTTCAGTTCCTTTGACCCTCCCCGTTCATGCCTCTCGGCAAGTTAGGCCTTTATCCTTAGAGAAAGATCCCATCACATCCAATTCTCCCATTCTTTTGGGTGATCAACATCCTGGTCGGCAAGCGGTGATTATCCCTCGATCAGATGATTACCATATTGGGTTGGCGAAGCAATCTTCTGATGGGAAGGTTGCTCTTCCACCATATGATGATCTTCCTCCCAAGATGGGTGTATTAACGGGTTATGCACCGGGACAGGTAACAATTCTTCTCCCCTTTTGCTGATAATCATAGTTAGTGTGACTAACTTTTGCAAAATGCAGGAGGTAGGAGGCTCCAGCGATCAGCCTTCTGCTGCTCCATCTCTTCCTCCCGGACAGACTCTTCTGGAACAGAAGAATGCCCTGGAGAAGAAGACCGAGGAGATGGCCTCGAAGATTCTGCGTCTAGCAGAATGTCTTGATCGATCCCGAGAAGAGGCGCACCATTTCCGTCGAGAGAGGGACTTCGCTCAGCAACAGCGAGAACTCTCTGACTTGATTAGGGACAATAGTGCGTCTGTTGTTAGGGACGATGTAGATAGACTTAGGGTAGTTGCTAGTTCCCTGGGGGTTGCCAGTGTAAATCCTACTGACAACAACATGTCCCTTGGGGAACTTTGTAAACTTCTTTCGGAGCAAGTCGACGTTTTGATCGACTGTATCCCTTTTGTATGTAAAGAATGTAAGAAATAAAAGTTTCTTATTTCTCATGAATATTCTTCACATCTTCTGTGCGAAAATATAGCCATAAATTTTATGTTTGCGACCATTCATACACAGGAAACTTTAGTTCTGCGATCAGAATCGCGTTTAAGAAAAAAGCACCGCGACCTGCCCTGATTCCGTGATCAGTTTCAGAGCCACGGTCAAAACTAAAGTGCGACCAGAGTTGGAACTCGGTCAGGCTGTCACTCCGATTAGAATCGAAGTTTTAGCCTAAAACACGATTTCAATAAAACCATAACCCAATTAGAAACATTTCAGTACGTCAAAAATTGAGTTGCATGATTTTTTCGAAAAAAATGTTCAAAGTATAAAAAGGAAAAACGTCCTCTGAAAAGTACTGAAAATTTTTCAGTCCTTTTGCACTTTCAGTTTCCAAAACAAAGAAGTCTTTTTGTTTCAGATCCGACGCCTGAATACTTTATCGGGTCCTTCAGAGACAGTATCCATTATGGGAAATGAATAAAGCATTCAATGGAACGTTTGAAATGAGCCGCTTACTCATTAATGCGTCGCCTTGGGTCTATAAAAGGAGCAGATGTCTTTTCAAAGAAGCCACACAGCCAAAACCCTCATTATTCCCGCCGCACAAAACCCTCATTTTCTTCAGCCTTCGTCTTCCCAAAATCGCCAGCTTTCCCTTTGATTCTCCACCAAAGATGGCGTCCTGGAGCCGATCCATCCATCATGCCGAGGAGAGCCTAGTGGCGTTAGAGAAGGAGGAGATCCTTCCTTCGCGGTTGCTTATCAACTGGCGGCCTGCGGAGAAGGACCAAGAAACTCCAACCGTCCAAGAGGGCTAGTTGGTGGTTTTTGAGGAGTACCTGCGCTGCGGGTTCCGATTCCCTGAGAGTCGGTTCCTCAAGGATGTCCTTGAGCACTATGGGTGGGAACTGATCAACCTCCACCCCAACGCGATGCTGATCCTTGCGGTATTCCAGCATCTTTGTGAAGCGTTCGTCGGAATACATCCCAGCGTGGATCTTTTCCGGCGATTCTACTTTTTGGCGTGGTCGAAGAGCACCAACGCCGCCGGATGCATCTACTTTCGGCTAAGGGACAAAAAGGAGTATCCCTCCCCACCCCTGCGAGATTCTATGCACGGGTGGCACCAAAGGTGGTTTTACTGCTCTCCACCATCCGAAAGCAGTCTATGGTTTGAAAACTCGCGACCGGAGAAGTCGAGCGAGTTAGATGTTCCTCCGGCGATGAACTCGGAGCTTTCGAAGCATGCCGAGGTGATTCTTCACTTAGTCAATCAAGGATTGACGGCTCGAGACATTATTCGAGACTTCGTGAAGAATCGGGTGAGTCCTCTGTGTGAAAGGGCTCATCCGGCGTGGGAGATTAGGTCCATGGCGGATAGCACCCTGGACTACAGTCAAGGTATTTATTTTTTTGGCACTGAGCTTTCTCATTCTTGAATTGTGCAAATTCTGACTTGAGTTTGGGAACAGTCCTGCCTTCATCCGAAATTGAAAGGCGGACCAATTCCCTCCTTAGGGCCTACAATGCAGATGTAGAGGGCCCTAAGGGATCGCCTCGTCCACAGAGTCTAATTCACGCCGGCGACGATCTTAAACAGGAGCGCCGAAAGGTACATCCTCTATCTGACCTCCATTTTTTAGATCTTATGCATGTCCAGCGTTTAAACATTTTCATCGAAATGTGAATCAGCTCCTAGGAAGGTTTGCCGAGACGACTTTCCCGAGTGAGAACGTAGGTTCTCATGGGAAGCCAACGGTAAAGAACGTGAAGAAGGTCTCCCAAAGACCCAGGACAAAGAGTCCTACCTCCAACAAGGCCAGGCCAAATCCCGGGGAAGGGTCTTCACGGAGCGTTCCTCCTACCGCAAGAAAGACGGCGGTAAGATATCGCATCCCTTCTGTTTTACCAAGCACAGGTTGGGATCACTTCTTCGTCGTACAGGGAGAGGGGAGCGAGGAGGAAGAGGATGACGTTCCTCTGATCCTTCGGAGGAGGAAGATCACGGATCTCCCATCCGGCGATGCCCCAAGCTGCCCCGCAGAGACCACTACTACCGAAGAGGTGGTCGTGGCAGATCCTGCGACCACCGAAAATCTTGTGGTCGCGGGTGACCACCCAATTCCTGAAGCCCCCGTGACTTCAGGATCGGTTGTCTCTGTTCCTCTGGTCGAAAGGACGACCACGGTAAGGATTCCTCTCTGTCATTCTTTTTATGATTCCTTCTGTATGTTTGACAAATTAATGTTCACACAGGGAGAAGAGCTTCTCCCTGTGACTACTGCGAGTCCCAGGGGGAAAATCCTCCTCCTCTGCAGACAGAGGGGGAGGTAGTTGAGCAAAGGCCGGTTGTGGAGGCTCCAGCGACCCAGGAGTTGCCAAGGCCTTTGGATGTAGCCCCACCAGCCAGTACGGTAGCCCAGGTAAAGACCTTGCTTTTTGTCTCTATCTTTTCCTTAGAAATATGCTCATAGCTGAACACATCTTGGGGGGAGCTACCTTGTTTGCCATGAGGAAGGCAAGAACCGATGATGGTTCTTCTTCCCAAGGGGAACCTTCCCAGAAATCTCAGGAACGAATGGGATTTCAAATAAGGTAAGAACCTTGAATTGGCAATAATCTTAAAAAAAAACTGCTTAAATTGCCTTTCTTGTCAGGCAAAGAAAGACGGCGCCCAGCTCTTCAACCGCCTCCGGAGGGGTTGAAGTCGCAGCTGGTACAGGAGCTTCCAACGAAGAACGCTCCACCCCTGTGGTCCAGGAAGTCGTCCAGACCGCAGGGGAAGGAATAAATGCAGGGACCCGGTCACCACCGATGACTACTGGGGTTAGCGCCCAGCCGGTGCATGTACAGGCTAGCATCGGAGGCTGCGTGTGACAAGGTGGGTTTCCTCGACCCAGAGAAAATAAGCCTCACGATGCTAGAGCAGGACGCCGCGCACGCTGAGCAGTACATATCCAGCGCGCTGATGGCGCAGCAGGACAGGGACTTCATTCTGGTGCCGTACCACCAAAGGTTAGTGCATTTCGTACTAATTTAACTCAATCTTGTATGTTACACCTGAGATGTACTTTGAGCTAGCGGTCCTCTTTTATGTACAATGCAGGGGCCACTGGATCCTCATCGTGATCTGTCCGCCGAGGAACGAGGTGTACTACCTCGATTCGATGCGTGACAGATTATCGATGGAATATGTGCTCAAGGGGAATATGGAGGCGTAAGTAACTTATATGTTTGATTTAAATTTTGACCTCACTAGCTAATGATAATACATTAACTGGCAATACTAACTGAAATGCAGGGCTTTTGATAAATATGTGTCCGCTGGAGGGAGGCATGCCGCACCGCAGGGCTCCGTACTAGCTTGGAAAGAATATGAGGTACTCACGAGACTTTTTGTTTATGCTTAATTAGTTTATGGAAACAATATATAGATAACATGTCTTCGCATATGCAATTATCTCAGTGCCATCAGCAGCCGCAATTGTGGGAATGCGGGTTTTATGTGCTGCGCTACATGTACGACCTAGTGCGGACAAACTTTTCCCGATTCCCCCAGGTAAGCATCGATAGCTAACTCAAATTTCAAAAATGGGTGTCACGTTCTAAATTAGGATCGAAGTTAGTTACTCAGTATGCACACATGCTTGCAGATCGCCATGTTGAAAGACCAATATGAAAATGCAAAGATTATATATCTTCGACAAATCTGGGCACAATATGTCATGGAGGAAGTAGCGCCCAACCATCCAGCATGACAATTTTCTCCTTTTCGTGTACTCTGCATAGACTGTTTATATACATGTGAATAAATATATATATGTGAATAAATGTCCACATTGGATTGCAATCTGTATTTGTCCATACATATGTGAATAAATGTGAATAACTGCCTAATGTGTCAATTTGTTCTGTGAATTTACCTTGCATCTGTACTGTATTGTGTATCCAATCTATACTGTATTTCATCTGTACTGTATATGTGAATGTACTGTATTGTGAATGCAAGTACTGTATATGTGAATGCTCGATCGGTAAATTCATCAACAACCGAGAGACTACTGTACTTTTTTCTATCAGTACAATCAAAATTAACCGTTAGAAGAGTGTGACCTTTCCTGCCGGTGAACTCATACATATCCGATATAGTACTAAGCTTTTTTCTGTCGGTAATCTTGTAGTTAACCGTTAGAATAGTGGTACTTTTCAAACCGCTGGCGACGAGTTTTCTATCGGTAAACTTGTAAGATGCCGATAGAATAGTATGATTTTTCCTATCGGTAAACTTGTAGTTAACCGTTAGAATAGTGGTACTTTTCAAACTGCTGACGACGAGTTTTCTATTGGTACAATCCAAATATACCGATAGAATAGTATGATTTTTTTTGTCGGTAAACTTGTAATTAACCGTTAGAATAGTTGTACTTTTCCAACCACTGACGACGAGTTTTCTATCGGTACACTCCTAATATGCCGATAGAATATTATGATTTTTTCTGTCGGTAATCTTGTAATTAACCGTTAGAATAGTGGTACTTTCCCTGCCGCTGGACGTAAGACTACGACGGGTTTTCTATCGGTAGATTCATAATATGCCGATAGAATAGTGAACTTCTTCTGTCGGTTATTTACTGATAGAAAATGTTCAGTCTTGTTCTATCGTGTCTATCTCTATCGGTACAAAAACCGATAGTAGAAGGGTGTTTTTTACCGATAGAAGACTGCATTTCTGTACTAGTGACTCCAGCCCCCGAGTGTTGAAAACTACGGGAGCCGTCAAAATACATTGTCCAATAATCGGGGCACTCCAGTTCCTCTGCCAACTGCACGGGTGGCTCAGGGTTGGTCCATTCGACCACAAAGTCGGCCAAAACCTGAGACTTAACCGCCGTGCGAGGGGTGAAATGGATCTCGAAGGCACCGAGTTCGACCGCCCATTTGGCGATTCGACCAGATTTCTCTGGGTTGCGGACAATATCCCCCAAAGGAAAAGAGGAGGGTACTGTGATCTTGTGTGCTTGAAAGTAATGTCGTAGCTTACGGGAAGCCATCAGTAGCGCGTAAAGTATCTTCTGGACCTCAGGGTAGCGCTCCTTAGGACCATGAAGTACTTCGCTCACATAGTAGACTGGTCTATGTATTCCTCCCCTATCCGCGATCAGAACGGCACTGATCGCGTGTGGTGTGGCCGCCAGGTAAAGAAGTAACGGTTCTCCTTTGTCGGGAGACACCAATACTGGCGGACTGGATAAATATGCTTTTACCTCCTGGAATGCTTTTTCGGCCTCATCCGACCATGTGAAGTTATGATGCTTCCGCAAGGCTTTGAAGAAAGGCAATCCCCTTTCGCCTAATCGCGATATAAAGCGACTTAAAGCCGCCATGCGACCAGCCAGGTGTTGAACATCCTTCATGGTCGAGGGCGACCTCATTTGTTCAATAGCCCTGATTTTCTCAGGATTAACTTCAATGCCCCTAGAACACACAAGGAAACCAAGGAGTTTTCCTGAAGAAACCCCGAAAGAGCATTTCTCCGGGTTTAATTTTATTCCAAAGCGATTCAAATTACAGAAGGTTTCAGCGAGATCGTCCAAATGAGACAATCTCTTGGTACTTTTTACAACTAAATCGTCTACATATGCTTCGAGATTACGCCCTATCTGGGAAAGAAAGGTCTTTTGCATCAAGCGCTGGTACGTGGAACCTGCGTTCTTGAGACCGAACGGCATTCTGACGTAGCAGTACGTGCCGAACGGGGTGATGAATGCAGTCTTCTCTTCATCATCTTCTGCCATGCTAATTTGATGATATCCTGAGTAAGCGTCCAGAAAACTCATCAGTTCGCAACCCGCAGTCGAGTCGACCAGCTGGTCGATGCGGGGAAGGGGAAGTCATCCTTCGGACAGGCAGAGTTGAGGCTAGTGTAGTCGACACACATGCGCCACTTGCCATTTGACTTGCGGACCATGACCGGATTGGCGAGCCAGTCCGGGTGATCCACTTCGCGGATAAACCCAGCTTGTAAGAGTTTGTCTAACTCTTCTCGGATGGCTTCCTGTCGGTCAGTGGCAAAACACCTGAGCTTTTGCTTTATTGGTCGTTGTCCAGGTCGAATTGCTAACCTGTGCTCAATTACTTCCCTTGGGACACCGGGCATGTCGGACGGTTTCCACGCAAACATGTCTTCGTTAGCCCGGAGGAAAGCAATGAGGTCGAGTTCCTATTTGTCATCCAGGGCTGACCCAACCCGAATTGTCTTGGATGGGTCATCTGGGTACAAAGGAACTTGTTTGAGTTTCTCATCTGGTCGAGGAGCAGCCTTGATCGCATCGGTGGCAACGATGGCGACCTGAGCGTCCCGGAGGGGAAATTGATCGACCATCTCCAAAGATAGCCGGTCGCACGTGAGTGCCACGTTGCGACTACCTCGGACCGAAATGACACCTTTGGGGCCGGGCAATTTCCCGCACTGATAAGCATAGTGCGTTGCCATCATGAACTTAGCAAGAGTCGGCCTGCCAAAGATTGCATTATAAGTTGAATCACAATCGATTACATCGAAAGTAACCAATTCTGTTCGGAAGTTGTCTGGTTCTCCCAGAGTGACCGGGAGGACCACTTGTCCCAATGGCATCATGGAGGGGCCTGGGATTATCCCATAAAACGGATGGATTATGGGCTTGATCTTCGAACGAGGAATTTGCATCTCGTCGAGTGTCTTGACCAATAAAAGATCAAGGGAACTTCCCCCGTCAATCAGGACCCTTTCGACTCTCGTGTTACTGATGATTGGGGTAATGACCAGAGGTAGCCTCAATGGTCGAGTTAGCCCCACAGGACAGTCAGCGCGATCGAACGTCAAAGGCATATCCGACCAACGGGGGTATTGAGGTTCACCAAGGGATGTCTCCGTTTGGTTAACCTCTCGGCAGAAGGTTTTAAACTGCCTTTTGGAAACGAAAGAGGAAGAACCTCCGAAAATGACATTAACATGATTTTAAGGTACCTGGTAAGCCATTTCTTCGTCTCCGTCGACGTCTCTAATCCCGCACGCCTGCTCTTTAGGCGGTAAGGTTGGCATTGGCCCAGCTCCTTGGTAGAAATCATCCAGTTGTTTCAACCAACTCCTGCAGTTTTTGAGGTCATGGCCTGCGGAGTTGTGGAGTGGACACCATTTCTTGCCTTCCTGCGGATTAGTTGATTTTTCTGGCTGGTCGGAATCCCGACCACCAGAGGCAGTTTTACTTTTAAATGAAGACTTATTACCTTTGGTCGAAGGTGGTTTCTCTGCAACTGCGACCTCACGGTACTGTCCAGAGCGGTTCCTCTTCGACTTCTTTGACTTCCCACCCGGTGAAGACTCCGGCTTTTTGCTTGAATCTTCTTTCCTGGCATCCTTGAAGCCTGGTTGGGGTGGTAGGTCCCCCTTGTCGACCATTCGGTTCCATTCGACTGCTTCGGCTGCATCAGAATATCGATCAGCCATATCGAACAGATCGGCCACTGATCGAGGAGGGTGGATAAGCAAGTCTTCAGTGAATCTCCGGTATCGAATGGCATGCTTAAATGCCCTGATTACGGAGCCATCAGATATGTTCGGGATGGTATTCCTCACCCCTGCAAACCTCTTGACAAACTGCCGAAGTGTTTCGGTCGAAGTTTGCCGCAGCCTATGCAGGTCGTCCTCCTTACCCGGCTTTTGGTAACAATTTTGGAAATTGCTGAGGATGGCATCGCATAGCATTTCCCAATTGTAGATGGAACCCACAGCCTGATTAAACAACCAGGTTCTAGCCGGTCCTGCGAGGACTGTTGGCAGGTAGTTGGCCATGACCTTGTCATCGCCTCCCGCTGCTTGGATGGCAATAATATAGATCTGAAGGAACTCGGATGGGTTCTGAGTTCCATCAAACCTCTCAATGGCCCCTGGTCAAAACTTATCGGGCCAAACGACTGCTCGTAGGCCAGGCGAAAAAGCTTTGCAACCAACGTAAGGACCGTGAACCGTCCTGTGACTCTCGGTTGGGTTTCGAGCAACCTCACGCAATGGCGAGGTTACTCGTGGTCCCAAACGAGAGTGAACAGGAACTCGATCCCTACTACGAGAATCCTGCATTCGCCGGTATTTGTCCTGTCGGGACGGTACAGGCGGCGGGTAACTCCGCCGGCCAGAGCCAGAATGAGGACCATCCCGTTCACGGGAATGTGTTACCGAGCGGGAAGAGGCTGTTGGGGTCGCCTCGGATGCGACCTCGTCCAGTCTTTCCGCCAGGATCCTGAAAAAGGCCGGTTTCTGCGCATCCGTGACCGTAGGAGGAAAATTGCGCATCGTAACGAGGTGTTATCGTTTCTTCGTCCATGGGTACTTCTCCTAGGGGCACCAGGTGTTATCATTTCTTCGTCCACTGGGAAACGCTCCGGTCGTAAAGAAGGAGTCTGGTCATGTCTACGACCACGCGACCGTCGAGAAGAACTCGGGGCAGCATCGTAACGAGCCTGCGCATCTTGAAGAGCCTCTAGGGCAGTTCTGCGTAGTTCATTGTTCTGTTGCTCGAGATCTTGATCCTCCTTCTGTTTGCGATCTTGTTCTTCCCTGGCAGCCTGTTGATCGGGAGTTTCTTCCGACAGCGCAGCAAACTACCTAGGGAGAGAGGTTGCCGATGGGGAAAACATCTCGGTTTGTTCCGAGTCGGACTCGAAATCAATGAGACGGTGAAGGTTATCAGGGTCGAACCTTCCTGGCCTAATTTCTGGGTCATCATCATATTTTCCCTTAGCGGGGTCGTATGACGGGCCGGATTCATCACCTAGCACATTAAGAACCTCTGTGGGTTCTGACCTTGCGCCAGTTACCTCCTGGTCGATTGACATGACTTGGAGAGATGATTCAACCTGTGGAAGATTCTGGCCTTCGACCTCTTCCATCGGAACAGGATCGCTTGGAGAAGGCATTGGTATATGGGCATAATCCTCGAGATCGAAATTGTTCTCGGAATCATATGCTCCAGCCATGTTTCGGCGAACCTCCGGATTTCAATTAGGACGCCTTGAGAAAAGGCCCCACGGTGGGCGCCAGCTGTCGACGATTCGGACTCGGAGTCCTCAGCCGAACTTATGCAAAATTTGTAATTGTGAGACCTTTGAAGATGACCCTCCGGGAAGGTATGTAGAACAATGGTGAACAGGAGCACAGAGAGATTTATACAGGTTCGGGCCCTCGATGGTGGGAGTAAAAGCCCTACGTCCTGTTAGGATTTCACTATATGAGATAAAGCTTTACAAATTAGCAGGGAGAAACCTTCACAGGTGAAAGTTTTCCCTATGTAAATGTACAAAAAGAAACTACAGGAGACTTGTAAGTATTGTCTAATCTAAGCCGTAGACTTGGCTGTTTAAGTGGTCGAGATATCTTGTATCTCACTTATGTCAGGGGTCTTGTTCTTCCAAATGTCTTGAATCCTCTGTTTGATGTACTTTGCCACCTTTTTATACTAGTTGAAAGGGTGCCAAATGAAGAAAACTGCATCAAACGGTTGGATGCGGTTTCTGGAGAACCGCTGTTAACTTCCACGGAGGTTATTAACACGTGTTAATCATGAATAACCGCATATAATAACCTCTGACGGTTGGTCTTCAACATGGAGGAATCCTCAGGATGTTTGGAATATCCTGACATAAGGATAACCAAATAAACTCCAAGCACCCTGGTCGAGAACGTTCTGACCGCGGAATGTGGGCTGACCGCACAACATCCCGGATATCCAGCCCGCGTATAGCATACGAACTTCTGACCGCGCAAGGCTGTCGGTCTGATCGCACGAAACCCGCGATCTGATCGCGTAAAGCTTGCGACCTCATGGTGATGCCCCTCAGAATAGCTTGAGTTCGCACCGCCAGATAAATGTCTGGTTCGAACCTGTCTTGAACCAAAAGTTTATTAGAAGTGACCCGGGTGTCAATCCTCGTCAGTATGTTGATATTGCAAATTATTTATTTAACCATGAATTTCCTCTAGGGTTGACAAGTAGACAATGAAAGCGCTTCCTCCACGACATTCGACGCTACTACTGGGACGATCCGACCTTTTCAAAAAGGGAGTTGACAACATCTTTCGACAATGCGTTCCCGACTATGAGATTCAAAGCGTTCTTGAACACTATCATTCATCTCCATGTGGTGGACACGCCGGAGCTACAAAAACAGTGGCTAAGGTATTGCAATCAGGTTTGTTTTGGCCTCTTTATTTAAATTAAGATGCTTATAACTTTGTGCAAAAATGCGATTCTTGCCAATGTACTGGAAATTTGAGTGAAAGAAATGAAATGCCCTTAACCAACATTCTTGAAATTGAGCTTTTTGATGTATGGGGAGTAGATTATATGGGACCCTTTCCTTCCTCTATAGGTAACTCCTACATCTTGGTTGCGGTTCATTATGTTTCAAAGTAGGTAGAGGCTGTTGCAACACCAACAAATGAGTCAAAACATGTGATTAAACTCTTTAAAATAGTCATCTTTCCCTGATTTGGTATACCGCGAGCAGTAATTAGTGATGGCTGTTTGCATTTCACTAATTACTAATTTCAAAAATTGTTGATGAAATATGGGGTAATTCATAAAGTTGCTCTTGCATATCACCCTCAAACAAGTGGACAGGTTGAGGTCTCAAACAGAGAAATCAAGACAATCTTGTAGAAGGTGGTGGGTCCGTCTCGTATGGTTTGGGCCCTCAAACTTCCAGATATCTTTTAGGCATATCGCACTGCATTCAAGACTCCACTAGGTATGATGCCTTACACACTTGTATTTGGTAAAAACTACCATTTACCTGTTAAACTGTCCCACAGGGCATTATGGGTGTTAAAAGAACTCAACTGGGACTTTGACAAAGCTAGGCGAAGGAAAATCCTTGAATTGTGTGAATTAGAAGAGCTTTGGATCCTCAATCATTGATCTACAAAGACAACACGAAGAAGTGGCATGACAAACGGATTCTCAATCGTGAGTTCAAACCAGGTGATCTGATTTTATTATTCAATAAACGGTTGAAATTGTTCCCAGGAAAATTGAAATCGCGATGGACTGGGCTTGAGACCTACTTTGACATGTTAGGTTTTAATAGTGCTCAAAAGGTGAAATTCATACCTTTGAAGATGAAGGACTATGCCAAGACATGGTGGAAGGCCCTTGTCGCCAGCGGTGAAGCTGACGACCTTGTGTGGGGTCAGTTCAAATGACTCCTATGGAAAGAATTATACCCGATGGGTTATCTAGAGGAGAGATGGGATCGCTGGCACATATTGTATCAACGCCACGACCAATCCATCTAGGATTATACGACGGAATTTTTGAGACAAGCAATGATCATTGGCATCTCGCTCTTTGATCCTCAAGTCTTCTGAAAATATACATATGGACTTCAAAAATCGATCAATGCTAAGCTAAGCCTGTTCGGCGTCTAGGATATCATGACTGTGAGCACGACTGCTATGGAGATCGAGAAGAAAAAGAAATCCCACAACAACAAGGACAAGAAAGAGAATTCGACCTCGTCAAAAGGAAAGTTGAGTCCGAAGAAGAGTACTCCGAAGTCTAGTACGAGCATCTCTTGTGATCATTGTCATGTTGTCGAGCATACAAAGGATAAGTGCTATAAGCTCCATCCTGAACTTCGACCAAAAAGAAACGGACCAGGGAAAAGAACAGCTATATCTACTATGGCTCCACCCGAAGAAGGAGTTACCTGAAGAAGGAGTCACTCAACGGAGGACTTGATTACTATCAACATCTAGGTGAAGCACGAAGAGGTTGAAGAAATATTCGATCCCAGATGTCAGAAGAATTTGGCTTCCACTGGACTGGTTCGGTGACTTGTTTTGAAGATGACCACTCAACTGTGACCGTATCCGCTGGGTTAGTTTACATCCGACATGAACCAACAGATTAAGAGTTAGTATGTGTTGAAATTTGCGATCTCTACTCGATATATCGATGAGGTGCAATGTGACGTTGTTCCTATCGAAATTTGTTAGGTGATCCTTGGGAGTCCGTATCTGTATGATCGTTGACGAGGATTGTCACCCGAGCTAGTTTGATTAACACACATTGGATTCAGGTCAGGTTTGAATCTGATATGTGTCTATAAGTCTTAAATGGCGCTATGATCTCAGACGACCAGTCTTCTATATACTAGGAGAGCGTGGACATAATGATAAATTGTGATCGCAGCCCTTGCGCGATCACAAGATCGCAGACAATGCGCGGTTAGGAGGTCGATGACTACATGCGACCAAGACAAATTCGAGGGTGTTTAAGTCTTTTACAAACACATCTCCAAGATCAAGATAACTTCTCCCACGTATGAAGACAACTGCCAGGAGGTTAATATATGCGGTTATCCACTAAATACACGTGTTAAACCTTCGTGGGAAAGAGGAGCGGTTACACAAACTGCACAGTAACAACCGTCCAGAGCCGCTTCGTGTTGGCGCCCTTTTGTTCAGTATAAAAAGGTGGTCAATGCACGATCTAGAGGATGGTTAAGCATACAAGCATTACCAGGAGTCTTAGTAACCTAAAGACTTAGAAGTAGTTAGATAGACATTAATATAGGAGAGATCTTCGCCTGTGATCATCTCTTCCTCTCTCTTGTAAACACTTTTTTCCTACATAGTGAAATCATAACAGGACATAGGGCTATTACTCCCACCATCGAGGGCCCAAACCTGTATAAATTCTCTTGTGCCCATATAGATATTACTCATCCTACCTTCCCGGAGGAGCGCCCTGAAAGGTCTCACAACTCACAAATTTGCGTAAGATCGACTGAGGACCCCGAGTCCAAATCATCGACAGCTGGTGCCCACTGTGGGGCCTTTTCTCAAGGTGCTTTCCCTTCATTCGGAGGTTTGGTGAGCCATGTCTGGGGCATATAACTCTGAGAATGACTTCGATCTCGACGATTATGCCCACATACGAATGCCTTCACCTAGCGATCCTGTTCCAATGGAAGAGATCAATTGCGAAGACATTCCGAAGGAACGTCATGAGGACACGTCTTCCCCTACCCAGGTCATGTCCATCAACCAGGGGATGGAAGAGACAGGTCCGGAACTGAATGTCAGTTCCACCATATTGGTAATCAAGTCTCGGTCACCATGCTTCCCCCTCGAGGACCAGGATGAATGTGACCGAGAACTCAGTCCAGGGAGGTTTGATCCTGACAACCCCCACTCTCTCTTTGATTTTGAGTCCGACTTGGAACAAACATGGATGTTCTCTCCTTCTGCGGCCTCGCTCCCCATAGAATTTGCTGCCTTGTCGGAGAAAACTCCCGATCAGCGGGTTGCTAGGGAAGAACAGGAGCGCAGACAAAAGGAGCAACAAGAACGTAAGCAAAAGAAGGATCAGGACCGTGAGAGACGAGATAATGAACTCCGTAGAACAGCCCTAGAGGCTTTGCAAAATGTGCAATCTTGTTATGACACCGCCCCTAGTTCCTCCCGTCGCCCACATGGTCACAAGCGCGACCAGACGCCTTCTTTGCCCCCGGAATATTCACCGGCGTGCGTGAAATCACTCGTGGTCAGGCTGGGAAACGCGGAATCTCCACAGTTCCTATGTTGACTGTAAAGCTTTCTCGCCAGGCCTCCGTACGGTCGTTTGGCCAGATAAGTTCAAGCTAGGAACAATTGAAAGATTTGCTGGGACCCAGAATCCGTCAGAGTTCCTTCAAATCTACATCACTGTTATCCAAGCGGCGGGTGGGGATGATCGCGTCATGGCCAATTACTTGCCGACAGTCCTTGAGGGACCAGCAAGGACCTGGATATTCAATCAGCCCGAGGGTCGATATATAACTGAGAAATATTGTGTGATGCCATCCTCAACAATATCCAGAATTGTTATCAGAAGCCCGGGAAAGAAGACGATCTTCATCATCTACGCCAAACCTCTACGGAGACTCTGCGCCAGTTTGTCAAAAAGTTTGTCGGGGTGAGGAATACCATCCCAAACATATCCGACAACTCCATTATCAAGGTGTTTAAGCACGCTGTTCGGTATCGGAGGTTTACGGAAGATCTACTTATCCACCCTCCTCGGTCAGTGGCTGATCTCTTTGATATGGCTGACCGCTACTCTGACGCAGCCGAGGCCGTTGGGTGGAATAGGATGGTGGATAAGGGAAATTTACCGCTGTCGACGATTCGGACTCGGAATTCTTAGTCGAACTTATACAGAATTTTGTGAGTTGTGAGACCTTTCAGGGTGTCCCTCCGGGAAGAGATGATGAACCAAAGTCAGTTGAAGCACAGAGAGATTTATACCAGTTTGGGCCCTCTATGGTGGGAGTGATAGCCCTACGTCCTATTGGGATTTCATTATGTGTAGGAAAAAAGATTACAAGGTTGTAGAAATGATCTTCACAGGCGAAGATTTTTTCCATGTAGTTATGTCAAACACTGCTAAAATGGTCTATGAAAGCTAGTCGATTTGTTCTGATGTCTTCTATTGACGTCTCCCCTCCTCGTCTGATGCATCCACCCACCATTTTATATTGGTCAAATGGGCGTCAATGCATAACGGCTTCGAACAGTTGCTCGGGTGCAGTTTTGGTAACTACACTTAACTTCCACGCAGGCCTAACACGTGCAATTAAGGAATAACTGCACGTATTAACCCCCTGACTATTGTCTGTGTACGTCGAGGAATCTTCAGGATACTCGGGATATGCTTGTTGTAGGGTCTAAGTAACCCCGCGTCTCCTGGTCGAGGGTATTCTGACAGCATATTATTTGCAACCTTCATCCGCTCATCGCATACGGGCTTCTGACCGTGCACTATCTACGGCCTGATCGCGTAGATCCAGCGACCATGCGTCCGTGTTTCCCATGACAATTGAGATCATATCAACGGACACTCACCTGGTTTGAATCTGTCTTGAACCAGACGTGTATTTATTCTGAACTAGCTCGGGTAACAATCCTCATCAGCTAGCCCCCAAATTTGAAGAAAACGAAGAGACATATTTACTTCAAATTTTAAAACTTACATCAGATGAGTGACCCGATGCTTCAAATCCTCCACTTAGTAACGCACTAAGTGCGGTGGTTTGTTTCCCGAGACGATCTCTGAGCGGTATTTGATAGGTGATGATGGCGCCGTAGAATTGTCTTTTAACCCGAGGTAATACTGTAAATGTTTTAAAAGCTTGAGGCAATCGAAAAACGAACCGTCACTCCCGGGGCTATAAATACCAGAGCCCTTTAGCCTAAAACTTTCACAAGCTTTTTCCCGGCTAATTCTTTTCCACAGCCATCCTTTCCCTCTTTTCTATTTATATTTCAATGGCAGATCATAGTCCAAAAGACATCATCGAGATTGAAAGTGATGAAGAGGAAATAGCGCTTGAGTTCGACCAAGATTTCCAGAAAGTAAGTCTTTTCTAGATGCCCTGATTTAAATTGCCACCTTATGCTTTGATCGCTTTCAAAATGCTTTTTGGAAATTCACAAACGACCGAAGATCAAGTTCCTCCCAGGAAGAAACCCAAGGTTGACGACGGATCTTCTAGTGGTACAAGGGCGAGAAACGCATCATTGCTCTCTCTTCCTTTGGTTCCTGTGGTCCTCCCCGTTCATGCACCTCGGCAGGTCGAACCTTCATCTCCAACTTTGGAGGTCCATAATAATCCTTCAAAGCCTTCTTCTCAGCTTTCTCCATTGCATCCCAATGATCCCCGTCTTTTGACGGGTTATCAATTTTCTGGTTGGCAAGCTGTACTTCCGCGACTAGATAACCCTCAACTTTGTTGGGAAAGCAATCTTCTGGTGGGAAAGTCGCACTTCCACCACCTGATGGCCCCCGGATTTTATTGGGTGATCTACTTTTTGGGGGAAATACTTCAACCTCTCACTTGCAAGGATTGGTAATTATTTTCATCTCCTTTGCTTGTTGTTTTAATTTGTAAAACTAACATATGCAAATGCAGGAGACCAAAATTGGTTGAGCCCCCAGCGACCAACCTACTGAGATTCAACCTCCTTCCCTCGAACGGACTCTCCAAGGAGAAAAAGAGGTGTTGGGGGAAATCTCCATGCGGCCAACTCCAGGTAAGTTCATGATTGCCCGGGGACAGTGGCCTCCGGTGCCTGCCCCGGGCGCCGCCCTTTAGGCTCCCGGGACCGTGCCTCCGGGGCATGTCCCGGGCGCCGCCATTTGGCCCCCAGGACCTTGCCCCCCGGGCGGGTCCCGGGCGCCGCCATTCGCCCGGCTTTTGGCTCCCGGGACGATGCCTCCGGGGCATGTCCCGGGCGCCGCCTTTTGGCCCCCGGGACCTTGCCCCCCGGGATCTTTGCCATTCACCCGGGGACAGTGGCCTCCGGTGCCTGCTCCGGGCGCCGCCTTTTAGGCTCCCGGGACCGTGCCCCCCGGGATGGTCCCGGGCGCCGCCATTTGCCCGGGGACAGTGGCCTCCATTGCCTGCCCCGGGCGCCGCCTTTTACCCGGGGACAGTGGCCTTCGGTGCCTGCCCCGGGCGCCGCCTTTTGGCTCCCGGGACGATGCCTCCGGGGCATGTCCCGGGCGCCGCCTTTTGGCTCCCGGGACCCTGCCCCCCGGGCGGGCCTCGGGCGCCGCCATTTGCCCGGGGACAGTGGCCTCCGTTGCCTGCCCCGGGCGCCGCCTTTTACCCGGGGACAGTGGCCTCCGGTGCCTGCCCCGGGCGCCGCCTTTTGGCACCTGGGACGATGCCTCCGGGGCATGTCCCGGGCGCCGCCTTTTACCCGGGGACAGTGGCCTCCGTTGCCTGCCCCGGGCGCCGCCTTTTACCAGGGGACAATGGCCTTCGGTGCTTGCCCCGGGCGCCGCCTTTTGGCTCCCGGGACCCTGCCCCCCGGGCGGGTCTCGGGCGCCGCCATTTGCCCGGGGACAGTGGCCCCCGGTGCCTGCCCCAGGCGCTGCCTTTCGACCCCCGGGACGGTGCCTCCAGGGCATGTCCCAGGCGCCGCCTTTTAGGCTCCCGGGACCCTGCCCTCCGGAAAGGGTCCCGGACGTCATCGCCCTTCTAAAAGGTAAAATCCCTGTTTGTTTATCACGTGCAGGTCACGCGAGGGACGCCTCGGGAATCAGCGACCACCTGTCAAGCATCCAAGACGTTTGACCGGAAGAAGGACGGTCCTGCCCTTCAATCCGACGGTGGCTTCCGGGGTAGTTTAGGTTTTTTGCTGCTTTTTGGGGGCTATAAATAGCCCTTGTACCCCTCTGTTGTAAGGGACCGATTCACTTATTGGAATAGCTAAACTCACAGGCGTGCTCCGGAAGCCTCTCCCTCGGAGAGAGCCTCCCCAGCCGGCTCCGGTCGGGAGCGCGTCAACAGGACTAGGGCCCCCACCGGGACCCGAACCTGTATAAATCCACGTGTCAATTCTTGTGTTTGTCCGGCGGGGGAGGACCGGTCACCCGGTCAACCCGCGCTGCGTAATCTCCGCTAGGATCGTCTTCAAAACCTGCCGGGGTATTCTTAATACCACGACAGTTGGCGCCGACCGTGGGGACTCGTGACAAGACGCCATGGCTCCCCCAAGAACAAGGGCTCGCACCCTTCCCGGTGACCCGGGTCTCGGAGACTCGGCGCCATCCGCCAGGGACACTGCTGTCCCGGCGGACCCTTCCGGAGGCGACCTGGCCCAGGTACCGCCTCCCTCCTTTCCTCTTAACGTAGGTGCTTCCACCTCCAGGTCGTTCCTGGTGACTGCGGGGACCTCGGCCGGGACAAGCGTCCCGCCGACGGCTCCCCCGGCTCCCCGGGACACCCTGCTCGAAGTTCTCGTGGAAGGCCAGCTCCGCGCCCAGCGCTCTATGGACGAGCTCCTTAGCATGCTGGCGCGGCCCCCGGCCCCCACATTTTCGTCGCACACATATCCGGGGATCATGCCCCCGTTTATGGGATACCCGGCAGCCCCTCCGGTCTCCGGGGGGCTGTCTACCCCGTATGATCCCGCCGGGGGGTTCCCTCCCCCCGCGGGATATACTTCCGGACACTTCTCGGCACCCGGGCCTGTTCCGGTGCCGGGAGGCTATTTCATGCCCGGGCAGGGGGGTACCCCGTCCCCGGCCCGCTTCCGGGGCTGGGGGGTCATTTCATGCCGGGGGTTATTCCTACGCCGGGAGCCAGTCCCGCCCCTCGCGTTGCGTTTACCGCACCGGGGCCGGTCGACAGAGCAGCTCCCGTGCCTCAGCGAATTTCCCCCCGCATTGGCTCCCCAACCCCGGACGTCGCCGAGGGGGCTCACCCCCCACTGGTTCCGGATGTCGCAGGGGCTTCCCCCTTTCCGGTCCCGGTCGTTGCCGCAGGGGCCCCCTCTTCGGATCCAAACGCCGCCCCGGGCGCCCCCTCCCCAGTTCCGGATGGTGCAGGGGCTCCCCCCTTTCCGGTCCCGGGGGCCGTCGCAGGGGGCTCCCCCCAGCAGGCCCCGGTAGCTTCCGGGCCGGCTGCTACAGTGCAGGAGCTCCCTCCCCCGGCGAAGCAGGTCCGCTTCTCCCGGGGGGAGGTCGAGCGAATGCATTCTCCCAGCCGCGGGGAAGAGCTTCCCCCCGGTCGTTGTCGCAGGGAGCCTCGCTCTCGCACCGGTCGGGGGAAGAGACCAGCCGAAGAACCATCCTCCCCGGAGGGAAGCCCGGACGTCTGGGAAATCAGTCCCGGCCCGGAAGAGAAGCGTCGTCACCACCACTCTGGCGGCCCTCTTGGGCCGCTACCTGACTCGGATAACGAGGGGGCGTCCCCCGTTAAAGAAGACAGTGACTGGGGCTCCCCCCGGGAAGTGCATGGGGCGAACCAGCCTCTGTGTCGAAGACTCCGCAGCATCCGATGGCCGCGGCCCTACCGTCCCCCGCTCATCGAACATTATAATGGCGAGGCGGACCCTTACGAGTTCGTGCAGATCTACTCCACAGCCATCTCCGCGGCGGGGGGGACGAGAGCGTCCAATGCAACGTCTTCCCCCTCTACCTCACCGGCATTGCCCGCTCCTGGTTTTACAATCTGAAGGCGGGCTCCATCAAGTCTTTCTCGCAGCTGAAGCGGGAGTTCTGTGCCAACTTCCAGGGGAACTCGTGCGTCCCCTGGACTCCTCGCAGCTGTATACTGTCCAGCAGAGGACTGGGGAGACCATCAGAAGCTTCTTCAAGCGCTTTGCCCAGGTAAAGAGCAAAGTGGCCCACGTCCCCGACTCTACGGTCATCGAAGCCTGTAAAAGCGGCATCCTCCCGGGGGAGCTCCACCGAAGGCTCTCCCGGAGCTGCCCCCCTTCCGCCGACGAGCTCTTCAACGTGCTCGAAAAGTACGCTCGGGCGGAGGAAGACGATATCTGGAAGAAGACCCAGGGGGCTCCCGCCCCCGTCGACCGGGGGGCCAGGGATCCCCCCAAACGCCCCAGACAGGGGGGGCATAACGAGCCACGGCCTCGGGACACTTTTGTCCTCGAGGGCGGAGGCGGCTCGCGCGACCCCCCGAGGGGTAACCGCCCCTTCCCCAAGCCGAAAGGCCATGGGGGAGGACAGTCTTCGCGCGGCCGGGAAGGCCCCGCGGGGAGAAGGCGGGAAGGACCGTGGTGCAGCTTCCACGGGTCCAGTACCCACGCTACCCGAGACTGCGACCAACTACTGCAGCACCTCGCGGCATTCCTCGACCAGCGCGGGCAGGGGGGGGAGACTCCGGCCTCCTTGCTCCCTCGGCCAGCTGTTCCGGCCCTTCCCGCTCCCGCGGGGGGTGAGCAGGCACAGGAGGGGGAGCCTTCAGAAGCTCTCCCCTTCCAGGCCCCTCAGCGCCGCATCAACGTCATCATGGGAGGGTCTGCCTCCGGGCGGGACTCCAAGCGCCAGCGTAAAGAGTACGCGCGTGAAGTTAAGGTTGTGGGGGTGCTACACATGTCCCCGCCACCAAAGTGGTCGGACGTCCCCCTCACCTTCACGGCAGAAGACGCGCGGGGGGTTCGCTTCCCCCACGACGACGCGCTCATTGTCTCTGCGACAATCTACAACTGTCACCTGGCACGCATCCTTGTGGACAGTGGGAGCTCCGCCGACGTCCTATTCCTGAAGGTTTTCAAAGAGATGCAGGTGGATGAGAAGCTCCTGCAGCCCGCAGCCGGGCCCCTACAAGGTTTTGTCCCGGGGAAGGCGATCCACCCCGTGGGCAAGGTAGATCTTCCTGTGACCTCCCCTCCTCCTACAACGCGATTATGGGGAGGACCACCATCAATCGGCTGGGGGCTGCCACCCATCAAAACCACCTCTGCATGAAGATCCCCGGGCCGCATGGCATGATCAATGTCCGGGGAGACCAAGACATGGCCCGTGCTCTGTATGAGCGCGCGGCCGCCACGATCGGAAGCGTCAACATTATTGAGGCGCCCAGGGGGGAGGCCTCCCCCCTGGAACCAGACGTCGCGGCAATACCCTCCAGAAGGCCCTGCTATCCCCGGGGCCAGCAGTGCCGCCAAGTACGAGGCTTTGCTCCTCAGGTCGCACCACGTGCGTTCCCCGGGGATCCGACGCCTCCAACTAAAGGGAGATTCTCAGCCCATATTTCACCAAAAGCACGGGCCTTACCTGTGCCGTAACGCAAATTCTAGTCTTTTATTTGCAGATGCAAAAGATGCAGAGGCACTTCGATGGCACCAAGGGGGTACCCCGTTCCTGGCCTATTCCCGGGGCCGGGAGCCCACTTCATGCCGGGGGTTTACCCTACGCCGGGAGCCAGTCCCGCCCCCCACGTCGCGTGTACCGCACCGGGGGCGGTCGACAGAGCAGCCCCCGTGCCGCAGTGGACTTCCCCCCGCATGGGCTCCCCGGTTCCGGATGTCGCCGCGGGGGCTCCCCCCTCGCCGGTCCCGGGTGTTACAGGGCCTGCTCCCTTCCCGGTTCCGGTCGAGGCCACTAGGGCCCCCTCCACTTCGATTCCGGTCTTCGCCACAGGGGCTTCCCCCTTTCCGGTCCCGGTCGTCGCTGCTTGAGGGTCTTTCGCCTTAGGGACCCTGTCCTCAAGCGCATTAGGCCCCCCAAGCCCAGGGTAGGCTCTCCCCCAAGTGGGAGGGCCCCTGCAAGATCTCTGCAGTCCTGGGCTCGGGGGCTTATAAGTTCTCCAACCTTTAAGAGCAGGAGCTGAAGCACACGTGGAACTTGCGTTTACTTCGCAAGTTCTATGTTTAGCCTTACGGGCATGTCCCCTCCCCCGGGGCGTTCACGCCGGAGGGGGAGGAGGGACGCTGTATTTTCCTCCCCTTTCGCGGCTTCGCAGGGGGAGGCCCTGTACTTCATTTCATTAGCAATACATAGGTCTTGCTTTGCAAACTGTCTCATTGCAGGTTTTTCTCATTACCGCCCCTAGCGGCGATGCCCTCCCCGCGAGGAAGCCCTCTCCGCGAGGATGCCCTCCCCGCGAGGAAGTGGGCAGCCCCAACAAGTCCCTACAACGGAGCCTGCACTCCCGTAGGGTGGCTTACGATCAGCCCTCGTGGACTGAGGGTGTAAGCGGCAACCCGGTCACAGTGGCCGTGGTAACGAGTCACTTTGGGAGACTAGTCCCCTGCCCAAACACTCAAGTCCCGTCTTCGGGCATTTCCTCCTCCGGGAGTCGACGTTATTCCCGGCTCCCCGTTTTCACGGCGACCGGAAGATCAGCCCCTTGCGGCTTGATTGGATCTATCTTCCTCCTCCGGGAGTCGACGTTATTCCCGGCTCCCCGTTTTCACGGCGACCGGACGATTGGTCCCCAGCGACCTTATTCCCGGCTCCCCGTTCTCACGGCGACCGGATGAATGCCTCCCGGAGACCCTATTCCCGGCTCCCCGTTTTCACGGCGACCGGATGATTACCTCTCGAAGACCTTATTCCCGACTCCCAGTTCTCACGGCGACCGGATGTTTATCTCCCGGAGGCCTTATTCCGGCTCCCCGTTCTCACGGCGACCGGACAATTGCTTTACGAAGATATGGATTTCTCAGATATATTTTCCCCCGGAGACATTATTCCCGGTTCCCCGTTCTCACGGCGACCGGGCGAAGTCTCCCGGGAAGCTCCCCTCCGGAGGTCTTATTGGCTTTTCATGAGCCCCTTCCGCGCCTTGTTCCCGGTTCCCCGCTCTCCCGGCGGCCGGATGAACCTCTCCCGGTGCCCCCGGGCACCCCGGAAGGTCCCTCCCTCGGAAATCTTGTTTTTACAATTTTCTAACTTAGAAAATATTTCTCCTACAGGTTATGCTCCCCCCGGGGACCCTGTTACCCCCACAGCGTGCGGAGGCCTCCTCCGGCCCGCTGTGGGCGGGGGGGACAGGGGGCCCCTGGGTCACCCACGAACAAACATAGCTCATTCTTTTGAAGATGAGCCCCACAGACCATTCAAGAAGAAAAAATAAGACAAAGCAATCAACAGAAAGGAGCTTTATTTATCGGGAAACCCGGAGGACACGCTCCCCCTCCGGTGGGCTTCAGGAAAGATACAACCTGGGTCCTAACCCGGGGGATTTCTCACAAGCCTAAGGCTTCTACCCCTAAAGCTCCCGGAGGCGCTCCCTCAGCTCCCGGGCCAAGTCCCGGTACAGGGCCCGCACGCGACGCTGCGAGTCCCGAAGCACATCTGCGGGCCAAAACTCGTACCCCGCCGGTGGAAGTATCCGGAGGGGTGGTACCACCTGGGCCTCCGGACGCGGGGGAGATAGTTCGGCACGGCTATTGTTGAAATTGTCCAAGTGCCACTCCGGGCGCCACCTCAACCGGACAGGCTCCCGGGCAGTACCCCCGTCGCGCTCCCCGGAGACAAGGCTCAGCAAAATCAAAGCCACTTGGGCGTCCCCCGGAGAGCCTCTCCCGGACCATTGCCCGGGAGTAACTCCCCGGGAACCCTGGTAACATTTCATCGCAAAGACTTAGAAAATTTGAAATATATTCCATTGCAAAATGATTTTTGTACAAGTGCCCGGGGCTTCTCCTAAGAAGCTACCGGAATCAAAATGTCTAACAAAAATAAAAAGGGGTCCTAGCTAAAGACCCGGGGGAGGCTCATACTTTAGCATTGGGGTCCTCCCCCCGGGGAGCTTCCTCTGTGGGCGGGGCAGGGGCATCCGCGGCCAGAGGCGCCGGTGTCGGGAACCTCGTCCGGATGATCCGGTCATAGAATCCCTCCACCAGCAGCTCCACCTCCCGGCGCGTTGGCTCGAAGGCCTCCGGGAAGCTCCGGGGGATGCGCCCCCCGATCGCCCGGGCGCCAACCCCCCGATAGTCGACGAGCCCTGCGGCGGCCGCGATGACGGGAACCGCCCGGCCCCGTGCCCGGACATCCGCAGCCTCCGGGATGGCGGAGACTTGTGCGTTAAGAAAACGCACAGCCTCCGCGAGGGTCGCCGGGGGCACCTCCGGGCCGCTCCCGGAGCCCAGGCTAACGCCAAGGCTTTCCAAGGCCGAGCGGACGGAGCGGCCCGCGTCCAACAGCGCCCGGACGCTGGAGCTCTCGAGCTCCCGGAGCGCCTTCTCCCTCACCTTGGCCTCCTCTCGGAGGCGGCTGTAGGCGCCCTCCGAACGGTGCACCTGGGCCCGGGCCCGGGACAGCTCATCAAGAGCTTCGTCCCGCTCCCGGAGGGCCGCCTCCCGCTGCTCCACGCAAGCCGTGGCCCGGCTCTCCGCCTCCTTGAGCAGCCGGGTGACCCGCTGCTCAAGGCCCCAGGTAACAGTCGCTACCTACAAAATGAATGAAGAGTTAGAAAAATCTTAAGTGCAGGACAAATCATAAGAGTTCGGGCTACCTGGGCTCCGAGGGACTCGAGCCCCTCAAAACGCTCGTGGAGCGTTCCCCCCGCTACGAAGGCCTGCACCTTCCGGCTGTGCAGGCCCTCCGCGCAGCGGGCCACCTCCCCGGCGGGAAGCAGAGAGGTATCTTGCCCGGCGCCCCCGTTGTGGCCGGGAGAGGGCCCCCGGACCTCGGAGTCCGGGAGCACGGCCGCCGTCGCCGGCGTCTTCGTCGACGAAGTTTCCTCCGAGGACGACGAAGACGAGGATTGGGCGGGGATCTCCGCCCGGGGGGGGATCATCGGGCCTTTCCCCGCCCCAGGCCGGAGGGCCCTCGGAGCCGCCTGCTCCGGGGGGACCTCGAAGACTGAGGGGCTCCCCCCCTCCTCATCAACCGGCCAGAGGCACGGAGGCGCCGCCTCCGAAAACCTCACCTCTAGCCTCTCCGGCGCCAATGCCGCCGGGAGAGGCGAGAGGAGCGCCACGCGAATTGGCGACGGGGCGTAGTCCGCCGAATCGGACCCCGCCCCACCGACAACTACCTCCTTTCCCCAGGCCTCGACGGGGGCCTCCGGGGGCGGAGGCGTCGCCTCTGCCCGGGACGTCGCCCGGGCACGTTCAGCCGCGGGACTCGTGTCCCGAGACCTCACCGGCGTCGTCGCCCGCGTCGTCGCGGTGCCGGGGGTCTTCTGAACCCGGGCCCTTTTGGGCTCCGAGCCCCCGGCCGCATCCTTCCCCCGTTTATGGCTCCCGGGGGTGGGGAGGGGCTTCCTCTCCGGAAGCTTAAGCCCGAAGGCCTCGGCCACCAGGTTCCAGGGGGGGCCCTCCCCCACGAGGCGCACGATGCACTCGTGTTCGTCGGCGAAGTACCTCCCCAGGAGGTGCTCCGCCCTGTCCCTCGCCGTCGGGTACGGGCGCACTGCAAGAGGTAAAAAGTTAGTCAATTTCTCATAAAAAACTGCAAGTACAAAAATGCAGGGGACTTACGCCGCGTCACCGGCTTGACCGGAGGCCGCTGCTCCGGGCCCATGCCGATCCCCCTTCTCCCGCGTGAGAAGGGGGAAAGCCGCAGGAGCACCAGCTCCTCCGCGGCGTCCCGCATCGAGCGGGCCTTCTTCGTCAGCACCACCTTCCCGAGGAGCTCGAACTCCTCGTCCGTCCACACCGGCGGCTTCGGTGCGGATGACCGGCTGTAGGTGGGAGGCTCCGGGGCGTAGACCACCGCCTCGTCCCGAACCCGGAGGTAGAACCACCTCCGGAGCCAGTCCCCCCAGTGGTCCCGGGAGGCCGCCGCCGGGTAGTCCGCCACCCGGGAGGGCAGCATTTGGACCATCACCGAGCCAAAGGGGGACTTCGGTCCTCCCTTCACTAGGTGGGAGCTCCGCGCTGCCGGTTCATAGAAGTACCGGAAGGCGCGGAGGGTGGGCTCCCGCCCGGTCGCTGTCTCGTAGAGCCATATAAAAAGGCCCATACGGACGAGCGCGTTCGGGGTGAGGTGGTTGAGAGCCACCCCGTACTCTTTGAGAAACTCCCGGAGCATCGGATGCACCGGGAGCCGGAGCCCCGCCTCGAGGAAGGCCTCGAAGGCCACGACCTCTCCGGGCCTGGGGCGGGGGGCTCCGTCCTTCTTCAGGGGGACCCGGATGACCCCCTCTCCAACGATGCCCTTCTCGACCAGGGACTCCGCGTCCGAGACCGAGAACTCGGAGGCCCAGAGGAAATCCACGGGGATTTCCTCCGGGGGCACCTCCGTGGTCTTCGCTCGACCTTTGGGCGCCATTGGGCCAGTTCTTTCTTTTTTTTCGGTGGCTAACTTTTCAGGAGGTTGACTAAAGCTCCCGGACGCTCGCTACCGGAGGAAGCTACCGGAAATGCTACCAGGAGAGCGCTACCGGGAGAGCTGAAGCTGGAGTTGGAAAATTTGGAATGAGCTACCGGGGCCCCCTAAGGCCCTTTTTATAGAGGCTGGCCGTGATCTAGATGCGCGCCACGTGGCCCCCTCGGAGCAATCTGGACCACTGAAATTCAAACCGTGCGCGGGAAACGAAGGGACAGGCGCGTAAATTGAGACGCCGGTTCGAACCGCGCGTGCATTTATTGCAAAAACGGCGCGGCCATAAAGCGCCCGGCACAGAAACCGAAGCGTCGCCGGGGCTCCGGTGATTTTCGTCCGGAGGTTTCGTCCGGAGATCTCCCCGGTAACGTAACCATTCCCTCCGGGGGCTCAAGCTTCGTCCCCAGAGGGAATGGGGGGCTGCTGTTGGGGGAAATCTCCATGCGGCCAACTCCAGGTAAGTTCATGATTGCCCGGGGACAGTGGCCTCCGGTGCCTGCCCCGGGCGCCGCCCTTTAGGCTCCCGGGACCGTGCCTCCGGGGCATGTCCCGGGCGCTGCCATTGGGCCCCCGGGACCCCTCTGTTGTAAGGGACCGATTCACTTATTGGAATAGCTAAACTCACAGGCGTGCTCCGGAAGGCTCTCCCCCAGAGAGAGCCTCCCCAGCCGGCTCCGGTCGGGAGCACGTCAACAGGACTAGGGCCCCCACCGGGACCCGAACCTGTATAAATCCACGTGTCAATTCTTGTGTTTGTCCGGCGGGGGAGGACCGGTCACCCGGTCAACCCGCGCTGCGTAATCTCCGCTAGGATCGTCTTCAAAACCTGCCGGGGTATTCTTAATACCACGACAAGAGGCCTTGGAGAAGAAGACCGAGGAGATGTCTTTGGCCATTCTGCACCTGGCAGAATGTTTTGACAGATCCCGTGAAGAGGCGCACCAATTCCACTTGGAGAGGGACTACGCTCGACAACAGGGATGGTAGTGCATCTCTGATTAGAGACGATGTAGATAGGCTTAGAGTAGTCGCTAGTTCTCTTGGGGCTGTCAGCGTAGATCCTACTGACGGCAATATGTCCCTAGGAGAACTTTGTAAACTCCTCTCAGATCAGGTCGATGCTCTGGTCGCCTGTATACCTTTTATATGCAAGGATTGTCAGAAATAAATATTTCTTTTCCCTTACATAACTTGAAAACTCTTCATAATCTCTGTGCGAAAATATGGCCATAAGTAACGTCTTTACGACCACACATACACAGGTAAATCTGAGTACTGCGATTAGAAACACATTAATATGTCATACCGCGGCCAATACTGGTACCGCGATCAGAACCAATGCCGCGTTCAGAACTGAAATCCGATTAAAAACTGTTATCGTGATCAGAACTGAAATCCGATCAGAACTGTCATCGCGATCAAGAGTGAAGCCAGATCAGAATCAAGTTTTGACAACACAACGCCTTGACCAGATGACAATCGTATGTATAGTGGTTATCCATTTGCAATGATCACAGAACATCTTTATGATCAAAATGCAAACCTTAAAGTGATCACAGGAATACATTGTGACCAACACGTGAAAATTTATCTTACAAAAAACATGAAGGATAACTTCCTCCGAAAATTTTTGTAACATTTTCACATCCTTATGTACACCCTAACCCCCATATTCGAAACAAAAGATACTTTTCGTTTCGGATTCACTGTGGGAGTGCATAATGGGTTTCCAAGAGAAAGCATCTATTATGGGAAATGAATAAAATATTCAATGGAACGTTGCCCTCAATGGAACGTTGCCTCGGGCCTATAAAAGGAGCAAGTAGCTTCCTGAGGAAGCCACACAACCAGAAACCTGCCTTAGAACTTCCATCGCACAAAACCCTCATCCCTCATCTTCCATCACCCCTAAAGCCGCCAACTTTTCTCACAATCTTTTGCAAAAAATGGCGTCTTGGAGCCGATCGGTTCACCACAAGGAGGAGAGCCTGGTGGCGCTAGAGAAAGAAGAGATCCTTCCTCCGCGGCTGCTAATCAACTGGCGGCCTGCGGAGAAAGACCAAGAAACTCCAATCGTCCAAGAGGGCGAATTGGTGGTTTTCGAGGAATACCTGCGATGCGGGTTCCGATTTCCCGAGAGCCGATTCCTGAAGGGGATCTTAGAGCATTACGGGTTGGAGTTGGTGAATCTCCACCCTAATGCTGTCCTGATCTTGGCGATCTTCCAGCATTTATGCGAAGCCTTCGTTGGAGTGCTTCCAAGAGTGGAGCTCTTCCTTTGCTTCTACTATTCGGCATGGTCGAAGAGCGCCAATGCCGCCGGATGTATTTACTTCCGGATAAGGGGGAAGAAAGAGTATCCCTTCTCACCCGTGTGAGACTCCGTTCACGGGTGGTACCAGAAATGGTTTTACTGCACCCCTCTGTCGGAGAGTGGGTTGTGGTTCGAAAACTCCCGGCCAGAGAAGTCCAGCGAATTGGATTCTCTTCCTGCTCTAAGCGCGGAGCAGAAGAAGCAGGCCCAAGTAATTCTTCAGTTAGTCCAAGAGGGACTAACTGCTCGTGATATCATCCGCGACTTCGTGAAGAATCAGGTGAGCCCCCTGCGCGAAAGGGCTCATCCGGCTTGGGAAATACAGTCCATGGCGGATAGCACCCTGTACTACAATAACGGTATGTCTTCCAGTCAACAAAAACAAAAATTTCTTCTGAAATGTCGTATTTGTTAACTTGTTCACTTGTGATGCAGCTCTAGGTTAGTCCAAAATCGAAAAGCGGACAAACTACCTCCTCAAGGCGTGCAATGCCGATGTGGAGGGAACCAGGGGATCACCTCACCCCCAGAGCCTATTCAATGCCGGCGATGACCTCAGACAGGAGCGCCGAAAGGTATGGACTTTCTCAATAAGCTCCATCTGCAAATCATTCAATCATCTCATATTAATGAGAATAACTTGAATGATACAGCTCCTGGGGAAGTTCGGCGAGGCGATGCGTCCAACTGAAGACGTTGGTCTCCTAGGAAAACCAGCTCCGAAGAGAGTGAAGAAAATCTCTTCGAAGCGCGGGACGAAGGAAAGCATTCCCAAGAAGTCCAAGAGGATTCTGGGAGACGCTTCCTCGCCAAAGGCTCCTCTTACCTCAAAGAGAACTGCGGTAAGATACTCAATGCCCCCTGTTATCCCAGGTACAAACTGGAATCACTTCTTCGTCGTACAGGGTGAAGGGAGCGAGGAAGAGGAGGATGACGTCCCCTTGGTCCGTCGCAAGAAGAAGACGATCGCCTCCTTGTCCAGCAAGGTCTTGTCTTTGTCCGCGAGGATAAAGACGACCTCAGCGGGCCCCGCGACCACTGATAACCCTGTGGTTGCGGGTGAAGTCCCAGTACCTGAAGCTCAGGAAGCTTCAGGATTTGCTACACCTCTCCCCCTGACAGAAGGGGTGACTGTGGTAAGATTCTTCACAGTCTTGGTGGTCGTTATCCATCTATGAACATCCATTAAGCAATGCTCGTGCAGGAGGAAGAAAACATCCCCTTCATCCGCCATGAAGTGATCGCTGCCAGCCCTGGGGCGGTGAGCACTCCACTCCTGACACCTGGGGCGGGAATAATAGAGCAGGATACCGCGACCACCAGCAATCCCGTGGTCGCAGATGAAGTCCTAGCAACTATGGTCTAGGAAACACTTGGTCCAATGGCCATATCCCTGCCGACCGAGGAGGTTAGCCAGGTAAGGATCATCATAGTTTGAGTCTTTATCATTCCTCATGTGTATGCTTATGAATTTGTGCGCACAGGGAGAAAAAGACAGGGTCCTCTTCATGAAGAGGAAAACCAGGACAGACGATGACTGTCCCCTTTTCCTTAGGGAACCCTCTTCGAAATCCCAAAAACTAGAGGGATTTCGAGTAAGGTAAGAAATCTCCCCTGTCGGGACAGGGTTAGATTATAGTGGTTGTTTGTAGAAATCCCAACTGATGACATTTCTATTTACTTAGGCACAGAGACTCAGTCACTATAAGATAGCACTTCAATGCTAGCAGTAAAGCAGCTGGCAAAAGCTAGTATTCCCAGCACTTTAGCTGCTGGGAATAAGGTTTGCTACAGCTGGGCGAAAAGGTGCTGCGAAAAGTTTTTCCCAGCTGTAATTTTTTTCTCAGCTGTAGGTCCAATGGCAAAGAGTATTCCCAGCTGTAGGCCACTTGGAAAGTTTGAACTTTTCCTACCTATATGTCCACTTGTAATATATTATTGCAAGCTGTATAACTATTTGGAATATTTTTTTCCCAGCTGTACGTCCAGTGGCAAAGAATATTCCTAGCTGTAGACCGCTTGGAATGTTTAAACTTTTCCCACATGTATGTCCACTTGTAATATATTATTCTAAGCTGTATAACTATTTGAAATATTTTTTTCCCAGCTATATGTCCAATGGCAAAGAGTATTCCCAATTGTAGGTCGCTTGGAAAGTTTGAACTTTTTTCAACTGTTTGTCCACTTGTAATATATTATTCCAAGCTGTATAACTATTTGGAATATTTTTTCCCAACTGTACGTCTAATGGCAAAGAGTATTCCCAGCTGTAGACCGCTTGGAAAATTTGAACTTTTCCACCTGTATGTCCACTTGTAATATATTATTCCAAGTTGTATAACTATTTGGAATATTTTTAATTTCCCAGCTGTACATCCAATGGCAAAGAGTATTCTCAGCTGTAGACCGCTTGAAAAATTTGAACTTTCCCACCTGTATGTCCACTTGTAATATATTATTCCAAGCTGTATAACTATTTGGAATATTTTTTCCCAGCTGTACGTCTAATGGCAAAGAGTATTCCTAGCTGTAGACTGTTTGGAAAATTTGAATTTTTCCCACCTGTATGTCCACTTCTAATATATTATTCCAAGCTATACAACTATTTGGAATATTTTTTCCCAGCTGTAAGTCCAATGGCAAAGAGTATTCCTAGCTGTAGGTCACTTGAAAAGTTTGAATTTTTCCCACCTGTATGTCCACTTGTAATACATTATTTTAAGCTGTACAACTATTTGAAATAAATCATAACCAGTTGATCTGTCAGAATTTAGACTTTCAAATTTAAATATGTGAATTATTTGTAGTAAATTTACCGCTGGGAATTGTGTTAATAATTAATTTTAAATATATGTATTTTTAATAATTAGGCAACAATATTACAACTAAAACTATAATATGCACTATCCTAACAGAAATCACACCACATTTTGCAATAAAATTATCAAAAATGGATAAATGGCACAATTATATGTTATATTGAATTCTTTGCTTTCTATAGCCATTGACAAGATTTGTAATGGTCACAAATTATTCAATCGAAAAACCAACCAAAATAGATATAGTACCTCTAAAATAATTGCGAGAAAAATATCACTTAAGAATTCTTTACACCAAATGTATGCCCATATATAATATTCTTAACTCTATATATTCTGTTCCAACTATAACTATCAAAAGAAAAATATTCCACTTTCAAACTCCTTTTATGACATAAAATATCTTCATCACTTCATATGCTATTAACACCTTACTATTAACCACCAGCATAAGAAAAGATATCAATTACAATAGCCTTGAGATAAATATATACAAATCAATAACTTTTGCTTTAAGTTACATATAGAACATATGAGAATTATAATAAAAGATGGTTGATTGATTGTTGTATAACAAGTACAAGTTGTAGCTTAGGCGGATGAGAAAATTGTGTTGGCTGTGATATGACTTGCATACACTTGATAAAAAAAATTAATCATATGAAAGTGAGCTGCTAGTTCAAGGCACAATTAACCTACACTTAATATTTAGAAAATGAATAACATGTGGATTGTGTTGATAACACCTCACTTGTAATAAAAGTATTAAGTATTTCCACTTAGTTTCAACTAATTCTCTTGTCCTTTTCACCTATAAGTATTGTTTTATTAATAACAAAACAAGACAAACAAAAAAATAGTAACTAACCAAGTAAATAACAAGTTAGAATAGAGGTGGGTCTCTAGTGTAGTAATAAAGTCACTAGGTGGCAAGTTAGAGGTCTTGAGTTCGATTCCCCACCTCTACCATTTATTCATATAGGGCCGAATCAGCAGTACCCCATAGTCTCTCTCAAAAAAATAACAAGTTAGAATTATATATATAGAACACGAGAACCACCACCTATTATAGTATCATCTTGAACCTACAACTAAAAGTTCACAATTTGTTTACTTGGATGGTATTGGTAAGTAAATAAGAGTGATTATACTAGATAGAATAGATTATTTTTTCACGTGGCCGTGAAATTGATCGTCCAAGCGCATCAGACATTTTTCTAACATTCCCATATGGACGTAACAATGGAGCATCTCTTTTCAACACAGTTCATAACCGCCTCACAACACTCAGGGCCAAGAGGTATGTCACTAACTATTACACTTCGAGACACCCTTTGAAGCGTACCCTTAGCAACAGGAACATATGACCTCATAAAAGAAATCAAAATAACCTCCTTTCCTCCCTAAAGATCAAATAGAATTGCATATAAACTCACTGGCTAGTTCTGGCTTGTTGGCATATGTCTCCACAATTGTTTTCTAAAAATTAGATAAAGCCCATATTTTTATATATGTTTACATTTGATCCTTGATTATAAATGCATGTAACCCTTCAATGACACTTATAATTATGTCTTTAGCTCCTTTTTTTGAAACTCCATTTTTATGGGTATGTGCTTTGATGAAAACTTCTTGTCTAGCGAGCATATAACCCAGTTCTTTGGACTGCACTTCCATTAATATTGACAATTAGTTATCTAAAGAAAGTAGAAATAAATATGAAGACATTTAATACCATATCATATGCAATCTGAGCAAGTATATTAGCACAAACACAATCACATAACTAGGAGTGTAAAAGTGGTTTCAAATTCATGCAGAAGCACCAACACCACAATGGATCTAATCTACGGATTCTGTAGGAGTATATATATATATATACATATACATATATATATATATATATATATATGCACAAACACAATCACATAACTAGGAGTGTTTCCAATATATATTTCAAATCTATATACTAAAATTATACAAAATTTACCGATGTCTAGCTATACTGATGTCTAGCTAAAGAGAGAGATTAAAAAAATTGTAAAATAGTTATGACTATATTACAGAGACTACTATTTTTGTGTTTAGTGGTTACATTGTATAACACTTATCAATCAAATGGCATGCATGCCTTTTAGAGTACAATGATTGGCTTTGTTTAGAGCCTTCTGGACATATAAAACTCTTTAAGAATAATCAGTGATGGAAACTACTCAAAATATAGACACTATTAGTTTGCATATTATCTATGCTCAAATCCCATGTTCTTTTGGACCATGTGCACCAACTAGTATAGAATTCACTATATTGTTGATCACTTGAGTCCTTGTACTTTATTACTTTGGTCAAAATAGTCCTAAACATTCATCCACCTATGCAACATGGGAATAAAAGAGCGTATTAACAAGAATTTGATCAGTATAATACTAGAAAGTACAGAAATTTGGTGTTACAATTTGAATTCGTAAATATCATCTCTAAATAATACTACTTGATTGCATAAAAACAAGAATCATACAGCAACAAACTCCAAGTTGGAAGTCCCTAAATATCATATCTAAATAATACAGAAACAATCCCTAAATATCATATCTATATAATACTACCTGATTGCATACAGGTAAGAATCATACAGACAAGAATCATACAACACAAACAAGAATCATACAGCTATAAAAATAATACTAATATTACCTGATTGCAAAATTCAAACACAGTTGATTCTGGAAACAATATGTATCAAATGACAAAATCCAAACTCTTGTTTGAGTTGATTCATGTCGGGTTTAGATGTACCTGCACCGAAGTACTAACATCCGGTGAAATACCAATAACTTAGTGAGTTTGGAATCTAAACCTCTAATTAAATCTCTCCATAGGGATCATTGCCTACTATCAGGTAGTATAACTGTATAGTCTATACTGGGTGGCTTTAAGCTGTAACAAAAACGAGCTGCAAAAACCTTTCTCCTATATGTAAGTTGTGATCTAGTTAGAAGATGCACAAAACTTTCTCCTGCATGTATGTAAGTTGTGATATAGATGGTACTCAGAGTCCTGTCTACTCCATGTGACCGCAGGAAATGTTGTCCGAGCTGCTGTCGAGTGTCAAACCATTGCACTTGGCCACCAGTTCCTCCTTTACAGTCTGCAAATGGAGTTAAGGAATTGTTACTAAAAAGAATTGGAACTATCACACAATACCAGGAACACCATTGAGTTTACCATGTATATTTGAAGCAAAAGTCCACCACCAGTATGCTTCACTCTTGAATAGTTGTCATAAGTTTGCATCATAGGAGCTTTAATGGCCTGCGACAAAAACCAGACAACAGAATCAAGAACATCACAGAATATTTTTTGCAAGACTCACCAAAGAAACTAAATTTAAGCCACCTAAGCCAACGAAAGATGAAAGCAAAGTGCACGATAGCAGTAGCTACTTTTACTAACCATAATCACATATTGGTCATATATATATAATTAGAAGCAATACCGAAGTGCTGGTGACCAATTGCACAGGGCACAAAAATTTGAATGCCAAACAAGAAGCAACAAATACCATGTGATAAGTGATAGAAATCTAACAGTACTAGTAATATCAGCTGGCAATACACTGCAATACTGTTATTTCTGTGTGAAGTTTTTCTCCACCAAAAAGTAGTACCTGCAAACAGAGCTTGGGCAAAGACCTTGGAGATAGTAGGACACGGCGATCTCCTACAAAGAGTTCATTGGTTATGTTGAAAAATCTACTCTTAAAAGCCATACTAAACCTACTCTAATACCAAATGTTGGATCAATGGTTGCTCGAGAGTGGATTAGCCAAATTTGTGCTAAGAATTATTGAAAGAAATTCAAATTTGTTTACTTTCTGATTTTTTGTTTATGTGAAGGTTTGTAGTTACTTGTCGAGGGAGGATGCACATTCTAAAGGTGGTCTATCCATAGTCTTGAAGTATTATTTCCACCAGAAATTCTGCAAAAATCCTACAGTTAAAGCCGGGAATACATATAAGCATGCACTGATGCAATTATACAAATACAAACATGTGCATTTGCTGATGTAGACACAAGCACATAAGCATGCTTCAGAACCAGAAAACTACACACACAAATATACATGGAAGAGATGGATTGGAATATTTATGTATAGGCATGTACATTAACATACATATTATGAAGCGAAAGCAATCATAAAGAGAACTATATCTAAATTCCTGATTGAGATAGCATATTAATATACATTTTGCAAAAGAAAATATAAGAGAGAGTTTTGCTGACAATAGTACTCAATAAAGATCAGTGTAATTGTGGCAAAGGAACTCCTATTCCACTTTTCACCCTGTTTTATTAGAAATGATTTGAGTACTTGATTTACACTGCACTTTTTCGTATGGTAGAGGCACAAGAGGCAAAACTGAAAATTCAGAGGGAAACCATCGATGCATTTTGTAATGAGAATTGAACCTAACACTGGATGGTGAGCTATTTTTTTGAACTTCCAATCACTTGTATTTAAGAGGGTACCATCCTAATCAAGAACAACATGGGAAACTTGTAGAGTAATGGGACTGGATGTTGACATCTCCAAAATTGGTGGGAGCTCAATGCAGCAAGACACAGGTCATTTAGCTAGTCAAACCTGACAAAGAACAGAAGAATTCAAGCATACACCAGCATATTGATTCCAAACTAACTAATAGTATATCCGAAATATGCTTAGTAACCCATACAAGATAACATAGCATTCGACCATGCTACTTTATCCTAAAAACTATATCTGAAATATGCTTCACGCTAGCTTGCAAGAAATAAACAGATTCCAAACTGACTAATGCTATTGACCACTCTAAATAAAGCACAAATGTTTCATTCAAGGTGATAGATGGGTTGAAATAATGAATGAATTCCTCATATGTAATATTGCTACTTCATCCTAAAATTACAGCTTACAGATTGAAGGAAAAGAACTGAAGAGTGATATCCCAGAACAAAATTGCCCGCATATTAAACTCTTCTCTTGTTAGAGGGAGCCAAAGTTAAATCAATACACAAGAAAACATTACAAAAACAAACTTGCCTGGTGACTAATCCACCAAATTTCTAGAATTAGCATAATACATCACAATAGATCGATGTCGCCACCAACAAAGAAGACGCAATGATGCAGCGGTGTAGTGGAGGGTGGAGATCGCCGAGAATTACAACGTGTAGAAAGAGGAGTGGATCACACACCTTTGCTTGCGTTGATGAGCAAGTAGCCGTCGGGCGTGACGCAGCTGTAGAATAGGTCCACCCACTACTACAGAATTTTTTTCACTATCGGTTTAAAATCGTCTCTACTATCGGTTCTCTTACCGCTAGTGATCGGCACGATAGAAAAAACGTAGCACAACTCTATCGGTTGCAAACCGATAGTAAAATACCTATATTCCAACATTCACTAATCATGAATGATAATTTCTTCTATCGGCTCAGTGAACTCAACCGATAGTGATGTTAGATTTCTTGTAACGGTTCTACACTGGAAACCGATAGTACTGTTAGTTTTTCTATCGGTTAGTTACTCGACACGGTTAGTACTGGAAACTTTCTTCTATCGGTTGTAGGATATGAACCGATAATATTACAAAGGATTATTAATAGATACAACAATACAGAGAGACACACATTGGACAGATTGAATCTAATTATTCAGAGATTGAATTTATTCACAAATACACTAATACAAAGATATACACATGCATTGGACAGATTGGATCTAATTATTCACATATTAGGTTTATTCAAAAATACACCAATACAAGTACACACATACACCAATTAACACATTCAATGTATATTACACAAGTCATTTACGATCGATCGTTGATAGCCACTTCATCCATCATATATTGAGCCCAAATTTGTCGCATCTGCTCCAATTGAGGCAACTCGTATTGGTCTTTCAACATGGCGCTCTGCATGCTTGTATGAAGTTAGGAAACTGATTTCATTTCAATTACTCTTTCCTAAAGAATACCTGGTTCTAATCGCGTTCAGTATCAATTTAAGAAACTGACAAGAGCGGCAAGAACAATTTTAATCGGGTTGGTCAAGAACGTGTGGGACCCTCATTTGAGGATTCCAATGGTAACCGCCCAGGTGGATTGCACACAGAAAGGTACGTCACAAGCTCACAACAACAGGATTCACTTTAATCAATAAGTCAAATAGATAGAATGAGCACAAAGTCACGAGGACCACTATTACATTATCATAAAGCCAAGAATGGCATTAATTAAAGTTGATACAAAGTAGAGGGTTTTTCATAAATCAAGAATCAAAAACAGTAACACGAAAGCAATAACAGAGGTCTTCATTTCCTTCTGCAGCGGTTCGGCTCGGGCCTTTACCACATCGAACTCAACTTGGCGCATGACCCTCCTAGAAGCTCAAATCGTCTGGACAGGTTCCTTCCTCTTCTCGGTGCTCAAGGCTAAAGGGATCGGGATCCTTGAATCTTTTCTTCTGAATTTGTTTGTAAAGGCAAGGGTGAGCATATTTTCCACAATGCTCAGCAAGTCCCGTTATGAGAATGCAGATACATAGATGAGGGGTTTTCAAGGAAAGGAGTCTTGGTTTTATATATATAGTAATAGAGTAGATTTTCACTCTCATTTTGAAGAAAAGACCTTTGTTTTCAAAAGCAGGGCTTTTAAAATCCTAAGCTAGATTTTCTGAAATGTTGTGTGTGGCGGTCTTTCATGAGTCACCACTTTACTCAAATTTTGTGAAAAACTTTCCAAAAGCTACTTGTGCTGCATCGACGTGAATAGAATCCACAGCGCGCAGACTCCATGACCTGGGAGCTCAGAGTATCCGATACTTTTTAAACTTTGCAAAGGTGTACCACCTTAATCCACCAATCACTCAGCTTTCAAGTCAGGCCAACTCCATGCGACTTTTACGCATGTGACAAGGCTGAAGTGACACAACAGTTTACAGTTCTAGTATTAACTATTTCCCTGCCCGGTAAATAGACAGTTAAGTCTCAAGTACCGTTGTGGGTCCTCCCCACTGCCTTACTTCCTAGCCTGGGCCTATGTTCTCGCAAGACACATAGCCTCTCTTGATTACAGTCGCGCACGACTTAATCTGGCATAGGGCGTCTTCCTTCTTTCCACCTTTTCCTCTCATGATTTTTCTGATCTCACATCACTCATGGCCCTCTGCGGCCCACCAGTTCTCGCAAGAAACTGGACCGACAACCATTGCAGGGAAAAGCTAACACTAAAGAGAGCTACTAAGTTGCGCCCGTCCCATAAACAGGCAGGTGGTTGGTACGTTTTTCATGCCGCATAGAAGCACAACACAAGGTTCTAGTCCTTATGAATCTCTAGTGAGGAGTCTTTCACATTCCCAGTGCGCACACAGCACCATCCAATCAAACCATCCTCACTATCGATTCCAATCACATTTTCTTTCACAAAAAGGGGTTTTGAACATGCTTCTCTCATATGTGACCATTCAACATTTATCATATAATCTTTAAGCATGGCATGGCCTAAGCATGATAATCTAGGGTAACAAGGGTGCAGGGATATTCAATGTCAAAAGGGGCTTTACAATCATTTAGGTCATATCTAGTCATCTTTATTGAAACATAATTCTTATTTGAATCTAAGGCATGCATATACTTGAAAACAGTTAACATACTTCATTTCAAAATAGTAGGTGAGATATGATCAAGGGTTTGAGACTTGCCTTGCAATGTTGGGTCTAGTTACTTGGGTAATTCTTCGAAGATTTCTTCCGCTCCTTCAATGTCTGGTTCCACGGCGGATACAGATAATACACACATACACTACATAAGCATACAAAAGATAGTCTTTATGGGAAATGATACATAAAATATATCATGCATGCAGGGGAAAGGGTTTGGGCAAGGTCACTTGATATTGATCGAAGAGATGGGCTCAAAAGGACTTGAATGTCGAAAGGCTGACATTCGGTCCACGGATTGACATAGCTATAAGTTGGTCTTAGGTATGTTTTCTGGAAAAGTGGCAGTAGAGAAAGTTGTAGAAAACAACTCCAGGAATTTAATGGACAAGGTGGCATTTCAATTGCTCAAGTGTAACAGGTATAAACCATCTAATGCCACTGCTGGACATGGCTGGGAACTAGGACATGGCATAACTTTTGATCCAGGGCTTCAATTGATGAACCACTTTGTCTGGGGGTTAGGCCTTGTCAACAGGAACAAAACTCTCAATAGGCTTAAGGGCAGAAAGTGGCCGGAGGGTGGCCAAATCAAGCGAGTAAACACGGTGGTCTAAGTCACTGGACGGTGATCTTGGCATTGAAATAACTTCTGATCCAGGTCGATTCAGGGATCGAGCTAGTAGACAATTTTGCTCAGGGTTCCAAGATCTATCTAAGGGACAAAGTGTGAGGGGCTAGATCGGTCGGGGAGAAATTCCGGCGACCGGCGCTGGAGAAGACGACATTGGAGATTGGGGGTTTTCTATTTAAAGACTTTGAGCTCGATTCTTTGCTCAAGGAGTGAGAGGGTGAGGTGTGAAGGCTACTGGTGGGGTTAAATCCACCGGAGGATGGCCGGAGAAGCTTGGCAGCGTGAGCTGGTTTGCTGGTGGCGCGCAATCTACGGGAAAGCTACAATCTCAGCTCAATTTCAAAATCCAAGTTCGTAGGCTCGCTCAAAGGGTTGCACTGAACATCTTTCACCACTGGCACGAGGTTTAATTCGGATCGAATCGAGCAGTATTAAAGAAACAGGGGATTTGGGATATTCCGGCGATCGCCGGCGTTAGGGTTCGCCGGGGGCCAATTAAACGCTATGATACGGAGAGGGGAACGAGAGGAACTCACTGGTAGTCTTAGATTGAAGAGAGGAGCTTCGGGCGAAGCTGGCATCGTGAGCTCCTGAGGTGGCTCGCCGGGGAAGAAACCGTTCACGGCGGCGCTGAGGAAGCTGCTACTCTCTGGTGCTATGGTTGAAGCAATGAAGCTACGGGGTGGTGCGAAGTGATTCTGGGCAAGGGAGGGAGCTTATATAGGCGATGCGCTGAGCTCGGGAGTTGAAGCATATCGGGCGGGATTTGTGGCTGACACCGGAGAAACGATCGAGACGACGTCGGGACGCGGCAAGGACTGAGCCAGGGAAGAAGAATCACACGAAATTGGGCTGGAGCAGGGCGACGAGATCACTGGCTTCGGCATGGCTGCAACGTGGCGTTGCTTTGCTGCTGCTGGAGCACGCGCGCGCGGGAGAATCACGGCAAGGCGCGCTGAGGTTGCTCCACGGTGGCGGCACGGTTGCGCACAGGTGGCTCTACGTGGCGGTGACGGTGGCTGCGGGCGAGACTTCGTCGGCGGCGAGTCCTGCAGCGAGGCGAGGTGGCGAGGCTCTGGTCGTGCAACTTGGTCGAGGACGAAAATGGCACAAGGGCCTGGTTGTAATGCTTGGACTGAACTGCAAGGGATTTGGACTAATCTGCAAGGTTTTCTTTCGGGATCTTGGGCCTATTTGCAATTATGGAGATCTAAGGGGCTGATCTGAGTTCTGGTTTTGCAGGTGAGTGCTACTAATTCATTTGGACTCGTCCAGTAGGAAAAATGGTGAAATCCAACAAGATCTGGTGGTTTTGACAAAAATCGAAAACAGGGTAATTAGGGTTTGAAACTTTGGCGAGGCTGAAACTAGGGTTTCGGTTCAGTTTTTGGAATTCTTCCTGAAGAGAAAAATGTCTAGAATAGTGAATGGGAGATATTCACTGAATCAGATCAAAGTTTGGAGATGGTCTGAGACTTTTGGTCTTTTTGAGCTTCTGACAAATCTAAAAAGGACTAATCCGCAATGCTTTTGGACTAAAAAGCGAAAATGGTCTGAAAGGCGGAGTTTGGTTGCCAACTTTTTAAATTAAGGTGGTGGCGCACCTGAGATCATAATTCTGAGATAAAGATCAAAATGGGGTTGAGACATCCAAGAATCCAATGAACATATACCGGCTGACAAGCTAAAGAGATGGCAAAAATTGGGATGTTACAGAACGCTTACAGTTCGTGGAGTGGCCTACGATGGCGCGATGCAGTGACCGGCGGCGGTGGAGAACCCAAATGCGAGCGGCAATGGTGGTGCAAGAGCGAAAAAGGGGACGTCGGGGAGGCTAGGGTTTTCCACGTGCGAGTAGAGACTTATTTGGAAATGTGTTTGGTTGGACTGGAGGGAAAACTCCCGCGCGTTTAACCCATTATAAGGAAGTTTATCTTTACTATTGGTTCGTACACTAATAACCGATAGTAAAAATGTAATTTTACTATCGGTTCAAAAACACAACCGTTAGTGAACTTTCCTCTCTTCTAAAGGTCCCCATTGCTTCTTTTACTATATTTACTATCGGTTCGTACACTAATAACCGGTAGTAAAAATGTAATTTTACTATCGGTTCAAAAACACAACCGTTAGTGAACTTTCCTCTCTTCTAAACGTCCTCATTGTTTCTTTTACTATCGGTTGAATAAACAAACCAATAGTAAAAGTTCATCTTTACTGTCGGTTCGTACACTAATAACCGATAGTAAAAATGTAATTTTACTATCGGTTCAAAAACACAACCGTTAGTGAACTTTCCTCTCCTCTAAAGGCCCCCATTGTTTCTTTTACTATCGGTTGAATAAACAAACCGATAGTAAAAGTTCATCTTTACTATCGGTTTGTACACTAATAACCGATAGTAAAAGATTATCTTTTATATCGGTTGGTACAGTACGAACCGATAGTATAAAGTGAGTAATTTTACTATCTGTTATGAATGAAAAACCGATAGTACTATTTTAATATATTATATCGGTTGGTACAGTAATAACCGATATTATAAAGTGCGTAATTTTACTATCAGTTAAAAATGAAAAACCGATAGTACTATTTAATATATTATATCGGTTTGTACAGTCATAACCGATAGTATAAAGTGCATAATTTTACTATCAGTTAAAAATGGAAAACCGATAGTACTATTTAATATATTATATCGGTTTGTACAGTAATGACCGATAGTAAAAAGTTTTTGCATTTCACTAACGTTGGACTAGTGTGTAACCGATAGTAAAATGCCTCTTTTCCGCCGCTGTCGTCCTATTCTATCGGATTTTTCCCAGATTGCTTATAACCGTTAGAAAATATGGGTTAGTGGAATGCACTTCTGTAGTAGTGACCACCACCCGCGAGCGACTGTGGCACCAGCCCTCGCCCACCTCTACCCCTCTGCCGCACTGGACCTCGCTGGCTCCTCTACCACGCCGGGCCTGCAGATCTACCGTTGCTCCTCCGCCCTCTGCCGCACGCCGCTGCCGCTAGGGTTTTGAGGTGGGGGTGCGGTGCGGAATTGGTGGGGGATCGGTCGGAGAGCAGAGGGGGGGTGTTAGCTGGCGGTGGGGGAGAGGCGCCGTGACGAGGAGATTTTGGTGGGGAGGGACGAAGCCTTTGCGGTGATGGAAGGCACAGTGATTGGAGGAGAAGGTTTCTATTACTGGGCGCAAAAAAATAATAAATCTGTTAATATTTTTCTGTTATTTTCTGCTGAAAACTTTCCCTCTCAAAATAATAATTCTGTTATTTTCTGCTGAAAATTTTTATTTTTGCACACAAAAAAATATATTATTTATTCCTAGCATAGATCTACTAAAAATAATAACTTTTCTCAGCTGACACATTGGTGCAAAATCAAAATTATATTTTCACCTGTAGAACCACTGGTAAAAAAAAAGTTTTTCCCAGCGTAAAAAATATTGCCAGCTGTTCCACAGATCCTATATATCTTTTTCCAAACTGATCTACAGCTTGCTATACATTATTTATTCCTAGCAGTAGATCTGCTAAAAATAATAACTTTTCCTAGCTGACACATCGGTGAAAAATCAAAATTATATTTTCATCTGCAGGACCGCTGGGAAAAAAAGTTTTTCCTAGTAGTTTTACGGCTTGCGCTGGCCTACCGTGTTGTAGTGAGTGCCTAGCCCTTCGGCGGCCTCGGCTAGTGTTGGAGCTTCCCCTGCCACCGAGGTCTCCGGGGAGCAAAGCTCCATCCCTTCGGCCAGGGTGGTCTTCCGAGCCATGATAGATAAGTTGTCTGCAAAAGTCCAATCGGATGTATTGGAATCTGTAGCCCTAGCGAAGAATAAAGATCAGCGGGGAGACTCATCCGCTGCTCCTGCTAGGGATAAAACGAACCCAGTGATTCAACCTTCGGTTGAACCGAGAAAACTCTCATTCCGGGAGTATGTCGAGGTACGTCGAACACCCCCTATGAATTTTGTGCTTGCATAAGAGCATCTGTGTTTTGAAACTGATCTCCTTCCATATCATAGGAAATGACCCGCATGGCGACCATGTCAATGGCTATGGCGGATAGCATCGAGGCTGCAGAAGAGGAAATAGGTCGCCTGCAGCAGTAAGGAAGACATTTCTTTACTTGTTCGAATGCAAGTCCTTATCTTGGTATCATCTCTTCTGTCACAGAGAAAATGCTTATTTGATGAAGAGCCTCGCTGATTGGGAAGACCAAGAATTCCGGGCAGCCTCCAAAATCTCGTTCCTGGAGACCAAACTCCAGAATTTGTGGTCACAACTCTCCTGTAAGCATACTTCTGACCAAAATAAATTAACTTCGTTGTATGAACTGTTTGTAATGGCCTCTTGTTGCAACGCGAGACGACCAAATAAGCTGGCACGATCAAGAGAAGACAAATCTCCAAGCGACCATTGACTCTGTTTGCCGGGAGAACAGAGAATTGAGCACGTCACTCTCAGCCTGCAGCAGTGCTCAAGGAAACATCTTTGAGAAACTGAAGATGGTGGCCGGTCTGCTGAGGGATGATGTGGTCGAAACCGCGGTGGACGACCTCAACCTTAGCGACTGGACCACACTGGTCGCGACCCAAGCCGAGTCACTTCTCGAGTATCTTCCTAAAGATACTAGGCGGCAGCAAGAGGCGATTGTCGACGATTCAGACTCGGAGTCCTCAGCCGAACTTATGCAAAATTTGTAATAGCGAGACCTTTCAAGATGACCCTCCGGGAAGGTATGTAGAAATATAGAGAACAGGAGCACAGAGAGGTTTATACATGTTCGGGCCCTCGATGGTGGGAGTAATAGCCCTTCATATTGTTGGGATTTCACTATATGTGAGAAAGATTTACAAAAGGGCGGGAAAAGACCTTCACAGGCGAAGGTTTTTTCCTGTGTAAGGATACAGAAAGAAGCCAAAGAGGCTTGTAAAAAACTATCTAATCTAGGCTGTAGACTTGGCTGTTTGAGTGGTTGAGATGTGTTGTATCTCGCTTGTATCAGAGACGTTGATCCCCCTGTTTGATGCATCTTGCCACCCTTTTATACTGGTCAAAAGGGTGCCATGTCGTAACTGCATCAAATAGTTGTTTGGATGCGGTTTTAGAGAACCGCTCTTAACCTCCACGCCAGTTTAACACGTGTTATTCATGGATAACTGCACATATTAACCTCCTGACGGTTGATCTTCCACGCGGAGAAATCTTCGGGATACTTGGGATATTCTCGCTATAGGGACAGCCGGACAGGTAAACCCCAAGTACCCTGGTCGAAAGTGCTCTGACCGCGGGATGTTGGCTGACCGCGCAACATCTCCAACATTCTGTTCGCGTATAGCATACGAATTCCTGACCGCGCGAAGCCTGCGGTCTGATCGCGCAAAGCCTGCAACCTCGGGCTGATGCTTCTCGGAATAACTTGAGTTCGCACCGCCAGGCACGTGTCTGGCTCGAATCTGCGTTGAACCAATAGTGCATTTATTTGAACTGACTCGGGTGTCAATGCTCATCAGCTAGCCCCCAAATTCGAAGGAAATGAAGGGACGTGTTTATTTCGAATTTAAAGTCATGCATCGGATTTTTAACCCGACTCTTCAAATCCCCCGCTTAGTGGCGCACTAAGTGGGACGGTTGGTTCCCCGAGACAGGTTCTGGGTATGACGTGACAGGTAATGATGGCGCCGTTGAAACGTTTTTTAACCTGAGGTAAAACTGTAAATGCTTTTTTTAAAAAAACCCAAGACACTCGGAATGTAAACCGTCACCTTGGCGGCTATAAATACCGGGTCTTTGAATTCGTAAAGCTTCACAATTTCTTCTCACGGTTAAGTTCTTTCTAAAGTCACCTTCATTCTTCTCCTCATACACCTCCTGATGGCAGATCGCAACATCATCGAGATTGAAAGTGATGAAGAGGAAGTTCTTAAGCAGGAGCCTCAAATGCCTGAAGATTCATCTCCTTTAAGGAAGAAACCCAAGGTTTACGAAGGATCTTCCAGCAGAGCAAAGGTAGAAGATGAGCCATCATTCTTTCTTCCTTCAGCTTTCTACTCCAATACTCCCTACTTTTGTTTGGGTGATCGATTTTCTGGTCGGCAAGTGGTGACTATACGACCAGAAGATCCTCAACTTGTGTTGGAGAAGCAATCTCCTGGTGGGAAGGTTGCACTTCCAACATCTGCCTTTATCGGGTGATCTACTTTCCAGGATGGATATATCAACCTGTCATGAGCATGGATAGGTAATGATCCTCATCTCCTTTTGCTGATGGTTATAGTTAATACCACTAACTTTTTGCAAATGTAGGAGATTGGAGGCCCCAGCGATCAGCCTTCTGCTACTCCACCTCTTCCCCTCGGACAGATTCTTCCAGAGGAGAAGAATGCCCTGGAGAAGAAGACCGAAGAGATGTCTTCGGCGATTCTGCATCTGGCAGAATGTTTTGAACGATCCCGTGAAGAGGCGCACCAGTTCTGTCGAGAGAGGGATCACGCTTTGCAACAGCGGGAACTCTCCGATTTAATTAGGAACAGTTGTGTATCTCTTGTTAGGGATGATGTAGATAGGCTTAGGTTAGTTGCTAGTTCTCTAGGGGTTGTCAGTGTGGATCCTACTGACAGCAATATGTCCCTAGGAGAACTCTGCAAACTTCTTTCGGATTAGGTCGACGCTCTGGTCGCCGGTATCCCTTTTGTATGTAAAGAATGCAAGAAATAAAATTTCTTTCTTTATACAAATACTCTTTGCATCTTCTGTGCGAATATATGGCCGTGAGTAATGTCTTCGCGACCATTCATACACAGGGAAACCTCAGTTCCACGATTAGAATCATGCTTTCATAAAATTACCGCGACCAACTCTGATACCGCGATCTGACTTAAAGCCGTGGTTAAAACTGAAGCTTACTGCGACCAGAATCGAGGCTCGGTCAGACCGTCACTTCGATTAGAATCGGAGCTTAATCGAAAGCATGGTCTCGGTCATACCACAACCCGATCAGAATATATCCATACGTCCAAAAATTGGGCCATAGGATTTTTCATGAAAATACACAAGGCACATAAAGGAAAAACGTCCTCTGAAAAACTCTGAAAAAGTTTTCAGGCTTTTGTACTTTCAGGCTCTGAAACAAAGAAGCCTTTTTGTTTCAGATCCGATGCCTGGAACACTTTAACGGGTCCGCCAGAGATAGTATCCATTATGGGAAATGAATAAAATACTCAGTGGAACGTTTGAATGGAACGTTACTCTCGTTAGTGCGTCTCCTTGGGTCTATAAAAGGAGCAGGTATCTTCTTGAGGAAGCCACACAGCCAAAAACCCTCAACATTTCCGCCGCACAAAACCCTCGTTCTTCTCAGACTTCATCTTCTCCAAAAGTTGCGAACTTTTCTTCCGATTGTCCACCAAAAAATGGCGTCTTGGAGTCGATCAATCCACCACTCCGAGGAGAGCTTATTGGCATTGGAGAAGGAGGAAATCCTTCCTCCGCAGCTGCTAATCAATTGGCGGCCCGCGGAGAAGGACCAAGAAACCCCAATCGTCCAAGAGGGCGAATTGGTGGTTTTTGAAGAATATCTGCGCTGCGGGTTCTGATTCCCTGAGAGTCGGTTCATGAAGGACGTCCTCGAGCACTATGGGTTGGAGCTGATTAACCTCCACCCAAATGCAGTGCTGATCCTGGCGGTGTTTCAGCACTTGTGCGAGGCGTTCGTCGGAGTATATCCCAGCGTGGATAATCTTCCGGCGCTTTTATTATTCAGCGTGGTCGAGGAGCGCCAACGCCGCCGGATGCATCTACTTCTGGCTAAGGGAGAAAAAGGAGTATCCCTTCCCACCCCTGCGAGACTCGGTGCACGGATGGCACCAGAAATGGTTTTATTGCACCCCGCCAACCGAGAGCGGGCTGTGGTTTGAGAACTCGCGGCCGGAGAAGTCGAGCGAGTTGGATGCTCTCCCGGCGATGAACGCGGAGTTCATGAAGCACACCGAGGTCATTATTCACTTAGTCCAAGAGGGACTAACGGCTCGCGACGTCATTCGCGACTTTGTGAAGAATCGGGTGAGCCCCCTGCGTGAAAGGGCTCATCCGGCTTGGGAGATCAAGTCCATGGCGGATAGTACCTTGGACTACAATGAAGGTACCTATCTCTGGCACTAAAATCTTTTCATCTTTGAAATGCATCAGTTAACTCGCATTTATGAACAGTCCTGCCCTTATCCGAGATCGAGAGGTGGACTAACTACCTCCTCAAGGCTTACAATGCCGAGGTAGAGGGCCCCAAGGGATCGCCCCGCCCCCAGAGCTTGATTCACGCCGGCGACGACCTTAAACAGGAGCGCCGAAAGGTAAATTTTTCACCCGGCCTCTGTTTTGCAGGTCTTATGTATATCCAGCACTAACAATCCCATTGGAATGAGAACAGCTTTTAGGAAGGTTCGCCGAGGCGACGTTCCCCAGTGAGAACGTTGGTTCCCTGGGGAAGCCCACGACGAAATTCATGAAGAAGGTTTCCTCGAGACCCAAGACGAGGAATCCTGTCCCCAAGAAAGCCAGGCTAAATCTTGGGGAAGGGTCTTCACGAAGCGTTCCTCCTACCGCCAGGAAAACTGCGGTAAGATATCACATTCCTCTGATCTTTCCAGGTGTGAACTGGAATTACTTCTTCGTCGTACAGGGAGAGGGGAGCGAGGAGGAGGAAGATGATGATGTCCCCTTGATTCGCCGAAGGAGGAAGATTGCAGGTTCTCCATCCGGCGACGCTCCAACTCGCTCCGCAGAAACAACTGCTACCGCCGAGGCGGCTGTAGCAGACCCCGCGGCCACCGAAAGCACTGTGGTCGCGGATAACCCCCCAGCTCCTGAAGCCCCCGAGGTTTCAGGGCCAGTTATTTCTACTTCCCTGGTCGAAGGGACGACCATGATAAGATTCCTTCACAGTCTTGTTTTCTTCAATTCCCCCTGTGTGTTCATTAAGTTAATGCTTATGCAGGGAGAAGGGCTTCCCCCTGTGACTCCTGCGAGTCGCAGGGAGGAAAATCCTCCACCCCCGCGGACAGGAGTGGAGGTGGTCGGACAAGATCCTGTTGCAGTTGCAAACGAGATGCTGGTCCCAGAAGTCCAGGAGCCATCCAGGCCTTCGGATGCAACCCCGCTAACCGGATCGGTTGCCCAGGTAAAGACTCTTATCGTTTGTCTTCATCTTCCCTTAGAAATGTGCTCACAGAGGAACACACTTAGGGGAGAAATGCCTTGTTCACCAAGAGGATGACCAGGACAGACGACAGTTGTCCTCTTTCTCGCGGAGAACCTTCCCAGAAATCTCAAAAACTGATGGGATTTCAAATAAGGTAAGAACCTTTATCTTGGTTGTATTAAAACAAGTCGTGACGATCACGAATTGTAACTGCTTGGTTCCTCTTTCCTTTGTCAGGCGAAAAGAAACAGCATCCGGCCCTTCAACCGCTCCAGGGAGGGTTGAAGTTGCTGCTGGTGCAGGAGCCTGCAGTGAGGAGCGCTCCGCCCCCTCGGTCCAAGAAGCAGTCCGGGCCGTGAGGGGAGAGGCAAGCGCGGAGACCCAGTCGCAACCAACAGCGACTGGGGGTAGTGCCCAGCAGGCATTCCCACTGGCTGCCCTTGTTGTGGCCGCATCGTTGCCTTCAACGGGTCTTCCGGTTACTCCGGAAGACATTTCCTTACGGGAATTCATGAAGGTATGATGAACTTCACTTTCGGTGCCTGAGTTGTACATAGGACACCTTTAACTCCTTTTTTGCATCATAGGAGTTATCCCAGATGATGGCCAAGTCGCACGCTATGATGGCGAGCGTTGAGGCCGTACAAAAAGAACGAGACAACTTGCGCAGGTAAGGATCATTACTCTTCAACTTGTACAGATACAAATTGGTTATGACCACTCCTTCTGTTCTACTACAGAGAGGTGGAATTGCTGAAGACCGCTTATGGCATAGGACAAAAAATATCCATTCCCCAGACCGCGAAAGGCCATGCGAGGGGAATGGTTTGTAACGCGTAGGCAGGTTGATGAACCTGTCTCGCGTGGAACTGACACTGAGGACACATCTTGACATCATCAAGTGCCGAAGGCCAGTAGAATCCCTGTCGAAAAGCTTTTCCGACCAGTGTCCGATATGACGCGTGCGCACCGTATACACCGTCATGTATTTCCTTCAAGAGGGATGTTCCTTCCTCCTGAGATATACAGCGCATGAATACTCCTTGAGTACCCTTCCTGTACAGAATCCCATCTATGAGCTTGTACAGACGCGCTTTTCGAATTAACCGATCGCTTTCGGTTTCGTCCTCGGATAGGGTCCCATGTTCAAGATAAACTCTCAATGGATGAGTCCAATCCTGCTCCTGACCAAGGTTGGTAACGCAGGCTATTACCGGATCATCCTCGACCGAAGTCATGATCGAAGGATGGTCCAAGTGTTCAACGAACACTCCTACCGGAGCGGATGTGCGTGAGGACCCAATTTTGGATAATTGGCCTGTGAGAATGTTGTCCTTTCACGGGATGTATTGGACTTCGAAATGACTGAAGTGTTTTTCCAATCTCCTCACTTCCCCCAGGTAATGAGCCATTGTCTCATCGGAGGTGCTGTACTCCTTGTTTACCTGGTTTACGACCAGCTATGAGTCTCCCCTCACCACTAATCGACATACTCCGAGGAATTTTGCTTCCCGGAGCCCTGCAAGAAGACCTTCATACTCTGCCGCGTTGTTGGTCGCAACAAAGTGTAGTTGGATGACATACTTAAGCTGTTTGCCCTGGGGCGTAACTAAGACCACTCCAGCCCCCGAGTGTTGAAAACTACGGGAGCCATCAAAGTACATTGTCCAATGATCGGGGCACTCCAATTCCTCTGGCACCTGCACGGGTCGTACAGGGTTTGTCCATTCGACCACAAAGTCGGCCAAAACCTGAGACTTAACCGCCGTGCGGGGCGTGAAATGGATATCAAAGGCACCGAGTTCGACCGCCCATTTAGCGATTCGACCAAATTTTTCTGGATTTCGGACAATATCCCCCAAAGGAAAAGAGGAGGGTACTGTGATCTTATAAGCTTGGAAGTAGTGTCGTAGCTTACGGGAAGCCATCAGTAGTGCGTAAAGTATCTTCTGGACCTCAGGGTAATGCTCCTTAGGACCATGAAGTACTTCGCTCACATATTAGACGGGTCTGTGTATTCCTTCCCTATCCGCGATCAGGACAGCGCTGATCGCATGCGGTGTGGCCGCCAGATAAAGAAGCAATGGTTCTCCTTTGTCGGGAGACACCAACACTGGCTGACTGGACATATATGTCTTCACCTCCTGAAACGCTTTTTCGGCCTCATCCGACCATGTGAAATTGTGATGCTTCCGCAAGGCTTTGAAGAAAGGCAATCCCCTTTCGCCTAGTCACGATATGAAGCGACTTAAGGCCGCCATGTGACTAGCCAGGCGTTGAACATCCTTCATGGTCGAGGGCGATCTCATTTATTCAATGGCCCTGATTTTCTCAGGATTAACTTCAATGCCCCTGGAACACACAAGGAAACCAAGAAATTTTCCTGAAGAAACCCCGAAAGAACATTTCTCCGGGTTTAATTTTATTCCAAAGTGATTCAAATTACATAAGGTTTCAGCGAGATCGTCCAAATGAGACAATCTCTTGGTACTTTTTACAACCAAGTCGTCTACATATGCTTCGAGATTACGCCCTATCTGGGAAAGAAAGGTCTTTTGCATCAAGCGCTGGTACGTGGAACCTGCGTTCTTGAGACCGAACGGCATCCTGACGTAGCAGTAGGTGCCGAACGGGGTGATGAAGGCAGTTTTCTCTTCATCTTCTTCTGCCATGCTAATTTGATGATAAACTGAGTAGGCGTCCAGGAAGCTCATCAGTTCTCAACCCGCGGTTGAGTCGACCAACTGGTCGATGCGGGGAAGGGAAAAGTCATCCTTCGGACAGGCAGTGTTGAGGCTAGTGTAGTCGATGCACATGGGCCACTTGCCATTTGACTTGCGGACCATGACTGGATTGGCGAGCCATTCCGGGTGATCGACTTCACGAATGAACCTGGACTTTAGGAGTTTGTCCAACTCCTCTCAGATGGCTTTCTGTCGGTCAACAGCAAAATGCCTGAGCTTTTGCTTTATTGTTCGTTGTCCAGGTTGAATTGCTAACCTATGCTCGGTTACTTCCCTTGGGACACCGGGCATGTCGGACGGTTTCCACGCAAACACATCTGCATTAGCCCGGAGGAAAGCAATGAGCTCGAGTTCCTATTTGTCATCCAGACCTGATCCGACCCGAATTGTCTTGGATGGATCATCTAGGTACAAAGGAACCAGTTTGAGTTTCTCATCTGGTCGAGGAGCAGCCTTGATCACATCGGTGGCGACGGTGGCGACCTGGGCGTCTCGGAGCGGAAGTTGATCGACCATCTCCAAAGATAGCCGGTCGGACGTGAGTGCCACGTTGCGATTGCCTCGGACCGAGATGACACCTTTGGGGCCAGGCAATTTTCCGCACTGGTAAGCATAGTACGTTGCCATCATGAATTTAGCGAGAGTTGGCCTGCCAAAGATTGCATTATAAGCTGAATCACAATCGATTACGTCAAAAGTAACCAATTCTGTTCGGAAGTTATTCGGTTCTCCCAGTATGACCGGGAGGACCACTTGTCCCAACGGCATCATGGAGGGGCCTGGGATTATCCCATAAAACGGATGGATTATGGGCTTGATTTTCGAACGAGGAATTTGCATCTCGTCGAGCGCCTTGACCAACAAAATGTCAAGGGACCTCCCTCCATCGATCAGGACCCTTTCGACTCTCGCGTTACTGATGATCGGGGTAATGACCAGAGGGAGACTCAATGGTCGAGTAAGCCCCGCAGGACAATCAGAACGATCGAATGTCAAGGGTGTATCTGACCAATGGGGGTATTGAGGTTCACCAAGAGATGTCTCCGTTTGGTTAACCTCTCGGTAAAAGGCTTTAAACTACCTTTTGGAAATGAAAGAAGAAGAACCCCCGAAAATAACATTAATATGATTTTGAGGTACCTGGTAGGACATTTCCTTGTCTCCGTCGGCGTCTCTAAGTCCGCACGGCTGCTCTTTAGGGGGTAGGGTTGGCATTGGCCCAACTCCCTGGTAGAAATCATCCAATTGCTTCAACTAACTCCTGCAGTTCTTGAGGTCATGGCCTGCGGAGTTGTGGAGTGGACACCACTTCTTGCCTTCCTACGGATTAGTTGACTTTTCTGGCTGGTCGGCACTACGACCACCAGAAGCAGTTTTATTCTTACATGAAGGCTTGTTACCTTTGGTCGAAGGCGGCTTCTCTGCGACTGCAACCTCGCGGTACTGTCTAGAGCGGTTCCTCTTCGACTTTTTCGACTTCCCACCTGACGAAGATTAGGGCTTCTTACTTGAATCTTCTTTCCTGGCGTCTTTGAAACCTGGTTGAGGTGGTAGGTCACCCTTGTCGACCATCCGGTTCCATTCGACTGCTTTGGCTGCGTCAGAGTATCGATCGGCCATGTCGAACAGATCGGCCACTGATCGAGGAGGGTGGATAAGTAAGTCTTCAGTGAATCTCCGGTATCGAACGGCATGTTTAAATGCCCTGATAACGGAGCCATCAGATATGTTCGGGATGGTATTCCTCACCCCGAAAAACCTCTTGACAAACTACCGAAGAGTTTCGGTTGAAGTTTGTCGTAGCCGATGAAGATCGTCCTCTTTACCCGGCTTTTGGTAACAGTTTTGGAAATTGCTGAGGATGGCATCGCACAGCATTTCCCAATTATAGATGGAACCTTCGGGCTGGTTAAACAACCAGGTTCTAGCCGGTCCTTCGAGGACTATAGGCAGGTAGTTGGCCATGACCCGGTCATCGCCTCCTGCCGCTTGGATGGCAGTGATATAGATTTGAAGGAACTCGGATGGGTTCTGAGTTCCATCAAACCTCTCAATGGCCCCTGGTCGAAACTTATCGGGCCAAACGACCGCTCGTAGGCCGGGCAAAAAAGTTTTACAACCGACGTAGGGGCCGTGAGCTGCCCTGTGACTCTCGACCGGGTTACAGGCGACCTCACGCAACGGTGAAGTTACTCGCGGTCCCAAACGAGAGTGAAGAGGAACCCGATCCCTACTACGAGAATCCTGCGTTCGCCGGTATTTGTCCTGTCGGGACGGTACGGGCGGTGGGTAACTTCGCCGTCCAGAACCAGAGTGAGGACACTCTCGTTCGCGGGAACGTGTTATCGAGCAGGAAGAGGCCGTTGGGGTCGCCTCAGATGCGACCACATCCAGCCTTTCTGCCAAGATCCTGGTAAAGGCAGGTTTCTGCGCATCCGTGACCGTAGGAGGAAAGTTACGCATGACTTCCGCGATAGATCGCAGTCGACCATGGGTGCTTCTCCTAGGGGCACCAGGTGTTACTGTTTCTTCGTCCACCGGGAAACGCTCCGGTGGCAAAGAAGGGGTCTGGTCATGTTTGCGACCACGTGACCGTCGAGAAGAACTCAGAGCAGCATTGTAACGAGCCTGCGCATCTTGAAGAGCCTCTAGGGCAGTTCTGCGTAGTTCATTGTTTTGTTGCTCGAGATCTTCATCCTCCTTTTGTTGGTGATCCCGTTCTTCCCTAGTAGCCTGTTGGTCAGGAGTCTCCTCCGACAAGGCAGCGAACTGTCTAGGGAGAGAGGTTGTCGATGGGGAAAACATCTCGGTTTGTTCTGAGTCGGACTCGAAATCAAAGAGACGGTGAAGGTTATCAAGGTCGAATCTCCCGAGCTGATTTCCAGGTCGATATCATCCTTCCCCTCAGCGGGGTCGTATGACGGACCGGATTCATCCCCTAGCGCATTGAGAACCACTGTGGGTTCTGACCTTGCGCTCGTCGCCCCCTGGTCGATGTACATGACCTGGAGAGATGATTCCACCTCTGGAAGATTCTGGCCTTCAACCTCCTCCATCGGAACAGGATCTCTTGGAGAAGGCATTGGAATGTGAGCATAATCCTCGAGATCAAAATCATTCTCGGAATCATATACTCCAGCCATGTTTCATCGAACCTCCGGATTAAAATTAGGACGCCTTAAGAAAGGCCCCACGGTGGGCGCCAGCTGTCGACGATTCGGACTCGGAGTCCTCAGCCGAACTTATGCAAAATTTGTAATAGCGAGACCTTTCAAGATGACCCTCCGGGAAGGTATGTAGAAATATGGAGAACAGGAGCACACAGAGGTTTATACAGGTTCGGGCCCTCGATGGTGGGAGTAATAGCCCTTCGTCCTTTTGGGATTTCACTATATGTGAGAAAGATTTACAAAAGGGCGGGAAAAGACCTTCACAGGCGAAGGTTTTTTCCTGTGTAAGGATACAGAAAGAAGCCAAAGAGGCTTGTAAAAAACTATCTAATCTAGGCCGTAGACTTGGCTGTTTGAGTGGTTGAGATGTGTTGTATCTCGCTTGTATCAGAGACGTTGATCCCCCTGTTTGATGCATCTTGCCACCCTTTTATACTGGTCGAAAGGGTGCCATGTCGTAACTGCATCAAATAGTTGTTCGGATGCGGTTTTAGAGAACCGCTCTTAACCTCCACGCAAGTTTAACACGTGTTATTCATGGATAACTGCACGTATTAACCTCCTGACGGTTGATCTTCCACGCGGAGGAATCTTTGGGATACTTGGGATATTCTCGCTATAGGGACAGCCGGACAGGTAAACTCCAAGTACCCTGGTCGAAAGTACTCTGACCGCGGGATGTTGGCTGACTGCGCAACATCTCCAACATTCTGTTCGCGTATAGCATACGAATTCCTGACCGCGCGAAGCCTGCGGTCTGATCGCGCAAAGCCTGCGACCTCGGGCTGATGCTTCTCAGAATAACTTGAGTTCGCACCGCCAGGCACGTGTCTGGCTCGAATCTGCCTTGAACCAATAGTGTATTTATTTGAACTGACTCGGGTGTCAATCCTCGTCAGCGATCAAATCAAGAGTTCGATCAATAGCCTCCGCCATCCTCTACCGGCTTCATCTTCGCCACGGCCCAGATCTTGATCTGAATGCATCGGCGGAAGAGGCAGAGGTCGAGAGTGAAGACCAGCTTGGGGCTATCATGGAGGAGGTTAGACCCCTTGTAGAGAAACTTTTGGACGAGCTTGGCATGATGTAAATTCTTGCACCTGTACAAATACAATTTATACAATGCAAATGCATGCACGTTTTGTTTAAAAAGAAAACACTTCTTTTTGTTTCATGTTGCGACCATATTCCCCTAGCCCCCGCCTGTGATTATGTATACTGAAGTCTTAGTATTATGAGCATAGGAGAAATATATGTGTAGCGATGACAAGGGATACCCGACCAGGCCAATAATCATATTAAACACAATACCCAACCTTATTGCAAACTGACAGCCCCTCTGATGACCAAGGACATGCCAGAAAGCCCCGTGTGCATTAAGAAACGGCTTATTGAGGAGTGTCTTGTCTGGAAGTGATCATGAGATCGGCCAGCGAATCCGATCAGGATATTGTGGCAATATAACCATGAGCGACCAGCCCCCGAGCCAGACTAGATTGGTTTTGTATTCTACGCAAAACCAGATCGCCCACGTGAAGACTGCGTGGTCGCACCCTTTTGTTATGGTACTTGCGCAAAGCTTGCAAGTACACCGCGGACTTGATCAGAGCTCGATCATGTTTTTCTTCTAGGAGGATAAGATCTTGTACTCGTTGCCCATTCTGATCAACTTGTTTGAATTGATCTGTCCAGACAGAACCAATACTGATTTCCATAGGTAACACAGCCTCAGCCCCGTATACCAGATGGAAAGGCGTCTCACTGGTGGCTCGACTAGAAGTAGTACGTAGCGCCCACATAACGGTGTAGAGCTCATCTACCCAAGCCCCCAAGCATGTCTTAAGGTGATCGAAAACACATTTTTTGATGCCCTGCAATATTTGCCCGTTGGCACGTTCAACGGCACCATTGCTCTGCAGATGAGCTACAGAGGCAAAGCACACCGTGGTTCCAACCTGATCGCAGTAATCCAGAAAAAGACCACTAGCGAACTGGGAACCGTTATCAGTGATGAGATGATTTGGAACACCGAATCGAGCCACAATGTTCTTATGAAAGAACTTTTGTGCAGCAGCAGCGATAATGTTGCGTACTGGTTCGGCCTCAATCCACTTTGTAAACGTGTCAATGGCTACGAACAAGAACTTGTATCCATTGGCCGCTAGTGGCATAGGACCGACAATGTCCATCCATAGACCGCGGAGGGCCATGAAAGAGGAATAGTTTGTAGGGCATAGGCAGGTTGATGAACCTATCTGGCATGAAACTGACACTGAGGACATGTCTTGACCATATTCTTGGCATCATCCAGTGCTGAAGGCCAATAAAATCCTTGTCGGAAAGCTTTGCCGACCAGTGTGCGATATGACGCGTGCACACTGCATACACCATCATGAATTTCTCTCAAGAGGGATTTTCCTTCCTCTTGGGACACACAGCGCATAAATACACCTTGAGTACCTTTTCTATACTAGACGTGCCTTTCGAACTAACCGATCACTTTCGGTTTCATCCTCGGGCAAGGTCCCATGCTCGAAATAGGCCCTCAATGGATGGGTCAAATCTCGTTCTTGTCCAAGGTTGGTAACGCAGACTGTTACCGGATCATCCTCGATCGTAGTCATGATCGAAGGATGTTCCAAGTGTTCGACGAACACTCCTGCCGGAGCGGATGTGCGTGAGGACCCAATTTTGGATAATTGGTCTGCGAGAATGTTGTCCTTTCGTAGGATGTATTGGACTTCGAAATGACTAAAGTGTTTTTCCAATCTCCTCACTTCCCCCAGGTAATGAGTCATTGTCTCATCGGAGGTGCTGTACTCCTTGTTTACCTGGTTTACGACCAGCTGTGAGTCTCCGCTCACCACTAATCGATGGACTCCGAGGAATTTAGCTACCCAGGGCCCTGCAAGAAGACCTTCATACTTTGCTGCATTGTTGGTCGCGACAAAGTGTAGTTGAAAGACAAACTTCCGCTGTTCACCCTGAGGCGTGACTAAGACCACTCCAGCCCCCGAGTGTTGAAAACTACGAGTTCCGTCAAAATACATTGTCCAGTGATCAGGGCATTCCAAATCGTCCGGTGCCTGCGCGGGTGGCTCAGGATTTGTCCATTTGACCACGAAGTCAGCTAGGACCTGAGACTTGACCGCGGTGTGAGGCGTGAAATAGATGTCGAATGCTCCAAGTTCGACAGCCCATTTGGCGATCTGACCAGATTTTTCCGGATTGCGGACAATGTCCCCCAATAGAAAAGATGAGGGTACTGCGATCTTATGTGCTTGGAAGTAATGTCGTAGCTTACGGGAAGCCATCAGTAGCACGTAAAGTATCTTCTGGACCTCAGGGTATCGCTCCTTAGGACCATGAAGTATTTTGCTTACATAGCAGACGGGTTTGTGCACACCCTCTCTATCTGCGATAAAGACAGCGCTGACCGCGTGAGGTGTGGCCGCCAAGTAGAGAAGTAATGGTTCTCCTTTGTCGGGAGACACCAAGACTGGCGGATTGGATGATACGCTTTTACCTCCTAAAATGCCTTTTCGGCCTCATCGGACCATGTAAAATTGCAATGTTTGCGCAGGGTTTTGAAGAAAGGTAATCCCCTTTCGCCTAGTCGCGATATGAACCGACTTAATGCCGCCATGCCACCTGCCAGGCGCTGAACATCCTTGATGGTCGAGGGAGACCTCATCTGTTCGATAGCCCTGATCTTTTCAGGATTGACCTCGATTCGTCTGGAACAAACAAGAAAACCAAGAAGTTTTCCTGATGAAACCCCGAAAGAACATTTCTCCGGATTTAATTTTACTCCATATTAATTTAAATTATAGAAGGTTTCAGCAAGATCGTCTAAATGAGACAATCTTTTTGAACTTTTTACAACCAGGTCGTCTACGTAAGCTTCAAGATTACGCCCCATCTGGAAAAGAAAGGTCTTTTGCATCAAGCGCTGGTACATGGAACCTGTGTTCTTGAGACCGAATGGCATTCTGATGTAGCAGTAGGTGCCGAACGGTGTGATGAAGGCAGTCTTCTCTTCAACTTCTTCTGCCATGCTAATTTGATGATAACCCAGTAAGCGTCCAGGAAACTCATCAGTTCACAACCTGCAGTCGAATCAACCAGCTGGTCGATGCGGGAAGAGGAAAGTCGTCCTTCGGATAGGCACTATTGAGGCTGGTGTAGTCGACACACATGCGCCACTTGCCATTTGACTTGCGGACCATGACCGGATTTTCAAGCCATTCTGGATGATTGACTTCGCCAATAAATCCAGCCTTTCGGAGTTTGTCCAACTCCTCTCAGATGGCTTCCTGCTGATCCACAGCAGAACTCCTGAGCTTCTGCTTTATTGGTCGCTGTCCAGGTCGAATTGCTAACCTGTGCTCGATTACTTCCCTTGGGACACCGGGCATGTCGGATGGTTTCCACGCAAACACATCTGCATTAGCTCAGAGGAAAGCAATGAGCTCGAGTTTCTATTTGTCATCCAGGTCTGATCTAACCTGAATTGTCTTGGACAGATCATCTGGGTACAATGGAACTAGTTTGAGTGTTTCATCTGGACGAGGAGCACCTTTGATAGTATCAGTGGACACTGTGGCGATCTGTGCGTCTCGGAGGGGAAGTTGGTCCACCATCTCCAGGGATAGCCGATCACACGTCAATGCCACGGTTCGACTACCTCGGACCGAGATAACACCGTTGGGGCCAGGCAACTTGCCGCACTGGTAAGCGTAGTGCGTAGCCATCATGAATTTAGCAAGAGTTGGCCTGCCAAAGATTGCGTTGTAAGCCGAATCACAATCAATTACATCACAAGTAACTAATTCTGTTCGAAAGTTATCTGGTTCTCCCAGCGTGACTGGGAGCACCACTTGTCCCAATGGCATCATAGAGGGACTAGGAATTATCCCATAGAATGGTGGATTATGGGCTTGATTTTCCAATGAGGAATCTGCATCTCGTCGAGCGCCATGACCAGTAAGATGTCCAAGGAGCTGCCTCCGTCGGTTAGGACCCTTTCGACTCTCGCTGTAACACCCTGAGTTTAGGGGTGAAAACTTCCTTTTTCATGAATAGCATGCATACATGTATCTGTAGTAATAGCCAGATCAATATCTATCTCAAACCCTAAAATCTCCAAATCTTCCTTGTGAACCCCAAATCAAGATCAGATTATTCAGATGTAATCTATCAGTTACTCTAAACCTAAAAGTCTTCAGAAGCCAGATTCAATTCCATCTCTAAATCCCAGATTTGTCAAAACTTTTGTTTTCGAAAACAGAATTAAGTTAATTACCCTAAATACTCTGAACTCAGATTTAGCCAAATCTTGACCTAATCCAGACCAGATTATTCTCAAATAATGATCATGGGTATGCCAATACCTTAAACCAGAAAGTTGGCAGCCAGATTTTATCATCTAGACTCTTTTTACAAATCAGTCCAAGAGATATCGCAAATCAGTCCTTTATCTGATATCTGGAAACCTAAAAAGGCTAAAATCTTCAAATTAACACCAACTTCAGAATTTCTTCAGTAAATCTCTTCTAAATGCTATTTGACAAAATTTTCCCTTCTATTCAGATTTCAAAATCTCATCCTAAATGCCAGAATTCGAAATCAATTGAAATTTAGATTTCAATTACCCTAAATTACCCTATTTTCAGTTCATATCAAAAACTATTCAAATGTGCCAGATTTTATCAAACATCTTTACCAAATATTTTGTCGAATATAATCTTCCAGATCAGTGAAACCAATTTCAGTTTAAACCTTCCAAATCTCCAGATTTACAGATTAGTCCAAACTGAAATTTCAATTCAGTCCAAATTCGACCAGAGCACTCAGCTGATTTCGACCAGAGCCTCGCCGTGCTTGTGCACCGTGGTTGCTCGTCGCCGGCCAAGTTTCGCCCGCGCTCGTGACCTTGCATGCTTGTGTGTACGCGTCCTTGCTTCAGCCCGTGCCGTGGCAACGCCGTTGCAACGTCGACGACCAAAATCTGCTCCCGCACGCAACCAGCAGCCTTTTGTCAGCAACTCCATGCCACGTTGCCTTGCTGCGCCAGTTGTTGTCGCCACCGCTTGCTTCAGCATTGCTAAGTCCCGATGAACGACAATGTGATCAGCTCAGACTTGTCGCCGTCGCATCACCGTTCTTCGCTGTGTCTTCACCGCTGTTGCATCTGTGCCCAACCAGTCTCATCACTGGTGCCAAATCTCTTCGTTGTCCCCTCTTCGCAAGCTTCGCCTGGCCTATTTAAACACCACTGTACCCAGCAGCTACTTCACTTCTCTGGAAATCAGCCAAGTCTCAAATTCTTCTGTTTTCGTTTTCTTCTCCGGTGAGCTGTCGAGGAGGCTCACGGTGCCAGCACGCCCTGCTGCACCAATCTTCAAATTGAAGCCATCAGTGAGTTTCCCTTCTCCTTGTATCTGTGTGATATCATCTAATTGCTCACCGGTGACCTCTAACGCCGGCGATCACCGGAATTCCCGATTTTCCCTGTTCCTGCAATGTAGCTTGAATTGCTCCAAATTAGCTTTCGAACCTGTAATCTAAATTAATCAGAGAGCTATTTTGAGTATGCCTGTAAACCTAGAATCATCAATTGATCTCAAATTGAAGCTATTCCCAAATTTGCACTTCAACAGTCGCTGGGTCTCGTCGCCAGGCTTCTCTGTTGATTTTCCGATCAAATTGATGCTACCAGTAGCTTACTCATACCTTTCTATCACTCTCCAAGCAAGGAATTGAGTTCAATTAGCTTGTATCAAAAATGCCCAATTTCAGAGCCTTCTTCTCCGGCGCCAATCACCGGAATAATTTTCCCAGTCATTTTAGCCCTAACCACTTTGTACAGTGTGTATGCCTTGAACTCCTGAGCATTTTTGTCTTCTAGCCCGACACCTAGATCGGCCTAGATCGAAAGATACAGCTTTGCCAAGTTTTGTGTCCAGAATTGTTCCAGTGCAGTGAGTTCACCGCAGTTCATCACCGGATTTCTTGTTGTCCGTTCATCTTCAGCCATAGATCCTATTATGACTTTTGTTCCTGTTACTCAAGCCTACTTCTAGACAAAGTTAGCACACCAGTTGAGCCCTTGAACAGCATTTTATGCTAAGCCCTAGTTTTTGGCATTGTCAGCCTTATGCCAGAGCTTGTCAGCCAGTGGCATTGGCTTTGTTTAACCACTTCTGGTTGTGCAATTTGAGAACCACATTGTCCACTGAATTTGTAGAGTTGTGATCTACATTTTTTTCTACTACCACAACTTGAGATAAGCACTCTAGCTTTTCTTAAAGCTATGTCAGAGCCTTGATCTGAATGTCAATCTGCTGACATTCGCTGTTTTTGAATAAACCAGCCACAAAATTGTGATCCCTGTTGCAACCTTGAAACCCTAAGATTATCTATCACCTACCCTTAGCCCAGATTCCTTGAAACCCTAGAATCTCGACTCAGATCAGCTTGCAATCGAATTATCTTCAATATCGTTCAATCATTCTTGTTAAGCATTTCTGCATATAAGTTATAAAACATTTTAATATTATAAGTAATCATTGTGTGTTTGTTTTTCGTCGAGCAGATCCAGAAGCTGACTTTGAGGATTTTGCTGTTGAACCGTCATCAACTGCTGTATCTTACGACGCGGAAGGCAAGTCATATCCTTGGTCATCTTGAACCTATATTTTAAATGTTGCTATAATGTAACCTTGAATATAGATAATATTGCATGTGAAAGATTGAGAATGGTTGATTTATGAATTGGCAGTACTAGACTGGTTATCTGTGAAATGTGAAATAAACAAGTTTTGAGCCATGAACTATTATATATGTATTTATATACTTATATATTCATGAAATAAAACCCCTAGCCGTGACCAGAAACATGGTATGGATGGTGGTAGCACTGGAGGTGCTAAACTGCAAAGGATAGCAGGCACTGAAGGTGCAGGGTTGTGGATGGTCTGGTCACTGGCATATAAGGATTAGAACCTTGTGTTGTGCGTCTAGTGGCATGAACAACGTGCTAACCGCAAGCCTTGAATGGGACAGGCCTGAACAAGTACTTATGTGGATCGCACATGAAACCCCTGCATGAGATGCGTAGTGATGCACGATAAAACACGGAGAATGGCTCTCACACATATCACTGAAGGTGATCTTGCACGCTGATCCAGTAATGGGAATAAGCAAAGGGGTGGAGGTTAGGATACAACCTACCACAACTGTGGTTCGCAGAGAGCCACAGGGTCAGGGGTGAATTGTAAGTGAAACATAACAAAAGTTCTTGTTATCTCCACCTTGCCACTCACAATATGAAGTGAGCCAGGGGTCCAATCATTATGTTATGATAGGAAGGGCTTGAAAGTGGAATATCTTGCGGGTAAATTGGTACCTCTCTGCAGAGTTAAAATCGTATTCGAATACTTCGTACTCCCGAGTTTTAGGAGTCTGCTGCGGTGGATTAAATCCACGGGGTGTGACACAAGTATTATTTTCTAAATAAAATGTGTTAAATCAAGATTACCCAAATGACATGTGTTGTCATGATAAGGAGTACTGCCGTGGGCTGTCGTGTGTCGACGTGTCGCGGTAGTGCTATAATCTAGTGAACATGAATAGTGATGTTATATTATGAGAAGTGCTACCATAAGATGAGATGAGTTATGAAAGAAAAAGATTATTTTATAAACATCCATAATTCTTGACTAGTCTAGGTTCATATCATCACTACTATATGTATCTATTCTTACCTATGACTTGATGAGTACGTAAGTGCTCACCCTTGCAACATTCAACTCAGTAGATGGAGCATACCTTGTTCAAGATGATGGCATGGAGAACTTTGTGGATCCAGAAGGAGGAGAGTCAGTTCCACCAGAGCCCTGATGTGTGTTGTTCTGCCGTCAACTTCTTTTGTGGGAGGGTCACCTATCTTCTGCTGTGTAGTTAATATTTTGCTAAACCTTGAATGTCGTGAAGGCATTGTAATCTCTTGTGTAATATTAAGGCTAGCAGGCCACACTGCTTAAATATTTTGTAAGTTACTATGTTGCAATGTAATATACTCCTGTGTTTGACTTATCTTGGGAAGTCAAAGGTATGTGTATGCTACGCATATATGGGACTAGCTGCAGCGAGCTAGGTCTCTACAGGAGTAGTCGTAGTCTCAATTTCGGGGCGCGACAAAAAGTTGGTATCAGAGCAACATGAGAACTTGACTGTAGGACGACACCTTTAGGGATTGGTAGTGCCAGGAAGACGTAATTTATTTAGAAACCAGGTTCTTGCCGGTCCTTCGAGGACTGTAGGCAGATAGTTGGCCATGACCCGGTCATCGCCGCCTGCTACCTGGATGGCAGTGATGTAGATTTGGAGGAACTTGGACGGGTTCTGAGTTCGATCAAACCTCTCTATGGCCCCTGGTTTAAACTTGTCTGGCCAGACGACCGCACGAAGGCTGGGCGAGAAAGCTTTACAACCAACATAGGGACCGTGAATTGACCTGCGGCTCTCGACCTGATCACGGGCGACCTCACGCAATGGAGAAGTCACCCGTGGTCCCAAGCGAGAGTGGACATGAATTTGTTCCCTATCACGAGAATCCTCCACCCGTTTGGCTTTGTCCTGCCGAGACGGGACGGGTGGTGGGCAACTCCGTCTACCAGAACCAGAGTTAGAGTACTCTCGGTTATGAGGACGTGTCGCTGACCGGGAAGAAGCCGTTGGGGTCGCCTCAGATGCGACCTCGTCCAACCTCTTCGCCAGGATTCTGGTGAAGGCCGGTTTCTGCGCTTCTATGACCGTAGGAGGAAAATTACGCATGACCTCTGCGATAGATCGAAGCCGGCCATGCGTACTTCTCCTAGGGGCACCAGGTGTTACCGTTTCTTCATCCACCGGGAAACGCTCCGGGTGTAAGGACGGTGTCTGGTCGCGTCTGCGACCACGTGATTGCCGGGAAGAACTCGTAGCAGCATCGTAACGAGCTTGCGCATTTTGAAGAGCCTCTAGGGCTGTTCTGCGAAGTTCGTTGTCTTGTTGTTCGCGATCTACCTTCTATTTGTGTTCCTGTTCTTCCCTAGCAGCCTGTTGATCGGGAAATTCTTCTGATAAGGCAGCAAATTTTCTAGGGAGCGATGTCGCCGAGGGAGAAAACATCTCCGTTTGTTCCGAGTCCGACTCGAAATCAAAAAGACGATGGAGGTTATCAGGGTCAAACCTCCCCGGGCTGATCTCCTGATCAGTGTCGTTCTTACCCTCAGCAGGGTCATACGATGGACCGGATTCAACCTCTAACGCATTAAGAACCTCAGTAGGCTCTAATTTTGCGTTGGTTGCCTCTTGGTCGATAGACATGACCTGAATGGCTGAATCGACCTCCGGGACGTCTTCGCCTCCAGCTACATCCATCAGAACAGGATCACTAGGTGAAGGCATCTGGATGTGGGCATAATCCTCGAGATCGAAGTCATTCTTGGAATCATATGCTCTAGACATGGTTCTCCAAATCTCCGGATAGAAATTAGGACGCCTTGAGAAAGGCCCAACGGTGGGCACCAGCTATCAACGATTCGGACTCGGGGTCCTTAGTCGAACTTATGCAGAATTTTGTGAGTTGTGAGACCTTTCAGAGTGTCCCTCTGGGAAGGGATGATGAACCAAAGTCAGTTGAAGCACAGAGAGATTTATACAGGTTTGGGCTCTCGATGGTGGGAGTAATAGCCCTACGTCCTATTGGGATTTCACTATGTGTAGGAAAAAAGATTACAAGGTTGTAGAAAGGATCTTCACAGGCGAAGATCTTTTCCATGTAGTTATGTCAAACACAGCTAAAATGGTCTATGAAAGCTATTTGATTTGTTCTGATGTCTTCTATTGACGTCTCCCCTCCTCGTCTGATATATTAGCCCACCCTTTTATATTAGTCGAAAGGGCGTCAATGCATAACAGCTTCGAACAGTTGCTCAGGTACAGTTTTGGTAACTGCACTTAACTTCCATGCAGGCTTAACACGTGCAATTAAGGAATAACTGCATGTATTAACCCCCTGACGATTGTCTCCGTACGTGGAGGAATCTTCAGGATACTCGGGATATGCTTGTTGTAGGGTCTAAGTAACCCCGTGTCTCCTGGTCGAGGGTATTCTGACCGTGCACTATCTGTGGCCTGATCGCGTAGTGATATGCCCATGAGAACCATCCATGGTAAAATCAGAATACTACAAGCATGTCGCCATAGAGATATGGTTTGTGTGAGAAAATATAAGGGATATCGATCTTGGTGCGATGGCATTGAACCAAGGTTCGAACAACCAAAGGCTGATCGTTCAAAGAGCAATCAAAGGATGAGAAATCCATGTCTCATTGCTAATGTTCAGAGGTATTTTAGTCCTACAGAAGAATGGAATCACGGTGTAGCACAACAAAGGAGGTGGACATCATATTGGCACCCAAAGAAAAGGGGATCATGTGACTATGATTCATCCAATTCTGTCTGTTCTTTTGCAGGACATTTCAGGCCAGATTCTGGCGTTCCACCTAGGCATAGGCCACATGGTTGGAAAGCTAATGAAGTCTAGTTTCCAACACATCAAACCATGCATCATTTCAACTTCCGAGTCAAAAGTTATGATCATTTTAGTGGAAGCTGCACAACCAATCCAACCTGCACGAGAATTGAAGCAACTCTTTTCCAAACGAATTGGTCTATTGGATATCCAAGGAAACTCTTCATCTAATGGGTGCCTTCACACCTAAATTAGGAGGGTTAGTTGTTCAAGAAAACTTTTCATCTAATGGTTGTTTTCACACCTAAACTAGGAGGGTTGTTCCTAGTATAAATACATATGTAATCCTCTCATTCCAGAGGACTTCTGAATCATGAGATGAATAGAAATTCAAAAAAAGGCTCTCCGAGCACTATAGCTTTGGCTATGTTGAAGTTGTGAGTTATCATGAGAGTTAGAAATCATATGATCTCTATGTAAACTGAGAATACCCAATTCTTAGGTTATACGAGATACTATCTACTTGCAATTCGATCAACTCCGATCGATTTGCAAGTCCCCATTCGAGGTACTGTGAAAGATCGGGCAACCCACGCGCCATTCGGTGTTAGTCACTGGTTGGTGCTTATCATTTGGTATCAGAGCCTTCGTTGCTCACGGTATCATCTTACTTGTTGCTGCAACTAGATGACTTCTACCAGGGAATTGGGCAAATGCCAACTTTGCCACCAATGGAGCTTCCCATGACTTCTACCAAGTACCTCATAATTATGTTGATGTCATTTTTGGAGGTTCCTCCTCTTTTGTTTCTAAACGTCAGTTTAAAGCATTTTATCGAGAAGTAAACCAAGCGGATGCTCCCCTTGGTGAACCTCAATACCCCCGTTGGTCGGACACTCCATTGACATTTGATCGCTCTGACTGTCCCATTGGGCTTACTCGACTATTGAGGCTACCCTTGGTCATTACCCCAATTATCAGTAATGCGAGAGTCGAAAGAGTCCTGATCGACAGAGGTAGTTCCTTGGACATTTTATTGGTGAAGGCAATGGATGAGAAGCAAATCCCTTATTTGAAAATCAAACCCATAATTCATCTGTAGTGCTCCCAGTGACACTGGGTGAACTGGATAAGTTTTGAACAGAATTGGTTACTTTTGATGTAATTAATTGTGATTCGGCTTATAACGCGATTTTTGGCAGGCCAACTCTCGCTAAATTTATGATGGCAACGCACTATGCTTATCAGTGCGGCAAGTTACCTAGCCCCAAAGGCGTTATTTCGGTCCAAGGCAGCCGCAATGCGGCATTGACTTGCTATCGGTTATCCCTGGAGCTAGTAGATCAACTTCCCCTCAAGGATGCTAAGATCGCCACCACAGCTGCAGATACGATCAAGGACGTCTCTCGACCAGAGGAAAAGTTGAAACTAGTTCCATTATACCCAGATGATCCATCTAGAACGATTCGGATTGGATCAGGCCTGGATGACAAATAGGAACTTGAACTCGTTACTTTCCTCCGAGCTAATGCAGATGTGTTTGCATGGAAACCGTCAGACATGCCTGGTGTCCCAAGGGAGGTAATTGAGCACAGGTTAGCAATTCGACCTGGACAGTGACCAGTAAAGAAAAAGCTCAGGCGCTTTGCTGTTGATCGGCAAGAAGCTATCCGCGTGGAGTTAGATAAACTCCAAACGGCCGGATTTATTCGTGAAGTTGATCATCTGGAATGGCTTGCAAATCCGGTCATGGTCCGTAAGTCAAATGGTAAGTGGCGCATGTGCGTTGATTACACCAGCCTAAATAGTTCCTGCCCGAAGGATGACTTTCCCTTCCCCGCATCGATCAGTTGGTCGACTCTAATGCAGGTTGCGAACTGATGAGCTTCCTGGATGCTTACTCAGGGTATCATCAAATTAGCATGGCAGAAGAAGATGAAGAGAAGATTGCCTTCATCACAACATTTGGCACCTACTGCTACGTCAGAATGCCATTTGGTCTCAAGAACGCCGGTTCCACGTACCAGCGCTTGATGCAAAACACCTTTCTTTCCCAGATGGGGCGTAATCTGGAAGCTTACGTGGATGATTTGGTTGTAAAAAGCTTAAAAAGCTTGACTCATTTGGATAATCTTGCTGAAACCCTTTGTAATTTAAACCTATTTGGAATAAAATTAAACACAGAAAAATGTTCTTTTGGAGTTTCATCTAGTAAACTTCTAGGCTTTCTCGTTTGTTCTAGAGGAATCGAGGTTGATCCTGAAAAAATCATGGCCATCGTCCAAATGAGGTCTCCTTCGACCATGAAGGATGTCCAGTGCGGAGCAGGTCACATGGCGGCTTTAAGTCAATTTATATCTCGACTAGGCGAAAGAGGATTACCTTTTTTCAAAGCCCTTCGAAAAAACAATGTTTTTACCTGGTTGAATGAAGCCGAGAAAGTGTTTCAGGAGGTTAAAGCGTACTTATCCAGTCCGCCAGTGCTGGTTTCTCCGATTGCCGGGGAACCACTATGTCAACGATTCGGACTCGGGGTCCTCAGCCGAACTTATGCAAAAATTTATAAGTAGTGAGACCTTTCAGGGTGACCCTCTAGGAAGGTATGTAGAACTACGGAGAACTGGAGCACAGAGAAATTTATACAGGTTTGGGCCCTCGATGGTGGGAGTAAAAGCCCTACGTCCTGTTGGGATTGCACTATGTGTAGTAAAGGGTTACAAAGTGGCGGGAGAAGACCTTCACAAGCGAAGGTTTTCCCTATACAAATATACAAAGTGAAGTCTAGAAGGCTTATGGAAACTATCTAGTTTAAGCCGTAGCATTGGCTGTTTGAGTCGTGTCTTGATCTCTTGATCGATCTCCTCCTGTTTGATACATCATGCCGCCCTTTTATACTGTTTGAAAGGGCGCCAAGTCGTAACTGCATCTAGCAGTTGCTTTGATGCTGTTTGGAGAACCACTCTTAACTCCCACACATGTTTAACACGTGTTTTTTGTGGATAACTACACGTATTAACCTCCTGACGGTTGATCCCCACGTAGAAGAATCTTCGGGATACTTGGGATATTCCTGTTATAAGAAAAGAATTCTCCCACGTTCTCTGGTCGAAGGTGCTCTGACCGCGCGATGTTGGCTGACCGCACAACATCTTCGACCTTCTGTCCGCGCACAGCACACGAACTTCTGACCGCGCACTAGCTGCGATCTGATCGCGCAAAGCCTGCGACCTCGGGCTGATGCTTCCCAGAAATGACTTGAGTTCGCACCGCCGGGCACATGTCTGGCTCGAATCTGTCCTGAACCAACAGCGCATTTATTTGAACTGACTCGGGTGTCAATCCTCGTCAGCTAGCCCCCAAATTCAAAGAAAACGAAGATACGTATTTATTTCAAATTTAAAAACATGCATCGGATTTTTAACCCGACTCTTCAAATCCCCCCCTTAGTGGCGCACTAAGTAGGACGGTTGGTTCCCCGAGACGGGCTCTGGTCATTACGTGACAGGTAATGATGGCGCCGTTGAAATGTTTTTTTAACCCGAGGTGAAATTGTAAATGGTTTAAAAACCCGAGGCGTTCGGAAAGTGAACCGTCACCTTGGTGGCTATAAATACCGAGGCCTTCGAATTGCAAAGCTCCACAATTTCTTCTCACAGTTAAGGTTTTTTCCAAAGTTACCTTCATTCTTCTCTTCATTCACTCCCCAATGGCAGATCACAACATCATCGAGATTGAAAGTGATGAAGAGGAAGTTTTCAAGTAGGAGCCTCAGGTACCCGAAGATCCATCTCCTTCAAGAAAGAAACCCAAGGTTGACGAAGGATCCTCCAGCAGAGCAAAGGTAGAAGACATATCATCATTCTTTCTTCCTTCTGTTTTTCACTCCAACACTCCCGGCTTTTGTTTGGGTGATCGATTTTCTGGTCGGCAATCGGTGACTACCCGACCAGAAGATCCTCAACTTGTGTTGGAGAAACAATCACCTGGTGGGAAGGTTGCACTTCCATCATCTGGTGATCATCCGCTTTTATCGGATGATCTACTTTCCAGGATGGTATCAACCTGTCACGAGCAGGGGCAGGTAATAATCCTCATCTCCTTTTGCTGATAGTTATAGTTAGCGCAACTAACTTTTGCAAATGTAGGAGATTGGAGGCCCTGGTGATCAGCCTGCTACGATTCTGCCTCTTCCCCACGGACAGATTCTTCAAGAAGGGAAGAAAGCCCTGGAGAAAAAAGACCGAAGAAATGTCTTCGGCGATTCTGCATCTGGCAGAATGTTTTGAACAATCCCGTGAAGAGGCGCACCAGTTCTGCCGAGAGAGGGACCACGCTCAGCAACAGCGGGAACTCTCCGATTTGATTAGGAATAGTAGTGCGTCTCTTGTTAGGGACGATGTAGATAGGCTTAGATTAGTTGCTAGTTCTCTGGGGGTTGTCAGTGTAGATCCTACTGACAACAACATGTCCCTTGGAGAACTTTGCAAACTTCTTTCGGATCAGGTCGACGCTTTAGTCGCCGGTATCCCTTTTGTATGTAAAGAATGCAAGAAATAAAATCTTTTTCTTTATATAAATATTCTTTACATCTTCTGTGCGAAAACATGGCCATAAGTAATGTCTTTGCGACCACTCATACACATGGAAACTTCATTTTTGCAACCAGAATCACGCTTTCATAAAAAGTACCGCGACCAGCACTGATACCGCGATCAGACTTGAAGCCGTGGTCAGAACTAAAGCTCACGGCAATTAGAACCAGGATTCAGTCAGACCGTCACTTCGATTAGAATCGGAGCTTAGTCGAAAACATGGTCCCAATCATACCATAACCCGATCAAAATATATCCGTACGTCCAAAAATTGGGTCATTGGATTTTTTCATGAAAAATTTACAAGGTACATGAAGGAAAACGTCCTCCGAAAACCCCTAAAAACTTTTCAGGCTTTTGTACTTTCAAACTCTGAAACAAAGAAGTCCTTTTGATTCAGATCCTATGCCAGGAACACTTTAACGGGTCCGCCAGAGACAGTATCCATTATGGGAAATGAATAAAATATTCAGTGGAACATTACTCACAGAAGTGCGCCTCCTTGGGTCTATAAAAGGAGCAGGTAGCTTCTTGAGGAAGCCACATAACCAAAACCCTTGCCATTCCCGCCGCACAAAACCCTGGTCCTTCTCAGCCTCCATCTTCCCAAAGTTGCCAACTTTCTCCCCCAATTCCTCACCAAGAATGGCGTCTTGGAGCCGATCAATCCACCACTCTGAGGAAAGCTTGTTGGCATTGGAGAAGGAGGAGATCCTTCCTCCACGGCTGCTAATCAACTAGCGGCCCGCGAAGAAGGACCAAGAAACCCCAACCGTCAGAGAGGGCGAGTTGGTGGTTTTTGAGGAATATCTGCGCTGCGGGTTCCGATTTCCTGAGAGTCGGTTCCTGAAGGACGTCCTCGAGCATTATGGGTTGGAACTGATCAATCTCCATCCAAATGCAGTGCTAATCCTGGCGGTGTTCCAGCATCTGTGCGAGGCATTCGTCGGAGTCTATCCCAGTGTGGATCTCTTCCGGCGCTTTTATTACTCGGCGTGGTCGAAGAGCGCCAACGCCGCCGGATGCATCTACTTCCGGCTAAGGGAGAAGAAGGAATATCCCTTCCCGCCCCTGCGAGACTCAGTGCACGGGTGGCACCAGAAATGGTTCTACTGCACCCCGCCAACCGAAAGCGGGTTGTGGTTTGAGAACTCGCGGCCGGAGAAGCCGAGCGAGTTGGACTCTCTCCTAGCGATGAACTCGGAGTTCATGAAACATGCCGAGGTAATCCTTCACTTAGTTGAACAGGGATTGACAGCTCGCGATGTCATCCAAGACTTTGTGAAGAATCGGGTGAGCCCCCTGCGTGAAAGGGCTCATCCGGCTTGGGAGATCAGGTCCATGGCGGACAACACCTTGGACTACAACGAAGGTATCTGTCTTTGGTACTGAAATCTATTATTTTTGAAATGCATTGGTTGACTTGCATTCTGGAACTGTCCTGCGCTCATCCGAGATCGAGAAGCGGACTAACTACCTCCTCAGGGCTTATAACGCCGAGGTAGAGGGCCCCAAGGGATCGTCTCGCCCCCAGAGCTTAGTTCACGCCGGCGACGACCTTAAACAGGAGCGCCGAAAGGTATGTCATCTTTCTCTTAGCTTCTGTTTGCAGGTCTTATGTGTGTCCAGCACTAACGATTCCATTGGGATGAAAACAGCTCTTAGGGAGGTTCGCCGAGGCGATGTTCCCGAGCGAGAATGTCGGTTCCCTGGGAAAGCCGACGATGAAAAACGTGAAGAAGATTTCCTCGAAGCCCAGGACGAGGAATCTTGCCCCCAAGAAAGCCAGGCAAAACCTTGGAGAGGGGTCTTCACGGAGCGTCCCTCCTACCGCGAGGAAAACTGCGGTACGATATCACGTTCCTCCTGTCTTTCCAGGTGCAGACTGGAATCACTTCTTCGTCGTACAGGGGGAGAGGAGCGAGGAGGAGGAGGAAGATGATGTCCCCCTAATCCGCCGGAGGAGGAAGATAGTGGGCTCTCCATGCAGCGACTCTCCAGCTTGTCCCGCAGAAATAACTGTCCCGCAGAAGCGATTGCAGCGGACTCTGTGGCCACCGAAAGTCCCGTGGTCGCGGGCGACATCTCTGCTCCCGAAGCCCCTGAGGCTTCAGGGTCAGTTGCCTCTGCCTCCCCGATCGAAGGGGTGACCATGGTAAGATTCTTTCATGGTCTTGTTTTCTTCAACTCCCTCTGTATACTCGTTCATTGAGTTTACACTTATTCAGGGAGAAGAGCTTCCCCCTGCGACTCCTGTGAGTCCCAGGGAGGAAAATCCTCCACTCCGGCGGGCAGGAGAGGAGGTGACCGAACAAGGCCCTGTGTGAGTTGCGGACGTGGTGCCGGCTCCGGAAGTCCAGGAGTCATCCAGACCTTCGGCAGCAATCCCGTCAGCCGGACAAGTTGCTTAGGTATGAGCTTTTACCATTTGTCTTTACCTTCCCTTAGAAATGTGCTTACAGGAGAACACACATAGGGGAAAAAGGCCTTGTTCACCAAGAGGAAGACCAGGACAAACGACGACTGTCCACTTTCTCAGGGAGGGCCTTCCCTGAAATCCCAAAAGTTGATGGGATTTCAGATAAGGTAAGAACCATATCTTGGTGGGACTAAAATGAATTGTGATGATCACCAATCGTGATTGTTGGTTCATTTTTTCTTGGCAGGCGAAAAGAAGCAGCACCCAGCCCTTCAACCACTCCAGGGAGGGTTGAAGTGACTGCTAGTGCCGGAGCCTCCAGTGAGGAGCGCTCTGCCCCCTTGGTCCAGGAAGTAGTTCGGACTGTGAGGGGAGAAACAGGCACGGGGACCCAGTCGCAAGCAACAGCGACTGGGGATAATGTCCAGCAGACACATCCACCGGCTGCCTCCATCATGGCTGCAACGAGTCCTTCAACGAGACCTCCTGTCATCCCGGAGGACGTTTCATTCCGAGAGTTCACGAAGGTATGGTGAACTTCTCTTTTGGTACCTGAATTGTGCGTAGGATACCCTTAATTTCTCTTTGTATCGCAGGAACTATCCCGGATGACGGCCAAGTCGCTTGCTATGGTAGCGAGTGTTGAGGCCATACAAAAAGAACAAGACAGCTTGCGCAGGTAAGGATCATTACTCTTCAACTTGTATAGATATAAATTTGTTATGACCACTTCTTTTGTTCTGTCACAGAGAGGTGGCGTTTCTGAAGAAGGAAGTGGCCACGGTCAAGCTTCATTCGATCTCCGTGGCTTCAAATCAAGAGATCGAGCGTAATAGGTTGCGGTCACAACTCTCTGGTAAGTCGATTCCTGACTAGGGAGACTTAAATTCATGACATGTGAGTAACCCTTCCTCTTACTGCAGCGCAAGCAGGTCAAATAACACAACTCAGTCAGGACAAGATGATCCTCCAGCGCTCCTTTTATACCTTCGAGAAGGCGAACAGAGAGCTGAGCCAGTCAATCTTCGAAAAGCTGAAGACGGTGGCTCGTCTCCTGAGGGCTGATGTGGTCGAAACCACGAAGGATAACCTCAGCCAAAATGACTGGTCTACGCTAGTCATCGCCCAGGCGGAGTCACTTCTCGAGTACCTTCCTGAAGATACACGGCGACGAGAAGAAGCGATCAGAACGAGACTTCAATCAGCAGCTTCCGCCATTCTCAACCGATTTCGTCTCCACCATGGCCCAGATGCGGATCTGAATCCACTGGTGGGACCGGTTGAGATCGAGAGTGAGGAACAATTGGACGCGATCATGGAGGAGGTCACTCCCCTTGTAGATAAGCTCCTGACTGAGCTCGGGATTGAGTAATCCCTATATCTGTATAGAAATAGCATATAGGATGCAAATGCATGTACAAATTGTTTTTTGAAAGAAAGTAAATACATTCATATTTTTTGTTGTTTCATATTATAAACATATCCTCCTAGCCCCGGCCTGTGATTATAGATACTGAAGACTTAGTATCATAAACACAGGAGAAATATAAGTGTAATGACCAGGGGTGTGCGATCAGGCCAGCGATTATGATCAATGTAACGCCTAACCTTATTGCGAACCGGCAGCCACTCAGATGACCAAGGACTTGCCAGAAAGCCCCGTATGCGTTGAGAAACGGCTTATTTAGGAGTGACTTATTTGGAAGTGGTCATGAGATCGGCCAGCGAATCCGATTAGAACGTTGCAGTGATCTAACCGCCGACGACCAGCCCCCGACTCGAAGTCACAACACATGGGCATGAAGGGAAACGTTCATCATATGAAACCAAAATGCTTTTTGTTTTGTTAAACAATGCTAATTGAACAGGAAAAGGGGTCGAGTACTTACACGTAGAACTTGCGTAGTTGATCGATGTTCCATGTATTGGACAGAATTCGGCCATCCTCCATGGCTAATCGCGCGGATCCTGGTCGCAGTACTTAGACAACAGTGTAAGGGCCTTCCCACTTCGGGGAGAATTTGTTGCGATTAGACTGGTCTTGAATTTTTCGTAAAACCTGGTTGCCTACGTGAAGACTACGTGGTCGCACCCTTTTGTTATGGTACTTGCGCAAAGCTTGCAACTATGCCGCCGACTTGATCAACGCGCGATCACGCCTTTCTTCTAAGAGGATGAGATCCTGTGATCGCTGCTCGGACTGATCAACTTGTTCAAATTGTTCTGTCCGAATAGACCCAATAGTAACTTCCATCGGCAACACAACCTCGGCCCCATAGACCAGATGGAAGGGTGTCTCACCGGTGGCTCGACTAGAGGTAGTTCGTAGTGCCAATAAAATGGTATAGAGCTCGTCTGCCCAAGCCCCCGAGCGATTCTTAAGGCGATCAAAAACATGTTTTTTGATGCCTTGCAGTATCTGCCCGTTGGCCCGTTCTACAGCACCATTGCTTTGTGGATGTGCTACAGAAGCAAAGCACACCTTGGTCCCAATCTGATTGCAGTAGTCCAGGAAAAGGCCACTGGCGAACTGGGAACCATTGTTGGTGATGAGACGGTTTGGAACACCAAATCGAGCAACAATGTTCTTATGGAAGAACTTTTGTGCTGCTGACGTGGTAATATTTCGTACCGGTTCGGCCTCAATCCACTTTGTGAACGTATCAATGGCTACGATCAGAAACCTGTACCCATTGACCGCTTGTGGCATAGGACCAACAATATCCATCCCCCAGATCGCAAAAGGCCATGCAAGGGGAATAGTTTGTAACGCATAGGCAGGTTGATGAACCTGTCTCGCGTGGAATTGACACTGAGGACACATCTTGACCATGTACTTGGCATCATCAAGTGCCGAAGGCCAGTAGAATCCTTGTCGAAAAGCTTTTCCGACCAGTGTTCGATATGACGCGTGCGCACCGCATACACCGTCATGCATTTCTTTCAAGAGAGATTTACCTTCCTCCTGAGATATGCAGCGCATGAATACTCCTTGAGTACCCTTTCTATACAAAACCCCATCTATGAGTTTGTACAGACGCGCTTTTCGAATTAACCGATCGCTTTCGGTTTCGTCCTCGGGTAGGGTCCCATGTTCAAGATAGACTCTCAATGGATGAGTCCAATCCTGTTCCTGACCGAGGTTGGTAATGCAGGCTGTTACCGGATCATCCTCGACCGAAGTCAAGATCGAAGGACGGTCCAAGTGTTAAATGAACACTCCTGCCGGAGCGGATGTTCGTGAGGACCCAATTTTGGATAATTGGTCTGCGAGAATGTTGTCCTTTCGCGGGATGTATTGGACTTCGAAATGACTGAAGTGTTTTTCCAATCTCCCCTCACTACTAATTGACGGACTCCGAGGAATTTTGCTGCTCGGAGCCCTGCAAGAAGACCTTCATACTCTGCCGCGTTGTTGGTCGCAACAAAGTGTAGTTGGATGACATACTTAAGCTGTTCGCCCTGAGGCGTAACTAAGACCACTCCAGCCCCCGAGTGTTGAAAACTACGGGAGCCGTCAAAGTACATTGTCTAGTGATCGGGGCATTCCAATTCCTCGGGCACCTGCACGGGTGGCTCAGGGTTGGTCCATTCGACCACAAAGTCGGCCAAAACCTGAGACTTAACCGCCGTACGGGGGGTGAGATGGATATCGAAAGCACCGAGTTCGACCGCCCATTTGGCGATTTGACCAGACTTTTCTGGATTTTGGACAATATCCCCAAAGGAAAGGAGGAAGGTACTGTGATCTTGTGAGCTTGGAAGTAATGTCGTAGCTTACGGGAAGCCATCAGTAGTGCGTAAAGTATCTTCTGGACCTCAGGGTAGTGCTCCTTAGGACCATGAAGCACCTCGCTTACATAGTAGACGGGTCTGTGTATTCCTTCCCTATCCGCGATCAGGACAGCGCTGACCGCGTACGGTGTGGCCGCTAGATAAAGAAGCAATAGTTCTCCTTTGTCGGGAGACACCAACACTGGCAGACTGGATAGATATGTCTTTACCTCCTGAAATGCTTTCTCGGCCTCATTCGACCATGTGAAATTGTGATGCTTCCGCAAGGCTTTGAAGAAAGGTAATCCCCTTTCGCCTAGTCGCGATATGAAACGACATAAGGCCGCCATGTGACCAGCCAGGCATTGAACATCTTTCATGGTCGAGGGTGACCTCATTTGTTTGATGGCCCTAATTTTCTCAGGATTAACTTCAATGCCTCTAGAACACACAAGGAAACCAAGAAGTTTTCCTGAAGAAACCCCGAAAGAACATTTCTCCGGGTTTAATTTTATTCCAAAGCGATTCAAATTATAGAAGGTTTCAACGAGATCATCCAAATGAGACAATTTCTTGGTACTTTTAACAACCAAGTCGTCTACATATGCTTCGAGATTACGCCCTATCTGGGAAAGAAAGGTCTTTTGCATCAAGCGCTGGTACGTGGAACCTGCGTTCTTGAGACCGAATGGCATTCTGACGTAGCAGTAGGTGCCGAACGGGGTGATGAAGGCAGTTTTCTCTTCATCTTCTTCTGCCATGCTAATTTGATGATATCCTGAGTAAGCGTCCAAGAAGCTCATTAGTTCACAACCCGCGGTTGAGTCAACCAGCTGGTCGATGCGGGGAAGGGGAAAGTCGTCCTTCGGACGAGCACTGTTGAGGCTAGTGTAGTCGACGCACATGCGCCACTTGCCATTTGACTTGCGGACCATGACCGGATTGGCGAGCCATTCCGGGTGATCGACTTACGAATAAACCTGGCCTTTTGGAGTTTGTCCAACTCCTCTCAGATGGCTTCCTATCGGTCAACAGCAAAACGCCTGAGTTTTTGCTTTATTGGTCATTGTCCAGGTCGAATTGCTAACTTGTGCTCGATTACTTCCCTTGGGACACCAGGCATGTCGGACGGTTTCCACGCAAACACATCTGCATGAGCCCGGAGGAAAGTAATGAGCTCAAGTTCCTATTTGTCATCCAGGCCTGATCCGACCCGAATTGTCTTGGATAGGTCATCTGGGTACAATGGAACTAGTTTGAGTTTCTCATCTGGTCGAGGAGCAGCATTGATTATGTCGGTGGCGACGGTGGCGACCTGGGCGTCCCGGAGGGGAAGTTGGTCGACCATCTCCAGAGATAGCCGATCGCACGTGAGTGCCACATTGCGACTGCCTCGAACCGAGATGACACCTTTGGGGCCAGGCAATTTACCGCACTGATAAGTATAGTGCGTTGCCATCATGAACTTAGCAAGAGTTGGCCTGCCAAAGATTGCATTGTAAGCCGAATCACAATCAATTACATCAAAAGTAACCAATTCTGTTCGGAAGTTATCCGGTTCTCCCAGTGTGACCGGGAGGACCACCTGTCCCAACGGCATCATGGAGGGACCAGGGATTATCCCATAAAATGGATGGATTGTGGGTTTAATCTTCGAACGAGGAATTTGCATCTCATCGAGTGCCTTGACAAGTAAAATGTCAAGGGAGATCCCTCCGTCGATCAGGACTCTTTCGACTCTCGCATTACTGATGATTGGGGTAATGACCAGAGGAAGCCTCAATGGTCATGTAAGCCCCACAGGACAATCAGTGCGATCAAACATCAAAGGTGTATCAGACCAGCGGGGGTACTGAGGTTCACCAAGGGATGTCTCCGTTTGGTTAACCTCTCGGTAAAAGGCTTTAAACTGCCTTTTGGAAACAAAAGAGGAGGAACCCCTGAAAATAACATTAATGTGATTTTGAGGTACCTGGCAAGACATCTCCTCGTCTCCGTCGGCGTCTCTAAGTCCCCATGCGTGTTCTTTAGCCGGTAAGGTCGGCACTGGTCCAACTCCCTGGTAGAAATCATCCAACTGCTTCAACCAACTCCTACAGTTCTTGAGGTCGTGGCCTGCGGAGTTGTGGAGTGGACACCACTTCTTGCCTTCCTGCGGATTAGTTGACTTTTCTGGCTGGTCGGCACTACGATCACCAGGAGTAGTTTTATTCTTAAATGAAGGCTTGTTACCTTTGGTCGAAGGCGGCTTCTCTGCGACGGCGACCTCACGGTACTGTCCAGAGCGGTTCCTCTTCGACTTTTTCGACTTCCCACCCGACGAAGATCCCGGCTTCTTGCTTGAATCTTCTTTCCTGGGGTCTTCGAAACCTGGTTGAGGTGGTAGGTCACCCTTATCGACCATCCGGTTCCATTCGACTGCTTCGGCCGCGTCGGAGTACCGATCGGCCATATCAAAAAGATCGGCCACTAATCGAGGAGGCTGGATGAGCAAGTCTTCGGTGAATCTCCGGTATCGAACGGCTTGTTTAAATGCCCTGATAATGGAGCCGTCCGATATGTTCGGGATGGTATTCCTCACCCCAAAAAATCTCTTGACAAACTGACGAAGAGTTTCAGTCGAGGTTTGTCGTAGTCGATGAAGATCGTCCTCTTTACCCGGCTTTTGATAACAGTTTTGGAAATTGCTGAGGATGGCGTCGCACAGCATTTCCCAATTGTAGATGGAACCCTCGGGCTGATTAAACAGCCAGGTTCTAGCTGGTCCTTCGAGGACTGTATGCAGGTAGTTGGCCATGACCCGGTCATCGCCTCCCGCCGCTTGGATGGCAGTGATATAGATTTGAAGGAACTCGGATGGGTTCTGAGTTCCGTCGAACCTTTCAATGGCCCCTGGTCGAAACTTATCAGGCCAAATGACCGCACGAAGGCCGGGCGAGAAAGCTTTACAACTAACGTAGGCACCGTGAACTGCCCTGTGACTCTCGACCGGGTCACGGGCGACTTCACGCAACGGTGGAGTTATCCGTGGTCCCAAATGAGAGTGGACAGGGACTCGATCCCTACCACGAGAATCCTGTGTCCGCCTATACTTGTCCTGGCGGGATGGTACAGGCGGCGGGTAACTTCGCCGACCAGAACCAGAGTGAGAACACTCTCGTTTGCGGGAATATGTTACCAACCGGGAAGAGGCCGTTGGGGTCGCCTCAGATGCGACCTCATCCAGTCTTTCCGCTAGGATCCTCGTGAAGGCTGGTTTCTGCACATCTGTGACTGTAGGAGGGAAGTTACGCATGACTTCCGCGATAGATCGCAGTCGACCATGGGTACTTCTCCTAGGGGCACCAGGTGTTACTGTTTCTTCGTCCACCGGGAAATGCTCCGGAGGCAAAGAAGGGATCTGGTCGCGTCTGCAACCACGTGATCGTCGAGAAGAACTCGGAGCAGCATCGTAACGAGCCTGCGCATCTTGAAGAGCCTCTAGGGCAGTTCTGCGTAGTTCGTTGTTTTGTTGCTCGAGATCTTGATCCTCCTTCTGTTTGCGATCCCGTTCTTCCCTAGCAGCCTGTTGATCAGGAGTTTCCTCCGATAAGGCAGCAAACTATCTAGGAAGAGAGGTCGCCGATGGGGAAAACATCTCAGTTTGCTCCGAGTAGGACTCAAAATCAAAGAGACGGTGGAGGTTATTAGGGTCGAATCTCCCCGAGTTGATTTCCAGGTCGATATCATCCTTCCCCTCAGCGGGGTCGTATGATGGACCGGATTCACCCTCTAGCGTATTAAGAACCTCGGTGGGTTCTGATCTTACGCTAGTCGCTCCCTGGTCGATGGACATGACCTGGAGAGATCATTCAACCTCTGGGAGATTTTCGCCTCCAACCTCCTCCATCGGAACAGGATCGCTTGGAGAAGGTATTGGAATGTGAGCATAATCCTCGAGATCGAAATCGTTCTCGGAATCATATACTCCAGCCATACTTCAGCAAACCTCCAGATGAAAATTAGGACGCCTTGAGAAAGACCCCACGGTGGGCGCCAGCTGTCGACGATTCGGACTCGGGGTCATCAGCCGAACTTATGCAAAAATTTATAAATAGTGAGACCTTTCAGGGTGACTCTCTGGGAAGGTATGTAGAACTATGGAGAACTGGAGCACAGAGAAATTTATACAGGTTCAGGCCCTCGATGGTGGGAGTAAAAGCCCTACGTCCTGTTGGGATTGCACTATGTGTAGTAAAGGGTTACAAAGTGGCGGGAGAAGACCTTCACAGGCGAAGGTTTTCCCTATACAAATATACAAAGTGAAGTCTAGAAGGCTTATGGAAACTATCTAGTTTAAGCCGTAGCATTGGCTGTTTGAGTCGTGTCTTGATCTCTTGATCGATCTCCTCCTGTTTGATACATCATGCCGCCCTTTTATACTGTTTGAAAGGGCGCCAAGTCGTAACTGCATCAAGCAGTTGCTTGGATACGGTTTGAAGAACCGCTCTTAACTCCCACACATGTTTAACACGTGTTTTTTGTGGATAACTGCACTATTAACCTCCTGACGGTTGATCCCCACGTGGAAGAATCTTCGGGATACTTGGGATATTCCTGTTATAAGAAAAGAATTCTCCCACGTTCCCTGGTCGAAGGTGCTTTGACCGCGCGATGTTGGCTGACCGCGCAACATCTTCGACCTTCTGTCCGCGCACAACACACGAACTTCTGACCATGCACTAGCTGCGATCTGATCGCACAAAGCCTGCGACCTCGGGCTGATGCTTCCCAAAAATGACTTGAGTTCGCACCGCCGGGCACATGTCTGGCTCGAATCTATCCTGAACCAACAGCGCATTTATTTGAACTGACTCGGGTGTCAATCCTTGTCACACTACTTCTTTACTTGGCGGCCATACCTCACACGGTCAGTGTAGTTTTGATCACAGAAAGAGAAGGTGTGCAACAACCCGTCTATTACGTAAGCGAGGTACTTCATGGTCCTAAGGAGCACTACCCTGAAGTCCAGAAGATACTTTACGCACTACTAATGGCTTCTCGCATGCTACAACATTACTTTCAAGCACATAAAATTACAGTGCCATCAAACTTTCCTTTGGGAGATATTATTCGAAACCCAGAGAAATCTGGTCGAATCGCGAAGTGGACTGTAAAACTTGGAGCATTTGGCATCCATTTCACCCCTCGTACGGCGGTCAAGTCTCAGATCCTTGCAGACTTTGTGGTCGAATGGACAAACCTGACCCACCTATGCAAGAATCTAAAGACTTATCATGCATCGACCACTGGACGATGTATTTTGACGGCTCTCGCAGTTTTCAACTCAAGTATGTCATTCAATTGCATTTTGTTGCAACTAACAATGCAGCAAATATGAGGGTCTTATTGAAGGGCTCTGGGCAGCAAAATTCCTCGGAGTCCGTCGATTAGTGGTGAGGGGAGACTCATAGCTGGTCGTAAACCAGGTAAACAAGGAGTACAACACCTCCGATGAGACAATGGCTCATTACTTGGGGGAAGTGAGGAGATTGGAAAAATACTTCAGTCATTTCGAAGTCCAATACATCCCGTGAAAGGACAATATTCTCGCAGACCAATTATCAAAAATTGGATCCTCATGCACATCTGCTCCGGCAGGAGTGTTCGTCAAACACTTACATCCTTCGATCATGACTGTAGTCGAAGATAACCTGGTAACAGCCTGCGTTACCAACCTTGGACATGAAGAAGATTGGACCCATCCATTGAGGGTCTATCTCAAGCATGGGACCTTGCCCAAGGATGAAACCGAGAGTGATCGGTTGATTCGAAAAGCGCGCCTATACAAACTTATAGAAGGGTTTTGTATAGGAAGGGTACTCAAGGAGTATTCATGCGTGTATTTCTCAAGAGGAAGGTAAGTCCCTCTTGAAAGAGATCCATGACGGTGTATGTGGTGCGCACGTGTCATTTCGCACACTGGTCGGGAAGACTTTTCGACAAGGTTTTTACTGGCCTTCGGCACTCGATGATGCCAAATACTTGGTCAAGACATGCCCTCAGTGTCAATTTCATACAAGACAGGTTCACCAGCCCACCTGCACCTTACAAACTATCCCTTTAACATGGCCCTTTGCAGTCTGGAGGATAGATATTGTCGGTCCTATGCCACAAGCGGTTAATGGGTACAAGTTCTTGTTCGTAGCTATTGACACGTTTACAAAGTAGATCAAGGCTGAACCATTCCGCAATATCACCGCTGCTGCGGCATAAAAGTTCTTTCATAAGAACACCGTCACTCAGTTTGGTGTTCCAAGTCATCTCATTGTTGATAATGGTTCGCAATTCGCTAGCGGTCTCTTTCTGGACTACTGCGATAATATTGAAACTAAGGTGTGCTTTGCTTCTGTAGCTAACCCACAGAGCAATGGTGGCGTCGAACGTGCCAACGGGAAGATATTACAAGGCATCAAGAAACGTGTTTTCGATCACCTTAAGATGTGCTCGGGGGCTTGGGTAGATGAACTCTACTCTGTTCTGTGGGCATTACGTGCTACCTGTAGTCGAGCCACCGGTGAGACACCTTTCCAATTGGTATATGGTGCTGAGGCAGTATTGCCCATGGAAATTCGTATTGGTTTTGTTCGAATAGATCAATTCGATTAGATTGATCAAGTCAGAAATGTACCCAGGGTTTAATCCTCCTCGAAGAAAAACGTGATCGAGCACTGACAAAATCAGCGGTATATTTGCAAGCTTTGCGAAAATTTCACAACAAAAGGGTGCGGCCACGTAGTCTTCACGTGGATGATTTGGTTTTACGAAAAATACAAAACCAGTCTAACCGCAATAAGTTCTCTCCTCAGTGGGAAGGCCCTTACATTGTTGTCTCAGTACCGCAACCAGGATCGGCTCGGTTAGCAATGGAGGATGGCAGAATCCTGTCCAATACTTAGAACATAGATCAACTATGAAAATTTTACGTGTAAGTTCTCCGATCTCTTTTCCTTTTCAATTAGCATGGTTTAATAAAAATTTGTGAGTACTTTCCTTCGACTCATGATACGTTTATTTCTTTATTTGCCACACCTATAACAAGCTTTGCTCGGGGCTAATCACCGACAATCATCTTGCTACAATACCCTGATCGGATTCGTTGGCGGACCTCGTGGTCGCATCCAGATAAGACCTCCCTCAATAAGCCGTTTTTCAACGCATACGGGACTTACTGGCATGTTTCTGATCATTCGAGTGGGTGCCAATTCATAATAAGGCCGAGTGTCGTATTAAGGTTAGTATCGGTATGATCGGATGATCATATCTAAGTTAAAGCATTTCTTGAATATTCATAACGCCCATATTTTTTCCTGAGATTATAATACTAGGTCTTCAGTACTTATGATCTCAGGAGGGGGCTAACAGAATATGGTCATAACATGAGATGAAGAAAATATCACTCTTTTCCAAAATTTAAGGCACGCATTTGCATGTTATATATGTAAATTTTCAAGTACAATTACCAAAAGAGATCATTGTTCATTACAATGAATCAAATAAAGCCTAGTTCTTTCAACAGATCTTTGACTAGAGGCTTGACTTCTTTAGAGATGGCCTCAAGCTGTTCACTCTCGATCTTTGCATTTTCTACCACTGGTTTCAGATTTAGATCTGGGCTATGGTGAAACCGTAATCTGCAGAGAATGGCAGAGGCTATAGATCGTACATTCAACTTCATTGCCTCTTCCTGCCGTTTTGTACCTCCAGGAAGATTCTTGAGGAGTGATTCGGCTTGAGGTGCGACCAGCGTGGCTAACTTGCTAAAGCTTAGATTGTCTTTTGTGACTCGATCACATCTCCGTTTAGAAAAGTTGCCACCATCTTCATCTTTTCGAAGATGTCGAGTTGAGTACTGCTGTAGGAAGAAATAGTTCTGTTTAAGTCTTCATTCTCCATGCTGACAGTATCAATCTTCGAGTTTTCTAACTCGATGGTCGCCTGAAGGTCTTTCTTCTCTTCTGAAAGATGGTTTATTTGGTCCTCTTGTGCTGTATGAACGCACTAAGGGATTATTATAAATAGTTCATACAATGAGATGATTTCTTCTGGCCGGAAGTATACTTACAGGAGAGTTGCAATCGCGATTTCTAGAGTTCACCCTCCAGCAAGGAAATCTTGGCGATTGCTACCACCTCCTGGTTTTCCCGATCAGCCAAGCTCTTGTTCAGGAAGGCGTTCTCTCTATGACAAGGCAAATAATCATTAAACCTAGGCACGAATTCAGACAAATAATATGCATTTCACTTACATTTGTAGCCGGCTAATCTCTCGTTGCGCGACCTCAATATGCTTTGCTACAGCTATTGATCTGGTCGCCACCCGGGTTAAGTCCTAGAACACAATAAGAAATCACTCTTAAAAACTTGAATATTCCTAAGTTTTTTAAAAGCTCATAAAAGGAGTCTTACGTACTTCTATGTAATCGCTGAACGAGCTGCTCTCAAAATCAGCGTGAGGTCGAGCCTCATAACTTATTCTTTCCACGACCGGAGCAGTGGATGATCTTTCCTGCTGATCCTCCTTGGTCGAGATTGCGGCCTCCAGCCCCTGGGTTCGGATGTCCGCTATTATTTCCTCTACAATGGCCTGGGAGGATTCCTCAGCCATTGGAGCAGGACTAGTTTCGCCAGCAACTTCAACAGCAGTTGATGTGCCGATGATTGCAGATGTTGTCGGGGCAGTGAGGACAGAGTCCCTGCGTCTGAGTACATCGCTACTTAGAATGCCTCTTGTCAGTAATACATAACTCACAAGGGATAGCATGCTTACATTATCTGAAACCCCACCAAAGGTTTCGACGATGAGCTCTGGGGAGAAAGAATCCCATTGGGTGCCCTTGACAAAGCTTCATCAGCACTTGTCCATGTTTTTCTTCTCTTAAACAGGACAGTGTCTTCTCCTCTGTGCACAATCACAAGATGACGAGAATATGTAGGAAGAGGAAGATAAAAATACTGTGAAGTACTTACCACAGCGGCCTTTTCGATTACTGGAGGAGGCATTATCAGCCTTGGGGTTTCGCAAACCTCAAGGATGGGCATCTCTTCTGTGACCGCAAGGTTTTCGCCGGCCACAGGAACTTCAACTTCTGTTTCGACCCCCATAATAGGGAACAAAACTTCACCAATAAGGGACAAGGTGGACCTCTATGGAATGTTTACCTCCAGAGAATCTGTCGCTTTCCTCTTGCGACGGATGAGAGGAACTTTGTTTTCCTGATCCTTGCTCCCTTCACCCTGTACGACAAAGAAGTGATTTCCACGCGTACCTAGGAATACGGGGGTACAGAAAATCTTACCGCAGTCTTCTTTGCGGTTATAGTTTTCTTTCGTGAAGAAGCCCCTCCCAAGTTCTTATGTTTTTCGGGAGCAGGCTCCTTCATTTACGCTTCGAGGGGTCCTCTTTGCCTTCTTCGCGGCTAATCCCCTCGAAGGACCAGCGTCCTCGCCTGGACGCTTCTCCCCAGTGAATTTTCCCAGTAGCTGAATTATTTGAGATGCTTTGGTAACACAAGTCAAGAGGATGATTTACAACAGAGCTTGTTGAGAAAGATCATACCTTTTGGCGCTCTTGTTTAAGATCATCGCCGGCATTAATTAAGCTCTGGGGGTGAGGTGACCCTTTAGCTCCCTCCGCCGCGGCATTATATGCCCGTAGGAGGTAATTTGTCTTTTTTTCAATTTCAGACAAAGATAGCACTGTGTCACAATCAAGCATATTACTTGATACGACATCTTTCATCAGTAAAAATGCGTATTTTGTTGACTGAAGGACATACCAGTGTTATAATCTAAGGTGTTGTCTACCATAGACTCCACCTCCCAAGCTGGATGTGCACTCTCGCGCAGGGGGCTCAACCTATTCTTCACAAAGTCACGAATGATGTCACACGCGGTCAAGCCTTGCTAGACTAAGTGAAGAATGGCTTGAGCTTGCTTCTTCAGTTCTGTGCTCAGAGAAGGAATGGAGTCTAACTCGCTGTCCTTCTCTAGTCGGGTGTTCGTGAACCACAGTCCGCTCTCTGACGGGGGGTGCAGTAGAACCATTTGTGATGCCACCCGTGCATAGAATCCAGCAGAGGCGGGAATGGGTACTCTTTCTTCTCTCTTATGTGGAAGTAGATGGACCCAGCGGCATTGGTACTTTTTGACCAGGCCGAGAAGTAGAAGCGTCGGAAAAGCTCCACGCTTGGCAGCACTCCGACGAAAGCTTCACACAGATGCTGAAAAATCGCAAAAATGAAGACAACATTTGGGTGGAGATTCACCAACTCCAACCCGTAGTGGTCCAAGATTCCCCGCAGGAACTCGCTCTCTGGGAATCAGAACCCACACCGGAAATACTCTTCAAAACTCACCAACTCGCCCTCTTGGACAACTGGGGTTTCTTGATCTTTCTCCGCTGGCCGCCAATTGATCAGAAGCCGGGAAGGAAGAATCTCTTCTTTCTCTAGTGCTATCAGGCTCTCTTCGTCGTAATGGATCGATCGGCTCCAGGATGCCATTGCCGATGAAATCGCAAGAAAGGTGACGGCTTTTTTTTTGGGGGAAGGAATGCAAAGAGGATTTTGTGCGGCGAGAATGTCTAAGGAAAACAAGGGTTTTTGTTGTGAAACTTCTCCAGTAAGCTACCTCTTCCTTTTATATGCTTGAGACAACCCTTCTCCAGGTGCAGTATTTTATTAATTCCCCATAACGGGTGTCTTGCTGATTAGGACCCGTATCTTTACCCGATTGTGAATTTGAAGCAAAATGTATTTGTTATACCATTATTAAATATCATTTTACTTCATATTCGGGGGCTATGATACAAGGGAATTATCCTAGCACTGCCACGATCTTAAAAATGAAAATTATTTTCTTCAAATATCTGACATGATCGTAATGTTTTTCTGCGATCTAAGTATTGTCCTAAGGGCGATCTCAAGGCTGTTTTGTGTTCACAATGTTTTGCTGCAACCTTAGCGACTTGAGACCGAAGTCTGAATTTGGTTTCAAACAGAAGACTTATTCGAACAAAAGGCTTATTCGAACAAAAGTCTTATTCTCTGTGTATGTTCTGATTGCAGACATATTTTGTTTGTCATCATTTTTTAACACAGTAAGGATTATTTCGATGATTGTCAGTCATACATAATCATTCGAAAAGTCAGATATACAAGGAGAAAGGAATACTTTATTTCTTACAATCCTTGCATACATAAGGGATACAGGTGACCAAAGCGTCAACTTGATCCGAAAGTAATTTACAAAGTTCTCCTAGGGACATATTAGCATCAGTAGGATTTACACTGACTGCCCACAGAGAACTGGTTATAGCCCTAAGCCTAACTACATCGTCTCTCAGCAAAGGTGTACAGGTGTTCCTTATTGTACCGGAGAGTTCTCACTGCTGCCGAGCGTAATCCTTCTCCAACCGGAACCTGTGCGCTTCTTCACAAGATCGAGCATTCGTAGCACTCTGCCAAATGCAAAATGGTAGAAGTCATTTCCTCAATACGCTTCTCCAGTGCCTCTTTTTCTTCTTCGAGAGTTCACCTGAAGGCTACACACTCAGCAAAAAGAGCCTAGACTTCAGCAGGCTGATCGCTGGGGGCTCCAGGGGTCTTCACCTCCTGTGTACTCATGGTTAGTTCATAAAACATATAACCAACAGGGAGGGTGAAGATAGCTATTACCTGAGAAACAGAGGAAAAAGCCAAGCTTTGGGGAGGATTTGGATGCGGAAGTGTGAGACTTTCCCTAGAAAATTGATCACCCAACAAAAGCTGAGGATCGTCTGATCACAAAGGTGTGAGACTTCTTCTAGAAGTGGGATGATTAGGAGGATTGTTGTGGATCTCCAAAGGTGGAGATGAAGAGGCAACTAGATGAGTCACAAGGGGCAATGTGGCAACATAGGCACCAGCACCCTTAGAATCTTCAATGCAACTCCACTAGAGGATCCATCATCATCTCTAGATCTCTTCTTTGGAGAGATCATTTCCTCAATCACCTGTGAAGTCCAAAATGAATTGCTTAGGAAAATCTTTGACTTAGAAAATCATAAGATGTTTTAGAAGAAGTTTACCTTCTGAATATCTTGTGTCTTCTCTGTTTCTTCCTCATCACTCTCAATCTCGATAACCATCTTGGGACCTTGGTTCGCCATCGAGATAAGAACAGAAGGGGGAGGGTAAAACAAGACAAGAGAAGAGAAGTGGCTCTAAAAAACTTAGTCAAAGGAAAGCGTTGTGAGTTCAAAAGAACTGGGAAGCTCCTCTATTTATAGAGCCAGGAGGCGATGGTTGGTTTCCACGCACGTCTTGAGTTCTTAAAACACACTCGCAATCACTACCTTGATTGTATAAGTCAATAAATTCATCATTATCTGTCAAGAAAAACTCAGGGTTTTTCTCGGGGTATGAACCGTCACATGACAGAACAATGCAAACTGAGAAATTTGAAGTGTCGGGTTCACAATTCGATGCAGGATTAAAATTTGAAGTAAACATGTCTCTTCATTTTCTTCAAATTTGGGGGCTAGCTGACGAGGATTGTCACCTGAGCTAGTTTCATTAACACACATTAGATTCAGGTCAGGTTCGAATCTGATATGTGTCCATAAGTCTTAAATGGCCGCTATGATCTCAGACAACCAGTCTTCTATATATTAGGAGAGCGTGGATATAATGGTAGATTGTGATCGCAGCCCTTGCGTGATCACAAGATCGTAGACAATGTGCGGTCAAGAGTCGATGACTACATGCGACCAAGACAAATTTGAGGGTGTTTAAGTCTTTTACAAACACATCTCCAGGATCAAGATAACTTCTCCCACGTATGAAGACAACTGCCAGGAGGTTAATATGTGCGATTATCCACTAACTACATGTGTTAAACCTGTGTGGGAAAGAGGAGCGGTTACATAAACTGCACAGTAACAACCGTCCAGAGCCGCTTCGTGTTGGCGCCCTTTTGTTCAGTATAAAAAGGTGGTCAATGCACGATCTAGAGGACGGTTAGGCATACAAGCATTACCAGGAGTCTTAGTAACTTGAAGACTTAGACGTAGTTAGCTAGACATTAATATAGGAGAGATCTTCGCCTGTGATCATCTCTTCCTCCCTCTTGTAAACACTTGTTTCCCTACATAGTGAAATCATAACAGGACGTAGGGATATTACTCCCACCATCGAGGGCCCGAACCTGTATAAATTCTCTCGTGCCCATACAGATATTACTCATCCTACCTTCCCGGAGGAGCGCCCTAAAAGGTCTCACAACTCACAAATTTGCGTAAGATCGACTGAGGACCCCGAGTCCAAATCATCGACAATCGTGACACTCACTTTCATCGACGAGCGCAAGAGTACGAGCCCACTAAAGACGGAGTTAAGTTCATGATCGGTAGAGATGTTCATGTCAACACTTCGAACTTGATTACCGTAAATCAGGCCAAACGAATCATCAATGCATGTCATAAATATGTGCTTGTTATGATTCGACCAATTGGTCAAAGTGATAGTACTCGAGTAGAGTAGCATTGTCGTTGATGTGCCGAGAAGATTCTGGTCGTTTGTCAAGACTACTAGAGAAATACATCGATCTGTTCGAAAGTACCCAGGGTCGTCCACAAAAACTTTGAGTCGAGCATGAAATTCAACTCGTGTCTGATACGACACTTCCCAATCTGTGTATGTATCACAACTCGGTATTGGAGAATGAAAAGATCAAAAGACAACTTGGTGAGTTACTGAATGATGGTGTCATTCAATGAAGTAGTTCACCTTGTGGATCTGTGGTGTTAGTGCCAAAGAAAGATGGGACTTGGCGTATGTGCATCGACTACCGAGCACTAAACAAGATCAGCATCAAGAACCGGTATCCCCTTCCTCGTATTGATGACTTGTTAGACCAATTGAAGCATGTTGTTATCTTCTCAAATTGGATCTTAAGTCAGGATATCATCAAGTCAGCATTCAAGAGGAGGATATTTGGAAAGTCCGTTTGAATGGCTGGTCATGCAGTTTGGCCTCTACAACGCCCTGGCTACTTTCATGCTTCTCATGAATTAAATATTGTGATAGTTCATTGACGACTTTGTGATTTTTTACCTCGACGACATACTAGTCTATAGTCGTTCATGGGACGAACACCTCATTCATGTCGAAAAGGTGTTCAAACAACTTCAGCAACACCGACTTCGCCTCAACCATAAGAAGTGCGAGTTCGGCCAGCAAACTCTACTATACCAGGGATTCGTAGTCGGCAACGGTACATTGAAAATCGACCTGGATAAGGTAAAAGTGATTTGTGAGTGGCCGCAATTGTGAACAGTTACAGAAGTGTGCAGTTTTGTGGGAGCATGCCAATACCTTCAGAAATTCATACGACACTTCTCGGTCGTGGCTTCTCCGTTGCATGCATTAACCAGGATCAACCAGAGGTTTGAGTGGACAGGGAAACATGAAGACATGTTTCTCTTGCTGAAGAAGAAGATCAGTGAAGCTCCTATGTTACCTTTGCCGAATCTACAGAAACCATTCAAGCTAGAAACCAATGCCTCAGGTTATGCAATGGGCGTAGTGCTCATGCAAGAATGTCGACCAGTAGCATATCACTCTAAGTTATTCCAGAGAGCTCAAAAAAACTACTCGACTTACGACAAAGAGTTGTGTGCACTGCATCAAGCCATAAAACATTGGCTGTGTTACCTTTTGGGTAAAGAGACTGTTGTCCACACGACCACCAACCTTTGCAATATCTACAAACTCAATCGAAGCTACAACAAGCTCGACATATGAAGTGGATGTCGTATTTACAACAGTTTAATCTGGTGATGAAGTACAAGAAGGGCGTACACAACAAACTGACTCACATGTTGTCGCGACCACCAATTATGACCCTCTGCTTATCAGCGTTTATGTCGGTGATTGGAACCTTGGCTTCCCTCTGTCGATCTTATACAAAGAAATGTGTGAAGAAGAAGAAGGGACCAATCAGACAAGTCCTCAAGATGTTCAAAGCATCTAGGAATCTAAGACATGGGAAAGAATTATCCAGGTTTAGGCCCTCTTAGAAGAGTAAGGACCTTACGTCCTGTGTATTTGACTATGTGAGAAAAAAGTTACAGAGAGGTTGTTACAAGGTGTGTAGCTAGCTAATCCTATCTTTGCTAAGCTCAGTCTTCTCTCTGTCATTGATCGTCCATCCCCTAATCCTTCCCTTGAAGGCCTTCTTATACTTGCCGAAGAGGTCGTCGGTTGTTCTCTTGAAGGCACGCCCCACGATCTCTCTTAACCGCCCTGAAGTGGTAGCTGTGAGGTCGTGGGTACATGGTAGTTGTCATAGATCATGAGTACATCGTGGTTTGGCAGTTTTGACTTGGTCGTCATGGAACTGTCTTACCATCTTAACCTCCTTCGACGGTTACCTTGTCAGGGACTTATAATTATCTCGGGATTAATCATAAGGATCATGGTGAGGTAATGATAAAGGGTGATCGCGTACTGCTGCGACCATGGTAATGAGATCAGTCCTTGTATCTGTGAGAGAGGATGGTCGTAGCGACTATCTCTGCAACCATGCTGTTCTTGGATACAATATAAGAGATGAGTTTTCTGATAATAAGTGTCTTGAATTTGCGCGAAATAAGCATGATTTTTGAGTTATATCCAGAATGCCCTTGGATTACCCGATGCCCTTCCTTCTGGCCCTTGGTGACCATAGGGAGGACCTGTGGCCATGGCTATGGGTGACCATGGGACACTCTAGTTACCATGGGAGCCTAAAATTAGCTAACAATCCTCGTCAACTAGCTCCCGAATTTGAAGTGACAAAGATCCACTTTAATGGTGTGTCGCTTCGAATTCTTGACAATGCTCCATCGCTTCGAATTCCCACATCGTGTTATGTTGGTGAGAGCTTCGATACGTCTCGGGGACTGAGCTGCAGGCACTAGGGAGGATCTCGAGGCTTTCACACCGTGCCCTAGGCCGAGAAGTTGAAGCATCGCCTGAGTAAGTCTATAAATAGCCATTCCTTTGCTGTGGAATTTCCAGCTTCTTCACAAATCTCTCTAAGTCTCAAGCCTTTTGTCTCCCTAACATTTTGTGCCAATGGCATCCCCGAACCAAGACCGATTTGGTGAGGACGTTGGAGAAGAGAATGTTGAGGTTTTGGGAGCACGAGGAACCAGGTTGCACCTTCGCCTCAAGAGGTAATCCTCTCTTGGTGGACAGATGTAAATTTCTTTTTGAATGTCATCTTTTCCTAAGACAATCAGTCTTTTGCAGCTGCTTGAGCATCTAACTACTTCAAGCAAGCGAGGTGGTGATGATATTGGGTCATCTGGCGGATCTCCATCGAAGAGGTTGATGCAGCTTGATGAGTTAGCTGCTCATCAGGCTTCATCCTAGCCATCCTCTGCAACTGTGGCTCAGGTGTCGCCCATGGCCACACGAACTTCACCTTGTTCTCCTTCCTTGATGGAGGATGAGGAAGCTCTGGGCTCGGTTGCGACCATTTCGACCTTGTCTTCCCCAGTAAGAACTCTCGGTCCTCTGGGCTTATCCTAGTTAGTAGATCCTTACCTCAGAGTAAGTTGATGATCTTGTATTGGGAATCGAATCTGGGGAAGAGCTGGATAGGATCAAGGCCGAGCTAAGGGCCCTCCAGGAGGAGCACAAGTGCCTTGAGGAGTATACTCAGCAGGTTCTCGACCTGGATGACTTCTTCAAGTGCATTGAGCATTTGAAGGCAAGTTTTGACCAGGCTAGGGTGACCGCGAGGCTAGCTCGACAAAAGGAGCAGCTTGTTTGCGAAGAGAGGCATGCCGCGGATGTAACCATCGCCGGCTACGGTCTCACCATGAAGGATAGCCTCACAAAACTGAGGGAGGTTGCGGTCCTTCTTGAAGTGGATGCGGTTGATCCTAAGAAGGACAACTTGTTGCTGGAGGAGTCCTGTGTCCTAGCTGCAAGTCAAACTGATTTTATTTTGGATGCAGCTAGGGCTAAGGCCAATCCCTAACCTGGCCCTTTTTATATTTACCTTTTATTTTGTTAAATAATGGAAAATTATTAATGAAAAAATAGTTTTTCTCATGTCAATTTTTCAATTTTTGTTGATGAATTATGTCCATCACTTTCTTAGACCGCTGTCTTATCTCTTTCCTTGGCTCTTGGTGACCATTGAAAGTTATGCGCGCTGCATGTGGTCATGGAATAACTATCGCGATCATGGAGCCATTATCGCAGGGCGGTCATGCGTGATAATCAGAGCGACAATCTTTGTTTGCTAGCCCCCGAACTCAAAATGAAAAGGCTTTCTTTTGACTGGAAAAGCATTTTAGTTTCTGAAAAGGCGTCTTTTTGGTTCAACTTCCTGTTGAACGGTCGCAGGACTGTGAGTGCGCATGTTAGGTTTGTTTTCATGTGCATTTAATGCATAATACACCTTTTGCTGCGCGGCGTGAACAAAGGTGAAGCACCCAAGGGAAGTGGGTTTTAAACCCTTCATCCCGAGCCCTATCTTCACACAGAATTCGCCTAAGAAGCTCTAAAAATCCTCTTTGGTTTTCTTGCACGTTCCATCAGCCGTCATCCTCGACATACTCTCATCCTCATCGCGCCGTGAATCGATGGCATCGTGGAGCCGATCACTGCACCGCAACGTCGAGAGCTTGCTGGTTCTAGAGAAGGAGGAAATGCTTCCTTCGAGAGCGTTGATCTCGTGGCATCCAGTTGGAGAGGAAGAAATTCCTGTGGAGAAGGAGGACGAACTGGTGGTGTTTGAGGATTTCCTGCGGTGTGGATTCTGGATTCCTGAGAGAAATTTTTTGCTGGCTGTCTTAGGACATTTTGGCCTAGAATTGGTAAACCTTCATCCCTATTCTGTGTTAATTCTGGCTATTCTTTAACATTTGTGCAAGGCATATGTGGGAGTTTTGCCCAGCGTGCTGCTATTTCACCGATTTTATTTCTTGGCTTGGTCAAAAAGCCCCAACGTTGTAGGGTGTGTCTATTTTTGCTTGAGGGAGAAAAAAAGACTACCCCTTGCTTCCTCTTCGCGACTCCGTGCATGGGTGGAGCCAGCAATGGTTCTATTGCGTGGCTCCTGAAGAGAGCCATCTCTGGTTCGAAACCGGTGACCAGAGAGGAGCAATGAAAAAGTACCTACTTTGGAGTTGAATGAGGAGCTGCAGAAGCAGGCCCAAGTGATTCTCCACCTGGTGCGGGAGGACTTGACGGCCCGGGACGGATTCGAGACTTCTTGAAGAACCAGGTCAGCCCGTTGAAGAAAAGAGAGCACCCATCCTGGGAGGTGCGCTCAATAGAAGACGACACCTTGGATTATAATAAAGGTACCCATTCATTCATGAATATCTTGGTAACTTGTGGGTTATCGTGTGAGCGGGCTGTGTGATTGTTACAGGTCTGTCGTCGGCTGAGGTTGAGAGGAGGACAAATGCTCTCATAAGACTGCACCGCGCGACCTCGGAAGTATGGTCTGTAGTGATGACAACTTGGTCCAAGAGCGTCGGAGAGTAAGTTCTATTCAGTAAACTTCCTCATGCTGATGCATAGACAACAATGATCAAAGAAGATCTCTCTAACTGATGTAGCTGCTCGAGGGCCGAATGGTGGGGACGAAGAGGCCCATGGATGATGAAGGCCCTTCTGGTGGTTCCTCCAAGAGGATGAAGACGACCCCAAAGTCCAAAGTGCCGACCCCAGTGAAAACCAAGAAGCCCAAGGCGCCAACCCCCAGTAGGGCCAAAGTCTGGACGGCAACCGGAGCAGCTTCATCCAAGGCAACTGCGACTGGTTTGAAGGCGTCCGCTGTAAACATTCCTACCCCTTATACCCCAACAAGTAGGATGGGGAATTATGTCTTACTTTTACAGGGGGAAGGAAGCGAGGAGGAGGAGGAAGATGAAACTCCACTAATTCTTCGAAGGAGAAGGTTAGTAGAGACTTCGAAGAAGTCCGCGTCCAAGGCACTGTCCTCGCTACTGTCTCCCCAAAGCGGGGTGTTTAGTCCCTGATGTTTGCTGGGACTAAATATCAGGTAAATAGTTTTTTCTCTAGCTAATTTGCATTGCTTAGCTAGGAATAGTTTTATCAATTATGAATCGAATGTACAGGACTCCCTCGACCATGGCTATGGTTATTCCAGCAGGCGAATCGGAGCCCGCCATGGTCGAGGGGGAAGGGACTACCATGGTAGGTGTTCCTACTATGAGCGGTACCGTAGTAGAACCAGCGGCTACAACAGAGGCCACTGCGACTGCTGGCGATGTACTGCTTCCCAATGTCGTTGACGAGGTGGTTGCAGATACGCTATGTATCGAACTCATCGGTGAAGAGGGAGCTGAGGTCGCAGCGGCGACCGCGACCATGAACATGGATGCATCTACCATTCTGTTGGTCGAGGAGGCCATGTAGCCCATTGATCCGTAGTTCCCCGCACTGGAGATGATCGCTTAAGCTCAAAGCTCCAGGCCGATGCGCGATGGCTTGGCTTCGTCCAGCCAAGGGGTTGGATCTGAAAAAATTTTCGAAGACCTTTTGGAGGTAGGTGAGGTTCTTTCACTAGGTTATTCAATATTCATCTGAATTTTCCTTAATGTACGTTTATCATTCTGTGGTAGAACTTTGATCGCAACGCGACCATGGTCGGTCTGCTGATAGAGCAGTTCAAGGTCATCCAAGCGGAGGGCGACTGTGTAAAGCAGTAAGTGTCTTGCTTTACCTTTAGTCCTTATGATGGATTGGAATGACAATCTTTGATTATTGTCGCATGGAAAACTCTGCTTTACTGAAAGAGATTGCCACTATGAGCGACAATGAAGAAGCTGCAGTGGCCGAGGCTCTGAGGGAGACTAATGAGAAACTCTCAAACACCCTCGCATCCTTGGAGGAGCAAACACGATTACATGATTCTCTCCAAGGGGAAAAAGAGAGCCTTAGATTGGTGTGCAGTAAATTGCAAGCCGATGTTGATTGTAAGTTCATCTCAGCAGAAATCATCATTGCTCGTTTGAACTTAAGTGATATGATACTGAATATGTGTCCTTCTTTCATGAGGTCAAAGAGAAATAAGTGGCAAGCTGACTGAGGAGAAGGATCAATTGGAAGAGAAGTTTATTAGGCCTGGACACTGTCGATGATCGGGACTCTGGTCCTTAGTCAAACTTACGTAAAATTAGATGATGAAATGTGAAGCCGATCTAAGGTGAAAAATCAAGGTATCTATGTCTAAGGAAGAAAGGAATTTATACAGGTTCGGGCCCTCTGATGATGAGTAATAGCCCTACTCCTGTTGGTATTTCCTTATGTATTAAGGTTTACATGGGGAGAATAAGAGGTGTTCTTAGATGAATTGAGAACAGTCTCCTATTCTTTGTTACACAGTGTATGATAATCTACTGCTTCTATCTCTTAGGTCTTGTATCTTTTCCAGATGAGTTTGTTCCTTTCTCTTCCGGTGATGCCCCCTTTTTATAGCTCATCGCTGGTCGCCGGTTATGGGATTGAAGGGTCGCTGGGAGGAAAATGTGCGCCAGCCATAATGTGCAATTATGCCTGTTTACATTTGCGCCTTTAAGTCATTGACGGTTACTAGAAATTAATGAAGATATCCAAGGCAGCGGTAGTGGTCGAACAGGCTTAACTACTGGGTATGGTCTAATAAGTCTAACCATATTGCCGTTGGATGTTTTGGTTGTTCAGTTGCCATGGTCACGTATTAACTACAACCAGGTATTGTTATTCGTTCACTCTCCATGACCTGCGCGACCATGGGAAGATGTCCCCGTGACCAGGGTATTCGTGGGTATGTGAGACCATGAACACCCCGACCTTAGTATTGTGGACATCTCGAGACTACGGACCCCGCGACAATACAGGCCGAGACCATAGAATAAGCTATGTCCAGAATATCTTGGACTGTCCTATTGTCTCCCTCTTAAGTCCCTGAGACCACAGAGGGGTATTTATATCTTCTTGCTCTGTAAGCCTTGCGACTATAGACCAGCACAGGTGTTTAACTCGGGTTATAATCCTCATCAGTTAGCCCCCGAATTTGAAATAACAAGCTATATACTTTGTCATTTCAAATTCTTAATCATTTAATTTAATTATATAGGCATTCCGACGTTTCACCTTCTCATGTTGCAACTTAAAAAAATGCTTTGTTTTCCACTGTGTGCCACTACGTTTCCCAAGAAGAACATTGGGTGTGGTTGTCAGGACATTATGAAGTCTTTTGTTGCAACACGAGGTTAAAATTATAAGGTGTTTGTTAAGAACTCGAGGCTGTGGATATGAACCGTTGCTTCCAAGTTCTATAAATACCTAGCCTTTTCGTTCTAAAATTTTCAAGCTTTCGTTGATAATTCTTAGAACCTTTTTTCATCTTCTAACTTTCCTCTTCTCTGTTCCTATTCCAATGGCAAGCCAAAGCTCTAAACAACCCATTGAAAGTAAAGAAGAGGAATTAGCGATAAAAGATACTGTTGTGTAGGCATTCCGAAAGGTAATTCTCTTTTAAAGAATCTGCATAAGTCCTTCTTCTTGAGTAACGATTTCCAAAGTAATGCATTTTGGTTTTTTCAAGTACTTGAAGATCAATCAGCCTCAAGAAAGTGAGTTGGTGATGACATAGGATCATCTAGCGGATCCTCATCGAAGAAACTAACAAGGTCCGATGTGTTAGCTGCCACCGCATCTCAGGCTGCAGTGTCTTTTTTACCATATCATTCTGATATATCACTTGCTTCTCCTCACTTCAGGTATGTATTTATTATCTCTCTAACTAAGTATAAATTACTTAGCTAGGAATGACTCATTATAAGTTGAGTATGCAGGGGAGATAATACCATTCCAGCTCCAAGCTCTTTGATGGTCCAATCAGCATCTGCTTCCAAGGTAAGTGTTTTTATCTTTTTAAACCTTTCTTTATACGACTTGGATTGATCCCATGATCATATAGGAGGACAAGGCTTTGTGGGTTCTCAGTGAACAGCTCACTGAGATCCTTAAGGAGGAGCATGAGGATCAACTACGGTCTCAAGGAAAAGACTGCTTTATGCAAGATTCTTAAGGAAGAGCATGAGGATCTTGAGGAGCAGTATATCAGGCGAGGAGTTGACCTTGACTCTACGTTCAAGGTCGTTGATCACCTAAAGGCGAATTGTGACAGGGCTCATGAGGCCACAAGGCTTGCTCTCTTGGAGAGAGACCTTGCACGAGAAGAGAAAAACGCCTCTGATGTAATCATCTCAGGTTGTGATCTCACAATAAAAAATGTCCTTGAAAAACTAAAAACAGTTGCAGACTCACTTGGGGCGGATGTTATTGATCCTAAAAAGGATGATTTATCCCTTGAGGAGTCTTGTATTTTTCTTTCAGATCAGGCTGACTCATTGGCCGCCGATATTCCTTTTGATTGTAAGAAATAATAATAAAGTTATTTTTCTTTACATCAAAGTTCTTTGTAATTAATTATTAGTATCCAATTTTATCACTGCCATCAAAAATAATAACAGGTAAGTATCTCTGTGAGAAAAAATTGATTGCAGGTAAATAGATATCTCTGTGAGTAAAAATGATTGCAGGTAAGTGCCTTCTGCGACCATAGCATTCACAGGTAATAAAAAGTATTCGAGACCGTAGTCTCTGCGACTTCACAAAAAATTGAAGCCAAAAAATCTTTATGGTTTGGGTATGATACAAGTAACTAATACACATCTATCCCCCGAATCTGAAACGAAATGTCCTTTCGGACTCAAAAAAGGTGCCTTTTGTTTTGGATTTCAACAGGTCCCAAGAAGAAACTTTGGGCGCACCCGTCAGACCCATCATGGAAAGCTTTAAATGCCAGGGTTTTGTGTAGTGGTTGAAAAGCAACTTATGGACCGAGAAGCCTCAAAAACCCTCTTCTTGGCAATCGTCGCCTCCTCAAGCAGTCTCAAGCCCTCAAAAACCCATTGTTCCAAGTTCATCTTTTTCTGAGATCATAAGAAAATGGTGTCCTGGAACCGCTCCATTCATTATGACATGGAGAACTTGGATATCCTGGAGAAGGAAGAGATCCTGCCATCGAGGTCGTTGATCTCGTGTCGTCCCATCGGGAAAGAAGAAACACCAGTCATCAAGGAGAATGAGCTGGTGATCTTTGAAGATTTCTTACGCTGTGGATTTTGCCTTCCAAAAAGCAAATTCTTTCTTAGCGTCGTCAACCATTTTGGGTTGAAATTGGTAAATCTGCACCCCAACTCTGTGTTGAGTTTGTCCATTTTCTGCATTTGTACGATGCTTTTGTTGGAGTTCTGCCCAACATTTCTCTCTTTTGCCGATTTTATTTTTTGGTGTGGTCAACGAGTGCAAATGCTGTTTGATGTGTCTATTTTCGGTTAAGAGCGAAAAAAGACTACCCAGTTGTTCCTCTCCGTGACTCCATTCATGGATGGAATCAGCGATGGTTCTATTGCTTGGCTCCTAAGGAGAGTCATCTCTGGTTCGAAAATTGTCGACCAGAGAAAAGCAGTGAAAAAGACTCTACTCCTGAACTTGACGAGGAATTGAAAAGGTAAGCCTAGGCTATTCTCCATCTGGCTCGTAAGGGCTTAACTGCGCGGGATGTGATTCGGGACTTTGTGAAGAACCAAATCAGTCCGTTGAAGAAAAGGGTGCATTCTACCTGGAAGGTGCGCTCTATGCAAGATGGAACCTTGGATTATAATCAAGGTAAAGGCCCCTTCTTGTAGATCGATATATTATCTTCAATCTCTTTTCGAGCTTATTGTGTTTCCAAAACAGGTTTACCTGCTTCTGAGGTCGAGAGGAGAATGGATGCTCTCTTGAAATTGTATAATCCGACCACCGAAGGTGAGATGAATGCGCCAAGACCACAAAGCATGGTTGGTAGGAACAAGAGCTTCATTCAAGAGTGTCAAAAGGTAAATAAATCTCTTTCGGAAAAACTTGTATATGTTGTTCATTGAACAATAATCGAAGAAAATCATTCAGATTTCTATAGTTTCTCATGGGCCAAGTGATTGGGATGAAGCGGACTGGTGATGATGCTGGGACTTCTAGGGTCCTGCATCTAAAAAGTTGAAGAGAACTCCCTCCAAACCAAAAGGCCAATCTTCATCTAAAGTGAAGACTTCAGCCCCCAGCAAAATCAAGCTGAAAAAGACTGTAGGGGCGACTTCATCTAAAGCCGTCGAACTTAAATTAGTGGCTGAAACAGTAAAGATTTTTAGCCCTCGCATTTCTCCAAGTACAACTGGAAATTATTCCTTGGTTGTACACGGAGTGGGAAGTGAGGAGGAGGAAGATGAAACTCCTCTTATTCTGCAGACAAAAAGATTTGCAGAACCTTTAAAGAAATCTTCCAAAAAGATGCTATCTACCTTATTATCTCCCGCAAGTGGGGCATTGAGTTCCAAAGTCATATGGGACTCAGCTACAGGGTCACGTGGGGGTCACGTGAGGAGCACCGCGGGAACTAGCAAGGACACTTGTCAAGCATCCAAGCCCCTTAACCAGTGGAATGACGTCGGTACCCTGCGATCCAACGGCTGTGACTAGGGTAGTTAGCTCATTTTGCTCCTTTTGGGCGTATATATGCCCTTGTACCCCTCTTTTGTAACCAAGGACAATTCATTTGCATCTATACACAAAAAACCAATAGGCGTGCTTTGGAGCACTCTCCTCGCGAGAGAACTCCCCCAGCCGACTCAAGTCGGGAGCATATCGACAGGACTAGGGTCTCCATTGAGACCTAAACCTGTATAAATCCTTGTGTCACTCTCTGTGCTTGCCCGACGGGAGGTGACCGGTAACGCAGTCAGCTCGCGTCGTTGTTCGTTAGCTAGGATCTTCTCCAAAACCTGCCGGGGTATTTGCAATACCACGACAAAGACTTTCTTCTCATTGTAAAAATTAACAATGGAAATGGAAATTCTTTGATGTATGGATTTTTATAACATGCAAATACATATATCTGATAGAAAATGCAAATGCATTGCTTAACATAATAACCAAAAACATACTTAACTTCCAACAAAATGTTATAATTATATTCCCTTGGCAATCTCCTGAGATCACTAGTGTTGAGGATACAGTGTAGTAATCTCAGGATAAGAAACATGGATTAAAAAAACCATAGCTAGCGAGTCTATTATGCGTTGAGAAACGGCTTGTTGGGGAAAATCTCCGCGGGATTAAGTCCAGGTAAGGGGTAAAGCTCCCGGTGCCCGAAGCTTATCCAGGGGATGTTTTTTATTTGCATTCACACCTTTTAGAAAGAGCCGCTAAATTTAATTCTCTTTTAGGTGAAGGAAGTATGACTACTTTACCAATAGTTAAGACTCAACATGGAGATGTTTCTGCCTATATTCCTACTAATGTAATTTCCATTACAGATGGACAAATATTCTTATCCGCGGATCTATTCAATGCCGGAATTCGACCTGCTATTAATGTGGGTATTTCTGTTTCCAGAGTAGGATCCGCAGCTCAAATTAAAGCCATGAAACAAGTAGCTGGCAAATAAAAATTGGAACTAGCTCAATTCGCAGAGTTACAAGCCTTTGCACAATTCGCCTCTGCTCTCGATAAAACGAGTCAGAATCAATTGGCAAGAGGTCGACGATTACGGGAATTGCTTAAACAATCCCAATCAAACCCTCATCCACTCAGCTTTTTATGGAATTGGGATAGCACTACCAGCTTCCCTGGCCATTTGTTGATTGACCCTGAAGAGTCAGCCATTCGACATACTTCATTATTCATTCCTCCACGGATTCAATCCTGCCCCAAGCGTACCGTACCTGAGACAACCCTTTCCTCACCCGAGAATTGCATTTCCGCTTCAGCTTCCTTACATCCAACTTTTTCTGGATCCCTTCTCTTCTAGGCAAGGATCCTTTCTCTTCAGGGTTCCTATAGAATTCATTAGATTAAAAAACGAAGCTTCCTTGCCCGTGTGGAACATGGATGAGCATTATCTTATTCCTACAAGTGATCCGACTGGAAGAAGTGTTATATGAGGACTTCGAGATCAAATAGAGAATCTGTCTCTCCATTCCTCGTGAGCCACTTATTTCTCCGAAATCAGAGATCAGAGTGATTTTCCTCCTTTTTCCCAAATAGTCGACGGTCTTACACCATTGGGATACTTCGGATAAACTGGAGTACATATATGAGAGACCGGTGCTAAAACCTTTTCTCGAGATATCTTCAAAATTCTTAGGGTCCTTGCTCCGGATCTTGTTCCCCCGGTGCGAAAGCAGTTGGTTCCGTAGTTTGAGAATTCTGCTAATTCCAAGTATTCCATTATTATTATTATAAAATAGAATATAAAAAGTAAAGAGGAGAAGGCATAACCAGAAGAATTGTGAGAAATAAGTAAATTTATCAAGTTGAGGCATTTCGATTTGGATTTAAAATAAAACCCTCAAGACAGAAAAAGACTCCTGCGCCCTCGAGAGCATTCTCTTTCACTTGCATTTTTTCCTGAAGTTGGCTTGAAGACCTGTCCAAGACTGCCTTGATTTTCCAGTTACACTAGTACAGAAATGCAGTCTTCTATCGGTAAAAAACACACTTCTACTATCGGTTTTTGTACCGATAGAGATAGACACGATAGAACAAGACTGGACATTTTCTATCGGTAAATAACCGACAGAAGAAGTTCACTATTCTATCGGCATATTATGAATCTACCGATAGAAAACCCGTCGTAGTCTTACGTCCAGCGGCAGGGAAAGTACCATTATTCTAACGGTTAATTACAAGATTACCGACAGAAAAAATCATAATATTCTATCGGCATATTAGGAGTGTACCGATAGAAAACTCGTCGTTAGCGGTTGGAAAAGTACCACTATTCTAACGGTTAATTACAAGTTTACCGACAGAAAAAAGCATAATATTCTATCGGTATATTTGGAGTGTACCGATAGAAAACTCGTCGTCAGCGGTTGGAAAAGTACCACTATTCTAACGGCTAATTATAAGTTTACCGATAGGAAAAATCATACTATTCTATCGGCATATTACAAGTTTACCGATAGAAAACTCGTCGCTAGCGGTTGGAAAAGTACCACTATTCTAACGGTTAACTACAAGATTACCGACAGAAAAAATCATACTATTCTATCGGCATATTATGAGTGTACCGATAGAAAACTCATCGTCAGCGGTTGGAAAAGTACCACTATTCTAACAGTTAATTACAATATTACCGACAGAAAAAAGCTTAGTACTCTATCGGATATGTATGAGTTCACCGGCAGGAAAGGTCACACTCTTCTAACGGTTAATTTTGATTGTACCGATAGAAAAAAGTACAGTAGTCTCTCGGTTGTTGATGAATTTACCGATAGAGCATTCACATATACAGTACTTTATTTGCATTCACAATACAGTACATTCACATATACAGTACAGATGCAATACAGTATAGATTGGATACACAATACAGTATAGATGCAAGGTAAATTCACAGAACAAATTGACACATTAGGCAGTTATTCACATTTATTCACATATGTATGGACAAATACAGATTGCAATCCAATGTGGACATTTATTCACATATATATATTTATTCACATGTATATGAACAGTCTATGCAGAGTACACGAAAAGGAGAAAATTGTCATGCTGGATGGTTGGGCGCTACTTCCTCCATGACATATTGTGCCCAGATTTGTCGAAGATAAATAATCTTTGCATTTTCATATTGGTCTTTCGACATGGCGATCTGCAAGCATGTGTGCATACTGAGTAACTAACTTCGATCCTAATTTAGAACGTGACACCCATTTTTGAAATTTGAGTTAGCTATCGATGCTTACCTGGGGGAATCGGGAAAAGTTTGTCCGCACTAGGTCGTACATGTAGCGCAGCACATAAAACCCGCATTCCCACGATTGCGGCTGCTGATGGCACTGAGATAATTGCATATGCGAAGACATGTTAGCTATATATTGTTTCCATAAACTAATTTAGCATAAACAAAAAGTCTCGTGAGTACCTCATATTCTTTCCAAGCTAGTACGGAGCCCTGCGGTGCGGCATGCCTCCCTCCAGCGGACACATATTTATCAAAAGCCCTCCATTTCAGTTAGTATTGCCAGTTAATGTATTATCATTAGCTAGTGAGGTCAAAATATAAATCAAACATATAAGTTACTTACGCCTCCATATTCCCCTTGAGCACATATTCCATCAATAATCTATCACGCATCGAATCGAGGTAGTACACCTCGTTCCTCGGCGGACAGATCACGATGAGGATCCAGTGGCCCCTGCATTGTACGTAAAAGAGGACCGCTAGCTCAAAGTACATCTCAGGTGTAACATACAAGATTGAGTTAAATTAGTACGAAATGCACTAACCTTTGGTGGTACGGCACCAGAATGAAGTCCCTGTCCTGCTGCGCCATCAGCGCGCTGGATATGTACTGCTCAGCGTGCGCGGCGTCCTGCTCTAGCATCGTGAGGCTTATTTTCTCTGGGTCGAGGAAACCCACCTTGTCACACGCAGCCTCCGATGCTAGCCTGTACATGCACCTGCATGCGAAGGACGAGATTAATATTAATTTCACAGAAAGTTACTCAGTATTCAAATGAACTGCAACATTAATGCAGAGTTAGCAAACAGAGTTAGAAAACAGCAATACATAGCATCAGCAAACTCACAGGACTCCAGTCTGTATGATGGGCATATCGAGCTCCCGCCAGTTGTAGAGGTCGAACAGATCCTCGTGTGCCACGGATATAGTCCCGGGCTCACGGTGGAACTGCCCAGGCCTGTAGGGAACTAAGAAGTTCAGGCTGCGCCGAGCTCGATGTAGGTACCAGTCGTGGAGGTCTCTGGTTGATCGATCCAATTTCCGCAAAGATGCCTCCGACAGGAGTGGGAGCGCGTTCGTGAACGTCCGCGGCAGTCCCTGTCGCCCTTTGCCCTTGCCTTTGCCGCCCTTGCCTTTTGCCGGGGACTGAGCGCGTACCTTCGAAGGCAAGGGCGAGGTGATGGCAGCTTTCTTCCGAGGTGGAGGTGTTGATGCGCTGGGTGGGGTCAAGGCCGTCTTTGATGTGTCCAGGTTCGCACGAGATCGGCCCTCATGCCCCGAGCTGGGGGCGCAGTCCCCTGGTAGCCCCGCGGCAGGCCACTTCAATTAATGAGCACGTATGTTAGATTATGCAAGTTGAGTGTACTGAGTAGGATGTAATCTAAAATGTGTAGGATTTACCGGTTGTATTACAAGACACTTCTTGGGCCACTGTACGTAGGAGCCCACTGCCTCAGTAAGTGTCTGCAGTTCCGCTGTTGGGACTGGCAACGGAGAATCGTTGTAGCCCGGCATGGCCATGTCCACCTGTACCTTTGCGAAACCCAACCGCAGAGGTACACAGTGGACCCGGACATCCGGCCCAGACGGATATACGAAGCCGTGTCCAACGACTTCCTACCCGGCGCCTACGTGATTCTGTAGGATGCAGCCCTCCGGCCCCTGCAAATTTGTAACAATTAAGTGCACAAATGAAGGCTTGCAGTACCTCAAGTAGATCCACTGGATCCGCGAGTACCTTCGAAGCGCAACTGCTTATCCGACCCCGCGGGGTACCGTCGTCCTGGGGATCCGCATCTGCACTCTTGGCCAGCAATGCTTGTCTCAACCGTGCAAACTCTTCCCTCATTTGTGCGACCTCGGTCTGCACCTCAGACTGTACCTCAGCCCGTATCTTATCGGAGAGGTCAGCTTCCTTTTCCTTCCAGGTGCGGGCCTTCTTCCTCGGTGGAGCCGGATCGACGAAACCGGCCTTCCACGACACAATGGCTCCCACGGCCCGTGTCCGCCCGGGATGCTCCTTATTTCCTAGAGCCCGGGTGAGGATGTCGTTCTCCCTCTGCGGGGTAAACAATCCCTCCGCTGCCTCCTTCTCAAAAGAGATCTGTTACATTTGAAGGTACCTTGTGAGACAAATTGCCTTATATACACTTGTGCGCACACAGTTTACGAGGTTAGCCAACTTACCATTCGCCTCACAACGTCGGCGTCCCCAGGGGTTGCGAACTGCACAGACCCCGTGGACGACACGGACCCCCTCCCCCTCCACCATCGCTTGCACCTCTCATCCCGGATCTCGGAGAGCGGCAACTCAGGGGTGTCGATGACAGGATTTTGTTCGTCTTCCTTCTTCCACTGTTCCTCCTTCCCCGCATAGCCCCGGGATCCGAGCCGATGCGGGTGGTCATTCCTCTTCTGGATCGCCCTATTCTTCTCGCTAAGGGCCTTGAACTCCTCAGTCCCCTTCTGCTTGGTGAATTCCTCCCATACCTCCTCCGATATGAAGGGGTACTTCTCGCAAGGAGATTTCCCCGCAGCTAGGAAGTTATTGACGAGCCAGCTCTTAAAGGTTTTCCATGTTCCGTTCATGTCCTTCAAGCAGGCAGTCCTAGGTGTATCGTCGGGGATGTTCTACTTAGCCTGTTTCCGAAAAATGCATACAATTAATCACGAGTTAGTTAAACTTTAGTATAAGCCAGAGAACGTGATTATGAAAGAGTTCAGTGATTTCAGTTCATTTAACCTTCACTTCCGCCCACAACCTATCCCTCTCGTCCGCCGTCACATCCTTCCAGCTCTGGACGGTGATCTTCACCCTTTGTTTCGCCAACAGCCCAACGTAGGCCGCGTACCTCCCAGCATTCATTCCAATCGGCCTCCCAAATTGGTTGAACTCACAAGAAAGATCCGTGCGTTTGGCCAAACGCCCCAACATCGTCGCGCCTCGCCCCACCCTCTTGCGCTGGGATGTAACAGCCCCATCTTCGGTAGTTACGATGGGGTTCGCCCTAGTCGAACCACTAGTACCATCCGATGAAGACGACGACATGTCTTCCCCTACAAAACCTTCAACAAACCATATATATGGCAATTAATTCGCCTTGGAGTTCCATAACTCAGCCCAGGACTGGAGACTAACTAGGGCGGCAAAAGGGAAAATAATACAAAAAGAAAGACATGCATAAATTACTTACTGAACTCTTCAGAAATATTTTCTATCGGTAAACACATGAGCTGCCGATAGACCATAACAATTACCTCCACAGAAGACAATTTTTCTATCGGCAAACACGTGAGATACCGATAGAACATAACAATGCTCTCTACATATGGAATTTTGTTGACAAGCCACCATTCACTGTCATCACATAACATTCTCGATGATTTGCTACACTAATATTCATGGGCCAGCATTATTATTTCACACGTAAATATGCACACAAGCATCTAAGTGCCACTGTGCATAATCTTTAGCCTAGCCTGTATGTGAGTCATCAGGACTTCACAGCTATTAGGTTGGGAAAAGTCATGTATATAGGCATTTGAAACATATACATCGAAGACCCATCCACATTGCCATATATTCATACGAAGTGAGTAAAAATTCCCAACCAAACTAGTACATTGCATGGCTCATGTCCTTCCAGATCCAAATTAAGTTTTACTACTTGTGCAGAAAAATTTTCTATCGGTAAACACATGAGCTGCCGATAGAATATGTGTAAGAACACCTCCAACATATAATCTGCATTACATGGCAGTTGGATACAATTGATCACACATACAGCAGTATAGAGAAGTTAAAATCTCAAAACAGGTTCATTACAGCACTAGAACATATTATGTAAACCCTAATTAACATCAACATTGCCTGCGGAATGTACATAAGCCAACACAATAGGGAACCCTAGTGTAATTGCAAAACTCAAAGAATTAGTACGTGCAAAACACTAGGATCAAATAAAGAAGATGCTGGAAATAGAACGACGAATTAGGGTATTTACGGCGGCGATCAGTTCTGGTGATGGAGAGGCGGTGTAGAACGCAGCAGCGGCGGGCGAAGGACGAAAATAAGAACCAGTGGCAGTGACGAACCAGTGTCCAGCCGGCGATCGTCGTGTGGGAGAGAGGAAGTGAGTGCTCACGGCGGAGGTTGGGGTTTTCTTCGCTCTCGAAGAGACGCAGTGCTCTAAGGTGGAACTGTTTGAGTGGAGGGAAACTAAAGGGCCGTGTACGAGTAATAAAGTAGCGGAGGAACTTTTCTATCGGTATAACAAAATGATACCGATAGACTTATGTAATTTTCTATCGAAACAACAAAATAATACCGATAGAAAAAGTAAATTTCCCGGAAAAATATTTGAATTAGTGGATGCATTTTTCTATCGGTATAAACAATAAAATCCCGTGAGACCAATTTTCCACAGAAAAATTTTTTAAAGTGCTTGAGATTGGGTGCCATTTTTCTATCGGTAAAAACAACAAAATACCGTGAGAGTAATGAAAAGGTGCCCTTTTCTATCGGTATAAACAAAAAAATCCCGTGAGCCCAATTTTCCCCAGAAAATTTTTTTGATTAAGTGCTTGAGATTTGTGTGCCCTTTTTCTATCGGTAAAAACAACAAAATACCGTCAGAGTAATGAAAAGGTACACAATTTAACATCAAACAGACCGTGGTTGAAAGCTGCAGAATGTTAAAGAAAGAGGAAAGATAGCCAGAAAATTGGAAAATTGACATAAAAAGAAATTGTTCATTCATTGTTGTTTTATCACTTACAAAAAAAAATAAAACCCAAAATGCTAGGTCAAGGGGTGGTCTTAGCCCTGGCTGCATGTAGAATAGAGTCAGTTAGACTTGCAGCCAGGACGCAGGACTCCTCTAGCGACAAGTTGTCCCTAGGATCAACTACTACCGCGTCGAGAAGGCCTGCGACCTCCCTCAGCTTCGCTATGGTATCCTTCATAGTCAAACCACAGCCAGCGATGGTCATATCCGCGGCTTTCTTCTCCTCGCGAAGACGCCTCGTCCTCGCCCTAGCATTGTCACCATCCGTCTTCATGCGCTTAATGCGCTGGAAGAGATCGTCAAGGTCAAGCCGTAGCTGAGTGTGCTTGTCTGTAAGGAGCTTGTGCTCCTCCTGGAGGGCCCTCAGGTCAGCCTTCACTTTGGCAGTGTCTTCCACGGCTACCATTCCCTGTGCAAATCAACAGGTCAAGAATGAACTGAACATGGATTAACAATACAGGGGTAAACCGAGGAGATTTAGAGTTCTTACCGGGGAGGGCGTGGATGACGATCCCATGGAGGTTGCCATTGTGAAAGAGAAGATGAGGAGTCGAACCGTTCGAGAATTAGAAAAACAACAAAATACCGCGACGCATGGCGAGGTACTTATAGAGTTTCCAAGGCGACGCATGGCGACACGTTTGAGAATTCAAAGCGGCAGAGTCTTCTTCTATCGGTAAAAACAGGGAAAAACCGTCAGACAACAAATACCGTGAGACAAACGAATTTATTCTAACGGTAAAATAGAACAATACCGATAGAAAACGTTTTGAAGTGCCTGAGAGAAGATGTCCTTCTCTATCGGTATAAATAACAAAATACCGTCAGAAAAAAGGGATTTTTGCAGAACTTAATTTGAAGAGGCTGCGATGAGATTTTTGCAAGTGCTATTTGAAGGGAAGAATTAAATATTTACAGGATAAAGGTACTGTACATGTTAGAACTCATGCTGTGGAGTAAAATTGAGATGTATTAATGCTGTGAACTAGCTTATCATTAAATTCTAAAGAAAAATGTACTGCCTGATGTATTAATGATAAGTTCCTCACCTTGCTGCAGAACTTGTGGGCTGTTTGCTTGGCATTTATCCCTGAAATAGAAATTAATCATCAATGGTTCTCAACCCATAATCCTTCTTCGTGGTCATCTCGCAGATACGTTGTTTCGTCGATATCTTCAGTACGGATAGATTGAATGTCCTCTAAAAATGGAGGTATTTCATCGAATTGGTTATACTCCTCTTCGTCGACAACATCTTCGACCCCAACAATACGTCTCTTGCTGTGGAGGACAACATGCAAGTTTGGATTGGCCGGGTCAACGATGTAGAATACCTGTGTGGCTTGCTTTGCAAGTATGAATGGATCGTCTTGGTGTCCGACTCTACCAAGATCGACGAGAGTAAACCCGTAACTGTCAACTTGAACACCTCGAGGGATTTCGACCCATTGGCATCGAAACAGGGGAATCTTAAGTAATCCGTAATCGAGCTCCCATATTTCGTCAATAACACCGTAATATGAGTTCAGCGCCCTTACTGACCTGGCATCCTCGGAAATAGCAAACAGTGTCACTCCGCTACATTGCGTGCTACTCTTGGCGTCTTGAGCTCTTGTGTAAAATGAATACCCATTGATGTCGTACCCCTGCCAAGTCCCTACAGTGAATCTTGGGCCTCTAGCCAACCATGTCACAGTTTCACTTACGGAGCCCTCAGCAGCTCGCGTGACTCTTTCTTGGATCCACTCAGCAAATTTCCTGTTATGTTCTCTGCTTACCCAAACGTTTGACTTCGAAGGATTCTGTGACCGTAACATTACCTTGTGCTCGTGTATGTATGGCTCGACCTCCGTCATGTGTTGTAAGACCCAAAAATGTGATTTTGCGTACACATCACGAGCGGGGACGATAGCTTTGAATCCAATCGTTCCAATTCCCTCAAGCCTACCCTCGTGTTGGGACCTAGGAACACCAATTGGGTCAACCCCGGCCATATAATCTATGCAAAATTCAATCACCTCCTCGGCGGCATAACCTTCCATGATACTCCCCTCGGGTCGACGACAAGTCCTTACGTATCCCTTCAATACACCCATAAATCTCTCAAATGGATACATGTAGCGCAGGCACACAGGTCCACAAAACTTAATTTCTCTGATAAGGTGAACAATCAGATGGACCATAACATCAAAAAAGGATGGAGAGAAATACATCTCGAGCTGACAAAGAGTTGTAACCACGTCGCGTTGCAAAGCGTCCAGTCCATCGGGATCAATTACCTACGAGGACACAGTTGCGCCAAATATTCATATCAGAAAAATCTTCGAATTAAGCTCCACAAATGGAGGTAGTGAACTTATAGTACGAGTGCACATACTTACCTTGCAAGATATTGCGTTGAAGAAATAACATAGGTTTGTGATTGTCTCTCTGACTTTAACTGGGAGAATGCCTCTGATAGCAATGGGAAGCATCTGTGACATCTAGACATGACAGTCGTGGGACTTCATGCCAACCAGTCTTAGGTCCTTCATAGACACAAGTTTTTTCAAGTTCACGGAGTACCCACATGGAACTTTAACACCGTGCAGGCACCGATAGGAAGCACATATATTTGTTCAGTCATGCATATTCTATCGGTAAATATGTGCATTTACCGTTAGACTATGCATGACTAAGCAAATATATGTATTTTTCTATCGGTAAAAACACATATTTACCGTTAGAATATGCATGACTGAACAAATATATGTGCGTCCTATCGGTAAATATGTGTATTTACCGTTAGAATATGCATGGCTGAACAAATATATGTGTTTTCCTATCGGTAAATATGTGTACTTACCATTAGAGGAGGTACTGTTACCAAACTGGGACAAACATGCACATGCCATTTCTCACATTCAAGGAATCATATCAATGTAACATCAAATAGATCTTACATCAAACGGATCTTAACTAGAAGATAAAGCAATATATTTCAAGAAATGCTAATTTGTGGATTAACTAGGAGACACAAAAATACTTTTCGTAGGTAGTTGGGACTTCATCTTGCCAAAGAAATTACAGATGCCAGTTCACAAATTCAGGTACAAACATACACATGCCAGTTCACCAATACAAATTCAGGTACAAACATACACATGCCAGTTCACAAATTGAAGTGCATGTCTGAAACAGCAGTACAAATACACACCTACCTACCAATACAATTAAATACACAAATGCTCCCTGCACATTCAAGTTCATGTCCCAATTAGCAATACATGATACACAAATATACAACAATATACAAATACAACAATTCACACATTCGATGTATATTACAAAAGCCACGTCTGAAATTAACAACAGATCACGACGAGGACCCAGTGGCCCATACATGCATTTTACATAAAAGGGAACCTTTGCAGGTTGCCACAATGCAACTACCGACTACAAGTTAGACCGAATACATCACAAATCCATTCATCCAAAACAGCAAATGTCTGAACCACATTGGACTTAACCATAGGAGTTCAGTTCGAAGACACCCGAGGAGCTGGAACTGCCGTCGACATCATTTGTACGTATTGGTGATTTCCTCGGACTCAAACTCGATCAACTCAACTCAACTCAACTCAACTCCATTAACAAAAAGAACCTACCTTCCAAGATGTTGTTCTGTGTAGTGATGGTGTAGAATGGCTGTGCAAATAACAACAATTCTTCTTCTCCAAGTAGGTAAGCATCTGGCCACAAGCTGGTGCATGCAAAAAAAGTAAGATGCTTTCTATAGGTCCTGATTTGAGAAACACGCCGGGCTTAAGCATCTTCTCGACCGAGCCAACCAAGATCTCGCCCTTCACGTCCTTCCAGCTCTCGACGGTGATCTTCACCATTTCTTTCGCCAACAATCCAACGTAGGCACCGTACTGCGATGAAGAACCGTGAAATACGTTGCCCCTCACGAGCATCATCCAAGGACCTGAACAGATCATAATCATATTGAAAAGAAGACACATCAAAATGAAGGATACAAAAAAAGCAGAATTATTGCCATAATCGGATTAGAATAATCTAACAATATTGCAGAAATTTTACGTACCTTCCTTGGGATGCCGACGTCTAGAGGGCGTCGATGGAGGTGCGGAGGTGCAGCGGTCCCCTGTAGAGGTGCGCCGGCCGTCCATGGAGCTTACGGGTAAGGACTACGAGCCCCAGATGAACTGTGAGAATGAAAGAGACATACCCGTGTATTTATACAATTATATATTTTCTATCGGTAAGAAAACAGAATACTGTTAGTAATAAAAACATCTGTAGAAGCCGAATGGTTCTATCGGCACAATAAATATTACCGATAGGAATTTTTGTACATACTCTATCGGTGTGTACGTACATTACCGATAGAATATTACTAGTTGTAGAAGGCCAACAGTTCTAAGATATTTTTTGCAATATTCTACCGGTATAAACATTCATTACCGATAGAATAAAACTATTAGAAGACGAACAGTTCTAAGAAATTTTCTATATATTCTAACGGTAAAAGAATCCATTGCCGATAGAATAAAAATATTTGTAGAAGGTCAACTATTCTATCGGCGAACTACATATTGCCGATAGGAATTTTTAATATACTCTGTCGGTATATTCATACAGTAGCGATAGAATAAGTCTAGTTGTTGAAGTCGACCAGTCCTATCAGCACACAACATTCTTCCGTCAGTACTTATGCATCTCTTCTAACGGCAAATATGTTCATCACCGCTAGAGTAAATCATACTATTTATTCTATCGGTAAGTTTCTTAGAAACCGATAGGGAAAATACATCCGTCGGGCTTATATGACCGCGAGGCACATTTTCTATCGGTTTTGTGCTGTTTCGCTAATAACCGATAGAAGATAGGGGTTAGTAGACTGCATTTCTGTACTAGTGTTATTACTTGAGCGCGCTGAGGCAACTCTGAACTAAGCTCAGGGGAGGGGTAGTAGGTATGCTTCAAACCCTCCAGCACCTTGAAGAACGATGGCACTAGATCGGGAAAGATGAATGACCAATGAGGACAGGACAATGGGGGAAGTTGGTAATAGAGAATCCTCCCTTCTTCTTTGCTTTCTTGCCTGAACCTGAAAAAATCCAAAACTAACCATTGGAACCTCATAGGCTACCGAGTTAGGAGATTCATTTTCTTTATTACTTTGACAAAGGCTAGTTCCCGTGGACTGAGTCAGTTAACCGTAAGGAAACCTATAGATAATGACTGGTCCAACTCAAATATGTGCTTGAGCCATCTAAATTTATGTCCCAACCTCCTTGTTTGACGTTGATTGAAAAGCCTAAAAAATAAAAAATTCTATGTGATCACTGAACCTTTTTACTTTCTTTCCTAAATGTGTGACTGATACCAATCCCTATGTTGTACACTCTTCCACTAACTAGAGAGAACCATGCCTGAAGTAGAAAGAACCAATTACAAGTGTTCATAGTGGTCTAATAAACCCTGACCGTGAAGGTTCCTAGAACCAATCAGTGGACTTTGTCACCTGAGACAAAAAATAGAACGGCCGTATGAGAGTTGACCCACCCTGCCATAACCTAAACTCTCCTATGAAAAACCAATACCCCACAGAATGACCTATCTTTTGATTAGGGCCAACCAAGATCAGATAACCAAATAAACCAGGACAGCATCCTGAAAAGTGAAGTGACGGTTCAAGTCCGTTATTATCTCAATCCGTATGTACATTTTGCTTTCTTTCGCGCGGGAAGCGCAAGCCCTTGCTTGTTGCTTCAGGGGACTGATCGAGCAAGACTACGTCCTATCTATCTACACCTCTCCAAACACAATATCTTGAGTACCCGGAACCATGTTCAGTGCTGCAAAAGCGTAGCTGTAGCCCCCTATAATCTTCGGCTCCTCGTTTTTATTCAATTATGAAATTACTCATTTTGATGGAGATTTGTAGCATCATTCAAGTAAATACAAATTGAGATCGTAGAAACATGAGCTTGTGATATAGCTACACCTAATTCCAGACCGGTTAATGCTAGAACTATAAATAAGGGACCAAGATCTCCTATGAAATAAAAAATATTATTCAAAAATAGCATAGTCCAAGCAAACCCACTTAAAATCTTTACTGAACTATGACCGGCCATCATATTAGCAAATAAACGTATTCCTGAGCTTAATGCACGAAAACAATGAGGGATTAGCTCAAGGAGTACTAAAAAAGGTGCTAACGGCAGTGGGACTCCCGCAGGTAATAAGAAGCTAAAAAAATGAAGCCCATGTCTTTGAAATCCAACGATCGTAATGCCTATAAAAATGGAAAATGAAAGAGCCAAAGTAATGAGAAAATGACTTGTCACTGTGAAGCTAAAGGGTATCATACCCTGGGGATTACGAAATAACGAAAAAGTAAAAGTGACCGAGATGCGAGGGAAAAACTTTTGTTTAACATTTCCGGAAAGACCACCTATTTGTTCGTTTACCAGGTTCAGCACGAAATCATAAATAAGCTCTACCAAGGATTGCCATGCATTTGGCACTGACTTTCCCCCTCCCTTTTTCGTAACAACAAAAAGAAGAAGTAGGACCAAACCGAGAGTGAGCAGCATAGACAAGGATGGATTTGTGAATGAGAAATAATAGTTGCCTATATTCAGAGGAATTATTGGGTGAATGGAAAATTGATCTAGTGGGCTCTCTACAAAATTATTCATAGCAACCTTGAAGGCCTCACCTGCTGTCCCGTTGTTCCTCAAATCAGCCCACTGTCCTTGAAGAAATTCTACTCTATTGCTTTCCCCATGTACACATTCGGGCGTAGCCTAAACTTCTTGGGGATCCCTGCCAATCATTAATCTCTGCATTTCCTCGTGTATAGCCCCTTGATATTCTACGACTCTTTCATCGGAAGGGTTAAGACCTGGATGGTCTTCATAAATTCCAGTTGAATCCTCCTGAATCCCATTAAGATTCGTTGCATTACTTGTATTAGATCCTTCCGTCATCGTTCTAATCGTTCTAACAGAACCTTCGGACGGATTTGTATTAGATCTTTCCGTCATCGTTCTAACAGAACTTTCGCTAGAATTCAGGCTTGCTTCATCAAATTGAAAGATACGGTGATTCGCATTTCTTGTATTAGATCCTTCCGTCATCGTTCTAACAGAACTTTCGTTAGAATTCAGGCTTGCTTCATCGAATTGAAAGATGCAGCGTGGACTTTCCCGATTCATGGTTGCTTTTCGAATCTTTTCAGCTCTGCTCTCTCAACTCAAGGAGACTGAGATAGGGGTTGGCCTTGGTTTTTCCAAGGAAAGTCGGATTTTGAGAACGTGAACATGAACGGTAGACTGAACACCCACACAATCTCGATTTGACAGACTGTCATCGCCATCTCTTTGGACATGCATGTGTTAAGCAAATGGACTGAACTGAATTCAGACTGATGTGACATCGCATTTTCGATCTTAGGCGAACGATGGGTTACCGGGTCTATGTCGCGCCCCGAAACTGGGACTACGACTACTCCTGTAGAGACCTAGCTCGCTGCAGCTTGTCCCATATATGCATAGCATTCACATACCCATGACGTCCCAGGATAAATCAAGCACAGGAGTATATCACATTGCAACAGAGTAACTTACAAAATAGTTAAGCAGTGTGGCCTGCTGGCCTTGATATTACATAAGAAGATTACAATGCCTTCACGGCATACATGGTTTAGCAAAATAACATCTACACAGCAGAAGGTAGGTGACCCACCCACAAAGAGAAGTGGACGGCAGAACAACACACATCAGGGCTCTGGCGGAACTGACGCTCCTCCTTCTGGATCCAAGAAGTCCTCCACGCCATCATCTTGATCAAAGAACGCTCCATCTACTGATTTGTAGGTTGCAAGGGTGAGCACTTACGTACTCAGCAAGTCATAGGTAAGAGTAGATACATATAGTAGTGATGATATGAACCTAGACTAGTCAAGAATTATGGATATTTGTAAAATAACCTTTTTCTTTCATACTTCATCTCATGGCAGGACCTTTCATAATATAACATCATCATTCATGTTCACTAGATTATAGCACTACCGCGACACGTCGACACACGACAGCCCACGGCAGCACTCCTTATCATGAAAACACATGCCATTTGGGTAATCTTGATTAAACATATTTTATTTAGAAAATAGTACTTGTGTCACACCCCGTGGATTTAATCCACCGCAGCAGACTCCTATAAAACCCGGGAGCTCGGAATATTCGAATACGTTTTTAACTCTGCAGAGAGGTACCAATTTACCCGCAAGATATTCCACTTTCAAACCTTTCCTATCATAACAAAATGATTGGACCCCTGACTCACTTCATATTGTGAGTGGCAAGGTGGAAATAACAAGAACTTTTGTTATGCTTTACTCACAATTCACCCCTGACCCTATGGATCTCTCGCGAAACACAGTTGTGGCGGCCTATACCCCCACCCTTACTCATTTCCCCATTGCTGGGTCTAATGTCAGATCACCTTCAGTGATAGTGGGAGTCAGCCTCCATATCAATCATCACAACACATCTCATGCAGGGGTTTCATGTGCGATCCACATAAGTACTTGTTCAGGCCTGTCCCATACCAGGCTTGTGGTTAGCACGTTGTTCATGCCACTAGACGCACAACACAAGGTTCTAGTCCTTATATGCCGGTGACCAGACCATCCACAACCCTGCACCTTCAGTGCCTGCATTCCTTTGCAGTCTAGCACCTCCAGTGCTACAGCCATCCATACCATTTTCTGGTCACGGCTAGGGGTTTTATTTCATGAATATAAGTATATAAATACATATAATAGTTCATGGCTCAAAACTTGTTTATTTCACATTTCACAGATAACCAGTCTAGTACTGCCAATTCATAAATCAACCATTCTCAATCTTTCTCATGCAATATTATCTATATTCAAGGTTATGTTTTAGCAACATTTAAAATATAGGTTCAAGATGACCAAGGATATGACTTGCCTTCCGCGTCGTAAGAAACAGCAGTTGATGACGGGTCAACAGCGAAGTCCTCGAACTTGATTTCTGGATCTGCTTGGCGACAAACAAACAATACACACAAATATTACTTATATATTAAAATGATTTAGGATCTATATGCAGATATGCTTAACAAGGATAACTAAACGATATTGGAGATAATTGAGATTACAAGCTGAACTGAGTTGAGATCTAGGGTTTCAAGGAATTGGCTAAGGATAGGTGTTAGATGCTCTTAGGATCTCAAGGTTACAATAAGAACATCAGTTTTGTGGCTGGTTTGATCAAGAACAGCGATCAAAGCTCTGACATAACTTCAAGGAAAACTAGAGAGCTTATCTCAAGTTATGACAGTAGAAGAAAGTGTAGATCATAACTCTACAAATTCAGTGGACAAAGTGGTTTTCAAATTGCACAATCAGAAATGGGTAAACAAGGCCAATGCCATTGGTTGGCATGCACTGAGACAGTGTCAAAATTTAGGGTTTAGCGGCAAATATAATTCAAGGGCTCAAATCAAGTTGTGATAGAAGAAGAAAATGCTGATCACAACCTCAGGAATCTAAGGGACAAAGTTATGCTCAAAATGCACATCTAGAAGGGAGTGAAAAGGGCTAATGCCACTGACTGACATAGTTTGGCATTGATCTTGACATGGCCAGAAATTAGGGCTTGGCATAACTTTTGATCTAGAGCTCCAAATGATGCACCACTTTGTCTGGGAGGTAGGCAAGGATAACAGGAACAATTAAGTCAACAGAATCTAGGGCAAGAAATGGCTGGAAAGTGATGAAATTCAGTGATGAACTGAGGTGAACTGGTTGCACTGGAGCAGTTCTGGACAAGATCTTGGCATGGCTATATCTTTTGATCTAGGCTGATTTAGGTGTCGGGCTAGAAGACAAAAATACTCAGGGCGTTAAGGCACACACGATGGACAAAGTGATTTGAGCTGTAACGGCCGGGAAAACTTTTCCGGTGAACTGTGCCGGAGAAGAAGACATAGGATTTGGGGGTTTTTGCTGTAGGGGGTTTGAACTTAATTCCAAGCTCAGGGAGTATCTGTGGAGTATAAGGGAGCTACTAGGATGGTCAATTTTGTTAGAGGATGGACGGAGAAGCCTGGCGACGATCGCCGGTTTCTGGAGAAGCTCAAAATTGGGGAAAACTTCGATTGAAGCTCAATCTGGAGATCTTGATGCACAGGCTTGCTGGAAATGGCTCACTGATCATTTTCTTCCACAGAATCGAAAGCTAATTCGAAGTAATTTGGCCTGCATTGCCGGAACAGGGCATTCTTCAAATTTCAGCCATTTCCGGCGATCACCGGCGATAAAGTGTAAGAGAGTTAAATTAGTTGGTACAGCACGATGAGGGAGGTGAGGGAAACTCACTGATGATGTTAATTTGGTGAGAGATGCAGCGGGTGAAGCTGGCACCGTGAGGCCTCGAGCTGATCTCGCCGGAGAAGACGACGACAGTGAAGAAGTTTGAGAATTTGGTTAAGTCCTGGTGAAGAGGAGATGATACAAGGCACTGGTGGTTTAAATAGAGCAGTGGGCGTAGCTTGCAAGGAGGTAATAGCATTGAATTTGGTGTCAGTTGATATGAGTTGCCGGGCGCAGATGTAACAACGGCGAACGGTGACGCGACGGCGCACTGGCGAGGCAAAGCTGTTGCTACATTGGGACTCAATCATGTCGGGCGGTGCAAAGCGGTGGCGACAACGGCTGGCAAGGCAAGCGACGTGGCAAGAAGATGCTGACAATAGTCACTGCTGGTCGCGCGCGGGAGCAGGCGCTGGTCGTCGACGTTGTAGCGGCGCTGCCACGGTGACGGCTGAGGCGAGGACACGTGCGCAACAGCATGCACGATCAAGTTGCAGGCGAAGCTTGGCCGGCGGCGAACGTGCACGGCGCAAGGAAGCAAAACACGGCGAGTACTGGTCGTGTGTACAGTTGCTGCTGCTCTGGTCGAAATAGGGCTGATTTGCAGTTTTTGATTTTCTTGATTTGGACTGAATTGTAAATCTGAAGATTTGGTTGATTTGATCTGGAATTGATTCTGCTGTTTTGGTATACTTAATTCAATACATGATTTGGCACAGCTAGAAGATAAAGTTTGAGACATTTGGATGACTTTTGATATGAACTGAAAACAGAGTAGGTTAGGGTAAAATAAGTCTGAAACTTATTGATCTCAAATTCTGGGATTTAGGGTTTGATTTTGAGATACTCATATAAGAAGAATTTGTGTTGAAAAGCATTTGGGAGGTGTTCCCTGAGTTAGATTTGAATTTGAAGATGATTTGCAACATTTTGCCTTTTCTGGCTTTTAGAAAATCTGGAGAAAGGACTGATCTGCGAATCTGGAGTTTTGGAAGGTTTAAACTGAATTTGATTGCACTGATCTGGCAGATTATATTCAACAGAATATTTGGCAAGAACAGTTGATAAAATTTGGCACATTTGAGTAGTCTTTGATACAGACTGAAAATAGGGTATTTTTAGGGTAATTGAATCTGAGTTTCAATTGATTTTGAATTATGGTAATTAGGATGAGATCTTGAAATCTGCACAGAAGAAGAACTTGTTTCAAGTAGCATCTAGAAAAGATTTGCCGAAGAAATTCTGAATTTGGAGTTAATCTGGAGGTTTTAGCCTTTTTGGGTTTTCAGATATCAGATAAGGACTAATTTGTAATAACTCTTGGACTGATTTGCGAAAAGGGTTTAGATGGTGAAATCTGGCTGCCAACTTTTTGGATTAAGGTATTGGCATACCCTTGATCATAATCCAAGAATAATCTGGTCTGAACTTGGCTAAGATTTTGATTAAATTTGAATTTCTGAAACTTAGGGTATTTAGGTAATATAAGATATTTCTGTTTTCGAAAACAGAAAGGGGTTGTTAAATCTGGTAGTTAGAGATAGAATTGGATCTGGGTTCTGAAGGCTTTTAGATTTAGGATAACTGATAGATCAAATCTGGAAAGTCAGATCTTGACTTGGGGTCACAGGATAGATTTTGGAGATTTTAGGGCTAGAACAGAATAAAGCTGAGGCTGATTTGGCTGATCTAGAAGAGACATAAGCATGCATGATTTTTAAGAAAGAACTTTTCACCGCAAAACTCAGGATGTTACAGTCTACGACCTCGCAAGGCACTATTGTAGAGCTCTTTGGACGTGACGCTTTCTCAATCGAAAATGGAAAGAAGGACGGAGTCTATCACCTACGTCATTTCTCAATCTAAAATTGAAGCATTAAGTCATCGTTCCGTCATACAACATCCTTCTATCTAAGTGATTTCATCCCTTACAACTTCCCTACATCACCCTTCTAAGCTCCTTTGCCCTATGACAAAAGTCTACTTTGAATGATCATTTTACTATTCCTAGGTTCGATTCCTGCTGTCTTTACTTTCTGTCTTGCCTCTATGCCTTCCTGGTGGGTGACTGTGACCTGGAGATGGTTCGATGGTTGGTGACTCTAAGCCAGAGTGATGCTTTCTTGGTTTAATAAATGCCTTTCTAAGCCCTTCCATTTCAATTCCTTTCCTTCATCTTTCTTATTACCAGTGCGCTAATCGCTTGTGTAATCTAATCTCTTTGTTAAGGCCAGGACTATCCCCTTATTTTAAGTTCTCTTCCGTTCCGATGTCGGTCCAGTGGCAGTTGCCAGTCATATAGTTGGACTCCTTCTTCCTGCGAGACAATTTCCAAGCAAAGGTAAGCTTATCCAATTGAAGTGCTTCTGTATTCTAGGCATTTTCTTCGTTTTCCCCCTGCCGAGCTTGTTGGAGTGCCATTGCCAACAAGTGTAATTTTCCTCCTTTTCCCTGGAAGCCTGCCCCAGTCCCACTAGTGCTAGTATCAATAGTAACATCTTTATTGCTTAGGATATTTCTTCCCTTTAGTTAGTGTAAAATGGCATAAAGAGCCCTCAATAACTGGCTTGTCCTGGACGCAATAACTGAGGATAGAGGGAGTTCTTCACTCAACTCAATACCCGGGCCTTCTACTAAGAGTGTAGCAAATTCCCTTTCTTCTCCCTTCTAGTTGAAGCCTTTCCTGTCTATGGGAGTGCCATATTTTTTTCTTTGTTCTTTCGTGCTAAGCCTAATCTAAATGCTTCCATGTCAATATCCAGCCGAGGGAGGGATGACAGAAAGAAAAGAAAAAAACTAAACTGAAAGAAAGGATTGAAAAACTTCTATTTAGTCGATGGTTGCTGTTTCCATGTGAGAGATTTATCCTTTGGATTACGCATATTGGGATTCCCCCTTCCTTCTCTATAATCAATGTTCTAATTTAGATTCTTAAGCCGATCCAATTGCAGTCTGAAGGCCAGTTACCCACCATGTCGGTTCAGGCGAGCTTCCATTCCTAAGGCCTTGAATTCCTTATTTTAAGCGAGTGCTAAGGTAAGCTCTAAGCTCTGTAAGTCATTGGGAGTTGCCTAGATTATCTAAATCTTTCGGGCGATCTCCTTGTTCTTGAACCGGGCGACGCCCCGATTCCATGTTTTGCAGGATTCGTCTTGGCGAATCATCTGGGGTGGATCAACTTCATGGAAAAGGGTTAGTTAAAGCGTGCATCTGTTTCCGTGTTTCGGGGTTATTTTGTGGTCCATTTAGATGGGTGTTGCGTTGTGTCGGCATTAGTTCGAGAGTCCGTGAATTTGTTCTTCATTCTAGCCTTTTAAAATTCTTGGTCGTCTGATCTGATACCGTAACCTGCATCTACATGGTTATGCTGCAAACTATCAGTTTGGTCCTATTTCTGGTTCATTTAGTTTCTCTAATAAGTAAGTTTGTCTAATGTTCCCCGAACGAGTTGTTAAAACAACCAGGCCCCGGATCCGAAAGGAAACGGCGGGGAAAAGGAGTGGGAATGCGGGCCTTCTTCACTTTTTAGAAACCGCTATAGTCTTACTCCAATACAAATCCAAGAAAGGATAGTATTAGATTTTGAAAGATCGTCCCTTACTCTATTCTTTTCAGGAAGAGCTGCGGAAGCAGTTCTTGGGCTAAGACCGAGGCAGTAAGAAGCTCTTTTCCTTCCGAAGTTCCATACTTTCTAGTATAGGACGAATGGAAAAGGAAGATTAAGCTCTAGCCTCCGAAACCCGTGGTGGGAGGGAGTAAGAACGCCAGGGTTCTACAGTTCAGCCGGGGAGGAAGTTGGAAGTCTTAGACTGCCCGCCCTAGCTATTTGCTGCCTAACCATCGAGTTCAAATCCTTATCATCTTAAGATTACCCCTACATTCAAAAATATGAGGATGATAAAGACTTAGCTGCCTTAGCAGAAGCATCGGATTCGGATGGTTCAGCCAAAGTTAGTATCCGCGATCCCGACCGTCTTAGCACCCACGTGAGGGGATCTTTCCTGCGGAGGGCATCTTCGAGGGAGTGAGACTGAGAATCATCAAGGAAACCCTGGTTGAGAGGATGAATCCGAATTTTAAGAGATTGTCTTATATCCATTCATTCGGACTCCCAGTGATCCTTTTGAGACCTAGCATTGGTTTTCGCACTAGACTTGTCCAGATTCTAATATGCGGAATAACAGGATCTTATTTGGAAATACCGAAACCCAAAGTAATTGCACAACTCTTTATTTCAAAGAGGGCTTTATACGTCAAACGTTAGACACACTTGCCTACGTCGAAGGAATTATAAGTGTCTAAAACTCAAATAAGTTCTATGACTCTTCGATGATCTAAACTAGACTATTACAAGGTATTTATAGTCCAATCGTACGAATACGTATCAGACTCAGTAACCTAAACGTATTAGACTCGTACAACTAACTAATCCTAAACGGATAAACTTAGTAATCTATATTTGGATTGGATTACAATTCCGAACAGGGAACGATCGTGAAACCTTTCCGAACACGGTTAAGGTCGCGAAGCCGTATGCAACTCGACCTAAAGATCCTCCCGGATCATGACTCCCTTGTTGAGAAGGAGCCAACCCCTGTTGGGCCTCTTGATCAAACTGGAGATGTGGAAATTGGGCTTGTCATATTCTCTGGTGTACCACTTTGCCGCATGTACTCATTGACCTTTCCGACCGATTCAAAAAGTCTCCTTTGTGTCACTGCGGGTGGTAGTGACCTTCTTCTCCAGAATCACATTTTCGCGTAGAGGTTCATCTCGTTGATAGACCAAGTCTTCAACAGATGGTACTATAGTATCTGGCTCATCATCTAGCATTGAAGGCTCGAAGAGTTTGAGGTGCTCAACATTTACAACCGAGTAAATATCCATGTATGGAGGTAACTCGAGCTGACAAGCATTATTACCAACTTTCCGCAAAATCCGAAAAGGACCATAATGAATGAGTTTGAGCTTCCTACCTTCACCTTTAAGTCTCTCCTTATCAGATGTAACCATACCATATCACCTTCTTAAAATTGCGCATCAACTCGGTACTGATCATGTCGCGCCTTGTACTTTAGTTGAGCTTTCAACAAGTTTTGTTCAACTTCTCGATGGAGCCATTGAATACCTTCCAGGAACTTTTGTGCTCGCTCCTGATCAGTTGCTTCCTTCCTGTTCTGTGCTGAGATAGGAATCATAAACTCCATGTCGAATGGACTCTGTGGTAGAAATCCTAAATAGACCTCAAATGGTGACTTTTCAGTCGAACCATGCACTGCTCCATTAAAAGCAAACTGCAGGTACGGTATGCTTTCATCCCAGGTCTTCGGGTGCTTCGAGTTATATCCTCTCAGAAGATGAACGACTGTACGATTTACCACCTCAGTTTGACCATCAGTTTGTGGATGAAAGGCAGTACTCCTCTTTAGCTTGGTGTCCATCATCGTCCAGAGCGATTGCCAAAAGTGACTAAGGAACCGGGTATCGCGATCAGACACCATAGAAGTCGGCAGTCCGAAATGTGTCCAAACGTGTTGAAAGAATACCCGAGCTGCTTCTTTTCCTGTGATAGTCTTTCGACAAGGTATAAGAATAATCATTTTTGATAACCGATCAACAACCACGAATAGATAGTCATTGCCACGTCGGGTCTTCAGCAATCCTCCCAAGAAATCCATGGATATACTCTCCCATGGTCACGATGGAACTGGCAAAGGAGTGTACAAAGCTAATTTTTGGTTTGCCGGTTTCGAGATACTGCAGAGACCACAACCTCGAACAAAACTAGCCACATCCTGCTGCATAGGCGGCCAGAACACATGTTGGTGAAGATTTTGGCAATGTCTTTGTAACCCCAAAGTGACCAGCCATCTTCGATGTGTGCGCTTCTCGCAACCATTGAATTCAAGGTGCTCCACGAGGTATGCAAAGTAAATTGCCCTTGTACAAGAGTCCTTCTTGATGAACGAACTTCGTAGGTTTCCTGTTTCGAGCTCAGTCAGTAGTGCTGTTTAAAAATCAGGCTCTTCACTGTACATAGTAGTATAATTATCATGACATGAGGGCTCGATCTGTATGAATGCTGATAAACATGTCCGCCAATTTGTTGTGTACGCCCTTCTTATACTTAATCACTAGATTAAATTGTTGCAGATACGACACCCACTTCATGTGTCGAGCTTGCTATAGCTTGGACTGAGTTTGCAAATATTGCAATGGTTGATGGTCGGTGTGGACAACAGTCTCTTTACCCAAGACATAACACCGCCAATGTTTCATGGCCTGATGCAGCACGCATAACTCCTTATCATAAGTCGGGTAGTTCTTCTGAGCTCCCTGGAATAACTCGGAGTGATATGCCACTGGTCGACCTTCTTGCATGAGCACTGCGCCCATCACATAACCTGAGGCATCGGTTTCTAGCTCGAATGGTTTCTGGAGATTCGGCAAAGCTAACACAGGCACCTCGCTGATCTTCCTCTTCAGCAAGAGAAACATGTCCTCATGTTTCCCTGTCCACTCGAACTTCTGATCAATGTTGCTTAATGCATGCAATGGAGAAGCCACAATCGAGACATGTCGGATGAACTTTCGAAGGTATTGGCATGCTCCCACAAAACTGCGCACGTCCGTAACTGTTCGTGGTCGCGGCCACTCGCGAATCAGTTTTACCTTATCCGGGTCGATTTGCAACGTACTGTTGCCGACCATGAATCCTAGGTAAAGTAGAGTTTGTTGGACGAACTCGCACTTCTTACGGTTGAGGCGAAGTCGATGTTGCCGCAGCTGTTCGAACACCTTTTCGACATGAATGAGGTGCTCATCTCACGAACGACTATAAACTAGTATGTCGTCGAGGTAAACGATCACAAAGTCGTCGATGAGCTGTCTCAATATGTCATTCATAAGACGCATGAAAGTTGTTGGGGCGTTACAGAGACCAAACGGCATGACCAGCCATTCAAACAGACCTTGTCGTTTTTTAAACGCGGTCTTCAACGTATCCTCCTCTCAGATGCAAACTTGATGATATCCTGACTTAAGATCCAATTTGGAGAAGACAACAGCATGCTTCAATTGGTCTAGTAGGTCGTCAATACGAGGAAGGGGGTACCGGTTCTTGATAGTGATCTTGTTTAGTGCTCGGTAGTCGATGCACATACGCCAAGTCCCATCTTTCTTTGTCACTAACACCACAGGAGATCCACAAGGTGAATTAATCGGTTGAATGGCACCATCGTTTAGCAACTCACCAAGTTGTCTCTTGATCTCTTCATTCTCTAATACTGAGTTGCGATACATACTCAGATTGGGCAATGTTGCATCGGACACAAGCTGAATTTCGTGTTCGATTGGATGTTTCGGCGGACGACCCTGGGTAGTCTCGAACAGATCACTGTATTTCTCCAGCAGTCCTGAAAATCGACTAGAATCCTCTCGGCATGCCAATGACAACGCTGGTCGAGTACCCTCACCTTGACCAATGGGTCAAATCATGACAAGCACATACTTGTGACATGCATTGACAATTCGTTTGGTTTGATTTGCAGTAATTAAGTTCGAAGTGTTGACGTGGATGTCTCTACTGATAACGAACTTAACTCCATCTTTGGTGAGGTCATACTCTTGTGCACGCCGATGGAAGTGAGCGTCTCAATCATACAGATACGGACTCCCAAAGATTACCTGACAGATATCGATAGGGACAACATCGCATTGCACCTCGTCGATATATCGTGCAGAGATTGCAAAATTCAACACACACTGACTCGTAATCTGTTGCTTCACGTCGGATGTAAACCAACCTAGCGGATATGGTCGCGGGTTTGTGGTTGTCTTCAAACCAAGTCGCCGAACCAGTCCAGCAGAGACCAGATCCTTTTGACTTCCGGGATTGAATATCACTGCGACCACTTCGTGCTTCACCTAGATGTTGATGGTGAACAAATCCTCAGTTGGGTGATGGTCGTTCGGTGGATTCGAACCCTTCTCCTTCGGCATTGCCATCAGAGACAAGGTCGTATCCACCTCATTAACTGAATTCACTCGGACAACTTCTTCGTTGGGTGAAGTCACAGTAGCCGTGGCTATTCTTTCCCCTGGTCCGTTTTTCTTCGGTCGAAGTTCAGGATGAAGCTTGTAGCATTTGTCCTTGGTATGTCCCGCGACTTGACAATGTTCACAAAAGGCACCCGTGCCCAATTTTGAAGCGTTGTTCTTTGGACTCGACTTTTTCTTTGTCGAGGTCGCATTTTTCTTCGTGCTTTTGTCGCTGCAGGATTTGTTCTTCTTCTCGATCGCCATAGTAGTTGTGCTCGCGGTCGTGATGTCTTGGATGCCGAACAGACTTAGCTCAGTACTGATCGATTTCTAAAGTCCAGATGTGTACTTCCGAAATACCTGAGGATCGGACAATGAGATGCCGATGACCATTGCTTGTCGCCGAAACTCTGTCGTATAGTCTTGGACGGTCTGGTCGCGCCGTTGGTACAATCTGTGCCAACGCTCCCATCTCTCCTCAAGGTAACCCATCGGATAGAATTCTTGTCGCAAAAGTCATTTGAATTGACCCCACGCAAGGTCGTCAGCTTCACCACTAGCGACAAGCGCCTTCCACCAAGTCTTGGTATGGTCCTTCATCTTCAAAGGTGCGAACTTTACCTTTTGAGCACTACCTTTCAGGTCAAAGTAGGTCTCAAGTTGATCGATCCAAGAATCCAGCTTCTCGGCATCGATCACCCCACCATATATGGATATTTCAATCTTAGCGTTGACCTTGAAAGATCCGACAGCTAAAGAGGTGTTGGCGAGGTCGTCGGTCTTATGGTCACCTTCGTCTTAATCTTCGTCTACCTTGCGCAAGTCTTCACCAGTCTTCACACCTATAACCTTCCTTGCTTCAGGAGGTACAATAATGGCCTGCTACTTGATCCAAGTAAGCACAGTTTCCATGTCAGTGGAGAGCTTAGCCACTTGTTCGGCTAGGTTAGCTTGAATGGAGGTATCGTCAGACATTGTCGGAGACGCGGCTGTAGGAACCGTCAATTGATCGCCTGAAGTTTCGCCGGAGGTTTTGTAACCTTGGCGAGTATTCACCATCCACAGAATAGGAAAGTTGCTCTGATACCAACTTGATCCATTTGAGACCTAGCCTTAGTTTTTGCACTAGGCTCACCCAGATTCTAATATGCGGAATAATGGGATCTTATTCGGAAATACCGAAACCCAAAGTAATTGCACAACTCTTTATTTCAAAGAAGGCTTTATACATCAAACGTTAGACACACTTGCTTACGTCGAAGGAATTATAACTGTCTAAAACTCAAATTAGTTCTATGACTCTTCGGTGATCTAAACTAGACCTATTACAAGGTATTTATAGTCCAATCGTATGAATACGTATCAGACTCAGTAACCTAAACGTATTAGACTCGTATAACTAACTAATCCTAAATGGATAGACTTAGTAATCTATATTTGGATCGGATTACAATTCTAAATAGGGAATGATCGCGAAACCTTTCCAAACACGGTTAAGGTCACGAAGCCATATGTGACTCGACCTAAAGATCCTCCCGGATCACCCAGTAAGAAAATGTATTCATATTTCTTTCTATTGGGCCATAGCTAGTTTGGTTGGAACTACGGTGAAAGAGCTCGACTGAACGGTACGAGTTACATACCTGGAACAAGAGGAAGAGAGTCTGGTATTGTATGGTTTTCTATTTGTTGGACTAGACCAGATAGCACATCAATTTTGAGGATAAGGAAAAGCAGGCGTGGCAGAAGCACATCTATTTTATTAAGATAAGAAAGAGAGGAAGGGATTTGGCGTCTTGGTGAGATGGATTGACCAAGGTTTTATCCCTAGGGGTTAAGACAAATAGACATTGAATGCAAGCTGCTATTGAACAAGAGAATTAGCTTCAAAAGGCTCCGCTGACTGTCTACCACTCCTTTTTCCTTACTCTTTCGAACCTTTTCCGCCTCTACAAGAAAGTGGGAGTTGAAACAGCCTCTATTATAGTCGGTCTAACCTAACCTTCTGAACTGGAAACTTTTATGATATCAAAGCAACTCCAAAACCAATGGATTGATTTCCTACATGCACCTTCTGCTTTCACTTGATCCCCCCACCGGCGGTGGGAACCTTTTGATCTAACTAAGGCCTCTTAACTCCTTTCCAAATAGAACTCAAACTACAATGTCTGGTTCCGGAACGTTGTTCATATAGCTATCAAAATCCCCTATTTACTGGGAACAGAGCTTGGGTCGGCCCATCAATCACCCGGAGCTGCTGATCTATCAAGTCAATTCACACCTCGATCCAACAACTGAACTCGCGACCCTATATTGTTACAATACGCAAAAATAGTAGGTTAACTTGATGACGTAAGGGCGTAGCACAAAGCAGAATGGAGTAAGCGGCGATGGAATGTCCCGATCTTCCGACGTAACGTCTAAATAATGTGAATACGATATTTCGATAAGCGTATCAGTCACTATAGTGACAACGATCTTCCTTCCGATGGAGTTGAAACGATCTTACGAGAAATGGGGAAGACAATCTGCCAACAATATGTGAATTTCTTGCTTCAAATACTAGTTCTTCCGAAGTAGACAAACGTGGGAAGAGTAGTCGTCAGATAAGAGCGAGAAGAAAGAGTTCCGAGCCATATGTGAATGTATTGTGTGCTGGGCCAGCGAAGCGCAGCCCCATATTATATCTAAAAAAGCAGTAAGCGAGCTTCGCGATCACTCTAAACGATGTTCCAGTGAGGCCGTGATCCGGTTAGGAATATTGGTAGGAAAACAGATCTATCTCAATTACCTTTGGTTTTATCTATCTGGACCCGACCAACTTTGTGTTTCCCGGATATAGGTATCCTGCATACACTTTTCCTGCAATTCAAGTTGCACCAAAATCTGCTACTGTAGGTGGTTATAAGCATGCTGACAAGTTAGAAAAGCCAGTGATTATGACACCTCAGGAAAAGATAGAAAAGCTGAGGAGGCGACAACAGATGCAGGTACCTTTTTTTTTATTTTTTATCAAGTTTAACAAGATGTGCATTTTAATTCTCACATTCTCTTTTGATCTGCACTCAAGTGATTGGTTATAGAAGTGATTTCATTGTTGGAAGTCTATACTAGTTTATTTTTTGGGTCCATTTGTGATTATTTAAATTTTAAAGGTTTAATTAGGGCATGAATAATAAGCTTTTTAACCATGAAATTCTTGCCTGTTATTGTTGAATCCTAACCTGACCCAATAATCAATGGATATATAATCCATATCCAACATTTTGGATGAAATGCTAATCAACTCTATTTACATGGTTAAAAAATGTAGGCAATGCTGGCAATCCAGCAACAGCAACAGCAATTGGGCCACCAAGTCTTGGGAAATGACAATTTAGTCCCGCGAGTTCCCCCAGAAATCAGAACCAGAACCCAGATTCCATTGCCAGCTCGGCTGTCATAGAAAGTTCTGAAAATAAGGGTTGAACTTCAGAGCTTAACGTGACTAGATTGCAAGAGGAGTGTGCAAGGGGTTCTATTGTGTCTGATGACCCGCATTTAGAGGAAACTATATACTATCAGCTCCAAGATGCTTTAGCAAAGGTGATATTTATTTTAAGTATGGTTTTTCTGACTGAGAAAAAAATATATCATGTTGGGTGCTTTTCATAGTGCATGTTATACATATCAACCATTTGCAAACAGTGCCCAGCTTTTCTTGAGTTTGCAATTACCATTCCGCATTTGAGTTATTCACAAATTGCAATACAAAGTTACCAACTGATCTGTGAAAAGAAATTCCTAAATTGGAAAAAATCCAATGAATGCCGTGAAAAAGAGGAAAAGGCGAAGAGACTAGGTCCGAAGATAGGATTTTGGAGATAGCGAGTGCTGGCTTCGATCTAAAGTAAGTAAAGCAAAGGGTGGTATTCTGAGGTAGTAGGTTGAAAAGATTCTTACTAGAGTAGAGGCCTCTCTCAGTTAATAAAAAAAGTTTAAGATATTTTATCTCGCTACTCCTGAATAAATAGAGGTACATCCTACCTATATAGACTGTGTTGCCTTCCTATTGTCTATATGCCAACCACTCTCTTTGGATCGCCATTACTTCTCCCAATACTTAACTGCTCGTAGGAACAAGGGTCACCCATAACACGTTATGAGAATATACAACCTCTTTCCTTTCCCACGAAAAGATCCACTTCAAAAGTTTATGGAGTAGAAGAACCCGCATAAACTCATATCGGTACACCTGAATAACCATATCTGTGAAACCCGGTCCATCTGTACACATCGAGATTTTCACTGTATACTCATTTCCTTTCTGTTCCATTTTCATCTCTAAAATAGCTTCAGGTTGCACTAGTTATTCTCCATCTTTCCCCACAATCGGCATGTCAGATAGGACTTGTACACCTTCCCCCACCCTTTTCTTCAATTGCGAAACATTAAAGACTGGGTGTACCAGCTTTTAAGCTATCTTACTAATCCTTTATGATCACCTCCTGAATCTTACTTACTTCTGAACTAGTGTGCAACTCTTGGATGGAAGGAAGAGTTTCCCACACATAATAAATCATTTGAGCTAATTCCTGAAAAGTTATATTTTCCTCTTTGCTGATCATTGAAAAATCGATCTCTCAATTCCACCACTTGCCCGAAATCCTGAAATGTAACTCGACTAACCCAACTGCTCTTTGAAAAAGAACCACTTATTGAGTTGGTAATTGACGAGCATTTACTCTCTTTTTTAATCCTTTTTGAAGAGTCCCTTCTGACGTGGCTTTTTGATGAGAAGAATGTGAAAAAATTGGAAAACGTTTGCCCGAGAAGTACGAGTATATTGTCGCTGCAATTGAAGAGTCGAAAGATCTGTCGACACTCTCAATTCAACAATTGATGATTTCATGTTCGTCGCATGAAGAGAGAAATCTACAGCGCGGGGGAAACTCGGTTGAAAGTTCTTTCCAGTCGAAGTTGAGTTTTATAGCCCAAAAACCCTCGAAGAATCAAGGGAATTTTAAGAGAAAGGGCGGCTCTCGTACTTTATATAACTTCCTAACATTCGTTCGTTATATAGCGGCGAAAATCTCCCATTCATCCGTTAGTGATTTCTTGCTTGCATTGGCATTGAATATTCTAGTGTAGTGACTGGGGCTTCCATAGCCGCCAGATACCTCCTGCACGCCCTTCTGGGTTGAAGATTCCTACTCCTTACTGTGAGCAGTGGGTGGCATAGCTTTTTCTAGAGGATAGCATTGGCTGTCTTGCCTTCTGGATTGTACTTCCTATTAGTTCACGGGAGATAAAACCCATCCGGATTTTTTAATATCTAAAAAAGTACGGCCTTAGTCGCGCATTGGTGTGAGCGAGGCGCCAGAAGGTGCTTTCTCGTAGAATCATTTCATTGGGGAAGGAAAGTCAGAGCTCCCTCAATTGTGCACTCTTCACCTGGAAAAAGCAGAAACCGTGGATACGTCAAAGAGAAACCTTACTAAATTGAAGTAGGTCCGGTGCTGTTTCTGTAGAAAGATTTTACAGGGTAAGAAAGTTATCCGGTCGGTTGGGTCGTCATACTCGACTTCAACAACTGGCTTGGCCAAATCCCCTGCTCCTTTCCTTGAACTAGGTCCGGAAATAGAGCTTGGGGAGAAGTCTTGTAACTTACTTCCCATAAATCTTCCTTGTAGGCTGGCTAGCTGTGATAACTTTCACGAGTCGAAAACAGATAAATCAACCTTGCGCTTCCCTTGTCAGTGACACCGGGGCGAGGTACGAAAAAGCTAAAACTCCCTTGTCTTCAACTATGAGCTTACATCTATCGATAACACGGGCTTCTTAGGTCAATCACATCCCCAGGAACTTCTAACTGGCCTAGCAAGGACGGGCATCTTTCATCAATTGATTCGATTTAACGAGAGGCTCGGAGATGGTATACGTAGAATAGGGGAAAGTAAAGACAAACTTCGGTCAATTTACGTTTTCCAAACTACAGCTATCTTGCCCAGAGTCCCAGAGCTTAACGGAACTCTTGTTTACTATAAGAGCCCACCGCTTTATAAGTGCTTTCCTCTCTCTTTCTTTCGAACCATAAACTCCGAAGCGGTTTCACTTTACCATACTGGAGAAGGGCTTCACTCGCGCCTTGGGGACAGAACTAGAGTACAGAACTAGCTTCCTCTGTACATCTCGTTTTCGGGTAATAATACTATCATTGAGAAAGAATAGATAACGACTATCAGGCATATGACTTATTTCTATATGGGGGTGGGCTCATACTCTCATTTTTTCCTTGCTCGCTGTTCCCGACGTCACTTAAAATAAGCTATTGACGTCTTAGTTCCGACCTTGTCTCCTTTCTTTCGTTCACCGGTGCAAGGCAAGGGCGGAGCTCTCTTATGTTCATCTTCCACGCCTGTCCGCATCCCAAGCACTAAATGAGTGAAATCCAATACTTTGTCCCGGAGAAAGGAATCAGTCTCTTCAGTCCGGCGCATTCATTCACCCCTCATTTGGTTCACTCGTTCAACTCCTTGATGTCATCATCCTCCCTTCCTCCTTCTTTCCCCCCTAGTTATTTGCTTTCCTACCGACTCTCCTTTCTGTCTTCGGTGATTTTTTCTCCTCCCTTGAAAGGAAACTCGCTATTAATAAGTGAGTGAACGAGATGTAGGCCAGAGACCTGGTCAAAGTGCTTAACCAATGGGAATCACATCACCTTTTTTCCCCGAGCGAGCTCTACTTAAGGATTCAGAGGGGAAAAGGATCCAATCCCTAAAGAAAGTACCTCCTCTTCGAACAGAAGCCTTTCCCCCAAGTCCTAATTTTTATTTCTTTTATGTCGGCTC